>CM045759.1:92110305-93568563 GCA_025200525.1 Camellia lanceoleosa | reverse complement strand
TAGCGTTAACAAATCATATATTGAATATCGTAGATTATACTTGTCAGTTCCATAGAGGAACCTTCGGTCAGGTACGAATAACTTGCCAGTTTCATAGAGGAACCTCCGGATTGGATACAGATAACTTGCCATTTCCATAAAGCAACCTCCAGCTGGGTACAGATAACTTCTAGTTCCATTAAGGAACCTTCGGACTGGATACAGATAACTTGCCAGTTCTATAAAGAAACCTCCAGCCGGCTACAAATAACTTGCCAGTTCCATTAAGGAACCTCTGGTCCAGGTATAGATAACTTACTTGAATCATAACATTAATGTCACAAATATTTGCCAAAGTTGGACAATCATTCATAGTACAAAACATAGCATTTCATAGGATAGATCTTAATGCATTCGCAGAAAATAACTTAACTTGAATGTAGCTTTACTAAATTATTACTCACAGATAATCGGTGGCTCCAAATAGACGAGTAGAGTAGGCAATTCACTTAACTTGAGGCGCGTGACCTACATAACATGATAGACACATGCATTGGAACACACGCTCAGATTGTACATAACTTATTTTATTTGTTCTTAGTATGTTTCTAGCTTTGTCCTCATCATAGTGTCTTGATTTTGGCCTAAGAATGCTTAGGATAGAATGATGATGCAAAAATGTACTTGAAAATATTTTTCAAAACTTGCTGGAAATAGGGTCTACGCTCGAGCGTGGCTTTTCTCGCTTGAGCATACATGCAAAATGTGAGGGTCTGCTCGAGCGCAACTTTCTTTGCTTGAGCGATCTGCAAACTTTGAAAAAGCACTGGTTGCTTGGTTTTTACGTTCGACGGATGCTTGATCCCCACTCGAGCGTGAGACTCAGACCTTCACTTAAACGTGACTTTCGTCGCTCGAGCAATCTGTAAAAATACATGAACTTTTGGAAGCATGCATTTCACGCTTGAGTTGACTTTTGGTTGCTCAAGCGGAAGTGCAAGATTACAAGGTCTTCGCTCGAGTGTAGAATTCGATGCTCGAGCGGAAGTGCAAAATCTGGAATTTCTAGATTGCACTCCCAGTTCCAAGCTCAAATTCTACACCCCAAAACTAATTTTCTTGGGCCAAAATTCTGGAGAACATCTAGGAACTTGTAAAATATTATGGTTTGAAGATCATTTCATGAAATCAAGGCCCAAAAGTATGTCAAACATGCAACAATTCAACTTGAAGTGTACAAACATGGTATGAACATGACATGCATGTGTTCACTTGAGTTTATGGCTTCTAAAACATGATCAAATGTGATCCATTGATGAGAAATGTTATGAATTCTTCAACTTATGCTAGAATTACAACATGCATGGGGAAAATCTTTGAAAACAACTTCAAAATGCTATAAATATGCATGCATGTATGGGATGACTTATCTTTCATCAATTCTAGCTCAATCCTTACATGAATTCATCTAATCCACTTGAATTCGTGTAAAATCTAACTCAATTACATAACTAAGAGTTTGATTCCTTACCTAGAGTCTACAATTCCCTTAGATTCTAGTTAGGCTCAACAAACTATCACCAATCCCTTCCAATTCTTGATTACTCTTAGCAAATCTCTTTTTTTCTCCTTGAATTGAGCTCAAGTTTCCTTTTCTCCTCTCTCACATGTTGGTTGCTCAAGATGATGGTAGGAAATGAGTTATCTTAATTATGAGTGGTCTATTTATATGTTTGATTAGCTAGACTAATTAAGTGGGCATTAATTTAATCTAATTTAATCGTTCCAAATTGAATCTTGATTAAACCTACCATAATGTTCTAAAAATTCCAAATAGCACATAAATCAAGTCAATTTCTAAATCGTATGTCAATAAGGCCTTCAATTCGCAAACCAAATAAAAATATGAACAGATCTTTCTATATTAAACAGATATAAACACAAAATAATGCAATGCACATGTCAGGATTTCTTCTTAATTACTTATTAGGGGTACTTAAGCATGAATTAGCGCCAATCATGGGTTGGGGTCGTTACAGTCTTCCCTCCTTAAAGAGTTTGGTCCTTTAAACTCAAATTACCTTCATTCTGGAAGAACACCGAATTCAAGGGAAATGACTCAGGGTATCTTCTTATCGTGTCTTCTTCTATCTCCCAAGTTGCATAAGTTCCTTCATGATTCTGCTAATCAACCTTCACTAATGGAATTTCCTTGTTTATCAATCTTTTGATTCGACGGTTCACAATTTGCATCGGCCTTTCCTCGTATGTATAATCATCTTTTAGAAGTACATGAGTCGGCTCAATCACATGTAGCGGATCTCTCATATAATCTCGAAGCATAGAGATATGAAAGACATTGTGCATGTTTTCCATCACCGAAGGTAAGGCTACACGGTATGTTACTAAATTAATCTTCTCGAGAATCTGATATGGCCCAACATATCTTGGCGCCAACTTGCCCTTAACGCCAAATCGGGTTTGCCTTTTCATAGGAGTCACTTTTATGAACACATGATCACCACCTTCATACTCCCTATCTCTTCTTCGGACATCCGTATAACTCTTTTGTCAGCTCTGTGCAGTTCTTAGGCATTATTGAATCAGTTTCACTTTCTTAGCTGTTTCTTGCACCAGTTCTAGTCCCAATAATGGTCTGTCACATACCTCAGCCCAATAGATAGGAGAATGACATTTCCTTCCTTACAGGGCTTCATGTGGAGCCATCCTAATACTTGAATGATAGGTTTTGTTATACACAAATTCGGTTAGAGGAAGGTAAGTTTCCCAATTACCTTGAAAGTCTAACACACACATCCGTAACATGTCCTCCAACGTTTGAATGGTTTGTTCGGATTGGCTATCTGTCTGTGGATGATAAACATAGCTTAGTCTTAGCTCAGTCCTCAAAGCTTGTTACAAACTCTGCCAGAATCTTGAAGTAAACTTGGGATCTTTGTCAGACACTATGGACACTGGAACTCCATGTAATTTCACAATCTCATTGATATACAAATTGGCCAACTTATCTGCATTATACAAAGATTTGACAGGTAAAAAGTAAGTAGATTTAGTTAAACGATCAACAATGACCCAAATAGAATCCATACCTCGAGAAGAACGAGGCAGATCGACAACGAAATCCATAGTAATATGTTCCCACTTCTATTCCGGTATCAGAGGTGGCTGAAGTAATCCAGCGGGTCGTTGATGTTCAGCTTTAACTTGTTGGCAGTGTAAACATTTAGCTACAATGTCGGCAATGCTTTTCTTCATTCCAGGCCACCATAAGTTCTGTCTCAAGTCATGATACATCTTTGTGTTCCTCGGATGCATGGCAAATTTGGAGCTGTGAGCTTCAGTCATAACACGCTTTCTTAAATCAGAGAAATCTGGTACACAAAGTCTATTATGAAATTTCAACACATTATTCTCAAACACAAACCCCGGCCTCGGCTTTGAGTAAAATTCTTCCATAATCTTTTTCAAGAACTCATCTTCAAGTTGTTTCTCTCTAATTTCTTTTATGATTGTAGGTTGAGCAGAAATAGTAGCTAAGATTCCGTTCTGTTCTTGTATCACAATCTCAATTTCATTCTTTTCCAGGTCACTTAAAAATTCCTTCTGGCTAGTGAGAAAACATGACAAATTCCTAATGGATTTTCGGCTCAAAGCATCTGCAACAGTATTTGTCTTCCTTGGATGATACAAAATGTGCAGGACATAATCTTTGATTAACTCTAACCATCTCCTCTGTCTCATGTTCAATTCTTTTTGGGTAAAGAAATATTTGAGACTTTTATGGTCTGTATATACTTCACAAGTCACACCATACAGATAATGTCGCCAAATCTTCAAAGTAAAGACGATAGCTACTAATTCAAAGTCATGAGTTGGGTAGTTCTTTTCATGTGGGTGGAGTTGTCGAGAGGCATAGGCAATCACTTTCCCATTCTACATTAATACACACCCCAAGCCTTTGTAGGAAGCATCACTATATATATAGAACCCATCGTTCCTGTTGGGCAACGTCAGAATTGATGCAGTTATTAATCTAGTCTTCAGTTCCTGAAAGGTTGATTCTCTCTGATTGGTCCAATCAAATGGTACATTTTTCTGTGTTAATTGTGTTAATGGCATGGAAAGTTTCGAGAAATCTTTCACAAACCTTTTGTAGTAACCTGCAAGTCCCAGAAAACTTCTCACTTCTGACACATTAGTTGGTTTAGGCCAGCCTACAATAGCTTTAATTTTCTGCGGATCCACTGATATGCCATCCTTGTCGATCACATGTCCCAGAAATGCTACGCTGTCAAGCCAAAACTCGCACTTGGAAAATTTTGCATATAACTTCTTTTCTCTCAAAATTTGTAAGGTAGTTTTCAGATGTTTCTCATGTTCTTCCCTTCTTTTAGAATAGATTAGTATGTCATCAATGAATACAACAATAAATTAATCAAGAAATTGTTTAAACACCCTATTCATCAAGTCCATGAAAGCTGCAGGTGCATTTGTTACCCCAAATGGCATGACTACAAATTCATAATGTCCATATCTAGTTCGGAAAGCGGTTTTCTCTACGTCTTCTGCTTTGAGTTTTAATTGGTGATACTCGGATCTAAGGTCAATTTTAGAAAACACTTGTGCTCCCTACAATTGGTCAAACAAGTCATCTATTCGGGGCAGAGGGTACTTGTTCTTGACCATTACTTTGTTCAATTAATGGTAATTTATACAAAATCTCAACGACCCATCCTTTTTCTTTACAAACAACACTGGAGCACCCTAAGGTGACATGCTCGGATGAATGAATTTCTTATCTAAAAGTTCTTGGAGCTGGACTTTTAATTCCTTCAGTTTAGTGGTAGACATTCTGTATGGAGTTTTAGAAATCGGCTGTGTCTCGGGTACAACATCAATGGTGAACTCAATTTTCCTATTGATTAACTCCCCAGGTAAGTCATCAAGAAATACATTAGGAAAATCACAAACCACAGGAATAGGGTCCACACTAGTACTATTCGAAGACTCAGTCAACACACTACACAAGTAGCCTTGACAACATTTTCTCAACAATTTTCTAGCTTTCATAAATGAAATCAAGTATGGTGAAGGAACTACTCTACTCCCAATGAATAGGAACTCAGGCATACTAGGTGGTTTAAACTTGCTGGTTTTATTCACACAATCAATAGTGGCACAATATTTCAACAACCAATCCATGCCCAATATGAAATCAAAGTGATCAATGTTCAAGGGTAGTAGATCAACATATAATATCATATCACCAATCATAATATCACATGCCGGATATGCATATGCACGCATCATAGAACTTCTAGATGGTGTAAACACAGATAGCATGTAATTCAAAGGTTCTAATGGTTGAGTTAATTTCCGAGAAAAGGCATGCGATACAAACGAATGTGTAGAACCAGAATCAATTAGTATAGGTGTTCTGAGCACAGATAGGGATTATACCTGACACCACTGGCTCAGCATTCTGTACATTCCCAGGCACTAGTGCAAATACCCTTCCTTGCCTTAGTGTTTCATTCTCAGTGTTACTTTTGGCATTTGTCTATGTATTGGTTCTTGTTATAGGCGCAGATTCGGCTAAACTTGCTGTTGGATGATTTACATTATCGAACCTTATTGGGCAGTCTTTCATCATATGACCGGTCTTGCCACATCGGAAACATGCACCTGACGCATGATGACACACACCCGTATGCTTCCTTCCACATTTTGTATAGGTTGGCTTAGACCCACTACTTTGGCTTAAACTGCTTGAAGATCTAGTATTTTACTTTTTGTTCGTAAAGAACGAATGGCCCTTCTGAAAAGTGGATCCGGATCTTTTGCTTCGCCATTCAGTTGTTGGTTTCTTAGTTTGCCTTTTTGCTGCCAAAATGGCTTTTGCCATTAATGCCCTATCGAGCACGTTCACGTACTTAGGTACGTTCAGAATTCCCACCCGATCTAGTATCTCCAAATCCAAACCACCTTCAAATTTATGTGCCTTCTTGTAGTCAGTATCCACCATGTGTGGAGCAAATTGAGCCAATTCGGTAAACTTAGCCACTGACATCCTGCCTTGTTTAAGTTGTTGAAATCCAGACACTTTCCGATCTCTGAAGCATTGGGGAAAATACTTATTATAGAAGATCTAGTTAAACTGCACCCATGTCATGTTCCCATTATTAGTTTGGATCAGTAGCCACCATCTCCGAGTTTTATCTTTCAATGTATAAGTGGCCAAGAGAACTTTTTGCGTTTCAGAGCATGGAAATACCTCAAACAATTTTTCCATTTCAAGTAGCCATATTTCTGCCTTCAACGATTCAATACCATCCATGAAAGTTGACGGCTTCATCTTCATGAATTTTTGAGTCAGGTTGATTATATCATCGTTGTCTAGTTCATGTTATACTAGTGGAGGTGTGAAAGGCAAGGGCTGCTGCCTCTGTTGTTGTGTCATTGCTTCAATTAGCGCTGCGAGCATTTGCTCCATGCTGTTCATTCGGTCTTTTGATGATTTAGTTGTACCATCACTTTTTGCATTTTTCATTTGCTATAGGTAAACAGAACATTATAAACATAGGCAAATAGTCCTTTTTATAATACTCAGATCATTTATTTCCATTTCTTATCGTTGTGTTTAGATTTGGTTTTCATTTTCAATGAACACACACACTTACACATGTAGATGGAATGTCCCTACTTCTTACTATGACACCCTAAGCTTGTATGGACTCGTGTGTGTGGTAAGACACGTGCTCTGATACCACTCTGTCGTGACCCAAACCCGCTTCTATAGGTTTAGCGTTGTAACCGACCAGTAATCCTTAGGTTACCAAAGGCCTCATAACATAATAAGGTATAATTAGGGGCTACAGAAGTAATTACATGAAATATACATAGTCCATCGAGCTGTGAAGACATACATAGGACAAATAATCTTAAACTTTTATAAACATACGAGTGATGACAAAAGATACAGTATTTACACGTCACTTCATGTATATAAAAACAGAGAAACTTGTTCAGAGAGCAAAAGAACAAAATCTTACACAGTCATAACAACATAGGCACTAGACTTCTTAATCTGGAACCTCCTCGAGAGGTGCAAAGGTAAGCTGACAAAATTGAGACACTAGGTCCTCAACCTTGAGCCAGGTCATGTGCCTGATCACTTACGTATATAATATAAATATTGAGCGGAAGCCTAGTTGTAATACCCCTGTTCCGTAATATGTTAATTAGTCCTTAAAATGAATTTGATTATGTGTTTAGCACGATTTTGTGTGCCATTATGTGAAAATATGTGGCTTTGAACTTTTATATGTTCACCGTAGGAATATCTGTTTGATTTTTCGCTTCGGTAATTAAATTGAGGGCCTTATCGGCCACAGAACCCGAAATTGATTACGCCATTGTGATTGGCATAATTTTTAGAGCCTACGGTGGAATTTAATTGAAAATTGATTCTGGTCAATTTAAACTGATTAAATTGATGAATGAAGTGCCCAAATATTTTATATTAAAACCTATGTTAGTGGGGTTGGTTGTATTAAGGCACTATACCTTGTATTCTCTCCTCATAACTTCCCTTGGCTGATCAAACTCTAAGAAAAAGGGAAAGGGTTGAGAGAGAGAGGGAGAGCTCACAATTGAGGTTTGATCTTACAACTTAGAAATCTTGAAGATTACTCAAGAAATTGCTATAGATTGAGAGAATTGAGCCTCCAAGTAAGTGAATTCATGGATTTTAGTTTGAGAATTCTGGATTCAAGTTTGATTAATAGTCAAGAGCATGAATTAGTATGTATGTAAGAGGTTTGAGTCAAACATGTTGAATCTAAGGTCAATTAAGGCATGCATGCATGAAATTGCCATGATCCTCCATGTTTAAGCTCAATGTGTGCAATCTATGTTGAATCTTGTTTGAAATCCATGTGTATGACCACCTCTTCACCAAATAAGTTGGGAATGATATGTATTTCTTGCATGCAAGAGTAGATCATGAAAGAGTAAGCTTTGCATGTTTGAATTTGAGCATGTTGGTGATGGGTTGACACATTTTGGGACATGCATGTAGACAAATCAAGAAATTGAGCTTCCTAATGTTGTAATTTGGGGTCTATGGCATGTTAGCATATGTATATGTGAGATTGGAGCCAAAATATGCAAGAAATAGGGGTGAAACATCGAAATTGAACTCAAGAACAAAATCTGGGAAACCCAGAATTTTCGACGTCCGCTCGAGGGAGGGGAGGGACGCACGAGCGGGGAAAACGAGCTCCCAAAGATTTTCGCAGACATGGTTCTGCCGGCGGGGAAGTCGACGCCGGCGCGGGGAGCTATGTAGACAGGTAGTCCGCTCGAGCGGCCGAGTTTACGCTCGAGCTGGAATTGAGGGCAACCAGTACTTTTGCAGACCTAAGGGTCCGCTCGAGCGGGGGAGTCCACGCTCGAGCGGGGACCCTGTTTTGCTGAAATTCTGTTAATGCATTCTGTGTTCTGTTTTCCGTTCTCTTTCACTTCTAAACACTCTTAGGCATGCATTGAGCATTGTGATTGAATTAAAGAGATAATAATAAAGCCTAAAGAGGAATATGTGAATTAAAGAACGGATTGAACGGTCAATGACCCTTTTGTGTTCATGAAATGTGTAGGGTCAAGCTCCAGGGCAAATCCGCAAGCCGATCACTGTGAGTAATATCTTAACAAAAGACGTTTGAATATGTTGTTGTCCTATTGCTTACCTCTATGTAAGTCTTGTAAATTCATTAATTTGAATGGTGGACAATGTCTGATATGAAAGTTGCAATGGGCCAGAGGCCGTTTTGACAAACATGAATGAAGAAATAATGAATGGGCCAGAGGCCGTTTTGACAAGCATGAATGATTGGGCCAAAGGCCAGTTTGACACAAGAGTGTGAATGGGCCGAAGGCCGTTGTGACATAAATGAACGGGCCGAAGGCCGTTTTGACTAATGTGAATGGGCCGAAGGCCGTTTTGACAAGTAAGATTGGGCCAAAGGCCAGTTTGACACGAGAATGTGAATGGGCCGAAGGCCGTTTTGACTAATGTGAATGGGCCGAAGGCCGTTTTGACAAGTATGAATGGGCCAAAGGCCGCTTTGTCTAATGCGAATGGGCCGAAGGCCGTTTTGACATGGATGAATGGGCCGAAGGCCGTTTTGACATAAATGAGTGGGCCAGAGGCCGTTTTGACAGGAATGAAAGATGAATAGGCCAAAGGCCAGTATGTTTGAACCCTCAGTCACTCGACTTAAATTGTGTATGTATATATGTATATATATTAAATAGAAATACGAATTGGGCCCAAGGCCGTTCGGAATATGTTGTTATATATATATTAAATAGAAATACGAATTGGGCCCAAGGCCGTTCGGAATATGTTGTTATATATATATATTAAATAGAAATACGAATTGGGCCCAAGGCCGTTCGGAATATGTTGTTCTATATATGTTAAGTAGAAACATGAATTGGGCCTAAGGCCGTTTGGATTATGTGGTTCTATATCGTTGTATCTTCTTATTTGATATTATTCACTGGGCTATCGCTCACGCTCATTCATGTGTTTGTAGGTGAGCCAAGAGGAGTCCAAACCCAAATTTGAAGTCTGGCAGGAACAACATGAGTTTTGGAGAGTCAGCCCTGTGTTTCACGCACGAGACACGTCTTCGCCCTTTCGTTATGTATTTATGTTTTGTCAGGTTGGCGAAGTCTTTGAATGTGTCTGTATATAGTTTTGTTTGGCTGACTTAGATTTGAGTGATCCTGTTCGTACAGAATTTTATGTTATTGCATTTTTGTTGTGAGTTGTTAACATATGTATGTAATGATGTGCATATAAGCAAGGCTCTATGGACAAAGTTTCAAATTGCTTCCGTTTGGCCCCCATGAACTCTGTTAAAATACCCTTGGATTGGTTTGAGGCCGTAGGTAATCTCATGATTACTGGCCGGTCATGTCCTTAACCCACGGGGGCGGGTTCGGGTCGTGACAGAGTGGTATCAGAGCACGAGTTAATAACTCACACACTTGTCCAAAAGAGCAATACGCATCTAGATAAGATCTAGGATGCATTCATGTGGTAAATATGAATTTGGAGGCATTGATAATGTGTTTAACTATTTTGATATGAACTTTGAAAGCATCAAGAATATGCTTAAGTGTTTTGATTTGAGTAATTATGTGCCATAAGTCGTAATTTACTTGCATTGCAATTATCGGAATATGTATGCTTTCTGGTATATGCATACTTGTGAATTTCTTTTTTTTTTTCAGCATATAATGCAAGTTTAATCGGAGGGTGAATAAGAACTCTATAAGGTTATATTTAGCCTTAATTATGTTATGATGATATGAAATGACAAGTCCCCTGAAATGCTATGTTTTGTAGGAATTAATGATTGTTCAAAATCTTTCCTTGAACATAATTGTGGTATTCGTAGCAGAGGCCCTCGCCCAGGGGATATAATACTGTGGCTTATGATCATGAGGCCCTAGCCCGGGGGAAATAATACCGTGGTACAGGCCCTCGCCCGGGGGAAACAATACCGTGGCCTATGTATATGATATGCTACGCTAAGGGAAATACCACACATGATTTGAATATGAGATATGAATTGTTACACTAATGTGTACAACAAGTCTGTTTGGTTATAATGCACATACATGAACATATGAACCATCAAAAGTTGCTTATGTGCATTTGATTTTGTCTATGGGTATCTGTGTGAAATATGAACATGATTTGAGTATATAGTTACTTAGTAAATGTTCAGCATGCTATATTTGATAGGTGTGCAATTATCTGATATGCGTGTGATTAGTTGCGTACAATATGTGAAATGAGAATATAAATATGTCTATGTGTGAATGTACCCATGTCTATCCGTGTTTATTTTTGTATGGGACATCCCAGTAATTGGCAAGGTTTAATAAGAGATTGTGAAGAGTATGGATTGAGTAAGGGCATGCGAGCTGGAAGGCTCTTCCACAGCCCAACTTGATAGACTGGAAAAAACGGTACATGAAGTGATAGAGATCTTAAGACAGTAACGTCAGTTACCGCTATGGTAAGAACTTTTGTCACCATCGGTGTAAGAAACGCCGAAGAGTTTGTTATCGGGCTTCTGAGGCTTGTTATAGGTGTAGTAAATGGACCATACGGTAAGGAATTATTCCCGAATTGAGCCAACGTGAATCAATGTTCTGCCTCAGCTGGATTCGTACCAATGGTAGGAATTGCTAATCAAGATAGAGTGATTGCACTCGTCTCAGAAAATACTCAGAATACTGTGATCGTTATCCCAGGTATCTATATTGTTTACAAACGAATGCTTATGTGTTGATTGATTTTGAATTAGTACATGTGTACATCTTTGCTTGGGATATTACTTGATTCGAATCGGCATATCCTTTCGTATTTGCTGCATGTGTATCTAGATTGGTCAGACCCGCAAGGTTGAGACCGTATTCATTGGATGTTCATTGAATATATATGCTCCATGGGGAAATTGTGAAATATGTATTGGGATATCGATTAGCTCTGCACATGCACATGTACAGCTGAATCTATGCTTAAGGTGATTTGATACATTATTGTCTTCAATGACTCTGTGATCGTGCGACTGAGTTGAGTACCCTAAATGATAAACTCTATAATTGTGAGACCATGTATTTTGATTGGTAGGAAGTTGAATGGATTATGTGACTATATTGGGCTCGACTCATAAACCTATGCTTTTGTGGCTAATTGGGGACTCTTACATAACAATCCTATACCATGCGTACCTGAGGAATTCTATTTAATATGTTACTGTGCACCATGTTCTTGCCTATAAGACTTATTTGGAAACTGCTATATTGATTATGATACGTACTTCCTGACATGAACAACTGTACGCATATGCAACTACACCCGAATTTATGTAGACAATACCGTATTGTACATGATTTGAACCATATTAATATGAACTATTGTGATGAATGATTCTTATATGACTTTGGGAACTGATGAACTTAGGGCAGTCGAGGAACTATCAACCATGTACTTAAGCAAACGAAGTATGCCTTACAGAACCAAATGTACCCTATTCGAGAAAACTTCTATCTGACTTGATCCAATAGAACCCTTGTCTGAATTGACCCGATAGGACCCTCATTGGGTATAATTTGATGGGACCTTTGCTTGATTTAATCTGACAAGACCTTTGCTTGGATTGATTGATAAGAACCTCTATCTGAGTTGATTTTGTAAAAGGGGGTTAAGAGTTGTCTATAAATAAGTGGCCAGATTATTATTGGTAGGGAAAACTGATGGACCCAAAACTCGAATCCGTTTGGAGTGCTTGACTTATTTGAAAGACCTTTTGTGGGCTATCAACAGATTGATCTACCTATGAACACCATTGAGAACCAACTTTCAACTAGTGAAGACATATGTGTTATAGATGAACTGAATTGTACAAATCCCGTGATTGGGTGTCTTAAGGAACGATGCTTGTGTATTGTCCCATCCTGGTTGGTTTGACGCTATGGGGACTGATGATGGCAGATTGATTTGATTATAAGCAGTACTGAACATTTGTCTTTGACTGATCAAAATATGTTTTGTAAGGGAGAGCAGTTGCTTCAATGTTATCAGATTTTGGGAAATCAAGTTGTAGTGAATGGTATTATGTTTGTTTTGATGACATTCTGGGAGCGTCCTTTCGTGCTAGGGGACGTTAAGCCTATGTAGCACCTCTGATTGAGTTATCTTTTGCCACCGACGGTCTTGTACGGGTGGGTTTGTCTAATCGATCTCGGGTCGGCCACCGACGGTCGTAAACGGGTGTGCTTTGATTCCGAGACGATTATTCCTTTGTTTTGTCCGGAATGTCATCTTTTGGTGTTATGTAGATATTACGGACATCCAAGAAGCTTTGAAAAAAAAAAAAAAAAAAATCCTGATTATCCGTAAGTATGTGAATTCAGTATGCCTTGTGAATACCTGCCCAATGCCATTATATTCTGAAATTGGGGCTTTGGGGATGTGTAAATTGTGCTTAACATGTGATTGACTCCTTTGATACTGCCTTTGCCATTATGGGGGTTTATATCCGAATTGCCTTATGCTTTTGAGCACTATCCGATAATGTGGAAAGACTTGATAGAACGGGGAATTGAATATCGAACTGAATTGTGCACTGTAAACTGTTGAATAAATTGGGAACACGTGTATTAAGTCAGAAATTGCCTGTTTCAACGTTATTGTAGTTTACAATCAGTAATATGGGGATGTCTGGACTATGTGTATTGTGTAGGTAATTACTTCGATGTTACCTTTGTCGATTCGGGAGTCAGTATTTGGATCCACCTTGTATTCCTGAAGACTTTTGATTGACCTTGGATAACTGTGATAAATCGCTGAATTAGATATCGAGTTGGATTGTGAATTGCGGGATTGTTGGAGAATGAATTGAACTTTTGTGACAAGGGAATAGACCAAACTTCTGTGGTAAAGTAGTTGACATTCGAAATAAATACATTGGCGACCTATCATGAAGAAGAAATTGTTGAACTAGTGTCCGGATGGTTTAGTGCCAACAAGTCAAAGTTGAATATCGGGTATTGGTAGAGCTACTTCAATCTTCCTCTATTTCGGAATGGAAATAGGGATATGTAACTACGAAGTTCATTGTGGGGCCACCTTGAGCACCAAGGTATAAGTCCCGTTTGGGTTATTGTATGTAGAATTACTAAGTTAGCTCATTGCCTCCCTGTAAAATTTTTGTATGATGCTAATTGACTAGCCACTGGTTACATCGTCAAGATTGTTTGGTTGCGTGGGGTCCCAGTATCTATTGTTTTAGGCAGAAATTCTAAGAAGTGTTTCAAGAGGCAATGGGGCTCAGCTTCTGTTTTATTATGCTACCCGGATCCGAAGGTCCCTTTGTGGAACTGGTTATCCGTAACCCCACGTGTATATGTTCTGTTCTGTTCTGTTAATGCTAATGGATGTATCACGTAAACTTAATCATGACTTATGATTTCTGTTTATGGTCTGGACAAATTATGAATTTGATATGGACTGAATTATGCTTCGGCGCTGTTTTCTATTCGCAATTGATGTATGATCAGAAAGAACTTTTTAGATTTTTGGGAAGAATGCTCCAGATGTATGTGTTAGATTTCCGGGGAATTGGAAAGATCTGTCCACCGTTGGCAAACTTTGTTTACAACAACAGCTCACACTCTAGTTTCGGTATGGCACCATACAAGCCTTGTATGGCATAAAAGGTAAGTCTCTGACCGATTGAAAATAGAGTGTTGCTTGATTTGAGACCAGGTGAATGACTATCAGAAAGGGTTGGAGCCGTTAAATGAAAAGTGTTCCGAATTGTGCCTGACTAAAGGTAAATTAAGTTTGGAGGACCAAACTTCCTAAAGGGGGGAAGACTGTAATACCCCTGTTCCGTAATATGTTAATTAGTCCTTAAAATGAGTTTGATTATGTGTTTAGCACGATTTTGTGTGCCATTATGTGAAAATATGTGGCTTTGAACTTTTATATGTTCACCGTAGGAATATCTGTTTGATTTTTCGCTTCGGTAATTAAATTGAGGGCCTTATCGCCACGTAACCGAAATTGATTACGCCATTGTGATTGGCATAATTTTTAGAGCCTACGGTGGAATTTAATTGAAAATTGATTACGTCAATTTAAACCGATTATATTGTTGAATGAGGTGCCCAAATATTTTATATTAAAACCTATGTTAGTGGGGTTGGTTGTATTAAGGCACTATACCTTGTATTCTCTCCTCATAACTTCCCTTGGCTGATCAAACTCTAAGAAAAAGGGAAAGGGTCGGTTGAGAGAGAGAGGGAGAGCTCACAATTGAGGTTTGATCTTACAACTTGGAAATCTTGAAGATTACTCAAGAAATTGCTATAGATTGAGAGAATTGAGCCTCCAAGTAAGTGAATTCATGGATTTTAGTTTGAGAATTCTGGATTCAAGTTTGATTAATAGTCAAGAGCATGAATTAGTATGTATGTAAGAGGTTTGAGTCAAACATGTTGAATCTAAGGTCAATTAAGGCATGCATGCATGAAATTGCCATGATCCTCCATGTTTAAGCTCAATGTGTGCAATCTATGTTGAATCTTGTTTGAAATCCATGTGTATGACCACCTCTTCACCAAATAAGTTGGGAATGATATGTATTTCTTGCATGCAAGAGTAGATCATGAAAGAGTAAGCTTTGCATGTTTGAATTTGAGCATGTTGGTGATGGGTTGACACATTTTGGGACATGCATGTAGACAAATCAAGAAATTGAGCTTCCTAATGTTGTAATTTGGGGTCTATGGCATGTTAGCATATGTATATGTGAGATTGGAGCCAAAATATGCAAGAAATAGGGGTGAAACATCGAAATTGAACTCAAGTACAAAATCTGGAAACCCGAAATTTTTCGACGCGTCGCCGAGCGAGGAAGTGCCGCCGGCGGAGAAATCGAGCTCCCAAAGATTTTCTGCAGACATGGTTCCGCCCGGAAGTTGACGCTCGAGGGGGGAGCTATGTAGACAGGTAGTCCGCTCGGCCGAAGTTTACGCCGAAGCTGAATTGAGGGCAACCAAGATTTTGCAGACCTAAGGGTCCGCTGAAGGGAAGTCCACGCCGAAAGGGACCCTGCTTTGTCAAATTGCTAATGCATTACTGTTTTCCGTTCTCTTTCACTTCTAAACACTCTTAGGCATGCATTGAGCATTGTGATTGAATTAAAGAGATAATAATAAAGCCTAAAGAGGAATATGTGAATTAAAGAACGGATTGAACGGTTAATGACCCTTTTGTGTTCATGAAATGTGTAGGGTCAAGCTCGGGGCAAATCCACAAGCCGATCACTGTGAGTAATATCTTAACAAAAGACGTTTGAATATGTTGTTGTCCTATTGCTTACCTCTATGTAAGTCTTGTAAATTCATTAATTTGAATGGTGGACAATGTCTGATATGAAAGTTGCAATGGGCCAGAGGCCGTTTTGACAAACATGAATGAAGAAATAATGAATGGGCCAGAGGCCGTTTTGACAAGCATGAATGATTGGGCCAAAGGCCAGTTTGACACAAGAGTGTGAATGGGCCGAAGGCCGTTGTGACATAAATGAACGGGCCGAAGGCCGTTTTGACTAATGTGAATGGGCCGAAGGCCGTTTTGACAAGTAAGATTGGGCCAAAGGCCAGTTTGACACGAGAATGTGAATGGGCCGAAGGCCGTTTTGACTAATGTGAATGGGCCGAAGGCCGTTTTGACAAGTATGAATGGGCCAAAGGCTTTGTTGTCTACGCGAATGGGCCGTTTTGACATGGATGAATGGGCCGAAGGCCGTTTTGACATAAATGAGTGGGCCAGAGGCCGTTTTGACAGGAATGAAAGATGAATAGGCCAAAGGCCAGTATGTTTGAACCCTCAGTCACTCGACTTAAATTGTGTATGTATATATGTATATATATTAAATAGAAATACGAATTGGGCCCAAGGCCGTTCGGAATATGTTGTTATATATATATTAAATAGAAATACGAATTGGGCCCAAGGCCGTTCGGAATATGTTGTTATATATATATATTAAATAGAAATACGAATTGGGCCCAAGGCCGTTCGGAATATGTTGTTCTATATATGTTAAGTAGAAACATGAATTGGGCCTAAGGCCGTTTGGATTATGTGGTTCTATATCGTTGTATCTTCTTATTTGATATTATTCACTGGGCTATCGCTCACGCTCATTCATGTGTTTGTAGGTGAGCCAAGAGGAGTCCAAACCCAGCCCCAGTGAAGTCTGGCAGGAACAACATGAGTTTTGGAGAGTCAGCCCTGTGTTTCACGCACGAGACACGTCTTCGCCCTTTCGTTATGTATTTATGTTTTGTCAGGTTGGCGAAGTCTTTGAATGTGTCTGTATATAGTTTTGTTTGGCTGACTTAGATTTGAGTGATCCTGTTCGTACAGAATTTTATGTTATTGCATTTTTGTTGTGAGTTGTTAACATATGTATGTAATGATGTGCATATAAGCAAGGCTCTATGGACAAAGTTTCAAATTGCTTCCGTTTGGCCCCCATGAACTCTGTTAAAATACCCTTGGATTGGTTTGAGGCCGTAGGTAATCTCATGATTACTGGCCGGTCATGTCCTTAACCCACGGGGGCGGGTTCGGGTCGTGACACTAGTGAATAATAATAGAGTAAATGGTTAAATGAATGATATCCCATAATTAAATCCATACATAGAACCAATTCATATTCGTGTTCTCATTCAGTGTGTATACAAAATTTAGGAACTATGCTTGATCATTCATAGTTCATTCGTTAGCGCTAACAGATCATATACGGAATATGATAGATTATACTTGTCAGTTCCATAGAGGAACCTTCGGCCGGGTATGGATAACTTGCCAGTTTCATAGAGGAACCTTTGGACTGGGTACAGATAACTTGCCAGTTCCATAAAGGAACCTCTAGTAGGATATAGATAACTTGCTAGTTCCATTAAAGAACCTCCGAACTAGGTACAGATAACTTGCCAGTTCCATTAAGGAACCTCCGGTCCGGGTACAAATGGCTTACTTGAATCAGAGCATTAATGTCACAAATATTTGCCAAAGTTGGACAATCATTCATAGTACAAAACATAGCATTTCATAGGACAGATCTTATTGCATTCACAGAAAATAACTTAACTTGAACGTAGCTTTACTAAATTATTACTCACAGATAACTGGTAGCTCCAAATAAACGAGTAGAGTAGGCAATTCACTTAACTTGAGGTACGTGACCTACATAACATGATAGACACATACATTGGAACATACGCTCGGATTGTACATAACTTATTTCATTTGTTCTTAGTATGTTTCTAGCCTTTGTCCTCATCATAGTGTCTTGATTTTGGCCTAGGAATGCCTAGGATGGAATGAGGATGTAAAAATGTACTTGAAAATATTTTTAAAAATTTGCTGGAAACAAGGTCTACACTCGAGCGTGGCTTTCCTCGCTCGAGCGTACATACAAAATGTGAGGGTCCACTTGAGCGCAACTTTCTTCGCTCGAGCAGTTTGCAAACTTTGAAAAAGTAATGGTTGCTTGGTTTTTACGCTCGACGGACGCTCGATCCCTGCTAGAGCGTGAGACTCAGACCTTCGCTCGAGCGTGACTTTCGTCGCTCGAGCGATCTGTAAAAATACATGAACTTCTGGGAGCATGCATTTCATGCTTGAGCTGACTTCTGGTCGCTCGAGCAGAAGTGCAAGATTACAAGGTCTCCGTTCGAGCGTAGAATCCGACACTCGAGCGGAAGTGCAAAATTTGGAATTTCCAGATTGCACTCCCAGTTCCAAGCTCAAATTCTACACCCCAAAACTCATCTTCTTGGGCCAAAATTCTGGAGAACATCTAGGAACTTGTAAAATATTATGGTTTGAAGATCATTTTATGAAATCAAGGCAAAAAAGTATGTCAAACATGCAACAATTCAACTTGAAGTGTACAAACATGGTATGAACATGACATGCATGTGTTCACTTGAGTTTATGGCTTCTAAAACATGATAAAATGTGATCCATTGATAAGAAATGTTATGAATTCTTTAACTTATGCTAGAATTACAACATGCATGGGGAAAATCTTTGAAAACAACTTCAAAATGCTATAAATATGCATGCATGTATGGGATGACTTATCTTTCATCAATTCTAGCTCAATCCTTACATGAATTCATCTAATCCACTTGAATTCGTGTAAAATCTAACTCAATTACACAACTAAGAGTTCGATTCCTTACCTAGAGTCCACAATTCCCTTAGATTCTAGCTAGGCTCAACAAACTATCACAAATCCTTTCCAATTCTTGATTACTTTTAGTAAATCTCTCTTTTCCTCCTTGAATTGAGCTCAAGTTTCCTCTTCTCCTCTCTCATACGTTGGTTGCTCAAGATGATGGTAGCAAATGAGTTCTCTCAATTATGAGTGGTCTATTTGTATGTTTGATTAGCTAGACTAATTAAGTGGGCATTAATTTAATCTAATTTAATCGTTCCAAATCGAATCTTGACTAAACCTACCATAATGTTCTAAAAATTCCAAATAGCACATAAATCAAGTCAATTTCTGAATCGGATGCCGATAAGGCCTTCAATTCGCAAACCAAATAAAAACATTTACAGATCTTTCTACGTTAAACTGATATAAATACAAAATAATGCAATGCACATGTAATGATTTCTTCTTAATTACTTGTTAGGCATACTTAAACATGAATTAGCGCCAATCATGGGTCAGGGTTGTTACACTATACATTGATGATGAACCTCCATAGAGATTAACCCATTGAGCATAGGTCTCTTTTTTATGTATTGAATAACAAGCACTTGTTTGAAATAGCTCTCGAACAAAAGAAAAGAAGAAAGGAGGCAGGGTGCAGAAATGATTATGCGAAGTTGATTATTTAAAATGAAACTCTTCGCATGAAAACTAAATAAATAAAGCTATCAATTCAAATGACTCCGTGTCTAAGACCTAAACAACCGAAGCCATGAGGACTTACAGCACAACAAGTATGATTTTCAAAGCATAAACTATTTAAATGAATTAAAACAGTCCTAAAACAGCCCCTAACATGTAAAAAATAGTAGCCAAAATGATGTTTAAAGAGCATAAAAGTTAGGTAAGAACAAAGAGATACAACACTAGTAATATAACGCCCCCAAATTTCTAGCTCAAATGATAATGCAACAATCATGGCTCTCTTAAAGGAAAACCAAATATAACTTCCTATACTTGCATTACATAATAATAATAGTTCCTCATGCGATATTACATTGATTCAACAAGAAGTAAATAACCAAATAAGCACCCCCAAGCGTTTATAAGCTTCCAAGGCTTAAGCCTGGTACACAAAATGGTTATTCAAATCCACACATACATAGTCCTTGGCTTACAAATAGGATCAGAGCACATGAGAACTTTAGTGCTCTCAACACACACATTTCCACGCCCTCAATTAGGCGGATTCACCACGTCTTTTCCGGTACAAAAATCTAGTAGGGTGAGCATAAAGCAAAGTAGGAAATCCTTAATAAAGTATATGCATTTTATACAAGTCTCAAGAGATGAATGCACATGCCATGCCATGCCTTTTCTTGAAAATAAAACACATCTTCATCTTTTGAAAACCATCATGCTCAATGATGTTATGCAATTTCAACTGTTCAAAATTTATTAATTTAATTAAAGGGGGCGGTAAATACAACTCTTGTAATCCCTAGGTCGGTGTCTACAAGTAGACTATAGGAGTACTACTAATTGTCATTTTTATCGATATTAATCGGAAGGCTCGATACTTATCCGTGCGATTTTCTAGTCTTTCACCAAGGACACTCAGGCTAACTTAAACAATTTTATCTACACAACCTATCAAGACTTACCATCGTATTTACTCCAAAACCATTTTATGAAAACCCATTTCCTAACATTCTTTTCTCAATGCAAATTTCCAAAGCTTAACATAGTCCAATGAATTGAAATGTCAATGTATGCTTAATAATGTAATGCAACATTACTTCTATATTCAATTGTCCCACACAATATACCATTGTGATCAAAATTTCCAATCCTCTTTTCAACACAATTTCACAAGATGAATATATATATACTTTTATATCCAATTCATTAAAGAGAATAACGTAATTCCTACATTTCAAGCAATCTTAACAATTTAGTCAATTCAAGACTAAATCAACATTTTGACAACAATTTTCAAAATAAACAACATTTCTCATTTTTTTTACAAAATTCGTCATTTATATATAAATAAACAATTTTCAAAACATCCATTTATTTTGGTACACAAAATAAATATGACAACATCTTCTAAGGATTTTCAACATTTTTCAAAGAAAAGACCAAATTTCTAGGTTTTCTCACCAAAACCATTCATCTTCAAGATATTTAGAAAAATCTCCCTAAAATCATATTTCTTTAATCAATATGGTTGAAAACCTTTAATTTCTATTTTAAAAGGAAAAGAAATTAAACCCTCTTTCAAAATCACTCATCTTCTTGAAATCAACAATCAATTTCTCAAAACTAATCAAAGGATGATTTCGAAAATCATCTAGATTTTGCAAAAATATATATATAACTCTAAGTAAATCCCTATCTCAAGTTTTAAAGAATAAATGAGAAGAAACCCTCAAAATTAACGGTGTCGAAACTTGATCTTCACCATACACAACGAAGCCCTCGAGATGATAACCAACTTTGGTGAAGAACTTAGGTCTAAATTCCAATGGATTTGGAGAAATCAAAGAGAGAATATGACTTCTAGAGAGAGAAGCTCCCGCTCTGGAATTCTGGAGAGTTTTAGAATGAGAGAGGACTGAAAAAGTGATATGAAATATCAGATTCACGAACTGATATAATATGGTCTGCTCGAGCGTCAAATACACTAACCCAGTACTTTTGCAGACAGGTTAAACTTCTAAAACCAACATTCTCCGCTCGAGCGTATAAATGGCCGCTCGAGCGGACAAGCAACTTCGAATGCATTTTGTATTTTTGTTTTGGGGGCAATGCTCCTAAACCCCGCCAGGGCGCTGCCCTAGGACCCGCCAAGGGGCGTTACCCCCTGGACCCTCGTGAGTTGATCGGACAGCTCGACCCCTGACCGGCCTAGTCGAAGTGGCAAAACATGAAAGAAGGATCGAAACTAGGATTGCTATAAGTAAGCAAGACCAAGGAGGGATGGCTAATCCCTCCATTTTTGGAACTTCCAAACCATGTTTTTTAGCCCTTTTAAACTCTGAAAATCAGTATGAAAACCAAAGAAAAGAGTGCAAAAACAAAGGGTATAAGCTATGAGATAATGTGTAAGAAAGGGTGTTAAGCCTCTCTACCTTTGGTAGCTCTTAAACCCCAAGTTCCAACACTTTGAATGGATCCAAAACAGTAGGAAAACACAAGAAAAAGATTGAAATGAAAGTAAGGAAAAATGTGACAAGCTTATACCTCTTGAAGAGAGCAAACTTTGGTTGTTGATCAAACTTGATTCCAAACACCCTCAAGTTTATGAAATATGATTTGAAACTCTAGCAAAAAGTTTCAAAAACAAGCTCTAATGGTATATTTATTGTGTATGTATAGCTAAAGAAGGTTTGAAGGTCAAAGGAGGAAGGAGGAAGGAAAATGGAAGGAGGTCTTTTTTGTGAGACCCCTAACTTTTGTAAATCTTATTAGGTCCCTAAATTTTAAGTTATTATAATAAAGCCCTTAATTCGTTGATTGTTCGCAAATTAAACCCTAGAACCGAAAACACATCACGGACGAACCCATACAAACCCTAATCGACCTTGGAAGCTTAGAAATCATTTCTAACACTCTAATATTAATTATTTAACTCTCAAATTTTAGATTAATCACTCTAAACCTTAACTTCCGATTTTCACAATTTTTGTTCAGTTATTTTTACCTTTAAATTCAAAGTAAGATAATACAAACTGAATTATTTTTCCTAACACTAATTTATTAACTCTACACTTAAAATAGATACTTTAATTGAGCCAAAGCCCTCACATTTTTATTAAATCACAAATTGACCCCAAACAAGTACCATTATATATTTATATATACACTTGTATCCCAAAACATTTTATTTTACAAATTCCAACAATTGTACACAAAAAAAAAAATAAATATAAAACAAGTCCATCAATTCACCATCACATGGCTAGCCATCACCATTGCAGGTGTAACGAATGTACTATGAGACAATTTTCCATAATTTAAGGAAGAAAAATCTTTGACTTGGTACAAACTTTTATATATATGTATCTATGCAACTAGGTTGGTTTGATAGGAGAAAAACCCTAACTAGATCATTTTTAGGAACCTAATTAAGACCTTTAATCCTCCACTATTCCATTGAATTCAAACTAAATCCAAACTATCCAATCCAATTCCAACCAAGGGGCATTTAGGACCTTTTGCACCAAATTCATTATATAAACAACCCCTTCCTTAGCATTTTACATACAAGAACAACACTTATACATACATACTATATACAGCTGAGAGAGAAGAAAGGAAGGAGGGTGAGCTTGGTAGAAGAGAGGAGAGGAAGAAAAAGTTTGCTAGCAATTCCAACAACCCTCAAGTAAGCCACAATATAACTCTCTCTTTCATTTTTGTTTTTCAAATACATGTTATTAGAATTTTAAAATGGTATTTTCAGATGTGTTATAATGGTATTCTTGTGTCAAAAATGAAAGGAGTTGAGCCTTGATTCTACCATTCTTCTATTTCTCTTAATCGGTATAAGACTACATTTTTCCCTATCAATCTCTCAAAATTTTCAAAGGCACACCTTCACCTTAAATTTCTGAGTTTAATACATATTATTTAGCATGTTTTCATCACAAGATAAGTGGAAAATTTTCCCTAGCTAACCTCTTTTCTCACTAATTTTCTATTTTCAGAAAAATCTGTTTTACAGCCACCTTACAAAAATTGTATAAAAATGTATAAAAATATTCTGGACCTCCATTTTATGTCAAAATCTTTCTTAAGGAGTTATCTTTCAAGGAAAATTGGTTTCATTGAAAACGAGTTAGCGGTTTGTGAGAAAATCTGATTTTCGTAAAGGTCGACAAATCTGGACAGAGCTGGAGTATTTCTGAAATAACTACAAATCTGGAAAAGCTATTCCATTTCCGAAAAACGTTATGAAAACTAGATAGAATTCCCTATGAACCATAGGAAGGCCGGGCTCTAAAAAAATCTGAAATAGTCATTTTGAGTATAATCTTTAGGTAGTACTGAATCTGGAAATTCTGTTTTCATTAGTGTTTTATGCTCTTGTGTTCATGAATAAGCTTATTAATTTATGATCATGTCTCGATATGATATTTCACATGTCATAGGTTTATGTATTTTATTTTAATCCTTCGATAGTGCTCACACTAATGCAAATCTGGAAATTATATTTGAGAGGGAGATTTATGATCCGAATTGGGCTGTGGTAATAACTGGGCAGATTTGTGCCGAACAAGATTGGGCCGTGGAAGCACGGCCTGTCCTGATAGGGTTTGCTCGATTTAGGAAGGCATGGATGGACCGCGCTATTTCGGCCGAGATGTCCGGAGCCAGGCAAGGCGTGTTTGTTCCACAGTTCATGAGTTAGCTCGGCAGGAAGGCCGACGACAAAATAGCATGAGCTGCCCGAGTTCAGCTATGCCGGGATGTAACCGAGCTCGGTCGTTATTGAGCACGGCGAGTGGCGCTCAGGCTAGCTGCACAACACGGCCGTTGATAGCCGAGAAGTTGTAGCCCGGCTGCTGAATTCCCAGTAGAGTGGGCTGGCAATTTGGTTAGGTGGTGTTCAGCAAGATTTCTGCTGACAGATGGGATAGCAGCACCACGTGTTGAGAGACCAATGGGAGTAGATTTGGGGCGCAGAAGGTATATAAGCGAGTCTGTGCCCCGCATGCTGAGACAGATGAACATTTGGTGAGATACACTAGACACTCAACTCTCTCCTCTCTCTCTCTCTATCCCTGTGTGTATTCTAACTTGATCGTCGGAGGGGTTTTCTGGCCACACACTGTCGGATAGGTCACCACCGTTGTGCTTGCAGGTTGATCGGACAGACAGGAGCTTGGAAGAAAGGAGTGCGGGCTTGCCTGAATATTTGCTCCCCGTACAATTGGCGCTGTCTGTGGGAAAACATTTGAAGAAAACCTTGTCTTCCAAGTCCATCTGATTGCCGTTCATGGGGAACAACGATGAGATTCCGTTTTCCGCCATCGATGGTGCCACCCCGGAGTTTGCCCGACGGAGAGAAGGACCCCCCGCCGTTCTAAACATGGCGGACTTAGATACTCCTTCAGGAGGACATTCCAAAGACGCGCGGAAGAAGCTTTGGTCATTCTCACAGTCCAGACGGACACCGGCGGCGGACAGAATCGCACGCCAGACGTTTGGAACACAAGCTAAGGGACCAAGACGCCGTCATCCGGAGAATGGCGGCGGAGATGGAGGATCTTAAACGGCATGTCAAAGGGAAGGGTGTAGCTGGAGTGGGAGACCACAGTGAGCGCACCCAACCCCGCCGTTCATGCAGTCATAGCCAGCGGCATACTCCGTCCATCTCAATCACCAGAAGTTATAAGGTTGGAGATTCCGATGCGTATGTACAGAGGTCTAGCGAGCAAGACAGAACCTATCAACCTTCACGTCCGGCGACGACGTCAAGGTATTTTTATTCCGCGCGTTCGAAGGATTTGCGGGAAATCTTGAAGGAACGTGCTCGCCGGCGGGAGGCTTAGAGGGTGCCGGCGTTCCAGCGGCTATCCTATGAGGTTCACGCCAGTGAAGAGGTCGGAATGCCTCCATCTCACCTAGCCGCGCCTCTCTTGCTAGACACAGACTTAGCAAGGCTGAGTGCCACCCCTTTCTTCCTGGAGATAGAAACAACATCGCTTCTGGTAGGGTTCCACTAGCCAAAGTTCACGCTCTATGATGGAAAGACCGATCCCTATATGCATGTAAGCCACTTCCGACAGGTCATGGCCTGACATAGGCGAAATGACGCCCTTATGTGCCTTATTTTCCCGTCAAGTTTGGGCGAGCTGGGCTTGAAATGCTTTGAGAGGCTGCCGGAGGAGAGCATAGAAAGGTGGCATCAGTTGGCGGAAGCCTTTGTGACGCGCTTCAAAACCAATACCAAGACGCCAAAGGAAGTTGACCACCTTCTCAGTGTCAAGATGGAGCCGAGCGACACGCTCAAGGCATACAACTCCAGATACTAGGAAACCTTCAATGAGATCTTGGATTGCCCGGTCAACCTTGCAATCACATAGTACAAGTGTGGTCTCTCGGTCGGACATAGACTGCGGGACTCGCTTACTATGCACCAGCCGACATCCATGGGCCAACTAATGTAGCGCATCAATGAACACATCCGAGTAGAAGATGATGCGACAGCAACTACCGCGAAGGCAACTCCAGTAGCAACAGACAAGAAGTCGGCTGGCATGGTGTATGCGGTTGGATAGGAGACCAACTGTCCAAATGATCGCGCTGAGGATTCAGACCGTGGTCTAGGTCGCGAAAATCGGGGAAGGTGGCGTCGAAGTGACCGAGATGACTACCCCCGGGATGATGTAGCCGATGCAAACAGAAGACTGAAGGCCAGGACAGGCATCACCACGATTTTTAAGATTCCAATTTATCGCATACTTAGTGAAATTCGTGACGAGGATCACGTCCAGTTTCTTGCTAAGTTGGGCGATGGACAGAGGGGCTTCAATCCGCGGTACCGTTGCACATTTCACCGAGAGTGCGGCCACCGGACAGAAGACTGTTTGCCTTTGAGGCAGCACTTGGAAGAGCTAGTCGCGGCCGGACACCTGGACCTTTACATTGACGGGGGCGTAAAGGCAAACCAAGCCCCGGTTGATCCGCGTGCACCGGGTGACTTGGAACCGCCCCCACAAGGAGTTGTTAATGTCATCCACGACATAGTGGAGCTAGCGCGTGTATGCGAGCTCCGTGGCTTGATTAAGAAAGCTGAACACATGAGAGACGTTTTATCAGTCCAGCCTGCCATCAAGAGGGGGAAGACCGAAGAAAAAGACGTGATCAGTTTCTCTACAAGGGATTTGGAATGCATTCAGATGCCACATAACGATGCCTTAGTAGTGACACTTCGCGTCAAGGAATTTGATGTCAAGCGTATCTTGATCGATCAGGGAAGCTCGGTCGAGATCATGTATTACGATGCATTCAAGCAGCTTAAACTCCGAGATACAGACTTGGCTCCGGCAACTTCGCCACTGGTCGGTTTCAACTCATAATCGGAGTGGCCCTTGGGAAAAATTATCCTGTCGGTCAAAGCGGGATCCGTGATCAAGCAAGTGGAGTTCTGGGTGTTGCAAGTGCCATCTACTTATAACCTGATCCTTGGGAGAGGATGACTTCACGCTATGCAAGCCGTAGTGTCGACCTACCATCAAGTAATGAGATTCTCCTCGGCTATGGGGGCAATTGAGGAGATTTGGGGCGATCAAGTCATGTCGAAGCAATGTTTTGTGGCAGTCAATGGTAGCCGAGCTGCCAAAGGCTTCGTCCAAATGATAGAGGGACCAGAAGACCGAGGGGTGCTAGACGATGTGGGCACTAAAGCTGAGGATAAAGCCGTTGAAGAGTTGGTAGAAGTGCGAATTGACACCGATAGCTCGAACAAGTTCTTTCTGCTCAGCTCAAGCCTCACCACACAGGAAAGGACCAAGATAGTGGAATTCTTGACGGCGAATATTGAAGTCTTCGCATGGTCGCCTTACGACATGCCCGGCATCGATCAAAGCTTTATTTGTCATCACCTGAATGTTTTTCCCGGCGCAAAGCCGATCATTCAGAGAACGAGGAGATCGGCACTGCACCACGCCGAGGTAGTCGCAGAGGAGGTCAAGAACTTGTTTGAGGCGCGAGCTATTCAGGAAGTGCACTACCCTCGGTGGATTTCGAACACAGTTGTTGTACCCAAGAAGAATGGAAAGTGGTGAGTTTGCGTCGACTACAAGACCGTCAACCGAGCTTGCCATAAAGACAGCTTTCCACTGCCCCGAATAGACCAGCTTGTGGACTTAACGGCTAGACATAACAGACTCAGTTTCCTAGATGCCTACCACGGTTATCATTAGATTTCCATACACGGCCCAACCGAGAAATCACCTCCTTCACTACTCCAAGGGAACTCTTTTGCTACCGGGTCATGCCTTTTGGTTTAAAGAACACCGGGGCAACTTTCCAAAGGATGGTGACCAAGATGTTTGCTCCTTTGCTAGGTCGGACAATGGAGGCTTATATTGATGATATGGTGGTCAAAAGCTGGCATCCAACAGACCACTTGTTCGACTTGGCCGAGATGTTCGCCATTCTCAAACAACATAAGCTACGCCTGAATGCGTCTAAGTGTGCCTTTGGCGTGGGATCCGAAAAATTTTTGGGCTTCATAGTCACAAACCGAGGCATCGAGGCAGACCCCACACAAATCCGAGCCATGCAAGAGTTGAAGCAGCCTAGCTCGGCTAAGGACGTGCAGCATCTGGCCGGAATGGCCGCCGCGCTTAACCAATTCATAAGCCAATCATCAGATCGGTGCCGCCCATTCTTTCAAGCTTTGAAATCCAAGTTCTCATGGGATGAAGAGTGTGACCGAGCTTTGGTCGAGCTCAAGGAGTATTTGTCTTCAGCGCCACTGTTGGTCACATTGGAGCTCGGAGAAAAACTCTACCTTTATCTGGCCGTTTCTCAACATGCAGTTAGTACGGTGCTTGTCCGGTCGGAAGGAATTAAGCATCTCCCTATCTTCTATGTCAGTAAAACCTTGCTGCCGGTAGATTCGAGATACCTGTCGCTGGAGAAACTTGCATTGGCATTGATGATAGCCTCTAGGAAGTTGGCGCACTATTTCTATACACATACGATCATCGTTTTGACCGAGTTCCCCCTTAAAGCCTTGTTTGAGCGGGCAGATTTCTCCGGTCGCATCCTCAAGTGGGCGATTGAATTGGGACAATTCGACGTCAAATTCCAACCACGAACTGCCATAAAAGCTTAGACATTGGCCAACTTTGTTGCTGAATTTTCACCTAGAACTTATCCGGTATGCTCGGTGGATATTGCCGCGGCAGATGAGGAGGTGCATCGAGCGGACCCATAATAACACTAAGCGGCAGCGATGATCACGGAACTTGCGCGCCCGCAAAGACCTTCAACAGACGATAAAACAGCCCGGCGATGCGATGACGGAGTTGGGTATCACCAACCAATCTGCTCTGTCCAGTACCGCATCACCAAGGGGGGAAGAAGTGGAACCACTCGGCACAGAGCCTGTAGCCGGTATAATCCCGCAACTTGGCAATTCGCCCACGGACTTAGGCATTACGGACCAACTTGCTGAGTCCGGCGCCGAATCACCGAGGGGGGCTAAAGTGGAATCGTTTAGCACAGAACTTGAAACCGAACCGCCGAACAACCGTGATCCTATCAACCTTCAAGCCTCTCAGGACCCCTCAGACTGTTGGAAGCTCTTTGTTGGCGAAATGTGGAAACTTTTTGTTAATGGAGCCTCGAACCGTCACGGTGCCGTGTTAGGTATAGTTTTGATTTCGCCAGATGGGCTGACTATCGAACATTCTATCACCCTTGGATTTACTGCCTCAAACAACGAGGCTGAGTACGAAGCGCTTTTGGCCGGACTCAAGAGCGTACTTCAGATACAAACATCCGAGCTAATGGTTTACAGTGATTCCCAGCTTGTGGTCAATCAAGTTTATGGGGTTTACGAAGCTAAGGATGACAGAATGGCGAAGTACCAGACTCTGGTTAGAGACCACATCACGCGTTTTCAAGCGATAAGGGTCCAACAGATTGGCCGAGAAGAAAACAGCCGAGCAGATGAGTTGGCCGACCTTGCTTCCATGGTCGATAGCACATCTTCCAACCCTCTCTTGATTGAATTCCTTCCAAGGCCCAGTATTGAGGAAGCCGAGCAGACAGAAGTACTCTGCGCCGAGCTAGGTCCTTCTTGGATGGACCATATTATCCTCTTTCTCAGAGAACGGACTCTTCCAGTCGAAAAAAAGGAATCACATAAAATCCGGGTGAGGTCAGAGCGGTTTTGGCTCTCTCCATCAGGCGCTTTATACAAGAAGTCTTTCACCGGTCCCTATTTAAAGTGTGTGCACCTAAGCAACGTGGAAGCCTTCCTGTACGAAATCCACGAAGGCATCTATGGTAGTCACATAGGGGGCCGATCTCTGGCCTTCTGAGCTATATCGCAAGGCTACTGGTGGCCGTGCATGCAAGTCGACGCACAGAAGTATGTTCGCAAATGTGAGAAGTGCCAGAAGTTTGCCCACCAAATCCACCAACCGGCCAGAGAACTTCTCCCTCTCACCAGCCCATGGCCCTTTGCGATGTGGGGACTGGAAATAGTGGGACCAGTCCCAACAGCACCAGGCAATCGTAGTTCTTCATCGCGGCTACAGACTACTTCACCAAGTGGGTTGAAATTGAGCCTTTGGCGACAATCAAGGAGAAAGATGTCAAGCGGTTTGTCTGGCAAAATGTGGTAACACGGTTTGGCATCCCCAAAATTTTGATCTCGGATAACGGTACCCAATTTGACAGCCGCCTATTCAGGGGGTTTTGTGAAGACTTGAAGATTGAATTCTACAATTCTACCCTGGCTTACTTGCAGTCTAATGGTCAAGCCGAAGCATCAAACAAGACCATTCTGGATGGGTTGAAGAAAAGGCTTGAGAAAGCCAAGGGAAAGTGGGCAAAGGAACTTCCAAGTGTCCTTTGGGCATACCGAATAACCCCACGGCGCTCTATCGAAGAGACTCCTTTTGCCTTGGCATATGGCATGGAGGCGGTCATCCCTTTGGAAGTTGGTATGCCCACCCTCAGAAGTGAAAGTTTTGAGCTCGAGCTGAACGCCGAAGCCATTGCCCTGGAATTGGACCTAGTAGAAGAACGTTAGGAAAAGGCCCTCATCCATGTGGCCGCCTACCAACAAGAGCTTTCAAGAAAATACAATAAAACGGTGCATCCCAGACTGTTCAAAGTAGGTGATTGGGTCTTGAGGAAGGTCATGGGCAATACCCTGGTGCCAGGTGAAGGCAAACTAGGGGCAAACTGGGAAGGACCTTACAAGATCACCGGTCTGGCGGGCAAGGGGGCACACCACTTGGAGGACTTGGACGGACGAGGAATACCCCGGCCATGGAATACGGCCAACCTGAAATTGTATTATTTCTAGCTTTTATTTTCTTTTAGTGCAAAGAAATTTTTTGCCTTACACTTCAGAATGTAACATTCTTTTTGTCAATATATAGAAGTGTCTCATCTTTGCCGAAAATGATTCTTTTGATTGTTGCTTTTAAATTGGGACTTGCAACCGAGATGATTTACTCCGGTTGAACGAGTTGATGATTTGCTCAACCTTGAGATTGCAACCGAGATGATTTACTCCGGTTGAACGAGTCGATGACTTGCTCAATTTTAAGATTCTCAACCGAGATGTTTACGCCGGTTGAATGAGTTGATGTTTTGTTCAACTTTGAGTTTAACAACCGAGATGTTTTATTCCGGTTGACTCTGTTAATGATTTGTACAACTTTTGTATTTAAGTCGAGATGTATTGTTCCGGTTAAGACAGTTGACGATTTACTCAACTATAGGCTTGAAACCGAGATGTCTTTTCCGGTTAATTAAGTTAAGCAAGATGGTTAGCCTTGCCGAGGTATCTTGTTCGGTTGAAGTTATTTCGATTGAAGATCGTGTAAACACTTGAAGTAAATTGAGTTTTTAATTGATGTGGAAAGTAAGTACAAAAGCTGGGGCACTTAGCCCGGTTACATGTGCAACTCAAAAGGAAGAAAAAGAAAACTACTCCAAGGGAGATAGATTGGTGAATTCATCCCCGGCTAGTTCCTGGCTGATTGTTGCTGCGTTGTCTTGAGCTCCGGGCTTAGTTTGACCGGGCTGCTCTAGGCGGTTTCCCCCCTCAGCATTTTCCTCAGCCTCTTCTTCGCCTTCTGTCTTGGCTTCAGCCTTAGCCTGCAGTGCACTGAAGACATCGTTGGCGTATGGCACAAGGTAAGTTGGCAGGAAGACAGCTGGAGGAGAGAAAAATATGTCGGTCCTAGTTCCTTGGCCGAGCTGTTCACAAGCAGCCTTCTAACTCGCCTTGAAGTAGATATCTTGGGTGGAAGACTAACACGCTCCAATTCCGAATCACATTTTCGGTCCACAAGAACATTGTCAGCACCGATGGGCCAATATGGTTCATCGGCCCAAAGAATAATGGCGGCACGAATGTCAGCAAGTTCAATTCGGGATGGGCCTGGACCATTCAATCGGCACGACATAATTTTGCCGACCTACGGCCCATCAATAATCAACACTGGGCCAAATAATCAGCCTAGCGGCCTAGTTAACATAGGCCCATCAGTAAGCGAGGCCGGATCCAATAACTCAGAATCATCAAGACTCACTACAGACGACGCGGCTAAATTAATAGGAGAAGCTGTAAAAGCCGCACTAGAAGGATCCACATCAGCCCAGAAAGGAAATGTACAACGGAGACAATTGTAAAATAATTTGTAACCAATAATTGTGCTAATAAGAAATTATTTTACTAGTAACAATATTTCAATCTACAATTCAAATGCGCGCTTTCAATCGAATTCGTGCGACATTCCCACACAAAATAACAGATAATTGCATTTTTTGCAATATTGTTGTAAGCGCCGTTCAATTGCCCTAAACTATCTCGGAATTCGGATACAACATTCTTTCCGATGTTGATAAATGTATTAACGCCTTGACAGCTAACAGCTGGATATTCATTCGGTTGCGGCGGCATTACAACAGGGACACGCAGCAATACAACAAAACGGTCTATTTCTGTGCCCCTTACCATATATCCAGTTCGTGGGTCCCCACTGGACCACAGAAATACATCTTCAAACTTAGGCGTATACGCAACATTAGGAAACCGGTCCAACACAACGACAAATTCACATTGGCCATTGTCAAATACTCCAGATGGATCAATGTTCATAGCTTGTTCTACAGTCTGGGTAGGGGCATCACGCATGTCGCTTTCGAGACCAGGTGTATCAGCAGCAACTTCGGAGAGACCACCAGTTTGACGTAACACTATGCCCTGTATATAGAGCGATAACAGCTTCAATTTTCGGGATAGTCGTTCATCCCTTTCAGTACCAACCTCCGACAAATCGAAATGAAAAAAATGAGGCTTATCATACGGCACAAAATCGTCAATCCTCCAGATGAAATCACACAACAATTTATACACAAATCGTTTTTTTCTATAATAACTTTGTTTCCGTAGTTTAAAATATCTTCGACCGGAAACACCAGATCTGCTCGAGGTTGTCCAACGGCGACTAAAATTTAGTTTAGTTCTGGCTGTGTATGGACGCCGTTGCGAAAAACGGAAAGTAGTCGCCATAATCGATGATGGAACCCCACCATTAAATGCATCACATCGATTTTATTTTATAGGCGTAATATGTTGACCGTGACATGGGTCAACATGAACAGTTGAAACTATATAAATAACTGTTACTGTATAACGTATGGCCAAGAATAATAATAGATCACAAACGGCGGCATTACACCAAATCGTGGGCCATACGTATGTTAACTGTTCCACCTTTCCGCCTGCGCTTCCCTTTAAATTTAAATTTCCCGCTTGCGCTTGCCTTTTTCAACTTTTAATCCTGGCCGCAGATCTGGGCGTGGAGCGGAAACCCTAGCAGACAACACGCCTCAAAATGCGGAAGGGAGCACCAATCGGAGGACGACACGTGGCGCGGGGGGAGCGTCCCAGGTAATATTAGTGGGATGCTCCTGGGCACCTATATAACTCACTCCCTAACTCTCTTCCACCAGTATAGTTTTTGGGAGAGTGACTTGCGTCATCCGAGAGAGTTAGTGACGTCATAGAGAGTGAGTTATGGCATCAATGCGACGTCGTTTTAGAGACGTCGTTTTAAATTAATTATTCTCCCAACTCTATAAAATGGGATATCTAAGATCATGCATTAGCCATTGATGCCCCATACCAGAATTGTGTATCTGACAATTCTAGCAGACCGCTGCGCTATCATAATGTCTGAAGAAATACAGCAAGCCGATCTTACAGATGACCTCCACGTAAAGTGCTTCGTCCTTGGTGGTGGCAGCAAGTGTGTCGCGATATATATTTTCTTTGTTATTCTAGTTAGCGCAGCGGCCCCCCTCACGGAATTCGCCCCATTCCGTGTAGTCTCCGTGTTTGGAGATATATTCCAGCACATTCTGATGGTTGAAAGCCCCTTGAACATTGGGATGGAAATGGCGATTAGTTCGATCGTGAGTCACGTCGAAGAACCGTTCATTCTGCGTCTGAAAACGATATGGGAATTGGACAAGAGCATGGAGATGTGGTTGCCCGTCCTCATGTAATTCATGTGCAATCCTCACATAATTTGGTGGCCTGGCTGTGAACAACTCCCTAATTTTCTCTAATAATCTCTCTTTAGGTATGGAACATTGGGCATATATGAGGAAAATGTTCTTATTTTGGACTCTAAAACGGCGTCGTACTGATGCCATAACTCACTCTCGATGACGTCACTAACTCTCTCGGATGACGCAAGTCACTCTCCCAAAAACTATACTGGTGGAAGAGAGTTATGGAGTGAGTTATATAGGTGCCCAGGAGCGTCCCACTAATATTACCTGGGACGCTCCCCCCCCGCGCCACGTGTCGTCCCCCGATTGGTGCTCCCTTCCGCATTTTGAGGCGTGTTGTCTACTAGTGTCTCTGCTCCGCGCCCAGATCTGCGGCCAGGATTAAAAATCTAAAAAGGCAAGCGCAAGCGGGAAAATTTAAATTAAATAGTGGCAAGCGCGAGCGGGAAATTATATAAGCCAAAATAATTTGGGGTTTTTAATTATTTTGCAATGGAGCCGTCCGATCTAGGTCAATTTAGGCGGTTGATTTTAAAATACGAGCCGGATCTTTTCTTTCTTTGCCTTTGGTCCTTGTTGGTCGTCAGCGAAAACAACGCCGAAAATTTAATCCGGCTCATCAACGCCTTACAGCGGCAAGAAGATGCTCTATTCGCCGGTCTGAAAGCGGTTTCCGAACTAGAAACCCAGGCGACGGCTCCATCCATGCAGACTATGGATCATAGTGCAGATTCACATCCTGCCGCAGATATGAAAGACGTGTCAAAATCCGGCTGTGGACTTAGGAATAGTGACACAATTTCCTAATTATCATAATTGTATAATTGTTACTATTCCTTAATAAATAATTTATTCAAATTTGTCTACGGCTTCGGCCCATTTATATTATACTGTAATACTTGGAGGCCCATTTTAGTGTCCACTTCTTTCATAGAGCAATTTAATGGGCCTATGAAAAATCATTGTAGTTCTTTGGGCCTATTCATGTTATAAGGGCCGCTTTCATTTCGGCCTGTGAATGATTTTTCATTTGGGTTATTGTAATTGGGCCCATTATATTATTGTTGATGATCCAAACAATAATCACATTGATTAAATATATCTTAAAAATATTTATTATTTAATCATTAAAATGTACATAAATATTTTCCCATCGCCAATCTTTTACATAATACGAAAGCTCGTCGAGTACAATAGTCAGTGCGAGACAATAATTTACAGGGCTAATAACGCCAGAAATCCCAGAACCCTCGAAGGTAGAAGGAGCCACAGCTCTATCCCATGCAGACTGTGAAGAAGAATCTCCTAGATCCATATCTGCAATTTTCTGAATTAAAGGATTAAGGATAATATGTTCGTGGTCCAAGGATTCATAAGTTGCAAAGGCCTCCATGACTTAAATATAGGAAGTGGAATGAAGGTAGCTAATTAATGTATGGAGTTTCCTTCGAGGAGAAAACAACATCATCAGATGACTCTTCATGTACTTGATCAATAGAAAAGAAGTTTGGTTCAGTCATGAAAGAGATATTAGTCCGTTCGATTACTAAGGTGGTGGAGATGTTCCGAAGGTCGGAAACGAAATTAATGCAAGTAATCATCAATGGATGACGGTTGTGTTTCCAGAATATAGACTTCATGCACGTTCCAAAAAGCACGGGAAAGGCTTTGATCCACTAATATCACCAAGTATTGGGTATATTAGTGCGGCGGGTAATGTTGGCTACATATTTTCTAAAAGCCAGTTACAGTTCGACACGTGGCGAAGTAAGGGCAATACAGGAAGAATGTTTAATCTTCGATCATGATCGTACACGTGGCGGTTAATATTGGTTCTTGCGTGGTCTGAGTAGCATTGGATTAATGAAGAGATACAAGGTGACGTGGCTTCAACGGTTACTCACATTCAAATTCAAATATAGGAGGAAAGCCCAACTACGAGTAATGGCGTAGTGAAACTACTTTTAAGGCAGCATGATCAAGCAATCATAGAGGAGCAGTTCAACGGTTTAAAGTGCAGTTCGATAGTCATCCTTAAGGAGTATAAATAGCAGGGAAGCTCCCAGAAAAGTCCCCCAGACTCAAATCCAACAAACCAGTCATTTACTTCATATTTTCTTTTCCAGTTTTACATTTTCAGTCTTTACATTTCCTGCACTTTAAATACCTGTTCTTTACATTCCTGCACTTTAAATTCCTGCACTGCACTTCGTTCATAAGAGTAGTTTTAAGTAGATTGTTGCTGTAAACCTCTACGAAGCTGAGTTTGGATCATTGTAAGTTTTCGTCTTAATGAAATACTTCAATTGTTCGTCATTTAACTGTTATTTTACTTAATTTCTCCTAAGTCAAGCCACCAGTAAAAGTCCTCTTCATTGAGACTGAAAGAACTAAAACACAATTGTTTGATAATTGGTTGGCAATTATAATTTTTGTAAGGACTGATTGATTCTTACTGGCACGCTCGGATTTACAAAAATATCCTTCGAAAGCCAAAAGCCAACACTATTGTAGTTTTTCCATTTTTTAAGCTCTAAAAAGTAAGTTATAGATTAATATATAAATATTTGAAGAAAAAAAAAACATACAAATTTGTTTGAAGAAATATGACCACGTGAAATTCTGAAATTATATGTTTGGCATGAATTTTTTCGGCTAAAATAATTCCTAAAAGACAAAATAAGTTAAAAAATTAATAAGACAAAATGTCACATCCGAATTATAATCATTTTAATTTTTTTCTCACAAAAATCAAAAAAATCAAAAAAATCCATTCCAAATGAGACTTTTTAGCCTCAAGTTAAAATAATTAAAAAGCTATAAAGCCAAAAAACTAACCCACACTCTAAATGAAGGTGGTATAATGTTCGAACGCTCCAAAGAAAACAAAGGCCATCAAGCCATAAATATGGCCGACACTCATCTTGTATTTTCTATCTTTGAATCTAAGGGCAAACTATTTCTTCACAACATATGTACATCAGGCCATAAATTCAAACCAGAAGCCTTGAGGGGGGTGGTTTTGACAAGTGGGTAAAAAGTTAGTTTTTTAAATTTTTAAATTTTTTTTAGGTCACTTCTCTACTTTTTTTTATATTAAAAAAATTAAAAAGTTACAAAAAAAAAATTAAAATTAAAAAATCAGTTTTTTATCATCTTTCCAAAACACCACTAAAAGTAAATAAATGAAACGACTTATTACACTTTTTACTTTTAAATTATAGCTAGATTATCTATTTAGTTTTTCAATTATTGATTGAATCTACTTAGTTCTTAAAGTATATAAATTAAAATTTATTTAGTCCTTAAAGTATCGATTGATTTATTTAGTCTCTAAAATATTTAAGAGTTAATTATCAAAAAGTCATATCTACATATTTAGTGGTAGCTTAAGTCCTGTCAAAAGTTTTTGAACCATTAAGTCTCATTTATAGATAAAAAGACGTTTTACCCTTTAATCCCAAAACTGAGAATGTTCTCAATTTTAAAACTGAGAATGTTCTCAATTTATAATTATCAAAACTAAGAACTTTCTCAATTTTTTCTAGTATGAATTAAGAATATTATCAAAACTAAGAAATTTATAATTATTAATTTTAAGAAATTTCTCAATTTTTTTCATGATTAAAATCGAGAATATTATAAACTGATAATGTTCTTAATTTCAAATTAGAATTCAGAAGAATAATGTAGTCTTTCTTCATCTGACTTTTCGGAGACGAAGCTCCCTTGCGATCCACTGTAGAATCGTCCACTGAACGAGTCGGAGACCGGCCTTGATGTAGTGACAAGAGACGGAATCGGAGTGATTATCACACGTCATAACCCCCCAATTGTCTATACCACTTGATCTCACCAGAGTCCAAATCCAAATCCATCATAGAATTGGAGTGATTATCAGGCTCGATACACGGGTCTGGATGAGTAGGGATGGTTCGATTGTCCTGCTTTTCCTGGCATTGTCTTACTCGAAGAGGAGCGGAGTATAGGTTTCCGATGGCAATGTATACAAGATTTCAGCCAGTGTCGATGGAAGGGCTTCTTCCCCAAATGGCGGCTCTGGAGTATTCTCCAGTGGAGCTGTATGAAGGTCTGCCATTGGATGGCACCTGTTCGGATATCCAGCTTCGCAAAGCTTCTGCAAAAGGTGCAGCATTTCTCAACGCTCAGTAATTCTTCCAGAGAGAGAGAATGAAGATAGCAATGATGTTTGGCAGCTATGAGAAAGTCTTGGAGGGATAAATTGGGCTATTAAAAATTAATAGGACTTTAAGGAGCAAATAATTTTATTTAGGACTTAATGGAGTATAAGTTCACAAAATGGGACTTATATGTAAATGCTCCAATATTTAATTCATACTTATTTAGTCTCTGGATTACAAAAATAAAATATATATATCCATAAATATTATAAATTAATAAAAGACCCAAAATTTTATTTCAAAAAAATTTTGAATTTCTATTTTGTCTTTAAAAAGTTTTTTTCGTTGTGTATTTAAATTAGATTAGAGTCTAGTTTCTTAATCTTACTACTAAAATTATATAAGTATTAGACATTCTGAATAAGAAAAATTAGATAATTTAATAATAGCAATTCGCTACAAATTATAATAAAACAAAATAATACATTAATTAAGTTATAAAAAAAAATAGCAAAACACATAAAAACAATCAATAAGAAATTATAAACTGAATCTAGTATATAATTCTTGATAAAAAGCTTATATTTTATTTTTGTAATATTTTCAGAGACTAAATGGATTTGAAGTAAATACTTAAATACTTTAAGAATTTAATAAATTCAGTCGATAGTTTAAGAAATAAATATATTTTGATTTACATATTTTAGGAAGTAAATAGACTCAATCGATAATTTAAAAACTAAGTACACAATTTGATAATAATTTATGGATAAAAATTGTAATAAACCCGAAATGAAATATAGTTTACTTTTTACTCCATTCAAAAAAAATTCTATTTCAAAGCCACAATGCTAAAGAATTCTATCAACATCACGGACGTCAGTGTGTACATGAGTATCAGAAATGGGTAGCCTGCCCTCTTAAAATATCTTGAATCGAACAACTCTCGGAAATGACCGTTCTTGGTAGAACAAAAATCGTAGGCTGTTCCACCGGGGCTCCGAATGCTTGCAAAATAACAAAATGCTCTGTTTGTCTCCTAAAGTGTTCTTTTGAGACTACGACACAGACTTTGAATTGGTAGAGAGGGGGAGAGATGGGCAAATGAAAACACTGCAGACAAGAAAGGAAAAAAAAAAAAGGAAAAGGAAGAAGTGGAGCGAGAGGGTTAGTAATGGAGTTCATCGGCAAGTAGATTGGTGCTGACAAATATTGTAGAGCAGTGGAGCCAGTGCCCAACTGATTGTGCCAGATGAAGGTTGTGGTGGCCATGTGTTCACTACAACAAAATACACTTTTGGCGATTATTTTTGGCGACTAAAAAAAATTTAGTGGCCAAAGGTGGTAGAATTGGCAACCAAAAAATAATATTAGTCGGCAAAAGTCAAATATTTAGCCACTAATTTTTTTAGTTTGGGAATATTGATTATTGGCGACTAAAAAAATTTAGTCACTAAAAATATTAAAATGGCGACTAAAAAAAATTTAATAGCCGTATAGCTAGTTTTGGCTACTAAATTAGTTTAGTAGCCAAATGAAAAAATATATATATAATTTTTATATTTGGCGACCAAAAGTTTAGTCGTCAAAAGTATATTTTTAGCGACAAAAGAATATTTTAGTAGCCATATAGTTAGTTTTAGCTACTAAAATTGTTTAGTAGCCGAATAAAAAGAAAAAAATTATTTTTTACCTTTGGCGACCAAAAATTTGGTCACCAAAAGCATATTTTCAGTTACAAAAGAATATTTTAATAGCCGTATAGTTAGTTTTAGCTACTAAAATTGTTTAGTAGCCGAATGAAAAGAAAAAAATTATTTTTTATCTTTGGCGACCAAAAATTTGGTCACCAAAAGTATATTTTCAGTGACAAGAATATTTTAGTCGCCAAAAAACTAAAAATATTTGGAGGGAGATTTCAAATCTTGGACGGATTAAAAAATTAATTGGTGACTAAAATTTTAGTCACGAATGGTTATTAATTATATGTATTTTGTTTCCAACCCAAACTGTAAGAAACCAGCAACTCTCTGTCTCTCTATTTTCAGCGTTTCTCTCCCTCTCCCTCTCCGCTGCTCCTCTCCCCTCCCTCTCTCACCGCCGCTCCTCCTCGCGTTCGCCGGCAACCGGAGCACCTCCTCCTCCTCCACCATCGCCATCGTGAAGAGGGAAGATTGTAAACGCACCAAACAAGACTCTGTTTTCTCTGAATGGAAGGTCTCTCTCTCTCTCTCTCAATTTTGCAAAAACAATTATCATTATGAGGGACCTTTGTTCAAATGTCCCAAAAACAATGAAAGAAATTTGGGTTTTTTAAGATTTTGGATGTTCTTTTTTTTTAGAATTGAAGTCATCTGCCATTTATTCATGTCTCGTGTGCCAGTGTTTGTGAAAATGGGTTGGTCTGTTTTCCTGTGTTGGTGAGCAAACTACTCTTTTTGATTTATGCTCACCAAGTGTATGTAAAAATGTCATAGAGAGGTTTTGAGGACTGGTTTCCGCTTACCTTAGTTTAGATATTGGGTCATTTATATATAAAGCTTCTTCGGATTTATAATTTTCCTGTGTGCTGATCCAAGTGTTTCTTTCTAATCCTTATTGAGATGCATGCTACAGTTATTGTTATCATGTTCCACTGCTTCTCAGTTATATGTCCAACTGTTTTGAAGGGTGTGGATTTGTTAAATATTTTCATAGAGAAATGGCGATGGCAGCTATTAATGCGCTTAATGGAATATATACAATGAAAGTAAGCTTATTTTGCTATTTCAACGGTGTTATGTTCTCTATTTGATGTTACCAAACACTAATCATTTATCTTCTTCTTTTGCATCTTAGGGATCTGATCAACCATTAATTGTTCAGTTTGTTGATCCTAAGAGGCCTAGAGCTGGAGACCCAAGGTTTTTCTCTAGTCCTTCATCATTATTGCTCTTTATTAGTATAGCATACTCTTGGGTCCTGTGTTTTAAATAGAACATTACTAAGATAAACTGTTGTTTGTGAGAAGCAGGTATCAGAGTACTTGCATTGCAACTTGATTTTAAAATCAAAACAAATATGAACTTCTATCCGTTAATCCCTTCTTTGGGATTTTTATCTTTGGAACCCTAAATCCTAACGACTTCCAATTTATTGGTGAATACTAGGAACTTAAAGTAAGAGATTTAGGACCAGTGGCTTTTTGTTCCAATTTCTTGTCCAACATATATGTATATATCTGTTTGTACATAAAAGTGAATATATGTGAAAGGATGTTTACTTGTTGCCTTGTTCCACTTTGTTCTTGTCTACATCTTTTGAAAATTGGCATGACGGCTTGGTTTTATCATGTTGTATTTGTATCCCTTGTTTGTATTCTTACTTCTTAGTGTACTGTATCAACTTAATTTGTTTTATTTCGCAGGGCTAGTCCTGCATTTGCATTTGACTTTGATTTAATGGATCATCAGATATTTTAGGTTATACTTCCATTAATACACCTCTAGTATCACTCGGGGATTGTAAACAAAATAATTTTTGTTTCAACGTAATTCTTTCATAGCACTGCCCATATGAAGAACATGAAAGTGGAAAAGGGAAAAGCATTTTTAAATGACTTGTAGGCATTATTAGTAATCAAAACCAGTCCAGAACTTATCCAGGAAAGAATGGTTCATTTACATCGGATGCTACTTTGCTATAATTACTGCATAGTTACTTTTGCTCATGTTGGATCATCTGCACATGTTCAATGAGGCTACATGGACAATTTATTCATTTCGTTCGGTAGCCATCATAATATGGTCATTGCTTTAACTGGTAAGTCAGTTAAAAGAATTGGTGGCAGGTGGCAGTTATGGGGAGATAAATATAGTTTTGTCTCGTGAGCTAAGTTTGGAACTGAGGTTTGATTCCAGGGTGTGAACCCATGTTCCGTTCTTTTACCAGTCCACAAATATTCTATGTGGGCCAGTAGCATTAACTAGTTGACCAGAATCACAAATAGCAATGATGTTTAAGGAGCTAGGTCAGCATTAAATGATTCTATTCTATATCGTCTGGTGGAAGCTAGTTTTGTAAATTTGTAAGATGATGTTTCTGCATCTGACTTAGCAGTCAAGACAAAAATAGTGTCCTTTGGCAACTGGCAGCATTCTCCACAAGCTCAAGCCCTGAATGTTCGTGCTAGAACTTCTAGAGCGCCTAATTCTTTGTCCTATTCATCTGAAACTCCCTTTATTTTTTTATTTTTTTATGGGAAAGTTCATTTACCACATAGGTGTTAATTAAAGACTTGTTTGATGGTTTCTTTTGTTTTTTGTTTTTTTTTTTTGCTATAATTTTGGTAAAAAATAACAGGGGAGTTATAGGAGGAGATGATACAAACCAAGACTATGTTGTTGGGGAAGAAGAGGGGAGTATGGTTAGTAAAAATGATTCTTCCTTATTTGAATGAATTTCTTCTAAAGTTCAGAGCCCTTTTTGTGGAGATCCTGCCACTACAATGAAGGTGAGTTTCATTTCACTCATTTTCTATTGTTTTTCGAGTAACAATGCTACATGCTTAGAAAAAATATCAGAATAATGTTTAAAATTTGAATCTATAGTATAGATTTAAACGTGATGCTGTGTAGATTACTTTAAAAATGAATTTGATCCACTCAATAGGAATTTTAGGCAACTCTTTTTTCCTTTTCTATGGTATCATAATTTGAATCTGTAGTATAGATCTATAGTATTCTTTCTTCTTCTTGTTTTATTGTTTTTACTTGGGAAATTACTAGTGAAATTGACAAAATGTGACCTTGTCAGTTGGCAGTCATGCTGTTTGTTTTGGCAAGGTGTGGCAGCTCCATAACTATTTGGAAGATGGCCAAATTGGGTGAGTTATGATTTCATTTGAATTTTCAAAATGGAGATTATTATTTACACTCATCACTGGCTATTCACACTCCATATTGTTTTTTGGCTACAAGCAAAAGTAGAGTGTGAATAATTATTTTCTTAAAAATTTAGGTGCTAAATTTGCTGACTAATCTTTTTTATTCATTATTATTCATCATTTTAGTGGAGTTAAAAGTCTAATTTGCCTTGGCCCAGTGGCAATATAGGTGTTACATTGGAGTCTCATCAATTATAAAAGAAAACTTTATAATTAGTACACTTCAGTGAGTTATTTTCATTGTGGCAAGTGCAAAGAGGAAGATGAAGATTCTCATGCTAAAAACTTTTTTTCTCATTTTTCTCTTTGCTTTTCTAGGAACTAAAGCAAGAACTATATCAGGTAATATACCTATCCTTAACCATAATGATTATTTTTTCAAACAGTCCAACTGTTTTATAATCAGTCACTTGGCAAGCACATGTTTCAGAACAAATTATAACTACACACTCTTCACTAGTTCAAAGCTTGCTTTAGTAGCATTTCTCTTTTTATTTAATCAAATACTTTGCTCGGAGTACATATCATTCAACCATGAATTTTCTTTCATGAATTCTTACAAAGTTAGAATACTTTTACAAATGCTTGAAGAATTCAAAGTTAGAATACTTTTACAAATGCTTGAAGTACAGTTGACAGTTTGAAGTCATCTTACAATCTTAAATTAATAACTTTAATTATTTTAACAGTTTCAATTTATTTTTTAAACTATATTCTTGTCATGATGTAGAACATGAACATCCATGTGACAAATTGATGAAGAACAATTGTGGAAGGACCTTCAGCCCAACAACAATGTCTCTAGCATCAGCATCATCATCACAATTGTTATTAAGATTTTCTTTAATTTGGATTTTAATTGTTGGTTTGGATAGTATATGTATTTGTTGGATTATACTATGTTTATGGATTCTTATTTTCTTTGATATGTACAGTTAATAGTTAAGTTTTGTATGTGGTTGAAAATTGAATGGTACAGGTTGTGGAGAAATATTTTTATTGAATGGTTGAGAATTGAATGAATGAATGAATAATTTTGTATATGCACAGGTTATAGGTGGCGTAAAAAATATTATAAAATAAATTATAAAAACTAAATGAGACCTTTTGGTGACTAAATAAATATCATAGGTTAGCTTTTGACTATTAAAACTTTAGTCGGCAATTATAAAAAAGTGAAATTTTTGGCTACTAAACTATTAGACGCCAATTGTAAAAACAAACTTTTGGCTACTAAATTTTTAGTTGCCAATTTTCAAAAAGTGAAACTTTTAATTAGTCGCCAAACATACATTCTCAATTGGCTACCAAAAGTAAAAATATATATATTTAATTATTTTTAAAAAATATATGGCGACTAAAAAAAAGTATATGGCGACTAAAGTTTTAGTCGCCAATAGGATACTTCTGGCTACCAAAAAAATTTTAGTCGCCAATTGTTTCCCCGACAAACTATTGGTGACCAAACGGGTGACCAAATATATTAGTCGACAAAAGTGATTGGCGATTAAAAGCAAGACTTTTGGTGACTAAAATTTTAGCCGCAAAAAGTGAAATTTCTTGTAGTGGTTGGCTATTTTTTGACTTATTTATTTTAAGAAGGAAAAACATTATAAATGCGAAAGTGTTTTGCAGAATTTCAAAGTGCCATTGCATGTTTATCGGAAACTTTCCTGTGCCATGGTATACTTCACATCTTTGAAGGTAAATAACATTCAAAACAATTCCCAAAGTTTCGAAGGCGAGTAACTAACTTTTGAGACAATTCTCAAAGCTTCGAAGGCGAGTAGCCAATCTTTAAAGCAATTCCCGAAGCTTTGAAGGCACGTAACCAACCTTCAAAACCATTCCTGAGGCTTCGAAAGTATACAATTATATTCAACCATAAATTGTTTGAAACCCAAGACTATTGTTGATGCAACAAACAATCCTTCAAAATTCATGAAGTCGCAATAAAAAAGACTTTCGAAGCACATGCTTTGATTCATATCAAAGAAAAGAAAAATAATAATTGACATGTTTACTTTGAAGACAACCTGACTTTGGTCTTCTCAAAAGGAAATTAACCAATGCCTCACAAAGTCTAAACAAATTTGAGAATGGCTTCATAGATGAAATCCAAAAGTACACCACTCCACAAAATTAATTATGGTGTTATGTGGTTGTTCATAAATCTCAAATTTTCAGAAATTAAAATAAAATAAAATAAAGTTAAATAGTCATTGCTTCAAATAAATTGGTCATTCTTAGCCAATTTCTACCTTTCAAACAGCTAAGTTATTCTTTACTGCATCAAACTCATCAAAACAATACTTAAAGATGATTGTTTTATTAGTCATTTCATCAAAATTAAATTTTGATGCGACCCACAAATCCAAAATGGATTTTGAACACCGAATGTCATGGCATAATATGGCTTTGGAAATTCAAATATTTTGACATTTTCAACAATATCAAATATTTTAAATCAATTAACAGTGGGTTGATCATCATCTTTAACCATGTTTGGTTTAAGAACATGTTCTTCGACCAAATAATTTTCAACATTCATTAACAAATTAGACTATTTTTCTATTTTAGCCATTAATAGTTTATGAAAATCCTCCATAGGTATGTGAGTTTCATCATTTCATGGCCTAATGGGCTGTTTTTCCATTTTAGCCATTAGTGGCTTATGAAAAGCCTCATAGGCATGTGATTTTCATCATTTCTTGGCCTAATAGGTTGTTTTTCTATTTTAACTATTAATAGCTTATAAAAATCCTCCATGGGTATGTTGTCTCCATAGTTTAACTCTCTAAGAATAGTTTCAATCCCTCTAGCCTTATATGAAACATCATTTTTAATCATGCTTGACTCAACATTATACTCTTTAACCATGTTATTTTCATAAGTTGGCTCTTTAGAAATGGGTTTTCTGCCCCGACTCATTGATGAAGTCAACTATTTGCTTTTGCCACTTTCAATCATGAAAAAATTCACTAATTTCGGCCATTAAAGTCTCAGTCAAAGATTTGGTAGTGAAAGTTAACAACTCATCCCACTAGTAGCGAATTTTTATTTCAAGTTGATGAATTTCTCTACCTAAATGGTATCTTTTTTCTTCCACCAAACAATATTGTAATGGATGAAAGTTTGTTTCATCAAGAAAATATATTTCTTCTTGAAGATCTAAAATGTTGTATTTACGCTAAACGATTTCATCTAGGCTATTTAAAACGAACAAATCAAATTCATTTTTCATTTCATTCACTTGACGTTCCCATCAGGCATGCCAAAAAATATTGGCTATTCTTGGCTTATTTTTCCTACGAAGGAAAATATCATAATTGCAAGCGTGCTAGTAAGGATTGAAAAATCCTTACAGATTAAATTCAAGTCAATTATCAAGTAATTGCGTTGATTTTTTTGTCTCCATGGAGAAAACTTTAAAATTGTCAAGTGTAAAAAAACGAAAAACTAAAAGAAGAAAAGAGGGAGACAGAGAAAAATGATTGAGTGAACAATTGGAACGATTAAGTGAACAATCAAAGTAACCATAAATTCACGTCTACTTCTATTCGAAAAGGAAGTGTTAAATATAAAGTGCAAGAAATATAAATAATAGAAAAAATAGAAATCAATTGTCTTTGATTTGACTTGGATGGATCTTACAATGTAATCATAAATGACTATTTATAGGTAAAAAATTATAGAAAAAAACTACCTAATAACCATCATATTCTTCTATCTTCATTCTTCTCTTATCATGTGTCTCTATTGTTGGAAAAATGGTTTAATATAGGCGTATTTTTTAGCCCAAATTTTGAGTGAGCCCAAACGTCTTTTGGGGTGGGTCCGAAGAGGTGAAGTGTTCCTTGCCGCATGGCAAGTCACACGGTGAAGACGGAACGTCAAAACTATTTATGAGTGAATGGGAAGTTGACGTCATTTTCGGATCTAACATTAATTTTTTAGATAAAATTCATTTGAATTTTTTCAATAAAAAATATTGTGGGAATTTAATTTAAATTCTAAATTCAAATTTTAGGTTCCTAAGTGGTTTCCTAAAGTTTGTAATTGTGGAAATTTAATTTAATTCTAAATTCAAATTTTGGGTTCCTAAGTGATTTCCTAAAGTTTGTACCTCTTCCTTTATTTATTAAACAATTCAAATAGTTTAATATATATATATATATATATTCAAATAGTTTAATATATATATTCAACGCGGAAGCAGCAACAACAATGAAGGAGATGGATTACGAAATCAAAGATGAACCAAATTAAACCATGACAGTAATATAATTGCACAAACCAAAATATATTTCAAAACATTTAATTAAATTAAATTAAATACAGAAAATAACTTGCACTTACAATTATTGTAACCTGCAAGGATCTTTTAATTAGGTTGAACAGAACGGGAAAATGTAAACCTCACTCAGAGCACTCTGGTTTCCTTACCACCTAAAGGGTTGAAGAAAATTGAAAGTTGAAGTCCTTGAGTGATTACAATGAATTACAATATAAAGAATAAAATTAACTATGCAGCATGTGAACTATCTGAAGGCAGCTGGCAGCATTGGAGACTGGGCAGGGCTGTCGGTTGCTTTCGGCTGATTGATTGAACAGTTGAGCAGCTTTAACAAAAGTTGATTGACCAAATAGTGATGTGAACAGTAAAAGTGAACAGTAGCTTTTACTATTCATCACTTTCGGTGGAGCATGTGAATAAAGGAATCAGAATAAATACAAATTGGCAGCTTTTCTCAAAAGAGTATTGATTGAAGCCATTTTTGTATTTATAAAGAATCCTAAGTTGATTAGGCATATGGATCCTGAGCATCTTGAAACTCGAGTCGTCCATATGGAATGGATTGAGTAGTTGATCCTTCAGAAGATTGAGCTGAACTGTCTGAACCTTCTTCTGAATCATCTGAACTGGTTGATTGGGCCTGAGCTCGATCCACAAGTTGCCGAGCCATCTGGAACATTTCATCACGGGAGGGCTTGGACTTGACTTTGGATTTAGCTTTGGGCTGAGCAGGAGGTGAAATGGGCTTAGCCTTTGATTTGGATTTTGACTTGGGCCTTGAATGATCCTTGGGCTGGTCCGGAATTGTAGGAACTTTGGACTTTCCCTTGGATTTGGATTTGGATGATCTGGGCTTGGAGCCACTAGAAGAGGGGCTTCCAAGATTGACTGGGGGAAGACTGGGCTGACTTCCTTGATTGATTCGTGATTGGGTTCTCATTGGGCTTTGATTTTAAGGGGAGTTGGAGCACATTGATCTGGAGGAAATTCCTCATGAACAATTTCAATAATTCGGGGCACATTGAACTTAGCCCACCATTTGACTGAGTGTTGGCGGATAATTATGTTATCAACAATCCCATAATGCCATTTGAATATCCAAGGGATTTTGTATTTGGATATAAAATTGAGTAATATAGGAAATTGTTTTTGATGAGCAGTAAATGGGTAAACATAAGCAAAATAAGCAATTGTTTCATTGAGGAATCGGGAGAATTTCTAAATGGCGCCATAATGTGTCCACCATCTCACAAACCAAGTTGGTAACTCGTTTGAATTTTGATCAAAGGAAATAAACCAGAGGATCGAAAGACTCATTTTGGTACAAGAACAATTTGAACCAAGCATCAACATAATCATGATAATTATATTGAATAGAGTGACCGTGTAAATCTCAAGCGATTAGGATTTCCCATTCTGCAAGAGAGACAATATTATGAATGTAGAGTGAATGGTATAGGATCTTGTAAGCATAAGTTCGATCCTGAATGGGTTTAATCAAGATGGAATGATGGTTGAGCTGGATATCTTTGTAATAGGAGAGATTTTTCTCTGGAGGTGAAGAAATGAAATGACATCCGAGCCAAAATGGAATTGAGCAATTTCATTAATGGTTTGACTTCTAGGGTGACTAGGTTCTTTGTAGAAAAGTTTGTAACATATGATTTGGTGTACTCAGTTCGAGAAAGGCGAACTTGGTTGATTGGAAGTGGAGAAACTGAAACGGATTGGCTAGAGGCAAAAGGGTCATTAGGCAATGCAGATGAATAATCAGGACGGTGAATAGTACCAAGAGTATGGTACGTTAATTAGGTCAATAGATTTGGATGGATGAACCGACTCCAAAGGAGGAGGAACTATGAGTTGATTAGGTTTATCGAACGAAGAGGGAACCAAAGCCTTTGAAGGAGTCCTTGGGCGAGACATCTGTGAAATAGGGAACAAAGATTAGCAACCAGAAAAAAGATCTAAATAATTCTGGTAATAGAACAAATCATTGTAGTAATTATGACGTAAAACACGTCGAGCTTGTAACTGTTGATGATTGATGTATTGAGCTCGTTTAGTAGTAAGTCCGTTGATTTAAGACGGGTAATGCGGGCGTTAACTTGTCTCGATCGGGGTTTGGTAATGGGTAATTTGGGTTTTAACATAAGAAATATGTGGAGTAGCACTCATCTCTTACCCACCGTAAAAATTCCTGTAAGAAAATCGGGAAGGAATTTTGACAACTGTATGTAAGTAATGTCAAAATCAAAAATACTTAAAATAGATTGTCAACGGGCAAAAATTTGTTTACTAGCAAGATTTTGAACATCTTTTTCCAAAACATATTTAGCAGATTTGCAATCAACACGAAGTAAAAATTTTTGATTTAAAATATCATCTTGAAATTTTTGAATGCATAAAACAAGAGATAAAATTTCTTTTTAATAGTACTATAATTTAATTGTGCGAGATTCCGCATAACCGAATGAAAACGAACAATTTGTTCAGGTGACTGAGGAGTACCTTGCTGGAGCAGAATACCACCATAACCAATATCAGAAGCATCGGTTTGAATGATTTTGAATGAATTCTCAGTAGGAATACCAAGACAAGGAAGAGATTTAACATATTTTTAACTTGTTGAACAACAAAGAGATGAGTAGAAGACCAAGGAGAAGGATTATCTTTTAACCTATCAAACAGAGGTTGACAGATTTTCCTAAGGTCTTGATAGAAGTCAGCAATGTAATTGAGGGAACCTAAGAACCGTTGTAATTGAGTTTTATCAAGAATTTCATCAGGAAACTTAGACGCAAATTCAATAGAGCGACTAATAGGAAGAATAGTATTATGATGAATATCATATCCTAAAAATCTAACTTTAGTTTGAAATAGTTTAATCTTAGGAGCAGATATGACGAGACCATGACTTTTAATTGTATAAAATAATGCAGTTAAATGTTTCCAATGTGCACCAATTGAGTTAGAAAAAATTAATATGTCATCAATATAAACAATGGAAAAATGACTAAAGGGGTTAAATATGTCATTCATTATGTGTTGAAATTCACTGGGAGCATTTTTAAATCAAATGGCATAACATTCCATTCATATTGCCCAAAAGGTGTATTAAATGCAGTTTTATATCGATCTTTAGGGTGAATTTGGATTTGCCAAAAACCACTTTTTAAATCAAATTTACTGAAAATAACAGCTTGATTAAGTCTTTTAATTAAATCTTTTTTATTAGGAATAGGATATCGAATCCATTCAAGAACAAAGATTTAATGGTTTGTAATTAATAACTAGGCGAGAACACCTCGTTCCAATTCAAGATTTTTATTAACATAAAAAGCGTGACAAGACCATGGTGATTTACTTGGACTAATTATTCTATTTTTAATAATTCATTAATTTCTTTTTACACATTTCTACTAAGTCATGATTCATTTGAATAGGTCGGGATTTAGTAGGAATTTGTTTTTCATTAAAGCCTTTAATATATGGTAATGTAACTACATGCTTTTTCCTATGCCAAAATGCAGTAGGTAAAGATGAGCAAACAGTTGATTCAAGTTTTAATTTAAAATCATTAATTTGAGAAATGAGAACTGGATCAGTTAATTGTTGATCAATTCTTTTGTAATTAATTTCTTCTTTAAGAAAATTAATATGTCGAGTTAATTGATTAATAGTATGAGTAATAGAACAATCTTGTAATTGATTTAATTCTAATGGTTCAGGTGGAAACAAGAATTTAAATGTGACAGGATGTCCTAAAACATGAGTAGTAATTCTTTCAGTGGAAGTAGTAAATGGATATAATAATGAAATGAAGGGTGTACCTAAAATAATTCTATCAGTCATATTTTTAACTAAAACAAATGTAGTTTTGAAACAAACATTATTTTGGCAAACATGTACTTTAGGTAATTTATATTTAATATGCATTTTACTACCATTAGCAGAGGTTAATTTCTCTTGACATTTGTGATAATATTTAGTAGGAAGTAATCCTTCTTGAATACAATTTAAATCCGCACCAGTATCAATTAATGCAACCAAATCTAATTCAAAGTCTTCAACTATGATTTTTATTCGTGAATACCATTTTTGCATAAAAATTTTATTAAGTAAATTTAATCTTTTATCTTCAAGGTTAGTAGCTTGGGATCGATTATCAAAGATGAGTTTATCGGGATTTGTGTGATCAGATTCAGCATCAGAATGGTGTTCAGATGCCTGAGGTGATTTTGGATTAGGTTGAAAATCATTTAAGTTTTGTTTAAGTTTAATATTAATGATTTCATTTTCTAATTTATTATCTTTATTTTGGAGATCTCGGATAGTTTGTTTAATGTGATTAATTTCATATTGTAAATCTTGAAGTGTTACTTCTTTAGTTTTATTTTGAATAGCTTCTAAAGTTTTAGATAAACTAATAATAGGTTTATTAAACTTAGGTTTAGTGTCTTTTTGAAGTAATAAATTTCTTAATTTATCAATATATTGTTGTTTCAATTGGGGATCATCCAATTTACTAATTAAATCAATTAAAGCAGATTCTTCTTGAGTATGTTTGGTTAGAACAGAGATTTGTTTAACAGGTTTACAACAAATATCAGTGCATCCTAAGGTAATTTGATTATGTTGGTTATCAGAATCAGATTGATCATTATCAAAAGGGGAACTGGATGTAGATGGAGGAACAGAAGAGGAATCATTATCAGATTGATTTAATTGTAAGATTTCAAATAATTGAATTTTGGATTCTTCATTAATTTGGAGTTGGCTAACTCTATCTTTGAGTTTTGTTTTTCTTTGCATTTATTAGCATAATGACCTTTTGACCACAATTATAACAGGTAATATCCTGATTAGATTTTGGATGTGATTTAGATTTATGATATTTCTTTTTAGGTTTAGCATAAAATTTGTCATTAGATTTAGAAGGTGAATAAGGCTTCTTATATTTATTATAATACTTTGATTTATAATTTCTATGTTTTGAATTTTTATGTGATTTCCTACGAGAGGGTGCAACTGGAGGTAATCCATATTGTTCACAAAAATTGCCTAATTCATATTTAGCTTTATGTTTATCTTTAGAAGCTTTTTGACTAAGTTTTAAATCAATACACATTTTTAAACCTTCTTTTTGAATAGTGCTTATTATATCACCATATGTTAAATTATCATATTCAATAACGCCAGTAGGTTGACTAAGAACATCTCGGATTTTGTGAGCAAATAAACTAGGTAACCCATTAATGAATTTTTCTTTCCAAAATGATTTAGTACAATCTTCTCTTAACATAACCCTAGAGGTAAAGACATCTTTATACCATCTAAAGTCACTTAATGTTGGACATGTAAGATTACTAAGTTGATCATGTATGCGAGAATAAATATTAGTTGGGGTACCAATGAAATGGCGAACAATAATATAGATTAATTGATTAATACCATCAGGATGACAGCAGCCTAAAGTTTCATCAAAAATAGGTAATCCTTGATCATCAGTTTGATTAGCATAAATTATGGATTCTCGTTGATCTTCAGTTAAGTATTTTTCCCACCAGGATTTGAGCATACCAGTAAAGCCAGTAGTGATTAAAGTAACAATTTCAGGTTGAGTATATTGGGGATAGTTGGAGAGATAACTGTTGGAGACCATAGATAAATGATTTAATTTTTGAAGGATTTGATCTTCACTTAGACCATCAATATTCCATTCGTATAATTTTTTAGCAGAAACAGAAAATTGATTATTAATATTATTTTCTTCAAATTGTAAATCGACAGGAGTAGGTTTATTATACCAATTCTTAGTAGTTTGGGGATTAACTTTTGGATAATGGATTTTTGTAACTTGGAATTGTTGAGCTAATTGATTTATCTCATTATCGGTGTCGGATGGAGTAGAATTAGGATCAATATCAAATTGTTGATTTAGAACAGTAATACCTTTATCCTTAGAAGGTGAAGGAGTATCAGTGGTAGATAATTTGTTAAATAATTTTTCAATAGCTTGGACAGTAGATGATTGGTCATTTGTAACTAAACTAGTTCTTTTGGAACGATTAGTGGGTAGGTTTAATAAAGGTGCATCTAAAGGTTGTTTATTAGATGAACTGGGAATAGATTCTAAATTGGTTTCTATCTTATCTAATTGTTTACCAATAGTGTTTAAACATTGATTTGTATAATTATTTTGTTCAATGACTTTTTTAATTTCATTATCATTTCCAGGTAATTTAAAAGGGGAAGCAGGAATTTCAGTTCCTTGTTGATTAAGGATAATTTTCTCTAACGGATGATGACTAGAGCTAACTGTAGTGGTAGCAGAAGTTTTCCATTTATGTTTTGTAATTGTATTTAATTGTTTGTAATATTTATCAACATATTCCAACAGAGGTAATTCAAAACCATATTGAACCATAAAATCATACCATTCCTGGGAAATGTGGGACATTTGAGTAGAAGTATATTTAGCATAATAAACATGTCGCTGAGTGCGATTAGCTTTTGATTTGAAATCAATAAGTAAGTTTTCAAGATTGGGAATAAATTCTTTGTTGATTGTTAATAATTGAGGATTAGCAGGCGGTGTGAATTCTTCCATATCAGTTTGAGTTGGAGAATTAGTTGAATTAACGTCTTCTTCTTGAGGAAATGAGTATGGGTTGAATAAACAGGTTTACTAATCTGGGAAGTTGTAGAATTATCAATTCCTTTTAGTTTATTGTTTGTGGACGGACCAATATTTGGGCCGAAATGTATTTGACTGTTTTTTCTGAATAAGGGAGTACTAAATATTTCATCTTCAGTTTCAATCTCAGTAGGGACACTAGATGTACTATGTCTGGAGGATTGACTACGATTGAATTTAATATGAACTGAACCATCATTAAATTGTTGAATATCTTGGATATCCGTTATAGATGATTGTTGTTGATTATGTTTGTAATGTTCATTAACAGTAATCCATTCATGAGGTAAATCCACATTTTTCCATTCAATCATTTGGGGAACATTAATATGTGAATCAGTACTACTACTTTGTATTAATAGAGTTTTATCTTTAAGTGATTTATGCAAAGCATGAACATTTAAATTAGTTTTCATACATTTATAGTGAACATGATAAATTAAAGCAATATTATGAGTTTTAGTCATCATGTTAGTAAATGAACCATGTAATTGAATAGTTAATGTTAAAGCATGTAAAATATTTGGATCTTTTAAACTAAGTGTAAAATCAGGAAAACAATTGAAATGTATTGGACATTTATGAAGACCAGTTTCCATCATACCCATTAGACTATCATTGTAGTTAAGGAATCGAGCATCTCGTAAACATAATAAAACAGAAGTATTTTTACCTTGTGGAGTTAATGGTTTAATACCAACTTGAATTAATCCTATATGAATAAAATTGTAATCATTTTTTAAATATCTTTTAATGAGTTGAGCATCAAATAATTGACAGGTTTCCCTGGGTTTTTCCAAAGCATAAACTTGTTCCATAGTTTTAACATGCAAAGTGAATTTAAAAGTATTCTGTACAAAAGAAGTTTTATAAATTTCTTTGATTGGTAATTTTGGTATATTCCAGTCTACATTAATTGGATCATTTTGTATTTCAACATCTTCTTCATTAATTACTAAACCGTGATTAGGTATGGAAGGCAAAGTAGTTGACCTAGAACTGACTGATGAGTTACTTCTAAATAATCGACTCATTGTTCTGTTTAATTAATCAGTTTTACAATTATCTTAATACATACCTTATTCTTGTCAAGTTATCACAGACCAAATTGGTTTAATACAGACCCTATCCTAAATGTCCACACTGCCTAACTCTAAGGACTTACTCCGGACAGGAAATGGAAGTGGGTGATGTAAACCAGGTGGATAACAGACTGATCTCGTGGGTGATTAAGATGGAATTGAAAACTAGATTAAGCAAATAAACAATAGGAAACGATTAATCAGAAGAAACTAAACAGGTAGAAACAGGATACAACATACAGATGACTCTGATACCATGAACGCGGAAGCAACAACAACAATGAAGGAGATGGATTACGAAATCAAAGATGAACCAAATTAAACCATGACAGTAATATAATTGCACAAACCAAAATATATTTCAAAACATTTAATTAAATTAAATTAAATACAGAAAATAACTTGCACTTACAATTGTTGTAACCTGCAAGGATCTTTTAATTAGGTTGAACAGAACGGAGAAATGTAAACCTCACTCAGAGCACTCTGGTTTCCTTACCACCTAAAGGGTTGAAGAAAATTGAAAGTTGAAGTCCTTAAGTGATTACAATGAATTACAATATATAGAATAAAATTAACTATGCAGCATGTGAACTAATAGTTTAATATATATATATATATTCCAAATAGTTATTAATAATAAAGATCCTAACAGTTCCTTTGTTTGTCCACCAATGGACACTTTTCAAATGTTTGAATAGTAGTGTTCATGTACAACGGTCAAAATTGTTTGAATTCAACTATTGCACCTGTTCTTTCAAAAGTGCATCTGTTCATTCAAATTGTTGTATCTGTTCGGGGACTATGTTGCCTATAAATTAAGATTCTATTCCAGCAGTCTTTACATTTAGAGACATCCAAAAAATCAGTCTGAAAATCTTTTCTCTTGCTATCCAAATTTTCCTTTTGCATTATTTCTTCATTCTAGTTTTAGAATAAATATTCAGAGACTTAGATCACAGGTTTGGTTCGCCGAACAATTTGTTTTGGAGTGCTACTACAAATTGGTTAAGATCATTGTATCCTAGGAGATAGACGCCACTCAACCGTAAACACCATAGCGGGGCGAATCTGTCTTAAGGACAGAGTGTCACACACTCGACTTGGTCTTTAATTATTGATTCGGTTCAACAAAATAAATTCTGTAAGTTTTATTTTATTTTGTTTGAATTATTTCAATTTATTTTATTTACACAGAAGATTGTTCCAACAATCTTAAGACAGATCCGAATTTATTCTGTTTACAGAATTTTTTCGTTTGTTTCCTTTTCTCTTTCTTCTTTTAAGAAAATTATTTTCTGTGAATTTACAAAATAATATTCTGGTTGGAAAAATAAATAGTGATTATATGTTATTTGACAGATAGTAGTAATATACTATCTATTTTCTTTGACAACTAATAGTACGATGCTGGTGTTATTAACAATTCAGAATATATTTTTGTGAAATTTTTTCAGAAATTAATTTTGGGTTTTTTAGAAATTATTTTCTGAGTTTTCATTAATTAAAATTCTGTTTCAGTATTTTAATTATTGAAGTGATATAGAAATTTAATTTTCTGTGTGGAATTAATTTGGTTAAATAAAATTTTATTTTTATTTTATTTCCAAATTAATTGAAAAATAAAAGTTACATTTTTGTTTCTTTTGTTTTTACAGAAGTTAATTCTGTGAATTTGGATTAGTTTTCTGTGTGGAATTAATTTGGTTAAAATTTTATTTTCAAATTAATTGAAAATAAAAGTTACATTTTGTTTTGTTTCTTTTATTTTAACAGAATTTATTTCTGTAGTTTTGATTTAATTTGGTTAAATAAAATTTTTATTTTATTTTCAAATTATTTGGAAATAAAAGTTACAATTCTTGTTTCTTTTATTTTTACAGAATTTAAAATTCTGTGAATTTGGTTTAATTTTCTGTGTAGTGTAAATTCTAATTATAATTTTGTTTTATAAATTAGAATTGATGGCTACTGGAACTAATGCCCAAACAAGTACTACTGTGGTGGCTGCAATGACGTCAACCCCCTCTCCTGTTGTAACAGTACCGGTAAATCACAATAAAAAGTCAGAGAAGTTCTCAGGAACTGACTTTAAAAGATGGCATCAGAAAATGTTGTTCTATTTTACAACTTTGAACCTGACTCGTTTCCTCCGTGAGGATGCTCCTATCTTGAAAGAGGATGAAACCGACCGACAAGTAGTTGCTACGGTTGATGCCTGGAAACATGCCGATTTCCTTTGCCAGAACTACATCTTGAATGGACTTGACAACACATTATACAACGTCTACAGTCTTATCAAGATAGCAAAGGAACTTTGGGAGTCTTTGGAGAAAAAATACAAAACGAAATATACCGGCTCAAAGAAATTTGTGGTTGGTAGATTCTTGGATTTTGTAATGGTTGATTCAAAAACTGTGATCAGCCAAGTTCAAGATTTCCAACTCATTCTGCATGACATTCATGCAGAAGGTATGTCTCTCAGTGAATCCTTCCAAGTTGCAGCCTTAATTGAAAAATTACCAAAAGGCTGGAAGGAATTCAAAAACTACCTCAAACACAAGCGCAAAGAAATTTCTATGGAAGAATTAATTGTGCATTTGAGGATTGAGGAGGACAACCGCAATTCTAAAAAACGGGCTGGTAAGCATCCTATGGAGTCTAAGGCAAATGTAGTGGAGCATGCTTCAAAAACCAAGAAACGAAAGTCTTCTGGAGAAAATTCATCACAAGGCTCTAAAGGGGGGGGGGAAATAAAAAGTACAAGTCTAATGACAAATGTTACATCTGTGACAAAGAGAGACATCGGGCCAAAGATTGCCGTAACAAAGGCAAAAACAAAAGAAGAACAAGCAAGAAGCCTGCTCAAGCCCATATGATCGAAGTGGACAAGATTTCCAATGGTGTAGATGACATCAATCTTTCTGCAATTGTTTCCGAGGCAAATCTTGTCGGAAATCCTAAAGAATGGTGGGTGGACACTTGTGCTACTTGCCATATTTGTGCCAACAAAAAGATATTCACATCTTATTCTACAGTGGACAATGGTGAACAACTTTTTATGGGCAACTCCTCAACTTCCAAAGTTGAAGAACAAGGAAAGATTGTACTCAAGATGACATCTAGAAAGGAACTCACTCTCAACAATGTGCTGCATGTATCGGATATTCGCAATAATCTTGTTTCCGGATCTCTGTTAAGTAAGAATGGGTTTAGGCTAGTATTTGAGAGTGATAAATTTGTACTTACTAAGAATGGGATACATGTAGGAAAATGTTACATGCCTGATGGCCTTTTCAAGTTAAATGTAATGACCGTTGTACCCTCAGTTATTAATAATACTACATCTTCTTCTTACTTGCTTGAGTCTTCAAATTTATGGCATGGTAGAGTAGGACATGTTAATTATAGATCTTTGCATAGATTAATTAATATGGAATGTTTACCTAAATTTGACATTGATTCAAATTATAAATGTGAAATTTGTGTTGAGGCAAAATTATCTAAAACTCCTTTTCATTCAATTGAAAGAAGTACAGAACCACTTGAATTAATTTATAGTGACATTTGTGATTTTAAATCAATTCAAACTAGAGGTGGGAAAAAATATTTTATCACTTTTATAAATGACTATACTCGATATAGTTATGTTTATTTAATTCGAACCAAAGATGAAGTTTTGGAAACTTTCATTCAATATAAGAATGAAGTTGAAAATCAACTTGGTAAGAAAATTAGAAGTGATAGAGGTGGTGAATACGAATCACCTTTTGGTGAGTTTTGTAAAGAACATGGAATAATTCATCAAACTACTGCTCCTTACTCACCTCAGCAAAATGAAATTGCTGAAAGAAAAAATAGGACTTTAAAAGAAATGATGAATGCCATGTTAACAAGTTCTGGATTACCTCAGAACTTGTGGGAGGAAGCAATACTTTCTGCTAATTATATACTTAATAAAGTATCCCGAAAGAAAGTGAATCAAACACCTTATGAATTGTGGCATGGAAGAGTACCATCATATAAATACTTAAAAGTGTTGAGGTGTTTAGCTAAAGTGGCTATTTCTAGTCCTAAAAAGACTAAGATAGGTCCTAAGACCATTGATTCCATTTTCATTGGTTATGCTAAGAATAGTAGTGTATATCGGGTTTTGATTCATAAATCAGAACATACCAAAATGCATGTAAATACTATTATTGAGTCTCGAAATGCATCATTCTTTGAACATGTACTTTCAAATAAGACTAGACAAGAGACTAGTAACAATAAGAGATCTCATGATACTATTACTAGTCAGGATCAAGAGCATGATCAAAAATAAGAGTTAGATCAAAATGAGGAAGAGGAATCTAGGTGTTGTAAACGTGCTAGAACCTCAAAATCTTTTAGTCCAGATTTCCTAACTTTTTTGTTAGAAAATGAGCTTTTAACTTTTAAAGAGGCTATGTCCAGTCCTAAAGCTCCTTTATGGAAAGAAGCTGTCAGTAGTGAAGTTGAATCCATCTTGCAAAATCACACTTGGGAATTGGTGGATTTGCCACCAGGTTGTAAACCTCTTGGGTACAAGTGGATTTTCAAAAGAAAAATGAAAGCGGATGGATCAATTGACAAATACAAGGCAAGACTTGTGGTCAAAGGTTTTAGACAAAAAGACGGTCTTGATTACTTTGACACATACTCACCAGTTACTAGAATAACATCCATTAGAATGCTAATTGCCATTGCATCTCTATACAATTTAGAAATTCATCAAATGGATGTGAAATCGCTTTCTTAAATTGTGAGTTAAATGAAGAAATTTACATGGAACAACCAGAAGATTTTTCTGTACCAGGAACAGAAAAGAAAGTGTGTAAATTGGTTAAATCATTATATGGTTTAAAATAAGCGCTAAAGCAATGGCATGAGAAATTTGATAAGGCAATGATGTCAAATGGATTTAAAATAAATGAGTGTGACAAATGTGTTTATATTAAAAACACAAACAAATGTTATGTCATTGTATGTCTTTATGTAAATGATATGCTCATCATAGGTAGTAATAATGACACGATTAAAACTACCAAGAAAATGTTGAATAAACATTTTGACATGAAGGACATGGGCATTGCTGATGTAATTCTTGATATGAAAATTACCAAAACATCAGAAGGATATGCTTTGTCACAATCTCATTACATTGAGAAAATACTTGACAAATTCAGCAAAGATGATGATCATCTTGCTAGAACACCTGTAGATGTTAATTTGTATCTTTCTAAGAATGTACAGGAAAGTATTTCTCAATTAGAGTATACCCAAATTATTGGAAGCTTAATGTACTTGATGAACTGCACTCGCCCAGATATAGCTTATGCAGTAAGTAAATTAAGCAGATATACGAGTAATCCAGAAGTGGAACACTGGAAAGTAATTATAAGGGTTCTGAGATATCTCCGATTTACTCGTAACATCGGGCTTAATTATACAAAATATCCAGTAGTGCTTGAAAGATACTGTGATGCAAATTGGATATCGAATACTAAAGACTCAAAGTCCACCAGTGGGTATGTCTTTACTCTTGGTGGGGCAGCTGTATCTTGGAAATCTTCCAAACATACTTGTATTGCTAAGTCTACTATGGAATCAGAATTCATAGCCTTAGATAAAGCAGGGAAAGAGGCAGAATGGCTTCGCCACTTCCTTGAAGATATTCCAATATGGCCAAAACCGGTGCCTACTAGATGCATACATTGTAACAGTCAATCAGCTATAAGTAGAGCACAGAGTCATATGTATAACGGTAAGTCACGACAAATTCATCGTCGACATAATACCGTAAGACAACTACTCTCTAATGAAATTATTTCCATAGAATATGTTAAGTCTAAAGACAACATAGCGGATCCACTAACCAAAGGATTAGCAAGAGAGTTAGTTGAGAATTCATCGAGGGGAATGGGACTTAAGCCTATTACATAAGAGTTACCACAACGGCAACCCAACCTAGTTGACTGGAAATCCCAAGATCTAGGTTTAAAGGGACAACCGAGTTGTGAATAACTCAGAAGGATCACTGGAGATTCTAACTCCTACCCATTTCTATAATGAAATGGTGATGTCTGCAGCGTTTTAGGTTAAGTAAAACTTTTAATGATTCTTATATCTAGGTAACCCTAGTGGAGTATAGCAGGATACTCTTCATAAGAATCACCTATGTGAGTGTGAACTGAGCCGGTTCTATGAGATTTGTGAAGCGCTACAATTCTCTAGAGCACTTATGAAAGACCAGGTTGTTCAGGGCCAAAATGAACACAATAGTGAGAATTAAACTGTGTTTGCGAATATACTGTATGAGTTCTATTGTCTTGGTTTACACAAACGGCTGAACAATTCAAAACATCATGTTCACTGGTTAGCTAGTAAATCCGATAGTGTCTCACAAGGGAAGGTTCAAAGCTAAAAGCTACCTATTCTTTCCAGAATATTTCCTATTTCTGTACTCTCTGTAATTAGATCATGTTGTTACATTTTCTCTCCGTCAAATTCCATTCATGTGGGGGATTGTTGGAAAATAGTTTAATATAGGCATATTTTTTAGCCCAAATTTTGAGTGGGCCCAAACATCTTTTGGGGTGGGTCCGAAGAGGTGAAGTGTTCCTTGTCGCCTGGCAAATCACACGGTGAAGACGGAACGTCAAAACCATTTATGAGTGAATGGGAAGTTGACGTCGTTTTCGGATCTAACATTAATTTTTTAGATAAAATTCATTTGAATTTTTTCAATAAAAAATATTGTGGGAATTTAATTTAAATTCTAAATTCAAATTTTGGGTTCCTAAGTGGTTTCCTAAAGTTTATAATTGTGGGAATTTAATTTAGTTCTAAATTCAAATTTTGAATTCCTAAGTAGTTTCCTAAAGTTTATACCTCTTTCTTTATTTATTAAACTATTCAAATAGTTTAATATATATATATATATTCAAATAGTTATTAATAATAAAGATCCTAACAATTCCTTTGTTTGTCCACCAACGGACACTTTTCAAATGTTTGAATAGTAGTGTTCATGTACAACGGTCAGAATTGTTTGAATTCAACTATTACACCTGTTCTTTCAAAAGTGCATCTGTTCATTCAAATTGTTATACCTGTTCGGGGACTATGTTGCCTATAAATTGAGATTCTATTCCAGCAGTCTTTACATTTAGAGACATCTGAAAAATCAGTCTGAAAATCTTTTCTCTTGCTGTCCAGATTTTCTTTTTGCATTATTTCTTCATTCTAGATTTAGAATAAATATTCAAAGAGGACAGAGTGTCACACACTCGACTTGGTCCTTAATTATTAATTCGGTTCAACAAAATAAATTCTGTAAGTTTTATTTTATTTCATTTGAATTATTTCAATTTATTTTATTTACACAGAAGATTATTCCAACATCTATATGATCTTCTATCTCCTCTATTTCATACTCTATGAACTTTGACTTCATCTCTATATCTCCATAGCTTCTTTCAACCTTCATTTCATTCTACATGTTCTCCATTTTGTCTTTTATACAATCTCATAACTTCTTTCAATCTCCTAATGTGTCAGATCATGCCACGTGTCCTATAATTTATAAATAATAAATAATAACAATAATAATAATTACAGATTATGGTACCAACACCTTCCAAAAGTGCTAGCGGTGGATGTCGGTGGCGCTGTGAGGAATGAACAATTGTAGAGAGACAGTAATAAAATATGTAGGCGAATGAAATGTTTAGACTTCTAGTCATGGAAGTCTGAAATTTTCAATTTCAATATGCAGCGGTAATTCCAAAGCCTTAACGTCGTTTAACGGTGTTTAAGATGATGAGATGGGATGCTGATGTGGTAATCTCATTTATAAAAAGATAATATTAGGAATACCAATTTGTTTATTAAATAAATAACTTAATATCTCATATGAATTTGGTTCTGCAAATACCATTAAACAAATATAAATTTAAATTAATATGATATGAGGGACATAAGTTAATGCATTGACATAGCTTTATGGGTAATTTTTTTGCATAATTTTTATTTTTTCTAATCATTAATCAATTATCTATTTTATACATTACTATACTATACTATAAAAATGATACTGTTGACAAATAAATTTTTAGTTACCAAAAGTTAATATTTAGTCGCCGAAAGTTTTTGCTGGCTAAATTATTTGGTTGCCCGCTTAGTAATTGAACATTTGTCAAAACAAAGTTAATGGCAACTAAATGTTATTCAATCGCCAAAAGTCATAAATTAACAACTAAATGTTTAGTCACCAAAAGCTTTCAAATAAAATTAATTTTAGTTTTCAACAACTAAAACTTTTAGTTATGGATAAATTTTAGTCACAATAGTATTACGTTAGGAACCAAAGAATTTTGTCGCTAAAAAATTTATTTTATTTTTTACTACTAACTATTTAGTCACCCAATGTCTCATTTATAGGCTACTAAATATTTAGTCGCCAAAAAAATTTATTTTTCATCTGTTTTTTAGCAACCAAACTATTTAGTCACCTAGTCTCATTTATTTTTTACTACTAAAAAATATTTACTTTTGGCTACTAAATATTAGTAGCCAAAAAAAAAATTATTTTCATCTTATTTTTTTTTAGCTACTAAACTATTTAGTCGCCTATAATCTCATTTATTTTTGGCTACTAAATCTTTGGTTGCCAAAAATCTTTGATTTCTTTTTGGCTACCAAATATTTAGTTACTAAAAATATTGATTTCTTTTTTGACTACCAATTGATTAGTTGCCAACTTCACTTCTTTTTTTTGGCTAATAAAAATTTAGTCACCAAAAACTTTATTTAGTATTTTTTTTGTTATTATTAATTTCTTCACAACCTGTATTTATTTCGTTCAACCTATAACCTGTATATAAACAAAACAATAAATATACACATTTCTATTTCACTTTCAATCATCCAAAAATTCGAACTTTTAACGTCAAATTTCATACAAACTAAATATAATCTAACCTAAAATAATAATTCTATACAAACAAATAATTATACAAAAACCATGTCCTCCATATACAAAGAAATATCCAATAGATTAATCTATACCACGCCAATAGTAATATGTTTCATGCCAAAAGTAATCTCCACCTTGTATCTAAAGTCTTTGCATCGCCACCTCTTGTTGTGCTGCAACATTTGATCCATAATCGGAAGAAGAGGATTTTGGCATGAAATATTCATTCTATGCATTTACGTTAAGAAACAAAATCATATATCTTCTAAATTATTGACCTGCAATTTTGCAAGCAGCCAATATATCTTCGCAAACAAACACAAGGTAAAATATAGTTCCCGAAGGTAGATGACTCAAAAAATGCATATTTTATTTGGTGCTTCTTTTTTATCAGGAAAAAATTGTTCACTGTTCTTGCCAGGATAAGTTCCGCACCTTCTCAACGTAAGAACAGACCATGTTTTCAATATCTTCAACAATAGTGTCTGACTGTCCCTCTGCAAAAAGAAAAGTTGTTATTACTCATAAAAATATTAAACATTTAATAAAGCACAAGTTAATGGATTAGTTTCTTTTTATTATGCTTCAAGTAAATGTTATTAAGATACTTACCCCACTACTACAAATACAGATAAAGATCACACTTTTTTGTGTGATGTATGTTTTTTAATCGCACCTTTTAAATTTTATTAAAGTGCGGTTCTTGGGAGTGTGATTAAAAACATTTAGATCACATCAAGTGTGATTAATAACATTTAGATCACATTTTTTAAGTGTGATTAGTAACTAATAAAACCTGTGATAAAAAAAAAAATTCGAAATATTTGAAGAATACTCAATATTATTTTTGTATGCGCATTTGAAGAATGTAATACACACTATATACTATATTTTGAATCACAACCATATATTGAATGGAATAACGTCATATATTTCATAAATGAAAGTTAAATGTTCAAAATTATATACAAATGAATTAATAAAAAGTTTTTAACTGTGATTACATATATTAAAAAATGAAAAAAAAAAAAAAAGGTGAAAAACTAAATTCTTGAATTCTTTGACCATATTTTGCATCTCTCCAGAAAATTTCTAACCTAAAAAATAAAAACACAAATTAATTCATAAACGGCTAAAAGCATATGAATAAACTTACTATTTAAATGTTTGTATTACCATCTATAAATATGATATATACATAGAATTAATAAATCCAAAATGAAAATCTTCAATATATGGCCAGATATTTTAAAGTCATAAAACCAAATATATATAGAATCAAAAAATCCAAAATTATAAACCAAACATAACAAAAAGAGTTCCCCCTCCCCTCTTCATTTCTCACCAAATCACTCTAAACAAAGTGTTTCTAACAAACAAGAACTCAACTTAACTCGACTCCATTGATTCATAATCCAACTAATTTGAAATTAAAAATAAATAAATAAAAGAAAAAAGAACTGCTTAATTGGTTCACTCTCCAATTATGAAATAACAAAAGGTTACTGGATTTGGATTTATCAAATCCAAAATGAAATCTTGAAGTGATTATATATTCTTTACCAACTAAAGAAATTGTTTATTAGCAATTTAAAGAACGAGTAGATTCAACCAATTTAAAGTATATTTGGACCCAAAGTTCTAACTTCTAATATTTTGTGCAGATCATGCATCCATAATTTTAACAGTCTCAATTTTAACTAACCAGAAATAGCTTCATTTGTATGCATAAATCAAGTAATAGATGGCTAAGTATGTATCCACATAGGATAGCTTCCATTTTCAACATACTCCCTGCTTTCTTGTTTGCATTACCAAATATAGTTGGCTAACCCCATCAAAAAGTAATTTAAGCTTTCACTGGTGAGCAATTAAGACTTTTAGAGACTTAAGGGCCTGCTTGATTAGTTTGAGTATTAGTGATGTGATTAACAATCCCACGGGATTAATAATATCATGGGATAATTATGTGTAGGATTGGTAATACCTATCCTCCTTTGGTATTCAATATGCTGCAATTTTGTAGGATTAAGAGTCCTACGTAATAATAAGCCAAATGCCATTTGTGTGATCGAAATGCAGGAAAATAAATTTGATAGGATTAACAGTCTAATTATATGTTGTTATCAAGCATTATGTTTGTATGTTGCAAATGCGTAGAAGGTACATACCCCAAAGGAACATCGCCAGCAAGCATCCAATCTCCATCTCTGTCTTCATAGGTGAGCATGATCCGTCCAATAACTTTGAGGGAGGTCCTGTTGCTTCTGTCCTTATATTATGTGCTTCCATGCTTGGTCCTAATCATAAAGATATTGTCGCTCTATCATGCATGAGATGAATACACAAAGTCTGTATAAATACTAGCTAAACACAATAGTTTATCATGTCCAAAACTTAAAACCAAGACCCAAACAGTACTTCAAAAGGATTAACATTCTACATCAACCACAAACTGAGTACCAATTCCAAAAAAATTTAAACTTGACCAGCTTCATCCTATTTTATACAAAGTCATAAATATAGTTTTAAACTTAATCTTTGCCCATATGCAAATGCAAGAAAATCAAACGGTTTTCTGATCATTAGTGAACTGTAGAGAATTAACTACCCAACTACTAGAACTAGCAAAGCTAGTGGCATGCTAAGAGTCACATTTGGATTGGCTTGACCATGAAAATAGTAGAATCTATTAATCTATCCTCCTGCAAATTAATTCTGAATAAACAAGCTTTTGAAGCCATAAAATAAACATCCAATAGCTCATTAATCTTTCCATTATTTTGTTGTTTATTTGTTTCTCATGGGCTTGTTGAGGGGGAGTGGACTGGAGGTGATTTGGATTCAATGAACTAATGTATCGAGAGAAGAAAAAAAAAACATTAAAAGCGAATATTCATGTCAAAATAGAAAGGAGAAGAACAACTCACATCTCACACGGATAGTTGTGATGGGTCTACAAAACATATCCTCCAATGTTTGTGCTAAGGTTTCATAGTAGTTATGAGCATTCAAATCCACCTTCCTTCCAATTGGAATTCCATCCATATTCAACTTCACAAACAGTGAAGTCTTCAGCTGCCATTTCTCCTTAACATTGTTCTTGTTCTCAAGGATGCCACTGTTAGTCATATCTACCACACCATTCTTGCTTTTAGTTTTCTCTAGTGTGGACTGAAATTCTTCGGTGGCGGGTAATTTTGTTTGGTTCACCATGTTTATCCTATGAGCTCTTAAAGGAAGCCATCCCACAACTTGACAACTTCAAAAATCAAATTATAATGGGGGAAAAAATATTCCCATTAGATAAGAATCAGTAATTTATGTAGCTGCAATCCAATCACCTCAACAAAATATGTTCATAACTAACATCAGCAATTACCTCATCCACAAACAATTAAAAGGGAAAGGATTATAGATATAAGAATTACAATAAAATGTAGCTCATTCAGTCACTCACGAAGAATGCACAAATGATCATTGGCGATCAGGCTGTGGTGCCATTAGACATCAATGAGTATCCAATGGTCTGAATATCTCTGATTTAGAATTTTGGCAAGTGTCATAAGTTCTATAGAATTAAGAAAAAAACACAGACGCCATACTATGTATATATATATATCTATTTCAGACACAGGCTGATAAAACTTATTAGTTTCTTATCATCATAAGACAAAGAATAACTAATGTTGATTTTAAATTCAGAACTGCCACTACTGCATCATTTTGGGGTTGGGGATGTGATGAGCATTCCTTAATCATCTCTGTTTGTTTGAGTAAGGGACCTCTAGGCAGCAAACCATGGCCTTCAGTACCTCAAAATCTCAAGCATAACTGCTGACATGATGCTATGACAATATGAAGAGATGACATGTAACGCCCCAACTTCTGGGCCGTTAATAAATCAAATCAACCTCAAATTTAAAATTCTAACTAATTAATAACCTCAAAAATACAAATTGGTTCCAAAATAATTGCACAAATGTCTATGATTTATAATTTATACAAATCTCCAAAAACAATATATAGTGGTGGACTCAAAAATCTCCAACTCAATAATTCTTTAAATGCTTCAACTCCAATCACCACTAGATTTGCTTCACACCTGAAAAATAAATTATTTCGGGAGGTATACAATACAACAGGAATAACAAGGCTCAGACAGAGAATAAATCAACAGGGATCCAACAATTATACAACTAATTAGATTCGATAATCAAACAGTTTACCCAAATTGCACAAACAAGTCAGCTCAACAGATGATAATTTATCCAGGACCAAATGCCCAGTCCTACTCGGTACATGACCAGTGACCGGCCTCACCCACCTCACCCAAGCACAATCGCTTATCCGGGCTATTGGTCCAAGCTATTGGCAAGGTCTACTCGATCCATGTACGGAGCATTTCCACGTCATTTAGCCAGACAAATCAACACTGACTACACAGAACAACTTAATGGAATTTATCAAATGACTAGAGTAATCAAATGAATTAACAACGAATAATTTCAGAGAATTTACCAAATGATCGGGATAATCAAGAGGAGTACAAATTTACGGTAATTAAAATAAACTCTTTGCAAAGAGATTTAGAGAAACATATTGTATACCACCCGAATTACCTCAAATCAATCTCCTCTGTCGCCAACACTCGAATCTCGATATTTCTCCATGGATCTCCAAAGTCTAAGGCATAAGGTATGTAAGGTTTCACAAAATCTACACCTCTCCTCCTTTATGAAAATGCTTACTCTCACTTTAAACACTCTTAATCTAAACTCTAAATCTATATAACAAATGGAGAGAGATATGGAAAGAACCATAGAAAGAAGTTGAGAGGTGAGCTCAATTTATAGACAAGGATACTTGGGACAAAAGAAAAGAAAGACTTGGGGCCAAAGAAAAGAACTTTACTTGGTGGGCAAAAAAGGAATTTACTTGGAGAACAAGAAAAGAAACTTCCTTGGAGACAAAGTAACTTGGAGAGAAAGGAAGATTAAAGAAATTAAGAATAAAAGATTACTTGGTAAGCAAGGAAATGATGAAAAAATAATAAAATAAAATTTACTTAGTGCTCAAGAATAATGAAAAAATATTAGAAAACAAAAGAGATGAATAATAATAAGGTTGAGAGAAAAATAGATAAAATAAATAGAGAAAAATAAGTTAGATTTTCATCTAAGAATCTCACCACCAAACTACCACCAATACCTCTCACTAGAATATTAATACCTCAAAAATATGGAGTTTCACATGACATCATGAACAATATGAAGGCCTAACAAGCTATGAAGCATGGACACTCCAAAATTTGTGCCGTGGCGGTGTCCGACACGGGGACACGTACGAGACACGCTAGATGGCGTGTCCCTTTAATTTAATGATTTTTTTTGTAGGGACACGGCGGGGACACGCGTGTCACAGCATGGGACACGGCCAAGGGACACAGAGAAGGAGAAAGAGAAGACCTAAATCCTAAATCAAAAGAAGAAGAAAAAATAGAGAAAAGAAGACTAACCTGTTCGATCAATCTCCATGAAAAACAACTAGGGCTTCGAATTCGAATCGACTTGCGACTTCGATCTCCGAAATGACGAACAGATGTCGACTCAAATGAGAACCCAGATGTCGCGAACTTGAATCGACGAACCCACCCAGATGATGCGAACTGAAATCGCCTCTCTCGTCTCTCTCTCTCTTGCCTCTCTCTCTTCTTTTTCTTCTCCCGACTCTCTTCTTTCTTTCTTTTTCTTTTTTTAATTTATTTTATGTATAAATATATATACTTATATATTTTTATTTAGTTTTTTTTTTCTTTATAAATTTATGTCTTTTATGTATTTACCATCATTCTATTTTCTTTTAATTTCTCTATTTAATTTTTTTTACTTTTATAAACACATATACCTTTTTATAAATAAATAAATATATATATATATATATATATCTTTTAGTGTTTCCTCTTTTATTGAATTAATGTTACTATGTTAGTTTTTGTTAATTTTAATTTATGATGAATGTAATATAAATTTACATAATGCAAAAAAATATATTTAAAAAAAAAATTAGCCGTGTCCCCCACCGTGTCCGTATCCCCATTTTTTAGAAATTACCATGTCCCGTGTCCGTGTCTGTGTCCGTGCTTCATAGCTAACAAGTGCAGTTAATTTTGTGAACCAAATCGACACAATGGGGACATAACAGTCTTGAACAACATATAAACTCATCAATTTATCCTCTCTAGCCAAATTCATAGAAATGTAAACCTCAAGAAGGTGAAAAAGAACACGATTCTTTCCTTGAAGCTTGCTTTTGAGTTTACTCTCTGTCATTCACATGCTGGGTCTGGAACATGTTTTCCCTTAATGAGACAGTCCTTGTATCCAAATCCCAAATCATTGAAATAACCCAAATTACTCTAAATACTTGAGAAATAATACATCATCATTTCTCTTAATTAATTTTGCTTCCTCACCAAAGATTTTTGTGTGTAAATCTCTGTTCATGCCATATGTGGTTTTATTTGTGTCACCTGGATACAAAATCCCAACACATACAAGAATACAATTGAACAAAGAATAAAGAAAAAGAACCCTCAAAAGAAAACTTTTTATTTCTGGAATCAGATGCCTCTTGTAATTAAAAACTAATAACAAAAGATAATAAAACGGAAAGAAAGACAAGACATGGTTTGGCAAATACATAAAAAAAAGAGAAGAACCAAAGATGGAAATATAAACCCATCTAAAATTTGAAGTCAAGAATCGAATGAAAACATTAAAACATACAAACAGTGATTCAGATTAGATATTAAAAAAATTTCTAGTCCTAAAAGTGAAAAGTTTTATATATATATATATATTTTACAAATTTATTATAAAAAAAAAAATCTCTAATTTTATTTTATTTTTTTTCAAACCCACTGTAAATGACATATCCAAATAAATGATCCTTACTTCCATGTAAGGGTCATCTGTTTTAACTCCTGTATGGAGTATGCAGTGTTCATTAACACCAAAATTCATATTGAACAACCATATGGCAGATTTGGGGCATTGCTAGAGCAGGTTCATACTAAAGGACTACCATGATTAATCAAATGATTATTGCCTAAATCACTAGTCCTAATACTTCCTATCATTGTTCCTTTATATCGGATCAAGTAAAGGGATAATTTTTTGTTTCATGTTTTTATCTTTATATCTTTTCTTAACTGTTATGCTTGAATTGAGTACATTAAGCATCGAAATGGCAACAGTTAAAAGAGTTGTGTTACTTCTTTACCATCAATTTTCATATAATGAATGACGCCAGAGGTGTAATTCCAAAGACCCTCAAATGGGTACAATTGATTGTAAAACGTAGAAACCCCCGTCATCTTCATCGAATAATTCCCACTTTCTTTCCCATACCACACCTCACTAGTGACAGTTGATGGATCAAGGGCAGTCACATTAAGACCAATCTGAGAATCCCCTGAAAACCAAACCAATCAAAACAAACCCAATTCAACAAACACACCATTCAGTCAATTAAACAAACACATAAAGAGCACAGTTAAGACCAGTACCAGTAACCCAAGAAACCCACATTGAAGACAACTATATCATACTTACATTTGAACAAAAATGGAGAGAAAAATTAGGACAAGGATGAACTGTCCATCTTCTGATTTCGTTTCTGACGCATTAATGTGCCACGCCGCCTGATCTTTCTCATCGTAATCAGCCCGTTCAAGATCACCGTTCTGACGAGTCCGGCAGTAGTCCTTTGTAGACAACGGTTCTGAAACAGTTGAGGGGAGTGTAGGGTCTGGATTCGAACATATGGCTTGTGGAGGGATTGGAGAAGATCGAAGGTAGGGTTAGGGTTTTGGAACCGACGACGAGAGTGGAGAAGATGAAGTAGACAACCGGTGAAGAGAATAGGAGAAGAAAGAGAGGGCGGTGAGGGAGGAGGTGGTGGCAGCGGCAGTGGTGGTCGCCAGTGGCACCACCAGAGGCGAAGACGTAGGAGGAGAAAGAGATAAAGAGAGAGCAGAGTAAGAGGGAGTGTTAGGTTAGGGTTTAGACTCTGTATAATATATAAGGTTAGGGTGGTTAGGTTTAGATTTAGACTCTATATAAATATATAAAATCACACTCATTTAAAATGTGTGATTAAAAAGAATATTATCTCACTCATTAAATTAAGTGTGATTAAAAAATTATTTTAATTTTTTTAGTCACACTTTTAATAAAAGTGAGATATTTTTAATTTTTCTTATGTGATCTTTACTCACATGTTAATTAGAAAGTGTGATTTAAAAATATATATATAATCATACTTAATTGAAAAGTGACATTACAAATAAATATTATCACACTTACTCAAATCAAGTGTGATTAAAATATCAATCTAATTTTTTTTATCACACTTCTAATAAAAGTGAGATATTTTCATTTGTCAAACCTTTGTCAGCCCAGGAAGATCTGAGGGTTAAGTTTACAACTATAAAACAAAATCATATGCTTAAAGTCAAAAAATCCAAACTAAGAGAGCCCATAAGATCTTTAAAAGGGGGAAAATAAAAATTAAAAACAGGAGGAAAAAAAAAAGGAATGGCATGTCATACAGGAAGCTAGAATGGTAATTTTAGATTACTAATAATGCATTGAAGTTACAGGGATCGTTTAACAAAGAAAAGAAAAGAAAAACCTACTACGAAGGATGAAGGAAACATTCATGTGTTAACATCAATTTGTTATGTTTCTCTTGTCAGTCAAATTCTCAGATGGTTATGTTTCTCCTCTCTCTAACACCTTCTTGCTCTCTTGGATTCTTAGTTTTCATCTCTTGTTTCATGTTATTCTTTCTTGGGTCTAGAGGAATAACAAATAAATTCATTAAATATTAAAACCCAAACCAATATGTGACTTCAGAATACAACAGAAGAAGTAGAAGAAGATGAGCAGAGAAATAAATTTTTGATTCGAGCATTGCATTAAACAGTTGGAGGACGAAAGATATAATAGGAAGAACAAATTCATGGGAAAGAACAAATGTATGAAAAGTACAAATCAACAACCACGAATCCAATTCAATATAAGGACAAACCAAACTCAGACACAGAGAGCCAAGAGAGTTCTCAATCAAGCAACCATAGGATAATGAAATTAAGAATTGGATTGCACAACTGATGGCATATGGAAGTTGAAGAAGGGCATACCTCGCCTGAATGTTCACAAAAAGGATAGGCAAAAAATGGAAAGCAGTGGAAAAAGAGAGGCTAGGGGGTAGGCAGCAGTAATGGTAAACCCCATCCATATGCAAATGAAAACCAATTTCTTGTATTTGTGGACCCAACAAACAACAATAAGGGTTCAATCATAAAAAATAGCCCCAAAATCAGGCAAACAAATTGATTATTACCAATACCAATGACAAAACTTGCCTGGCAAATCTTTCTCAAGGATCCTCCACTCATCCTGTATTTTCTTTACCCAATTCTTTGATGGCTGTCCAAAGAAAGTAAATCTATGTAAGAAAAAAAAGAATGACCGGTGTCTGTCCCTTTTAATAAATTTGCTTAATGGGGTTAGAGTGAACTTCAGAGAGAAGATTAGCCTTAGCAACACCGCTGTTGCTGTTACCACTCCAGTTAGAGGCTGAAATCCTCAAGGCCTTGGGGAAAAGGGTGTTGGGGTTTTTTATGTTTACAAATAGAACTATTCCTGTATATATCATCCAAGTCCTCCTGAGATATGGAAAGCAATTTCAAATGTAAAAGAATACCAAGAATCCTACAGCATAAAAAAAAGAAACCCTAAATCGAAATCCATTTACCAAGAATACCAAGAATCACACCAATAATCAGTTCAAAAAACCCTAAATCTTCAAAAAAATTCAAAATCCATTTACTTATTTCACCCAAATCGAAATCCTACAGCATCAAAAAAATAAAAAAAAACCCTAGAGCTAGAGTGAAATGGGAAAATAGAGGAAGGGAGAGACAGAGAGAGACAGAGAGAAAACCTGAATGCAAACTGGAGGCGAGACAATGGTGATGTGCGACCGTGCTTTGCGGCGGTGGCGATGTGCGACGTCGCACGGCAGTGAGCGATGGTGAGATGAGCGGCTCGGGATGAGAAGAGGTGAGGTTTAGTGGCGTTTGTGTGTGAGAGAGAGAGAGAGAGAGAGAGAGAGAGAAGGCAAAAGAGAACCCATTTCTAAACTAAACAAATGAAACAAAATAATAATTAATAATTAAAAAATGGCAAAAACCTGAGCGCCAATCTAAAAATTTTTCCAGTAAAATTTAAAACACCATTTGCTGAGTCATTGAAAAAAAAAGATTTCAAAATTTTTTTTTAATATAGTGCATGACTAGTACTAGATATTTGCCAACTAAATTTATATTTTAGTCAGAAAATATAAATATATGACAACTAAATTATTTAGTAGCCAAAACATGAACTAATGCCAATCAAATAAAATTTTAGTCGCCAAAAGTATAATTTTTTGTATATCCTAGTCATTTGGCTAATAAATTTATTTTAGTCGGCAAAAATTAGTATACAGTGATGAAATATTTTTTGGTCACTGAAAATGCATATTTGCCAACCAAATTACGTAGTAACCAAAGATTTAAAGTAAAACTATACTAGTTATTTGGCTACTAAATTTATTTTAGTCAGCAAAATTAGTATACCGCGACTAAAACAAACTTTAGGCCTCGTTTGGGAACCATCTTTTTTAGCCAAAAAGCTAAAAAGTTAGTAGCCTAAAACCTGAACTAGTAACGACCAATATTTTTTTAGTCACCTATTGTGGCATTTTTGGCTACTTAATTTTTGTTTAGTCGCCTATTGGGCGCTTCTTAGCGACTAACTGTTTTTAGTCACCTGTTGGGTCACCTTTTAGCAACTAATTGTGTTTTTAGTCGCCAACAAGTAATATGCGGCTACTAAAAAATTTCAGTAGCTAAAATATGAAACATTGCCGACCAATTCAAATTTCAGTCACCAAAGGTCTGACTTTTGGCAACTAAATTCATTTCTTGTCGCCAAAAGTTCAAATTGTTGTAGGAAAAGGTATGTTCTGCATCTTTCTTTGCTTTGAACATCATCTCTCTCCTTCTTTGTCATGTTTTTTACGTGCACACTCGTTGTACAAGGTTTATTATTTCTTACCATTATATTCCACACTAAATGCGAGCAATAAGTACCTCTCTCTCTCTCTCTATTGTGTAAATTTCGTTGTCATTTTGTCTTCCTTATTTGCAATGTCTTTTTTGTTGTTTAGGCAAAGAAGGCAATGGATCGAGTGTATACTATAATCCCGGTGGACATAGTGTCATGATCAAAAATGCTACAACAATACAACGGAGAAGCTTCTCCACGAATCAGGCATGAATAAATGCATAGAATTGATGGTAAAAATTTTGTTCATGTTAATGAATAAGATTTCATTGACTTTGACAGTGAATTTATGATATACAGTTGGTTTGTACATGTTGGGAGCACCAAGAACTAAGGGTTGTGTGATATGCTGGGGAAAAACACACCTGAAAGACGAAAAATCAAAAAGATAATATTTGAATTTACAAGGCCCAGTTGAGATGAATGCAAAAATTGTAAGCCCATTAATCTCCAATTCTATTGAATGCAAATGAAGTAGGATTTAGGTCCAACGGGCTGCATAAAATTATGGTAGGAAACTCTTTACTACCCATGAATCCCCCAACCCAAAGGGAGGAGTATTTTAGTTCCTTATAATTCTATGAAACACAAAATCATCTGCAGAATTGACCATAAAAAATAGTGTTATGGGCCCCTACTGAAGAGAATGTTTCACTCATGTTACTCCACTTATAACTGACCATCTGAATTAATGGTGGCCACATACATACATCAAACAATGGGTCATTATTGGAGACGTTTTTTTCACTCATGTTACTCTGCTCTTATATAATCATGGGATACTTATGTGTAGGTCCTAATAAGTGAATTTATTGTCTAATAGGTCCTATGAAAAAAATTTGTGATAAAAAAATGTCACTAATTGTAAGTTTTAGCGACAATTTATAAAAATCATGATAAAAAGTCACGAATTGTCAATTTTAAGCAACATATATAAAAAATTGTCACAAAAATTATTTTTAGCAACAATTTTATCAAGACTTATTTTCAATAGGACTTGATGGAATTAAATCCAACTATTAGGACCTATTGGTAGTTTACCCTATAATATTTCATCAACATGTTTGACGATAAAAAATAATAATTATACATATCACTACAAGAAAATACACTTTTGGCGACTAAAAAATTAGTCACCAAAAGTATTGATTTTAGTCGCCGAAACACTTTGCTGACTAAATATTTGGTCACTGGCTTTGTTGGGTATACATCGCCGCCGAAGGTATTAGCGACTAAAAAACATTTAGTCGCCAAAAGTAGTACAAAAATACCGACTAATGTTTTAGTAGGCAAAAGTAACAGGTATTAGTGACGAAAAGAGTCTTAGTCGCTAATAACTAACATTAGCGACTAACATATTAGTCACCCAAACGGTACATCAATTCATTTAACTCACATCTTTAGCTACTAAATTTTTTGTTGCCAAAAATTAAAATATCTACAGCGACGAAATTATTAGTCGCCAATAGTGCAACTTCAGCTACTATATGTTTAGTCGGCTATGATTCTTTTATTATGTTTTGGCGACTAAAAAGTTAGTCGCCAAAAGTATTTTGGATTTTAGCTACTAACTAGTTAGTCGCCATAACTGTTTTCGATTTATTTTGGCTACTAAATATTTAGTCGCCAAAAGTCTTTTGAGTTTTAGCTACTAAACATTTAGTCGCCATAACTGTTTTCGATTCGTTTTGGCTACTAAATATTTAGTCGCCAAAAGTCTTTTGAGTTTTAGCTACTAAACATTTAGTCGCCATAACTGTTTTCGATTCGTTTTGGCTACTAAATATTTAGTCGCCAAAAGATTTATTTCTTTTTGGCTACCAATTGTTTTGTCACCAAAAGCGTCATTTTATATTATTGTTTTGTTTGTTTCATTTTACTAAATTTCGTCCGAACCTGTATGTATCCACCGCAACCTGTAATACGTATACAACCTATATATATTATCACCTATTCCGTAATTCATGTTTCACTTACAACCATAAAACAAAAAAGAACACCTGCTATATATATTCCAACTACAAATAATAATGTAAACTTATGTACGAACCAACTATATATATTCCAATTACAAATAATAACGTCATACATTCCAAATACGTTACCAAAACAATGTCCTCTATACACAACATTTTTACTATACTATGCATTGTAATGACCATTTGATAAGGTACAAATTACCATGATAATATGTACCACGACAAAAGGTAATCTATATTAATTAATACTAGAGCCATTAATACCAGCTCCAAATCAATTAAGAGCATCTCCAGCAAAGATAGTTAAAATAGCTATTCAAAATTTCGATTTACTATTTTAGCTTGTCATTTTTTTAATATACACTCCAACAAGACTATCTACTTTAGCTATCTTCTATTAAAATATTCTTATACTTTAAAAAAAAACTAACTTCTTTCGAATTATTATTTTTTTCATTCTTCTAAATATAATTATATTTTTGTGAAAGTTACATTTTATCGTATTTTTCAAATGGTCATATTTTTTCAACAGTCATATTTTTGTAACGGTCATACTTTTTCAACGGTCATATTTTTACAACAGTCATATTTTTTCAAATTTTTACAACGGTCATATTTTTCCAACGGTCATATTTTTATACTTTTCCATTATAAATAAGACATTCCCTATCATTTGCTCTTACCCTCAACTCAATTTTCTACTTCATCCAAACTTCCATATCTCTTTCTATGGCTTCCAATTCTCTTTATGATATGCTTGTAAATGACTCTGACTTCTCTGAATCTGATGATGATTTGGAGATGCTGAAAGCTGTTACTATGGATGAAGAACTACTAGATAGTGAGATAGGATCAAGCTCACGTCGTGGTTCTATTCAAGGTTGTAAAGTCATTCATCGTGATCATATTCAAGGTCATGAAAGGCTTTTTCTCAACTATTTTGCTGAATCGCCTGTATATCCTCCTGAGCTATTCCGAAGGAGGTTTCGGATGAAGCGTTCACTTTTTCTTTGAATTCAAGCTGCAGTAGAAGTGCACGATCCATACTTTCTCCAAAAAAGAAATTGTGCTGGAAAGCTTGGTTTATCTTCTCTTCAGAAGATAACTGTTGCACTTAGGATGCTTGCTTATGGAGTAGCCGCTGATTTTATGGACGAATATGTGAGAATTGGAGAAAGCACTACAATAGAAAGCTTAAAATATTTTGTTAAAGCAGTTGTTGATATTTTTTCTAATGAGTATTTGAGGTCACCAAATAGCAATGACATCGCTAAACTACTAGCAGTTGGTGAAAGTCGTGGATTTCCTGGAATGCTGGGGAGCATTGATTGTATGCATTAGAAATGGAAAAATTGTCTGACTGCGTTGAAAGGTATGTATACTGGTCACATTCATGAACCAACAATTATTTTGGAAGCTATTGCATTATATGATCTTTGGATTTGGCATGCGTTTTTTGGATTACTTGGGTCTCAAAATGATATCAACGTGCTAGAAAGATCTTTTATATTTACCGAACTTGCTCAATGACGTGCTCCTGCAGTCAATTACACCATCAATGGTAATGAATATACAATGGGATACTATCTCGCCGATGGTATATATCCACAATGGTCAACATTTGTGAAAACAATTCCTTCTCCTCAAGGAAATAAGAAAAAACTTTTTGCTGTAGCTCAAGAGGCGACAAGAAAAGATGTAGAACGTGCATTTGGAGTGCTTCAAGCATGATTTGCAATTGTGCGTCGATCGGCACATTTTTGGAATACTAAAATGCTTAAATATGTTATGAAGGCGTGCATAATTCTACATAATATGATCATTGAGGATGAGCGGGATGACAATGGAGTAAAAGACTTCAATTATGATCAAATCGATGACAGTCCCCATGTAACAGTCTTACAGGAGAGAACTACTGAACTTATGGAATTCATTCAATGTCATCATAACATTAGAGACAGGCAAACACATTCTCATCTCCAATCGGACCTTGTCGAACACTTGTGGCAATTACACAGCGAGTTGTAAAAGTTTTGAATTTGAAGTTTCATTTTTATGTAGTATGCTATTAGTTTTGAATGTAATCAGTATATGCTTTTAATTTATGTGTAATTTTATAATTCTATATGCCTTTTAATTATATGGTTATTATTTTAATTCTATATGCCTTTAATTATATGGTTTTCACTTTAATTATATGCCTTATATATATATATATATATATAATTAGCAATGTATAGAAAATACAGCACAAAATAGCAGCAAAATAGTAGCAAAGACACCACAAAAATAACAACAAAACAGCAGCAAAATCAGTTCAAAAACATGTAGCAGATTTACACTTAACTATTTTGCGAAGTTTACATGTATTCTCCTTCAAATTTACACTCATTCTTGGGCAATATTATATTCCAATTCAAATTTCCACTCCAATCAATGGATTTACAATGGTCAAACTATTTAACTCTCTCTAGTCAACAAATTTACACTTAGTTCTCACAATGCTTTCAAGGTTTAACTTCAATCCATCTTTATAAATGTTGAGATTAATTCATGTTAAAAGTTATGTTTCATCAAGCACCATAAATGTTACTTATCATAAATAACTACTGAAGTGTTATTACTGTTATGTGATAGTTTAAAAATACCCTTCAAATTGACCAAATATACACTAGAAACATGAATCTGATTCTTTCATGGCTTCATTCCATTCTAATTTAGAAAACCAAAATTATACTAAACCAAAATTGTGTTGGGGGCGTGAAAGGACTAGCATTTTTTAACCAATCTATCTCTGTCGCACAAACCAACATTTTTTAACCAACTGAAACAGTATTTATACCGACTTGAAAAAAGTGATCAACTAAACATTAAATGCAATAGCTGCAAGTGCATTACAGGAATCAAGAAATTGGGCAACGGTTGCAAACTTCATTTGTAAACTGAGCCAAAGCATTATGCACTTTATTCCAGTGAACACAATTTTTTCCAACTTAATATATGCTCACTTGATCCAACAATATTGGAGGCATCCTACCCATTAACTTGCAGTTTGATTTCCAGTAGAAGAAAATAACAGATAAGGTACCACGGGTCAAGAAGACAGGAGTAAGACCAAGTGTATCATTTTATTATTATTATTTTTTTTCTAATGACAAGTAAATCGCCAAGTGTTTCATCTTATCAAAATTTATAATAAGATTCCACTCCAGCAAAGGGAAAATGCAAGTATTAGGCTACCAGTCTAAGAAGAGATATTCAAAGTAAATTACCTTGATGCCGTCCAGAAATTGGGGAGAGATGTCTGTCTCAAAACTTTCAGAAAGTTTGAAATAGAGGACAAGACTCAAGCCCTCGCCATCACTATCACCAAGGAACATTGGAGCAGGATAAGTAGGCAATTGCGACAAAATACAATAAGCCAATAGATAAATGATGAGAAACTGCTCAGTAGCCAAACTTTGAATTTAAACTAATGAAGTTTAATATCTATACTCCACCAGAACAACATGGCATTTATGTGCAGAGTAACTAGTGTAAATAGAAAACACATAAATGAACAAGAGATGTGGAAATAAAACCTGAATATTGATAATTAAGAGCGGAGGCAGATTCCATCTACCTTGACAGAAAGAAGGTCAAGGTGTTAGGCAATGTGGTTAACCTTTCTTGGGCACACAAATAAATCAACACCAATTGGAATATAAGGGTTGTATTAGTATAATTTTATATATATACATCAACCCTGCATTGGCATCCTAAAACTATAAATCTTTTACATATATACATCAATCCATTTCATTATGATTCTGCCCAACCACCAAACTACACCTCAAGCTTAAACACATCACTCCTCCCCAATATCATCTTTGATGATCATTCATCAATGCTCAAAGCTAAACCACAATTAATCAATTAGTACTAGCTGTTGCCCCGTCTCAACCACAACCTACTTTTGGATTCAAAAGCTAAGAACAAGTAACACTTAGTACTTACATTAAACAGCGGCAAAACAACCCAAAAACACCATCAAAACAGCCCAAAAACACCAGCAAAATAGCAACAAAAACAGATTAGAAAACAGGCCAAAAATGGCAGCAACACAACATAAAGAGCAGCATAACAACACAGCACAAACAACATCAGATTAGACAACTAAGTTTTAGACTACTTGCTTTAGGAAACATAGTTTTGAGTGTGTAATTTGGGTCTCTGTTTTGTTGAGGTGGAGGTGTTTCATCTCCATTTCTATTTTGTACCCTGTTTTCATTATCTAACACTCTTTCCTAAGGTGGTAGTACTAATTTGGTAATTGCTTGCTTTTGGGTTTTGCCTAAAGTTTGTGCCTAAGAGTTGGTGATGCTGATGCTAATGCTGATGTATAATTGAAGCAAGTTTTTTTGTTTAATAATAGCAATCAACCTGCAAATTGTTCAATTACACTCAACTACCATTAATTTAGCCCATTTCGAGTCCAGTCAGGTTTATTCATTAAAATTTGTCTAAATATATGAATTTGTTTCCTCAGATTGTCCAATATTTTTTTACCAACATATAGAAAAACAAATTAAGGACATTTTAGGTTGCACATGCACCAAACATATGAAATTTATGTTTAAAGTGTTCTGTCTATGGAAAGCATTTAAAGTGAATTTATGTTTAAGAGAATTTATGTCATATGGAATTCATGCCATTAGAGAATTTAGGTTGCACATGCACCAAACATAAGAGAATTTATGTTTAAAGTGTTCTGTCTATGAAATTTATGTCAATAGAAAGCATATGAAACAAACAGAAAGCATAAACTGGGCACAATTTACAATTTATATTCTAACAAAAATTACAACAAACATATGGTGCGCAATACAAATACATAGACAAACAAACATAAATGACAAAATTTATTACCTCCCTTGAGCAAAAAGTTTGAGAAAAAGATAGAGAGGATGAGAGAGTTTGTGAGATTTGGAATGCTTTCTCTATGGATTTGTTGGGGAGATACTGATACAACTTTTATTGCCACAAACAAAATTCAGGAGCCAAAAACAAATAAAAAATTAGAAGGTCCATGAACAGTACCTCGCTTGTCCTGGCGAGGTACTGTAGCTCACAACCATCTTAGCGATGCTTGAGCAAGTCTGCTGGAGCCATTTTTTACCCTTCCAAGCTCGCTTCTATGGCTGAAAGCACAAAATGACTATACTGTTGGAGATGCTCTAATACCACTAGAGCCATTAATACAAACTCCAAAAACACTATGTACCCCATCAAAAATTATATGTACGATGCATCCAAATTCCACGATTCATTGATTCTATACCACCAAAGCAATTAATACAAGCTCCAAAAATACTATGTACCCCGCCAAAAATTATATGTACGATGCATCCACAGTCCACACAAAAAGTATAGGACCACAAAAAACTTCCCAACTTTGCATAAATGTGAATTATCTTCCGGACAAAAAAATAGAAGATCCACATGTCAATGTCAAAAGTCATCTACACAACAAAAATTACACCCATTAGCACCAATGTAAACAAAAAGTTATAGCTATCTACAAAACACAAATTGCAAGGATGTCAATTGTAATTGAAATTGTATGTAAATATAGTTTGAATTTAGGAATTTGAATATAGTTTCTTTACACTTTAAATTGTATTTAAAGTGCAAAGAAATTTCCAAGTCAACCCCAAGTCAAGTTTAGTCTAATGTGTAAACATATATATATTTATTCATAAATGTACATATATAGAGATGCTTATAGAATATATATATTTGTAAGCTTTAATATATAAGCTTTAATATATTTTTATAAGCTTTATGCGTTTTTTACGCCAACTCCCAACGTACACGTGCTAATTACGTCCCGTCTGTCCCCACAGGTCCTATTTCACATGAGGAAGCTATCCGTGCCATCCCCACAGTGGTTCGGGGGTTGCTTACAATTTTCGGCCCTCGAAGGCCTTTTTTCAGCTAAGTTTATGGCGTTTTTCACGCCAACTCCCAACGTACACGTGCTAATTACGTCCCGTCTGTCCCCATAAGTCCTATTTGACACGAGGAAGCTACCCGTGCCATCAATACAGTGGTTTGGGGCCTGCTCTCAATTTTCGGGCCTCGAAGGCCTTTTTTCGGCTAAGTTTATGGCATTTTTCACGCCAACTCCCAACGTACAGGTGCTAATTACGTCCCATCTATCCCCATAGGTCCTATTTGACACTAGGAAGCTACCCGTGCCATCCCCATAGTGGTTCGGGGGCTGCTCTCAATTTTCGGCCCTTGAAGGCCTTTTTTCGGCCCTTGAAGGCCTTTTTGTGCTAAGTTTATGGCGTTTTCACACCAACTCCCAACGTACACGTGCCAATTATATCCCGTCTATCCCCACAAGTCCTATTTTACATGAAGAAGCTACCCGTGCCATCCCTGCAGTGGTTCGGGGGCTGCTCTCAATTTGCAGCCCTCGAAAGCCTTTTTTCGGCTAAGTTTATGACGTTTTTCACGCCAACTCCCAACGTACACGTGCTAATTATGTCCCGTCTATCCCCACAAGTCCTATTTGATATGAGGAAGCTACCTGTGCCATCCTCGTAGTGGTTCGGGGGCTGCTCTTAATTTTCGGCCCTCAAAGGCTTTTTTTCGGCTAAGTTTATGGCGTTTTTCACGCCAACTCCCAATGTACACCTGCTAATTACGTCCCGTTTGTCCCCACAAGTCCTATTTGACACGAGGAAGCTACCCGTGCCATCCTCACAGTGGTTCGGGGGCTGCTTTCAATTTTTGGCCCTCGAAGGCCTTTTTTCGGCTAAGTTTATGGCGTTTTTCACGCCAACTCCCAACGTACACGTGCTAATTACGTCCCGTGCCGTTGTCCTTCCAAAATAAAGTACAATCTCCAATGTGGCATTGTCCTTCCAAAATACATGTAGGGGAATTCTCCAAAGTGGCGTTGTCCTTCCAAAATAAAGTACAATCATTCTTGCATGCATAAATGGCCTCATATCCCAAACCCAATTCACGTAAGAACTTTTTCGCTTCATAAAGGGTCCATGGAACATTTTCATCACACTTTGGTAGAATGTTTTTGAAAACTTGCATAACCATATCGAAAGATTTGTTGCTCCATTTATTGTACACCTTTACGTGAAGCATCTTAATTACGAAGGCCAAGATGGAGAACTTTTCACACTCTGGATATACTTTGCGTTGAGCATCATTGAACAACTTCATGAACTTCAACAAATTGTGCCTCTCCGAACTAGTACATTCTTCGTCGATATGATCATCCATGAGACCACTCATGTAAATCTCTTGTAACATGGTTGGAAGTTCACCCACATTTTCGTGATTAGTTGTCATTCCAGCTCGGTTGGTTTGAGTATTATCGTTTCGCATAGTAGGATGAGCACGAAACATAGGAACACATTCCCCTTGGTGGACCGAAGTTCAATAAGAACATGCGATTCCTCTTCGAATCAAGTGCAACCGTACAACATGTCAAGGTAATTTCGTGCCGTTCAAGCAATCAACACAAAGACAACGGATTTCATCCTGCGGTCCTAAATTCTTCGTAGCGAACTCAATAAATGACTGAACACCTTGTACATACTCTTTACTTTTTAGCCTATCTTTTATCATCATCCAACTCTCGTCCATTATTGGAATAGTACACATCAAGCAAAGATGAACCTGGGAATGGACGACAACTTGGAAAAATACTCTGTAATGGAAGAGAGTTTAAGTAAGTTTAAGGGTTCGATTAGCAATACTTTTTGAAGTGAACGAAATAGTAATAACAGATCGAGATGTTTTGCCTATTTGTCAATTGCATATAGTTAGCTAATTTCACTACTAACTTGGCATGTATTCACACGCAAATGTGACATACATTCACAATTCTATGTGAAGTCATCTTAGAGGGAGACAAATAATTGTAACCAAATTTAAAGAGAAATTAAATTTGATATTCAATATAAACTTTCCTTGAATAGATCTCAGCAAATACATTTTGTAAACCTAAATTTTATGAAAATCAAATGGGTAAAACAAAAGTAATGAAATTTTAAAGTTTTGAAACATTTAAAAAAATAAAGTAATTGGTGTATAATAGACTATTAACCAAAAAACAAAAGTAATGAGGCCACTCATGTAAATCTCATGTAAATAGACTATTAATTTAAAATAGTTAAAAAAGTCAACAAAATCTAATAATCAATTACTAAAATCCAAAATCCAAACCCAACAATTACTACTAATTACATTCTACATTTGGTCTAGAATGTTCAAATTTGTATATTTACATAGATTAGCACCCCTTTATGAGTTCTCTACTTTCTGATAGCTTTCGTGTTCTTCCAGTAAGGGCATTTTGGTCTACAACAGAGATGGCTCAAGCCTATTGAGGGCCTAGACAAAAAAATGTAGTTAGAATATGGTTTGATGCCTTACATTGGCCATTACCATTCTATTATTGTCCCCATTCTACACTAACATAGTGCAACTTCTTGTGCAACTTAGATTGTAAAGTTAGGTGCTTTCAGAATCAACGGTATGGTTGAAAGGCTACAGCTATCCCACGAGATCAGAGAGATTATTTTTCGTCTTTTTTCAACAAATTCTGAGTGAAAGGACGACCATGTTCTTTAATCGTCATATTGACCAGATTATCCTCTATTGTTTCTATGGAGTTCCAAAGGTTTGCACTAGAAAGATGTGAGAGTATTTAGGCTATTGATTAATCACACTTTCTAATCCTAATTTCTTATGTGTTGGCCATAGATTTCTTAACTGAGGCTGACTTTTAAAGAAATTATTTTCAACTATAGAAAGCAACGACAGTGTAAACCTCAAGTTTTTCGTAGTGTGTTTGTTGATTGGTCATCAGCACGCCGTCATGGGTTATGTGTTCATAATGTACATGTTTCTCCGTTGCGGTCATCGAAGGTAGTTCTTTATTTTTTTAAATTTATTCGTATGCAATAAAACTTATGCATTATATTTCCTTTGACCTTGGATTTCGTTGAACTTGGACACAAAAAGCTTGACAAAATTTGTAACCATTCTTTCAATCACGACTTTATAGATATTAGAGTCTTGTAATCACTTTCTAAAATCATTTCTTCTTTCATGGGGTTAATGGAGACAAATGTTGAGTGGCTATTGATGATGACATATATAATAGTATTAGACTCCTACTTGTTTTTATTTTTTTCTTATTTTTTAATATATATAAATAAATTTGTATATGGTTTTAGCCACTCCAGTGACGTATTGTCTCACTGTTCTGAAATTAATAGCTTGTTTGGGGAGGCATTGAACAAGATGCACAAATGGAGTCCCCTACGGCTAAAGGTCAAAATTGCATGATCATATTTTTCAAGGTTGATGACTTAGGAACAATCTTTGATTACTACCCGTGTCTAGGAATTCTTCAAGTTTTACATTTTCTCTGCTTCATTTTCATGTAAATGTCTTCCCAGAATAACATGTTACAGTATTAACCAAAGGCAAGAATAGAGATAGAGATATGTTAGATGCCCAAACTGTCGAGCAATATAAGACAGCCCCAAAATCTAATTTTAAAAAAAATGCTCCAAATAAATAAAAATGAATTTAGAAATTATGTAATACACGGGATTGAAGAGTTCAGAAATGGAGCAATAAAAGATACAATGTGCACGAAATTGTTTGCTTATTACACTGTTTAGCATAGGTAAGAAACAGAGGCACATTTGGTGATATAGTTCAACAATCCAAAATCGAGAATCGAAATCCACAATCTGAAATTTCAACCAAACCCATTCACGAAATCAGAAAGCCCTAAAAAATTATTTACGAAATAAATGGAAAATGAAAGAAAAAAAACATGTCAAAACCCTACTTGCATCGTGAGAGAAGGGGATGGGAGAGACATCGAGAAACAGATACAACCAGACAGACCCAGATCGACGGAGAGGGAGAGAGACGACAGACACATACCTGTAATCAGTGGTGGGGCCGATTTGCAGTAGTCGTGGTGGCGAGTGCCGGTGGCCTGCGATGGTGATGATCGGCGGTGGTAAGCTACAGGTTTGGTATGGACTGCTCTGTATGTTGATGTTGGTGTGTGAGACAAAAGAGAACAAAAAAGTATGTGTGTGTAATATATATACTGGGCGCCAATATTAATTATTTTTCCTCTAAAAAAATTTCGAAGCTTTAGCGACTAAACGACTATTTGTCGCCAAATATCCTTAATGGCGACTAAAAATTGGTCGCCAAAAGATGCTTCTTTAGCTACTAAATTCAAATTTTCATTGGCAATATTGAATATACAACGACTAACCCAGGTTTGGTCGTCAAAAATTAATCAAAAATATGCCCATTTTTTGGCAACAAAAATGTTTTGTTGCAAAATGAAATTATACGGCGACAAAATCAAATTTTAGTAGCCTAAAATGGTAACAAACAACGACTAAAGCTAAATTTGGTCGCCAATAAGACTATATGGCGACTAAAATAATTTAGTAGCTAAAAGATTCAATCAATGCCGACTAAATCAGGTTTTTAGTCGCACAATCTGATGTTTTTGGCGACTAAAATTGTGATAACCCTGTCCCTTATTATGCTAAATGGCTCTTATTATAAATGTGATTATGTGTTTGATATGATTTTGTGTGCCATGATATGAAAATATGTGGTTTTGAATTTCTATCTATTCACCGTAGGAATATCTATTTGATTACCTGCTTTGGAATTTAAATTGAAGGCCTTATCGGCCACCAAAACCGAAATTGATTACGCCATTGTGATTGGCATAATTTTTGGAGCCTACGGTGAAATGTAATTAGAAATTGATTCGAATCAAATTAAATTGATTTAATTAGTGAATTAGTGTCCCATTATTTGATATTAAAATAATGTGACCAAAGGGGCTTTTAATAAAGGCACTATACACTCAATTTCTCCCTTTTATCTTCATTTTGATTGATTATAAACTCTAAGAAAGGGAGAGGGTCGGCTAGAGAAGGAGCAAGGGGGAAAATTATGTGTTTGGCTTAAGTTTGAAAAATTAGAAGGTTGAACTCAAGAATTAAGCATACATTGGGGAGATTGAGCTTCTAGGTGAGTAATCAACCCTTTGACTCATAAGTTTGATATGTAATTTTTGGGGATCGAAGATTAATTAGTGAGTTAGACTATGGATTGAGTTGTGTTTGTTGAATTTAAAGTCCATAGATGCATGCATGTAGGAAATCACTATGAATTTCCATAATTGAGCACAAAGTGTGTAATCCATAATGAATCTTGTTTGAAATCCATGTATTTGATCTTTTCTTCACCAATTTAGTTGAGAATAATGAATATCTCTTACATGCAAGTGAAGATCATGGAGGTGTACGCTTTGCATGTTTGAAATTTGTTGTGTTGGTGATTAGTTTGGGTTAATTTGGGACATGCATGTGATTAAATTGTGAAATTGAGCTTCAAAATGATGTAATTTGGTATTTATACCATGTTAGTATATGTATATGTGAAGATTGAGCCAAAAACATGCATTTTGAACCTTTGAATATCAAGTTGAAGCTCAAGAACACATTCTGGAAAACTCATAATTTTGATGTCTGCTCGAGCGGGGGAAGTGCCGCTCGAGCGGGGAATTCGTGCTCCCAGTATTTTTGCAAACATGGATGTTTGCTCGAGCGGGGAAGTTCACGCTCGAGCGGGGAGCCATGTAAAGAGGCCTTCCGCTCGAGCGCCAGAGTGCACGATCGAGCGTAAATTCAACATAACTAGTATTTTTGCAAGCCTCAAGGGTCCGCTCGAGTGGGGACCCTGTTTTCTGAAATTTTGAAAATGCATTCTGAGATCCGTTTTCCGTTCTCTTTCACTTCTAAGTACTCTTAGGCATGCATTAAGCATTGTAATCGAGTTAAAGAGATAAGAATAAGGCTTAAAGAGGAAAAATGTGAATTTAGAACAGATTGAATTGTTAGTGACCCTTTTGTGTTCATGGTATGTGTAGGGTCGAGCTCTAGGGCAGATCATTCAGCCGATCACTATGAGTAATATCTTAATAAAGATATCTGAAGTATGTTATTTGTCCAATTGCTTACTTTCATATAAGTCTTGTAAGTTGCTATACTAAATTGGGGACAAATATCTGTTATGCTATGTATTGGGCCAAAGGCCGTCTGATACGAATAATGATCTGATACAAATGATCTGACACGAATAATAGTCTGATACGAATGACGATCTGATACGAATGATAATCTGACACAAATAACAGTCTGACATGAATGAATGGGCCAGAGGCCGTTTTGACATAAATGAATAGGCCAAAGGCCGTTTTGACATGAATGAATGGGCTAAAGGCCGTTTTGACATGAATGAATGGGCCGGAGGCCATTTCGACATGAACGAATGAAGGGCTAAAGGCCAGTTTGTCATCTGAATGGGCCAAAGGCCATTTTGACACAAATGAAAGAATGAATGAGCCAAAGGCCAGTTTGTCATCTGAATGGGTCAAAGGCCGTTTTGACACAAATGAAAGAATGAATGGGCCAAAGGCCAGTTTGTCATCTGAATGGGCCAAAGGCCGTTTTGACACAAGTGAAAGTTTGACATGATAGTACGAATGGGCCAAAGGCCAGTTTGACCTGAATGATACTAATGAATTGGGCCTGAGGCCGTATGATGTGTTTGGAACCGCAATTACCTAAGTTACATATGTCTATGTATGTATGTAGTAGTTAGAAATATAAATTGGGCCCAAGGCCGTTGATGTATATTGTTCCAATGTATATTGTTCCAATGTATATTCTTTATTGATATTATTCACTGGGCTTTCGCTCACGCTCATTTATGTGTTTGTAGGTGAGCCAAGAGAGGTCCAGACCCAGCCTCAGTGAAGTCTGTGTGGAACAACTAAGGTTTGAAGAGTTAGCCCTTGCGTCTCACGCACGAGAAACGTCTTCGCCCTTTTGCCATTCTATACTATTTTGCATGTTGGCGAGGACTTTGGTTTACGTCTGTGTATAGTTTTGTTTGGCTGACTTAGATTTGAATGATCCTGTCTGTACAGAACTTTATGGTACTGTACTTTTGTTGTGAGTTATTAATGTACATATCTATGGTTTGTTATGATGTACATATAAGCACGGCTCTATGGACAAAGTTTTAAATTTGCTTCCATTTGGCTCCTTTACTCTGATGAGTTTTGTCTTATTTGGTTTGAGGCCGTAGGTAATCTCGTGATTACTGGCCGGTTATGGCCTTAACCTATAGGGGCGGGTTCGGGTCGTGACAAAAATTGTTTTGGTCGCCAATTTTAGTCGCCAAACATGCATTTTGTTGTAGTGTATGGAGCAATGAGATTGTCATTGGAGTGGTTATTTCACTCAAATTGCTCCAATTATGTAATCATTTACAGAGTTAATCATATAAAATAATGGTGAAAATACACATCAAACGACATGTTTGACCATAAAAAATAATTATTATACATATGGAGCAATGAGATTGTCATTGGAGAGGTTATTTCACTCAAATTGCTCCAATTATGTAATCATTTACAGAGTTAATCATAAAAAATAATGGTGACAATACACATCAAACAATATGGTCACCATTGTAGAAATCGTATCACTCGTGTTAGTTCACCTATAATTTTTGTGATGAAAATTGCTTCGGACCCCCACTGGGGGTCGACCCCCAGTGAGGTGGCAGTCCGTGATTGGGCCAAAAAAAATTGTTTTTTTTTTTTTTTGAAGTTTCAGCCAGTGGGGGCGCGCCACGTCACTGGGGGTCTGCAGCGCTGTTGTTTTGTGATTAAGATTAGTTCTTCATCTGTATAATTATTTACACTTATTTACCCGTAGAGTTATTTTTTAAGTTCAAATGACCACTAAAAGACACAATTAAAGAACCGCAAAAATCTTCATAATATAGGTCCCATCTTTTAAAAAAAACACACACACTCAAGTAGGACCAAAAGACTATGATTTAAAATAAATAAAAATAAATTAAAAAAAAGACCGAAACAAAAGACATAATAAAAATTAAGAATTGTAGCAATTTGAGAATTGGTTACAAATCAGCATTGTTGATATTGTAGGGTTCGGGTGCCTCTATTTATACACCATATTTGGTCTTACGGTACATCACTAGTTTACACCTTTAATAATTTAAAAAAATATAATTTTTCTCAACGTACACCATAACGTTCCATTTTTACCCTTAGTCCCACATCACTAGTACACACCTCAAATTCAAAAAAAACAAAAAAAAAAAGTCGTAACTGTTAAACACTTACCACCGGCGGCAGCAACCATCACCAACAACCACCATCAACGCCAACCATGGCCACCGCCATCAACCCTTCCTTCCATCTTCACAACTGTCATTGCCCACTTCCCAGTCTCGTAAGTCACTTCTATTCCCAGAGACCCACCACCTCGCAGATCACCACCACCATTTTCAACCCTTCCCTCCCCTTCACGTTTGCCGCTACCTCCTTCTCAGCCTCATCATCACCTTCTTTCGTAGATCACCTTCACTGCTGTCAACCCCTCTTCTCACTCGCGCTCCGCCGCTGTCCCTTTCCTAGCCCAATCGTGCCTCCCTTCCGTCACCAACCCCGCAACCCACCACCTTGCAGATTGCAAGAATAAAGAGAGAGAGATGAGGGGTTTGTGGTGATGGGGATTCGCCGGAATTGGAGAAGGGCGAAGAGGCAGCGGCGATGAAATGGCAGCGTCTGCAACAATGGTAGCTAAGGTTAGGGTTTGAATGTTGTGTATTCAACTAAGGTGTGTATTGATATTCTTTTGTGGTCATTTTGATCATTTTAAGTAAGATCATTATTATAATAATAATAATTAATTAATAATGTACTTTGAGACAAAATGTAGGGGGTAAATGGAGACACTTGTAAGGTTCCTTGTGTGAAGACTTTAAGAGCCAAGCAAGGATCCCCTCCTTGCATCATTTTCTACTTGCAGGGCCATTGGGCCTACTTTTAGGCCCAATTTTGATAATTCGAACCGTTCATATTTTAATATTTGTTCAGTATATCATACCTGTAAAAAATTCAGTTGATCGGATATCAGAAAGCTTGTATTCGGAAAAATCGAACTAAAAACTATTTTTTTTTTAAATTTAATAAACAGTTTTCCGAATACACTTTCTGATATCTGATCAACTTGATTTTTTATAAGTATGATATACTGAACAAATTTTAAAATATGAACAGTTTGAATTATCAAAATTAGGCCTAAAAGTGAGTCCAATAATCTTATAAATAAAAAAATATAAGAAAGAAGTGCAAGAAAGGAATCTTGACTCATAAAAGCCCTTCTAGTGGGGACAATTTGTCTCCACATGTTTGTTAGTAATAAACGTGCCCGACCAAGTATTCCTCTTTTTTCTTCCCTCACTACTATGATTCTATGTTGGCTGCTGAAGCTAATCCTTACCAAAAAAAAATAATTGAATAACAACAATAATATATAAATAAATACCTTTGTCATATATTTTTGTTTTTCTTGTCTTTAAGTTTTTTTTTTTTTTTTTTTTTATAGTCACGAGTGGGGAGACAAAATGAAGGAAAGAGAGTGTCAAATTGTATTTAAATCATGATTTGGATTGAGATTTAAAAATGAAAATGATTTTTTTTTTAATTTAAATCTATAATCCAAATATACTCTAAGGCTTCGTTTGGGAACAAGTTATTTTAATAATTTTTTTATTTTTCTTAGCTAAAATATGAGATTAAAAAATTAATATGTTTAAAATGATTTTTTAATTTTTTATGAAAAGATATGTAAAAAGTTGAGAAAAAATAAAGTCTTTGACTTTTTTTTATACTAGTAACGACCAATATTTTTTTAGTCACCTATTGTGGCATTTTTGGCTACTTAATTTTTGTTTAGTCGCCTATTGGGCGCTTCTTAGCGACTAACTGTTTTTAGTCACCTGTTGGGTCACTTTTTAGCAACTAATTGTGTTTTTAGTCGCCAATAAGTAATATGCGGCTACTAAAAAATTTTAGTAACTAAAATATGAAACATTGCCGACCAATTCAAATTTTAGTCACCAAAGGTCTGACGTTTGGCAACTAAATTCATTTCTTGTCGCCAAAAGTCCAAATTGTTGTAGGAAAAGGTATGTTCTGCATCTTTCTTTGCTTTGAACATCATCTCTCGCCTTCTTTGTCATGTTTTTTACGTGCGCACTCGTTGTACAAGGTTTATTATTTCTTACCATTATATTCCACACTAACTGGGAGCAATAAGTACCTCTCTCTCTCTATTGTGTAAATTTAGTTGTCATTTTGTCTTCCTTATTTGCAATGTCTTTTTTGTTGTTTAGGCAAAGAAGGCAATGGATCGAGTGTATACTATAATCCCGGTGGACATAGTGTCATGAACAAAAATGCTACAACAATACAACGGAGAAGCTTCTCCGCGGATCATCAGGCATGAATAAATGCATAGAATTGATGGTAAAAATTTTGTTCATGTTAATGAATAAGATTTCATTGCCTTTGACAGTGAATTTATGATATACAGTTGGTTTGTACATGTTGGGAGCACCAAGAACTAAGGGTTGTGTGATATGCTGGGGAAAAACACACCTGAAAGACGAAAAATTAAAAAGATAATATTTGAATTTACAAGGCCCAGTTGAGATGAATGCAAAAATTGTAAGCCCATTAATCTCCAATTCTATTGAATGCAAATGAAGTCGGATTTAGGTCCAATGGGCTGCATAAAATTATGATAGGAAACTCTTTACTACCCATGAATCCCCCAACCCAAAGGAAGGAGTATTTTAGTTCCTTATAATTCTATGAAACACAAAATCATCTGCAGAATTCACCCTAAAAAATAGTGTTATGGGCCCCTACTGGAGAGGATGACCATCGGAATTAATGGTGGCCACATACATACATCAAACAATGGGTCATTATTGGAGACGTTTTTTTAACTCATGTTACTCTGCTCTTATATAATCATGGGATACTTGTTTATAGGTCCTAATAAGTGAATTTATTATTTAATAGGTCCTATGAAAAAAATTTGTTATAAAAAAATGTCACTAATTATAAGTTTTAGCGATAATTTATAACAATCATAATAAAAAAAGTCACTAATTGTCAATTTTAAGCGACATATATAAAAAATTATCACAAAAAAATTATTTTTAGCAACAATTTTACTAAGACTTATTTTCAATAGGACTTAATGGAAATTAAATCTAACTATTAGGACCTATTAATAGTTTACCCTATAATATTTCATCAACATGTTTGACCATAAAAAATAATAATTATACATATGGAGCAATGTTATTTCACTCAAATTGCTCCAATTATGTAATCATTTACAGAGTTAATCATATAAAATAATAGTGACAATACACATCAAACGATAGGGTCATCATTGTAGAAATTGTATCACTCGTGTTAGTTCACCTATAATTTTTGTGATTAAGATTAGTTCTTCATCCGTATAATTATTTACACTTATTTACCCGTAGAGTTATTTTTTAAGTTCAAATGACCACTAAAAGACACAATTAACGAACCACAAAAATCTTCGTAATATAGGTCTCATCTTTAAAAAAAAACCACACACACACTCAAGTAGGACAAAAAGACTATGATTTAAAATAAATAAAAATAAATTTAAAAAAAAAAAGACCGAAACAAAAGACATAATAAAAATTATGAATTGTAGCAATTTGAGAATTGGTTACAAATCAGCATTGTTGATATTGTAGGGTTTGGGTGCCTCTATTTACACACCATATTTGGTCTTAAGGTACACCACTACTTAGTTTATACCTTTAATAATTTAAAAAAATATAATTTTTCTTGACGCACACCACAACGTTCCATTTTTGCCCTTAGTCCCACACCACTTAGTACACTCCTCAAATTCAAAAAAAAAAAAAAAAAAAACCCCTAACTGTTAGACACTTACCACTGGCAGCAGCAACCATCACCGGCAACCACCATCAACGCCAACCATGGCCACCGCCATCAACCCTTCCTTCCATCTTCACAACTGTCATTGCCCACTTCCCAATCTCGTAAGTCACCTTTGTTTCCAGAGACCCACCATCTCGCAGATTGTCGCCACCATCTTCAACCCTTCCCTCCCCCTCGCATTTGCCGCTACCTCCTTCTCAGTCACGTCGTCGCCTTCTTTCGTAAATCACCTTCACCGCTGTCAACTCCTCTTCTCACTTGCGCTTCGCCGCTGTCCCCTTCCTAGCCCAGTCGTGCCTCATTTCCGTCACCAATCCCGCAACCCACCACCTTGCAGATTGCGAGAATATAGATTGAGAGAGAGAGAGAGAGAGAGAGAGAGAGAGAGAGAGAGGGGGAGAGTTTGTGGTGATGGGGATTCGCCGGAGCTGGAGAAGGGCGAAGAGGCAGCGGCGGTAAAATGGCAGCGTCTGCAACAATGGTAGCTAAGGTTAGGGTTTGAATGTTGTGTATTCAACTAAGATGTGTGTTGATATTCTTTTGTGATCATTTTGATTATTTTAAGTAAGATCATTATTATAATAAAAAATAATCAATTAATAATGTACTTTGAGACAAAATGTAATGGGTAAATGGACACACTCGTAAGGTTCCTTGTGTGAAGACTTTAAAAGCCCTCCTAGTGGGGACAATTTGTCTCCACATGCTTGATAGTAATAAACGTGCCCGACCAGTATTCCTCTTTTTTCTTCCCTCACTACTATGATTCTATGTTGGCTGCTGAAGCTAATCCTTACCCAAAAAAAAAAATTGAATAACAACAATAATATATAAATAAATATCTTTGTCATATATCTTTGTTTTACTTGTCTTTAAGTTTTTGTTTTGTTTTTTTTTTTATAGTCACGAGTGGGGTGAGAAAATGAAGGAAAGAGAGTGTCAAATTGTATTTAAATCATGATTTGGATTGAGATTTAAAAATGAAATTGATTTTTTTTTAATTCAAATCTATAATCCAAATATACTCTAAGGCTTCGTTTATGAACAAGTTATTTTAGTAACTTTTTTATTTTTTTAATTAAAATATGAGATTAAAAAATTAGTATGTTTGAAATGATTTTTTAATTTTTTATGAAAAGATACGTAAAAAATAGAAAAAAAATAAATTCTTTAACTTTTTTTATAAATTATAAATTTTTTTTTTATTTTTGTAATAACTTTTTGACTTTTGAAGTAAAAATGTTACATGTCAAATGAGGATTGTTAGAATTTTGAATCAAAACTTTTTCCACCTTACACCTATGTGTTTATGTCAAGTAAAATGTTTGCTGACTATAGAGTGAATAAACGAAAGAGAAAAAAGAGAGAAAGAAGAGGGTCAAGGAAGGATAGAGAGATAGAGAGAGAGGCTCTATGAAACAAGGAGTTGTACTTTTTATTTGTGTTTTGTATTTTGTATTCACTTAAGCACATAATATATAAAATTGAATTCATTTTTGTCTCTTTTATTTTGTTAGTTAACTCACAAATTTAGTCAGTAGTATTTATTATCTTGCATTTGTTGGATAATTAGGGTTAGTTTGGAAAATTGATTAAAAGCTGGTTTTTTTTTTCGCTTTTTTTGATTTTTTTTGAAAAAAAATAGGTAAAAAAGTAAAGAGATGATGTGATTCAAAATAGATTAAAAGCTAACATTTGACTTTTAATTATCTTTCTAAAAGAGACCGTAATCCAACTTTAAATTTTGGAACTTATTCACGTCATAACTAACACATCACAAAGCAAGATTAAAAAAAAAATAGAATTATTTTATTTTGTGTTTAAAATTTTATATAAAAATATTTTTTTTTATCAAATTACTTTAACTCGGTGAGTTTTTTGAAAATATTATTTAATTGTTTTTTAAAAAATTAAAATCTATTTATACACAGAAAAATAAAATAAAAATGTTAGATGTTCTTAAACTTTCGATTAATTTTATTTCTCAAAAAAAAAAATCCAAAAATGAAAACCATAGCTAGTAAACTCGTAAAAGTGCTGTCAGTATGGCTCAAAGTGATTATTATCATGATTCATGATAAGTGTTTGAAGTTTCAATATGGTAATTACAAGATATTATAGTAATGCTACGTAAATAAATTTGTTTTATAAATTTAATTAACTAATGCACAAACTGAGGTGGAAATGCATATTTCTCTAGTTTAATTTCAATAGGTTTTATTTTAAATATTAAATTTTACTATTGCATGTTTTATAAAAAAGAGTTTGTAAAAATAATTTATTTGTATAGAATTTTAATTTCATTTATATGTAAGAAGTTTTAAAAAAAAAGTCTAACGAAGAAAACAAGCTTGTAGAGTAACGCTCCATACATTTTATTAATTATAATATTATAGTAATGATTTTTTCGCATTAAATTTAGGATTTGTTTGGTTTGACAAATTATAGTATAGGATTGAAATTATTAGGTCATATGTTCCAATGTTTTGTTTTAATTTTTGTTATTCAAATTAAATTTTTGATATATCATATTGGAAATTATTTATCTCAATAATTCAATTGGATAACCAATTATATGCTAATCTTATGTATTATTAATCTCTTGCTATTAATCATGTTAATTAAACAAAATCTTAGTGTACCACATCGGATGTTACCCCTATGGTTTTAATAAATCTCGTTACTTATATGTGTTTTGTTTTTAATATAATCGATGAGATTCGGAAAAGTGATAGCTTATATGATAAATTAAATCATTGTAACATTGTTATTTATTAATTGAACAATAATATTAGAATAACTATTTTATTTTATCACATTTTACCTATCGTTTTTTATGACGTACACATTAATTAAATATTTATAAAAAAAATAATATATAAATTTATTTTTTTAATTTAGTGATGTATAAAAAATAATTTATTAATAATTATCACTAAATTTTAAAAGTAGTCCAAAATTGATGGGATCACATGTGATTTGGCATTTTGTGGCAGTTCGCAAAGTTGACGCGGACTCCTCAGTCGTCCTTGGGTATATTAATGTTGTGTGTCGTTTCTCACTAAAATAGTGTAAAAATACCACTTATTATTTGAATTTAGTGATATGTGAAAGAGGATATATTCTTGACATATTATTAAGGTTAAAAAATAGATTTGTATATATTTTTTTATTATAATTAGCAAAACATTATTTTGAGTTTTATAAAAATTAATTATTTTCAAATAATAAATAAATAAATGTTTAATGTGTAACTGATTGAAATCCCTCGTTCAATTGGTTACTTAATTATTGATTATTTATTCTTAAATTAACTGTCTCTAAAATTTGAAACCAAAAAAAAATACTAGTAATTTTATATTTTTAATATAATAACATTGTCTTCTTTTTAGAAATGCTACATAGACTGAAATTAATGTAGATATTTTGAAAACACAAGAATAATTAAATAAAAATATACTTCATTTTAGTATAAAATTTATATGGCAAATCAATTATTAATGAAAATAAATTTAAGTATTATGTAAATTAAAACTTTAAATCAATATAATTTACTCATTTTTTTTAGTTATTTGGGTTTTTTTCAGTTAACGAGTAAACTTTTTAAACCTGTCATATGTCGACTTTAGAATCAAATACTTAATGTTGGTTTTGTCGAAATAAGACGAGATAAATCTCGGGTATGTGTATTAATTCCAGCACACACTATTTAAGCCAAGAAGTGCCGTTGTTAATATTTAACTCTACACCCAAATCTTATATACAGTTTATCCAATACTTAAAGGGTCGTTTTAGAAATACTGTACCAAATCTACGAGAGTTAGCTCTAAAAAGTATAAAATCTGGGACCCTAGCACATTGTAAGATGTTTGTATTGTTGGACATAATTGTCTTAATATTTATATAAATATAAATATCCTTCCATTAAAAAAAAACATAAAAAAGGGTGGGATATAAATATAAATATCCTTTCATTAAAAAAAACAAAAAAAAAAAAGGTGGGATTGATTGAAATATTTGTTGGTTTGACAAGAATTTCATGGATATTTTGGTAAATAGAGAGCAAAGCAACATGGGCACTTTAGTCTTTTTACTCTTCAACCACTTACAAAACTGCAATAATGATTATGCAAAATCTCTCTCTCTCTCTCTCTCTCTGGGTGCAAGTGGAGAGGGAGAAGAAAGATGGACAGAGAAGATGAAAAGCCATCTCTAGCAACACCTCTGATTGATATCCTCCATGAAGATGATGGAAAAGGACTTGATTTTGATAGAGAAGAAAGGAACAAGAACAGTGATGAGAAGGGCATTAATAAGAGGAATAAGGAGATTGTGGAAGAAGTGAAGAAGCAACTATGGCTTGCAGGGCCTCTCATCTGTGTCAGTCTTTTACAGTTCTGTTTGCAGCTTATTTCAGTGATGTTTGTGGGTCATCTTGGAGAGCTGGTCCTCTCTGGTGCTTCCATGGCCAGCTCCTTCGCATCTGTTACTGGTTTTAGCATGTTGGTGAGTAATTCTTTGCAGGTTTCTCTCAATTTTGTTGTCCTATATATATATATATATATAACGGTATTATGATATGTATCAATATTGATGTTATGGTCATATATCAACCGATATCATATGCTGATATGAATATAAGTATCGAAAGTGTAAAATCTTGATATATTGTACATTTATGTAGCGGGGTTCTTTGGGCCTGATTCTTTTTGTTTTCTATTTTTATTTTTTAGAAAATACATAAAACTTTCTGACAATATGTTTCCTAGGATTTTTTTTTTTTTCAAAACAATCCACCCTTTTAAAAAGTTGTTTTTCAACAAAATGAAAACAACATTAAAAAAAAATATATGAATAGTTTTCCACCTTTCTACTATTTTTGTTTTTAAAAAATGAAATCGATAATTATATGCTCAAACATTTGATCTTATAACCATTGGTTTGGAAAATAGGTTTCTAACCATTGTTTCAGCTTGAAACTGAATTGTACTTTCAGAAATTACGTCTTAAATTTGTAAAAATTAAAATTTATTTTTTTGTGATTAATGTCTTCTCAATAACCAAAAAGAGCACATACAATGGACATTATTATGAAATTTTCACACTCGTCTGTTTCACGGTTTGTGTTTGAGTTAGCTGGGAATGGCAAGCGCATTGGATACCTTATGTGGGCAGTCCTATGGAGCAAAGCAATACCATATGCTTGGGATACAGATGCAAAGAGCCATGCTTGTTCTTTCACTTGTAAGCATACCTCTTGCAGTGATTTGGGCAAACACCGGTCCTATTCTTGTCTTTCTTGGCCAAGATCCTGACATATCCGAACAAGCTCAACTATACGCATGTTACATGATCCCTAGCATTTTTGCCTATGGCCTTCTTCAATGCCTTGTTAAGTTCTTACAAACCCAAAACATCGTCTTCCCAATGATGATAAGCTCTGGAATCACGACTTTAATCCACCTCCTCATGTGTTGGCTTCTGGTGTTCAAGTCTGGCCTAGGTATCAGAGGGGCTGCCTTGGCGAATTCCATTTCTTATTGGACAAATGTGGCCTTGCTGGTGCTTTATGTGAAGTTCTCTCCTTCATGTGCAAAGAGTTGGACTGGGTTTTCCAAGGAGGCCTTGCACAATATCCCCACTTTTATCAAACTTGCAATCCCTTCAGCTGTCATGGTCTGGTAAGTTTTGTGCATATCAGGTTTCTATTAAGCTCTACTCTCCCATTGTTTGTTTATGGATTTTATGTAATGAAAATTCATGATTGAGACCTTCTTGAACAGCTTGGAAATGTGGTCATTTGAAATGATGGTTCTGCTATCTGGTCTTCTTCCTAATCCTCAGTTAGAAACCTCGGTGCTTTCAATCTGGTTAGGATTGCATAATTTTCTTCTTGGAACTTTAGTGGGTTTCTTGAATTAAATCTTAAAAATTATCATCCATTACTAACATAAGTTTAATCCACAGCCTCAATACAGCTTCAACAGTTTGGATGATCCCATATGGACTCAGTAATGCAGTGAGGTCTGTTATACTTGTTTGAATTTAGTGGCTTCCCTTATTCATACTAAGGTTTCAAATTTTGGGCGATTTCTCAAATTTTTCGGTATTGCTTGTCACTATAGATTCATACTCTGTGTTTTCCTCAAACAGCACAAGGGTCTCAAATGAACTCGGAGCAGGGCACCCACAAACTGCACGTTTGGCAGTGTGTGTCGTCATGGTTATGGCCATTACTGAGAGCGTTTTGGTAGGAGCAATCCTGATATTGATACGTAACATCTGGGGCTACGCTTATAGCAATGAAATACAAGTGGTCAGATATGTAGCAACCATGATGCCCATCCTCGCAATATCCAATTTCTTGGATGGACTCCAATGTGTTCTTTCAGGTCTTCCCCTCCCCATTTTATCTAAATCACTTTTTAAGCTCACAGACAAAAAGATAACTTTCCAATAGTTACAAGTTTATATCTGTCGTAAAAATTTGTATGCACAACAATATCGCTTAGAACAGAAACTAGGGTTGAGCCTTGAAAATTATTAGTTGGTTTTTTTGAGATAAAAGTCTCTGTCGATTGTGCTAACCAAATTGGTTTGTGTTTGTTAACATTTAGGCGCTGTTAGAGGAAGTGGTTGGCAAAAGGTGGGTGCATTTGTGAATCTGGGGTCATACTATCTTGTGGGCATTCCTTCTGCTTTGTTATTAGCTTTTGTCATACACGTTGGAGGAAGGGTATGTTCTTCATCTTTCCTTGCTTTCGATCTATCTCTTTCTTTCTTGTCTTTACTTTTTCTGTGCTTTTTATTCTGATGTAGGGCCTCTGGTTGGGGATTATATGTGCTCTCATGGTGCAAGTTTTATCGCTTCTTATCATTACATTGCGCACTAACTGGGAGCAAGAAGTACTCTCTCTCTCTCTCTCTCTCTCTCTCTCTCTCTCCATTTTTTGTGGATTTCATTGTCATCTCTCTTTCTTATTCTATGAGTGTACTCTTCTTTCTTGTTTTAGGCGAAGAAGGCAACAGAACGAGTGTATGACTCTATAATTCCTGTGGATATAGTGTCATGAAGCTGAAATGCTACAACAACAATAACAGAGCAGAGAAACTTCATTCCCTTTAACAATAAAAGTCATGATATACATTTTTACTGGTACAACTGGGAAACCCAAAGATTGAAGGCTCTATTGAAGCAACCCAACCAATGAAGCTAATTCTCCAAGCGTCTACGTATTAAGAAGCCTCCTACTTGTTAAAGAGAGGGAAATTTTACCGGTTAATCCAGTGACATCTCCTGTATACAAGTGTTTACAGATTTATAACATTTATTTACGTATGAAAGAAGTATTTTCAAACTTCTGTGCTCGAAAGACTGTTTGAAGCAACAAAATTTGATGTGCAAGGATTCATGAAAGCAAATTCTATTAAGATCATCAGTCGTGTGTATTAATAGTTTTGCGTAATTGTAGTGAATCTCGCAGTGAAAATCAAAACTCTTTTTGTATCCTTGTATCAAGACTTGTGCAAGAAAAAAAATCAAGAAACTACGTACTTCCATATAAGAATGGAAGGTACCAAACCATCGTCAAATTGTTCTTGCAATTACACATTCAATACTAAAAGCACATTTCTTCCATTTCTCTATCCTACATAGAAAAAAAAACTATCTGTTCCAGCACACCCCCCTCTTCACATTAAAGCTTTTTTACCAAGGATTTTCAATGGATGCTCCTCCAGTTGACAAAACAACAAACAAAAAATCTTATACACGGTTCAGACTGTTTCTTGAAATTATGTTGTGAAATCCAAAATTCTAAGCTTTTTTTTTCAAATTTATATTTACAATAATTTGAAAACTGTAAACAAACAAACACTCATTTAATGTTTATTTTTGTTTTTCAAAAACTTATGAATAATTTACAAAAAATTCCTCAATTGTTATAACCACAAAAAGTTGGTTTCCCTCGTTTTGAAGAAGAAAAAAAAAAAAAAAAAAACCCTTATTCCTTCCTCCTACCCCCTTCAGCCACCATCCACCACTCATCATCACTGCTGGCCACCACCTCTCACAGGCCACCACATACAGCTATTGTCATCAGTGACCGTCTCCGGCAATCACCTCTCATTGCCGGCAACCACCTCCCATAGGTGACAACCACATTTTGACAAGTCGGCTACCACTTTCGGCCATCACTAACTACCTATAACCACTACATATTGCAAACAGCAACCAGCTTTAGCCATCATCTCTGACTATCAACAATCACCTTCGACCATCACCTCCCATCGACCACCACCTCTCACTTGTTTTCAAAATAAGTTTTTTAAATACACAAGTGTACAAATATGTTTTTCATTTTCATTTTTTACTAAAAATAAACAGCAAGCCATAAACATTTCCCAAACAGCACCTAAATTACCAAATCAAATCTCAGCTAACATTTTAAATTCATTTAAATTAAAAGATATGTTTTGAAGCAACGTTGATCAAACAAATCTCAATAAATACAATTTTAGTCGTATGAAATTTGAAACAATCGAACCAAATTCTAAATTTGTTGACTATCTTGGTCGATTTCGTGTCTATAAACTTATGAGTGATTTATAAAAATATGAAGGTCTCATATCAAGAGTTCATTTAAGACCCGTTAAAACTCAAAGGCAGGCCTAATTACGCGTAAGTGAGTCTGAGAATTCAGTTTCTAGGGTCTCACATCATTTTCCTAATTGAATTGTTATTTGAAATGTCATTTTTGCATACTCAAATCTCACTCCATACTCTTTCCATAGTCTCAAAATAATAATAATAATAATTCTACTACTACTAATATTATTATTATTATAGATTACTGCTATTGGCAAGACGTGATTTTCATTTTTATCAAAATGTTCAAAACATTTGTTTATTTTTTTGACAATAATTTTTTGGATATTTTAATTAGTAACTATACTTCTACATATATAGAACCAATAACAAAATTAATCCAATAAAATTAATCATAATTATACATATTACATAATGGAACTCAACTCATATTGATCTACTTATGTTTTATATGATTAATTATGTCATGATTATGTATCCATAGACTTATTGCTTTTCTAATTAGTGAGCTAATGGGCAACCCCCTTCTAAACTGTGTTAAGTAATAATGCAAACTCTCTCTCTCTCTCTCTCTCTCTCTCTCATCTAGTGCGCAAAGACTCTTTCTCTCATCTAGTGCAAGTTATGTAATGAGTGAGTTGACGTGGTGTACATTTTTATTTAGAATAAATTACACGGACTTTTCTTAAGATTTATGACAATTATAAAAATTTCCTCTGAAATTTTTGAAATGACACTTGCCCTCCCTTAGTCAGATTTGTGAATGAAATTGTGTTAACAGAGAATGGTTTTTTACATTTTTAACCTTACAAATTATTCATATTCTCTTCACTTAACCAAAGACTTCTACCTTAAACAATAACCTGACCACACCCAAACCCTCTTCCACATCACCACTATAGCCCCCACAACTCCTCTCTCTCTCTCTCTCTCTCTCTCTCTCTCTCTCTCTCCATAAACGAAGGCAAAGCAAAATATTTCCCCCCACATCCCCAGTTACACTTATGCTGCAAAAAAAAAAAAAAAAATGGATGAGAGAGAAAAGTTGAGACCAATGAGGATTGTCAAAGCACAGATGTAATCTGTGCCATCTTTGGTACCCAAAAAAAAAAAAAAATTCTGTGCCATCTAAACTTCAGTGCATTAAACCCATCTCAATGCCATTAGGTAAATGGGTTTTTTAAAAATTTAAAAAATAAAAATAAAAAGATAAAATTGAAGATTTCTAATTTTAGAGAGAGAAACTAATGGATTAGGTTTTAATTCATAGTGTCTCTATTATATGCACTTTATTATTTATGACAATTTATGATTCAAAAATATTAAATGCTTAACAAATCTGAATAGATTTTCTTTAATTTATCTGTTTGACTCGTGACAAGTATAAGAGTGTATATATATATTGGGCTATTTTTGTTAAATTATAGATGAGGTCAGCAAGATTCATCCATGTTTTTAACGGACTATTAACAGGGTAGGGGAATATGTTACCAACAATTAAACCACAAATAGGGGTGATAACCGAATTGAACGAGTTGAATAATTAATTGTTTAAATTTGATTTAAAAATTTTAATGAGTTTTAAAATTTGTTCAAGTTTGATTTGTTAAACTATCAAGTCAAACTATCAAGTCAATCTCAAACGAGCTTTTGTCAAGCCGAGTTCAAATAGTTTGTTATTTTTATATAATTTTAATAAGCCGAACGAGTAATTGATTGTTCAAATTTAGTTTGAAAACTTTAACAAGCTCGAAAATGTGTTCAAGTTTAACTTATTTACTTAATGAACTAAGCTTAAACGAATTTTTAACGAGCCAAACACAAGTGGAGCTCAAACTGTTTGGTTCGTTTATCACCTCTAACCACAAGGCTATTAGTGTCATTTTTAAAATTCAAGGAAGGTCAGTGCGATTTACCCTTTCATTTATTAATTGATCTGTGGTAAAAAGTGAAGCCAAAATTTGATGTGGCGGAACACTCAGCACTTTTGACAAAGTACAAAATAACTTAGCTGTCGATTGGCAAGTGGGTTGGATTTAGATTGAGACTAAAAAAGCAAAAAAAAAAAAACAAAATAGACCTTAATAAACTAATAAGATAAAATATTATATCCAAATCATAATCATTTTATTTTTTCTTTTACAAAAAAAAAAAAAAGAAGAAAAGAAGCAAAAATGGAGCTATTTTTTTCTTACAAATGGAGCTTTTTTTTTCTTTTTTTTTTTTGGATAAATAATTAAACTTTATTGAGAAAGTATTAAGGTGATGCAAAGAATACATATTAAAAAAAAAGGCCTCAAAAGGCTGACCAAATTAATCCCAAATAGAGCTAATTTAACGAGGCTAAATTAGTCAAAAAGTCAAAAAATTACGCTAAAAAAGTTCTTTCCAAACGAACTCTAAGGTCCCACTTTTACCATATGACAATCAATGAATAGAAGGATACACCAAATCATTTTGATCCAGCAACGGACTTGTAATATAATAAAAGCCATCTCCAAGAAGACCTCTGATTGATATCCTCCATGAAGAAGCTGGACATGTACAAGGACACGAGCATTATCAATGAATAAGGAGATTGTAGAAGAACTGAAGAGGCAGCTATGGCTTGCAGGGCCTCTCATCCGTGTTAGTCTTTTACAGTTCATTTTACAGGTAATTTCATTGATGTTTGTGGGTCATATTGCATAGTGGGATCTCTCTGGTGCTTCCATGGCGAATTCCTTCACGGCTGTTACTGGTTTCAGCTTGCTGGTGAGTTGGGCTTCTCTCCATTGTTTTCATCTATCTACTTGGGAACCTAGATTTGGGGCTAAAATAGCCTCAAAAACAATTTTAGCCTAAAAAGCTCCTAAACCAAAAGTTTTTTAAAAAAAAAAATTAAAAAAAAATTTGTCATTTTAACTTCAAACATCATTTTAACACATTTTTTAATACACCAACTCAAATAAAAATCCATCCTATCTTCCCAAACACAAAAACTGAAATAGTTGATTAAAATAGTCAAAAAGCTAAAAAGAAACTCTAAAATAACCCCTTCCCAAACACCCACACTGTCATAACATTCTTCTTTTCGAAATTATCCTTTTGGCACTACTCTTGTTTAACAATATACCTTTTCAGATCTAATTTCTACAAACTTAGAGTAATTGTCGTGATTTGTCTAACTATTAGGCAGACTGCTCACTCATACCTCTTTAGTCTATCTATTCTATTATATCAAGCACGCAACTCACTCACTTAACCCTCCTTGCATAATTTTGATTCCCAAAAAACCACAACAACATTATATTTTTCTCATATATTTATCTTTATTTAGCAGTTATTTTAAGAACTAAAAAGTAAAACTATTTATTGTCCACTACTCAACACAGACTCTCTCTCTTTGTTCTCTCCAACCATCTCCATATTGACTCACTCTTCTAGTAGATATAGATATAGATATAGATATATATTAATAATTTTACATAAGATTATTGAAATACATATCACGATATATCGGTCCTATGTCAACTGATATCAATAATGGTCATTATATATATATATATATCAATAAATATCGCAAGTCCAAAATTCTTAAACATATGTATCTGTTAATATTTAAAATCCTATATATAAATATGGCCTGAATGTACTTGCAAGTTCCTTGGGTCCTGATCGTTTTCATTTTTTGTTTTTGTTTCTTAAAAAACACATAAAACTTTTTGGCAGAATGTTTCTTAAAACTATTTTCGATTTTTTTTTCTTTCAAAAGAACTTTGTGAAAAGTTGTTTTTCAACAAAAATGAAAACTAAATACATAAATAAAATTATTTTGAAAACAAAAACAAAAATAGACTCTAATTTATATTCTTGCGCTCACTGATGCCATGTGTTGGGAGTAGCTAGGAATGGCAAGCGCATTGGATACCTTATGTGGGCAGTCCTATGGAGCAAAGCAATACCATATGTTAGGGATACAAACGCAGAGAGCTATGTTAGTTCTTTTATTTGTAAGCATAACTCTTGCAGTGATTTGGGCAAACACTGGTCCTATTTCTTGTGGCACTAGGTCAAAATCCTGAGATATCAAAACGAGCTCAATTATTCGCAAGTTACATGATCCCCTAGCATTTTTGCCTATGGCATTCTTCAATGCCTTGTAAAGTTCTTACAAGCGCAAAACATTGTCTTCCCAATGATGATAAGCTCTGGAATCACAACTTTAAACCACCTCCTCATGTGTTGGATTCTGGTGTTCAAATCTGGACTCGGTACCAGAGGAGCCGCCTTGGCAAATTCCATCTCTAACTGGATAAATGTCCTACTGTTGGCGCTTGACATCATGTTCTCTCCTTGTGCAAAAAGTTGGACTGGCTTTTCCAAGGAAGCCTTGCACAATATCCCCACTTTTATCAAACTTGCAATCACTTCAGCAGTCATGATCTGTTAAGTTCTAGCATTAACATGTCCAATCATTGTCCTGGTGTGGGATCGATAGTGTATATGCATATCATGTTTCTAAGCTCTAATCTCACTATTTGCTTACGAATTTTATATAAGCAACTCATGACCAGGATTTTCTTGAACAGCTTCGAAATGTGGTCGTTTGAAATGATGGCTTTGCTATCCGGTCTTCTTCTCAGCCCTCAGTTAGAAACCTCGGTGATTTCTATCTGGTGAGGACTGCATATTTTTCTTCTTGGAACTTAAGTTGATTTCTTGAATTAACTCCTAAAATTATCATCCATTACTAATATAATATTTATTCCACAGCCTCAACACAGATGCAACAATTTGGATGATCCCCTATGGACTCAGCATTGCAGTGAGGTCTGTTATACTAGGTTGAATTAAAAAGCAAACCTTTCCTAATTCATACTAAGGTTTTAAATCTAGGGCTATTTCTCAAAAAATTTCAGTACTCACCATGGATTCATACTTTGTGATTCCCTTATATAGCACGAGGGTCTCAAATGAACTGGGGGCTGGGCACCCACAAACTGCACGTTTGGCTGTGCACATTGTCTTAGTCATGGCCATTACAGAGGGAATTTTGGTAGAAGCAACCCCGATATTGATACATAACATCTTGGGCTATGTTTACAGCAATGAAATACAAGTGATCAGATATGTAGCAACCATGATCCCATCCTCACAGCATCAAATTTCATGAATGGACTCCAAGGTGTTCTTTCAGGTCTTCTCCCCTCATTTATCTATCTAATAGTTCTACAATTTTATATCTGTTTGTCAAAGTTTTTATACTCATTGCACAAGGATCCCACTTATGGCAGAGATTGTATGCAGTTACCATTTGTTTCCCCAACCTCATAGAATAGGATTGAGTTTGGCAAATTATTAGTTGTTTTTTTATATCAAAGTAAATGTTGATTGTGCCAACCAAATTGGTGTTTGTGTTTGTTAACATTTAGGGACCGTTAGAGGATGTGGTTTGCAGAAGATTGGTGCATTTGTGAATTTGGGGTCATATTATCTTGTGGGCATTCCTTTTGCCGTATTATTAGCTTTTGTATTACATATTGGAGGGAGGGTATGTTATTTAGCTATGCTTTCAGTACCATCCATCTCATTCTTTGTCATCTTTTTACTTCATCTGTTACTATTTTTCCATGTAGGGCCTCTATTTCGGATTATATGTGCTCTCATTGTGTAAGTTTGATCACTTCTTATCACTACATTCCGCACTAACTGGAAGCAAGAAGTCTCTCTCTCTCTCTCTCCATTTTTTGTGAACTCTGTTGCTGTCTCTCTTTCTTATTCTACGAGTGTTTTCTTTCTTGTTTAGGCAAAGAAGGCAACAGAACAAGTGTAAAATACCTCTACAATCCCGGTGGATATAGTGTCAGAAGCTGAAATGCTACCATAATAATATATAGCAGAAACATTTCTGCAGCGAAAAGCAACCGGTGATGCTAATTCTCAAGTGGGTATTAAAAAGAGAGAAATTTCGCTGGTTGATCCAGTGACATCTCATGTGAACAAAAAGTGTTCAGAGATTTATAGCAATATTTACAAATGAAGAAGCATTGTCCAACTTCATGCAATCAAATTCTATTAAGATCATCAGTTGTGTATATTACTACAAATCATTGGATTCAAATCAGAGCATGTCAACATCAGTGCCTAAATATTTTCTGCTTTAGATAATTGAAAAATTACAAAGAAAAAATACCTGCTATAGAACTCATGCAAGATCTGATAAAATTGAACATCACCTTGCATCTGAAATACGAAGTGGGCCAGCTTCACATGTCGAGACCAGCTTATGCACAAATTCTCATTTTGTTGCAGAACAGAACAGATTTCCTGACAAGCCAAGTACACTAATCATTTCCCAGTTCCCTACTTCCCTTTTTCCCTAAATTGTCTTAACTATATGTACCAAAAAAATAAAAATAAAAATAAATAATCTTAAATATCATAATTAAATTCCTGATGATCTACACTTCAAAAAGACAAATCACTAAATAATAGCTATCAAGATGGAAGAAGGTATTAGATCACAAAGCCAGAACAGATCAAAAGCACCAGTAAAGTAAGGAAATTGGATGAAACAAATAATGTATAAAACGGATGAAAACTATGACACCAGATATGACAAGGAAACCAACCAAATAACGAAAAATATACACCATACCATCGCAATAAGACTTACAAAACTAAATAAATAATACCAAAACAGCTTTGCTTCATCACTCTTGAGTCTTAATCCGAACTCAAACTACATACAAAATCAAATGTTGGACTTTTTATTACCCCCAATAATTCGCTGATCAAATATTCTCAAGCATCATTACAGTGTTTTGAAAGGCACGACTAGGCGCAAGGCACAGTGAGGCACAGGTGAAGCGCCTAAAGCCACCAAAGGTGAAGCGCCTGAAGCCACCAAAGGCGAGGCGAGTTGAAGAAGGGGCGCGCCTTTTGCGCAACTTGGCCAGGCGAACAAAGGCGCAAATCGCACGACTATTTGCTACTTTTTTCCTTTTTTTTTCTGATTGAATATTACGGTTGATATTGTGTTTTTAAAGGCCTCAATCACAGAGGATTAGAACTCTAAGCTATACTATTCGATAACCAGCCCCAAATCGATTCGAAATGCCCTAATCAATTCGAAAGAAAGAAGAAATCTTGCGGTGTCTCTTCTCTTCCCTTCGGCTTGTCTAGTCTCGTCTCTGGACCTGGTGAGTTCTTCTTTTGCTTCTTCTTCTTCTCCTTGTCTCTTCTTCTTCACGGCCTAGGTTCTTCTTCTTTGACTGTTTTTTGGGTATGCCTTCAACTTGCTCTCTGTTTTTTTTCCTTCTTATTCGTTGCTGGGTTGGCTGGCTTCTTCTTCTTCTTCTTCTTCTTCTTCTTCTTCTTTGCTGCTGCTTCTATTTTTTTTCGTTTTTTTTTTTTCCTTCTTTGATGTTGTGTTGTGTTCTTGAAATTTCTTGAAATGTTAAAGACTTATATTAGTATTTGTTGTATATTTATGTTTTGGATGTTTGGTGTTTGTGGGTTTTTTTTTTTTTTTTTGGTTGTTGAATGTGGATTATTTTACCTTTGAAAATTAGAATGCTATGTAATATGCACTTTTAGGACTTTGAGAATTATTCTATAATTTGGCTTAGTTATTTATTTATTTATTTTTAAATTGTCTTAGTATTAACATGCTATGAATCATTTAATTTACCTATTTTTTACGCCTTACTTCAATAAAGCCCACACCTCGCCATGCACCTAGCTCCTAGGCCCAAAAAGACCTTCAGCGCCTTGGTGCGCCTTGAGCCTTTAAAAACACTGCATCGTTAATTATAATAAGCAACTTGTTCAAAACTGTCCCTGCAGGTGCTAGTATACACTTTCCTTCAGGAGCATAAAAGGGGTTGCTTTCTCTTTCTTTACAAAAAAATTTGGGTCAATGTCTTCAATGTTGTTGTTAACGACGATCCATGGGTCAATCAAATCCCGTGGTTATTGGCATGATTTATTTAATTGATATTTATCGTAAATCCTATGCGATTGTATTCCACCTATATATAACGGGATGCTCATGTAAACAAATCATCCGAGTGAATCAATGACACTATAGTCAAGAGGTATTTAGGTCCATGGACATAGGCTCAATGTGCCAAACCACGTTAATTACTTTGTGTTCTTCTTGTTCTTACATTATTGTTTTCCATCTTTCTGTTTCTAAAATTTAACAGATGTGAAACATTAATGATGAGCTATTTTCACTGAGGACTGCTTTCCTCTACTAATTTAAAAAACAATGTCAACTGTAAAGAATTCACACAAAACAAATTACAAAAGGACATCATGACCAAGAAGATAGATAAACTTTAGAGAGCTCCACCCCATACCTCATAAAAAAAAATGATGCATCCATTATAAAAACAGCCAAATCCATAAGGTTGAAACTCAAGATTAGTCTTCTTCAGGAAGTTGAAACTCAAGATCCAATTTCCTCTCTAGGTGTGATCCATCAGCACTGCAGAAGCAAAACCAAAACCACAACAAAAAAAAAAGAAAGAAGTCAAATGATTATGTTTTTACACATCGATATAATATTTCAGACATATTGAAATTTGCCAAGTTTGCCACCCTATAGCCAATATTAGACACAATAATGAAACCTCCCAAGTAGTCAACAGTGCAAGAGATCTTAGATAAATAAACCACTAATCACCAGCATCCTTGACAACACTGCCAATTTATGTCAACAGTGGCATTCCTTGCAAAATGACATGCAGACACAACCTGGACATGAAATTTATAATTTTAAATCTTATATTTATGTAAATTATATAACTCAATAATATTCTATATTTTTAAAATTAGAATTCCATAACAATGAAAATTAAGTTCCTCAGTTCATTCTGAATTTTAAATTTATATTAGTACTACTCTCTTAAGCTTTGCCATTAAATTGTGATCCTGCCTATATCAGAAGTACCCATTGCTAGCTTGACTTTTGGTTGCCATGTGTAAAATATCATATTTTCTTTATGAGAAAGAAACGTTGGACATTTCAGGCTGTGTTGGGAAAGGTGTGAGATGAGTAAGCAAAGTGTCCAAAATAATGAAACTTATTTTTAAAACATGTCCATGTCCTTGGGTATTAGACGTGTGTAGAGTGTTTAGTGTTGGTGTCAAACACATGTCCAATACAAATACAACCACCTTCACATAATTGTCCATGCTTCTTAGACTGTCACCTAGCAAGACTATTTTTACGATTAAAGCCTGCTTCTTTCTGTTAGTGTTATGAAACATACTTCAGACAACATTTCACACTTGAAAAGCAAACTTCCATAGACCTCAACCAAATAATTTCTGTTCATTTTGGCAAATTATAGTCAATTTTATGCATGATTCTAACTCCATTTCAAATTAATCTTTAGTTTCCGGTGCTTTACCTGTTAATTGTTGGTCAACTAGAAGGTCTTGGTCCAAAGGCAGAAAAATCTATTGACATTGGTATATGTTCACTCCTCCCACTGGCTGCTGGTCTGATTTCATCTGCATGATCAACAACTTTATCAACTTGGTATGCATTTCCTTCTTCAAATCCCTTACGATGTGGCATCACTCTCCTTGACTTTCTTGGAGGAGACAACACAGTCGGACCCTCCTGCGGATTGAAATCTGAAACCTTCAAATTCAGTGATTCCCTTTTGGGGGGAGGTCTTGAGCGCAAAGCTGTCTCTGTAGGAGGTGGTCCAGATGAGAAATACACAAGGGAAAACAAAAATGAGAGCCAAAAACTCTTTTAAGTTTCCAATTATGTGATCTTCGCATACCTATGCTCTAATGCCTGCTCTGCAGAAATTCTTTGGGTCATACATGAACATCCTCATCAAGAGATCTAACGCATCATCACTAGCCATAGGAAATAAAAGAGGCTTCCCAGGAGAATATTGGTATTCTACGTAATCAGGAAGGTATTGCATGTCAGGCCACTGATAGGCCTTTGGAGTCCCAAAAGCAGCAAAGATCTTTCCCAATTGATCAATATCACTATTACCCTAAAAATAAAAAATTTAAAAACCTAACCAATGAATTATTAAAGAAGAATGTACCACATAGGACCTACAAAAATTGACCATGTGTGGGAAAATATAGCAGACCAAATCAATCAATGCACGAAGTCCCATAAAAAACATGAAAAATTAATTAACTAACAAACAAATAAAATAGAGAAACCAAGATAACACAATATCAGACTACAATATCATTTAAGTTAGATGTTAGTCAGCAACAGGTTGTGCAAATAATGCATGTAACCTAATAAGCATGGACACGGACATGCGCCATGATACGGATACAACACGGACACGCCACCACGTCAATTTTCAAAAAATGCAGAACATGACACGTGGGAGACATGCATTAAATATATAATTTTATATATTTATTATATGTTATATATATGAATATATCATTCAAAGATAATAAAAAATGCAATATGACACTAATTCGTATAAATTTATAGGATTTTTGTTTTATTATTATATCGTAAGTTGTTTTGTTCAAACTTATAATTAGTTTCACTTGTGTTTAATCGATAGACACGTGTGTCCTCCAAGTGTCCAATAGGTGTCCGGGTCTTCAAAAAAAATTAAAAAATAGGACATGTTGTGTCGGGGAAGTATCCAACAAGTGTCGGTGTCCAACATGAATACGTCACTTTCTTACAAGTTTTCGTGCTTCTTAGCATGTAACGAAAGAGAAGAACTTGCCCACTCATTTAATGCAGTAACCCATCCTAGAATCATAGAATTATATGAAGAACACAAACTAATGCTGCTTTACATCAATTTGGCACCTAAGCTAAAGGATTCTATATACTATGCTTCAATGTTTAAAGGATTTCAGTCATGTTAAGAGCTTCCAAGGAAAATTACCAAGTAGAGAATTCAGTACAAAAAAAGGAAAAGGTAAGAATGAGACCTAATTACAGCATAATAATCCATGGAACTTTGATTAAAAAAATTAGTATAGCTATAAGTACATGAGAAACATAATAATGAAGTCAAAAGGATCTAAACTAACAAAAACCAATTCTTCAAGACAAACTTATCAGATGAAATATAAAATAGGAGGCAGTAAATAACCATGATAATCTAGATTTACCTGCAGAAAAGGTCGGCGTATAAGGAGTTCAGCAAATATACAAGCTGCAGCCCACACATCCACAGCAGGACCATAAGCCTTGGCACCAAACAGCAGCTCAGATGCCCTATACCATCGAGCAAAGACCTATCAATAGTAAAATTGGAGCATAAAAATGAGTTGTATTTTCAAGTAATGCAAATATATGACACCCAAAGAAACAGATGTACAAATGAGAAGAATATTGGTTATGATAAAATATAAAGATAAAGCTACAAACCACAATGAGAAAAATATATTTATACAAAGTAACAAGGTGATTTGGAATGTGGGAATTCAAAGGTTAGAAGATTGAAGTGGTTTTGGAGTTGTTGCAAACTTTATGAAGGGTAGATGATGGCTTTGGAGAAGGGGATGATGATGTTAGATGGATTTCCTACAAGGAAAACAAGTTGATAGAGACCACAGGTGGTTCTTGGAAGGGGATTTGAATTGCTAAAGTTTTATTTTATCCAAGGTGATGTTCTTTTATGGGAAGATAGTAACCATTTATAAGAGTATTAAAAAGGGAGTCCTCCCCAAGTGGTGTTGCATGGGACGAGACAAGGGAACCAGTCGATCACCTTCTCTTTACAATGGCAGGAAAGATATGGGTTCTACTGCTGCCTTTATTTGATTTGCTAGGGGTATTTCCAAATTTGGTGGCAGAACCTTGGTTGCACAAAGCAGGACCAATAGCTAGACTAAAACCTAATAAGACTGCGCATGAACCTGAACCCTAGGAATATTTCTTTGTTTTTTGATATCAATGCAATACTCCCAATTACCCACCTTTCAAACAAATGGTTTAAGCATATGAAGTTAATGCAATACCCTAAATGAAATTCAAATTGTTCACCTCAACAGTGCCCCAATCATCATCTCTTGTTATAACATTTACAGTTGCTCAAACAGGGTACCAAATTGCAAATTATAAAAATATGGCCTCCTAATATTGCCAATCCACCCCCCACCCCCAACAAGGGGGAGTGAGCTTGCTACGATAGAAATTCTTACTCGTATACGTATTGACCATTGACTTGCATACTCAGACATGGATCAATGTCCAATAGAAAAGAAGCATACCTGGTGGGTGAACCTACGATCTTGGCTCCCAAATAAACGTGCTAAACTAAAATCCCCAAGTTTAAGTTGTCCATGCGGTCCTATCAACAAATTGTTTGGTTTCATATACCTGAAAAGGACAAGTATAAACATTTGAGGAAAAGTACTATCAAGAGAAGTACAGAGGTAGCACCATTTCTTGTGTGTTTTGAATACAATTTACTTATCCCAAAAAATATATATATATTTAAATAACCGAACCAATGACCTCAAAGAAGGTTCTCCAAAAAAATGTACCTATGCAAAACCCATTTCTTGTGGAAATAAGCGAGTCCCATCAAGGTCATTTGTAGGTATGATTTTACATCAGCTAGCAAAAGAACAATATTTCTATCACGAATGACAGACTCTAGATCCGTCTCCATGAACTCAAACACAAGATGCAAATTCCCCTTATGACGGAATGCATCAATCGGCTCAATTATATTTGGATCCTGGAGCTCCTTCAGCAATTTTATTTCTCTAAGGGCCATAAAATTCACCCCTTCCTTCTGCGTCCCAAGCCGGATTTTCTTAATTGTGACTGTTAGTCCCGTCTGTGCAAACAAAAAAGTAGATCCTCAAAACCAGTTTTTTATTTTTTAAAAACCGAAAAACTGCTAAATTGCTAATAATAATAATATGTTACTATCAGTTAAACCCAACCAATTGTAACTCTAATATCTTATCTATCATTCAAAATATCATAACCAACAAGTGATATTCATAAAATAAACAGTTCATCAAGTTTTACAATGACATGGGTTCTATATAGCACAGGTACGATAGGGTATATCAATAGTCAAATCCAAAATAAAAATAGGGTACAGGTACAGTTGGTATGCTTGTTGAAAAAAATATTTATTTTTAATTTGGAGTAACACAAAAATTGATTAAATAGTTTAATTTGTTAAGATCCAACCTATAATTAACATTTAATGCCAAAAGTAAATTTATAAACTAAAATTAAATGTCATTATATTAAATAACTTACAAATCATAGCTTCATTTTAAAATCATGTTAAGTATAAAACTAAAAATAAAAAAGAAGTCTAGTAAAACAAATTTTATCTCTGTAATAGAAGAAAATATTGTTTCGACTAAGGTACGATACGGCTTGAGTATATATTAGATATGTCTGAATACGTCAAAAATTAAGAAAAAAATTGAGTACGTGTTTCATGTACCCAATACGTATGTAAAAGTACCATGCGAAATTCCATACCATACACGGATAATGGTATGGGTATGGCATGTTTGTCAAAATAGCCATACAGCGTGGGTTGAAACCCTATATAATAACAGCAAATGCCAAAAATTCAAAATTCAAGCTCTGAGACAGAATAAAACATCTTTGATCACTCTTTGAAACCCTATATAATAAGAGTAAATGCCACTTGTCCACACAAGTAGTGAAAAACTCACTCTGTTCAACTGCTGAGAAAATCCAGGAACAGAAAAGTGGCAAAACAAAACCAAAAAAGGCAAGCAACACCATCAACCGAGCCTAATAGCATATGGGTTTCCATGAATCACATATTCTCCCTATAACATGAAGAACAAAACACAAAAATATCATCTATATACTGTAATTATCCAATTTGTCACCTACCAAACAAGAGATTAAACTAGGAGATTAGTTGAGTGGAACTTAACATCAATTGATAAATCAAAAAAATAAAAAATAAAAGGAAGTAAAAGGATCAAAAAACAAGAAATATGGGTTTCCTGGAATCATATTAGTCCCAAAACATGAACAAAACACAAAACTAGCATTGTAATACATTTTCCTCAAATTTCTCACCCACCAAACAGTAGCTTAAAATAGGAGGCTAATTGGAAGGGAAGGGAATGGGAACTTTACATAAATTTAGAAATGAAAAACAAGGGCGAAAGGAAAATAAACAGAATTACTACTCAGAAAATTGAAAAGAGCAGAGACAAGAATCATCCAACATAGAACATTGAAACCCTAGAGAGAAGTACATTGGTGTTGACGGCTTTGAAGACGACACCATAGATGCCTTCCCCGAGGACTTGGCGCTTCAGGCAGCGATCGGCGACCTTCGTAGACAATTCAATAATAATAAGTGATCCACTTCATCAGCATCAACAACACACATTATTATTATTGGGGATAGTTATATAGGTTTTAATATTTGTCATAAAAAAAAATTATTAATTATAATTGTTAGCGATAATTTATAAGTAATTATCAATTTTTAAGATATATATAAAATATTGTAAAAAAAATATTTTTAACAATAATTTTATCTAAATTTATTTTTAATAAGATTTGATGAGAATTAAATTTAGTTATTAAGATTTATGAGTAATTTATCTTTATTATATTATATAATAATTGAGGAGTAGGAGAAGGAAAAAGAGAAGGGAGGAGTGTTGTTCTTTGCGCCAGCTCAGGTGTATAAATCTACCACCAATGCAACGATCTGTTGGTTCAGTGCTAAGGGTTTGTCCACCTCGTTCGAATGCCTGGCTCAAGTCTCCCTATGATTATTGGATTACACTTCCTTCTTAATGTCAAGAGAGTATACTGTAATCATCGTTTTTTTTTTTTTTTTTTTCATTCAGTTATGTAGGTATTCTAACCCCGCTTATGCACACTAAACTATATGTCTATAGTTCGAACAATTTTTTCGAAATAAAGGTTACGTCTTGCGATTCGTAACTTCAAGATATGCGTTTGTTAATTAGAGAATTTGAACTTAAGACCTGAGAAAAAACAAACCTCTAAATCTCATTCGTTACGCATTAGACCAATCACCTTCTAAACATAGTTTCAACTCTAGTTACGGTGTTAATTTCGGTAAATATATATAGATATTAAGAAATAATGCCTAGCCTATTCGCACATTCATTTTAACTACCTAAAAAAAGTGTATACATCGCCTCATTTCATTGTGGACTGAGAACTCTCTAGGAATTTCATAGATGGATATAGATATTAGGTAATGAGATATAATTAAAATAATATTATAATTAAAAAAAATTATTCACAATAAAATAACATAATTTAAATATGCATATAATATTTCTTTTTTAAACAGATATATATTAGAATTTTCCTAATTATGCATACGCAATTGATCCATCACCGAGAGAGAGTCGAGGGGATAACTCCCATGTCAATTGTCGATAGTTTCATTATTTAAGTTGTGATTATTTTAGAATGTAAAATGCATTTTAAGTTGTGATTTATTCTCTTAAAATTTAGAAATGAGAATATAATTCATTATATTTGGCACTTATCTCACACTGATTATTGAGTTAGATGAAATATTTAACTATACACTTTAATCTACAAATTACAAGGAGATTATATAGTTGTTTTCAAATGAATTTGTACATAAACAAAAATACAATAGATGAAGTAAAATTTTACCCTAAATTACTCCTACTAACCTCTTTTTGCGTTGGATAGGAAAAATTATGATAGTATTGGGTAAAATTTTCTAAATATGATTTGAGAATAGAGTTATATTTTAAGTTTGTGAGTTTTGAAATTATGATTTAAATGTGAAAAATTTATTTGGTTATGAGTTTCGAAAATAATTTTGGAAAGAGTTTTGAATTAAGTTTTAAATGAATGATGTGACATATGATATTTAATTCAAAAATTTACAACTCATAACCAAACACACAATCCAAAATCATATTCAAAGCTCATAAAAAAATTTAAAAAAATTCTGGAAATATTTTTTATTTAAAATATAAAAATAACAGGTGTGCACAAAAAAAAAAAATACACTGTTTCGGTTAACCGGCCGGACAGTCCGAGAGATTATCGGGTTAGGCAAATTTTCCCGTTTAAAAAGGAGTTTTCAAAAGTGAGTATGGAATTAAGTTTTGAAAACTATAACCAAACATTACATACAAACCAAAAGGTGGAATTACAATTCCAAAACTCTTCCAAAGAGAGCCTATAATTCATGAATAAATTCAATGGTATCTTAACTTTATGTTCATTGATTAAAACATATTACCAAATAATCACTCCTCATTACATTATGATTCATCATAATATTAATTATCATTTATTATGATTATTATTTTGACTATACCTAAAAAAATCTTTGGTTATGCTTTCAATAAAATCTTTTTTTGTTATGACCACAAAATTTGTTTTAAGAGTTTGACAAAGAGATCATCTCAATGTCCTAAAGGTTCCATTTTCAAAATTTGTTTACCCTCTTCAAAAACAATGTCTTACTCAAGTAAAAGCCACTAGGTAATATCGGAATGAGCACTCAAAAAAGCTACTCACAAATTCACAATCTCCTGTGTCCTTCTCAATGTTTGTTGAATCAAACCACGTCAGTCAGTTCAATTGATAGAATTGATGACTAGACCTAGATTTTGTCCGAATGGCTTCTCAAAATCGGACTATGCCAAAAACCAATCTCTTTTGAGAGAACTGAAAAAACTAGTTATCCAACAGGGAAAACCGATGAACCGGTCCTGGTTTTGTTGAAACCTACTAGTTGAGATTTCTAATTTTTTTTTATTTTTCTTCTTTCCTTTTCTTTCTTTCTTATATATATGATATGTATATATATATATATAATGGGGAGTCTCATTAGAAGTTTGAGGTGTTTATGAAAGTCTATTCTTATTTATAAGAAGAGATTTTTCAATAAGATTGTGACGCCTCAAAATTTGAGGACATCATAATAAGATTTAAAACTTAAAATCAATTTGCTTAATTAAAAATCCTCATCAATGTTGTCACCAAATTTATCATCATCCATTAATTTACAACATGGAAACTAAAAGTTCTTAAATTACAACTCCAATAAAATTTAAAACCTTGTCTTAGTACACAAATATAAAAAGAACTAGAGAAAAACTAGAAAACTAAAAAAATGGTTCATGGAGTTTTGGCATGCTTCAAGCTAACCAGGGTTGAATGTTGCCTTCCTACACCTCGGTGTTTCCTTTTGTTTCTTCGGTACCTGGCATGAAACGCCAGGGGAATGGGAATGCCAATGAGCGACGAGCTCAATAAGATACTACAACCTGAAAATACCCACCCCGATAATAATACTCACAAGTAATAAACATTGTGTATTAATAGAATAATAAGCAGCATTTAATAAGCATAACAGAAATGCCAACAATTAAAATAATAACAACAAATAAATAAATAAATAAAATGGCAAACGGGGATAGTGATTCATCATAAGGAAAATGCACACTTTTTCTTTTTAAAGTCGCATAGATTTAGTTCATCAGATAAGTTTAAGTAACTCCCCGCGGAGTACTATTTCCACTCAACCGCTAAACAATGGCCACAGGCAATTCTGACTCCCCCTTAGTCAAACATTCAAATGTTACTTACAGTAACTACCAATGATGCCCACGTACCAGGGTTACATACCCGAGTCGTGACATCACGGTCTGCCCCAAGGGAACGGTTTATGTTGTGACGCTCGCACCACCAACCTTATATCGCCTCTACACCGAATAAGAGCCGAAACACCTTCCCGTGCCATGTTAGGGTTCGCAACTCACTTGCGCAAAATTCTAAACTGAGCTCACCCCATCACTTTTAAATTTTAATGTATCTGTTCGATTTCGTGTCCCTTTACGTTGTACAATTCACATGTTGATGCATGTACGAGTTTTAGTTTGAAAACTATAGTGACATAATGTTTAAATAGAACAACACAATTGTATATGACAACCAAAATAAATATGATAGAGTGTCTTAGGATTTATCACAAAATTTCTTAGGAATTCACACACTACTTCTGTCAGCGCTGTATATAAAAAAAAAAAAAAATATGAAACCCATACCAAATGATTTTCAATCATTACAATATTTTAACTAGTGCTAATTCATTGAGTTAGGAAAATATTCCGAGAAGAATACCAGAGCCACAAATGATTTTTAAAGGGAGAAATAAGTTTTGGAAGAAAACTGATTTTTCTGTGACAGTGAGCTATAGTACTTCCAGCACAGGTAATCTGTGTTGGAAAAATAAGAGCGGCCTCAAACGGTGTCAAAAGAAGGTATGGTTAGAACGGCATGTTAGATCCTCGAGTTTAGAACATGTTTCCAGAAGGATTCGAAGACTGAAGTTCGACAGAAGGTGGTCAAATAATTTTTCTAAGAAAACTAGACAGATCTTGTCGTATTTTGGAAAAATTTGCGTTTCTCTCTCAAAACTTAATAAAAAATTATGAAACCAGCGGCGTTTGAAAGGTAACTTAAAAATCTAACTTTTTCGATTTGAACCACTTGAAAATTTATCTTGTGGAATAAATAGTGACCTGGTAAAGTCAGAGTTGCTGCTGCCTCCGAACAGCAATGGAGTAAAAAGATATACTCAAGCCATGAAAATGTCAGCACTGGTGTTCTATGTTCGAAAAATAAAAAGGGTCCTCAAATGGTGTCGAAAAGAGGGATGGTCAGAATGGTTTGCTAAATTTTTGAGTTTAGAACATATTTCCAGAAGAGTGTGAAGATTGAAAATCAGTCGAAGGAGGTCAAATAATTTTTGTAAGAAAACTGGACAGATTCTGTCACATTTTGGAAAATTTGGCGTTTCTCTCTCAATACTTAATGAAAAATTATGAAACCAGCGGCGTTTGAAAGGTAACTTAAAAATCTTACTTTTCCAAGTAGTCGTGCAGAAAAATACCATTTGTAGAGAAAATGGAACCTGTTTGAAGCTACCTGCTTCTGCTGTGTCGTACGCGACACTTAGGGAAAATATTCGTTTCGGTAAGAAAATAGTGTTCAATTATTTTATAAAAATTTTACACAGTTTATAACACCTACATATACTTTCAGTATACACAGATTTTTAATATCAATTAATTTCAATTTATTAGAGCTCTCTTTTCACCCGATAAAGTGTAAAACAGTGAGAAAAATCTATTCTTCAAGTAAAGGGGGCCATTCTTATCTCATTTTACTCTTTACAAGATCATTTCAACAATGGAGAATATTAAATACATAAAAACAACAGTAGCTAAGCCATATATTTATATCAAAAAGGAATATGAAATTATAGCACAATGAAATTCTTATCCTATCAAAGTTTTAAACATGCATGGACTATTTTGCTATAGATGACTTAACCATGCTTAGTCTTGCATATATATTATATAAATTCAGTTAGAGGAATCTAAGGGAGGATAGAGGTGATGTATTCTTACCTTAAGAGCCTTTGCAAACACTTCTCAAAAATTTGTTTTGAATTGGAGACCACCAAATACCCTCTCCTCTCCTTTCCTTCTTTTCTACTCTTTCTTCCTTTACCTTTTCTTTGCTCAGCCGTGGAGAAGCAAAGAAAAGTGGCTGGATTGTCTTCTATATGTAGGAGCTTTGGAGAATTTATTTTATCTTATTTTATTTCCTCCTCTTGGCTTGAAGTATAGGCTAGGGTTTAGAGTATGCTTGCATGCCATAGCATGCCTTGGCAACAGCTTTATTGGGAAGAAGGCAGCCAAACACTTCTACTTCTTACTTAGGAATTCTCATCCAAGGCTTAGATGACAGCCAGCAGAATTGCATGCCGTGGCTGCCTTAAACAAGGCTGAAAAGGCCATCTATGCATGCTTACTTCCCTAGGGAGGATTGAGTGTGAGCTTGGAGAAACAGCATGCAAGCAGCCTAGGTAAAAAGGAAGTGGCAGCCACTTTCCTTGCAACTTTATCGCTTTCTTTTTTTTTTTCTTTTTTTTTTTTACTTTTGAATTGGATTGAAATTGGTGCCAATACAATATTAATATATATATATATAACCTTATATATATATATATATATATATGATTTTGAGTTACTTTAATATTAGAATATTATTTTATGTAACTAAAAGACATGAGATTGAACCAATTAATCTCCATGGGTAAATTTTCTTGTACTCAAATTATTAATGTAAAACTTTATACATAATAATATATATTAAGAATTAGATTTGTGTAGTCATAAAAGTGACGATGACAAGGACAACAATAATAATACTATGAAAATAAAAATTACACTAATTAAATAATTAAAAGTTAATTATAGAATTGCGTCACAAAATGTTGTTATGGAATTGGATTATAGATGTTGATTACGAAATTTAAGTAGCTAAATATAATTACCAAAATAATTTAATAGGCAAAAAAATACGGGTTCTCACAAAGATCCTAAACATTTGACATAGTAAGGGTGAATCTAGTCCAAATTGATTCGATTTAGAATAAAACTATGATCAATTCATTGTCTACGGTTTCATAAAAATTAAAACTAATCCAATCCATTTAAAATCGTGAAATCAATCTGAACCAAACTATTTAAACACCGTTCGTCTTGATTTGGAACCATAGATTCACATAATCTATTAATAATGAAAAATCATATAACATTTTTATTTCAACATTAATTTACACATAATTTTTCAAAACATAAACGTCCATATTGTTCCACTATTAATTTAACCATATATAATATTCAATTCCACAGTAATAATCACTGTGCTTGGTTACCAGTTTTCCAAAACACTTTTCAGAAAATTCTACTTTCTTATTTTCTGTGTTTTTTTATTTTTACTGAATTTTTTTAATATTTTAAGCAATTTTTTTACTTTTTAAACACACCTAACATAAATACACCTAAAAAGTAAAAAAATTGTAAAAAAAATCTTTTAAAAATTCACTAAATTCCAAAAATATAAAAAAAAAATACAAGAATTGAGTACATTTTTTGTATTTCTATGCATTTATTAATTTTTTAAAATATTTTTTCACAAATTTTTTACTTTTTAGATACTTATAATTAAGGTGCATCTAAAAAAGTAAAAAAAAATGTTTAAAATTTTAAAAATATTCACTAAAAATAAAAGAATACAAAAACCTAAAAACTCAATTTTCAAAAAATTTAATCCAAAAAATTCAAACCAAACACACTGAATAGCAGCAGTCATCACCAAATTCCCAAAAAAAAAAAAAAAACTAAAACGAGTTTCACCATTGCACCATTACAAAACTAAAATTAAAAAACAACACAACAATAGCAACAAAAGAGCTGCTGCACACACAGAATAGAAAAGATAATTAAATGTTATGGACTTAGGGTTTTGGTTTTATATATGAAAGGTAGGATAGTATGTATTAAGGGTGTATCGTATGAATATAGATTAAGTTGCATATGGTTCAGATCGATTCCAATTTGGAATCATAAAGTGAAATGTAAAACTAATCCGCAAGAAACGGTTCCTCAATTTTCCAAAATCGGACTAAGGATTCAAAAATTCAATCCAAACCTACTGGATTGAATTTGACCGGTTTGGTTTGCAGATTTTACGAATTCTTTTGTCAGTCCTACCATGTAAAATTCTTTTCTCAATCCTACCATGTAAGATTCCATCAAATTATTTGAATCATACTGATTAGAAAGAGAGTTAAAAATTTAATTTCCCCCCAAAATTAAATCTAAAATTCAATCAATTTGTTTGGAGTGTTAAAATTTTTTAATTTCTTTAAAACTAATAACTTTTTTTTAGTAAATACTATGCAATAATTTTTATTTTTATTTTAATACTTATATATATATTTTTTATTTATAATTTATAATTATATTTTTAATTATATATTATTAATTATGACATCAAGACCGTTTCAATACGATAATTAAATCAATAACCCGTCCATCCGATCCGTTTTTCAATTCGCTCACTAGTCCTATTTTCAAAACATCAATTCTCACCATTGTTTGTCACTATTTTATCAATAATGCTAGCCATTAAAAAAAAATAAAAAAATTCACGAAAAACCTTCACAATTTTTTATCCTTGAATTAATTTATAATATTTTGTTATATGTTATATGAATTTATCTACAATTTGATGACAATTCGATCAAGAAAGTAGCTATAGAATTGCCCAATCTTGATTTTCTTCACTTTTTGAGATACAAAAGGTGGGGAAGGACTGAACAGCAATAAAAGTACACGAAGCGAGAACGCAACCCACTGTAGCTCACTCTAAAAAGGCTTAGGAAGGAATATATAGAAATCTTTTGACAAGAAGTTAAAAAAGTCAATTTTTTGACTTTTTAATTTTTTTAACTTTCCAAAACACTACATAATCACTTTTGAATTAATCTTACAAAACTTTCTATGATGTGTAACATTACTTCTATTTTATATCACTCCAAAATATATTCATAATTGATTCCATATTTAGAAATAATCAAGAGAATAACAAAAATAAAAATAACATCTTACCATGTATAAACACAACAGCAGAAAAAATAAACATTAAAGTTATAAATTAAGCAGGGACATTGGATGTGACACAATGGTCTAATAGCTACACCTTAGGATGTAGTAAGTGAGAGATCAAAGGTTCGAGTTGACGAAGCAACGTCGGCCCTTCAGTTATAATCTAATTATACTAACATATTAATGCTATCGAACAACAACAACAGCAGAAAAAAAGGTTATAAATTAAGCACATCTATAAAAACCAGAAATTACAACTATAAAGTCACTTTCAAATGGGGGGATTGGCGTCTCAAATTTTACCCCCCCAAGCAAGCATCAAAGGTACCAAATACTTCAGAATTGCTATCCAAAAAAACAAAAACATGCAGACACCACAAGTAACAATAGCCAACTACTCGTAATAATACTACAACACAAAGGCACACTGTCAATGCCATATAAAAAAATCAATGATTTGCTTCAGTTGCAAGCAATGCTCCGTGTGCTGGCCTTTTCATTTGTTTCCATACGAAAATTTGTACCGTTGGCTCAACTTACCTGTGAAAAAAAAAAAAAATTAAACTACTTAAAATCCTGAGACATTTCAACTCAGCAAATGATAAAAAACAGCCTACATGTCTGGTTCTCCTGAAAGAAGGTAGCATACATTTTTATCGGTGGAACAATTTAATTGGCTTAAAATTCCACGGCTCATACGACACGACCCCTTCTATGTGAATGCAGAACATAAAATAATGTAATGCATTCTTTATAATAAGAAAACAGCATTTTCTGTACTTTTTCAAATGGACATAATCACATTGTGGCCCAAGGGGGGTAATAACCCCTTACCTTTTCAAGAAACCATATATATATAATACGAAGCAAAAAGAGTCAAATATTTGCTAGATAAAAAAGGATTGAAGGGGTGAACAGCAGTAGCAACCCCCCTTGGGTGTAACCATAGTAGCCCCTCTACACACTGGGGTGCCGAATAGGAAACGACTAAATGGGCCCAGCACTGCAGGAATACTGCAAATATCCACAAGTGCTCCCTCCAGACAGGCTATGATACTAGCCCCCAGAGGGCATAGTGGCGAGTAGCCAGTGGCCCAAGACTAACAGGCATGAGTCTCTCATCCCCAAGCATCACCCTAGAGACTTGAATTCATGTCCTCCTCGTCAGCAAATCATAAAGGTTATTCCCATTTTGCTCTATTACCAACTCCATAGCTTATGTTCTTATTTTGATTTATTACCAAAGTAGAGCTCATATGGGTTAATCCATAGTTTTGACATTTTGTTTGAAGTCATTTGTTATGTTTGGAACTTAAGGAGAAATTGAGAACATATTGAGTGGATTACTTGATGAATGGATCTAAAATCTTTCTACGTGTAGTTTGAGAAGTTTGGATTAGTTTTCTCAATTTTATGTGAAAAGTAGATTTTGATAGATTGTATGAACTACAAGTTTCATTGACGACAACTTGTGGAATGCCCATTGAATAAATATTTTTAAAACACCACTGTTTGCCCCCCCGCCCCCAGGTAAAATTGTGGTTCAACCTATGGAAATACAGTCTGTAACTAGATATGGAAAGAAAATGCAAGTATATAAAATTCTTTACCTCTCACACCAAAATTGTTTAAGAACTAACACTAGGCAGAAAGATCAGTAACTTTTCCCACTGCAATTGTTTTCCCTGCAAAACATGATAATCCTTGTAAATTCGTATGGTTAAATAAACAAATAAAAAACCAAAAAAGCCTACAAACTAAAAATGGAGGTTATCAATAAGTCAAGGGACATGTCAGTTTGTCACCTTCAGTACGAAGAGTGAACCTTCCAAGTTGTGGAAAGTCAGAGAACTTCTCAATGCATATCACATTATTCACCTGGAAAAAAGCATTTAAAGCAGGAGAAAAATTCACAAAGCAGAACAGAAGAATCACCGAGTACAAGGTTCTGGAATTCCATAATCGCTTTTTGTCAAGAAAGAAAAATAAATGCAGCAGTGAGGAAGGTGGGAATGACAGCTAAAAGTTTAATATGGAGATTCCTCATTTCTCAGAGATCAAATGATGAAAATGACCTGGATGCGACATACAACGATGGCACCATTCTTCACAAAGAGAACTTTCTTTCTCATAGGCTTTTTTGTCTTAAGATCAATCTGTTGCATCAGTTCAACAATTTCACATTCCTCCACAACAGCATGAATGTGCAACACAGCCTTGTAACCAGCAGTAAAAATTGCCTGAAACAGCAGCAATGTCACTTGGAATTAAATGAAAGCGAAAAAAACAAGTTTGCCTTCAAGAAGTGAGAGTTACCGCGCGCGGGGGGGGGGGGGGGAGAGGGGAAAAAATGTCAGGACTTTGTGAACAAAATAAATAAATAATATTCACATACATTATCCAGCAACTCAAGGATCTGTAACTGGGCAACAAACTCAGATACTACGGCTATTGGCCTTGCTGCATGGAATAAAATGTATTAAAATCTTGATTAGCATCAGACAATCATTCAAGAACAAACAACACAAACAAGGACAGAGGTGGAACCAAAAATTAAAATAAAACACAAGATATTTAGAAGTTACATTCACTATCTTAAATTTTTCATGTCCAAATTTAAAATAAAATAAAAATTACTGTCATATCCCCGCCATGTCCATATCCTAATTTTTTGATAATGGTTGTATTGTGTCTGTCTCTGTGCTTCATAGGGTATGTTAAAGCTAGTCTCATCCCACTTGACTAACAAGTGGGTGGTAGCAAGCAAGTAATTCAACCAGCGCGATATCAACTAGGCTAGTCTCATCCCACTTGACTAACAAGTGTGTGACTCTAAATCTCACCTTTCATACATAAGCATCAATGTTCTTTCCGCCATCATTCAACAGGATAGACTAGTAATACATGATTGTTCTAAATTGCATACAACATTCACATACATTATACAACCAACCCAATCAAATCCATCAATCATACCAAGTAAAAAGGTTTGATATTCCCAACACACCAATTTGCTTAAATAAACTTACCAACACCGCACAAGACAAAACCACATACAATATCCTCTTCTTCAATCCCAGACAATCTAACCCTCAGGTTCTCACCAGGTCCAGCACGCCTAACTTTATCTTCATCACAGTATACAGCAAGAACTTTCACTTGAGCCTGCAGGATGAATACGCGAAGTCCTCATATCTCAACAAAATTGATAAATTCATACAAAATAAATAAAACATTTTGGGGGGGGGGGGGGGGGGGGGGGGGATTTGGTGTGGTGAATGGCAAGAAGGAAGCACCATATTTGGCATGACCAACAAGTTATCACCCTCGCGCACACTGCCAGATTCTACTTTGCCCATGACAACAGTGCCCATGTCCTTAAATTTGTCAATAATAGGCAATCTACAATGCCAAAAAAAATTGACAATTACATAAATACTTTAAACAATAAAGTCAAAATTATTGTTACAACAAAATAGAAACTCCAAAAACACCAGTTCCATTCCTAGTTTTGAAAATGAGGAGTGAGGACCAACATTAAAGATCTAGAATCTACACATACAATGCAAGATCAACCAAAAGGCTCTGTATAATAAAAACTTCAACAATACTCCCTCCACTGCGCAAGAAGACAATAAAGAAAATAAACTAATAAATTTCAAACCAAGTTCAAAAATGGTTTTTAGACTACCATTTGATATGCTAAGATAAAGAACAATACAACCTTCGAAAATTCAAGGCATTCTAGGTAGGCTAAAGGATCCTATCTAAGAAGCACTGATTAGGATTCAGGATAACTCAATGAAGCGCTAATAATAACTACCATGCATGACTCAATGAAACATGAAACAATAAAAAATTAACGAGTGACATAATTGAACCAGCACGCCAAGAGAGGAGTTAAATATTAGTACAAAGCATGAACATAGGAAGCTTCTATCGCACCTAAATGGGCCTTTAGGATCACGTTGGGGAATTTCAACAGCATCAAGAGCTTCAAAAAGACATTGACCATTCCACCATGGACAAATACTTTTGTCCACTCTTGTTTTCATATTTGCACCAGCAAGTCCAGATATAGGCAGAAACTGAACATCTGAAAGTTGAAATAAGCCAAATTAGAATGAATGAAAATAAAATCCTGTATCCTGATATTAGCTAGTGTGTGACATGTGTTAAGCGTTCATGTGCAGCACAACTATGCTTCTTTTATAGAAGTGACCATGCTGATGCTATATGTTAGACAAGCATAGAGTCAAAGACAAAGATCATGAATCTAATCCACACAAAGAACAAATATCAAATTAGTTTTTAAGAAGAAAAAAAATTTAAGTGAAATAGCATGAAAAGAAAAAAGCAGCTCCTGGACAATTGCATGAGCTATCCAACAACACTACCATTGAAAATTAATAGTTCTTGTTAACAACACTCTCATTTAACATGATGAATTACCAACTCAAAAGCAGCAATGTGTGCAAGACAGCATGTTTTCAGATCAAGGCAGATACTCTTTTTAATATCTAGATAGCCATATTAAAGAAGCAAACTTGCAAAAAAAAGACAACCACATAGCAGCATGAGTGTCATTCACCTTTCTTCACATTGTAACCCGAAGATCTTAGAAATGGTATCATCTTCGATTCAATTTCATCATACCTGTTAAAGAACACCGGTATTAAATGAAAAGAAATTGCAAGAAAACTAGAGGAGTCTTACACAAATACATTAAAATCTCACAAAACACCTCTCTTTTGACCAGTTCACGGTAGGATCATCCATCTTGTTTACAACAACAAGCAACTTAGAGACACCTAAAGTTTTAGCAAGTTGTACATGTTCACGGGTCTGTCCACCTCTTTCATATCCAGTTTCAAACTCGCCTTTCCGAGCAGATATTACCTGAGAGAAAGAAATTTTTAAGAAACCAAACAAAAGATTCATCCAACTAGCAAGCATGATTGAAAAACTTTTGTACAACTTACTAGTACACCTATATCCGCTTGAGATGCCCCACTGATCATATTCGGCACATAACTTTTATGTCCCTGAAAAATCAACAACACAACTGAAAATTGTAAGGCGTCATTGAAAAAAAAACTTGAGCCAAAAACAAAATGGAATAATTTGTTCTTTGTTTTGCACTAATAAAACATGTTAAGTTCATAACACCACTGAGAATATATTTGGACCAACATCAAATACCAATTAAATATAAAGTTGGGCTTATTTGGATCTCAGCTCTTTTAAGATTGTACATATTGACCTTCAGGCCCATGAGCAATACCAGACAGGCAGGCCTTCACCCATATATCTGGTGCACACCAGATGAAGCCTGCAAGAAATCTCAGGAAAAGGGAGAGCAGAGCACAGGCTTGCTCTTTTTTTCCCTTATTGATAGATATACAAGAAGGTGTTTGTTTTGTATGGGCTTCTTTATGGGTTTCCACCAATTCTAGATGGATTTTGGATTGATTTAACCCCACCCTAACTTCAACTCGTCTACCAAGTTTACTTGGTTCCCAAGTAACATCAACTTGACACTTAAATTCTTACACAAGTGATGTATTAGCATTGTTTTGACCTGAAGTATGAGATCTTAGACCTCAAACATCGAATATCAAACCAAAAACAGCCTTATATCCCTATTAGGTGGAGTTAGCTACATGAAAAAAATTTCACCATTTTGCTCTATCATGCTATGTGCTATGTCAAATTCAATTGGGTGAGAGAGGACCATCTGCCTTGGTAACCAAATTTTACAGATTATAAAATAAAATACTGGTGCAGACCCAGCTCAAATTCTAGAATCGTATAAAAGAGGAAACCCAACTAGCTAATGGAATTCATACACCAAGTGAATACATCCAGAACACCACCCTTAACTCATAAAACTGACCAAAGAAATCCACATTCCAAATGATATATGGACTATCCTTTTTTTATCCTTGAACTATAAAAAGAAAAAAAAACAAATAAATATGTATGCATATAACATGGCAGAGGGCAGCCTACTGGAGCATCCAGAATTGTAAATCTTGAAGTTTCTGTCTCAAAATGTGCTCTTCCGACTTCAACTGTTTTACCCTGAAGTAAGATTGCATATCAAAACATGGACAAATAAGCAAGCTTTAATTCTAAAGCATAAATGAATGGAAAGAATGCATACCATTTGAACTGATTAAATATAAGGCCATAAATGATATCACAGCAAACTAGACACATGAAAAATACCTTAACTCTCTCCTCTTCATTAGTGTCCATAATATATGCCATATACCTAGGACATAACAAATAAACATTATCAAAAGGCACAATTAAATAAGGAACCATCCATGTCATAATCATTAGATATTCAAATGCTAGAAACAACATATTCTGAACAATGATCATCATCCGTCTAGAAAAATACAATAAAGCCAATTAAAAAATAAGATGAAAGCTGTGATATCCAATGCTGATGAAAATTTTCAAACAAGATTAAGGTCTATACTCTATAAAAGGAGCCCGTAATTTATTCATCATTCCGAACAAATAGGATTTTGGAGTTAGTTAACTAAATCTCACATACTTACTTGGGGAAGGTAACAAATAAAAAAATGGGAATAAACATCATGGAGTAGAACTAGACAAAACCCCTTATGCATAACAACAAATGTTAAAAGAGCCATGAATGATATGTATAATTCTAAAATTATTAAAAATTATAGAGATGGCTATAGAAGGACTTGACATAAACCAAGGAAAACGAGGCAAATAACAAGACAATGGGGGCCGCAATGGATCCTCACTGAAATCAATGGAGCAGACACTTTTTGTGCTAAACATTGAGGAAATTATGGATTGCACTGAAAACAAGGGGATTTATATTATGAAAGTGCTGAAGGTCACTAGAAACATTGACTGCAAACTTGAGAGTGACTACGAGGAATAAATTGAAATCCTATTATAATGCTCTAAAATATGATATTCAATGAAAAAAACATATATTGATAACTATTCTCTGGGATTTGTTCCTTATTTGGGCTTCCAACTGCTGTAAAAGTAGTAGCTTTGGCTCATCCACATTATAGTCTCCTAATTAGAAAGCAGTGCAACTCAGAAAAAAGCACATATATAGTACTACTGCAAAATGTCAGGCAACAAACAAGCTTTTTATGGATAATTCAAGACTCCAATATGGGCAATTTGGCATCCAATCCACATCTGATATCTTGAATTCAAGTTTTGCAGCTGTATTAAAAATGAATATTTGGTGAAAAGCAAAAAATATCAACTAACATCAGAAACATATACAACATAATCAGGAAACGCAAGGGCCAAGGACTTGAGAAGATAAAAAGAGTAAAAGACTTGAGAAGATAAAAAGGTTAGGACTGTCCCATTCAAAGACTAGGACAATTTCAAAAATTTCATGGAAAGTAAAATATAATATTTTTTCCATCACAAGGGATTTCTAGTTTTCTGGTCATGAATGATTGTTAAGAAAACTGGGAGAACAAGCCCAAATTAGGAATCCATTTCATAATTATAAGACCATCGAATATTTTTATTTTTCAGTAATCAATATAATTATTACTTAAAAACAACCACCCAAATGCTTAGGGCAAGCTCCATTACACATACAAAATAACTAACCTAACATTTGTCAGTGTAGTGGATGGAGTGCGACTAAGTTACTCTATGTGCAGCTACCAAGTTGCAAAACTCTTTTGAGAGAGAGAGAGAGAGTGTTTTTCAGTCATCACATGTTCTGCCATAATAGATGTACTAAAATAAAACACAGGTAACAAGCTTTAATTGAAAAGCAAAATAAGGTCTCACCAACTTTGTCGACTTTTATCCTTTGCTTCTTTCTCATATTTTTGGATTGTGCGGTCATCCACCTGACCACTAAGGAACAGTATCTGCCCTCCAGTGGTGGACTTCCCTGCATCTGCATCCCACATGTAAGTATTTTTGGTAATTAATAAACTAGTTAAGCAAAAAGGATCAACATACCACACATTCAGATTTAGGCACTGAAAATCAACTAGTGCAAATGAGCCAAACAAAATTCCGTTAGTCCATAATTTCTCTGGGACATGTTTTCTATCAGACTATCATCATCCATCTAAAACACAAGCTGAATATCATATTTGACTAGATAATACCACCAGAGATCAAAATGCAGGAAGAGAATGAAATCGGGAGCAAAGGTTGATTGGAATCTGAGCTCATACATTTACAATCAATAAACAGAAAATGTTTTAAAGCAGATTCAGAAAACATGCATCAAGTGATAGAGAATGAGAAAAAAACTACATCAGTCCAATCATCACTTGCATCAAATTCCTTTCATGAAGAGATCCACCTCTACCATAAGAACATTATAAAAATAAAAATAAAAATAAAAATTACAGTTGGAATAGAAAAATCCATTAGAAAGATTTCAAAATTAAAGTTTATTAGAGTCACTATGGAAATGCAATTATTCTTGCATGTTCACAAAAAAGCCTTCATGCAATCTTCTGATTTGGTAACTTCCTATTCACACTTGCAAAATTAGTTCTCACTAACTTCTAACCAACTTTAAGAGAACCATGATTTGTATATAATGTTTACTAGTGACAATAGAGTATTAGAAAAGAAAACATGAGATGACTTTAAATAACTTTAACAATAATTTCACATGTCCACTGGCATGTTTGAAGTTTTTTTTACGTGGCTTTAATGACCTTCACAATAATTCACCAAGAGGAAATAAATACATGCTGCACTTGGAACAGTCGTTTACCAAGTTGCAATAGTATTAGGCATCAATCATGTTTTACCAAAGAGTTTTATTAACAATGTCTGATATCTTTAAGGGAGAGCCTAATAATTAAAATAAAAAGACAAATAAGCACCACGAACCAATTATCCCAAAAAAAAAAGCACCAAGGACCAGTTTCCATTTTGTTCCTCACATGGAAACCACCAGAAATTGATCACTTCTGACAAATGCCTTTAAGAGAACAATAATAGTCAGAAAGTTATGTAGGCAAGCCATTAAGTAATAAAGCAATAAAACCTAGGCTCCTACCCACCAAGCCACCCATAAATAATAAAATTTTTGTTCAACAAGACGTCATTAATGGAATGCCATCCAAAAATACACCAAGACGTGCATCAAAAAGCTCTACAAATTCTTAGGATTCGTTGAGAGTAGGTTTACTAACTATCGATATACACTCAAAAAAAAACTTACAAATAAAAAAGACTTACAAATGTAAACAGAACCTCTCTACTATCAAATGATTTACAATTCCTCTACTAACCCTGAATGGTCCACATATTGCATAAGGAAATCAAAAACAAAATCTTCTTTCTTCTTTCACCTACTCTAGCGATGTGAACTATGAAGAAGTTCAACCACTCCCTCAAAAGAATACCAACCTCATCATTGTTACTTTTTACTTGCTAGCTTTTATGCAATACTGAATGACCTAAGCACGTGCCAAAGATGGAGATGTTTTTCCACACAAGGAAAGCAAAAATCAGGCAGTAGCTTCACTCCTCACTATTAGAGTTTTAATGCAAATAGAAGGGCAGAAATCAAGATCGGACATGCCCTTAATCTGGCAAGCAAAGCTTAGTCAGACGAACAATGGACTCAACTTAGCTCCGTTTGGCACAGCTCATTTGCAACCCTAGTTGATGCAAAAATGCATTTGAAATGTGGTACAGAAAATATCACATATACAGTACAAATTCAGGGAACATTGCATCTTCTGATTTCAATCACATATTATAAAGCTGCTAGATAATCTTTAAAATGTTATACTATTAACATTTGGAAAATTAAGTAGGACAAAACTTTATTCATAATCTACCAAATATCTGAATCAATAATGACCAAAAAACAAATAAGACTTGACCACATTTGTAACTTAAATAGCAGCATAAAAAGTATATAAAGGAACTGGAAGCACAAATTTAATTTATTGAAATACCAACCACTACATCAAGACAAACAGAAACCTCTGATAAATTTCCTTCCATTTTAAATCGACTACAAGGCACTATTAAAAAAATTTAGAACCCCATTAACACTTGTTAGAGAAATGATGAAAGATAAAGGTTATTATAAACTTCATATTACAAGCTTGGTTATTTGTGTTCCAACAATATTCAAAAGTGAACTTCGTCTACGAGCTCATGATCTACTTTCAATATGCATATGACCAAAATACATGTTGCATATCTAGTAAACTCAATACAAGCTCACAGGTAAATTGTGTCTACATCAGGCAAATATACAAATATACATATATGAAGCTAAAACATTAAGGTGTATGGTTTCAGTTCCCACCTCCATATTGGTTAAATGGAAACAGCCACAAACACATGCACGCGAGCACACACACAGGTCAAAAAAAAGTGCTCGAAAACCCAAAATTAAAATTTTGACCGAACACGTGGATTCTAAAATTTTGTGCTAGTTATGGAGATATTGTCTAGGATTCTTGCTGAAAAGGCTTCCCTCCCCGAGTTTAAACATCATTGAAGATGTAAGAAAAACAGGATTGTTAATCTTTGTTTTGATGACGACTTGATGATCTTTTGTAAGGGGTCTGTTCCTACTGTTGTGGCTATTAAAGAGGGTTTACAAGAATTTCAGGCATTGTCTGGTCACTCTCCTAGCCCTAACAAAAGACGTGTCTTTTTCTTTGGATGTGAGAAGAAACTGAGAGATGAGATTCTTGATGTGACTAAATTTGCTGAAGGCCAGCTTCCTGTTAGATATTTGGGGGTTCCTCTTATCTCTACTAAACTCAAAGCGGCTGATTGTTAACAGCTTGTGGAGAGAATCACTAAGAGAATCAAGAGTTGGACTAACAAATGCTTGTCCTATGCTGGTAGAGCCCAGTTGATCCAGTCCATCCTTTTTTCCATGCAAGTGTATTGGTCCTCTCTCTTGATCCTTCCCAAAAAGATTATTACGGATATTGAGAGTTTATTTCGTTCTTTTTTCTAGACTGGTAGCTATGAAGCACCGACACGTCCTCAGGGCCGGCGTACGAGTGTTGGACACGTGTCGGACACGGACACGCGTCAGACACGCGATGGACCCATGTCCGACACTCTCTCTAACGTGTCCTCTTTTTTTTTTTGAATTTTTGCAGTCGGAGACGCCATGGACACGCTGTGACTTTCCGGACACGCCTGAGGTGGATCGAAGCCGTAACTGAAAGAGAGAACCCTAACTAAAAGAGATCGAGAGAGAAAGAGATAGAGGGAGAAGAGGAGACAGAGAAAGAGATCAAGGGAGGAGAGAAGACAGAGATCGAGGTAGGAGATGAGCGGAGACAGACAAAGAAAGAGATAGAGGGAGGAGAAGAGAAGAGCCTAACCTGTTCAGATCAATGAAGAAGCTGAGGTATTTGTCTGCTCTCTTCTTCTTCTTCACCTCGTCCTCTTCGTCTCCATCTTCTTCTCCTTCCTCTTCTTCGACTTCAACTTCTCCTGTTCTCCCTCTCTGATTTCACTTCCCCCTTTCACTTTCCCTTCTGCTTTTTATTTCTCCCGTTTCTCTCTCTCTCTCCTCTTTTATTTTTTTAATTTCCTTCACTCTTTTTTTTTCTTTTTTCTTTTTTCTTTTTTTATCTTTATTTTTGTTAAACTTAAAATTCACAAAATAAAATTAGTATATATTTTTTAATTTTACATATAATAAATGAAATTTTAATTTTACATATAATATATAAAAAAGACTTGAATAGTATATATTATTACTATTATTACATATAATATATAATCGATGCCTAATTTTACATATAAAAATAGTATATATTTTTTTATTTTACATATAATACATAAAAAAAATTATATATATTGAACGTGTCCCTAACGTGTTGTGTCCCCTATTTTTTGAAAATTTGTGTTTTTGCGTGTCCGTGTCGTGTCGCGTGTCCATGTCCGTGTCCGTGTCCGTGTCCGTGTCCGTGTCCGTGCTTCATAGACTGGTAGTGATCTCAGGAAGCATGGGGCTAAAATTGCTTGGGATAGAATTTGTGCTCCTAAAAATGAAGGGGGTCTGGGTTTTAAATCGGTGGAAGTGTGGAACAAAGCGGCTGTGGCCAAACACATTTGGTTCTTATTCTCCGAGGGTGAGCAATCGATGTGGTTTTAATGGGTTAAATCCTACCTTCTCAAAGGAAAAAGTTTTTGGAAGGTGAAGGCTCCCTCTGACCCCTCTTGGGTTTGGGGGAAAATTTTGGCACTTAGACCCATTATTTATCCCCTAATCAAGCATGCTATTGGGGATAGTCTGAACACTTTCCTGTGGTATGATAATTGGCACCCCCTTGGCTCTTTGAGGGATAAGTTTGGAGAGAGAATAATGTATGACACTAATCTCAATAGTGAGTCCAAAGTTAAGGAGATTGTCTGTGACCAGGCTTCGAAGTGGCCCATTGCCAATACTTGGGAGGTTAGGGATCTTATTAATAATACCCCTGATACCTTACAGCCTGGCCATGGGCCTGATAGGGTTATTTGGACCCCTAATAAGCATGGTTCTTTCTCTATCAATTCCACTTGGAACATTTGAAGAAAGCTTTTACCACTGTTCCTTGGGCTACTTTGATCTGGGGTCCTTGTAATATCCCTAAGACTAGCTTTGTGACTTGGATGGCTGTCCAGGGTAGACTCACAACTGGTGACAGAATTGTGTTGTTTGGCATTGATTAACCTTCTGTCTGTGTTTTTTTGTAATTGGGATTGTGAGGATCATTGTCACTTGTTTTTCCAATGCCCATTCTCTGAAAGAGTGTGGACTGGCCTGCAGTCTAAGATTTTTGTTTCTTGGCCCAATCTGCCTTGGCCTGATCTGGTAACTTTCCTGTCTCAACAAATCAAGGGTAAGTCTTTGAAGGCCATTATCTCTAGACTCGTGTTTACTTGTACTGTCTATCACTTGTGGTTAGCTCGGAATAATAGAATTTTTAACCAAGCCTTAATTCCAGAAGAGGTGGTTATTAAATTGATTGTGGACATGATTATGTTCCATATACTTTCTTTTACTAACTTGAAAAGCTGCCCTAGTGACAGATGGTTGTTGAACACCTGCAGTCTCCCTCAATGTATCTTAAATGACTATACAGGCAGGGAAGGAGGCACTAGAAGAATGAGGGATAATGGGAGTTCAGTAAATGTGGGTTGAGTGAAAGTGAGCAAGAGTGTGTTTTCTAATGTTTTGTTTCTTGTTTCTTGTTTCTTGTGTAGCTCAGTGTTTGCTGGAATGAAGATCAAGTATAACCAATGTGGGTTGAGGGATGTGAGCACATCTATAATACCAACCTATCACTGCCCATACAGTTTATTTCTAACGTACTACATATATAGCCATACTTTATCTATTTTGCAAGTACAGGAGGCTATGAAGGTTTATGTTGCAACCATGCTCTGTGGGTTGAGTGATAGGAGCTTATATATTGTGTGTTTGTCTTTTCTTGCTGAGTGCTGTGAGCTTCTAAATAGAGGGTTGAGTGATGTAAGCATTTATGTTATCTATGTTGGTGATTGTGATTTGGAAAAACTACATATGGTAATACAATATTGTCTAATTGAGGTGTTCTTTAGTAATATCTTATATTGGACAGGATTTATTAACATAAAGTGAAAGGAAGCTGCAAGTACAAGATGGCTGCTATGAGCGCCTAAAGTGTGAAGAAAGTTTTACTCATATTTGTATATATTTGTCTAGTGCTAGTTTATGTCTGGATAGGACCTTTTTTGGCCTAGCGGGTTGTGCTAGGGATTGCTCCTGTACTGTGTTTTTCTTTGTTTTGGGTGGTTCAACATACAGTCTGTATAAGGTTCCTGAACATATTAAAATCTTTTAATCTGCACAGATAGACTTTTTTTTTCTTTCTTTCTTTTTCTTTTTTTTTTCTTGTTTGCCATGACAGCTATGAGCAAGTGAACACATAGTCTAGTCTTTTTTGTGGTGGCAGTGTTTTGTTGTGTTGGTAGTCCTGAAGAGGTGGGCTGTTTTGCTTCGTTTTTTGCTGTATCTGGCAGTTTTGTATAGGATCTGTTAGGGCCTAAGGCATGCCCCTTGTATTTGTGTACCCTCGTCTTTTTAATTTATGACTTATTCACCCAAAAAAAAACATGTGTCAGCATTGCAGAAAGTAGGAACATTGAGAAAGCTAGCACAAACAACATATCATGGAAACAAAAAATGGGAAGAATAAACAAAAGGAAGCAATGCCATCACTCGTGGGGTACATAATATAGTCACATATGTAAGGTGTGACAATATCAATAGTCAATAGTCAATAGTCAATAGCCAACAAAACATATCCTGAGTAGGCAACGTAAATCATAATTATATGACTGACTTTGATGACCAAAAATTTAAGACCAGTTAAAAAAGATCAACCTACCAACATGGCCAATAAATACAACATTCAAATGACGCTTCTTATTATCTTCAATCTCATCTTCAGTATCTTCAGCAGCAGAGACATCCTTGGATTTCACTGAAAACCAATAAAAGTTTTTAAAAAAAAAAACTGTAAAAAAAACTGGTTGGAGTAGATATACCCAATATCAGCACCTACTACCAAACAATTTCACATACATACTTCACAACAAAACAAAACGAATAAAAGAAGAAGAAAGAAAAAGAACAAAACAGCAAGCAAAAACCCCAATATAAACATACAAATATTTATTAATTGGTGTTGCCTTCGAGTGTATAGACCTCCTATTGTATAAATTATCATGATTTAACCTTTTGTATACTGGCAGAATCTCTCATAATTTGATTATTAGAAGACCCCTCCCCCCAAAAAAAAGGAATAACAAACCTTCCATGATGCCTTTTGCCTCCACTGGCACTGGCTGAGTGGTTGCATTGACCTCATCCTTCAAATCTGAAACCAACCACACAAAAGTACTTTTCATCAGTCTCACATAAAATATTCTATGATAATTCACATCACTATGGCAAACATATTACTGCTCAAAAAACGAGTGACCATCATATTTTATTTCACAACTAGGAAAATAATAAATGCTGGTCCCTTTTCTCTTTTTATTGTTGGGGACATGTGGATGGGTTCGGCCGTCCGGGGGAGGGGGTTGGGTTTCGAGAAGTCTAAACTATGGGGTGTCCAAGTTGGGGCTTTAGTAGCATATGGCTATTAATGCAATAGGCAATCAATAATTTCTCATGACATTATGAACATCTAAACTAGATGACCTCTTCAATCCGGCTATTATAATAACTAATAGACATGATTGTCAACAGCTTTCACACAGATAACCTATACTAACAAGAAATCAAAAACTCTCCATCTCCCAATTCCCAAAATTGTTCTTAACTTTGAACCAAGTTACCATCTCAACAACCTGACATATTGCATTAATGCTTCTTTGATAAATGACCAACGACCAACCCCAAAAATGCCCGGAGTCCGACGAAATATTTCACAAGCTTTAACACCAAAATCCCTCCAGTAACATATTTATGTAGTAAAGTGTGCCACTACAAACTTACAAAACCATCTTTTGAAAGAATATATATATATAATAAAGTCAATAGACCTTTTAACACCTTCAAAAGGTAAGTGGATAACTCAATTGTTTCATAATTCACCATAAGAGGCCTATGTTTCAATGAGCCACCAAAAGGAGTACCAATGTACTCCGTATAAAACGTGCACTGCCAAATTGGGCATGCATACAACTCTAAAAGTGTGCATGTCCATGCTAATTTGTGTACGCAATTGATCCATACTGAAAATAAATCCTACAAATTATTACGTTTTTCTTCTCAAGTCATCCAAAGATGGGGCACCTAAAATGTGGCATACTATTTGAAAATCCCTCACACTCAAAGTTAACTCTAACCATCAGCTATATTATTTCCCTTTTTCCAAGCACTAAATCATGTAGTTCCTACATTAATATTTCTAAAATTTAAATAGCACCACATGCTGAGTTTTCCATCTTTTCCAACATCCAATTCTTGTATTTTCCATTTTCTATACGTTAAATTTCAACAAGTTGCTAAAAGTATATAGGACTTCAACAAAATGCAAGCCAGCTTCATGTTCATAACGTCAATAGAACTCACTCAAACCAAATGGAGCACGATAAGCCTACCTTCACTGTTGTGGAGAGAATATACAACTTGAAGCACTGAATGTCTATGTCTATGATAAGAACCATGTTTACCAATAGAAAACAGCATTGGGTTCTTAACGAAGCAAAACACAATTTTATGCCAATCCAATATGCAAAAGCAGAGCATACATCACGAAAGATAGAATAAAATATAAAAGAATAATAAACATGTAAAAAAGCACGAAAACAACAATGCAAAAAGGCATCATTCTCTTCAAAAAATTAAAAAATAAAAAAAAAAAAAAGGGAAAGGTTCAATAGCAATCACACAGATAACAGAATTTTGGTGATTCAGCCAACCTTCTTCCATCTTATCGGGTATTTCAACTTCGTGAGTCGGCTTCACATCATCCGCATTAACCATATTATCTTCTGATAACATTCAACCAAACATTTAAATAACATATTCAAAAATAGCAAATCCATAGTAATAATATTCACCTTGTTTGGTTTAAAACTCTTTTCAAAAAATTGAGGGCTCTGTTTGGTTGTGAATTCAAATCACAATTCCACACCTTAATTCAAGTATGGTGTTTGGTAAGAGTCCTCAAATGATGTTTTCAAAACTCTGCACAGAACACCTGCGGTTTTCTGTTTTGACAGACACGTTTTTCCTTCTTTTTTTGAAAATTTTGCTTGGCGGGACGTCCGGCCGGTTGATCGGAATAGTGATTTTTTATTTTTATTTTTTTGGCAATTGATTTATATAATCGAAAAAAACATTTTCTGAAATTTTTAAAATTTTTTATGTACTTTAAAATAATTTTGAGTTGTATATTTAGTTATGAGTTGTAAATTTTTGTATCACATATCAAATGTCACATCAACAATTTCCCACTCAAATCAAAACTCTTTTCAAAACTATTTTCAAAACTCTTTACTAAACAAATTTTCTACACTCAAATTATAATTCTACAACACAAACTCAAAATACAACTCACACTCTCAAATCACATTTACAAAACTCTACCAAACACTACCGAGGTTTCTCGTTTTCTATATTTTTTTTTACTTATTTTTTTAAATATTTTACTCAAATCTTTTATTTTTTAGATACACCTATCATAGATATACTTGAAAAGTATAATATTTGTGGAAAAAAAACTTTTAAAAAATCACCAACTAAAAAAAATACAAAAATTCAGTACATTTTAGTATTTTGTTGTATTCAATGAATTTTTAAAGGATTTTTGTACAAATTTTATATTTTTTAAGTTTATCAAGATTAAATGAATCTAAAAAGTTAAAAAAATAATGATAATTAAATATTTTTGAAAAAATCTTTAAAAATACAAATTAAAAATTTTGAAAACTGTTTTTTTAAACTACAAACCAAACCGGGTGAATATTATTATAGCTGTATATGGGTACCAATAGATTCAAACCAACAAAAATGAAAATCCAACAATTCAAAGCCAAAGGTATAACACTAGCTAGCAGTAATAATATTAAGAACAAAAGTCACTCATACCAGATGAATCAAGCTGCAGAGCCCGGATATCCTCCTCGATATCTAGCATAAAAAAAAAAAAATTTAAAAATCTAAAAATCACAAAGCAACCCACAAAACCGCCTAATAAAACAGTTTAGGGTTCGTCAATAGCTTATCAATCCCATCCCTTTACCTTGATTTTGGAAATTACAATAAAATTAATTCAAATTGGACTTACAAAATACAAAAAAAAACATAGATCGGAACACATGTTGATGTGATGATAATCTGAAAGTTTATAGAACTAATGAGATGAACAGAAGAGTCGTGTATGTGTTGGTGAGAGTGGAGAGAAGAGAGAGAAAAAGCGTACCCATTGTTTGAGAGGCAGTGAGACTCAGCACCGGCACTAGGGTTTTTCCTTTGATGAAAATGCAGAGGGAATAGAATGATTGTGATGAGATTCGTGAGGGTAATGTTAGCGAATAGTAGTTATGGGGTTAATTACATACGCAGCCCTCAACTATTTTTTATATCAATTTACTCCTCACAGCTATCAAGATATTTTATTTTTTTTTAACGAAAAAAAAACACATGCAGTAATAATCAGTTCTCGGCTTGATTTGATATAATTCTTAGGGAAGAATTCAGAGATATTGTGTCTGTTTGGCAGAGTTTAATTACAGCTTATTTAAATTTTTAGCTTAATTTAAGTTATTTTCATATGTTTGGTTTAGCTTATAGCTTATAGCTTTTTGGAAGTAAGAAATCAGCTTATTCTTTGAGTGGGGCAGGATATGCTTTAAGAATAAGCTGTAAATCAGCTTAAGCTGAAAGTTATAAGCTATAAGCACTTTCCCACAGCTCTACCAAACAGGGCTATTTCCCACAGCTCTACCAAACAGGGCTATTAACGGAGCTCAAGTATAGGAGTAGAGATAAATAATTATTATTTTAATTGTTCATTCAATCTTTTTTCTCTGTCTCTCTCCTTTCTCTTTTAATTTTTTTTTTCTTTACACTTAGCAATTCTAAAGTCCGTTTTGTTGAGGTAAAAGAACCGTTAATACAATCACTTGATAATTAGTTTGAATTTAATCTATAAGGATTTTTCAATCCTTACTAGCACACTCGTATTTATGATAAAAAATTTTAAAAAGTGTTTCTAAAAATCAAAACTAAACAAGCTAATTAATTTTTTTTTTTTTTTTTACACATTTTTTAAAAAAATCAATTTTTAACCAACTTTTCAAAACAAGTCTTTATTGAACTTGAACTGGACTCGATAATTAACTAGACTTAAGCTTGAATTGGTTCATTAATATTAATAAACCTCAAACTTCGCATGGCACAATAAGATTTTTTTATTGGACCGTGCTAGAGAGCTCGAATTCAGCCCTCTGAATCCCCCTAATTGACGAAACGATGTCATTTCGTCGTTTGAATTTATTTATTTTTTCCAATCAGAAAATCAGAAGAAGAAGAAGAAAGAAAGAAGAGAAGAAGAAAGAAGAAGAGACGACGACGATCGGTGAGCTGCGGAATGAAGGGGCCGGAATGGAGGGGGCTCTCTGTCTCTTTGTTTTCCTCTCTCCTCTCCTCTCTCTTTCTCCCTCTTTCTCTTCTTTCTCCCTATTTCTCTTCTCCATCTGTTTTTCGGGGGATTCGGGGGGGAAATTAGGGGGACAAATCATTTTCATTTTTTATTATTATTTAATACATAAATAATAGATTTATGCTATTATTTATATATATTTATATGTTATTGAATATATAAATAATATATTTATTATAAAATTTAAATAAAGATAAACGAGTTAGACTTGAAAATCCGAGTCGAACCAACTTGTAAATAGTTCCGTTCGTTTGCAACCCTAATTATATCACTTTAGTCCCTGTTGGAATTGGATCTTTTTTAATTTTTATGAATTTATAAATGTGTGATTTTATAAATGTGTCGTGATTTAATTAATCAATGATTTTTAAGTTGGGAGAGAATATGGACATTGATTCTTTTTATAAAAAGTAATTGTTTTGAGTGTGAAAATATGTCAACTATTAAAAAAATATTTTATATACACACAATAATTAATACGAATTTAGCAAAAATCGGTAAAAAATAATTTTATTGTTGGATAATAACACTTTAATAAATGTTAATGGTAATGTTGGCACCATAAATCCATAACTCAAGTTATGAAATATGAAAAGATGATAGAGAATAAAGTGAAAAATATAGAGCATGAAGTGGAGATTGAAAAAAGTTATGGAATGTCATGTAGAATGCAATGGAGGAGGTGGAATAGTGGGTAATTTTAAGTAATTTTTTCCTACAAATGTTTGCCTATAAATAGACATTCATGACTACATTGTAAGAGATCCATAATTCAAATCCAAGACAATTGATTTTAATATTTCTTATCGTTTTCCTTACCTTAGGAGTAATTTAATATAAAATTATATTTCGAAACATTTATTTTCAGCATTTCCTTTTCAAAGCATTTTATGCACTTCCTTTTCGAAGCATAGGGGTAGTGGTAAATAATTATTACTTTGATTATTCACTCAATCGTCTTTCTCTGTCTTCTCCATTCCTCTTTTAATTTTTCTTTTCTCTACACTTGGCAATTTTGAAGTCCTTTTTGTTAAGGTAAAAGAACCGTCAACGCAATTGCTTTATAATTGGCTTGAATTTAATCTATAAAGATTTTTCAATCCTTGCTGGCACGCTCATATTTATGATATTTTCCTTCGTAGGAAAAATAAACCAACAATTTTTGGCACGCCCAATGGGACATCAAGTGTAAGAAATTAAAAATAAATTGGATTTGCCCATTTCAAATAGTCTAGATCAAATCTATTGGCGTAAACAAAAAAAATCAAATCTTCAAGAAGAGATCCATTTTCTTGATGAAATAAACTTTCATCCCTTACAATATTATTTGGTGGAATAAAAAAGACACCATTTAATTTGAGAAATTCATCAACTTGATATGGAAATTCGCCAATTGAATGATAAGTTATCAACTCTCACTACCAAGTCTTTAACTGAGGTTTTAATGGCCGAAATTGGTGAATTTTTTCAGAAATTTTCCATGATTAAAAATAATAAAAGCAAAGAGCTGATTTCATCAATAGCTCAAGGGGTTCAACAGCCCGTTTTTAAAGAGTCAAATTATGAAATTAACATAACGAAAGAGTATGTTCTTGAGCCAAATTTAGCTAAGAATGATGTTCCATGCATGACTCGAAGGGGTCCAAAAACCAATTTTTAGAGAGTCAAGTCATGAAAATAACATATCTATGGGTGATTTTCATAAGCCATTAATGGCTAATATGGAAAAACAACCCAATTTGCCAAATAATTATGAAAATCAATTCGGCGAAAGTCATGTTTTTAAAACAAATATGGTCAAAATAATGAACAAGCCACTGTTCATGAATTCAAATTTTTTGACATTTTTCAAAGTGTCAAAAAATATGAATTTTCATGGTCACACAATACCATGACTTTTGTTGTTCGAAATCTGTTTTGGATTTGTGGATCACATCAAATGTTGACTTTGATGGAATGGCAGACAAATAATGTTTCGTTATTACAATATATTGGGCCAAAAATATGGTTATTAGTTAATCCATAAAACCATCACCATTTGGTTTTGTGGTTACCTTCGAAACATGTTTCAAGACACTTCGAAGTATGTTATTTATTGAAATATCATTTTATAGCCATTAATGGCTAGTTAAAATGCCAAACTAATTTCATAGTAATCAAACTCTTTGGATTTGGTTCGAAGATATGTCGTAAGCACTTTCGAATGACGACTTTGATCATTTAGTAACATATGTGACTTTCGAATGGTGGTTTTGTCATCAATAAACACCTTCGAAATATAACATAGGATGAGAAAACTTTCAAAATATATACCTCCCTTCAAATATATGTAAAATGGCAATTAATTAATTGTCGAATAATGCCTATTTTTTGCATGATAATTAGTGGCTTTACTGATAACCATTTTTATAGTCATTTGTTACATGAAAATGTAACTAGTATTCTATAAAAGTTGGTTCGAAAAATAACGATTTTGGTATCTTCAGATAATTAATAATTAGTTCGAAGCACAAAATTAATATTTTCATTAATTATATGTGAACCAGAACATACAAAATTTGAATAACCACAATGTTGGCCAAAAGTTGATTCGAAGGTCATTTTACCATAATTTTGTAAGTTTCAAAGCGCTCCATCTTGCATTAACAGCTTCAAAAAAAACAATAATGGTGGTTGTGAACCTTCAAAACTTTGTCGAGTATTTCCAATGATGTAATTCGTCCTTTGTCGGCACTTTCTACCTTTGAAGGATGATTTTGGTCCTTTATACCACCTTCGAAGCTTGTTACTAGTCTATAATAGCTAGCATGTGTAACAACTTGTTAAGGTGAATCATGTTTGAATATTGGCTTTACCTTGAAAATATGAGGTTCTGAATGATTCTAAGTGCAAGCAACATTAACCAACTTCAAAAGGTTCCAAGTTTTTGAAGTGTTTGAAGTACGAGTAAAATAAAATTGTTTAATTTCCTTCAATGGATTGATGTCGATTCGAAGTACATATATAATATCCCTTCAAGGCATATATATATATAATTCGAGACATCTAATCATAATTTCATACTCATTTGAAGCACTTTATTAGTACTATTATATCATTCGAAGCACTTTGTTGATACTATTCGAAGCACTTTATTGCTTATATGAGTCATGTGCTTGGTTCGGCCCTTCAAAAATTCAAATAAATATCATTTTTAAGAGCCGTGAGGGGTATTGTTGGCACCATAAATCTGTAATTTTTATTATTATTTATTATTTATATAATTACAGGACATGTGGCATCCTTATACTCGTTTGGAGGTTATGAGAAGTTATGAAATGTGAAAAGATGATAGAGAATAAAGTGGAGAACATGGAATATGAAGTGAAGGTTAAAAAAAAGTTATGAAAGATCATATATAATGAAATAAATGAGGTGAAAGAATGAGTAGTTTTAAGTAGTTTTTTCCTACAAATGTTTGCCTATAAATAGCCATTCATGGCTATATTGCAAGAGATTCAAAACTCAAATTAAAGACAATTTATTTCAATATTTATTGTCATTTTCCTTATCGTAGGAGTAGTTTAACATAGATTTATATTTCGAAGCATTTATTTTTAGCATGTTCTTTTCAAAGCATTTTATGCACTTTCTTTTCGAAGCATAGGAGTAGAGGTAAGTAATTATTACTTTGATTATTCACTCAATCGTCTTTCTCCGTCTCCCTCATTCTTCTTTTAATTTTTCTTTTCTCTACACTTGGCAATTTAGAAGTCCTCTTTGTCGAGGCAAAAGAACCATCAATATAACTGCTTGATAATTGGCTTGAATTTAATCTGTAAGGATTTTTTAGTCCTTACTAGCACGCTCGTATTTATGATATTTTTCTTCGTAAGAAAAATAAGCCAAAAGGTACACTTTCTATACTTTTTACATTTTTTTTTTATTTGTTTGCTCTTGTATAATGCACAAACCCGCTCTTACCCCTTGTTCACCACCATTGTCCTTGTCAAGCACGAGACATTAATGTCCGAATTTAACTCTTTGCCCTTTGATTACGGGGTGTTTTGAGAAAATGATTAAACGTTGCTTTTTAACCTTTTTTATTTTTATTTTTTGTGAGAGAGAAAAGTGGGTTAAAAATTGGAAAGTAACTTTTAACTCATTTCCCAAAATGTGCCTACATCTATAATCGCTACACTCAATTGTGGTTATGGTTATACAAACTAACAATTCCGTATATTTTAAAGTAATTGTTTTTATTATTGGTTTTTTTGTCTTCTTACTTTTTATATTTAAAATCATAAAAGAAAAATTATGTGAAAATGATTATGTATTTGTGATGGCTGTTGAAAAATGGTCTCGTTTGGTAACAACACTTTTAATCTAAAAGTCAAAAAGTCACTAAAAAAATTAAAAAACCAACAACATATACAAAAAAGTCAATGATTTCCTTTTCTCTCTACTTTTTTACACATCTTTTTGAAAAAAATAAAAAGTCATTCCAAATATATTAGTTTTTTTTACATCATATTTTAGCCAAAAAATTACTAAAAAAGTCTATTCCCAAACAATGCCTTAATTGAATATTTTTGTGATTTCAACTTAATGGTTTGGGCAATACAAAAATACAATATGAAAAATAACATTGGCCACATAGTCAAGTTTGTTGTAAGTTTTTTTTTATTTGAGATTTTTGGCCAAAGCGCACTTATTGGGCCCTTTTTTAGTGTAAAGGACAAAATATATTATTGCATAAGCCCCTGAGCAACAAACATGTCTTCCATGAAGTACATACTAATATTTTTGTTTTTATTCTAAACAATCATGCCCCTGTATGTATTTTAGAGAGTTTGAAGAAAAGAGAGATCATGATTTCACGCAAGCTATTGTTGCTCAAACAAAGATCATGATCAATTTGTATAAGCAATCACGATTTCACGATTCAACTTTCTATATTGTGGCATAGATTTTGTTTTTTGCGAGTGTTCATTGAGTTTCAGAGATTAATTCCATCACTATCTGAGTTTTAGTTATGTTGAATTTGTTACGAGTGTTTTTTTGATTCAATTTGTTGATTGTTGATTGTGTTTCACAGAGTTTGTTGATTATTAATTATGTTTGTTAAACTAATTTGTATTTCTCAAAGTTTGTTAATTTTGCGAGTTTGCTGATTGTTAATTGTGTTGTTAGATTAATTTGTTTTTTGGGGGTTTTTTTTGTTCTATGTTGATTGCATGTATTATGTTTTTTGGTTATTGATGCCCTATCTAAGAAGACAATAAAATGTTACTCACTACTAACATTTAATTGTTTTTAACAATAGCATTTTATTGTTTTGTCACATTTTTGTTTCAAGACTATTCTTGAAATGGGCAATTCAAATGAAAATCTTAGACTTGTTATTGATGGAGTTACATAATCGGATGTTAATAGTAGATCCAACTTTATTGATAATCATATAGATTTACTCCTAATGTTTTGTCACTATGATGAAAGGCCTTTGTCGTATGCTTGATGGGTGAATGGAATTATGCATGTAGGCTAATCAATAGTCCATTTTGTACTTTATTGTTGAATTCTTTTGTGCAACACTAAGTTGTAAAATAGTTTAAGTTGGCCATTACAATTTCTTTGGAATTGAAATGTATAATTTTATCCCATTATTACAATGATACTAGTACAAACAAGTAAAACATCACTATGTAGTACAATAACATTTTACTATAACATAGTAAAATATTATTCTATAACACATTAATATTTTACTCTGTAGTGTAGTAACATTTTGCTGTCTAGTAAATTATGGGTCGCTGTAACTGTTACAACCAAATATATCAAACCAACTACACCAAAACTCACAAAATCACTGCAATGAAGTGTATAATCGTTTATCATAAGCATAATCACATTTACTAATAACACAGACACATATTACCAAAATAATAAGTAATCATATTCCATTATATATATAGAGAGATAGAGTTTTTTTCATAAATCCTATTCCTAACAGTTTTATGCCATAAAACTCAAATCATTTTTTATTATTCCATTAGGTCCATTCAGTGTAGAAAAACCAAAGTACCCTCCCTCCACTTCTCCTGTGTATACTCCATTTTGAAAACAAATAATTCCTATTCCATCTCTTTACTCCACAAAACACTTGTGGTGTTTGGGAACTTGGGTTTGGGATTTTTTTTTTAATTTTTTCCACTAAAAGACAAACTTTTTGCAAAAAAAAAAAAAAAAAACATCCAAACAAAATATCACATCTAACTCTATAATCATTTCACTTTTTTCTTTCACAAACATCACATCCAACCACAAAAAACCCAACTATCTTTCTAAACACAAAAAAAAAAAAAAAAAATCTCTAATAATATCCTACAACTAAAAAAACCTACATAAAAACCCACTTCCTAAACACCCACACTGATTTCCCAAAAAAAATCTCATCGTTGGCCCCAAAAAACTCCCAAACCGTAACCCTAGATTCACATCACCTCACTACCGTCGTCCCCCACCGTCCATTGCTATTCCACTTCATCTTATTGCTGTGAAGGTTTACATCGGAAGGAAGGTGGTTCGTTATTCCATGTTTCCAGTCGGTCAACTGAGGGTGGTCCATCGACTTCCATACCTACCCACAATGTGGAGCAAAAGTAAGCACCATCATTCCATCATTTGTTAATATAATGTAATCACCAATGTATATATTTATATTATTCTATTATTATTGTTGTCTTTGGATTTGATTTTGTAATGAAATCCCTATTTTCACTTTTTGTCCATATTGGTGATATTGATTTTTTTTTGTTAAATATGAATAATATTAAGAAACAAATTCACAATTTGCATTCATTTTCACCCTCTATTTTTCAGTCAATGATAACATAATGTAATCACCGATGCATATATTTACATTACCCTCTTATTATTATTGTTTTTGGATTTGATTTTGTAATAAACTCCATATTTTCACTCTTTGTCCATCTTGATGATGTTGATTTTTTTTGTTGAATATTACATTCATTTGTTATTAATGTTGTTTGTGGTTGTGATTTGTAATGAACGCTCTAATTTTTTCCCTTTGTCAATGTTGATATTGTTGATTGTTGATATCCATAGAACCCCCAATCTTCACCTAAAAATCTAATGGAATATGATGTAAATATTCACATTATGACATCAATGGCAATATTCACGTTATGAACATCAATGGCAATATTCACATTATTGTTGTCAATTTTCTTTTGAGTTAATGTGAATTCCATTATACGTAATGTTAAAATTTACATCAGATTGTCAAATATTGGTAATGACTTGTTTGTCTTAATTGTCATGTGTTATTGTTTTGTAATACACTTCTTATCTCCTCCCTTGTGTCAATGTCAGACTTGTTGGTATTGTTGGTTGTTGATCGTCATAAAATAATTACAGTCCAAACTTTGGATGGTTGCCAACCCTGTTTTTGTTACATGTGAATTCTTGTAAGCATGTTGTAAATAATTACATCATATTGTTTCACTTGTTATTGATTAACATTAATGTCAATATGCAGATTCTGAACATAATGTTAATATTCACATTGTAACATTCTAAACATAATTTTAATATTCACATTCTGAACATAATAATAACATTCACATTGAATATTCACACCATATATTTGGCTGTGAACATTCACAGTCAAATATATAATGTAATGATGTGAATATTAACATCATGTATACATCGTGCTAGTTTAATAGTTGTAATAGTTATTATTCCATATTTCATCTGTTATTTTCCTTCTATTTTTTAGTTGTTATCCTTGTTAGAGTTGTTGATTATGATCAAATGATTTGAACTCCCAAAATTTTGTTCATTTTTTAGACACATGAACTAATGACATGATATATGATCCTTGTGAATATTCACACAATTTATTTGATTTTTATTGTTTTATCCTATGTTGTATAGTGTTCATGTGAATATTGACATCATGGTTTTGCTCAATGCAACCATTGTTACATCATTCAAACTTTGGATGGTTATCAACCATATTTTGGTTACATGTGAATTCTTGTAGGCATATTAAATAATAACATCTTATTGTTTCACTTGTTATTGAGTGACATAAATGTCAATATGCACATTCTAAACATAATATCAATATTCATATTTTAAACATAACGTTAATATTTAGATTGTAACATTATGAACATAATGTCAATAATTACATTCTAAACGTAATGTTAATATTCACATTGTAACATCTTTTGGTTCAATATGAATTTCATTATACATAATGTCAATATTTACATCAAATTGTTACATATTGGTAATGACTTCAAACTGTAATAACCCTCACCACTGTTTACCGATAAACTACTGATTACTGCTAAACTGAGACTGATTATGATAAGTAATTGAATCAATCAAATCTTGAATGCATCGATCAAATCTGGAACTGAATTGACTGAGTATATATATTTAATTATGTATCTATCTGTTGCCTGTTTAATTATCTGTTCATGTTTTTATGTTTAAATCGCAAATTGAAGGCTTTATCGGCGGCCGAATCTGAAATCGATTGATATTTTATGATCATTAGAATTTATAAGATTTTATGGCATATTCATCTGAAATGTGATTTTGTATGATTAAATTGGATTAAAATAAGCTAGATTGCATTGTTGGACTTATTTACTTAAATGCCACACTAGTGGCCCACTACCTAGACTATATTTGAGCCTCATTATACACTTAGGCAACATTTCATCAGTCCATTTCTTGTTCTTTCCGACTTGAGAGAGAGAGAGAGGTAGAAAAAGCTTGAGTTCTTCACAAATTGGCTTAGAGACTTGTAGAGATTGAAGGGATTCTTGCATATTGTGCTTCCATTCGTGTAATTGAGGACCAAAGGTAGAGTGACTACCTTCTTAATTATGAATTCAAGTTAGTTTGTGCATGGTTCATGGTAGATGAGAGCCTAAGGCCATAAATTGGAGTTAAATTGTTGTCATGAAGCTTAATTGTTGCATGCATGTATATATATTGAAGTTTTGAGGTTGTAATTCATCATTCCTCACTTGCATGTCTATATTTTGAGAGTAGACCATGAATTCATCATGTTTTTGTAAGAGTTAGCTCATTTGAGCTTGTATTTAAAGTTTTGAAATGATTTGAGTTCATGCATGTTGCATGTTCATCTTGTTCATAAAAATTGGTTTGAAATTAGACTTAATTAAACTACCATTGGGCTTTGATTTTACAAATTGAGTTTTGAAACATGTTATTCTATGTGTTTACAAATGTTTACCAGAAATTAAGCCCAAGAGGATCGAATTTAGTACATTTAGACTTGGTTTTGAGCTTGAGGTTCAAATCTGGAATTTCCAGATTTTGGACCCACGCTCGAGCGAGGAACTCCACGCTCGAGCGTACACTCTGTGATCATGCCTTTAGCTCGAGCGAGTAAAGTGACGCTCGAGCATGAAATGCGTGCATCCAGTACTTTGCATGAGCTTATAGTCCGCTCGAGCGAGAGAATTCATGCTCGAGTGAGGACTTGTGTCTCACGCTCGAGCGAGGGTCGAGCACCCGTCGAGCGTGAATTTTGAGCATCCAGTATTTTCACTGTAGCTTGCAGTCCGCTCGAGCGACGTAAGCTACGCTCGAGCGGAGATCCTTTGTCTGTATGTCCGCTCAAGCGTAGAAAGCCACGCTCGAGCGAGACCCTTGTTTTTTGAAAATTTTGAAAAGTGTTTCTAACTGCAACTTTGCACCCTCTTTCCATCCTAGGCATTCCTAGGGCATGTTTAAGGCATCTTAATGAGGATATTGATTTAGAACCACACCGAGGCAAATTAGGGATTAAGTTATTGTTTCCCAATTGTATAACTTAGTGTGCGTTCATTCTGTAAACTGTGTAGGGTTGGCATCTGGGAACGCGCTCTAGTCTAATTGTAGCCCAGAACTTTGTGAGTAACAATTGTGTAAAGATATGTTCAACTGTGAATATTTCGATCGCTTAAGCGAATCGCTTCAATCGATATTGTTAATCGAATGAATATATGTCCTATATTCTGAACTGTATTGTGGCATCCTTAGCAACTACTATTTACTGTTACTGTTACAGAGATCTCTATCGGTTCCCTTGTTGGAACCACTACTGTTTACTGATTGATGGCCATCATTTACTGTTCGGTCTTTTAAGACCTACTGTTCACTGTACTGTTATGCTAATAGATGTACCACATATGACTGTTATACTGAATCAATGAACTGTTTTCATTACTGTAAGGACATCCATTCTTAACCTCTTTATGCATTATGTTATTCACTGGGCTTTAGCTCACTGTTTATATATATATGTAGGTGTTCAGGCACCAGACCGGAGCTAGGAGCGTGGGTTATACTTCCTTTCTTGTCAAGCCAACCACTGTGCCTCACTGCGAGGTTCCGAGCTTGCCAAGCTATGGCTTAGAGGTGTTTTAATTTCCCTAGTCTGTCTTTATATCTGTTTTGTAATCAGTTATCAGATCTTGCTTAATAGGATTTGGTCCTCGCTCGACGATCAGTAAATGTTGTACATATTGTTCTGTACTGTTTCTGTATTTATGTATATGTATGGAAAATCTTTTTGCATACAGACTGTTACAGCTCATTGGACATTGTTTATTTACTATATTGGCTTCCGCTAGCCTTTGTACTCTGTATTACTGTCTTACTGTTAAGCAGGCCTTCGATAATCTCGAATTACTAGCCGGTTACAGTACTAAACCCATAGGGGCGGGTTTAGGTCGTGACATAAACCGATGACAATATTAACAACACAAGATTGTAACAATCACAGACATTTACATCATGTTTTGTTCTTGCAGGTTTGTTGTTGTAATGTATGACCGTTCTCACCTCTTTATGTCAATGTTGGTTTGTCATGTGTTATCACCTCTTTATGTGAACATTTATACTAACTATTCATATACTATTTCACATTCACCATCCCATTATTCACATGGCATATAATAATTTATATTTATTATCACTATTTATTTGTGAACAGTAATATTAAATTTGTTTGTATTTGAACAAACAGGTCTTCCTCGTAAATTTGATAGCAAAAGAAAGAGATAGGAATCCCGTGTCAAAGGCAAACCCGATCAAACAGCTAGTCCCGAACAAGTGAACATGAAAAAGGTCAACTACCGGTCTACTATCACTGGATTGGTGAAACTATTAAAGGCTACAAAATTTATAAATGGTCAATTGAAATGCCTTAGAAAAATACTATTTTGAACCTTATTTGATTAATTGATCAGTAATGAAGTCGACCTCAACCATTGCATGAAATACGATGATGTCATTGTACATATAGTGCAGACATTCAAAACATTCAGTGGGAGGTTTTACATCGGGGATAAGAGTATTCAAATTTTTAGAAGTAATATATCACTTATTTTTGGGATGAATTGCGGCACCAAGCCAATGGACGTTTCTTATAGTGCAAAACCAACAACCGACATCATACACTGAACGTGCAAGGATGTCAATTGCTTAAGTGCAGCAAAAATACGTAAAATTCTAAATAAAGCATTAAAGGGCACAAAGAAACAAGACAATAAAGAGGTTACAAAATTAATTTGCATGTATGCATGCGTGAAACTATTCTTTTCCATGTCTGAAGAAACAATTGGATGGGCATTCTATTCATATATAGACCAATTAGACAACATGATCAAATATGACTAGGCTGAGAGCATTCAAGCAACCCTGATTAGGGATGGCAATCTGAAACCGGCCCGACGGTGACCCGACCCCGAATTAAGCGGTGAATAACCGAAAAATATCCCCTACGGGCCGGGGATGGTATTAAAAAATTCATCCCCAATAATATCCGAGCCGGGGACGGGGATATGTTTTCCAGAACCGGACCCGGCCCGGCCCCCCGGCCTCGGCCTCGCCCTCGCCCCGCATGCTCCCCAACGTAAAATGACCATTTGGTCCCTGGATATATATATATATATATATATGCATATGCTTGTCTTGTTAGGGTTTGACAGACAAAGCCTCTCACACTCACACAACACACGTCGTTTCTCTCTCTCTCTCTCTCTCTCTCTCTCTTTCACCGGCGATCCTGCCTCTGTCACCGACGATCCTCCCTCCGTCACCACCGCGCCTCCCAACTCTGTTTAGGTATCTCTCTCTCTCTCTCTCTCTCTCTCTCTCTCTGGATTTCGATCTAGGTTTACATATATATATATCTCAGTGTTTAGATCTGAGTATAGATCTGTAAAAAATACAATATAGTCTTTCTCTCCCTCGGGATTTCGATCTAGTTTACATATATGTATATTATATATATATATATGTATATATCAGATCAGTTGATTATATATATATAGGTCCCTGGATATATATATATATATATATATGCATATGCTTGTCTTTTTTTTTTTTCTTTTTTTTCTGTCTCTAAATTTATTTATTTTATATTGCTAATCTGTTGATCATTATCTTTCACATCAGGTTTGATCTGTTGATAATCTGTCTATATTATTGATAATCTGTCTATTAAGTTGATGATCTATTAATCTGTCTATAATCTTATAATCTGTCTATTAGAACTTGTTAATTTTAATAGTAATATTAATTATAGATTCCTTCCTGAGGTAAAGGAAGCTATGAGGAAGATTAAAGTAAGAAAAGCTATAAAATCATATGGATTTGTGATTGATTTTTCTGTAAATGGGTGTACTTTCTTTCATGTTAATATTGTTCTTTGTTTGAATAAATTTGGAATTTATATAAAGATGTGCAGTGTGGGATAGTTGGGTGTTCTAGAGTATATAACTTGATGAGCATGAAATACATGAGTGATCATTTCTTATATTTTGGGTCAATTATTCATAAAGGTATAGCAACTTAGTTCAACATGGTTCTTCAGTAGCTTTGATTCTTTGTGTATATATACCTCACCTTGTTTTCTGAACTTGTTTCTGCAAAACACCCTTCCATGTCACAAGCAATTTCTGCAAAAGTGATTCACTAATTGTTTTTTCATGCTCAAAATAAACACATGAATTATGTAAGTGACAGTGATTTGATTCTCATCTATCTCCTTCAGAATAGCTGAATAATTTGCTTGGACACTCACAGCATCATGTATTATTTTACTCCATACAAGTGAAAGGAGCTAATACCACCATGTAAATGTATTGAAAATACTAATATCTCAGCTAAGATAAAATATAACACTAAAGAAAGGCAAAGATTAATATGTTTGTTTTTCATATTATCATTAATACAACTTGTCTAGTCTACTAAGAAAACTGATTGTCACATTATTTTTCTAAACTGATTTGGAATTCCTTATTATATCATAAATCTTCTGCAATGCATCTTCTAATTGTTTCAATCATGTCATAATTTGTTTAAAAGATGATGAGTACTTAATTTATTTATATTAATTCAATCCATATTATTTTTATAAAGGTTAAAAATGTCAGATGTTAACTCTGAAGCACCCGTTAACTCTCAAGTACCATTTGAGAGTGACCCGTCACAACATTCATCGCCAACTACGAACGCACCTACGAACTCACAGTCTCCCCTCTCTAATCAACATGTTATTGATTTAAAAGAGTCTAATACTACTTGTGGAGGAACTAAAAGAAAACCTAGTGTTGTGTGGGAACATTTTAAAAAACAACAAGTCAATGGGGTGTGGAAGGCAATATGTAATTATTGTAATAAGCATCTTGGAGGTGATTCAAAAAATGGAACAAGGCATTTGCATGATCACCATAAGAGTTGTACTAGGAAAAAAGTGATGGACATGAGGCAAAAAGTGTTAACTAACAACTTTAGTAGAGAGATTCCAAAAATGAATTCTTATATCTTTGATCAAGATTTTGCTAGGAAAGAGTTGTCACATGCCATAATCTTGCATGAATATCCCCTCTCTATCGTAGATCATGTTGGTTTTAAACGTTATTCAGCGGCACTTCAACCATTGTTTAAAGTGTCTTCTCGAAATACGATAAAGAGTAATATTTTAAAGATTTATGATTATGAGAGGGTGAAGACATTGAGTTTGGTGGAGCATAATAAAAGTAGGGTGGCAATCACAACTGATATGTGGACTGCTAGCAATCAAAAGAAAGGATTCATGGCAGTCACCGCACACTTCATTGATGATTCATGAACATTGCAAAGTCACATTTTAAAGTATATTTTTGTAAATTTGCAAATCATTTAAAAATTCTATCTTATTCAATTTGCATGTTATTAATACTTGTTTATGAATATCATATTTTAGGTTTATTTATGTTCCATGTCCATACACAAAAGAAATTCTTTGTGATACTTTGCTTGAGTGTATGATGGATTGGAATATTGATAGAAAAATCTCGACTGTTACTGTTGATAATTGCTCCACAAATGATGCCATGATTACCATGTTGATGGATAAGTTAAGTAATTCATCGCTTTTGTTGGGTGGTACTTTGTTTCATATGCGTTCTTTGTCGCGATATTTTGAATTTGATAGTGAAAGATGGATTGGATGTCATACGAGTTGGTGTGGAGAAAATTCGAGAGAGTGTAGCTTATTGGACAGCAACACCAAAAAGAGTAGAAAAATTTGAAGAAACAGTCAACCAATTGCGTATTCCACATACTAAGAAATTAGGACTTGATTGTGCAACTAGGTGGAATTCGACCTACTTGATGCTTCAGACAGCCTTATTGTATAAGGATGTCTTTTCTAGGTTGAAAATTAGAGAGCCCCAATATAAGATTGTGCCAACTGAGCAAGAATGGGAGTTTGCTAGAGAGATTAGTGGGAGGTTTAAGATTTTTTTTTCTATCACTGAGTTGTTTTCTGGTACAAAGTATCCCACAGCCAATGTTTGTTTCCCAGCTTTATGTGAGATTAGGATGACACTGTCTCAATGGCTCTCTTGTGAAATTGAAGTGATCAAAACAATGGCATCAAAAATGGTGGAAAAATTTGATAAATATTGGTTACTGATACATGGTGTTATTGGGGTTGCAGTTGTACTTGATCCTAGGTATAAGATGAGTGTATTGGAGTTTTATTTTGAAAAACTTTATGGAGACAAAGTTGAAGATGAAGTTGATAGGGTTCGAGATATTTGTTATGATTTGTTGCAAGAGTATCAGCACCGAGTTGGTATGGAGACCGATGTTGTTGGTGACTCTTCTGCTCGTCCAGAAATTGTTATAGAGACACTTTCAGAATTTGATTTGTTTATTAGTAGAAAGAGAAGTAAAAAAAATGAAGAATGTAAGATCAGAGTTAGACCATTATTTAGAAGATGATGTTTTGCCAAGAATTGCAGGTTTTGATGTTTTGAATTGGTGGAAAGCTAGTGGACCAAAGTATCCAACTTTACAGGCAATAGCTAGGGACATTTTAGCTATTCCTGTATCCACTGTTGCTTCTGAGTCAGCATTTAGTACTAGTAGAAGGTTGGTGAGTCCACATCGTAGTAGACTTCATCCAAACACATTAGAAGCATTAATGTGTGCACAAAGTTAGTTGTGGGGTGAAGAGATGAAAGGTATTATTTCATCCAATTTACATATTATTATTTCACTTTTTATTATTTATATTACCATGGAATAATTTCACTATTGAATTTATATTCTTTACTTTTTAGGAAATTCAACATTGGAATCGGTGGGCTATGCAACTATATATGATGATGATGAGATCGAGTCGGATCAGTCATATGCCACTTTTGTATTAGTTGTCATCTTTTTTGTTGTAATTAACATTTTTTACATTTTATTATTAGTATTAATTATTTGTTTTTTTCCATTTGTTATTTAACAGGAGTTCAAGTTGAAAGAGATGATGGAAGTTGTGTGGTTTATATGGGTTTGAAGAAACAATGGATTTGCTTTTTTATGTTGTAATGAATTTATTTTTTTTTAATTTCAATTTTTGGGTAACCTATCCCTTGCGGGTTGTGCTTGGGATTAATTTTGCTACTTGTTGAATTTTCTTGCATGTGTTGCTGGACACATGTTTTGGTTGTGTTATTTTGTTGCTACAGGATGCTTTGTGTGGATTGTGTATGTATGCTGATATTCCAACTGATGTTGTGTTAGTTGTGTATTATTAGTTGTGTATGTATGCTGATATTCCAACTGATGTTGTGTTAGTTGTGTATTATTAGTTGTGTATGTATGCTGATATTCCAACAGATGATGGAAGTTGTGTTAGTTGTCATATTAGTGGCAGGTTTATAATTTGTATGTATGGGCTGCTGAATTTATGGATGTTGTGTATTTATAGATGTTGCTACAGATTTATGTTGTGAATTTATAGATGTGTATTTATGTGGGCTGTGTATTTATGGATGTTGCTACAGATTTATTGATGATAGCTTCATTTATGATGTTGCTACAGATGATGTTTTTTAAATGGATGTTTATTGATATTTATTGATCTAATTAATTAAAAAAATGATATTCTAACTGATGGATGTTACAGATTTATGGATGTTGCTATAGGTCTAATTAATTATAAAAATGGGTTGATATTCTAACTGATATTCCAACTGGCAATGTTTATTAATGTTTACAGATTTTCACATTTAAAAAATAACAAATAAAAAATCGGGGATTTTTCGGGATCACGGATCCCTGATCCCCGATCGGGGGCGAGGATGGGGCCGGGATAGGGGTCCCCGTCGGGGACGGGGACGGGGACGGGGACGGGGACGGGGGAGAGTATTACTTTCGGGGATCGGGGACGGAGGGGTAGTCCCCGGCCCCGCCCCGTTGCCATTCCTAACCCTGATGGGGTCAGTGGGCCAAAACTGAGGAAAACCAGGACGAGTCACCGGATGTGTTATGTTGTTAATGGTAAATCCTATAAATCTTATTTTATATCTAATATGAACATTTACGGGGTCTGTAGCGACCTTAATTTTTCGTAGGTCATTATTTATTTATTATTACTTCATTTTATTTTTGATTTTATTATTTGTGTGATTACATGAGAACTTAATGTGTTGTTTAGTTAATTTAATGTGATATTTAATTAGTTTAATGTGGTATTTAATTATATATAATTAATCTGAATATTTATATATATTTATATATTTTTTTATATATAAAAGGTGTTATATATACATTAATCTTATATTATATATTTATGTATACCTAAAAAAAAGTGTTATATGTATTGATTTTATAAAGTATATTTATATATGTTGTATTTGTGTTGAATTTGTATAGTATAATATTATTATATAATGTCAATTAGGTTATAAGGAGACTGTCACTAAGATAAAAGGGAAAAAAATCAAAACAAAACCAAAAAGATAGGTGTTGTGTGCGGCAGCTGTGCAAGCTAAGAGAGAGAGAGAGATAGAGTAATCAAGAAAAAGAGAGGATCCTGCGGCTTTATGTGTGTGTAAGAGAGACGGAGGGAGAGAGAGAGAGAGAGGCGTTGAAAGAAAGTGTTGGGGTTTTATTTTGGGGGTTTTATTAATTCTTCAAGTAACTCTTTGACCTTCCAAAAAAATATTGTGAGTACAAAACCCACTTCCCTTAATTTATGTTTAATTCGTTATTTTTATTTATTTATTTTTATTTATTTGATATTAGTTTGATTTTGTATTTACATGAAGATGATAGATTGATTTTAATTATTTTGATTAGTTGTGTATGTCAGGTTTAGGGTTTTTATATGTATTTATTTTATGGTTATAATCGCACTCATGGTTATATGAAATTAAAATAAACTTAGAACCCATAGATAAATTTATTATATTCCATCATGACTCCATGGATTGTTATTTTATTTGAGTGTTGATGAGAAAAAATGTATAAAAAAAAAAAAGGTGAGAATTTTGAGATTTATTTGAATACTTTAGGCTTGGCATTGTTATGTTTTGTTCTCATGAGTAGATGAGAGATTGTGTATATATATATTGTTGCTTTGTTTTTAGGAGTAGACGAGTGTTTTGATTTACACACGTATGTATATGCTAACCATCCGGGGAGTGTGGATCAAACTCAGGTCGATATCCCTGTGCAAGTTTGGCTTCGGAGCGATTTTAAGTATACGGGAGGCACATGGGATATATGTGTAGGCCAGAAGTGAAGGGCCGAAGTGGTGGAATTAAGGTACAAAGAATTTAATTATGAGTTTATTAGTATAATGTGACTTGTATTGATTTGTACATGTTGAAAAATAGTAAAAAATCTCGATAAATTATGAAATTTGGATAGAGGCATATATACGTAATTCCAGACAACTTTTATGTTTTAACTTTTTACTAGAAAGATTGATTAGAACTTGTAATCGGATGATCTTTATTACAATAATTTTTATTTATTTTAGTATTACAGATTTTAGATACTATTTTAACCCATGAAATGAGCTCATTTTTATTGGTCTCGCATAAACTAAAGTAAAACATTATTCTAAACACCTTTCGTGTTTTGAACTTTTCTGAAAAAAATTATCCTAGGGTAGTTTCTTTTCGTTTTCAGCTTCAGATTTTTCGATTGAATTCCGTTTAGATTCTTCTATCAAGTTTTCCTGTCAACCCATTTAGTTTCTACTAAATTCGTTTGCAATGTCTTTTAGGAAATTTAATTCTATATAACTTTTGTTCTTTGAGTTTTGGTCAATTCGAATTATTTAAGCATGCAACGGTACATTTTTATACTTCTTCAGCAAGTTATTTATAATTAAATTATACTAATTTTATTTTTTGCAGAATAGTAGGTCTTAATAACTTTTTATACAGGGCTGACCTACTATATTTTTTATTTTTATTTTATTTATTTTATACTCAATTTATATTTCATTGTGTACGGACAAGAAATTAAATGCCACCGTATCTCGGGAAACTACTCATTTGTCTCGGTGCTAATAGAACTACTTGTCTTGTCCTGTAACAAGAATTAAATTTTTTTTATTTGTGTCCGGTAGACACGTGGGTGTCAAATATTTGTATTCATACTAGTATATTTGTATACTGGCCCGTTTTGTCTCTTGGCATCTCGGGTGTGTTCTGTTTGAACGCAGCCGAGCTTCCTTTGCAGGATTAGTTGGAACTACGATGGTGAAGAGAAATAACTATAGTTGTTGAACATGTCGTTTGGACTTTTTTTTGTTTTCTTGAGTTTATGGTTAATATTAGTTTATGTATTTATTATTTTTTTTATGACCTTAGTATTTTGATAATTTGGCATAGTTTGTAACTTTATATTATTTAAGTTATTTTGACTATTTATTGTTACTTTAATGTTTGAGGTATTAGTTAGTTATGAAATTATGGTGGATAGATTGGTTGGCATTTTGTTATTTATTTATTTATTTTTTCCTTGTAATCTTTTGAGGATAGAAATTTACTTAAACCCTTTGAAGACATGAAAATTTAGATTTTGTTTCACCCCTAAGATTTAGATGATGGAATATAGATTGGGGTTTAGTCCTAATTTAATATTTAATTGTCCAAATTTTAGGGTGTGACATCCGTCCACTCATGTTGTCAGCAAAACAAATATGATACACACATCGGTACACACTGGTGGCAAGGTTGGCATAAGTACACAGTGATGTGAATGTTCACGACAATGTGGAATGTTAGGAACATTCATATCAATGTGTACTGATGTAAACATTGATACCAGTGTTTTGCTCATGTTAGCACTAAAACAAATGTGGAACACACATTACTAGGCAATGGTGTAGAAGTTGACATCAATGATGTGAACATTCACATCACTGTTTATTAATGGAAAAAGTCACGTTAGTAGACATTGATATAAACATTCACATCAGTGTGCTGCTCATGTGAACATTAACAACAGTGCTTACTGATATGAACATTCACGGTTGTGTTAAATATGATGAAATCAACATTGATGTTTGTTATTTGTTTCAGTACTGGTTGTGTAAGTACACAATCATCTTACAATCCCGCAAACTTAATGCCATTATGTAGTGTGTGAAGTGGGACCTCACAGCCTTATATACTAACATGAAGTCCATATCTTTGGCGAAGCTTGGTTTAAATGAGGTAAAAGTACAACAAAAAATGTTATGAACATTCACATACTGAGACAAGAAACTATGTAACCAACATAATGTTTCCAACTTCAGGTATATAGCGACGAGCTGATGGCATCCCCAACAGAAGCAAAAATGTACCATCGTACCAATTGAATATGGAGCCCAAACGTGAGATTTTGTCGAGTGCACCACCAATGCAAGATGAAAGCAACGACGATGAAAGCAAAGACAATAAAAGTAGTGACAATAGCGATGGAATTTCTGACAATGCAATTGACCTAAATGACGTTAAAGATGAAATCAATACTAGCTTTAACAACCCCAATGCTGAGAGAGGTATCATCGTAGCACAACCAAGTGAACCAGACATCGTGGATGTACTTATAAAAGAAAATCAAAAAGTTTGGGGTCTTGTATGACAATGGGAAGCAAAATACAAACAGTTGGAAGAATCATAGGAGTTGGGGGAAAGGGTGATCGCTGCACTTGAAGCCAAATTATTCGACCAATCGAGCATATCCAATATGGACATAGAGATCAAGAATTGCATGGAGCGGAAAGATACAAAAATTCAGCGGTTGACAAAATCGATCATCAACCTAGAATGCGAAAAAACGATTCTTTAAGACCTTTACGATGATTAGTCCGTCCACATTATCATGCAAGTCAAAGCACAAAAGGTTCATGACAGCCTTAAGAAGCATCCCATTGCAGCATTGAAAGACATTCTCTGCCCACCATCTAGGGTAAAGCATAAAGCAGAAGGTAAGGAAAGAGCATCGCTTGGATGACTTTTAATACCCCGACTTGCCTGGCCAAAAGAAAGGGAAAGAGGGAGCTAAAAAGCAATCCCATATAGTCCATATTATACAAGATTTAGACAAACATCTACAAATAAAGTACCCAACAAAATACAAGAAGTTAACATTGACCAGCAAACTGAAGGTTTGGGCCAACATGAGCAAATTCGACAAGCAAAAAGTCCAAAATTTGCACAAGAATGGAAGTGACGAGTAATAATTATACATATTGAGATTTAATTTATGTTTATAATGATGTTAAGCTTCATATATGTACTTAATAGATTAGATCATTTTATAATTATGCAATGTTAACATTCACATTTTCTATAATCACAATACACAGGTTGCTTGTGTGGTGAGGGACTCAAAGTCTAGAAATGTATATTTTGATGACATCATACACATCATCAAGGAAGAATCAATATACAACAACGTATGGAATGTGTACAAAACACACACACACGCACACTGTAAAGACACTAGAAATAATGTACTGCCACCCTTCTGTTTGTACGGGTGATAGATGCATATAGTGAAATATTATTCGAACTACAAGAGCTGGTCAACCCAACTTTAGAGGATTTGACATTCATCTTTACAAGCACATGTTTTGTAACAACTAGACTATTGGTTTGTTTATGTTTGATGTTGATGAGAATGTTCACATGAACAGTATTTGATTTGTATGTTGAATAGATGTAAATGTTCATATGCTTATATTATTGATTTAAATGCTAGGCAGATGTGAATGTTAACAACAACATTATATGACTGATTGAGAAGTTAATAGGTGTGAACATTCATATATGTAATACATTGTAGGACTGCTTGACAAATTAACAGATGTGAACATTCACATCATTCACAGTGAACATTGATATAAATACTTGGTACATCATTATATGTCCATTGTATGCAGAAAGTCATGCAAGAGTACCCCCCCACAAGAGAAATAAATTGATTAATGTACATATCAATGACTATCAAGGCCAAAAATACTTTAGCTTCCCAATACACCACGACTTCTGTAACAACCCTCGTACTGATTATCGATAAACTACTGAATTAGCTACTGGTTCCTGCTAAACTGAACTGATAATGACCGATAATTGAATTAACTGAAGTACCGAATGGACTGATTGAAATCGAAACTGAAATTGAATAAGTTTATCTATTATATTGCATTTCTATCTGTTTGATTGATTGATTATCTATTTGCGTTTATGTATTTAAACTGCTAATTGAAGGCCTTATCGGCGGCCGAATTAGAAACCGTTTAGAGTTTTGGGATCAGTAGAATAATTGTGATTTGATGGTATATTTATCTAAACAACTTTGATTTGTGCACACAATTTTTGTGGCACTAATAGCACTAATTTCCATATAAGGCAAGAAAAGAAGAAAAAAAAAAAAAAAACAGTTACCAGAATAGGAAATTAGTGCCATTAGTGCCACAAAAATTGTGTGCACAAATCATTTTTCTTATCTAAAACGTGATTAGGTATGATTAAATTAAATTAAAATAAGCTAAGCATATAAGTCGCCTTATTTACGGAATTGCCATTGAGTGGCTTTTGTTTATTTTTATCATTGTTTGAGCCTTACACTTAGAGACAACATTTCCCTCAGCCACATTTTGAGGGTATAGCCGACCAAAGGAGAGAGTTAGAGTGAGAGAGTGATTTCATCTTGTGTATTGGCTTACTCTTGAGGAATTGCTTGAGAATTGAAGTGTAGATTGGCAAATTTAGCCCCCACACCTTGATTTCAAGACTTAGGCAAGGTAAATGAACCTTTCATTGTTGCATTTAAGGTTGTTCTTGCATGAATCAAGTTGAATTGTGGAGTTAAGACTTGAATTTGTTCATACATGTTGAATTAGAGCATAATTCATGCATGCATGCTTGAATTGGTGCATTTTTAGTTGAGTTCATGTGAAGAATGTACATGCATGCTCATGTTTCTATCAAAGTCCATGTTTTCATTTTGTTTTCCAACTATTGAGCTCATTAGAGCAAGATTTGAACCTTGAATTTGGTTAAAAACTCATGCATTGTATGTTTTGAAATTGTTCTTGAAAATAGGTTTGAATATTTGATTTAATTGACTCACCTTTGGGGCTTGAATTCATAAATTGGCTTTTGAAACTTGTTATTCATTGTTTTGGGATGTATTTTCCAGAATTTGGGCCCAAGAGGTCGAGAATTGAGTTGAGAATGCTTGGTTTGAGCTTGGAAGGCAAATCTAGAAATTCCAGATTTGGCTTCTTCGTTCGAGCGAAGGATTCCTCGCTCGAGAGCCACGCTCGAGCGAAGGATTGGTGGCTCGAGCGTAAAAATCGAGCATCCAAGATTTTTTCTTGTTTCATCGACCGCTCGGCGAAGGATTGTTCGCCGAGCGAAGCCTTTGATTTTGCAACCGCCGGCGAAGGAAGGCTCGCCGGCGAAACCCCTGCCAAAGAACTTTTGAAAAATGCCTTCCAACTGTATTTTTGCATCCTCATCTCCTTCTAGGCATTCTTAGGCCTAGTTTTAGACATCTTAACGAGGATTTAGATATAGAACCACACCGAGGAAATTTAGGGATTTAATTATCATCCTTCCCGACTGTGAAACTTAGTGTGTGTTCTATTTGTTAACTGTTTAGGATTGGCTCTCGAGGACGTGCTCTAGCTGCTATAGCCCAATCTCTGTGAGTAACAATTGTGTAAAGATATGTTCAAAATGATTATCTTTTGAATACTGAACTGAACTGTTTATTGAACTGATATTGTTTACTGAATGAATGTATGTCTCAGATTCGAACTGCATCAGTAGCATCCTTAGCACTTCATCGCATCGTTACAGAGATCTCTGCGGTTCCTTGTGGAACCATCTGTTCTTGATTGATGGCCATCATTATCAAGGTCTGTTAAGACTCGGTTCTTTTGGACCTACTGTTTATAGGCTAATGGGTGTACCACATATGACTGATTGACTGAAATATTGAAAGACTAAAATACTGTTTAATGAACTGATTTCATTACTGTAAGGACATTCATTCATAACCTCTTTACGCATTATGTTATTCACTGGGTTTTAGCTCACTGTTTATATATATGTAGGTTCTTGGAGCTAGGAGCGTGGGTTGGTCCCCAGTTTTGTCAAGCCAGCCTATGTGTCTCACTGCGAGGTTCCGAGTTGCCATGCTATGGCTTGGGGTGTTTTTGTGTCCCCCATCGGTCTCAAGTTCGCTTTTGTACTCTCAGATAGACCGCCTTCTTCGCTTTTATCAGATTGTGATCGAGGGACTAGGTCCCCGTACTGAATGTTTGTATATGATTGTATAGACTGTACTGTTCTGAACCATATGAATGCATGAAAAATGTTTTTGGCATACAGATTGTCACAGCTCAATGGACACTAGTCATTTACTGTATTGGCTTCCGCCAGTTCTCGAACTCGCTTTTATTGTCCCATCATAAGCAGTTTCGGTAATCTCGGACATCGCCGCGATTCTGATGCTAAACCCATAGGGCCGGGTTTGGGTCGTGACAACTTCCATTGGACAATTGTTGTCTACGACATCAAAGACAATCTATGGAGACATTATAACTCACTACGACCAAGACCCAACATACATGACCCGTATATTGACAAAGCACAAATAGTCATAAGTGGCTGACACATATAATACTTGTCATGATGTGTAATACTTGAACTTGGACGTATGCACTATGCTGCTTTGTGCCTAATATGAAATTTCATTGTTCATCCCATGGCAAAGGGACTACATCGAGACAATGGTGCATAACATCAGACTATCATCACCACTATGGACCAAATTATCAGGCCAAATTCTATCGCAACCAATCATATCAATAGATGTCTGTCCTCAGCAAGCATCTGAATCGTAAGCCTCAAATCAATTTGTACACATCTTCCACAACCATTATACACACCTAAATTTCAAAAGCTAATAATAACAACTTTGCATTTTGAGGGTAGATTGCCGGCCCACAGTGTGTTACATCATGAGGGCATATGCATACCGTGCGGAAATTGTTAACAGACTTAACCGTTTTGAATGGTGTCAAATAAGAGACTCATTAATACATCTTTTTCTGAATCACAGAAAGACAATGCAATGTGAAAACCTATGGGTGGAGGGTGTCCACCTATAACTGTTATCCAAAACTATTATCCACATTTAAGACAATTTAGTATCAATAGATTTGACATATTGAAGTACACTAGCTTTATTGTAAATCAATTCTATATCACTGCTTGTACTGTTGTTTTTCATTCAATATATGTATATGCATTTTAAGGCCTATTTCGTGTTGATCATTCACATTGGGATTGTATTTTTTTTTTTTTTGACACACAACATGATGTGAATTTCCACATCATGGAAGGATCATACACATTCTTATGTTTAAAGCCTTACTACATGGATGTGAATATTGCTTTAAGTGTTATTGTAACACAATATGACAAGTGTGAATATGATATCTCTTAATACATAAGTCAATATTTATAGCAAATAATTGATGATGTGAATATTCCGATAATGTGAATATTCACATCGTGACTTTTGGTGATGTAAATGGCAGCAGTAATGTTAATATTCACACCATACCTATGCATGCAACATAATATATACAAGAATATCTTATTTTTGCTAACAAAAAACACTCACAATTACATTTCGTAATACATATTTGAATATTCACATCTTCTGATTTAATGTTGTGAATAGTTACAATGATATAAATATTCATGTCATTTACTTTAATGCTGTTAACGATAACAAGAATACGAATATTCACACCACAAAAATGTTAAAAAGTTCAACCCATGTGCAAGTATTCACATAATGTGATTATCTTACACAAGTGTAAATGTTCACATCATGTATTCATTCTTAACACACCAACAAAAATGTCAGTTTACTACCAAAAAAAAAACACGCACACACACACAAATCAAATACTAATGCATTATTATGTTTGCCAACACAACGTAATCTTATTGCAACATAATGTCTACTAACATAACACAATCTTATTTCAAAAATCAATATAAGAATCCCATGTAAAATACAATGTTGAAATGAAAAAATGTACACCCTACATCGGCTCTTTGCATGATTTCCGATTGTGGCTTCCCAACTTATCACATCTCCCGCACCTTATTTGCTTAAGTTTCTCACCCCTTAGCAGGATTCTATTCTTTTTTGGCCTACCGGGTGGTCTTTTCACAATTGGTGGGTATATAGTGAAGTCTATGGGATCAAAATGCGACTTTTCCACCGACGGTATAGGGAATATGGCACTTGAATAGGCTGCACGATACGTCTCCACATGAAAGTAATGTTCCACATAATCATTGAGATTGTAGCCGCTCTTTTGAATAGCAATAACAGCATGGTCACATGGGAATCTGTTGATTTGCCATTTGAAGCAAGAATACATGCGCCTTGCAATATCAACTGTAACAGATGGTATAGAATAAACCTCAAACACATCCTCATTGGCTTTGCTCACTTACCAAGACCTGCTGTCATTGAACGAATTAAGAAGCATTGTTTTGAATGTAGGATAAATAAGCTCATTCTACTTGTTTACTTGGTCACACCGCGCAGACATTTGCCGCATCAACTGAGTACGAATTGTGTCCACCATATGAGTGATAGGAAGATTACGTGCTTCTTTAATCCAATTATTAAATGACTCCGCTGCATTGGATGTCATCTCTCCATAACGCATGCCCCTAGACAACATCACAAACATTGTACAATATTGAATTAAATTTCTTCGAAATTGAATATGAAATTTCACATCGTCACAAAACATAACTGAAACTTCACATCGTTACCATTCTAAACTTGACAAATGGAATATATCAGGAAACTACTATTACCTGAAGTATGAATTCGTCCAGTGCTCAGGTGTCAACTCCTTGAAAAAACTATGTGCTCATTGTTTACCCTCATCTTTTAATTTCTCAATTGCTTTTCATGGAACCCTACCATTGTTAGCTCGTAAGCATAATCACCCAAACTACTAATGAGGTGGTCCATAAATCCATTATCAATTCCCTTTATTCGATCTCTTAAATTATTTTTCAAGTGTTGTAAGCAATAACCGTACTGAGCAGATGAGAACACATTCAACATCACTTCTAATATGCCAAGATTACGGTCTGAAATAAAAGTAATCTAACGCTTACCATCAACAACCTTTCCAAGTTAGTGCAAGAACCACGACCAATTGGTCATGGTCACTGAATCAACAATCGCAAATGCAACAGGGAATAGACCTACAAAAACAACACCATTAAACAACTGTTCACAATATTCCAATGTGAATAGTAACATAAGTAGTTTACAAAAACACTATAAAGCAAACAGGTTATGTGAATATTTACTTTGTGTAATGGTCTGTCATATATCCACACTATGCCACTCAATGTGAATATTTACATGGATACATAGCTAAAAAAAATATTAACCATTGTTTCTATCTTTCGTCGTTGCTGCAAGTAGCTGACATTTGTACTTTCCTTTGAGGAATGTTTCATCCAGGAATAATAAAGGCCGATAAAAATTGTACCCAGAAATACATGCAACGAATGATATAAAGAAACGACAAAACTGTTGACTACTCGCGAGTCAATATTGACATAACTCTCCGAATTGTAACGTATCACAGCATTTGAATACCACCGCAACTAGTTAAACGATAATGAGTGATCTCCATGAATAACAGTCTTTGCTTTCTTTACGCCCAACCATATTACGTGGTAACTCACATCTAGCCCATAATCCCTCTTCAAAATAGTTACCACCTCACACGGCCGAGTCAGCGGCTTGTCCCTCACAATTTCAAATATAATACTCGATACCAAATCAAAACTAACTCTCGGATTCTTCGATGTTCGGACATCCGTACCACAACTATGCACATCATTAAATCTCTTGATGTAGAAAAAACTATTTGCTCGTTGTGCTCTACAATGTATAGCCCACAAACAACCTCTCTCCTCATGCATCGCACATACCGTAGTAACCCTTATTGTTTCGTTTTTGACATACATAAACTGAAACCCACATTGGGTTGCGTACTTACATAAAACATCACGAAATTTTTGTGCACCTCCAACAAACTGTTGTCCCGCATGCGTAATACCATTTGCCCAATGGGCTGACAACAACACCTTCTCCTTATGATGGCAAAATCTCCATAGTGCATCAACTTCTTCTTCACCCCTCACACGCAGTGACCCAAGGCTACTCGACTGACCAATATCATTTTTCAACTCAATGACAACCTCTACATGTTGTATTCCTATTGATTTAGCAAGCAATAACATGTTCCGAAATTCTTCCTCATTATCCAAATCACACCTATTAATCTCAAGTAGCTGACAGAACAATGAAATAGAATAAGCAGACAATTCATCCCATTTTTCACACAAACACTCCACCAAACGTAAATAACACAATGCATGGGCAACATTTATTACAATTGTACTGTAACTATATGTACACACCAACATCATAAAGGTATCCATCTCTTGTAAAAACACAACAATACAGCAGTCAATAACCACATTACAACTATACGAACAACAACACATACAATAATCCAAACTATATGAAAATTCACGTTGTGCAAAATTAAATACCTATATGTATAGTTCAACTACTAAATCCATAATGAAACTATCACCACCATCTTTACACAACATAAAACATTTTACATTATCAAAATGACACCACTAGAATGAGGTTACAGTACACAACATGCAAGCAACCCTCCATAACTTCATATTAACAAGATGTGAACATTTATATTGTTACATATACTCTGAACTCTCTCGCTCACACAGAGCTTCATTAAGCAAACATTAAAAACTCACCAAACAAACACTGGCATCACCACATAAATCAAAACATAAAATAAAACAACACATACAAAGCATATGCGTATATGTAAATTTTACACTGCCAAAACCAAACTCAAAATATCACCACCATCATTACAAATAAAATGTGAATATCTACATTCTTCACATAATCTGAATTACCTCCTTTCCATAGGGCCACGTAAAATGCATATAATTGAACAAACAAAGCATCTGATCCATATCAATCAAAAAACAGAGCATCCCATCCATCATACAAATCAAAACATAAACTGAACATATATTCATAACCAAAATGATACTAACATTAATCATGCAATCCTACACTCGTCTTGTAACTCGAAAACAACTGATTTCAACTAGTTATACTCTAGAAATCGTCACAACCGAACACCATCCAATCCGTCGTCTTCACTCCAAAATCACTGAACCATACTACAACAATAACAATGAACCCTAGCACATCAAAGCCTTGAAATGAGCAAGCAAAATAGAAACGTATTCATTTGAATTAGAATAATGATAAAAAAAAGTGAAGATAGAAACTAACAAAACAGAATAAACAAAAAAAAAGAAAGAAACGTGGTATGTGTATCAACACTATATATAAGGGCATAATAGTCCATTTAAAAATATAAAATTAGTAAAATGGATCTCATGAAATAAAAAAATAATTACATGAGACTAATCAGGCTATAATAATTGTTTGTGGACCTAATGGGTTACAACAACTCTAAAATAGATTTATCAATAAAAATCCCATATATATATATATATCATACTTTAACATCATTTTCAAAATATCATTTACAAAAAAAAAGTCAAACCTACTTAATTTCTTAAAATAAAAAATCGAACCTTGCTTACATTTTTTTCACCATTTAAAACAGCTAAGATATTTTTTAAAAAGTCATAATATTTTTTTGAAAATTCTATTTGTTGTTTCATTGACATCCTCTTTTACGATGTCAATCTTTCACTTTTACATTATTGTTTTTGTACTTTTCTTCAGTTCATGATCTCAGATAATCATATAAGAACACATGCACCAATGCTGTTTGAAAATAATATATTCTGCTGTTGTACAATTGTTTTTTAGAACACCAGACTTATCTGGTAACAAACAAAGTTAAAATATAATAATTAAAGGCAATAGGCAATAGAAATAGTAAATTTTATTATGAAAAATAGTAACATTTAACTCTGAAAACAGTAACAACATAAAAAAAACACGAACACGAACGTAAAACAAGGATTTCATGAATTAAACCCCACTAACTAAACCAAATAAAACTCTATACAAATTCCTAGAAATACAAACTAAACCCTACAATATTGAAAGAATACGAAACCAAACTCTCTCAATGCAGCCTAAAATATCAAAGTGGCATGATTATAGATTCCATAACGATGAATGTCATCTTAAACCTTAGATTTCATTTAAAAAATAAAAAATAAAAATTGAACAAAGACAATATAAGATGATGAAATCATTCAATATGCAGATTTGAGAGTTCAATGTCTAAATGCTACCACAAAAGAGATGATTTACTTGGTGTTTTCAAACTTCAACAACTTCTAATGGTTGATTCGAAAGTAACGGACGGTAGAAGATGAAGAAATCATTCTATACGTTCCAAATACACAGCAATGGCGATTCAAACTATCTCCTTGTGCTTCAAATTTTGCTTTGATCAAGGTTTTTTGAATGAGACTTCTGTCAAAGAAGAGTTTTGAAGTATGTTTACACATAGAACAATCGTTCGACTTCAAGAAGACCCACGAAGACCCACCACTTCGTCTATTCTAATCATCTTTATTGAATATATGGATGAGCATTTAAATCTTTTTATCATATTTTTTTTTAATTATAGGGAGTTTTGACAACATTAATCAGTGCATTTGGTTTCAATTTTTTGTAAATTGAGTTTGTTATTTTGCGTGTTTTTTTTTAGTAAATATTTTTTAAATTTTAAACATTTTTTTTACTTTGTTAGATGGACCTTAATTAAATGTATCTAAAAAGTAAAATATATTTTAAAATTTTAATAAATACACAAGAGTACGAAAAATGTATTGAATTATCGTTTTTTTTTTGGTATTTAATAATTTTTTTAAAGATTTTTTTCACAAATATTATATATTTTAAATGGAATTATGTTAGGTGTAACTAAAAATTTAAACCAAAAAAAAATTCTTAGAATATTAAAAAAATTAAGTAAAAACAAAAAAATACGAAAAATAAAAAATTTTAAATTTCTGAAAAGTGAATCTTGAAAATTCAAACCAAATAAGTTTAATTTTTTCCTTGTCATTTTCATTGAAAAGGTCTCTACAAGGGAGGTTTCACCAAAAATCCTTTTTTATTTTTTCAATAGAATGTGAGTAATTACAAATATAAGAAATATTACATTAAACTAGCCATTAGCCCAACAATAACTTAAAAGGCAACTATCACCAAATTCAACCACTGCGACAAGTCCAAGAAGCTTTGGAATAATTAATCAACTAACTACTATATACAACTCCCATAATGTAGAAGAAATAAACACCACAACAAATATCGAACTTCTTGAACCTGGAACCTCACTCCATGAAGTGGTGTTACATAATTACAATGCCAAAGGCTCATTTTGGTTAGATAGATAATACAGGAAAGTGAAAGAAGTTTTTTTTTTTTTTGATGTGTTTGTTTAAATAAAGAGTCCTATAATAGAAAGTAATGTAAACTAAAATTTCCCGTACAATTTAAATTAGCTTCTTAGTTAGGTTATTAATTTCTCATAAAATATGCAGGGAAATTTATTTTTTCCCACCAAACTAAGATTTATTTTGTTTTCCTTTTTGACTATATTTCTCTCCACAACTCCCTGTTATGCAGTTATTGTATTTTTTTCTATTATTTTCTTACAAAAATTTCCGTCTATTCAAATGCATATAAGAAAATTAATTTTCATTCACTTTTCCTTTCTTTCATTTCTTTTTCTATTATCTTCATTTATATTATCCGTTTCTTTCTAAACAAACGAAGCCAGAAGCATTGGTTAATTTATTATAAGTCAAAATTTGATAATCATAATGCAAATACAAAAAATAACCCTCTGACCAATTAAAAATTTTCTTCGTATTTAAACAAGTCCAAATAAGATTACATTAAAACAATATGACACAAACCTAACTAACTCAAACTACACTGATGGATTGACGTTTTTGTGTATTCAAAAGAAAAAAGAAAAGAAAAGAAAAGAGAAGAGAATGGACTGGGTTGGGCTGCACTAATGTTTGAAAGTCAATAGTCCAATACCTTGTAAATGCCCAAAACCGTGCTCCAACCCAACAATCGTCGGCCAGCGATACTGTTTCGGTGAAAGTGGGCTTGGGTTGGTTGTCCAAACGGGCCAATAAAAAATCAGACCCGACAGAAAACAGCAGGTAAATCCGAACAGTAATGAACTCAAACTTCAAACTTAGGCCTTGTTTGGCAAAAGTTTTTTTTTTTTTGTTTTTGGGGTTAAAATAAAAAAAAAATAAAAAAATAAGTTAAAATAATTAATAAGACAAAATTTTACCATTTTTTCACAAAGATCATATATAACTACAAAATAAATCAATCATTTTTTCAAATATAAATATTAAAGTATATTAAAATAATCAAAAAATTAAAATAACCAAATTTTCAAATAGACTGTCCCAAATTTTAGTCAATAATAACGTGTGTGGTAAAAATTAAAACTCAAATAGACTGTCCCAAATTTTAGTCAATAATAACGTGTGTGGTAAAAATTAAAATAGTACATAATTTTTTATGAATTTGTAATATTATAGAGGAAAGGGGCAGGTGAAGTTATCATAGCTCCATAAAGAAGGAAACAGAGATCTAACAGTAGATCTTCATCTTTGGGTGGGTTTGGGAAGTGCGTTGTCTTTTTGGTTTTTTGGTTTTTTTAGCTATTTTATCTTAGGCTTAAAAGTTTGATTTGGGAAGGATTTTTTTGATTTTTTTGAGTTTTTTTGTGAGAAAAGAGTGTAATGATTATGGATTAAATGTGACGTTTTGTTTTTTTAAGACTAAAATAGTCTATTTTGTCTTTTGTAACTATTTTAGCCCCAACACACTTGACAAACGGGGGGTTTTGGGCTGTCCCCTGTTCATATGCGAAATGGTCTATTCTGCCCCTTGAAAAAATTTAAAGTTACTTTATGTTATTATCATTTATTATTTTTATTATTACAAAATTTAAAAAATCGGGAATAAAAAAAATTATAAAAATTACATTTTTTATTATAATAAAAATAAATTTAAATAATTATATTTTTGTCAAAGTGTGATTAGTGCAACTGAAAATTATGTCTTGTATTACATTTTTTATTTGCGCCAAATACAGTCCCGTTTTCACATTTATAATTATTTTGAGTTATTTGTATTTAAGTTATAATTTTTTTATTCTATCGGATTAAAAAAACAATTAGAAATTTATTAGTTAAAGTTGAATTAAATGCACTAAACAAACGTTCAGACTTAAAACATGTGGATTGATTTTAGTTTGAATGTTATTCACGATATAAAAATTACAAATTTACATTATATCACATATTAAAGTTCTAAATATTTTGTAAGATACAAAAATACCTTTATAAATATTTTTTAATTTTTTTTTACATTTTGAATTATCTTTATAAAGTTGAATATAATAAAATGTGTAGTTAACTTAATTGACAAAATCTATTAATTGTTGTTAGCCAAGACTTTTAAATTTTTAAATCATAATTATTTCAATTGCTTAGCTCATCTTTTGTTTGCATAAAAAATGAAATATATGTGTATAAATAAATTGATAATGATAATTTAATGATTGGTTATTAACTTATGGAAAATATTATATTCTATAAATATATATAATACATAAAAGATATAAAAAAGATGTTAAATGCATATTTCAATCCATATAATTGCTTTCCTTATGTAAAAAAAATAAATAATCCCTATAATTATACTTAATTTGCAGCATAATAAAATGCATTAAAAGAATCGACAATGTTACGTAACTTAAATTTTGTAGTTCAAAAGTTGCTCGAATGGCCAAAACGACGTCGTTTTGAATACAGAACAACATAAAAATGGCCAAAATGACGTCGTTTTGACCATTTGAGTCACTTTTAAATTACAAAATTTGAGTTATGAGACATTTTCTTAAAAGAATTGCTACATTGAGTGTAGTTCTCATAATTATCACGTGATTATTTTTTACACGTTTCTTAAAAAGAAAATTCAATATATTGATCGTTACAACCGAAAATAGTACAATCGGAATGAATTTTGTACAAAAACATGAGGATGTTAGGTGTGATTAATCAACGTTTTTTATTGCACTGTATTTCAGAATAATGAATTAAAAGATAAAATAATTAAAATTCATAAATATATATATATATATATAAATTATTAAAGTAGGAACAAACAACTATATTAGAGGCTTGAGTATTTTATTTTCAGCGATTTTGTTATCTTAACAATGGCTTGTTTTGGGAAGATGGCTTTTAGTCACTTTTTTTTATTTGTAGCAAAAATTAAAAGTTGGCTTTTTTGAAAAAAATTTCATTTGGGAAGGTGGTTTTTAGCCATGGGTGAAATTATAATTTTACCCCTCATGAATCAAAATATGCTACATAAGCGAAGTTGTAATATTTTAAACTAAATAGGAGTAGTTTGGTCATTTGATTATGATTTGACATCATAAACAAATATTAATTAAAAAAGTCAAAAGTCACTTTTTACTAACTTCCCAAATCATTTGTCTAAAAAAATCAAAAACTTGGTTATAAGTCAAAAAATCACTTTTTATCATCTTCCTAAAATAATCCAATGTTGGTCTTTTTTGGCAAAGAGTTGAAAGTAATTTTTTGTACTGTCAACCTCTTTTAAATTATATCACTTTTCTGTTTTTTTATATTAAAAAAAAATGCAAAAAGTTAGTTTTGAATCTACTTCTCAAAATAACCCATTAAATTCATACATTACATGTTACAATTAGGGGTGATAAACAAATCTAACGAGCTAAACAATTAACTGTTCAAACTTTGTTTGATAACTTTAAGGAATTTCACAATTTGTTCAAACTTTGTTCGTTAAACTTTCGAATCAATCTCAAATGAGTTTTTACAGAGTCAAATTTAAGTAGTTTGGTATTTTATATAATTTTAGGCTTATTGAACATAGCCAAACGAGCAATTGACTGTTCAAATTTTATTTGAAAATCTTAACAAATTCTAAAATATATTCAAATTTAACTTATTTATTTAACAAATCGAACTCAAACGAACTTTTAACAAACCGAACACAAGCTTGAGTTATTTGGTTTGTTTATCACCTTTAGTTACAATTTTTCAAAATATCATACTTGATAATGCATTTCAAATAATACAAATATAAATTATATATTTTCATTGAACAATAAGTAAATAAAAAATCTATTTATACTTTTTTTTTATTTTTAATAAAAAAATAAAAATAAATAATGATATAATAACTTATAATAATTTTTTTACTAAAATATTTAGTCCCAATTATAATTATAAAAGAGATTGAGAGAAAAAAATATATATATTAATTTTCTTTTGCTGGGAAGTGTTTTTTTTAAATAAAAAAAAAAACTCAAAAAAATTTAAGTTTCTAGATCTAACTCGACAAAATGAACTGAAACATTATAATTTTTTTCAAAATTTCAAAAAGACAAAAATAAGCAATCTTTGAAACTTATTTTGATTTTTTAAAATTTTTCTAGAGTTTTTTTTTAAATATATTTTTAAAGTTCATGTCGACAATACCAAGCAAAAAATAAAAAAAATTTGGTATAATATTAAAAAAATCACAAAAAATAAAAAGATTCAGAAAAATATGTTTTTTTTTTTTTTTTTTGGGTGGCCAAAAGAAGCCTAATCGCTACGCCTTAGGCCTGATTTTAAAAAATCATAATCCCTCTAGTTTCAGTTTTTAGAATTTATTTTTTAAAAATTTTTATTTTTTCGTCTTTCATATATTTTTTTGTTTTCACTTAATTATTTTAATATTTTAAGTAATTTTTAAAATTTTTAGACACACCTAATATAAATACACTTAAAAAATATAATATTTGTCAAAAAAATCTTTAAAAAATTTACTAAATACAAAAAATATAAAAATAATTACAAAAAATAATATATATTTTTATATTTTTGTGTATTTATTAATTTTTTCAAATATTTATTTCAAAAATATTTACTTGTTTATATATATTTAAGTAAGATGTATTTAAAAAAGTAAAAAAAAATTAAAATATTTACTAAAAATAAAAATATATATAAAAAAATAAAAACTAATTTTTCAATAAATAATTTAAAACATTAGTAAAGCCAAACACAGGATGTTTGACTCTTACTATTCACACTTTTTTTTCTTTTTTCTTTTTTTTGATGATGATTCTTATATAGCCGAGTGTAACTTCAAAATTTAGGCTAGCGTTTGGTTTACGGGTTGTTTGGGGTGTCATAAATAAGTACACTTTTTATTTTTTTGACTAACAAATGAAGGTTGAAAATATGGATATTTGGGTTAACTTTTTGACTTTTTATGGAAAAATATATAATAAAAATTGTAAAAATTGGTTTGTAAGAAAAAATTCGACTTTAGAGTTGTGCAGCCGTAATTGTTGACTTTTGGTGAATAGTGTTAATTTTTTAACTTTTTGAGTAACTTTTTAGTTTTTTTGGCTATATGCCAAACTTGGCCTTAGTTTAAGTTTGTGATGTTTTCAAAAAATGTACTTTTTAATTTAGAGTAGTGATTGGTAGCACGAAATCCCAACCCCCGAATCCCCCTAATTTCAAAACGACATCGTTTTTCCATTTTTTTTTTTTTTTTGTTTTGTTCAATCAGCAATGAAGAAGAAGAAGGGAGAAGAACAAGAAGAAGAGAAGGGAGAAGAAGAAGAAGAAGAAGGGAAGGGAGAATCAACAGGAGGAGGGCATCAACCGAGGCGGAGGTCGAGCTATCTTGAAGAGCCGTGATTGGCCAACGATCGGCCGAGCTGCGACGAGCTCTCTCTTTCTCTCTGTTTCCCTCTCTCCTCTCCTCTCCTCTCCTCTCTTGCCTTCCCCCTCTTCATTTTTCGGGGGATTCGGAGGGAGGGATTCGGGGGAAAATCATTTCCGTTTAATTTATTGGCTTATATGGGTTGGGTTGGGTTTGATGTGATTTAAATAAGATGATGTGATTTAAATAGGATAATGACTTTTTGACTTTTTGTCTTTTTGTATTATTTAAGTTATGTCGAACTTGGTGTGGAATTATATTTTGAGTTTTTGAATTATGATTTTAAAAAAAAAATTATTTGATTATGAGTTTTAAAGTGAATTTTGAATTGAAATTTGAATAAGTTTCAAATTTGTTAAATGAGTTTTAAAATAAGAAAAGTTGTTTGGTTATGAGTTTTGAATAGAGTTTTTAATACTTAAGAGTTGTTTGGGGTGTCCTAAATAAGTACAATTTTTATCTTTTTAGACTAAAAAGTTGAGGAAAAAAAGATAAATGTTTGGATTAACTTTTTGACTTTTTACAAAAAATGTGTATTAAAAAATTGTATAAATAAGTGTATAGCAGAAGTTAGTGAAGTAGCCCGTACAGTTTGGGCAGTGTAGTGTAGTGGACTGGTTAGGAGATGAGAAATGATTGCCTTATTTTCGAACTTGAATTAGACGGTGTTGTTCGGCCCATAAGGGCACATCACGGGTCTCGTTTTGCTAATTGAAACCGTTCAATGTGTAGAACTCGTCGAGAATTATATGTTTGTAAAACGTCACATTAATTAGATATCGATGGCTATATGATCATGTTAGTTTTTTATCAACTATTAATTATAACACAATTTATTTTTTATACAAAACTAATTTGATCATGTAATTAGAGATATTCGATCAACGTCATTTTTTACAGACATATAGTACTGGACGATTTCTACATATTAAACGGTTCGGATTATCAAAACGGGACCCATTGTGGGCTCCCACGGGCCCAACATTACCATCTAACTTATTGAATATATATGTAATTTTTTTTTTCCTTTCACGTCAGTACCTAGAGTGGTGTAAAGTTAGTTTGTATTAAAATATTATGTATATTAATTTTTTTATATTTTTAATTTGTAAATAGTGATGACTTTTTTACTCTTTTTTTTCGTAACTTTTTACTTTTTTAATTTTTTTAAACACGTCAAATCAGGCCTTAATTCAAAAACTTTTAATTCATAACTAAACACATAACTCAAAATTCTATTCAAAACTCATAATTAAACTCTTTTTAAAATTTAATTCAAAAAAAATAATTTTTTACGTAATTTTTTTAAAAAATTTCCAAAGTATTTTTTATTTAAAATATTAAAAATTATATTTTTTTTGTTAAAAAAATATTCAACTAATACTTTAAAATTACTTTTAATTGTATATTTAGTTGGATTTGTTTTTTAATTATTTTGTTTTAAAAAATAATTTCTATATTTAAAAAATATTAAAAAAAACAAATATGTATATTTTTTCAAATAACAGGTTGCAATTGCAACCAAAAAAAAAATTATTATTATTTTTCTCTACTGGCCAGATGTCCTGGGGATGTTTGGACAGACAACCAAATAGTCCCAATTTACAAATTCAAAATTTAAAAATTGTACTCTACGGAACATGCATTCCAATATAGCCTCAGAATCAATTTTAAAAAATTTAAACCAAATATAACATTCAAATATAAGGATCAAAAATTGATTTCAAACTTAAACCAAACCCAACAATTTCTTGTTTTTTTAAAAAAATTGTTTACCGATGATATAAAACAAAATAGGAAAGAAGAATATTAAAAAACACACTCGCCCTGTTTCTATGCATTTTGAAATTTTAAAAGTAAAAATCAAATTTTATCTTAAAAGTTAATTTAAATAAATTGATTAAAGATAAAAAAAAGCAGAAGTAATGATTGCAGTGCTAGTTGTGAGTTGTGAGTAGACAACAAGGACGTTGATGGGACAACGCATGACAGTATAGCGAGTGGCCCACTTCAGTGCACGTTAGCATCAATGCCTTTCTTTACATCGGTCATAGGCTCCTCCAATTTTCTAATGTAGGGTTCTTTTGGAAACTTGATAAAAATCTGATTTTTAAATTTTTTATCCACTCTTCTCTCACAGAAAAATTGATTATAATCTGCTTATAATCAATTTTTCACTAAAAAAATTGATTTAACTATCTTCTCAAAACTTTCCGTAAAAAATTTCATTAAAAAGATAAATTAAATATAATAGAAAAGTTTGCGTTAATACTTGTCAAGTTTGAGAATATATATTATTTTAATAATTTTTATAAAAAATATGTAAAAATATGAGTGTGTTTGGTTTGTGTTTGTAAAGTAATTTTTGAGATAAAAATATGAAAACTTATTCTATTTGCCTTTTTTAGAAATGGTTTTGAAAATTTATTTTTAGGAGAGAGTTTTTAAAAAAGTGATTGATTTGATGGATATGTGTGAGAGAGAGTGTGTGTGATTTTGAAAAGTAGGTAACCAAATAAAATTTTAAATTTTTTTTTTGAAAAATTTGTCTGATTTGATTAGTCTTGAAAATTTGTTTGTAGAAAATTTTTTCTAAAATTTTTTCTGAAAAACAAACCAAACAAGACCAGAGAGAATAATATGATAATTTATAATATTTTTTTTATTGAAATATGTTGTTAGCCAAAAAAAAAAGTTAATGGATTCGTTTGGGATATGGGTTGACTTTTTAATTTTTTGACTTTTAGTATATTTTAGCAGTGGTTTGGAATATTCTAAATAAATGTATTTTTTTGACTTTTTATATAAAAAAAAAATTGTAAAAAAATAGAAAAAGTGGGTAGAAAAATAGAGAGGCAATGTTGATAGATGTTGATTGATGTAATCTAAGTAAGTGTATATATGCAAAAAAATATATTTTTTTTAATGCATGCCAAACAATTACTTAGTTTGAGATTAAAAAGTCTCATTTGTGATAAGTTTTTTAGCTTTTTAAATTTTTGTGAAAAAAATGAAATGATTAGAGTTTGGATGTAATATTTTATCTTATTAATTTTTTTGTCTATTTTATTTTTTTTTAAACTAAAATAACCAAAATATTAAGGTGTCGTTTGGTAACACTTATGTTTTCAGTTTTCTGTTTATATTTACAAAAAATTTAAAAACTCAAATAAAAATTTGTTTGGTAAAATTTTTGATTTATAAATCAGTGGTCTCAGTTTATAAATTTGGCCAAAAAATGAAAACACAAAAAATATGTTTTCATTTTGAGTTTTCATTTTTATTTTTTTTTTTACCACCAAACACTAGCCACCACCCGCCACTATTTTCCACCACTACCACCTACCCACCACCCACCTGCCATCTACTCGCCACCACCACCCACCCATTGCCGCCGCCGCCACCGCCACCATCACCACCATCCACCATCCACCCGCCATTACCATTCACCGCCCGCCACCTACTTGCCACCACAACTCACCATCCACCAGCCACCACTACCAGCCACCAACCACTTGCCTCACCTTCCACCACCACCCACCACCACCACCACCACTTGCCACCACCACCACCCACCACCGCCCACTACCACCACCACCACCACCCACTGCTACCACCTTCACCACCCACCTTCCGCCACCACCCACCATCCGCCACCCACCGCCACCACCACCCACCACCACCACCACCATCATCACCACCCATCACCACCACTTCCACCACCCACCACCCACCACCACCATTTCTCACTTTTTTTTTATTATTTTAAATTTTTTAAAAACATTTTGTCAATTACCAAACGCGTTTGTAGTTTATGTTTTTCTAAAAATAAACAAAAACCAGTTTATAAAATTTTTGTAAATATAAACTGAAAACGTAAACGTTACCAAACACACCCTAAACTTTTTAACATGCCAAACAAAGGCAAAAATTCACTTGCCAAACAGGGTCACACTTTGGTACTTAGGTTGGTGTACTTGGTGATTTGTGTGGGAAGTTGAGTTAGTTTTTTAGGTTGCGTGTGGTAGAGTTTTGTAATTATGATTTGAGAGTATAGTATCGTGAGGGAAGTGGGTTGGCTTTTTGATTTTTTGAATTTTTTAGCTATTTTAGCCTGGGCTAAAAAGCTTAGTTTGGAAAGGGCTTTTTGACCTTTTTTATGAAAGAATAGTGTAATGATTATGGGTTGGATGTGATGTTTTATTTGTTATGGCTAAAATAGCCTATTTTATCTTTTATGGCTAAAATAGCCCCAAATCTATCCAAACCCACTTGCCAAACCATGCCTGAGTTATATTTTGAGTTTGTGAGGTTTAGAATTATGATTTGAGTGTGAAAAATTTATTTGGTAAAGAGTTTTGAAAATAGTTTTGATTTGAGTGGGGAATTGTTTATGTGACACTTGATATTTGATACAAAAATTTACAACTCATAATCAAACATACAACTCAAAATTATTTTAAAGCACACAAATTTTTTTAAAAAATTCAGAAATGTTTTTTTCGATTATATAAAAATTAACATATCAATTCAAAAAAAAAAATCAGTATTCCAGTCAACCAGCCGGATGACCGGTTAGGCAAAATTTGCAAAAAATTTTTTTTGAAAAGCACGCCTGAGACAGAGTTCTCTGCAGAGTTTTGAAAAACTGATTCTAAAACTCCTACCAAACATGATATTCAAATGTAGGTGTAGAATTATATTTTCAAAACACAACCAAACGAAGCCTTAGTTTTTTTTTTTTTTGAGCCTCAGTTAAAAAGTTTGTTTAGATATTTTTTTTAACATTTATAAGAAAATAAGTAAAATAATTAAAATTTAAATGTAATAATTATATTAATTTTTTTATATATATTTTATCTTTTTATAACTAATTTAGCTAAAAAAAAAACTAATCCAACTTCCATCCCAAACAACCATTTCACATGCATCAATCCGTTGATTTTTTGGCTTTCGAAAGTTATTATTGTAATTTTGAGCGTACCAGTAAGAATCAATCAGTCCTTATAGAATATTAATTGTGACCCAATTATCAGACGATTGTGTTTTAGTTTTTTCAACCTCAATGAATAAGACTTTTACTGGTGGCTTTGTTTAGGATAATTAAACAAACAACGATTAAATGAAGAACAATTTCATTAAGTAAAATGGAAGACTTACAAAGATTCAAATCAGTCCGTAGAGGTTTACAATAACAAACTATTTGAAATTACGCCTATGAACGAAGTGCGGTACAGGAATTTAAAATATAAAAATATAAAAAACAAGAAATGTAAAAGCTGGAAGGAAAATAAAGTAGATAAAACTGGTTTTTTGGATCTGAGTCTGGGGGCTCTTTCTAGGGCCTTCTCTACTATTTATACTTCTCAATGACAACCGTCGAAATGAATTTCTAACTATCAAACCGCCCCTCCATGATCGCTGATGTTTTTTTACAGTTAGCTCTACTATGCCATACCTGCAGTTAGGCTTCCCTTTTGATTTTGAATTTGAATATATGTATAACTGTTAAAGCCGCGTTATCTTGCATCTCTTTACTAATCCAGTACTATGCAGATCTACAATAACCAATACTAACTGCCACATGTGTTATTACAATTGAAGATTTAAATTGTCTTCCCATATTGCCCTCATCCTGCCACATGTCGAACTGTGATTGGCTTATACAAAATATGTAGCCAACATTACCTCCCGCGCTAATATACCCAATGCTTGGTGATATTAGTGGATTAAAGTATTTTACCCACGTCTTAGAACGTGCATGGGCTTTGCACTTTTCAGAAATGCAACCGTCATTCATCAATGAAACATTTGCATTAAATTCTCTTCTAACCCTTGAACATTCCCACTATTTCAGTATTCGAAAAAACTGGTACATCTTTCATGGCCAAGCAAGTCTTTTCTTACATGATCAAGCATACGAAGAGTTATTTGATGATGTTGTTCGTCCTCGAAAGAACATTCATGCATTGATTAGCCACCTTTATCCACTCCCATTTATACACAAGTTATGGAAGCTTTCGCAAATCACCGACCTTCGAACCAACAACCTACTGCTTACGATTCTTTGAAACAAAAATTTGCAATCATAGATATCGGAAGCTCTTCTTTCCGTGTGGGATGAAGCTGCTGCTTCTTTTTCTTCTATGACCTCTGGCTAGGGAACTTGGCCTACCCTACTCAACCTCAGACGATGGAACGCATTCATCACCGATTCCCAAAATTCGATGACCCTCTTGAAATCCTTCATTCCAAACGTAGTTCTGTAGTATATCCATATGTTCCTATTGACCGTATATGCAGTCTTGAGGACAATCTGCTTTCAGCATGGTATACTTCTACCTTGCCATCTCGAATGGTTCAAAGTGTCCAATGTCCTGATGAAGCTTTTGGGATCAGTCCTGCACTTTTAGCCAAAAAAGCAAAACTTTATACCTCCGATTGGCTAGAATGTGTAGCCAGACCTGAATTCCTAGATTCGATTAGGGAACCTCCGACTGTTCCTCCTCGGTCTTCCAATCCAAATTGGATTGATGAATTGAGGCTTACTCTCTCTAAAGGCCAATACTTCACCCCTTACCAGGCCCTAGTGTCTCTAACTCCTTATCAGCAATTTAGGGCTCAGACATTGCTTGCTGCTTTTTTCCATTTATCCTTTGAAGTCCTTCGAGATGACATTCTCCACAAAAACTTTCTATGGACTTGTGACATTATATATCAAAGTTATCTTCTCAACCCTGTGGTCCAAATAGAGCTTTATACCTTTTTAGACCAACTTCCTCTCCTACTCAACTGGCACTTCCAGGCTTCCATTACCAGTGAAGTTTTGGATGAAGCCTTCTCTGTTCGAATTTAGGTTCAGTATGAGGTAGATAACCTCCTTGATAAATATGAGGCCTTCGGGAGCCAAGATCCTAAGCATGGGGAGGATATTGCAATGAACGAAGTGCATGAAGAAAATGAGATGGATACTACAGATAAAGCCCTAAAACAGATAGAATTCGAAGTGAAGGCCCAACAACTTACTTCTCAATTAAGGGCTTACCAATTAGATAAACCAAACCTGGACAAGATAGATGATATAGTAGGAAAAGAGTATTCATTTATTGAATTTTGTTAGACTAAATTCCATGATCTTGTAACTTTGTCCATTCCATATTTCTATAAAATTGAGAATGCAATCAAATGAATCCTGGTGTAAACATCACTTATCATTAAAACTAGGCTTTCTGAATTTCATTTGTCAGACTTTGATTTACCACTCCAATTGTAAACTTAATTGTATGGTTGATGTGAAATTTTCAAACTCAAGTCCTGACTCAAACTCTTCAAAAGTGTGAAATTTTCTTTTTAAGAAAACAATTATCGCCCTTTATACCGATTCTAGGATTAACGTAATTCTTCAGCTATTAGCTTCAAATTAACCAACTTTGTCCTTTGAAACTTGATTTAAACACATCCAACGAAATACTGAAAGCCCAATTTGAACATTTCCAACATATGGAGTGTAATTGACAACTTTTGCCAGTTTTTTTTTTCAGAATCAGAGTTTCAAATTTACCAATTTTGTCATTCGAAACTTGATTTGATCATATTCAATTTCCCAACATATGGTTAATACAATCAAGTAATTTCAAATCAACTAATTTTGCTTCAAACAAACAGTCTATACCTGGGCGTTCCTGCGCCTTTAGGTGGGGATGTGCTTCAAAGTTGACTTCCTGCTTTCGAAGCTGTTTGTCACTTAACTTTGGCACAAAAATTTGGCTTTGAAGCCAAAAATTTGATTTTGAAGCCAACATTAGTATTTGAGATACATTTATCTCCCAAATTATCACCATTGAGGAGAACTTTTTGTATCCGTACTTTTAACACTTCTTTATTGTCACGACCCAACCCTAGGGTTTAGGGTTGGAATCGCAACTTATTAACTTATGTTATTTGCAGCAAATTAAACTGCGCAAGCAGAAATAAAATAATGAAATAGAAAATTTACTTCATTTTACTATTTAAGAAAAAGAAAATACATCTCTAGGGCTTTAGTTATTTTATTAGTCAGTAACCGGCCCCGAATAGGACAAAAAGGAAGCAAAACTAAAAAGATAAAAAAAATGTGGTTCAACAGCAATCCATATGCGGGTTCCATTTTGTGGGGTTATGGGTTTCCACTACATCTCATCACCTGAAAGGGTAATAGCTATAAGCACACAGAAGAGTGAGAAATATTATGCCAAGAGTTTAGGGAATACAAAATAACCATGGATAATTAGTTAGGCTAAAATATTTACATAATTTAATTTGAAATAACAATTTATTTAAAGTGGCAGAATACAGAAATCATGTAAATAAATAACCATAACCATGGTATAAAACAAAACAGAACAGAGGTCACAGAAGTGCCAGTCAGAACAAAGGTCACTGGATCCATGACAAATAGAGAACCACAAAGTGGCCAAACAGAGGCCCATGGTTAAAATAAAATAAATAAAATCTTTCACTCCAATTACATAATATTTATTATCAAAATACAACTCAAAATTATTGTTTGCGTGAATAAAGCCATCGTCCCGTCTTGCACATATTATGCCTTTGGCATTCCGAGACGGTTTTGTTCTCCCCACTGAGAAAAAGGCCTATGCAAGGTAAGAGGAGTCAGCCTGCTTATAAGGTGGGAAAGTAGTCCCTCACAGACCGATGTGGGATTTCCCCGCACATTAGCCCCCAGCCGCGTTGGCTCCGGTCACCCCGGAAGGAGTTCCCACAAACGGCGCCAAATAAAGCCACCGGTCCCCGTGCCTTTGCACATATTGTCCGCTTTGGCATTTCAACCGCACGGTTTTGTTCTTTTCCCACTGGGGGAAAAGACCTATGCAAGGTAAGAGGAGTCAGCCTTTTTATAAGGTGGGAAAGTAGTCCCTCACAGACCGATGTGGGATTTTCCCGCACATATATATATATATAATAAAAAAGTGAAAAACAAATGTATTAAAATATAAAATATGACAAATACATTAGTAATGTTTGCTGTAATAATTTAATTATATCCTTTTTTTTCATTTGGAAGTTGGTATCAAATTATTTAGTGATTTTTTTTAAATTTTTTTTTACAGTTTATTAGGAGAGTGTTTAGAATGGTTTAAATAAGTATATATTTTGACTTTTTATGAAAATATTTATAAAAAAATTAAAATGATAATGTGACTCAATAAATATAAAAGATAAAAAATATACTTTTATAAGAGATGCCAAATAATGCATAGGTAAAATTAACTCAAATAAATAAATTATCTATAAATTTAAAAATAAATATTTTTGACTTATACAATTTGATTATTAATTTTTAATTTACAATATACTCTACCACCAAACTAAAACTACCCTATTTTGAGAAGTGAGTTGAAAGTTATTTTTTAATTTTTAATCTATTTTTTTTCTCATAAAAAAAATAAAAAAATAAAAAAATTAACTTTTAATCATCTTATCAGGACATCTTATCAGGACACGCTTAAACATGGAGATCAGGAAACAGAGTTGGAAAGGTTTTGAAAGCCTTTCCGGATTCTATTATGTTGGAGTGAGTTTTAACAGTAGATTTTATTTTCAGTGTACAGTCAAAGTCGCTACTTGAAACTCGGAAAAATAAAGGAAATAAAAAAACTGCAGATATATAGCATTGTCAAATGGAACTTTTTATATTTACATAGATTGTGTTTGGTTGTATTTTTAAAATATATTTTTATCTTATATTTTGAGTATTATTTATTTAGAGTTCTCAAAAATTAATTTTATATTTACTTTTGAAAACTCTATCTAAGATGGAAAAATTTAGACTTACTAGTCGTCCTCTCGAAAATCGAGTGAGTTGATTAGAATAGTACATTTTTTTTTTACAATTGGCACATGTTATTTTTTACATTTTAAATTAAAAAATTTCAAAATTTTTTTAAAAAAATTATGAGATTTTGAGTTGTGTATTTGGTTATGAATTGTAAGTTTTTATATCAAATATCATATGTCATATCAAAAATTTCTCGCTCAATTTAAAATTCTTTTCAAAACTCAATTACCAACCAAAATTTTCACACTTAAATCATAATTTCAAAACTTAGAAATTCAAAGCAGCAATGATAGAAACCACTAAAAGTGGTGCTCTAAAACAACCACTAATGATGTGGCATCCACTTTTTTTTATAAAAAAAAAAAAAAAACAAACACAACAATACTATGGTAGTGGGTGAGACCTACTACCACATCATTAATGGTGACACTAATTAGTGCTATCACTTATTTTCCACCTTTCTATAAGACAAAATCTAAAGTTTACAGAATTTTAAAAGAATATTAAAGCTTGAGTCAACTTACGTCATTAAGAGCATCTCCAACCCATCCTCCATATCGTCAAATATGGAAGATCTTCTCCCAAAAACAACTCCAACCCATCATCCATATCGTCAAATATGGAGGATCTCCTCCAAATATAGAGGGAGGATGAAAAAATGGAGGAGACTCTAAAACATTATTCACTCTATATTTCTTAATTATATTCGAAATAACTTTTAATGTGTAAATTTAATTTTTATAAAATTGACATCAATGAAAAGTATGAAATCATACCTTTAAAATGAGTATAATATTAAATATGTTTTACAAAAATTTTAAAATTAAATATTTATTAACGAACAAAAATTACTTTTTGATTGGAGTTTGAATGAAGGAAATGAAGGTTTGTGGTTGGAGTTTGAATGAATAGTGACATCCTCTATATTCACTTTTTGAATAAAAAATATTATTTTCATCATCTTGAGAGGAGGATGTGGTTAGAAATGCTCTAAGAAAGTTTGAGGGAGAGATATTACCTAGATAAGTAATTTTTATAAGAGATGTTAAAGAGTGCATGGGTAAAATTAACTCAAATAAATAAATTATTTACAAATTTAAAAATAAATATTTTTAACTTATACAACTTGATTATTAATTTTTAATAATCTCAACCACCAAACAATTTGAGATAAGGAAACCGAGTTGGAAAGGTTTTGAAAGCCTTTCCTCATTGTTGGAGTGACTTTTAAGGGTGTACAGTCAAAGTTATTACGTGCTGGTTTGGCTAAAAAAAAAATATAAAAAGTCAAAATAAGTTACATAAGATAATAAAATAAAATATCACTTATTATTTATAATTATTATATTTTTTTATAAAAATTAAAAAATTCTCAAAATAAAAATCAAACCGTATTGGCTATATTAGCTGCCAAACGACCCCGACTTGAAACTTGGAAAAAAATAAAAAAATAAAAAACTGTAGATATATATTGTCAAATGAATTTTTAAAATGAGTGGGTTATATTTACATATTTTTTAAAAAAAAATCATTCGAATGAGATAGTAAGATAAATTTTATGTCGGAATTTTTTTTAAAAATTATTAAAACTTGAGTTAATTTTTTAAATTTTCCATACTATCTCATTAAAAAAAAGTTTGACGGTATTATATGTATCAATTAGTGTATTGATTAATATACTAACTAGTGTTATGTTATTATCATTGGCTCTACCTATTATACAACTTATAAAAAGTTATACTAAGATTCCAAATAAATTATTTACCAAACTTCTCGTATAGGTATGAGGTGTGTGGATTTTATACCCATATGAAAAGTTTGGTAAAAATTTAAATTTTTTAAAATTATGTCATATTATTTATTAATATATTAATTGATATATATAATATTATTTTTAAAAAAAATTGAGGGAGAGAAATTACCTACATGAATAATTTTTCTTTTTAATATAGGGTGTCAATAAATATCTCTGTGATTTTCAAGGGGGAATCTTTTTAATAAGTTAAACAAATAAAATACGCATCCCGATGCTTTTCAGTGACTTTGAAAAAATTGCAGGCAACGGCTATTATTGCCCCCACTAATATATACTAGTACAATTTACTAACTTTTACCCTTTTCTTTCATTTATTTATGATATTTATTGAAGTCACTCCTATTTCAAATTTCAAGATCTTACTTGATTCTCCATAAACTTCTTTATTGTGGAGTTTTCAAATATTAATTTTGAATTTTTATTTGAATAATTATTTATTAATGATTTGATATAATTTAATTTTTTTAATATTTATAATTCATAGGTTTTTTTTAAAAGTTCATGATATTAAGGATTTATAATATAAAAGATATTCAATATTTTCATAATGTCCAAAGAAAATGAACACCTAGAGAAAATCTCAATTCTGAGAAAATTGAATACCCAGAGAAAATTTCAATCCATAAAAAATTAAACAATCAAAGAAAATTTCAATCCAGATAAAATTGAACATTTCAATCTAGAGAAAATTAAACAACCAGAGAAAAGTTCAATTCAGAGAAAATTGAAGAACCAAATAAAATTTTAATCTAGAGAAAATTGAACAACCAGAGAAAATTTCAATTCAGAAAAAATGGAACAACCAGAGAAAATTTCAATTCTAAGGACATCAATTCTCCTCCAGATTTGCCAGCAAAAATACCATTCAAGAACTCTGTTGAAGAAGATAATTCTCAAAGTAGGATTCAAAATGGCGATCGTGATGAAGAGAAGCCAATAAATGATTTGAACAATGATGAAATCACAATCTTGAAAAGCATTCCTGATTACTACTCCAAGAATGGGATATACTTATTTCACAATTCCCTTGCCTTGCATGATTTCCTCAAAAACTAACTTCAGATTTATGTCCATCGATGGGATTTGAATGATGAAATCTCCAAATTGAAAGAAAAATACATAAACATTCAGGAGAAAGAGAGTGACACGAATGCTGATGATGATCATCTGAATGAGTTAAAATGAAGATAAGAAAAAAAAGGTTTGAGAGTTGAAGAAGAGCAAGACTTGTTTGAGTTTTCTTTCCTTAAACAATCATTACATTTTGGTAAGAATTTGAATGCTCTGAGATTGGTTGGAAACTCAAAGCTGAAAGAGTTAGATGAGAAATTGAGGAAGTTGCAAGTAGAGGAACTCGAGTTCTTCTTGAAGCAATTGGATTTGATTTGCGAACAAACAAAGCTCATATTCGATGCAATTTACTCTAATGTCATAGTAAGCCTAAGACAACAGATCGCAAAAAGCTTTATGTTCTTGTTTGGATTTCCTTCTATCGGTGTTAGTCTTCTACAATCTCATTTCAGCTCAGATCGCGATGGTCCGACTCAGATTGTGGTGGTTCACGGCTCAAATCGCAGCATTTCGACGACAGTATGGTAGAGATAGAGGCGAATGTGAAGTCGGCGGTGTCGGAGATGACGATCAAGAGAGGAGAAATGAGTAGAGAGAGAGAGGAATGTGCACAAAGGGAGAGGGTTTGGTTTGGATAGAATAAATATCGAAAAGAGAGAGATAGATATAATCAAATTTCTCTAATATGATATATGGGTGTGGGTTTAGAGACCTTAGACATCAAAAAATAATATTGTGGATCTCTTTCATTACTAAAAATTGGAGAGGGACCATAGACTAATTTTTCGTAATTTATATAATGAGTGAGATTAATAATAGTGACATTTTTTGTGGAGTTTTTTTCAAGCTAAAAGTTGATAATCAGAAAACAGAAGCTAAAAACACTCATACCTCAGCTTTCAAATAATCAGTTTTTTTTAGTTTATTTAAGCTATTTATGGCTAATAAGTTATAAGTATAAGTTGCACCAAACAGTCTAACACAAACTCCAAAAATCAAAATAAGTTATAATCACCCCTAAAAGCTATAACAAACAGTCCCAATTTCAAAACATATGTTGGTACATTAATTAGTACACTATTTGGTGCATGTAGCACAGTCATTTTTATTTTTAAAATATTTATAATTTTAAAAAAATATTAAATACAAAAACCCTGTTTATTTTGACATAAAATATTTTATATTAAAATTATATTTATTTTTATTTTTGATGTTTGATTTACACTTGAAATAAAAATGTTTTATTGCTTAAAAGATAAATTTTAATTAAATAAGGGGTTGTTTGGGAAGTTTGTTTTTTTTTTTTTGTGACTTTTTTGATTTTTTTTTTTGGTTGAAAAAATGTGTAAACAAAATAGAGTTGGTGTGATCTAAAAGAAATTAAAAGCCAAAAAACTGCTTTTAACATTTTTTCCAAAAGAGGCCAATGTGTCATTTAAGTCAGAATAATACTATATGTACCAATTGACATATTAGTTAGTGTATCAATTGATGATATGACATAATTTAAGAGGTTTTTAAAATTTGTAATGTGATTAATGAGTAAGGTTAATAATAACGTCATAACTAGTGTTGGTATACTAGGTAGTATACTAATTGGTGCATGTAGCGCCACCGTTCAAGTCACATTTGTTTGGCTCTATAGGATGGAAGGAATTAAGAGTACTGTAAGATTGAATAAAGAGATTATTAGTGTAATAGAATTATGTTAAAAATATAAGATAAAGAGTGTTTATTTGTACACCATCAAATTAGTAATACTATAAATAGTATAATATATAAAATTAATATTTTTAAATTTTAATTTTTGTTAATATTATAATTATATTTTTGTTCTAAAAAAAAATAATAGTATTAATACTATAAATAGGATTACTAATCCAAGGCGATAACTAATCCTCTCACTCATGTCCACAACCAAATGTCCTTTAAATGGATTCCACATATTATTGGTTCTGTTTGTTAGGACTTATTTACAGTTTATTTCAGCTTTTAGCTTAATTTAAGCTATTTTGATATATTTGGTTCAGCTTAACAATACAGCTTATAACTTTTTGTAAGTCAAAAATCAACTTATTCTTTGAGTAGGGGAGGAAAAACTTAATTTATAAGTAAAAAATTAACTTATATTTATAATTATAAGTTATAAATTATTAAAATATAAATTATAATCACTTTCACACAACTTTATTAAACAGTACGATTAATCCAATCACAATCCCCAAAAAGCGAAACAAATATGCCCTTTGGACTTTTTAATGACTTAGGCTTCGTTTGGGAACATGCTAATTTAGTAATTTTTTGGCTAATTGGCTAAAAAGGTAGGTAAAAAAAACTTGTATGTTTGGGATGATTTTTTGGCTAATTACGAAAAACTGTGCAAAAAGTAGAGAGAAATTTTTTTTTTTAACTTTTTGGTATGAATTATTGACTTTTTGACTAATTAACTAATTTAACCACTTTCCAAACAGGACCTTAATATACTCATTTGAAAATGTTAACTGCATTGAAAATTTAGTAAGGGCGAACTTTATAAAAGTTGACGTACGAAAATTTTAAAATTAAGTAATTTTTTGTTAAGAAGGATGCAAATAAAACTATTTTACCTATTTTTTATTCAACCAAATAATGAAAAATAAGCAGAAATATTTCGCCAAAACAAACAAAGCCAAAAAGCAATACAATTTTATGTATATTATATTTATATTTTTAAAAAACTTATTCACAGTGTTTGTTTTCAATTTGTAGATTTAATTTTTTGAAAATTAAGTATTTTATTTTTCATATATATATATATATATATTATTTTTACTAAATTTTTTTAATTTTTTAAACAAATTTTTTTACTTTTTTAAATGTATCTTATTTAGATATATTTAAAAATTAAAATATTTATAAAAATTAATAAATATGCAAGAATAATAAAAATATACTATCGTATTTTTTTTTTATAATTTTGGTATTTAGTGAATTTTTTAAAGATTTTTTTACGAATATTATACTTTTTAAATATATTTATATTATGTGTACATAAAAATTTAAAATATTAAAAAATTCTATAAAAACAAAAAAATATAAAAAGTAACAAATTTTAATTTTTTAAAAAATAAATTCAAAAAATTTAAACCAAACAAGTCTATTAACTTTAAAAGTACACGTTTAAGTTATGGCTAAAAGTCCCTTTTTTTTCTTTATTTTAACACTTCTTCAATATTTTTTCCACAAATTTCAAAAATTTTATATACAAAATTAAGCTTGGTTCCATTTTTCTAAAAACACTTTTCAGAAAATTTTACTTTTTTATTTTTCGTGTTTTTTTTTGTTTTTATTGAATTTTTTAATATTTTAAGCAATTTTTTTTACTTTTTAGATATGCCTAACATAAAATATCTAAAAAGTAAAAAATTTATGAAAAAAACCTTTTAAAAATTCCCTAAATACCAAAAATATAAAAAAAAATTCAAGAATTCAGTACATTTTTTGTATTTTTATGTATTTATTAATTTTTTAAAATAATTTTTCACAAATTTTTTTACTTTTTAAATACATCTAGGTAAGGTGCATCTAAAAAAATAAAAATAAAATATTTAAAATTTAAAAAATATTCACTAAAAATAAAAAAAATACAAAAATCAAAAAACTTAATTTTTAAAAAACTTAATCTAAAAAACTTAAACCAAACACACTTATTACTGTCTCACATTTTACAATGTATTTATTATTTTTCATTTTTCAAGAACACTCATTGAGAATTGATTATTTTGATTAATATTTTATAAAAAATAAAAAAAATTTATAACGATTTGTTTTTTTACTAAAAACCTTACTCCTGAAACGGGGTCATAGGACATTCACTGGTGTCTGCAAATTTATTTTTTTAATTTTTTTATTAAAAAATATGTAAAATTATAAAATAATAATTTATAATAATTTTTTATCCATTTAACTTTTTTGAAATTTCATCATTTGTTGCGTTCAAATAAAAAAAAGAAAAAAAAAAAAACTTTACCATTTGCTATAAAATTTTGGTTAGTGTCAAATTATGAAAGTAATTTTAGCCGAACCTCCATCCCCACCTACACCCACCATTTCTCATCTTCTAGGTCTTATAAATAGTCCCTCCTACTCCTATCAAACCTCATCTTTAACCTAGGGGGTTTTCTGTTAGTGGTTTTGGGGGCATGGCAGGTTGTTGGTTCTTGTAAAAGTGAGCTTTGTAGTCCTTTTAATCTCCCTTATGAGACCCTGGATGTGAAGGCATTCATGGGTTGCAGGGAGGAGGGCTCAAGGGTCAACTGCTTGTTGTCAATGAATCTGTCGGATTCATTGCTTGTTTCTGTCATTAATCCGATAGGTTTGATCTGTTGTTTGTATGGGAGCTAGGTGGTGGTATAGATCAGTGGATTTTATTATTATTTTATTTTATTTATTTTTTCTGGAATGTTGGTGGTGATAGATCAGTGGGTTTCATTTATTTATTTTTTCCCTCTAGATATTTCAGTCTTTGCAATATCTTGTGCAGATTTACTTTTTTCTTCTTTTTTATTATTTTTTTGTTAGGTTTTGTTCTTGATTTTAGGGTCTGAGAAGGAAGCAGATGGTTATGTTTGTGTGGGTTTAGGGTTTGTGGTATTCTGAAATTAGGGTTTTGGAGTGGAGCTCCTTGAAGTCCAATAAAAGGAACTTACTGGGAAGATTGAGCTGCTGATCTATGGATCCCTCAGTTCTATCCATCCATTTCTTTGAAAGTGGATAGGCTTGTGGCTTCCATATGTCAGGAGCTGCATTACCTAAGTTAGATCCTTGTTTGGATTGAAGGGAGCTCTACACCACACCTCTCTCTCAGTATTTCATGTTAAATAACTCTTGATCTATTCTTTCTGGTACTGTAAATCTTGGATCTTCATATTTTTTTATGGTTATATTGCTACTGTAGCTGATCCTAGAACTGATCGTTGGCACTAGTTATTGTTGTTAATTTTTTTATTTTGTTAATTGGTTTTGTAGTGATTTTTCAATATTTTGCTATTTCTGGGTTCTGACTCAAGTCATTTCTTTTTTTGACTTCATTGTTTGTTTTTATTTCCAACTGTTAACTGTATGCAGGAGCTCTTCAGAATCTGCAGATCTAGTCTTCAACAGGTGGATCTAAGGAACTCATCAGGTCTGATCACATGTCCACAGAGAAAGATTTATTGAATGGTTCTTTTTATTATTGTTAAAGATTTTTTTGTTATGTTCTCTTTATAGATTTTGAAGGCGAGTGATTTGAGTTGTAAATCTCTCTGAATATTGTTTTTATTTTTTATTTTTATATTTATATTAAGAGATTTTTTGTGTTGTAGCTTTGTTGTATCCAGATTTGTGTTTTAGGATTTGTCCTACCTTTTATCCAGAAATTTCTTGTGTATATCACCAAGTTTGAATGTGCAGTGAAATTAAGTCATCCAGTGGTTTTGTTGGAACGAGTATTTGTTGGGCTATTTTGCTTTAAAACAGGGGAATTAGGGCAAAAGTGGTAATCGGGTCTTTGAACCAAAAAAGGAAAAAGGAAAAAAGAAAAAAGAAATGAACTTTGATTATGGAAAAAGGGATACAAGTGGATGAAAAATTTGTGCCATGTTTGGTTTAAGAGTGATTTTCAAAAAAATAGTTTTGGGAGGAGTTTAGAAATTTTTTAAGTTGTTTGTTTGCATATTTTAAAAGTAGTTTGGGGTTTTGGGTTGATTTAGTATTTTATTGTAATTGAATAAATGTGTATTAAAAAAATAGTAACTGAGAATGAGAAATGAAAAAGAAAAAGTGATTTGATTAAATTGTAGGTGAAAGAAAAGTGATTTTGAATTTTTTTTGAAAAAAATTTCAAACTAAATAATTTTTTGAATTTTTTTTTTTGCAAAACTTCTCTCTAAACCAAATGACACAGTGAGTTTGGTGGATTTTTTGAATTAAATTTTTTAAAAATTGATATTTTTTATTTTTTTATTTTTGGTAAATACTTTTTAAATTTTAAATGTTTATTTTATTTTTTAAATGTACTTTAAATGTGTTTAAAAAATAAAAAATTTATGAAAAATATTTTAAAAAATTAATAAATATGTAAAAATATAAAAAAGTATATTAAAATTTTGTAATTTTATTATATTTTTGATATTTAATAAATTTTTAAAAGATTTTTTTAATAATTTTTTTACTTTTTGAGTATAAAAAATAAAAAATTTATTTAAAATATTAAAAAAATTTAATTAAAAAATAAAAAATAAAAAAAAAATTTTGAAAAGCGTTTTTTTAAAAAGCGGAAACAAGCCAAGGTTTTACAAGTTTTTGTTCAGTGTCGGTTTGGCAAAAAAGCATTGTATTATTCTCTTTTTCTTTTGATAGTAAAAAGTAATTGAACAAATTTTATTGGTTGGCCTGTATAAAAGCATAATCCTTCTATCATTTGAAATTATTCACGATTCTTATAAATCATAAAAAGTGCACTTGAGCGGAAAAAATATATATACACAGGAGTATATATTTTTGTAGGTTAGACCATCTCTAGTAAGTTTATTAAATCTATTATTAAATTTAGGGTAAATAACATTGACACTTCTGAAGTTTATGTTTACGCAGTTCTTCTCTTATGTTTAAAGTTTTATTACAGATTCTTCTTTTAAATATCAATTTTGCCCTCACTAGGTAAATTACATTGACATCCCTCATATTTTAGAAATTACAATTCACTCTTTAAGATTTAAAGTAACATTATCAATTGCCTCATTGATTAGTATTAGTTGAAAAAAAAATTAATTGAAAAAAAAATTTTATTAATAAAATTTTTAAATTTTTGTTTAAAAATCAAGGTAAATTTATTTTTTGATTAGGCTATATATGACTTGATTTTTAGAAATTGTTTTAAAAAATTAAAAATTAATTTGGTTAAGAAATAAAAAAAATATCATTTTTATATAATTTTTATTTTTCGAGTAGTTAGAAATAATTTTTTACAAATTAAATTGAAACAGTTATACGTATGTATATAACATACCCAAAAGTTAAAATGATAATTATTTTTTACTCTTAAATGATAATTATTTTTTAATTTTTAAAAGAAATTTCTAAAAATCAAACCATACATAGCCTAAGAATCTTTTGATAAGTCATTTCTTATGTTGGTAGCTTATTTAATTATTTGTTAATTTTACGATATTTTTACCATATGAGACCTGTTTGGTAATTATTTCATTTTCAGTTTTCAATTTATGTTTACAAAAATTTTAAAAACTGTCATAAAAATTTGTTTAATATTTTTTTTTGGTTTATAAATTGTTGTCTCAATTTGTAAATTTGAAGAAAAAACGTAAATTAAAAAATGAGTTTATGTTGGTTTTTAAACAGAAATTTAAAAATTTTACTAACAAAATTTTTTTCAATTAATTTTTTTCCAATTAAATTTTTTTTTCAATTAATTTTTTTTTTCCAACTAATACTAACCGACGGGGCAATTGGTAATACTACTTTAAACCTTAGGGAGGGGATTGTAATTTCTTAAATGTGAGGAGTGTCAATGTAATTTACTCCGTGAGGGCAAAATTGGTATTTAAGAAAATTAAATTGCTGATGGGGGAATCTGTAATGAAATTTTAAACCTCAAGGAGGGAGATGTAATTTCTACAAAGTGAGGGAGAAACTGTAATAAATATAAACCTCATGGGATGTCAGTGTAATTTACACTTAAATTTAAATTTGATAAAAAAAATATTTTATGTCCTTTTAACGGTAATCAATGTGTCTTTCATCAAATTATTATTTATTGCTATTGAATTTTCACAACTTGATATCCTTCTGGATGTTATAAAGACAAATTTATCAAAAAATTACACTAGCAATCGTTTGTTTGTATAGTTGTCTGTTTAGTCGACCGATAGTTTGATGAAGTTACAAAATCTTCGATTGAAACATTTGATATCAAAAGAAATTTTTATTTAAATTTAATAAAAAAATTAATATACCTTTAGAGATACTCATAATAACTTAATTGTGTAAAATGACTGACGTTTTTTATGATAAAATTTTACTTTAATTTCATTTACAATTTTATTTCTTAATGTCTTAAATGAACATATAATCTTCTTATCTCTGGACACCTCTTTTACTTTTACTATTAGTTTGGATTTGATTAAGGGTTAGTTTGAGATGTGAGTTGATTTTTTTTATTTTTTTAATTTGAGATTAAAATTTTTTATTTGAGATAGATTTTTTGGTTTTTTAAATTTTTATAAGAAAAAAAATAAAATAATTATAATTTAAATATAATATTTAATATTATTGGGTTAAAAATTTATTTTATCTTTTGTATTATTTTAACCAAAAAAATCTCCGTATAACTAATTATATAATATGTAATGATAGAAAGTTATGTGCTTACTATTATCTATACTATATATTAAGGAAAAGGGAGTTTTTAACCCCAAGGCTTGTGGGAGCTCCAATCTCCTAATTCTAATTTTCTAAATTTTTGATTTAAAAAAAAAAAAAACTTCAGCATTTAATGACTTCTCCCAACCCAACCTTAGCAATTATTGACTTCTCCCAACCCACAATCCCTTTTGACTTCTCTCATAATTATTGCAACACCCTTTTCAATTTCTCTCATACACTATGGTCACACACAAAAATTAAAAAAAGATAAGAATTTAGCTATAAATCTCAAAAAGATATAACATCTAAATTTGAATTATGAGTAAATAATATAATTATGTATTTTTTATTATGTATATCTATCAAACTTTTAAATCACTTAATGGGACAAATTAATCAATTTTCTAAAATTATTGATTTTTAATTTACAAAATAGATTAAAAAAACTATTGACTGATTTATTTATTTAATCACAAAAATATTTCATAATCTCTCCCTCCTAATCTCTCTCACAAATTTTCAAAAAAAATATATTAAAACTTGCATTCATTTTCTCTCTTCCAAAAAATCAGATAATATTTTTTATTAAAATTGTAGATATCTACCTATATTTTATATATTATATTATAACATAACAAAAAAAAAAAAAAAAAAAACTAAAAAACTAATTTTTTTTTTTAAGTTTATCTAAATAAATTTTAAATAAATAAAACTCACATATCTATTACATATCTAACTCACATCATAATTTATCTAAATAATAATAATTGAAAACAAATGAAAACCACAGATAAATTAAATTAAAAAAAAAAAAAAAAGATACCTACAACTCCATCTTAAATAAATTGAAAAAAAAAATACAATTTTCCAAAATTATTGATTTTTAATTTACAAAATAGATTAAAAAAACTATTGACTGATTTATTTATTTAATCACAAAAATATTCATAATCTCTCCCTCCTTATCTCTCTCACAAATTTTCAAAAAAAAATATTAAAACTTGCATGCCTTTTCTCTTCCCTAAAAAATCAGATAATATTTTTTTATTAAAGTTGTAGATATCTACTTGTATTTTATATATTATAACATAACATAACAAAAAAAACTAAAAAACTAAAAAAAAATCTTTAAAGTTTATCTAAATAAATTTTAAATAAATAAAACTCACATGTCTATCACATATCTAACTCATATCATAATTTACCTAAATAATAATAATTAAAAACAAATGGAAACCACAGATAAATTAAATTTAAAAAAAAAAAGGATACCCACAACTCCATCTTAAATAAATTGAAAAAAAAAATATCCGACTAGAAACCACACAAAAATAAAAAGATATATCTATCTATCTATATATATATATATATTAAGAAAAATAGGGTTTCTAACCCCCCAAGTCATGTGGGAGCTTCAATATCCCAATCTAAATTTCCTGATTAGCATTTATTAACTTCTCCCAACCCCCAAGTATAAAAAAAAAAAAAATTTAAAAAGTCCAACACATATGAATTCCTTGAAAAGTCCTAATACATTCGATTATTATCCCTTATAATAATACTTTAATGCATTAAGAACAATCATAAAAAAAAAAAAATTCCTTGAAAAGTCCAACACATATGAATTTCTTGAAAGTCCCACACATATGATTATCCTCAAAATATTACACTTCAATATAATATAAAAAAAAAGACATTTAAAAATCACAATTCACATATATAGAAACTAGCCTATCACCCGTGCTATGCACGGAGTAATTTTAAATATTTATATTTATTTTAGATTTTTTTTATATATAAATTATGTTTTTTAAGATTTTTTATAAAAATAATTTAACAATCTAAGGTTTAAGGAAATTTTTTTTTATACTTATTCTTAATGCATTAAAGTGTTATTATAAGGGTAAGACTTGGGAGTTGTGAGAAATTAATAAATGCTAAGGTTTTTTTTTTTAAATCAAAAAATCAAGAAATTTAAATTGGGATATTGGAACTCCCACAAAACTTGTGGGTTAGAGATAGATATAAATAAGGACTTTTCTTAAGTGTGCAATTGCACACCATGTGCCACTTACACAAAAAGTATAAGTGTAAGGTGTAAGTATGGGTTTGGTTATGGTGTGCAACTTACACCTTACACCTTATACCTTACACTTACACCGGTGTAAGTGTAAGGTGTAAGTGTAAGGTGTAAGGTGTAAGTGGGTTGCATATGGTGTGCAACCTCAAAAAATGTGTAAGTGTAAGGTCACCGGTGTAAGTGTAAGGTGTAAGTATAAGGTGTAAGGTGTAAGTGGGTTGCATATGGTGTGCAACCTCAAAAAGGTGTGAGTGTAAGGTTTAATTTTTCACAAAAGGTGTAAGGTGTAAGTGTAAGGTATAAGGTGTAAGGTGTAAGTTGCACACCATAACCAAACCCTATAAATAAATAGATAGATATAGATACAAATATTTATATTTGTTTTAAATTTTTTTTAATATACAAATTATTTGTTTTGGAAAAAGTACTGCAGTAACTATGAGTGAAGTCAAAAAGTTTTGTGGGTTGAGAGAAGTTAATAAATGCTGAGGTTAACTTTTTTTAAAAAAAATAAAAAATTAGAAAATTAAGATTGGCATATTGAAACTCCCATAGGCCTTGGAACTCCCACAAAACTTGTGAGTTAGAAATAGATATAGATATAAATAAATAGATAGATATAGATATAGATATTTATATTTGTTTTAAATTTTTTTTGATATACAAATTATTTGTTTTGGAAAAAGTACTACAGTAATTATGAGTGAAGTCAAAAAGTCTTGTGGGTTGAGAGAAGTTAATAAATGCTGAGGTTAACTTTTTTTTTAAAAAACAAAAAATTAGAAAATTAGGATTGACATATTGGAGTTTCATAGGCCTTGGGAGTTAGATATCTCCTTTTACTTAATATATAGTATAGATAACCATAGCATAATAAAGCTATGGAGGCGTTAGGTCTCTCCATAGTGAGCTAATATTCCCCTCCTGTCTTCAAGGCTTCGTTGGAAAAGCTAAAGACTCCATTGGAAATTTCAGACTTAAATTTAAGATTAATGTTTTGGAGCTCGAAAGCTCGAAAATTATAAATACATTTTAGAATATTTATTTAAAATATAAATTGTCATTTATAATTTATAAAATTATAAATATTTTTTTGTTATAATTTTTTATTTAACAGAATTAATTTTTTAAAAAATCATAATTACTCTCCTATACAATAATAAAATTACTTAAATTATGAATTAAAACATATTTTTAACATCATTAAAAATTGTTAATTAACTTGATAATATATTAATAAAATGGCTGATTTGTTATAAAATTAAAAACTTATGGAGTGAAATATAATTTTCAAAACTATGCGAGGCAATTTATATTTTAATCAAATATCAAGAAAATGTATTTATAATTTACCCATTTAAAATTAAATTTATTCACTCCTTGAGACTTTGATTAAACCACGGTGCTTCATTCACACTCCTTGAGACTTGGATTGAACCATGGTCCTTCATTCACACATTGGAACTTCCAGTGCAGCACCTCCTCGTCTTTTGTGCTTCGTTGTGTTTACAATTTTTTTAGTTGGAAAATTTTAAATATATATAAAATTTATAAAAAAAATTGATAAAAATAATACGGAAATATCATTATTATAATGATATTTTGTTTTCTAGTGAAAAGTTTATAATAAATCAAATTGTTATGTATGAAAATTATATATAAATAAAAAATTTATATAACATTACACTCTTTTTAGATGGAGAGATTTGGTTAATAGTATGACTAATCTTTTTTTATTTTTTCATATTAATATATCTTTTTAATTTTTTACCTTTTCTCCATTTGTTTATATTCAATTCTCTGCTAAATTAAGTAGAAAATGAACTAACTAAATAAGGGTATTTTAGTAATTTAATCATTACATTTAACAGTGATAATCACTTACATTTGAAAAGATAAAAGGGGTGCAGTGTGATTTCAATAGTATTCAGGGGGTTTACTGTAATTTAATTATTAAAAATTGGAGATGCAAAAACATGAAAAATAAAAAGGAAATCTATTAGAAAATCATAGATTAATAAATAAAAATTTGTTCTCTATTTTCATTTCCATGTTGCTCATTCTAAACAATGTATTTAAAAAATTGTCTTTTCTATTTTTAATTAAAAAAATAGAAAATCTTATTATTTAAATTAGATATACCATTCGGAATTGATTTTTGACAACGTGGCTCGGTAAATTAACAACATTATTACAAATTTAGATTTGTAAACTTAGAATTTATTTAGAAAAAGATATTGACAATTTAAATTCATTTTATTCATAAACTCCCTAATATAAAAATACATATTCAGAATAAATTATAGATTGATAAGGGTGGGTGCATAATATTTTTTATAAATTAATAATGAAAAAATGAGGTACGAACAAAGAAGCTGCTACGGCGTAAAAAATGATAACAGAAATATACAAATGCTCTACCAAACAAATCAAACAATATATGTATATTACATATGAACCAATAAATATAAAACAAATCTGTGACTAAATAATGTTTTTAACATAAACATGTACATAATCACTCTCATATCATTCCTCTCTGGAACTAACTAAAAAAAAGAATAAAAAATCCTTCATCACCCTCCAACAAATAATTTCCCAAATAATTCCACATATATATGTATGTTTGTTTTAAGAATCGGAGATCTAGTGCTTCATGAGTGCGAGAAGAGACAAAACAATCGAAGAGAAGACGATAGCTGCAGATATCGGCAATGAGTAAGCAAATCCAGCGTCCATTGACGGTTACGGTGACGGTGTTGGAGCCATTTCGAAGTCTTACGACGATCCAATAACAGAGAAGATATCGATGACCAAGAAAACTGTCAAAGCCTTGAATGAGCTCAATTGGGCCATTGTAGACCAGAGAGAGAGAGAGAGGGAGAGAGAGTGTTTCTCTATGGAGATTGAATTTGAAACAGAAGAGATAGTAGCAGTAGTGATGCTTGTAATAGGATGGAAGATAGTGAGGCAAGAGGGAGATATATATAGGAGAGGGATTTTCAAAGTAGGGTTTAGATTTTTGAAAAGACTCAAATTAAATGACGAGTGGAGCTTTTTTTTTATTTGGAAAAAAAAAATTAAAAATTAAGATTTGAATACAGAAGTTAGTAGGATTTAGATTTTCAAAATAGGGTTTAGGTTTTCAAAAAGGTTCAAATTAAATGATGGATGGAGGTTTGTTTTTTTTATAAAAAAAAAATCAAAAAATCAAAAAATTAGGATTGATATATTGGAGCTCTCATAGGCCTTGGGGGTTAAAAACTCCCTTTTGCTTAATATATAGTATAGATAATTGTGAAGTACATATGAATTCCTTGAAAAATCCATCACATATAAATTCTTTGAAAAGTCCAACACATATGATTAGTATCAAAATATTAAATTTTAATATAGTATAAAAAAAGAAAAAAAAAAGATAAAATGGTGAAACACAACCCGTGCATAGCACGGGTGATATGCTAGTCTATATATTAAGGAAAAGGGTCTTTTAAAACCTAAGGCTTGTAGAACCTCCAACATGCCAATCCTAATTTCCAAAAAATCAAAAAACCTAAGGCATAGCCCCAAGACCTCGGCCAGACCGAGTTACATAAAGCCTCACCAGATCGAAAGACTACTCAAAGCCTCACCACTGAGACGAAGACCTCACCAGACCGAGCATCACTTAAAGCCTCACGGCTGAGACGAAGACCTCGGCCAGACCGAAGTTACATAAAGCCTCACCACTGAAAGACTACTCAAAGCCTCACCACTGAAAGACGAAGACCTCACTAGCCCGAAAGACATTACTTAAAGCCTCACCTAAGCCTCGAAAGACATTACTTAAAGCCTCACCAGACTGAAAGACTACTCAAAGCCTCGGTCGGCTGAGCACGAAGACCTCACCAGATCGAAAGATCACTCAAAGCCTCACCACTGAAGACGAAGACCTCACTAGCTCGAAAGACATTAAAGCCTCACCAGACCGAAAGACTACTCAAAGCCTCAACTAGCCTGAAGACCTCACCAGACCGAAAGATTACTTAAAGCCTCGGCCGGCTGAGCACGAAGACCTCATTAGCCTGAGATTATTTAAAGCCTCACCAAGCTCGAGACATTTAAAGCCTCACCAGACCGAAAGACTACTCAAAGCCTCGGTCCACTGAGACGAAGACCTCACCAGACGAGCATTACTTAAAGCCTCAAAACTGAAAGACGAAGACCTCAATTAGCACTGACATTTAAAGCCTCACCAGACCGAAAGACTACTCAAAGCCTCGGCCCGGCTGAGCACGAAGACCTCACCAGACCGAAAGACATTACTTAAAGCCTCGGCCAGACTGAAAGACTACTCAAAGCCTCACCACTGAGCACGAAGACCTCACCAGATCGAGCATGAAGACATCGGCCGACGAAGGTGTGTCCAAGCACGCTCACGCAACAACCAAGCCCTCCAAGGCACTACAAGAAGGGCCCCAGCCGAGCCTCCTAACCCAAACAATCCATCTCATACTTCACGAAGAAACGCCGACAGCGTTAACCACTTGATTGAGCAAAACCGAGCCATGTTCCAACAAGAACTACCAGTTTCTACCCCTCCGCCTCTACAAATCGTCCATCAAAATTAGGATCAAGTCCAAACAAATTGCCCTCAAAGAACAATAGGGACCGTTTCTTCCACCACTCGCTCCGCGAGCAATAGACCATCTCAAATCCATCGGCCCATTGCCAAAGAGCACTGGCCGACCACCAAAGTACTCCGCCAACCTCCAAAATTGCTCGGCCAACCTCCAAGGCTTCCAATAGTCATCGGCCGACCTCCAAAAATTAGCCGACCTCCAAGACTTCCAACAGTCATAGTCCGACCCCCCGGTCATCAGTCGACCTCCAAAACCATTAGCTGACCGTCCAACGCGCTCTGCAACCCGAGTGAGACCCTACGGGCTAAACAAACTCAACATGACTGGGTCTAATTCTACAAGTAAGGTATTTAACTTCTTCTACATCCGGCGATCATCTGCCTCGATTCAACTGAGCCCAAAGACCTTAGCTAGACTGAGTGTACGAAAGACTCCCAGACCGAGCACCCACAGAGCCTCAGCCAGCCTGAGCACATCAAGATCTCGGCCAGACCGAACACCAAAAAGCCTCAGTCAAACTGAGTACAAACTTACGGTACGAGCTAATCCATCACCGATCGCCTGTGTCCTCGACGACCTTCCAAAGGCCTCAGCCTCGGTTGCTTTGTTTCTACCCAAGGGCTAGCACCTTACATTCCCCACAATTTTGCACATGCCGACTCCCCTCGGCGCACGCAGTCTGTGCCGCTTTGCGCCGGCCCAAAATCTCCAACTTTACTCCCTTTAACTCTCACTGCGCCTTGCCCAGTTGGTTTTGAGTATCTACCTCTATCGCAAAGACCCACGTATTTGCAATAAATTTGGCCACCGCCTCGCCTCCTTCCGTGACTTGGGGACTACTTTACTTTTTCTTATTCCCTTCGTTGGACTAAAGTCGCACTCGAATAGGGGACTCTTGATGGGCATAGCCCCAAATAAGTGGCCCAATGGGTCATTCCAAACAATTCCTAACCCAACATAGGCCCAAGGGCCAAACAAGAAGAAGACGCCGTAAAGGTATGAAAGAAATCAATATATATACAAGTAATCACTCTCTATCTATCTACTACCTTTGAAGCTAAAAGCTTCCATTTTTTATACTAGAGACCTCTAACTTAAACATCGGAGGGTCCTCCGTAAGGCACCCCACCTCCGGGTTCCTTCTTGACGGACTTGGTGCAGTACAACTTGGAAGACGAGGTTCACCATCTTGTGGAGCTCCAGGCCTGCTCGACCCATTCCTCCTCCGACAAAACCGGTATCATCGATTTGGCCGTCTGGGAAACTCTTTCGATTAGCGGCCAGTTTCATTGTCACCGAAATAGCTTCCTTTTCACCCACCTTCGATGTCGGAATGAATGGTTACCACATGATTCATGGCCTTCCTATCGGCGGCGGTGACGCTTTTCCCGCCTACACCTCTCGCCAGCGCCACGATTCTCTCACCTCACCATTGTCGTTGGTGAGCACTGCGGAAGTCTACCTACGCACCAAAATCAACCCCCGTACCAAGCAATTCAAAGTCGTCAAGACTTCAAAAAAAACAACAACAACAAACACACAAGCAAAAAGTAAAGCTCTGGACAGGTATTTCCTATTTGATCTATATCAAAGGCCCAGATTGCTTGCGTGAAGACATGGGCTTCACTTCCCAAGCCACTAACTCTCTCTCTTTTCAATATGTCTGTGTCATGTCACATCATCACATGCATCCCTGCACCTTGAGCCCCGTGCACCGCCAACCAACCCGATCGCGGTGGTCGGCCACCAACAAAGGGTCAAGACTAATCAGTGGTCGGCCGCAAACAGTGGTCGGCACCAATGAAAACAGTGGTCGGTCGGCAAACAGTGGTCGGTCGGCAACATAGCTCGGTCGGCAACAGTGGTCGGTCCGCAACAGTGGTCGGTCGGCAAACAGTGGTCGGCCACCAACAGTGGTCAAGACTAATCGACGCACCAATGCAAACAAAGGGTCGGTCGGCAACATAGCTCGGTCCGCAATAAAGGGTCGGCAAGCAAAGTGGTCGGCCACCAACAAAGGGTCAAGACTAATCGACGGAGCACAGCCATTCGCAATAAAGGGTCGGTCAAGAACAGTGGTCGGTCGGCAAACAGTGGTCGGCCACCAACAGTGGTCAGCACCAATCAGTGGTCGGCCGCAAACAGTGGTCGGCACCAATGCAAACAGTGGTCGGTCGGCAAACAGTGGTCGGTCGGCAACATAGCTCGGTCGGCAACAGTGGTCGGTCCGCAACAGTGGTCGGTCCGCAACAGTGGTCGGTCGGCCAACAGTGGTCGGCAAACAGTGGTCGGCCACTAACAATGGGTCAAGACCAATCGATGGTCGGCTTTAAGAACAGCGGTGGTCGGCCACCAACAGTGGTCAGCACCCATCAGACGGAGCCACAGGCCACCAACAAGGGTCAAGACTCCATCGAGCGAGCCACAGCGCCTCGCAATGATGGTCGGTCGGCAACATAGCTCGGTCGGCAAACAGTGGTCGGCACCAATCAGACGGAGCCCCAGGGCCTCCGCCATATCCAAATGGTCTACTTCTTCCTCCTCAAGGACATCATGAGTAAGATATTCAAAATTCTTTTATCTATGTTGCACATTTCATAACATTTCAGATCAAAAAGCCTCAGCCAGACTGAGCACGCAGACGGAGCCCCAGCGCCTCCGCCATATCCAAATGGTCTACTTCTTCCTCCTCAAGGACATCATGAGTAAGATATTCAAAATTCTTTTATCTATGTTGCATATTTCATAACATTTCAGACCAAAAAGCCTCGGCAGATCGAGCACGCAGACGCGCCTCCGCCATATCCAAATGGTCTACTTCTTCCTCCTCAAGGACATCATGAGTAAGATATTCAAACTTCTTTTATCTATGTTGCATATTTCATAACATTTCAGACCAAAAAGCCTCAGCCAGACTGAGCATGAAGACCTCGTCCAGACCGAGTAACTAAAGCCGTGAGGGGCATGGTATCAGATCCTACCCACGAAGACCTCGGCCAGACCGAGTTACTTAAAGCCTCAGCCAGACTGAGCACTACTCAAAGCCTCACCGGCTGAGCCACGAAGACCTCGGCCGACCGAAGTTACATAAAGCCTCACCACTGAGCACGAGACCTCGGCTAGCTGAGACATTTAAAGCCTCACAAGCTGAGCATTACTTAAAGCCTCGGCCCAGAGGAAAGACTACTCAAAGCCTCAGCCAGCCTGAGCACGAAGACCTCGGCCAGACCGAGTTACATAAAGCCTCAGCCAGCCTGAGCACGAAGACCTCAGCTAGACTGAGCATTACTTAAAACCTCAGCCAGCCTGAGCACGAAGACCTCAATAGCTGAGACATTATAAAGCCTCACCAGACTGAAAGACTACTCAAAGCCTCGGCCACTGAAGACGAGACCTCGGCCAGACCGAGTTACATAAAGCCTCAGCCAGACTGAGCACTACTCAAAGCCTCAGCCAGCCTGAGCACGAAGACCTCAGCCAGACTGAGCATCACTTAAAGCCTCACCAGACCGAAAGACTACTCAAAGCCTCAAATAGCTGAAAGCACTACTCAAAGCCTCGGCCGGCTGAGCCACGAGACCTCGGCGAAGACCAGGGAGTTACATAAAGCCTCACCAGACTGAGACTACTCAAAGCCTCACCAGCTGAAGACGAAGACCTCAGCTGAAAGCATTACTTAAAGCCTCACCAGATGAAAGACTACTCAAAGCCTCACCAAGCCTCGAAAGACATTTAAAGCCTCAGCCAGACTGAGCACTACTCAAAGCCTCAGCCAGCCTGAGCACGAAGACCTCAGCCAGACTGAGCACTACTCAAAGCCTCAGCCAGCCTGAGCACGAAGACCTCAGCCAGACTGAGCATTACTTAAAGCCTCAGCCAGCCTGAGCACGAAGACCTCAGCTAGCCTGAGCATTACTTAAAGCCTCAGCCAAGCCTGAGCATTACTTAAAGCCTCAGCCAGACTGAGCACTACTCAAAGCCTCAGTCGGCTGAAAGACGAAGACCTCACCAGACTGAAAGATCACTCAAAGCCTCGGCCGGCTGAGACATTTAAAGCCTCGGCCCGGTGACTACTCAAAGCCTCATTAGCCTGAAGACGAAGACCTCACCAGACCGAAAGCATTACTTAAAGCCTCACCACTGAGCCACGAAGACCTCAAATTAGCCTGAAAGCATTACTTAAAGCCTCAGCCAAGCCTGAGCATTACTTAAAGCCTCACCAGACCGAAAGACTACTCAAAGCCTCACCACTGAAAGACGAGACCTCGGCCAGACTGAAGTTATAAAGCCTCACCAAATTGAGCACGAGACCTCATTTAGCCTGAGACATTTAAAGCCTCAGCCAAGCCTGAGCATTACTTAAAGCCTCAGCCAGACTGAGCACTACTCAAAGCCTCAGCCAGCCTGAGCACGAAGACCTCGGCCAGACCGAGTTACATAAAGCCTCACCACTGAGCACGAGACCTCAATTTAGACAGGCATTACTTAAAACCTCACCACTGAGCACGAAGACCTCATTTAGCTGAGCATTACTTAAAGCCTCACCAGACCGAAAGACTACTCAAAGCCTCGGCCCGGCTGAGCCACGAGACCTCGGCGGACTGAAGTTACATAAAGCCTCACCAGATCGAAAGACTACTCAAAGCCTCACCACTGAAGACGAAGACCTCGGCCAGACCGAGATCACTTAAAGCCTCAACCACTGAGCCAAGACCTACTTAAAGCCTCGGCCCACTGAGCCACGAAGACCTCAAATGGCCTGAAAGACATTTAAAGCCTCACCAAGCCTCGAAAGACATTACTTAAAGCCTCACCAGACTGAAAGACTACTCAAAGCCTCGGTCGGCTGAGACGAAGACCTCACCAGACCGAAAGATCACTCAAAGCCTCACCACTGAAAGATCGAAGACCTCAAATAGCTGAAAGATTACTTAAAGCCTCACCAGATGAAAGACTACTCAAAGCCTCAATAGCTCGAAGACGAAGACCTCACCAGACTGAGCATTACTTAAAGCCTCGGCCCACTGAAAGACGAAGACCTCGGCTAGCTGAGACATTTAAAGCCTCAACCAAGCCTGAGACATTACTTAAAGCCTCGGCCAGACCGAAAGACTACTCAAAGCCTCGGTCACTGAAGACGAAGACCTCACCAGACTGAAAGATTACTTAAAGCCTCGGCCACTGAAAGACGAAGACCTCAAATTTAGCTGAAAGACATTTAAAGCCTCACCAGATCGAAAGACTACTCAAAGCCTCACCAGACCGAAAGCACTACTCAAAGCCTCGGCCCGGCTGAGCACGAAGACCTCACCAGATGAGCATGAAGACATCGGCCGGACCGAGGTGTGTCCAAGCACGCCACGCAACAACCAAGCCCTCCAAGGCACTACAAGAAGGGCCCCAGCCGAGCCTCCTAACCCAAACAATCCATCTCATACTTCACGAAGAAACGCCGGCAAGTTAACCACTTGATTGAGCAAAACCGAGCCATGTTCCAACAAGAACTACCGCTTACCCTCCGCCTCTACAAATCGTCCATCAAAATTAGGATCAAGTCCAAACAAATGGCCCTCAAGAACAATAGGGACCGTTTCTTCCACCACTTCGCTCATGAAAGCAATAGACCATCTCAAATCCATCGCCCATTGCCAAAGAGCATCGGCCGACCACCAAAGTACTCCGCCAACCTCCAAAATTGCTCGGCCAACCTCCAAGACTTCCAACAGTCATCGTCGGACCTCCAGAAATTAGCCGACCTCCAAGATTGCCAACAGTCATAGTCAGGCCATCGATCGACCTCCAAAACTATTAGCTGACCGTCCAACGAGCTCTGCAACGCGAGTGAGACCCTACGGGCTAACCAAACCCAACATGACTGGGTCTAATTCTACAAGTAAGGTATTTAACTTCTTCTACATCGGTGATCGTCCAAGCCTCGGTTCAATCGAGCCCAAAGACCTTAGCTAGGCCAGGTGTACGAAAGACTCCTGCATCGAAAGCACCCACGGCTGAGCACATCAAGATCTCGGCCGCATCAACACCAAAAAGCCTCGGTCAACCGAGTACAAACTTACTGAGACGAGCTAATCCATCACCGACCGCCTGTGTCCTCGATCGACCTTCCAAAGGCCTCCTCGGTTGCTTTGCTCTACACAAGGGCTAGCACTTTACATTCCTCACAATTTTGCACATGCCGACTCCTCTTGGACGCAGCCTTGCGCCGCTTATGCCGCCCAAAATCTCCAACTTTACTCCTTTAACTCTCACTGCGCCTTGCCCAGCTTGGTTTTGAGTCATCCTACCTCTATCGCAAAGACCCACGTATTTGCACAATAAATTTGGCCACCGTCGCCTCCTCCTTCCGTGACTTGGGGACTACTTTACTTTTTTCTTATTCCTTCGTTGGACTAAAGTCGACTCGGGAATAGGGGATCTTGATGGGCATAGCCCCAAATAAGTGGCCCAATGGGTCATCCAAACAATTCCTAACCCAACATAGGCCCAAGGGCCAAACAAGAAGAAGACGCCAGAAAGGTATGAAAGAAATCAATATATATACAAGTAATCACTCTCTCTCTATCTATCTACTTCTGCCCCCCTGAAGCTAAAAGCTTCCATTTTTTTATACTAGAGACTCCTCTAACTTAAACATCGGAGGGTCCTCCAGAAGGCACCCCACCTCCGGGTTCCTTCTTGACGGACTTGGTGCAGGTACAACTTGGAAGACGAGGTTCAGTCATCTTGTGGAGCTCCAGGCCCTGTTCGACCCATTCCTCCTCCGACAAAACTGGTATCATCACAATTTATAAGTGCTTTGATATAAGATAAGAAAAGTGAAATTAAGAGATGTTTTGCTAAAAGTTGATTTTTTAAATATATATATATATTTTTTATTTTTTTTAAAAAAATATGTAAAAAATATGGAAGATTAAGTAATTCAAAATAAGTTAAAACTTGAGAATTAACTTGTAACCTATTTCCAAAAAGTGACCTAAACCAATAGTAAATGCTTATTATTAATGTGTTTGTATAAGACAAAAAACGATATGGCCATTAAAAATTAAAAGAAATGCTATTGAGCCCAAGTATTGCCTTGTCAAAAAAATAAATAAATAAATAAATAAATTTAAGTCCTAACGCTTCATTTGCTAGAGTTTGATGAGATTAGACTATTTCATGCATCTTTGATTTTTTATTTTTATTTTTTCAAAATTGAAAACATGCCCAACAACTCACACAGACACATTTGTCAAATTCCTACTACTCCTAAGCTTTTAAGAGAGAGGGGTGTGCTAAGTTAAAGTTGGTCAAATGAAATTTCAAATTAAACCAACCCAAACACCATTGGTCTCGTTTGGTAAAACCTAACTTCAAAAAACAGTAAATTGGACCGATATTAATACAACAAACTTGATTACAGGCACCGTTTGGGAAGCCAAAAAGTCAGGTTTTTTGGCTATTTTAGCCACAAAAGATAAAATAGACTTTTTTAGTCACAAAAAACAAAACATCACATCCAACCCATAATCATTACACTCCTCTCTCACAAAAAAAGTCAAAAAAGCCAAAAAACCCTTCCTAAACCAAACTTTTAAGCCCAGGCTAAAATTGCTAAAAAAATCCAAAAGTCAAAAAGCCAACCCACTTCCCAAACGGAGGCTAATTTTTTTCATAATGACAAAAACAATAATGTTAAAGACCAAGAAAAATAATTATGATTCAAATTCAACTATTGTATAGTAAAATTCATACATATTAACATTAATAATAACTAATTTACTTTTCAGTTGTGATTTGTGACACTAATTTTTTGAGCACTAATGGCACTAATTTCTATATCAGGTCAAAAAAAAACAAAAAACAAAAAACAAAGTTACCAAAACAGGAAATTAGTGCCATTAGTACCAGCAGTTTTAGAGCCACAAATCATTTTTCTTTACTTTTTTAGGCTTCCATATTATATTTTTCATTTATGACCCAACGGTTTAAGACTCACACCTTAATGCGTGGCGAGTTGAAAGTCAAAAGTTCGAGCTAATAGAGAGTAGCGGCAAACCTTTTAATTGTTATTTAATATTATTAACATATTAATGCTATCTTTGACCCCCAAAAAAAAAACAAACCATATGACAAGATTATCCTATACCCCCACATAATACCTTTTTTCTACCACACCCCACTGGAACTTCAAATTATTAAGAATATGTTTGGATCATAAATTTTAAAAAATAAATATATTCCATTTATATTTTACTTATTTTTTTACTTTTTCTCTCTAAATCTCTACCAAAATTTATGATTCAAATACAATATAAAAATTACCAAAGTTAGAGAGCGAGAGAACTATCAAGTAAGAATTGAAAATATTAAGAGGACCAATTGTATTCAATTGTTAATTCCTTTCCAATGCTATTTTAGGTAAATTGCAATTTTCATAGGAAAAAATATTGAGACTCACAATTTAAGTTCCACAGTCGTGTATCTACAATAACATGACAAGTTATGTGCCAAGTTATGATTTGTCAAAAATTAAACCACGCAAAATTCAACTTACTAGCCATGTTATTGTGAATGAATTGTGAGACTTAAATGTTGGTCTCCAGCATTTCTCGCCAAGGGGGCATGCTAAGGGATGAATGAATGTCCTCCAAAATTGACACTTGATCTAAATAAAATAAACAATGGCCATTTCATGTTATTTGTCAATGTGGTTGCATTTCAGTTATGCATACCCATCACAAACTTTATTTTCTCAAATCAATTTTACTTCAGCTAAGCTAAGGTTTCTTTCAACATAAAAAAAGAAGAGCAAAGTACAAGCTTTTTTTCGTTCAAAAAAAAAAAAAAAGTACAAGCTTTTCCTTAAAGTTTTTACAATTAAAAAAAATTCATAAAACTAAGAGCAAACTCAAAATTCACCTTTTGTGAATTAGGGAAGAATCCCAATATACTTGAGAGTTAAAAAAATAAAATGCATGAGACACTCCCTCTACAAGATCATCCCCTTCATAATTCGTTCCATCAATCTTCTGAAAACCTGTAGCACATGAGCTATTACAATGAGCAATCTTAACACGAAAGAAATTCAATCGACACAGAAAAGTGGGGGAAGTTGAAATAAATAATTAAATAAAGAATGCATTACAATAAACAAACTCAGTCAATCATAAATAACAGAAAATTTAGCTGCCACGGGGAGCTGAAAGAGGCACAGCTGAGATGTGAGCAAGGCTCTTGCCTTGTACACCTTGTTCAATCATCTGATTTGTTTGTTTGGATTGATATCAGCCATCGATTTTTGAAAAACAATTTCATCAGACATTGATTTTATTTATTATTTTTATGTGCAGCCACAATGGAAGAATGCATTTAGCTATACAGACAAATTGGAAGGAAATGTATTCATTCTAATGCAACAAATTCAATGCATCAAGGATCAATTACTGTTTTTGGGGACCTAAACCACCATACAACAACTGGCTGAGGCATCATCTAGAATTATTTAAGGTGTTTTGACAATTGAGAGCTATTGATAATCGCTTTAGAATCAAGTAAAGATAATTATGGGCATTAAAATGACCAAATTTACAGTATTCATTCTTGTGTAAAAATGCCAAAAAAGTCCCTGCTGATTGGTTTGTGTAATTAGACTTCATACAATTATCAGTTTCCCTCTCTTGGGTAAACCCCTTTAAGTTATTCGCATGCATCGACTCCAAATTCCTGGATGTTAATTGTAATTCTTTTTTTTTTTTTCTTTTTTTTATAATTATGAGTATGCATTCTACATGTGTGACATTTCTGAAACAGATTACTGAGTTTTTACGTGACAGTAAATGCAACAAAGAATTGATAGACAAAAATATAGCACATATTTATGATTGCAACGATCATATTAACATGTGAATAATTGAAACCGATTTTACCCATGCACACTGTCCTTTGTTTTATTTTCTATTTTCCCCAGCTCAAAAACTCTATAAACAGGAAGCATTTCAGTAAAACATAAAACCATGTGACATTGCTAAATAGGAACCCTGTCAGCATTACTTTCTTAAAAACAAATGTGATTACAGTAAGTTATTGTTGCTTTGATGATCTAAATGCCCCCATCACTTTTCTTCTTCTTCTCCCATGTGTTGGAATATTTTGCAAGCTTTAACATCAGTTTGTTGGAAGTTAGAGGTGTCAAAACACACACAAACGGTTGGGTAGAGAAGCAGGAAGAAGATAACAGACTACACTAGTTCATTCCACTTCATCACAATGGCCAAAGTACATTGATATTTATAGATTCTAACAAGAAGCAACGAGGCATGTCATTTTAACAAAGTATTCAATATACTCACAACCCATACCAACAGATATAAACTTCTAGGATGACTCTTCAGTTAATACATGAATCACTCCATATATGTATGATGTGTACAGAAATTTCTAGAATTAAAACATGACTATTTAGAGTACCAAAATCATGTTTAATTTCAAACAGCATGGAACCCAATGCTTCTTGAGTGAAAAAACATACATACCTTACTGTTCTGGATGCAGCAAGGATCCATTCTCTATATTAGCATCTAAATTCCAGCCTCTGAAAACATAAAATAAAAATTTTAATAATTTCATACCCAAACTAGCAATGCCCAAAAACAAAAACCAATCTAAAAGTTAACTTACCTCTCTGTAGCTTCTCTCTTCATTTCTTCAACATGATTTTCAATTTTAGCACATGCTGTTTGGATTTCGATGTTTTTCTCACACAGTTCCTTCCACTGTGCCGATAATGCATTAAGCTCGTATGCTGTGTTTTGCTGATATTGCATGGAGAAAGCATATTAATCAGAAAGTGCATGAACAGAATGGAAACCTAAACAGATGTCTCAGAAATTTTAATGACCTGATGATACTTCCTTTCACGATTCACGACTTCTATCTTTTCATTCAGTTCCACAGCTTGTGATTGCATTCTGTAGAAAAATAGTGCATTAAAACTACGAAGAGAAAATGAACAGAAGCAACTATAATCATTGCACTAAGAGCCCAAAGCAACATCTACGTGAACACTTAAAACTTTGATTTGTCAACTTAATGCAAGGCAGAAAGGTCGGAAGTATATGCAAATGGGAAATGGAAGAAAGGAAAATGAGTAAACCTTTAATTGGAGTCCACCTGTTAGATGCAACACTTTCTTCTTTCTCAAAAGCTTTAGTGGTAACACATATTTGGCCCCACAGCATGCTGAGATGTACTAGTTTAACCTCTTCTCATTATTTCTGTCATTAACATATAAATCACATACATGGTGCTATGCTTTTTTATGTACCCTTTGAAAACTGCTATATTCTCTAGCTTCAATAAAGCTTATTGTGATCAATGGAATTGTTTCATCTACCTGTGTCAATTCGTTGTATGCCAACCATGTCTGGCTACTAAACAAGAGAAGAGACAATAAAAATAAAAATAAAACCTCATATACATCTTGGATAAAAAAATGCTTCAGGGGATTGATCACTCTGGAAGTCCAATTATAAAAGAGAAGCGAAGTCTATTCTTCAACTTGAAGTGTGTTTCATGCCTTAAAAAAAGACCTATGGTTCCACTCTCCCCAAGTAATCCACATCAAGCATACGGAAGCTAGCAGCCAAGCTTTTTCCTTTCTCTTCCCAACTCTACCCTCTCCAACTACACAAAAGATCCCCCAACACACCCAGGTAACACACAATGCATTCCAAACATCTCTATAATCAAACCCCAAAGCTCTCTAGCGACATGACAGTGAATAAGAAGATGGCCAACAAATTCCCCATCTAGTTTACACAAACACCAATTAACAAAAATAGAATGTCCACCTACCAAATTATCAATGGTAAAGATTTTCCCACAAGTTGTCATCCATACAAAACCACAAGTTAGATGAGGCACTTGGCAACAAAACTCCTCTCCAAGCGTCTCCAAGGAAAAGAAATTCCACCATACCGACCAAAGCTGCATAAAATTATTACAGTTAAAAAATTCCTAACTTGGATCTCAACCATCTCATAACACCCTCCCCCTTTGTAATTTTCATGATATTATAAATCTACCTGAAAGGTCAATTAACTCTTCCTCCTCCCAATGATGAAGGTTGCCTCTAAAAGAAATATGCCAAACACAATAATTGCCCTCCTTACGAAGGTAGTCTAACAATGAAGCCTCCTTATCGCTGGAAGAACTCTTAAAACAACCAGAAAGGTTGTTATCTCAGGCATCTAGCCTCATCTAAATGTCAACATGATTACATAGAACACATTTGATTATACCAAGTAAACACTGCAAGCTATAAAACATCTTACGATATGCAATATATGATTTTAAGCTCCGGAATGGACAGGTTTAAACAAACTTACGTAAATTGTTGACTAAAGCAAATGGTTAAGTCTGCCTTCAAATCAAGAAATGAAAAAGACTCTTCATAAGAAATAAAATAAAATACCTGGACAAGAATGCCTCCAATCGTTGGTTGTGTTGTTTCCAGATATCAACACCATGTTTTGACATTAGATCCAAATTTTCTAGCCTGCAACATTAACCATGCAAGTTTCAGCACCTGATTTGAGGAGGGAAAGAAGCAAGAGAGGTGAAAGAACAAAAGACACAACCAAGAGACAACCAGAGAAGATATGAAGTAAGAGGAGCAATGATTTATCTTTGAATATCAGACTTGAGTAATTCAGATGACAGCTATAAAGCATGGGTACTCCAAAAATGTTGCTATACAAGTACCGGGTATTTGCCGGGTGCGGATACACGTACTAGGTACGCCAAAAACGCACCGGGTATGTTTTATACGATCAGTATATTAATGGGTATGCCATGGGTACGTTTTTGGATACTCTGGGGTAAAAAACGAGATTTTTTATAAATTAAAGGGTACCGGAGCAATTTTGTGTCTATTTTAAAAAATTATAAAAATCTGGGGTTCTTTTGTAATAAATAAAACATGAAATCAAATAAAATTAGGGTTCTATTATCCTATATCATTCGATCATCTCATTTCCTTCCGGTATCTCCTTCCGAAATACTCCAAGACTGAAGAACTTCAAAGGTGCTAGGGTTCCATGTCTATTCGATCATCTCTTTCCAGAAATACTCCCAAGAGAGTTTGAAGAACACTTCAAAGGTGCGATTGAAAGGTTTAATCGAAGGTGCTGCTGATTGATTCTCTCCTTCGAAGGTGCGATTGAAGAGGTAAGTCCATCTTCGACTCTTCCCCCTCTTATTCTTCGATTCTTCATCCTCTTTCTTTCATTTTTTTGTCCAGATTTTTGTGCCGTTTCTTCGCAGCAAACTATCAATTTTTCCCCTCTTTGATTTTCTCTTTCTTTGATCCTTCTTCTTCTTCATTTTTCTTGAACTCCCTCTTTTTCTTTTTTTTTTCCCTGATATATGTCCAGATTTTTGAACTACTGATTTTTTTTTCCTGATATATGTCATATATATATGCAATATAATACTTGTCACTGGAATATATATTTTATTCAATACATGCAATATATTAGATCTGTCCAAATTGTTATTTAAATATTTGATGAGCAAAAGAACGATTTTAAAATAAATTATGATCACAGATTCACAGTGCATAATATGTCAAAGTGAGAGATTTCACTAATATTATTTTTAATGCTTAATGATTTTAAATTATAGGAAAATGAGTTCATCAAGCAGTTTAAGTTCATCTGCAAGTGCTTCTTCTGCTCCTTCTATTGATCAATCTGGAGATGAAAATGCTCCTCTTTGGGGCTATTTTACAAAATTAGTCAAACGGGGGGAAGGAGGAAGTGGTAATACAAAATTGAAATGTAATTTCTATAACATTGAGTACCAAGGGTCATATTTTGGGGTTAGAGCCCATTTGTTGCTACTTACTAGCCATTGAATTAGAGTGTGTGCAATTGTGAAGGACAAGAGTGATCTTCTTTCTGAAATTCGAAAGGCAAATCAAGAAGCAGAGAATCGGAAAAAGATGGCAAAGTCAAAAAATGTTCCTTTACCACCTCCATCTTCTCAAATAAGTACTAGCCACGGCGATGTAGGAGATGTTGGAACATTTAGATTGGAAGGTTATGCACCAAGAAAGAGAAATGCAATTGGGAGTAGTCCTTTAGATAAGGCATTCAAACAAAGTGCCAGAGAACATTTACATTCTTTAATTGCTCGTATGTTCTATTCAGCTGGTTTGCCTTTCCATGTGGCTAGGAATCCATACTTTGTGGGTGCTTTTCAATATGCTGCTGAGAATAAAATTATTGGGTATGTCCCTCCTAGATATAATTTGTTGAGGACTACCCTACTTCGAAAAGAAAGGACAAATATTGAAAGGTTATTGGAACCAACTAAAAAGTCATGGGATGAGAAGGGGTTAAGTATAGTATCTGATGGATAGATTGATGCACAAAGGAGGCCTCTTATTAATTTTATGGCAGCATCTAATGGTGGAGCTATGTTTATAAAAGTTATTAATTGTGAGGGTGAGACCAAGGACAAGTATCATATTGCCAAATTAATTAGTGAAGTGATTGATGAAGTGGGCCCGCATAATGTGATTCAAGTAATTATTGACAAGGCTCCTGTTTGCAGTGCAACTGGATCAATAATTCAAGGTAATTATCCGAAGATCTTTTGGACACCTTGTGTAGTGCACACTCTTAATCTTACTCTTAAAAACATTTATGCTGCAAAGGAAATTGGAGTTGCTGCATATGCTTATGATGAATGCCATTGGATCACTACTGTGATTGATGATGTAATGTTCGTGAAAAATTTCATCATGAATCATTCTATGAGATTAGTTATTTTTAATGAGTTTGTACTTTTGAAGCTACTTTTTGTTCCAGATACACGCTTTGCATCTACAATTGTTATGCTAAAAAGATTTAAACGTATATATCATGGTCTCCAACCAATGGTGATAAGTGAGAAATGAGCTTCCTACAAGGAAGATGATGTTGGGAAAATAACTGTTGTAAAGGAAAAGTTGTTGAATGATATTTGGTGAGACAAGATTGAATATATACTCTCATTCACATTGCCTATTTATGAGATGCTCAGATTTCGTGACACCGATAAGCCATGTCTATATTTGGTTTATGAGATGTGGGATTTAATGATTGAACGGATGAAGGCATCCATCTATAGGCGTGAAGGGAAGTCAGAAAATGAAGAGTCGTCCTTTTACTCTGCAGTACATCAAATATTAGTGGAAATGTGGACAAAAAGTAGCACACCTCTTCATTATCTTGCTCATTCTTTGAATCTAAGGTATAATTCACTTTCATTGCATAATTTACTTATTATTTTTTTCTAATTATGAAATCTGGGTATTATAGTGGGATGTAGCTCCATGAAAATCCCATTTGTGTTCCTCCTCACAAAGATGTTGAATTTCCTGAGACGAGAATCAAGTGTTTTAAGAGATACTTTCTTGATTCAAATGAGAGAAGGGTTGTTAATACAGAGTATGCTAAGTTTTTAGGTTGCTTAGAAAGTTTTGGAGACTCTGACTCAATATGTGATAGAGGAGTAATGGAACTAGTGGTTTGGTGGTTGGCACATGGCTCTTTTGCACCTATGCTCCAATCCTTGACAGTGAAATTACTTGGCCAACCATGTTCCTCATCATGTTGTGAAAGGAATTGGAGCAATTACTCTTTCATTCACTCTATGAGTAGGAATAAAATGACACCACAACGATGCGAAGATTTGATTTTTGCGCACTCCAATATTTGCCTCTTATCAAGGAGGAGTCAACTATACATACAAGGCGAGACCAAGTTATAGGACATTGGGGGAGATGCATTTGATTCATTGGAGGGTTCTGGTTTCCTTAAAATTGCAAATCTTTCACTTGATAAGCCAAAGATGGAAGCTATTTTATTCAATGACGAAGTTGATAGAAGTGAACTTTGAAGTGTCAAGTTTAGATACATAGGGCTTTCTTTTGTTTTTTCCTTTGCTTGCATTATGGACTGAATTGGCATTGTTGAATTGAAATATATTAATATTTTTCTTTTAGTTTTGTAGTTTTCTTTTTAGTTTTGATATTTAATTTTAATTTGTAGGTTAGATCCATTAACCATAATTATAAAAATAAAAAATAAAAAAAATATCGGCATACCGCAACTGTACCCGTATCATACTATTTTTGAGTTTTGCTGTATCGACGTACCCGCACTTGTATCCGCACCCATGCTTCCTAGGATGACAGTAATCCAAAGCATGCCCCTTCATGCGCATTACTGCACCTTCCGTAAAACTTTTTCACATTACCCTCCCTAACATTGTTCATCCCTACAGTGTGGCTATTAAATTTACAACATAATATGATAAAATAGGTATTGTCTAGAGAACTTCTACAAATAATTGTAGAAATCCTGCAACCTATATCTTTTGCGAATCAAGTCAAAACAAAACTTTTTCCATCTAAAAACCCTACAAGCCTTTTTCCATCTTATAAAACCCTACAAAAGCAAGTTTCCATAATAGACAAAACCCACCACAAAATCCTCTCATAGGCAGTTCAGGACTTAGTTTCATAATATGTCCTACATCACCTTCATCATGCCAGAAGCAACTAGGCAGTAAATTAGCCTTCTATAATCATACAAAAATGTTACCTGATTACTTGATGTTGTAGTAAACGTTGAGCTTTCTGCAGTGCCTGCTTCCAAGCAGATTCATCATTCCGTTTGTTCATAGACGGTGGTTCAAGTCCATATCGCGACATATCAAGTGGCACTGGAGGTTTCCCAGCTCTAACCCGCTCATACTCTCTGGCAAGCATTGGATGGTTCTGAAATATAAGCTCCAAAATAAGAGATGCTCCAACATGTTCTTCACCTCACATATTGTGTACTAACTAACCATTAGCATTAGCATTGATTAAAAGACCCAATTTCATACACCATTAAAATAAGTCAGCAAATCAAATCAGTAACTAAAAATCTAGTAGTCTTTGAAAATATTTCCTTTTCCAAATATGAGGCTTCCCAGCTTTGTAAGAAGACAATGCAGAGGAAATCATTATTTTCGAGTTTGGTTACTGTAGAAAACGATGTACAAAGAAAATAACGAATAAAATAAAAGCTGTGTTTGGATCATGGATTTGGAAAGGAAAAGCGAAATGTATCTATCTATAATTCATTCACAATTCACCCACGTTTTTCCTTTTTTCCTTTCCAAACCCCTGCCCAAATCAGTGATCCAAAGTAAATGTTTCATCCATCCTAGCACAGAAGAACTCTATGCAAACACAAATAAGGGCATCTCCAATCCTGGACTCAAACCCCTGTATCAAACTCAAAAATTTTGTATAAAAATCTCTATTTTGTGGCTCTCGTACATACGAAATTGAATTTTTAGCCAAATCAAGACATGCAAATTTTACTCAAAAAATTCCACATATTTTGTGGCTCTCAAATTTACACTTAAATCAAAGTTTGTCCATTGGAGGGATTCATATCAAATGTAAAATTTTAGTAGTAAAATTTAATTTTTTTGAGCATCGAATCGAAAAGGAGTATCTCATCAGCAAAACCTTAGAAAAGCGGAAACGCAGTGAGAATGTTAAAAAAAAAAAAAAAAACCTAGCAACGTAATGTTTAGTTGGGAGAGAGAACCTGGAAGTTGAAGCTGGGAAGAGGAGGGAGGTCGTTGAGGAAATCGGAGGGTTTCTTGGAGCTGCGACGCATCTCATCTTCGACCAATCGATCCACCTCTTCTTTGACTTTGGGGTAGCCGTAGTCGTCGTCGATGTAGGGCAAGGCGTCGATGATTTCAGCGCCGGTGGACCACCAAGGTCGACAAGCTTGTTCAGAAGAAGCTGGACGAGGTGGAGCTTCTAGCATTAGAATATCCCCATTGTTGTTCGTCATCGCAATTGTTGCTCGCTTCAGCTTCAGGGCTCAACTCAGCCGACGACCGTAGCTTCTTCTTGTATTGTGTTTGTGAGTCAGGGTAGCGGAGGATGAAGAAAGGGCAATAGCTAGTTCATATGGAAAATCATATATACTAGGATAAATTACAAATATCTAGAGCTTAAGTTATCAAAAAATCACTTTTCAGAAAATTTTATTTTCAACGATTCATCCTCCCTTTTCCTCCTATTTCCTTTGACCCCTTCTCTCTCTTATTGATTACTTTTTCTTTTCTTTTTTTTCATTTTTTCCTGCTCTTCCAATCACCCCCACCATGTGACAAAGGGGGGTGAGGGGGTGACCCCCAAAAGGGGATCCCAAGCATTATTCTTTTATTTTTTTATTTTTCATATTTTTTTTTATTTTTATTGAATATTTTTAATATTTTTTTACTTTTTAGACATACCTAACATAAATATACCTAAAAAGTAAAAAAAATAAAAAAAAACTTTTTAAAAATTCACTAAATACAAAAAATACAAAAAAAAGAAAAGAATTTAGTACATTTTTTTATATTTTTATGTATTTATTAATTTTTAAAAATATTTTTTTATAAATTTTTTACTTTTTAGATACATCTAAGTAAGGTACATCTAAAAAAATTTTAAAAAAATGTCTAAAATTTTAAAAATATTCACTAAAAATAAAAAAACACGAAAACAAAAAAACTTAGTTTTCAAAAAATTTAATTCAAAAAACTCAAACAAAACACAATGAATGGTTCTCTATATCTTGAAAAATTATAAATAGTTTTTTATCAAAATTTTTAATTTAACAGAATTAATTAAAAAATAAAAATTTTAACTATTTATTTATACAATAATAAAATTATTTAAATTATTAATTAAAATAAAATTTTAACATTATCAAAAACTGTTAATTAACTTAATAATTTATTAATAAAAATACTTATTTGTTATGAAATTAGAAACTTTATAAGACATAATGTAATTTCTAAAATTACATAAGGTAATTTATAATTTAAATAAATATCAAAGGTGTATTTTTAATTTATTTTATATACTACTAATAAAATAATAATGTTTGGCAGTTCAAATTCGAGAGCTCTAATATAACTCTAATGGTGGGTCTCACATGCTGATGTAATGTTTTGATTTATTTTTTGTTTATTAATTTATTTATTTTTGTTTGACGTCTCACTAGAGTTTATGTTAGAGCTCTCTATCACTACTCATACATTCCTTAATTTTGGAACTCTAATGACTTGGTAATAAAAAAAACAAAAACAAAAGAATAAAGATTGAGAGTTTTAATTTTAGAGCTTTAGTGATGTGGTAAGGAGTGGGATCTACATATAAATGATGTATGTGTCTATATTTTTTTATTTTTTTTCTTACCACATCATTGAAGCTCTCTTTAGAACTCTCTATCATTATTAAAAACAAAAACAAGACACAAATATTACATCATTATAGGGTCCACACACTATTAGAGCTCTTCCACTAGAGCTCTCATTTTTTTTTTCCTAATAAAAAATGCTAAAGTAGAAAAGAAAAAAATAAAAATGAATATAAGTAGGTAGATAATAAAAAATAAAATGTAGAAAAATAGAAAATTAATCAATGTATTTGGTTTCAATTGAGTTTTTTTGTTAATATTTTTAAAATTTTAAACAATTTTTTTTTTTTTTACTTTTTTAGATATATCTTACTTACATGTATTTAAAAAGTAAAATATTTGTAAAAAAAAAAAATAAAAATAAATAAATATACAAGAACACAAAAAATGTACTGAATTCTCATATATATATATATATATATTTATATTTTTGGTATTTAGTGAATTTTTTTAAAAAAATTCACAAATATTATACTTTTTAAGTGTATTTATGTTAGATGTATCTAAAAATTTACAAAATTGCTTAGAATATTAAAAAATAAAAAAGTAAAAATAAAAATAAAAATAAAAACACGAAAAAAAAAAATTTAATTTTCTGAAAAATAAATCCTAAAAATTTAAACCAAACAAGTTGAATATATTTTTTTGGGCAAATTACATATACCTCATTCGAGGTTTAGCTAAATTACAGATACCCCTGAGATTTCAGAAATTACAAATACCACCCTGAGGGTTATATTTTCATAACAAATTGCCCCTTAATTTGTTATGCAAATATAATCTTCAGGGAGGTATATGTAATTTCTCAAACCTCAGGAAGTATCTATAATTTTGTTAAACCTCGAAAGGTATATGTAATTTGCCCTATTTTTTTTTTACTTGTATGGCCTTAGTTTATCTTTTTGTTTTTTTTACCCTTTTCTTCCTAGTTGTCGATTACCTCCTTTCCCCTAACCTCATTACCATCACCTCTACTTTCACCTTCATCCATCATTCCATGCCACCCTCACCATAGCAGTGGCATAGGAGGGAGACTAGTTAGTGGGCGAAAAAAGTTAGGAAAAGATAAATAAATTTTTGGTGTAATGGTGATGATTGTATAATGTGAGAAAAGAGATTAGACTGAGAAAGGTAAAATTAGATTGTGATAAGTCATGGATTGAAAAATAAAAATAAAGAGTGATATAGAAAAATAAAGAGAAATAGTGGGATATGTTTGTAATTTCATGATAAATTTCACTTGTCTTGTAAAATTCTAAATTCTCCATTTTTTTTTTTTTAATTTTATAATTATTCCCCAAACTTCACTTTTTAGTAGTTTTCCCCAACTTATATTGGATTTCAAATTGAGGAAGTAACTTCTAATTAACTTTAAAAAATAAAATAGATTACAAGTGGTTAAACAGCTGTAACCCTCCTTGTTTCATGAAAATGACATTTACACAGTTAAGAGTAAGATTAACTTTGAAATTAACCTCGGATGATGCTCTTAATTTTCCTCAAGTTAATTGGGTTGATATTGTGCCCAAACAATGTGAGAGAGTAAAATAAACTAAAACAACAGGCTTCATAACCCAACCCTAAAAAACCAAAAAATTATGTTTTGCCAAGTTTTTTTTAAAAAAATAAAAAAAATTACGGACTTGTTTGGTTTGTTTTTGGAAGAGTTGTTTTTGAAAAAAAATTTGAGGAGAGAGTTTAGAAATTTTTTTTTGTTTGTTTGGTTGTATATTTTGAAAGTAATTTTGGAGTTTAAAAGTTTGAGATAATTTAATATTTTGTTATAATTGAATAAATGTGCATGAGAAAAAAAAATAATTGAGAAAGAGAGAGGAGAGAGAAAAAATGATTGATTGATGTGTGAGAGAAAGAGTGATTCTAAAATTTTTTTGAGAAAAACCACAAACCAAACAAAATTTAAAATTTTTTTTTTCAAAACCAACTCTCCTAAAAACAAACCAGACAAGCCCTACATGTTTTCAAAGTCATGGCTCATGATCAAGTAATTGAAGAAGATCCTATTTCTGTAACCATTATCCATTCCTCAAAAAACTGCCAAATTTAGCTAACAGCCAAACTATCCAAGTGCAAACTTGAATTAGATATTCTACATACCTCCAAATTTATACAATAGCAACAATCACTAAATTTCATTCATTCTAAATGGACCCATTATTGGAGACACTGCAAAATTGAATGTAAATGTCCTTGATTTAGGAACCAAGACCAGCATAGCGTGCTCCATTTGCATCCCAAAAATAAACAAACCTCCGCAACTTCAAATGTGCACACATTTTGCCCAAAGCCAATTAAACCTATTACCAGCTCAGAAGCACACTTGCTTAATGACCAAGCCAAGCGGCACCAACCTAAAAATACAAAAGTGAAACCCTATTTGGCAAGTGAATTTTTGATTTTTTTTTTTAAGCTAAAATTTACGAAAAGACAAAATAAGTTAAAATAGCCAATAAGACAAAATGTCACATCAAACCCATAATCATTTCATTTTTCCTCTTACAAACATCATATACAACTACAAAAAAATCCAATCATCTTCCAAAACACAAAAAATTTAACCTACTAAAATAATCAAAAACTAAAATAACCCATTAAGATAGCCAACTTCCCAAACGAGGCCATAGAAGAAATGTTACTTTCCGGCATGATACTACTATATTCAAGAGGAGAACCTCCTATAAAGCAAGAATAGCTCACCATGGCCAAACAAATTAATGTTGACAAGACTCAAAATACAAAATACAGTAAACAGTACCGCCAACAAATTACGATCTCACCGAACCATCTTCATCTTTTCGTTTATTCCTGCTAAGCTGTTGAAACTTTGAAAGCCCAAACCTAAATCCTTTAAGATCAATGCCTCCATGGAAAGTGAAATTACAATCTAGCTCACTAATCTATGAGGTTGGCATGTTTGCATAAAGAAGAGTGAAAAATAGTTCAACTTCAGCTATGTTTCGAATTATCTGAATAAACCTGTTCTTGCTAGGTTCTTCAAGCAGTAGAGGGCTGAATTGTGCAATTCGAGGCAGAAGTTTGGCCAGTGGCATCCCTGACGACAAATTGCCTTCCCCCAATTGAACCTTAATATCTTCCATTAGTGCATCTACCACTGTTTTTAATGATATGTCAACAACATTCCCAAATTCGGCACTGCAAGGAACAAAAAACAACTAAGAAATCAATAGAAAGAAGAAGATACAAATTAGTTTGGGAGTCTGATGTTTAGGGTTCCCACCTTTCAGAACAGGGTATGATAATATGATTAGGATGTATTTTGAAATAATCCCCACAAATCACATAATCAAACAAAAATACAAAATTATAGCTAGCTTCACTATGAAATTTGTATATTACTTAAAAAGGAGAATCCAATGCATGAGGCTTCTGCTAAAGTGGGCTTTAAGAAGGGCAAGATGTATGCAACATGTAGAGGTAGTTCACGTGACTTGAACTCACACCACCAAGGATGCTAATGGCACAAGCCTTACAATTGGACCAAACCGTCCTTTCTTGTATATCACTTATCAAATATATACATATATGAAACTCGTATATCGCCTTCTTGTGACGCCTACTATTTCAGCCTAATAACCTCAAACAGATTTAGCAAGAAAAGTTCTAGGGGAAATTTTGGTATTTATTTACTAGCAATAATTCACCTTCATATTTGCTTCAGAAAATAATATAATGTCAAAGGTTAGGTTTGTACTCAGTCCATCTGTCCTAGTGCTCTCACTTAATGGAAACCAGTACTGGGAATGACCTTTTATCATTTTCCTACTAAAAATGAAATCTAATATAGGGTAGAAAGGTAATTACATCTCCCCTGAGTCGTTTCCAAGCACATAATTGAAGGGAGCTTCTATTTGCACATCCCTTATCCTCTTTTTACACACACTAAATAAAAATTATTTTTATTTTAATTTTATTTTTAAGTGAAATTACTATTTTGGACATAAAATAAACACATTCGGAAGTTGATTGTCGAAAAATTGAAAAACATTCGGAACTCAACTTCCGAACAAGTTATTTAGTTTCGGAAAGAGGGTAACATGGTTGTACATAAACTTGAAACAAATCAAGTTGTCTCATGTGGTTCATTGTGCTGGGTTTCAAACAAAGATATTTCTCAAACAGTCTACACCCAAGCTTGAAATTTGCACTCATAATGGAGTTATACATTTACCCTTTCAACTAAACCTAATATTTCTCGATTGTTGGAACTTGGAACAGAAAGAAAATGATAGTACCTGGATAACACTGCATGTGTCTCCACCATGAGTTGGTCAAATGTGGTGCCATCAGAAAGATCTGGGTTGCCATTGTTGGAGAATGCAACAAGTTTGTAGGATCTAGCATCCTCTGGCATTAAATAGTCCACCCAGTGATGAGGGCTTCCCATGCTCATGAACACATCTAATATCTGTGTAATGGTTTCATGAAGAACAGTGGTGTTGAACAAATCCTTCAACTGCTTTCTGCATATGGAAAGTTTATGAACATTTTTAAAAGATCTGAGATGGTTGATTGATAATTTCCCATAAAAATGGAAAACAAAAATGAAAAAAAGGCTTGAGATAGTTGATTGAGGGCAGCAACTTTGTACAAATAATGCCAAAGACATCTGTACCCAATTTGCTCCTCCTATACCCCCATCCAATGAGGAATAAATTGGGTGCACTTTTTTCTTTTTTAATTGATAATCCCATGCAGTTTTAAAAATTATAGTATAGGGAGAAAAAAAAACTCCAGGCGTTATTACCAACAGAGCTAGTATCTACAAGAATAAGAGTCGAATTTGCCATCTCACCCCTAAATGTTTTGCCAAGAGTTCTCGAAACTCATTTTTCAAAAGTTTATTCAGTCGTGCGGGTTGCAATGCAGGGAGCTTGGGTATAGGGTGTTCTAATTGGATGGTTCCAACAATGCTTTGTTACGGCATCAGGAAGAAAGTAATATTTTGCATTTTTCATTATGCAGTTTCTTCAAAGCTGAGATTTTTAGGAGGGACATCTACATCATAGAACTCATTGGCATTGATCGCATTAAAAGATTTCCATTAATGGAAATCCAATAGTATTGAAATCTGCAGAGACACCTTACTCATAGCTGGCAGGTAAGGTGTGGAAACTCATTTATGGAACTAACTTGGTTAGCTTTGTTGATCAAAACTTAAGGAGCTTGTCTCAAGAGGGTTTTAAAGTTCCATTAACCTCTCTCTCTACACACACACACACACATACATACACGTGTCTTTTCACCAGAGTCCGAAAGAATAGTAAAATCACATTTTGTTGTATACATTCTTGACTATCACAAAGAAAAAAATAATACTGATAAGGTCACCATTGATGGTAAATTATGAAGATATTCATATGCCATATTTTACAACAGAAACAAATGCCTTACCCCTTGAGTACTTCAGACGCTGCTGCCTGCATATTAGAAATCAAAGTCGGCAAGCCATAATTTGAAAGAAAATCAGCACTTGCCAGAAACTGCTGCTGATCATTTCTATCAATTAGATCAGCTTCCTCCTATAAGAACAAGAAATTTTTTTGTGTGATAAATTCCTATAAGAACAAGAATTAAAGGGGACTAATTTCAGAGAAGAAATAAAATATCAGGGCCCACAGAAAATTGTTAAAAAGGTGAGATGGGAGAATTGTAGGGACATCAGTGATGCTTTTCCCTTATTGTTTCTTATTCTAGCTAATCACATCATATTTAAGTAGGAATGCATATCAACTGCACTGAAATTTTCACTCTCATTTCTTAGTCACTATAATGTAAGGAGATCACAAAAACAAATTCAAATTCAACTGAAAAAAATGTTAGAGCCCTAAAAAAGTCCTCCAATTTGACACAATGATGTGAAATGTTAGGTGTCAACTTTTGATTTGTTCCACACCCAATCATATAGGCCCCAACTCCCTTGTCACATCATTGTGGGTGCGTTTTGGGTTCTAAATTGTGAGTCTCTAGCATTTCTCTTCAACTCACTTCTCAGTTCCGGTGTGAGACACATACCACTATGATTGTGCCATAAAAGAATTTGAGGCTTGCAATGAAAGCCATTCAAAATTTCTATGGTACACTTTGGGATGCTTCCATAGAACTCAGCCAAGCAAACCACAGGCAGAGAGGTTGACATTTGATCTTGGTTTCAGGAAAAGAAATATATATATATATATATATAGAGAGAGAGAGAGACAGATGAAAAAAAGACAAAAGCAATGTACACATAACCAAACTCTTCAACAATACTATAGAGTGACAATTTAATTTGAATTTTGGGTCAATTACATTTTACCCACTTGTGGTTTAACCCAAAAACACACCACATTTCTGAGATTTAAAGATGTGCACATAGCCCTGGTAAAGTGAAAAATTAATTGAATCCATCAAAGATAACAGTGCGTGTTAAACACGCGCTTGTATCTGAATGGAGATTAATCAAAATAGCCTATGAAAATGATGACTATGTCCCTATGAAGCACAAGTATTCCAAAAATGGTGCCATACGAGTACCAGGTACTTACCAATGCGGGTACACATACCGGATATGGCGAATATATGCCGGGTACGACAAATATGTTTGGGTACACCGTGGGTACGGGCGAGGGTTTTTTTTTTTGTTTTTGTTTGCAGCTGCTAGAATTTCTTGCATTCTATTATTCTTCTTTCAAGTTCGAAAATCATCAAGTAATATATTTCCAACACCCTTTATCCATGAGTCATGGTTTTGCTCTTTTTTGCATTGCAGCTGCTAGAATTTGTTGCAGCCTTTATTATTTTTCTTTCAAGTTCGAAAATCATCAAGTAATATATTTCCAACACCCTTTATTCATGAGTCATGGTTTTGCTCTCTTTTACTTCATGTTTTAGACAATTAAAAAAAAAAAAAAAAAAAAAAGAAGAAGAAAGAATTATATAATTTTTTAGACAAACTGTTATCTTTTTAGTTTTGATATTGAAACTTTGATTTATATGTTGGATGTTTAGTTATAAAAAAATAAAATAAATAAAATTACACGTACCTATATCCATACCCTATTTTTTTAAGAATTTGCCGTATCGGCATACCCATATCATATCCGTACTCATATCTATATCCATACCTGCACCCGTGCTTCATAGCTATGCCCTTATCATCAACCTAAGAGCCCAACTACCTAGGGTCCAAGATCTCTGTTGGCCGCCTCCATGGCAGCCATCATTACCACAACACCTCCTTCATGGCAATACCTATTGGGAAAAAATGATTTTTTTTGGTTTGAGAATTAAATGAAAATTGTCTCGTAATGTCGGCATCATGAATGAGAGATTGAGAATGATGATTGAGCATTTTACACATGGCCTGACCATGAGGGACACATGGCTTTAATAGTGTCTTAGACCATGAGGGACACATGGCTTTAATAGTGTCTTAGACCATGAGACACACATGGCCTAACCATGAGGGGCACTTGGTTTTGGAAGCCATGAGGTACACATAGCCTTGCCATTTGGCATGCCAAAGATGCCTATATAAAGGCATGCTCAACATTGTGAATATCATCACAAAAATAAGCTAAGTTCTCTCCTCCTCTTTTTCTCATTGTGTATAAAAATAGACCATTCTCATTGGTTACAGTACAAAAATTTTTGCTCTCATATTACAGTCAGTCTGCTCCTGTAATATATTCTTCCTGTGTGAAAGAGTGCTACCTTTGTCAGTTCACCGGAGCTAAGCAAAAGGTCCTTCTATGTTAGCGGGTTCTAAACCGTCGTATCATGGAAGATAGACGGCGACATACCTCCAACACCCACGGTGAGGCGGCGAATCTGTTTTAAGGAGACTGTGGTATCACACAGGCTTCGATTTGCTTTCTTTTCTCATTTCAATATTTTAATTTGTTATATGTATTTCTGTTTATCAAGATGCAATTTCCCATAAATTCTTGTTATGTGGTTTTTCCAATTTAATTTATCATGAATCTATTTCTTTTATTTAATTCACACAATTTGTACAATAATCTTAAAACAGATTCTATGTTTCTCATGAAATTAACAAATAGATTCATATGTAATTAGGATTATACACTGTTTTTTTTTTTCCTTCTCCTAGTATTTAGGATAGAAAATAGTTTGATGCTAGTCTGATAGATTGTTTTCCCTAGGAGTTTTGCTCACTGTATGGTCTATGTATATGCATAATAGTTGTTTGCTATTATAAAATATTAAATCAGACCTGCACTACTATGTTTATTTTCTGGAAAACCGAACTTGTGTTTTGTTATTCCTAAAAATAGAAACCATTCCGTAGTCCACTGTTTCCCACCTGGAATTCATATTTATGTTAATTCTGCTAATGTCTATAGATTTGAATTTCATATTTATGCTAGTAAATGTTGTTTCCATCCAGTCAACTATTCCAATTTATTTAAGTGAATAAATATATTTTTCATGGTGTCTAGTTCTAGAATAAGTATATCTCATGCGTATGATTCTTAGTTTTCTATCATGTTTTGCATGCTTTTATAACATAATTTGCATGCTCGTGAGTGTTTCAATTTGTTTTTAGTTAAAGATAACATGCTAATTATTTTCTAGTTTTCTAGTATAATCAACATGTTTCATATCTATTACATTATAGTTTAATTCACATGTTTATTATTTCCTAAATTTTAAAGATAATTTGCATGTTCTTTATTTTCTATATTTTAATTTATGTTACTTGCTTATTATTTGTATAGCTATTTGCATGATTTTGTTTCTAGAATTAGTTACATGTTTATCGTGTAACTTGTAAAGCTTTTTAATTCTTTACTTTACTTTGCTATTAAGTAGATTGCTAGGAGGTTTAAAATAATTTATTACTTTTATAGTTTCATTCAATTATTTGTTTTGTATTTTATTGTGTTTTTCTGCTAATTTTCTTTACTGGAATACTTATAGGGATGGCAATTTGAAACAGCCCTGACGGGACCCGACCCCGATTGGAATGATTTTTTCTCGAAAAATACCCCTGACGGGCCGGGAATGGTATTTAAAAATAAATCCCCAACCATTTTCGGGCCAGGGACGGTGATATGTTTTACAGCCCCGTACCCAGTTCCCCAATATGAAATTACCATTGTACCCCTATCTATATATATATGTTTTCTCCATTTCTTTTCTCATTTCAGGGTTAGAGACACTGAGTCTGAGTCTGAGACACACACATCGCACTCTCTCGCCTCCTCCTTTACGTCGCTTGGTTGCCTCCTCTACTCCGTCGCTTGGTCGCTCCCTACCCCGTCGCCGCCTCCTCACCGTCGTTGCCTCCTCCTCCTCTGTCGCCTCCTTTTCCGAGAGATTTAAACAGATCCCCACTGTTTGAGATTGATGATGTTGGTATATACGTATATATACAGTTGATTTTGATTCTTATCAATAATCTCTGTTTGTTGTTGATATATACAATATATATATATATTGTTGATAACCTTTGCTGTTGATTTTGATTCTTGTTGATATATAGTTGTTGATGTAATCTCTATCTGTTTGTTGTTGTTGATGTTGATGATGACAAGATGAAACAGATCGATCTTAATCTCTGTTTTTTTTTTTTTTTTGGCCAGGGAATTTTGGGGTTCGGGGAAACCCGATCCCCATTATAGGTTCCCCATCGGGGATTAGGGCTCGGGACGGGGAAATTTTCACCATTGGGAATCGGGGACGAGGAGTATGATCCCTGGCCCCGTCGCGACCCGTTGCCATTCCTAAATACTTATGCGAAAGATAATGAAAAACAAAAAATTACAAAACCAAATGAATAGAATTTGGGACTGTAAAATCAAAAGTTTTGGACTACTAACATTTTTGTTGAACAGAAATACCTAAGCGTAGAAAGGAATTTTGGACCAAATAGAATCCTCATGGATTGCTTATTTTTCTTTATAATTGAAGCAATTTTTTGCTTGAGCTTTAGTTGTGATTAATTTACCAATATGTTAAAGCAAGTTTGTTTGTAATGTTTTGGAACCATTTTATTTGCTTGAAATTGTTGTAGCAATTTTTAATTGTTTGTAATTTGATTAGCAATTTTTAATTGTTTGTAAGTTTTGGAACTTGATTTGTTTTAACCTAGTTTATCCCCTGAAAAACTTAATTCTAAATTTGTTCCCCATGGACGAGGAGTTAACATACTCTTGAATGTTTTGTCAAAGGTTAATTGGGTCTTAAGTGGAACCGGTGTGACCCCTCCAGTATTCCTAGAAACTTTCCTTACCATGTTTGATTATAGGGTAAGTGGGGAGACTAGTTTTGAATTAAATTTTTGATTTTGGGATTTTCTAGTGTTACGTTTAGTTTTTGGAAACATAGTTCTGTTGTATTTTTCAGAAATGGAAATTGTAACTGCTACTGCTATGCTACTGCTAATGTTGGTGGGGATATGAACCTTGGGCCAACTGACTTGCCAACCCCTGTTGTGACCTCTATGGTCAATCTTGCTGTGACCTCTGTGGTTAATCTTTTTGCTACTCTTTCTGTTCTAGGGGGACTGCTCAACCATCATGAACACCCAGAGAAGTTCGCTGGAGTGAATTTCAAGAGGTGGCAGCAAAAGATGTTCTACCTGACTAATCTCAACCTTGCAAAGTTTTTGAATGAGGATTCACCAGCCATGGGAGAGAATGAGCAAGACAAGCAGAAGCTCATGACTTTAGATGCTTGGAAGCAGTCAAACTTCCTTTGCTGGAACTATGTTCTGAATGGCTTGGCAGATACATTGTTCAACGTGTTTTATGCCAAGAAGTCGGCAAAGGAACTGTAGGATGCTTTGAACAAGAACTACAAGACCAAGGATGTTGGGATAAAGAAATTTGTCGTTAGTTGGTTTCTGAACTTCAAAATGGTAGACTAAAAAATCGTCATTAGTCAAGTCCAAGATTTCCAAGGGATTCTGCACGAGATTCATGTAGAGGGAATGTCGCTGAGTGAATCATTCCAGGCGGCTGCTTTGATTGAGAAGTTGCCCAATGACTGGAAAGACTTCAAGAATTATTTGAAGCATAAGCAAAAATAGATGATTGTCGAAGAGCTCATCGTCAAGCTCTAAATAGAGGAAGACAGCAGAAGGAAAAGGGGAAGTACCTGGCCAATCCTCCAGAGTAAAGAAGAAGCCACCAACCAATAAAAGCTCAAAGTTGGGGGTTAGAGGTGGTGTCTCTAAATGGCCGATCTACAAGTTGCAAGAACCTACTTACAGGTTTAATGGGAAGTGCTTTAACTGTGAAAGCGATGGACATAGGGCGGTTGACTGTCGCAAGAAGAAGAAACCCTATAAGAGAAACCCTCCACAAAACAAAAGCCGGATTCACATGGTTGAGATGGAGGATCTACCTCAAGATATGGACGACATGCATCTGTCAGTTGTCGTCTTAGAGGTGAACATAGTAGGGTCCAACCCGAAAGAATGGTGGGTGGACACTGGGGCCACTTGCCACATCTGTGCTGAGAAGAAGATGTTCACAACTTTCAAACCGATTTCAAATGGTGAGCAGTTGGTCATGGGGAATTCTACGACCTCAACTGTTGAAGGAAAAGGTAAGGTGGTCTTGAAAATGACTTTGGGAAAAGAGTCGACTCTAAACGATGTCCTATTTGTGTCGCACATTCGTAAAAAACTTGTCTCGAGGTCTCTCTTAAGCAAGCATGGCTTCCGCATGGTGTTTGAGTCTGATAAGGTCATGTTGACCAAGAGCGGAGTACATGTGGAGAAGGGGCATATATTGGGTGGTATGTTTAAGCTCAATGTAATGACAATTATCCCAAAGATTAATGAGAAAGCTTCTTCTTCTGCTTATATGATTGAGTCCCCTGGATTGTGGCATGATAGACTTGGTCATATGAATTTTGACTCTTTGCATAGATTAATCCAAATCACAAGTGAAACTTGTGTAAAAGGAAAATTGACTAGGACTTCATTTCATTCTATTGAAAGAAGTACCGAGCCTTCAAATTTAGTGCATAGTGATGTGTGTGACTTGAAAGTCGTATAATCACGTGGTGGCAACAAGTACTTCATCACTTTTGTTGATGATTGCACTAAATATTGTTATGTGTATTTGCTTAAAAGCAAAGATGATGCGATTGATAAATTTATTCTTTTTAAAAATGAAGTTAATAATCAACTAAGCCGAAAGATAAAGGCTTTAAGAAGTGATCGTGGTGGAGAATATGAATCGTCGTTTATTGAGATTTGTCCTCAGTCAAATAGTGTTGTTGAGCGAAAAAATAAGACGTTGAAGGAAATGATGAATGCAATGTTGATAAATTTTGGGTTGCCACAGAACTTGTAGGGGGAAGCAATTCTCTCAACAAATTACATTGTTAATAGAATACCTCAAAAGAAAGTAGACAAAAACTCCGTATGAATTGTAGAAAGGCCACAAACCTTCTTATAATTTTCTACGAATGTGGGGGTGTCTTACAAAAGTGGCAGTACCTACACCTAAACGGGTTAGGATAGGTCTGAAAACCGTGGAGTGCATATTCATTGGTTATGCACAGAACAGTAGTGCATATAGGTTTCTTGTGCACAAGTCTGATGTTTTAGATATACACAAGAATACCATTATGGAGTCAAGGAATGCATCCTTCTTTGAGGACATGTTTCCTTGCCGAACTCAAGCAGATGATCAAAGTTCTGAAAAGAACATTGAAAATGATCCTAGTGATATTGATCAACATGAAGAAGTAGATGAGCCAAAAAGGAGTAAGAGGGCAAGGATATCTCCGGACTTCTTGACTTATATGTTAGAGGAAGAACCTCGAACTTTTCATGAAGCTGTGACTTCACCTGAAAATCCTTTATGGAAAGAAGCGATTAAAAGTGAAATTGACTTCATCTTATAGAAACATACCTGGGAGTTGGTTGATCTACCCCCAGGCAGTAAGGCCTTGGGGAGTAAGTGGATTTTTAAAAGAAAGATGAAGGCTGATGGGTCAATTGATAAGTATAAAGCTAGGCTAGTTATCAAAGGATACATGCAACAAGAGGGTCTGGATTACTTTGATACGTATTCACCTATATCAAGGATTACATCCATTCGCATGGTGGTTGCGATATCAGCTTTACATGGTCTGGAGATACACTAGATGAATGTAAAGACGACTTTCTTAAATGGAGATTTAGATGAAGAAATTTACATAGAGCAACCCGAGGGGTTTTCAGCTTCAAGACAAAATAAGAAAGTCTATAAGTTTGTCAAGTCATTGTATGGTTTACAGCAAGCTCCTAAACAATGGCATGAGAAGTTTGACCACGCTATGTTGTCAAATGGGTTTAGGATCAATGAGTGTGACAAGTGCGTATATGTCAAAGATACTGACAAAGGTTACGTCATTTTATGTCTATACGTTGATGACATACTCATTGTTGCTAGTAATGATAAAATGATTAAAACTACCAAGAGATTGTTAAACTTTAAGTTTGACATGAAAGATATGGACCTTATAGATGTGATTCTGGGTATTAAGATTACCAGGACATCTGGTGGTATTGCATTTCTGTAGTCTCATTATGTTGAAAAAATACTTGTGAAATTTGGTAAATCAGATACGAGTGTGTTTAAGACACCAGTGGATTTTAGTCTACATTTGACCAAGAATAATGGTGAGAGTGTCTCTCGGCTAGAATATTCTCGAGTCATTGGAAGTTAATGTATCTGACGAGCTATACAAGGCCGGGTATAGCCTGCTCTATTAGCAAGCTTAATAGATACACGAGTAATCTTAATGCTACTCATCAGAAAGGCATTATGCGAGTGTTAGGTTATCTCCGCTACACCCGGGATTATGGGCTACATTATACCAGATACCCAACGGTACTAGAAAGGCATAGTGATGCTAATTGGATATCTGATATAAAGGACTCCAAATCCACTAGTTGTTATGTATTTACCCTTGGAGGGTCAGTCGTGTCTTGAAAATCTTCCAAGCAGACATGTATATCGAGATCAACGATGGAATATGAGTTTATTACTTTAGATAAAGCAACTGAAGAAGCTAAATAGGTTTGCCAATTTGTTGAAGATATTCCACGCTGGCCAAAACTTGTGCCTGCTATCTGTATTCATTGTGATAGTCAATTAGCGATTGGACGGCCACAGAGTAATATGTATAATGAAAAGTCTAGATATATCCGTCGTAGATATAATTCCATACAACAACTACTCTTGAATGGAGCGGTCTCTCTAAACTATGTAAAGTCTAAGGACAACACTGCCGATCCGCTAACCAAAGGGTTAACTTGAGAGTTAGTAGAAACGTCATCAAGAGGAATGGGATAAAGGCTTTTAATAAATGTTACCGGAACGGAAAACCTAACCTAACTAATTGGAGATCCCAAAATCTAGGTTTAAAGGGTCAACCTAACTACGTGTAACGGGTGAGTCACTGAAGAGATAAATCCTCTTGCCCATTCCTATATTCAGTGATACTCTGTGAGGGTGAAAGGTTAAGCTAATATTTTTAATGACCCAAGTGATGTGAATAATCAACTATGGTATAATGAGATATCTTATATAGGTCACCTATGTAAGTGCAAAGTAGGGCCATTTATTTAAGAATTGACAAGGCCGAATCCTTTAAAAACACTCGCTGAATCAGGCTAGTGTTCCAAGGCCATACCGGACACACCAGTGAGAATAAGAACAATGGTTAGAATAACTCTTGTGTGAGGTCTATTGTCTTGGTTTACACAAACAGCATAACAGTTCAAGCCATCATGTTCACTGGTCAGCAGCCAGTAAATCAGATAGGCTTTCATTACGAAAGATTCAAGACCAACATCTACCTTTTCTGATACAGGGTTAGTCTGTGTGCTCTCTTTCCGAGTCTTTGTTGTTTAACGTTACCCATCATTCTTATTAGGTCAATTTTTATTCATGTAACGGATTGTTGCAAAAAATGATTTTTTGGTTTGAGAATTGAATGAAAATTGTCTCATAATGTTGGCCTCATGAATGAAAATTGTCTTAGACCATGAGGGACACATGGCCTTAATAGTGTCTTAGACCATGAGATCCACATGGCCTAACCATGAGGGACACATGGTTTTGGAAGCCATGAGGTACACATGGTCTTGCCATTTGGCTATATAAGGGCATGCTCAACATTGTGAATATCATCACAAAAATAAGCTAAGTTCTCTCCTCCTCTTTTTCCCATTATGTATAAAAGGAGCCCATCCTCTTTGGTTGGAGTACAAAAAATTTTGCTCTCATATTATAATCAGTCTACTCCTATAATATATTCTTCCTGTGTGAGAAAGTGCTGGCATTGTCAGTTCGCTGAAGCTAAGCAAAAGATGCTTCTGCGTTAGCGAGTTCTAAACCGTCGTATCTTGGGAGACAAATGCCGACATACCTCCAACACCCACGATGAGGCGGTGAATCTGTTTTAAGGAGACTATGGCATCACACAGGCTTCGGTTTGCTTTCTTTTTTCATTTCAGTATTTTAATTTGTTATATGTATTTCTGTTCATCAAGATGTAATTTCCCATGAATTCTTATTTTGCAATTTTTCCAATTTAAATTACCATAAATCTATTTCTTTTATTTAAAAGTCACACAATTTGTACAACAGTACCAACGGCATAACAACCCTACCAATAACACCTCTCTCTCTTGACAACCCAACATCCATCTCCACTCTCACACACAACTGCACATATTCAGACACCTCATGGCCATCACAGTAACCCACAACCACCACTCGATTCAAAACCACCTTTTGCGGTGGCAGCTGGTAATTCCCTTCTCTGTCTCTCTCATCTACACGCAAAATCCACCATTAGTTACACGACCCCTCCATGGGGGTTTTAAGACAACTGGCTAGGCACCTTTCAATTCCTCCATCACTACCATGGCAGCCATTCCTCACTCCCTATTTACCAACAGCCACGGCAGCCTAAATATCCACCCAAACACCATCACCCACCCCCTTCTTCCTCTCCTGTTATACGGCCCAGCACACATCCACACTAGTATTTACTCTAACTTACCCTCTCATCAAAAGATTTCTCTTTGTTGGGATGTCTAATTTTAGTTTTAGAGAGTGAAAGAGATAAAACCATGAGTGCTCAAATTTTAGTGAGAGAAAGTTAGAGGTTGGGGGTAGTTGCATGGAAACGAAAAAAGAAAAAAAGAAAAAGAAAAAAGGACAATATAGGCTGTTTATAAATAAATAAATAAATAAAATAAAATAAAATATACTGTTAACGGAGTTGGATTGTGCAATTTAGTGTACATTTTTCAATCGTAGTGCCCAAATAAGGGGGTTGTGTGTACATTTTTTAATCATAGGGAGTGTTCTATGTTTTCAAGTTAAACCGCAGCGGCAAAATGTAATTTACTGTAAAAATAAATAAATAAACTACCAAGAATCACCACCCATACCATCACTTATTAGCATCTTTTTTCTTTTTTGTAGAGATATAACAAAGAATTTTCTCTACATTTCAAGGATAATTAGAGTGTGTAATTGTCTCTATTCTTTATCTTTTGACACAAGGCATAATAGCACAACCTAGGACATGCTGAATAAAAAAATTAAATAACAACTTGCCAATCAATAACCAATTAATCCTTTTACCTGTGAAATAAACACAGGCAGAATTTATGCATCTATAGTTAAACATTACACGACAAATCTCCTTGAGATTTTGAATGCTACGAAAGAAAAACCTACAAAATACCATAACGTGTTTTGTTTTTAGTTAACCATTGGATAAAACCACATGGTTTACAGCAAAGCGAGGAAAAATAGCATTTCCTCAAGCTTGTTAAGAACTATACCCCAAACACTTACCTGCAACTTCAAACAGTATTAACAGAGAATCAAAAGCACACAACTATTTTCCAAACCCTATTTGGTGCACAAATAAGATAGTGAAATGTGTAAATATTTCTTTCCAAACTAATAAACAGAGGAAAGACAGTAAATCTTACAAGTAGATCAAAACTTCCAAGTCCACGTGCTGTGTCAACATATAAATGTCTCCCTAATATGTTGACTTGAACTCTAATATATAAACTAGTCATAGTCATTGCCCAAAGGGAAACCACCATTCTTGTGAAACCTGCGCAAAAAAAAATATATAATATTAACAAACAAGAAATGCCCATTATAATAGGTTTACTGCTAGAAGATTATATAAAATTACAAGAAAGAATAAATAAAAATTTGTACGCTACACACCATACATATAAGAAAAGTGAAAGGTCAACAATATCGTACTTAGAATTTTGAGTCTCTCCCATAGCTCAAGTTTCTCAGAAGATGTCAGAGTGTTAGGCTGACCCTTCCCTCTTATTAGCCTCTCTGTCAAGTGCAAAAGGTCTAGCTCTTCTGCCACCCTACTACTCAATTCGAGCATTGAATGAGGCAATGTTGTTGTATCCGATATTCGTTGAATGTTCTCAAAATGCGCTTGCATTCTATAAATATTAGTCAAAAAAACACAAAATTCAGAACCTGCATACATTTGTTTCTCAAACAATTTACAATTAACCAATAAAAGAAATGATAATTGGATTTCAGTTCTTAACTGGGCCTTAATGAGCTCATCATTTTCGCGCTCCCCCGCAAGTTCTCTCTCCAGATCGGAGAGCCTGCGTCTGTGAGCATCATAAAGCTTGTACAGAAGATACCCACTTCCTAAAGCCCCAAGTGTAAGGTAAACCTTCCTCCTATGCCTTCTCCAAAACTCCCTATCACAACAACATAAAGGGATAAAATTAAGCAAACATTTATTTCTCACAAAACCCAACTACTGAATTTATAGATACACAATACCCAGTTCAAGATACAACCAACTCAATCACAAAAATAATTAATTTCAAGCATAACCCAATGATATAATACCAAAATAAAAAGAACCCAGATAAGGAAACAAGCAATTGAGGCACAAAAACAGTTGTATTTCACAATACCCAATTCATGTGCATACACGGAAATGATGATATAGGGCTTCTCCGAGCTCCAAATTTCCCAAATTAAACAAACTACAACATAATATTATGCAGAAAACACAAATACACAGGTGATGATAACTTCGATCCGAAGTAAAAAGAGAGGGAGTGAACCAACCACATTCAATCTCCGTTTGTATTTCGGTATGTACAACTAAGTTTACTTTCCCACCGACCTCAACAACTGCCGGACTGTCCCCCCTTCTCTCTCTCTCTCTGGAAAACGCACTTTCTGTCTCTAGAGCCAAGGATTAGGCCTTGAGAGGGGTTTAAAAGGACGAACGTCACGAAGTTAGGCCACCGCGAAACTTTTGGAGCAAACTCAGGCTCCGTTTGGCGAAGGGGTTTGTTTGTTTGTTTGCTTTTTTTTTTTTTTTTTTTTTTTGCTATTTTAGTCACAAAAGGTAAAATAGATTATTTTAGTAACAACAAATAAAATATCACATTCAACTCATAATCATTATATTTTTCTCTCACAAAAAAAAGTCAAAAAAATCAAAAAAACTCTTCCAAAACTAAGTTTTTTAGTCCAGTCTAAAATAATCAAAAAAATTAAAAAGTAAATTCATTTCCCAAACAGAGACTCAAATTGGCAAAATCTAGGCTCTTTGTCTTAGAAAAAAAAAAAATATATATATATATATATATAAGGTAAATTAGCATTGACCTCCTTGAAATTTCATGAAATTATTTGGGTGTGTTTAGTTTGTTTTTGAAAGAGTAATTTTAAAATTAAAAAAAAATTAGAGAGAGAGAGTTTAGAAATTTTTTTGGTATATTTGGTTGTATATTTTGAAAGTAGTTTTGGAGTTTGGGATGATTTGATATTTTGTTATAATTGAGTGATGTGTGTGTGAGATAAAAAAGTGATTGAAAATGAGAGATGAGAGAAAAAAAAAGTAATTGATTGATGTGTATGAGAGATAAAGTAATTTTAGAAATTTTTTTGAAAAAAACCACAAACCAAACAAAATTTTAGAATTTTTTTTTAAAAACAACTCTCTAAAAAACAAACCAAACAAGCCCAAAGTACACCTCTAATATTTTGGCCTATTTTGAGAAGTGGATTTAAAAGCTACTTCTCAGCTTTTAACCCATTTTTTTCTCTCACAAAAAACTCAAAAAATATTAAAAAATAGCTTTTAACCATCTTTCCAAAATAACCCTTTGAAATTCCACCCATTTTTATTGAATAATATTATATGCATCAATTAGTGTAATCTAATTGATGATGTGGCACAATTTAAAAGGTTTTAGTATTTATAATTATATTTATAATTTGTATAACGAGTAAGGTCAATAATAATATCATAACCAGTATTAGTATATTAGTTAGTATACTAATTGGTAATGTAGCACCACCGATTTTTATTAAAAGTGTATTTAACTTTCCCTAAATAAGTGTATTTATTTAGATAAGTGCACTTATTTATATCATATTGCCTCTCTAATTTTTTTATAAAAAATCAAAAAAAATATTGTTATCCCAAGTAGGCAACCCAAGAGGCAGTGAATTGGGTTATTAAAAATTTTACAATATTAAAATTAACACAATATTCAAAATTTTAACAAATAAAAAAAACATAATAATAATTATTAATATAAAAGTAAGAGAGATAAGGAGAGAAAATCAAACACTGAGATTTATAATAGTTCGGCACGCCAAGTCTACGTCCACTCCCCAAGGAACCTCATTGAGAATTTTTTTACTATCAATTGAATAAATACACCACCAAGCTTATAAATTTGGTACATGACTTACTCTTATCTATTGAGTTTCACTCAACAATAAATGTCTTACCCTTTTAAAATCTCTCAAAAAAATAATGAATAAAAATAAGTGGTACTTAAACCCTCTTTTACAATAATTCTTTCACAAATAGTAGATATGAAAGTGTAAGAACAAATGCTACACTTAGATCTGAAAGTGAAATAATAGAATACAATATACTCAGAATTTTGGAGCACACATAAATTTTTCTCTTTAAATTCTTGATTTTTCTTCATACACAACACTTCTATTTATACTAAAAAATATACCAGTTAAAGAGGGCAAACGCTCCTCAAGATGTCAGCTGAATGAATCAATTTGGAAGAGAACCGCGTGGAAGAAAATTTGCACTCTTGCAAATTTGAATATCTTTAAGTATTAGCCAAAATTGTACAATAAAGCAAAAAGTTAATAATGACTTTTCATATGCTATGATAATGTTTCCACTAATAATGTTTCTAGGCCTGGTCTTGAGATTTTCTGGGCCCAAAGCCAATAATTAACTACTAAATTTCTAGGGCCCTTCACACTTTTTTTTTATTGAATGAAAAAAAAAATTAAGGTAAAGGACAAAAAATTTATATTAAAATCACAAAAAATACTTAGCATTACATTATAATAACTAATAAGTATCCCTTGATCCTCGCTTTTCTTGCATTTTTAGAAGTAAATAAATCAATCATACTTGCATAATTTAGTTTTTTTGCAAAATCATTTTCAATGAATAACAATGCTAATCCATTCAATATTTTTTGTGACATGGTTGATCGAAGGTAATTTTTGATGATTTTTAACTTTGAAAGGCTTATTTCTCCCGATGCAACTGTAATCGGAATAGTCAAAAGTATCCTATAAGCAACCCATGAATTTGGGAAATAATTTGCCATCAACTACAGATGATTGAGCACTTCAATTGGTTTATTGACTTCTTTTGGCAATCTCTCTTTCAAGACTTTAGCTCCATCGATATCGGAAATCTCACAATGTTTTAAAAATTCTTCAAGGTTCACATACCCCGCCTTTAATGATTCATTGCTGCACTTTTTCAAGTCAAACAAAAAGCCAAAGTTTGCCTCATATACTTTGAATTGTTCGAACCTATTTTTAAGTGAACAAAGGGCTTGATCAACAAAATAAATGAAGTAACCAACTCTAAATGATTCTTTAGCCGACTGGGTCACCTCTCTGCTAACATTCTCATCAAATTGTTTCTTTCTAGAAATGATGCGCTTTTCAACAAATGTAGGTTCAATTCCCAATTCACTTACCATTTCTTTAGCTTCAACCATAGCCTCTGTGAAACCAACTTCTCTATACATTGCAACATACTTAACAAGCCCATCTAGTTGCTTTACAGCAACTACTATATCCATATTTTCACTTTGAAGAAGCTTGCTAACAGAGTTCACATGAAACAACAAATTGTACCAAATTACAATACTAAACAAGAATTCAAAAGTCTCAAGTTCATGAGTTACCAGGGATTTAGCTTCACTTTTTGCAATCGAATCTGTGGTAGAATTGTTGTACAAGTCAACAAAAGCATCTCTTATTTTTTAAGCTTGGTATCTTAGTGGTTTAACACTTTCAATGCGACTTTCCCAATGCGTTTGCGACAACGACTTAACCGTGAGGCCTTCCTTTAGATTATCTTTTAAAATTGCCCAACGTTGAATGGAAGATGAAAATAATACATATATGCGTTATACCACACCAAAAAAAGTTTTTGCTTTAGAGCAAGAGTTGGCCATATCACAAAGCACAAGGTTAAGACTATGACAACCACACGGTGTATAGAATGCTCTAGGATTTACTTGAAGTACTCTTATTTGAATACCTTTGTTTTTGCCTTTCATGTTAGAACCATTGTCATATCATTGCCCTCTTAAGTCACCAATATCAAGTTGAAGGTTAACTAATGCTTTTTGAAATTTATCAAAAAGTCTTATCCCTGATGTATCATCCACATTCAAGAATTCAAAAAAAAACTCTTTCACTTTAATTGGACTTGTTGAAACATCCATGCATCGTACAACAAGAGATATTTGTTCTTGATGGCTTATATCCAGTGTACAATCAAGTATGACCGAAAAGTATTTTGCTAGTTTGATTATCGACAAAGTTACACTTTTGACTTCCCTGGCCAACATTTGTATCACCTCATTTTGAATTTTGTGACTCAGATAATGGTAATGAATCTCACAATTTTCTATCCGCCGCAAATGTTGTTCCATCGTTGGATCAAACTCGCCAATCATTTCAATTATGCTTAAAAAAATGTCCATTGCTTTCTTCATGAATCTTCTCATGGCTTCCACGAAAAGGAAAATTATTCTTGGCAAGTGTTTTCACAACTGCAATTATCATCAACAAAATCCGTCTCAAGTACTCTTTTTCTTTGTTAGCTTGTTCTTGTATACTTTTATCTATTGTTTGATACTTTCCCAATTTTTCTTCAAACTCAATCCATTTGCTCATGCAAGTAATGTGCTCGTTACCACTTTCATGGCCTTTAAGTCTCTCACCAATATTTCTCCAGTCTTTAAATCTTTCGATAGCCAATTGAGTCTTATTTCCCTCTTGCTTAAACAACTTACAACAAAAGCAAAATACTCTATCCAAAAGTTCCGAGTATATCAGCCATGTTCTATCAAATTTTTCTCCATTTGGTAAATGTCGAATATAATGAACAGGTGAGAAATGCCTATGCCTAGAAGAATCATCCTTAGGGAAGTTGAACTCACAATTTCTTCTCACAGGACCTCTTTCGACTAAAAAATCTCGTAAATTCTGGTCAATTATTTTCCAAGTCCCTAGATCATCTATATTTGAATGCTCACATTCCGTATTCATCTCATCACCTTAATTGGTTTCTGCACTCCCAAATTCCCCATTTCCTTCTTCATCCACCAAATTTTCATTATCATTATCATTATCCACCAAATTTTCATTCTCGTTATTTACCAAAGTTTCAAATTCTTCACTATTCAAGTCTTCAACTGATTGTTCTATTTGTTTGTCACTCATAAAAAAATTATCAATAGCTCATCTTTGACACTCGACTAATTTTTTGACTCTTTGCTTCTTTTTCCTTTTTGTGAATCCAGACGGATAATTTCTTTTAAGAGTCATAATGAGCTGAGATCAAAATATTTTTTTAGATCAAATCAAAACAAAAGCACCACCACTTAATAAAACACAAAACTTTTAAATTATGTGATGTGAACTATTAAACTTAAATGAATTCTTCTTGATGATATAAATACCAATATTATAATAGAAATTAATTGGGCAAAAGACAAGACAAATATTTAATTAATTGAATAGAAAAAAAAATATTTACCTGTGTTTACTGTGCTGAGATCAAAATATTTTTTTAAATCAAAATTCAAAACAAAAGCACCATCACTTAACAAAACATTGTTTGGTTTGTTTTTGGGAGAGTTGTTCTTGAAAAAAATTTTGGGGAGAAAGTTTAGAATTTTTTTGGTTTGTTTGGTTGTATATTTTGGGAGAGTTGTTTTTTTGGAAGTTTGGGATGATTTGATATTTTGGGAGAATTTGAATAGATGTGTGTGAGAGAAAAAGTGATTGAAAAAGAGAGAGGAGAGAGAAAAAGTGATTGATTGATGTTTAAGAGAGAGAAAGTAATTTTGAAATTTTTTTGAGAAAAACTCAAACCAAACAATTTTTTAGAAATTTTTTTCTAAAACTCATCTCCCAAATGCAAACCAAACATACCCAAAATCTTTAAATTATGTGATGTGAACTATTAAACTTAAATAAATTTTTCTTAATGATATAAATACCAATATTATAATAGCAATTAATTGTGCAAAAGACAAGATAAATATTTAATTAATTGAATAAGAAAAAAAAATATTTACCTATGCTTGCTGTGCTGAGATCAAAATATTTTTTTAAATCAAAATTCAAAACAAGAGCACCACCACTTAACAAAACACAAAACTTTTAAATTATGTGATGTGAACTATTAAACTTAAATAAATTTTCCTTGATGATGTAAATACCAATATTATTATAGTAATTAATTGTACAAAAGACAAGATAAATATTTAATTAATTGAATAGAAAAAAGAAAAAAAAATTACCTATGCTTGTTGCTGCTTCGGCTGGGCTGCTGGTGTGTGCTATCAAACAAATGTAGGGAAGGTTGGATTAAGAGATGATAGGGTTAGGAATTAGAAAAATGGGCCTTTCAGACTGTTGGGCTGGGCCTTAAACTGTTGGCCTTTTAATGGGTCAAAAAAATTAAGTTAGTTTAGGCATTTTTAAAAACAAAATTGGACTTAAAACATACCTAACATATTATACTAACTTATAATAGGAGGGTGCCCCTATTTTGGGCCTATTTTGAGGGGCCCTAAGCCATGGCCTTGTGGGCCTACAGCCAGGGCCGGGCCTGAATGTTTCCACATGCTAATATATATGATACAATTAATGTTTGTGTAAAAAGTCTAATTGCTCCCGTGATGTATGCTATTTGTGTTAAATGCATTATATATATATATATATAATATTCTAATCACATATTTGTATACAAAGAAAAATCTCTTTAAATAATATTTATAATAGATCTGAAAATATATGTCCACTTTAAATTAATATATATGTTGTAGAGTTTTTAATTAAATATATCCTATCACTCCATATAAATTTTGTCAAAAGAAGACAACCCATCAATATGAAATTTGTCAAATTAATACAACTAATCAATATTAATTTCGTCAAAAGGTAAATAGTGACCGGCCGAATTTTTCAAAATCGTAAATAGTAATATTTTCAAAATATTTCTATTTAAATAATATTTATAACAAATATAACATACAGCCTATAGTTTAAACAGATTTAATTTGTGTCAAAAAATATAGAACATGTGCATTAAAAAATCCAAATATGTGTATTAAAATATCCAATTTTTCAAATAATATTTTAGACATCATCAAAATTAAATAACATGATTGACAATCTCTCTCTTTTTTATGATGGCAATACAAGTATGTTTTTGACGCAAAATTAAAATCAACAAAATATTTGACAACTCTGCAAGATATAATTAAATCACAAGCATGCACAAAATATTCTCTCCCTTTGTCATCATCAAAATAAAATATCTGAGATGCCAAAATATAATAATAGTCCTTAGGTCTTGTCAAGCGCACAAAATGTTGACAAACAAAAGATTTGAGCAGATATGTATCGAATATTGGATCGATGGAGTGTACAAAAAGTGACAACGATGATAGGCAAAGAAACGAAATTATCAAGTGTTGGAGAAATTTTTTTTTTAAACTTCTTGTGTAATCATGTCATTCCTTACCTTAGTCATTAATGGTTCGGACCTGCATGAGGTGTCTGCAATGCAAGCAAATGAGAGGTTACCAGTGGTGCAGGCACATGCTATTCTTGTAAATGAGGGTCCTAGTGTTATTGGTAATCGAAATGATATCGATGCTATTAATAACACTATGACTCTTAGTACATAGGCAATGATTGTAGTTTCCAATATGGTGCAACGATTACAAGCAAAAGCACAAGAAAATCAGCAATAGAGAGATAAGGTATGCTTGTTAAAACAACAACTGGTTAATATGTGTAAGGAGAAGAAAGAGCTAAAAAGGAAAAATGCACAGTTGGAGAATGCGATGCAATATTATGCAACGGTTATAATGCCAAGACTCACAAAAGTCGAAAATAGAAAGAGGCATATAAAAGAGGCTCATGAAAAATTGTTGAGAGAAGTGAAACGGAAAAAATTTGTAAAGCCTTCTGAAAACTTGCATGTAATTGAGTAATATTTTCTCATTCTGAAATAAAATTGTAAGCATTTCTCCTCCCTTTTTTTTAAAAAAAAAAATTTAAATTCTATCTTTGAAAAAAAAAATTGGTGGTGCAAATAAGAAGTAGTGCAGATAAAGAAAATATATATATATATACTCCCCCTAAAATTATGCACAGAATATATACAAACTTTTTTTTTTAATAATAATTGTTAATCTCAAAATATATGAGTCACCCTCTAAATTAATACACTAAAAATTACATAAATTTGAAGAAACAAATTACTAATATATAATACCAAGGGCCATTAAGATCCGACCATAAACAATTACACCAAGCGCACTAGCATAAAATGAGAAAATAAAAATAAAAAACAATTTCTTCAGAAAAGGTAAAAGCAACCATTATTAAATCCAAGACATACAACAAGTAAAAAAATATAACACAGTGCAAAAAGAATTTTAACATGTTGATTGGTGATGATCTTGATGATCGGAAGAAATGGAGAAGATCTTGTAGATCGGTGACGAATTTTTGTAGATCAATAATGGATCTTGATGGATCAGTCACAGATCTTGATGGATTGGTGATGGAACTTGATGAATCAATAAAGATGGTGATGCAAATTTTAGGTAGAGAAGTGATGGAGCTTGGTAGATTTGTGAGGAATTTGAGTGGATAATGGTAGTGATGAAAGTGATGGATGATTTTGTGGATGGTGGAGCTGGTTGTAGACAATGGTGAGGATGAAGATGGTGTCGGCTGAGGATGAGAGAAAAAATGAGAGAGCAAGAGAGCAAGAGACAGGAAGAAAAAAAAAAGAGAGAAAGTAAGGGAGAGAGCGGCTGAGAGATAGAGACGAAACGGGTGTGAGAGAGAGAGAGAGAGAGAGAGAGAGAGAGAGAGAGAGAGAGAGAGAATTTATATATATATATGTATATAATTTTAGTATTATTATTGTTATTATTTCTTATAATAATAATTATTATTACTATAGTTGTTTTATTTAATTATCTATTATCAATTTTTTTTTTTTTTTAAAAAACTTAATATAAATATTATATTGGAGTATTCATCATACCAAGTTCAGTTCTAATATAACAAAATTATTCTTCATTTAGAGGCTTGGTAAATATGTTAGCTAATAGACGATTTGTAGGTACAAATTCGAGTTCAATGTCACCTTTGAGTACATGATCTCTTAGAAAATGATGCCTTATTTCAATGTGTTTAGTGTTTGAGTGCTTAATAGGATTTTTTAAAAGGTTAATGGCACTTGTGTTGTCACATTTTATAGGAATATGATCATAGTGAAGTCCAAAATCTTGAAATTGTTGTTTTATCCAAAGCAATTGTGCACAACACCCAGCGGCAGCAATGTATTATGCTTCAGCAGTTGACAGAGCCACTGTGTTTTATTTTTTACAAAACCAAGAAGTGAGTGAGTGTCCAAGAAAATGACAAGTGCCACTAGTACTTTTTCGGTCAAGTCTACATTACGCAAAGTCGGCATCTGAGTAACCAAAAAGTTCAAAGGTGGTTCTCTTAGGATACCATAATCCCAAATTTGGAGTGGCAACAATATATCTGAAAATACGTTTAACTGCAGTGATGTGTGACTTTTTCGGTGCGGATTGAAAACGTACGCACATACAAACACTAAACATTATATCGGGTCTACTTGTAGTAAGATAGAGTAGAGAATCAATCATACTTCGATATTTCTTTTCATCTACAGATTTACCTTGCTCATCTTTGTCGATTTTTATTGATGTGCTCATTGGAGTTGTTGCAAGCTTTGATGATTCCATTTCGAACCTTTTAAGTAGATCCTTGATATATTTCGTTTGATTTAAATGAATCTCATCATTAGTTTGTTTAATTTGTAGACCAATGAAGTAATTTAATTCCCCTATCATACTCATTTCAAATCCACCCTGCATATCTTTAGCAAACTCTTTGCACAAAATTTCATTAGTAGCACCAAAAATGATATCATCAATGTAAATTTGAACAATTAGCATATCTTCCTTTTTGATTTTTATAAAAAGTGTTGTATCAATTTTTCTTCTACAAAATTATTTGTCAAGTAGAAAATTACTCAATTTTTCATACCAAGCTCTATGAGCTTGTTTTAAGCCATATAAAGCTTTGAAAGTTTGAAAACATGATCCGGGTATTTATGATTTTCAAAACTGGGAGGTTGTTCAACATAAACTTCCTCCGAAATGTACCCATTTAAAAAAGCACTTTTAACTTCCATTTGATATAATTTAAAATCTTTAAAACATGCAAAAACAAGTAATATTTTAATAGCTTAAAGTCTAGCAATTGGTTCAAAAATTTCATCAAAATCAATGCCGTCTTCTTAATTATAACCTTGAGCTACTAATCTAGCTTTATTTCTAGTAACAACTCCAAATTCCTCCATTTTATTTTGAAAAACCCATTTGGTACCAATAACAGGATGATCCTTAGGTTGAGGAGTTAAAAACCAAACTTCATTCATTTCAAATTGATTTAATTCTTCTTGCATTGCTAAAATCCAGTTTTCATCATTTTTAGCTTCTAAAAACGATTTTGGTTCAATTTGTGAAACAAACGCTAAGTTACCATAAACATTTCTAACAGAGGAACGAGTTTTATACCTTCCACCGCATCACTTATGATGTGATCTTTGGGGTGGCCATGAGCATACTTCCATTCTTTTGGTAAATTTGAGTTGTTTTTTGGAAGAGCATATATTTCTTGAAGTTTTTCCATTGTCATTTCTTCTTTATATTCGCGTAATGGATTTTCTTCATTTTCTTTTATATAAAGGTTCTCCATGCTTGGTTATTTTTCTACAATATTATTACTTACAAGATTTTTGGAAATAATGTTGTTAGATTCATAAAAAACAATATGCACAAATTCTTCAACAAATAGAGTTCTTTTATTGAATACTCTATAGGCTTTACTGGAAATTGAATACCCAAGAAATATAGTTTCATCCGATTTAACATCAAATTTTCCTAAGTTATCTTTATTGTTATTCAATACAAAGCATTTGCAACCAAATGCACGCAAGTGACTAGTATTAGATTTTCTACCTTTCCAAATTTTATAATGGGTTTTCTTAAGAATAGGTCTAATCATAGTTCGGTTTACAACATAGCATGCAGTGTTAACAGCTTCCGCCCATAAATATTTAGACAAATTATTTTCACAAAACATAGTACGGGCTATTTCTTCAAGAGTTCTATTCTTTTTTTCAACTACACCATTTTGTTGAGGAGTTCTAGGAGCAGAAAAGTTATGATTAATTCCAAATTCATCACAAAACATAATAAAATCATCATTTTCAAATTCTCTACCATGATCACTTCTAATACTACAAATATTAAGATTTTTTTCATTTTGAATTCTTTTACAAAGTCTTGAGAAATTATGAAAAACTTCATTTTTGTGTGCTAAAAATAATACTCATGCATATCTAGTATAATCATCAACACATACAAGAGCATATGATTTTTCTCCTAAACTTAATGTTCTAGATGGTCCGAATAAATCAATATGCAAGAGTTGAAGCGGTTTAGTAGTTGAAATGATATTTTTGGATTCAAAGAAATTCTAGTTTGTTTTCGAAATTGACATGCATCACATAGTTTGTATTTTTCAAAAACAATTTTTGGTAAGCCAATGACTAATTCATTTTTTGAAAGTTTGGAAATTACATCAAAATGAGTATGTCTTAATCTTCTATGCCAAAGCCAACCATTATCATTTATAGCAGATAAACATTTAATGCTAACATGAGAAGATAAATCATGTAAATCAAACATATATACATTCTCATGTTTATAACCTACAAATAAGTTTTTCTTTTCTAGGGTGTTCTCAATAGTACAATGAGTTTTCTCAAAAATAACTCTATAGCCTTTATCACATAGTTGACTAATACTAAGCAAGTTATGTTTTAAACCTTCAACAAGTAAAACATTTTCAATAATAGGAGAAGGATTTTTACCAATACTACCTACACCAATGATTTTTCCCTTGCTATTGTCGCCAAAAGTCACATATCCGCCATCCTTTGGTTGGAGTGTGGCGAACATAGTTTTATTTCCGGTCATGTGTCTCGAACATGCACTGTCGAGATACCATCTATCGTTACTGGATTTTGTCTTGAAACATACCTACAAAAAATTGATTTTTCTATTGGTGCCCATATTTTCTTGGGTCCATAAAAGTTAAAATTTGACATTCTTGAAATGTCTTTAGGAATCCACATCTTTTTTATTTTAGCAAAAGGATTTCTTTTAACAGGACATGAAGGTGAAATATGACATTTTGTACCACAAAAATGGCATGTGAGATGATAGTGACTAAAGGATGCATGCACAAAACCATTTTTGACGATTTTTACTTTTGAAAAAGGTTTATATCCAATTCTGGCTCTACCAAAAGTACGATTTTGATTTTTAAGAATTTTATCTAAAGTCTCTCTACCTTGAGTGAATTTTGAAAGAGTACTTTTCAAGTCTTCAATATTTTCTTTCAAAATAATTTGCTCATTTTTTAAAGACTCGTTTTCTTCTTGTAAAACAACTAATCTTTTCTCAAAAGTTGAAGACTCTTTTCGAATTAAAATCTCATCTTCCTTTTTCATTTTTATGGCTTCATTTTCTAAAGTATTTATCTTGGAAATTAATGATTCATTTTCTTTTGATAAACTTGAAATCACTTTCTTTTGACAATTACTTTTCAAACTAAGTTTCTTAAATTCAGCATGTAATTCATCAAAAGCTTATTGTAATTCATCAAACGTACAAGATTCATCATTTACTTTATCTTCGTTTCCAAGTGCCATTAAGCATAGGTTAGCAACCTCATTTTTGCAAACTTTGGTTTTTGAGTCGCTTTCATCGCTATCTTCTCCCCATGCTGCAATTATGCATTTTTTCTTGTCTTTCTTGAATTGTTTCTTAAGTTCTGGACATTCTGATTTGTAGTGTCTAGGTTTGTTGCATTCGTAGCAGGTAACTTCAGATTTTTTGTGATTTTTTCCCTTTGAAAATCCCTATTATTGAAATATTTTCTAAAAAAATTTCGCATGCCTTGTTTCTTTTTCACAAACCTTTTGAACTTTCTAGTGATAAATGTCATTTTCTCATCATTGTCTGTATCATCTTCCTCTTAATGTTTCGAGGTTGATTTGAAGGCTATTCCTTTCTTCTTTTTGTTGTCCTCTTCTTCTTTTCTTTCTTGCATTATGAGCACATTAGTTAAGAGAGATCCCCTTAACACATCTCGACTTAGCTTTGATGAATCCTTGGCTTCGATAATGGCAATGACTTTTGTCTCCCAACTTTTTGGAAGTGCCTAAGCACTTTTCTTACAATTTCAGCATTAGTATAAAATTTTTTAAGAGAAGTTAAACCATTAATAATATCAGTAAAGTGAGTGTACGGGGGCAAAATATCCTTAGCTTTCCATACTCCTTGAACTCAAGCTTCACATAACGACGCCTGACCTAAAGACAAAGAAATGGTGAGCTGCTTGGCGGTGTGCTACTGGATAGACCCTCCAACGATCAAGTCAAACCACTTGAAGAAGAAGAGAGCACTTTCTAGAGAGAGAGAGAGAATTGTTTAAATTGCATACCTCTAACGTTCCCCATTCTTACTTTTTCTAGGCTGGCCATGCAGCCTCAGGGATTGTATGCGCACTACTTCTGATGTCCTTCCTTGGACAGGTGGCAGTGCTCGCCTCTCATTACCTTACGCGTGTAAAGGCTAAGACCTCCAAACAACATGTGTGGAACTACCAAACAATATTGACGCGTGCCAGGAGTGGATTTCCCCTCCATCACACCATTGGTCCAGGTAGCACACTCAACCGGGACATCATGACCGACCTATCCCTTGGAGAGAGACACAACCATGATCGATACGGCCGAGCTGTAAAAAGTTGGTCCTCCCGGACTGATTGGCCATGAGGCGTGCCGACCTCCATCCCGGTCCAAATCCATTTCGGGCTGTGCTTGGCTCGGTCTAGACACACCATTGCGGATCCGGTCCGAATATCTAGTCAAATCACAGCTCGGTCTGGCACACGCATGATTCCATGCTCCGGTCGACAAATCTACTTCGACCCGGCGTGATGGGCTGGGGAACCGCTCCGACCGAGCAAACAGTATAACTCGGCCGTTCCGTTATAACCAGCGTTACTGTAGCTCATCCATACTTGTCCGACGCAAATCTCTCTCTTAATTGCCCCTTAATCCCATCCGAGCTGAGCGTGATTGGGATTACCGCCATGACCGAGCTATCCTATTTGGTCGGTCTTGTGAATTGCACCAGTAGTCTTGTCATCGATCATACAGCCGTACTGACAAAGCCCTTTTTTCGATGCCACGTGGCTTCACACCATTGGACCCGTGTAGCCTCACAGTTGTCTTCTTCATGCACAAAGTTCAAACGGTTGCCGCCCTTTGGCTTCCCCCCTCCTTCATATATGCACACAATGGGTCACATATGCCCTTACTGTTCATCTTCTCTCTCAAGCTAACCCTAGCTTCCAAGCTTCTGCCATTACTGCCATTACCGCTCCTCGCCTCATTTTCGTCCATTTCTGTTCCTCCAGAAGCTGCATTCAAGCTCATGGTTGACTGATCTCTTCTTGGCAACCGATATCGGTAAGTCTCTCTACTCCTTCCTCATATTTTTATGTCAGTGTTCTTTGTGTTCTTCGTTTCTGCTTTTCTAGTTCTTTATTTGGGGCTGTTGGTACACACTAGGGAAAATTGAAATTAAAGAAACGGATGGGGCCTTCGTACCCCTGGTTTTCCTTAGCTTCAATAGATAAACTGCATATTTGGGATGAACAGAACGAGCCCTGGGTAAGACCGGGGAGAAGCCAACATTTAGATCCATAGATAAGGTTCAGTCGAGCAAAAACTTGTTTGAGGTCTCTCCTTGGAGCCTCGACTGAGCTGAAAGCCAGAACTGAACTAAGAAGGCCAAATTGGCCAGATAATTGGACCAAGGTAAAGTCGGACCGGCCAAACGCCCCAGAAAACTTTTACCGAGCTAGGAACGTCCACATAGAAGCCGTGCAATTTATGCTGCGCTAATCTTTGGCCTTATTTCTTAATAATGCAGAACAAACTAGGACCGACCAGGCCCGTTCGGCGTTACCAACGGTGAAGCTCAAAGTCCGAGCAAACACTCAAAAACTTTTCACCGACATACGACCTAAGTCACCCCAATAAATAAAACCAGGATAGATGGGGAAATACCGGTTCATGGTGAGTTCTCCCGGGGCACTGGCCGAGTTTCATAGAGAGTACAACATCCCAAATGATGTCCACTTGGAGCTCGCTAAGAAAGGAGACACTCCCTGGGGCGAGCTGGACAAGTGCCCCTTCACGGTGGTATCCATATTAGAAGGAGGCCTGTGCTTCCCGGTTCAACTGCTGATCTACGAGTTTTTGAGGTAGACAAGGTTATGCTCGACCCAAGTCTCTAACAATACATACAAAATAATAAACGGTGTGGCCGAGCTAGATAGAATACTTGGCCGAGATATTTCACCAATATAGTCTTAGCAAAAATAAAGGTGGGCTTTGCTGGTATCTGAAGGTCAGGAAAGGCCGAGCAAAACTCATCGAAGGTAATCCGGACAAAGAAACCAACGATGACGACTTTCTGTGGGTGTCCGGTCGTTATGAGGACACCGAGGCGCCCATACCGGGCTGGTATGTTAGGAAAGATTTTGGGAGTGCCGGTGAGCATCTCAGCGAATCATATTATTTTCTTTTTGCATTGGTCTTGTTGTTGCCGATCTAATACTTGTCTTCTTTTTGTAGATTATAAGCTCTTGGCAGAGGATTACTCCCGTGCTAACCAGGAAGTTATAAGGGTATTATTGCGTCATCTGGCTGAAGAGCGAGAATCACCAAAGCCGCTGGTTTCAACTGCTACCGCCACACAACAAGACAAGAGCAAGGTGGATCGACTTTCAGATATGCCCTCCAAAACCAGATCCAAGCCTTTCACCGATCAAACTTGTCCCTCTGACAGCCGAGCAAGAAATGGCGAAGATCCAAGCAATCAAGTCAATGATCACTAGCGAGGCGAGCGACTCCCAGCCACCGGAGGCATCTAGGGGACTTCTTCCATGCCGGCCGTGCAAGAGGAAGGGGCAGTGTTTGTCACGACCCCAACCCGCCCCTATGGGTTAAGGACATGACCAGCCAGTAATCCTGTGATTACCTACGGCCTTAAACCAAAACGGACATAACTCGTCAGAGTAAAGGGGCCAAACAGAAGCAAAAATGTAAAACTTTGTCCATAGAGCGGTGCTTATGTGCACATCAAATGAACCATACTCATATGCGTTAATAACCCACATCAAAAGTATAGTAGCATAAACTTCTTTACAACAGGATCATCTAAACTAAGCCAACCCATATCAGGCTACATACAAATGTACACAAAACCCTTGCCAACAAAACAAAATACAATTACATAACAAAATAGCAAGGACGGGTCTCGCACGTGAGACACAAGGCTGACTCTCCAAGACTCATGTTGTTCATGGTAGACTTCACTGGGGCTGAGTTTGTACTTCTCTTGGCTCACCTACAAACACATGAATGAGCGTGAGCGATAGCCTAGTGAATAATATCAAAGACAGAACTTACATAACAATTGTAAAACAACATATTCCAGACGGCCTTGGGCCCAATTCATATTTCTATTTAACAGATATATATATCTAAATACAAATCAAGTGACTGCAATCCCAAACATTCCGGCCTTTGACCCATTCAGATTTCCATCCTTGTCGAGACGGCCTTTGGCCCATTTGATTATGTCAAAACGGCCTTTGGCCCACACATTCGTATCAAAACGGCCTTTGGCCTACACATTCGTATCAAAACGGCCTTTGGTCCACCCATTCGTATCAAAACGGCCTTTGGCCCACCCATTCGTATCAAAACGGCCTTTGGCCCACACATTCGTATCAAAACGGCCTTTGGCCCACACGTTCGCATCAAACCGACATTCGGCCCACTTATTCATATCAAAACGGCCTTCGGCCCACTCATTCTTGTCAAAACGACCTTGGGTCCATTCAGGTTTATCAAAACGACCTTTGGTCCATTCATGTTCAACAAAACGACCTCTGGTCCATTCGTATTCAACAAAACGACCTTTGGTCCATTCGTGTTCAACTTACATCCACAATCCCAATTAGCAGTTCATAAGCTTTAAGGGAATAAACAATTGAACATTCGTAAGCATTCAAATATCGATATTACTCACAGTGACCGGCTTGTGGATCTGCCCTGGAGCTTGACCCTACACATTTCATGAACACAAGAGTGGTCACTAACAATTCAATCCGTTCTTTAATTCACATACTCCTCATTAGGCTTTATTCATATCCCATTAACTCATTTACAATGCTTAACATATGCCTAAGAGTGCTTGCAAGTGAAAGAGAACGGAAAACAGAACACAAAATGCAAAAATAGGATTTCAGAAAATAGGGTCCCTGCTCGAGCGGACCCTTAGGTCTGCAAAAGTACTGGTTGCCTTCAATTCCAGCTCGAGCATGAACTCGGCCGCTCGAGCGGACTGCCTGTCTACATAGCTCCCCGCTCGAGCGTCAACTTCCCCGCTCGAGCGGGAACCATGTCTGCAGAAATGCTGGGAGCTCGATTTCTCCGCTCGAGCGGCACTTCCCTCGCTCGAGCGGGCACCATGAATTCTGGGTTTTCCAGAATGGTTCCCTGAGTTCATTCTTGACATCCAAAGGCTTTAAGCTCAAACCAAAACACCCAAAACATGCAATTCCATCATACAACACATGGATGTACACAATATGAAGCCAATCTTCCAAGATCATGGCCCATTTCTTCAAATTTAATCAACATTCTTTTATATGATCAAAATCCATTCATTCAAACTTCATATTAATTCCATAACCTCTTCAATCATGCATGCATGTAAAGTTTGACTTCATTTCTGTTACAAATGGTGCAAAATAATGCTCCAAATCATGAAGCTACACCAAAAACCACTCATGCATGTAAGATTTGATGCTCCATTCTTTACATTTAACATGCTACATGCTAGAACACCCAAAATTGTAACAATTATGCACATGCATGTTCATTCTAACTTCAATTTCTGCTCAATCTTAGCCATGAGCTACCATACTACTTGATTTCACAAAATTACACACTCAATTCATAAATCAAGAATTGGTTACTCACCTAGGAGCTTCAAACACTCAATGTTCTTTGAGTTTTAACTTCCAATTTCACAATCTTGCATCAAAATGCACAAGTCTCACCCTTCTATCTCTATGGCCGGCCCCTCTCTCTCTCTCCAAGCACCAAAATCAGATTTTGAGTTCAAAAAGGGACAATGAGGGTGTATAGGCCTCACACATAAAGCCCCACTAATGCCATATTTAAATAATAAAAAGTGTGGCCCTATTTTACCAATTAAATCAATTAATCTGGCCCGAATCAATTTTCCAATTAAATTTCACCGTAGACTCTAAAAATTATGCCAATCACAATGGCGTAATCAATTTCGGGTTCTGTGGCCGATAAGGCCCTCAATTTAATTTCCAAAGCAGATTATTCAAACAGATTTTCCTACGGTGAACAGATAGAGTTCCAAAATCACATATATCCACATAATGGCACATAAGATCATATCAAAACATATAATCATATACGTATTAGGGACCAATTAACATAAAATAGAATAGGGGTATCACAGTCTTCCCCCCTTTAGGAAGTTTGGTCCTCCAAACTTAAGTTACCTTCATCGGGAAACAAATGTGGATAGCTCAGTCGTATTTCCTCCTCTTTTTCCCACGTGGCATCCGTCCCATAGTGCTCTTTCCATTCCACTTTCACCATTGGGATGGACTTGTTTCTCAATTGTTTCACTTGCCGATCAACAATTCGTTTCGGCCATTCAGCATATTCTATATTTTCATCAATAGCAACCCGGTGATAATCAATCACATGAAACGGGTCTCAGAGGTAACCCCTCAATATCGACACATGAAACACATTATGGATTTGCTCGAATCCCGGTGGTAAAGCCACTCTATAAGCAACTGGACCAAGCCTCTCCAAAATTTGAAACGGCCCAATGTAACGGGGCGACAACTTGCCCTTTTTCCCAAATCTGACTTGGCCTTTCATCGGAGAAACACGGATGAACACATGGTCACCAACCTCATACTCAAGAGGTCTTCTCCGAACGTTTGCATAATTCTTTTGTCGGTACTGAGCTGTTTTGAGCCTTTGGCGAATAGTCTTGATTTTCTTAGAAGTGTCCTGCACAATTTCTGGCCCAAGCAAAGCTCTATCCCTGACCTCTGTCCAACAAATAGGTGATCTACACCTCCTACCATACAAAGCCTCGTATGGTGCCATACCGATGCTGGAGTGGAAGCTATTATTATAGGCAAATTCTGCAAGCGGCAAATAATCTTCCCAACTCCCCTGAAAATCCAAAGCACACATGCGAAGCATATCTTCCAAGGTTTGCATCGTTCGTTCTGACTGCCCATCTGTCTGTGGGTGGAATGCAGTATTGAACCTTAGTTCTGTTCCCATAGTTTCCTGCAAACTCTTCCACAACCTAGATACAAATTTCGGATCTCTATCCGACACAATAGATACCGGGACTCCGTGTAAACGGACAATCTCGTCAACATAAATAGTAGCCAATCTATAAGCAGTAAATGTAGTTTTGACAGGCAGAAAGTGTGCAGATTTAGTCAGTCTATCAACTACAACCCAGACAGAATCCATACCTCGAGAAGTCCGAGGTAGGCCAACAACGAAATCCATAGTCACATGTTCCCACTTCCATTCAGGAATAGGGAGAGGTTGGAGTAGACCACCTGGTTTCTGATGTTCAGCCTTAACTTGCTGACACTGAAGGCACTTAGACACGTATTCTGCAATCTCTTTCTTCATTTTAGGCCACCAGTAGGTCTGTTTCAAATCCCGGTACATTTTATTGTTGCCTGGATGCATAGCAAAAACGGATCTGTGGGCTTCGTCTAAAACCCTCTTCTTAAGTTCCGGGATATCGGGGACACACATTCTGTTTCGGAATCTCAACATTTCATTCTCGATGCTAAATTCTGCTTTTGGACTCGCCTCAAATTCACTGATTACTTTTCTGAGGAACTCATCCTCTTTCTGTTTCTGTTTGATCTCTTCAACAATTGCCGGCTCGGCTGTAATAGCGGCTATCAATCCGCCCTGTTCACATACTACTACTTCAATTTCAGACTTCTCAAAGTCTTGCAAGATTTCTTTCTGTTCGGTAAGCAAACAAGCCATACCCCCTGTTGATTTTCTGCTCAAGGCATCCAAGAATCAGATAGCTTTCCGGTGGTATCAATCTCAAGATCATAGTCTTTTATCAATTCCGGCCATCTTCTCTGACGCATATTCAGCTCTTTCTGCGTGAAAAAGTATTTTAGGCTCTTATGATCCGTGTAGACTTCGCATTTTGCCCCATACAAATAGTGCCGCCAGATTTTCAAGGCAAAAACAACTGCGGCCAATTCCAGGCCATGCGTCGGATAATTCTTCTCATGTGGCCTCAACTGTCGGGAGGCGTAAGCAATAACCTTTCCGCTCTGCATTAACACATAACCCAAACCTTTATAAGATGCATCACTGAAGATTACAAAATTTTCCGTACCTGAAGGTAGTGTCAAAATTGGTGCAGTGGTTAATCTTGTTTTCAGTTCTTGGAAAGCAGATTCTCTTTCATCATTCCATTCAAACGGTTGCCCTTTACATGTCAATTGGGTAAGAGGCACAGCTAGTTTCGAAAAATCTTTCACAAACCTCCTGTAGTACCCCGCTAAGCCCATGAAGCTACGGACCTCTGTCACATTAGTTGGTGTAGGCCAATTCACAATTGCCTCTATTTTCTGTGGGTCCACTGAAATTCCTTCCTTGTTGATCACATGCCCTAAGAAAGCAATTTCAGCCAACCAAAACTCACATTTCTTTAGTTTAGCAAATAATTTTCTTTCCCGAAGTATTTGTAAAACAGTCCTCAAGTGATGTTCATGTTCAAGTCTATCTTTAGAGTATACTAAAATATCATCAATGAAGACTACAACGAACTCGTCAAGGTAGGTTTTAAAAATTCTATTCATTAGGTCCATAAATGCTGCCGGAGCATTAGTCACTCCAAATGGCATAATGAGAAACTCAAAATGACCATAACTTGTTCTGAACGCTGTTTTCTCAACATCCTCTGCCTTAACCTTCAGCTGATGATACCCGGATCTCAAATCGATCTTAGAAAACACCTGTGATCCCTGCAGCTGGTCAAATAAATCATCAATACGGGGTAGGGGGTATTTGTTTTTCACTGTTACCTTATTCAATTCCCGATAGTCGATGCACAGGCGCAAAATACCATCATTCTTTTTCACAAACAGCACTGGTGCGCCCCAAGGCGAAGTGCTAGGTCGGATAAACCCCTTGCCAAGTAGGTCTTGCAACTGTTCTTTTAATTCTTTCATTTCAGCAGCAGCCATTCTGTAGGGAGTCTTAGAAATGGGCTGGGTGCCTGGCACAGTCTCAATAGTAAACTTTATCTCCCTGTCTACCAATTCCCCTGGTAATTCATTTGGGAACACATCTGGGAATTCTCTAACAATAGGAATATCATTCAATTCAACATTCACAGATTGTTCAATCAACATATAGCATAGATAACCCTGGTACCCCTTCCTGATCAGTTTACATGCTTTCATTGTAGATATCAAATAAGGTGGAGGCACTACCCCATTACCCACAAACACAATTTCTCCCGATGGAGCAGACACACACAACAAATATGGCAATACTTCTAGGGGTCTTTTCAGTCTAGATGCAAATGTATATGTCACAAATGAGTGTGTTGATCCAGAATCAATTAATACAAAGGCATCCTGATTACATATTGAAATAGTACCTGGGACAACGGCATTGGCATTACGTGTATTGCCCGGAACAAGTGCAAAAACTCTCCTCTGTCTCATTTTATCCCCAGTAGGAGCAGATCTCAAGGTATTTCCCGACTTTGGAACCGATGTTGTTGAACTAGCTGCCAGTTTTCCACTGTTCTGATTACATTCTCGGGCCATGTGCCCTTGCTTCCCACACTTGAAATAGGCTCCTGATGTACAGTAACAGACTCCACGGTGCTTTTTGCTACAGATATTGCACATGGGAGCTGTGTCTCGGGAAGAATTTGAAGTAGTGGAGGAGCCCGTATTTTGCTTTTTCAGAAATTTCTTCTTCGAAAAGAAGCCTTGCCTTTTGTTACCCTTCCATTCAGTTACTGGCTTAACTTGTCTAGCTATATTAGCCTCTGATATGATGGCCCTGTCAAGCACCCCAATGTAAGTTTCCAACTTTAGAACATTCACCCTCTCTAGGATGTCACTGCGGAGTCCACCTTCAAAGTGTCTTGCCTTCTTACAATCGGTGTCAATCACATGTGGTGCAAATCTGGCCAATTCAGTGAACTTGGCCTCATACTCAGCCACTGTCATGCTATCTTGCTTGAGTTCTATGAACTCGGCTACTTTCCTATCTCGAACACATTGCGGAAAATACTTGTCATAAAAGATCTCCGGAAATTTTACCCAATCCACATCTTTATGATTTTCTCGCATCAACATCCACCATCTTCTTGCTTCGTTTTCTAGCATAAAAGTGGCTAGAAGCACCTTCTGTGTCTCTGAACAGGGGAACACTTCAAACAATTTCTCAATGCCAAGGACCCACGCTTCGGCCTTCAACGGATCTAATCCCCCGTGGAACTGCGGTGGTTTCATTTTCTTGAATTCCTTGGTGAGAGCTATAATCCGGTCATTATTAGTTCATTTGGCACGGGTAGTGCCTGAGGTGGAGGTGGCGGGTGTGGTTGCTGCCACTGTTGTTGCCACTTCTGTTGCTGTCTCAAAGCTTCTGCCATTTCTTGGATCAACCTTTCCATTCTGTCCATCCTAGCAGTAGAGGACTCCTCTATCTCATCACCTCTTGTTCTCACCATCTGATTAAACTTGCATTATGTTTCACACAAAAGATTCACAAATGTATATACACTAAGGGCGCACATATTCAAATAATTGCAATGCAAGTGAATTACAACTTGTAGCACATAATTACTCAAATCAAAACATTTAAGCACATAATCAATGCTTCCAAATTCATATTCATCACGTGAATGCATCCTAGATCTTATCTAGACGCTTATTGCTCTTTTTGGACAAGTGTGTGAGTTATTAACTCGTGCTCTGATACCACTCTGTCACGACCCCAACCCGCCCCTATGGGTTAAGGACATGACCGGCCAGTAATCCTGTGATTACCTACGGCCTTAAACCAAAATGGACATAACTCGTCAGAGTAAAGGGGCCAAACAGAAGCAAAAATTTAAAACTTTGTCCATAGAGCGGTGCTTATGTGCACATCAAACAAACCATACTCATATGCGTTAATAACCCACATCAAAAGTATAGTAGCATAAACTTCTTTACAACAGGATCATCTAAACTGAGCCAACCCATATCAGGCTACATACAAATGTACACAAAACCCTTGCCAACAAAACAAAATACAATTACATAACAAAATGGCAAGGACGGGTCTCGCACGTGAGACACAAGGCTGACTCTCCAAGACTCATGTTGTTCATGGTAGACTTCATCTGAAATTTGAGTTTGTACTTCTCTTGGCTCACCTACAAACACATGAATGAGCGTGAACGATAGCCTAGTGAATAATATCAAAGACAGAACTTACATAACAATTGTAGAACAACATATTCCAGACGGCCTTGGGCCCAATTCGTATTTCTATTTAACAGATATATATATCTAAATACAAATCAAGTGACTGCAATTCCAAACATTCCGGCCTTTGGCCCATTCAGATTTCCATTCTTGTCGAGACGGCCTTTGACCCATTTGATTATGTCAAAACGGCCTTTGGCCCACACATTCGTATCAAAACGGCCTTTGGCCCACACATTCGTATCAAAACGGCCTTTGGCCCACCCATTCGTATCAAAACGGCCTTTGGCCCATCCATTCATATCAAAACGGCCTTTGGCCCACACATTCGTATCAAAACGGCCTTTGGCCCACACGTTCGCATCAAACCGGCCTTCGGCCCACTCATTCATATCAAAACGGCCTTCGGCCCACTCATTCTTGTCAAAACGACCTTGGGTCTATTCAGGTTTATCAAAATGACCTTTGGTCCATATATGTTCAACAAAACGACCTCTGGTCCATTCGTATTCAACAAAACGACCTTTGGTCCATTCGTGTTCAACTTACATCCATAATCCCAATTAGCAGTTCATAAGCTTTAAGGGAATAAACAATTGAACATTCGTAAGCATTCAAATATCGATATTACTCACAGTGACCGGCCTGTGGATCTGCCCTGGAGCTTGACCCTACACATTTCATGAACACAAGAGTGGTCACTAACAATTCAATCTGTTCTTTAATTCACATACTCCTCATTAGGCTTTATTCATATCTCATTAACTCATTTACAATGTTTAACATATGCCTAAGAATGCTTGCAAGTGAAAGAGAACGGAAAACAGAACACAAAATGCAAAAACAGGATTTTAGAAAATAGGGTCCCCGCTCGAGCGTGGACTTCCCCGCTCGAGCGGACCCTTAGGTCTGCAAAAGTACTGGTTGCCTTCAATTCCAGCTTGAACGTGAACTCGGCCGCTCGAGCGGACTGCCTGTCTACATAGCTCCCCGCTGAAGGCTAACTTCGCCGAAGCGGAACCATGTCTGCAGAAATGCTGGGAGCTCGATTTCTCCACTCGAGCGGCACTTCCCCCGCTCAAGCGGGCACCATGAATTCTGGGTTTTCTAGAATGGTTCCCTGAGTTCATTCTTGACATCCAAAGGCTTTAAGCTCGAACCAAAACACCCAAAACATGCAATTCCATCATACAACACATGGATGTACACAATATGAAGCCAATCTTCCAAGATCATGGCCCATTTCTTCAAATTTAATCAACATTCTTTTATATGATCAAAATCCATTCATTCAAACTTCATATTAATTCCATAACCTCTTCAATCATGCATGCATGTAAAGTTTGACTTCATTTCTGTTACAAATGGTGCAAAATAATGCTCCAACTCATGAAGCTACACCAAAAACCACTCATGCATGTAAGATTTGATGCTCCATTCTTTACATTTAACATGCTACATGCTAGAACACCCAAAATTGTAACAATTATGCACATGCATGTCATTCTAACTTCAATTTCAGCTCAATCTTAGCCATGAGCTACCATACTACTTGATTTCACAAAATTACACACTCAATTCATAAATCAAGAATTGGTTACTCACCTAGGAGCTTCAAACACTCAATGTTCTTTGAGTTTTAACTTCCAATTTCACAATCTTGCATCAAAATGCACAAGTCTCACCCTTCTATCTCTATTGCCGGCCCCTCTCTCTCTCTCCAAGCACCAAAATCAAATTTTGAGTTCAAAAAGGGACAATGAGGGTGTATAGGCCTCACACATAAAGCCCCACTAATGCCATATTTAAATAATAAAAAGTGTGGCCCTATTTTACCAATTAAATCAATTAATCTGGCCCGAATTAATTTTCCAATTAAATTTCACCGTAGGCTCTAAAAATTATGCCAATCACAATGGCGTAATCAATTTCGGGTTTTGTGGCCGATAAGGCCCTCAATTTAATTTCCAAAGCAGATTATTCAAACAGATTTTCCTACGGTGAACAGATAGAGTTCCAAAATCACATATATCCACATAATGGCACATAAGATCATATCAAAACATATAATCACATACGTATTAGGGACCAATTAACATAAAATAGAACAGGGGTATCATAGTGTTGGCTTTTGCCAGCGAACAAGCTGCTAGCCGGTCGAAGAAGAGACCGAGAAAAGATCAGACCGAACAGCATCTGGCAGATGAGGATTCAACCGAGCACGCTTCCATCAACTTGGGGGATTTGACCGAACAACCGCTTACCGAGCCATCCGCACGATCCAGTGCCCCCCTCGGTCTGGTCACCCGAGTTCACATACAAAGGCCGGCCTGTCTCTACTGCGGACTCAGTCTACATGGACAAGGATTACTCTCTTGGCTTCAATATGACCAAGGGGCTGATCCTTCTCACCGACATGAAGAAGCACGAAGAGCTGTCCGACCTGAAGGTGCTCTGCTCGACTGCGAAGTCAATAGTGTTGGTAAGTTGGCATTCTTATTGGTTGTCAAGTCACTGCTCGGTCTTTTCCATTCTGACAATCTTCATGTGCTTACAGGCCGCGCAGAAGAACTATCTCGCCCATGAGCGAATGATAGTCATAAGGAAGAGTCTACGGGAGGCCATTACCGACAATAAGGCCAAGACGGCCAAGCTGGAAAAGTTTAAGGCCGCACAGGAAGCATTAGTGGCCGAGCACGACCAACTATCAGAATGGTTGGCCTGGGCTAATAAGGAAAAGCAGAGGGCCCTCCAGATGACCAAGGCTCACTACATCTTCGAGCTGCGCAAACTCCGCGTCGCCCACAAGGCCGAGGTGGACAAGAAGGTCGAGGACACTGAAGACCGCAAGTACGCAGAGGGTGAAAGGACTTATGAGCGGCAAGTTCAGGCGACCAAGGACATCTTTTTCCAGTGCAGTTGGAAAGCCGCCGTGGAAAAACTTGTCCTTGGTCAAGATGCTGAAGTGTTCCAAAACCCGCTCGCTGCCTTCATTCTGGCCAATATGTAGGCTTATGCAAGCGCCGCGTAGAAAAGGCTTATCGAAGAGGCGAAGAAAACAGCTGAAGAAGAAGCAACCACCGTGCAACCAGTCGAGCAAAATCCTTCTGAAGCCCCCGAGGGTGCCGAGGATCGAGAAGCTGAGCGGGAGGTTATCGCAGTAGTTGATGCTGCGACAGACGAAGCCGATGTGGGAGCTACCAAGCAAGATACTCTTGTTGATTTGGATTGATCTTCAGTTCCCCTTTTTTTTTTTTTTGAATGTAACCAGGCTTGGGCCCACTTTTGTAATCAAACTTGCTCCATCAATGAAAATTTTAACTTTTTGCTCGCTACGTATCTGTTTCTTGTGCGGTAGTTATTGTCTCGGTTATAACGTGCAAATTTTCTTCGATTTGAAATGTTTATCAAATACAACTACCAGCTCGGACGACTAAAATTAGCTCAGCTACAAAGTTTGGTGGTGTGGGCGAGCAGAGTCAGCTCGGCCCTTACACTAGTTGCACAGAATGCCATCGTTTTTGTCGAGCGGGCAAAGTCAGCTCGGCCCTCAGCAAGTTTGACAAAATGCAAATATTTCACTTGGCCGAACAAAATCAGTTCGGCTTTTATAAGTTGGGCAAAATGCCAACATTTCATTTTGGACGAGCAAAAATCAGCTCGGCCCTTATAACTTGGATAAAACACCAACATTTCATTTTGGGCGAGCAAAAATCAGCTTGGCCTTTACAAGTTGGGCAAAACATCAACGGTTTATTTTGGGCGAGCAAAAATTAGCTCGGTCCTTATAAGTTGGGCAAAACACCAACTGTCCGCACAGCTTGTTTCCAGACCGGCGAGGAAAAATCAGCTCGGCCCAGTGCAAGCTGGTCTCCTTGCCCCTGGCATCCACAATGGCCCAATATCCTTGTGATGTCATTGTACATAAACACATAATATAAGAAAAAAGTAGGGCTATCTTTCATTACATGTTAGTGATTTACATCAAATGCCAAAAGGTTAAAAGTTCAAAAGGCTAAGGAACAAAAACGATTAGATTTCAAAAGTAAAAAATCTTAAGATTAGCTGCATTCCATGGTCTGGAGATAGCTTTACCATCTAAGTCTTCCAGATGGTATGCCCTTTTGCCTGCCAAGCCAGTCACCTTATATGGCCCTTCCCAATTTGCACCAAGTTTTCCTTCGCCAGGGACTACCGTGTTGCCCATCACCTTTCTTAAGACCCAGTCCCCAATCTTGAATAGCCTTAGATGCACAGCCTTGTTGTATTTCCTGGAGAGTTCTTGCTGATAGGCTGCTATGTGGATCAAAGCCCGTTCCCTTCTTTCTTCAGCTAGGTCAAGTTCCAAGGCCACTACTTCATTGTTCAAGTTCGGCTGAAAACTTTCAGACTGGATGGTTGGCATGCCGATTTCCAGTGGGATGACGGCCTCCATGCCATAGGCCAAGGCAAATGGTGTTTCCCCAATCGAGCGTCTCAGCGTGGTGCAGTATGCCCAAAGCACATTAGAGAGTTCTTCAGCCCACTTCCTTTTGGCCTTCTCTAGCCGTTTCTTCAGCCCGTCCATGATGGTCTTGTTCGAGGCTTCTGGTTGACTGTTTGACTGAGGGTAGGCCGGTATCGAGTTGTAGAACTCGATCTTTAACTCCTCGTAAAATCCACGAAAGAGTTTTCCATCAAACTAAGTGTCATTATCCGATATGAGGGCCTTCGGTATACCGAAGTAAGTAATGACATTTTGCCAAACGAATTTCTTCACATCTTTTTCCTTTATGGTCGCCAATGGCTCGGCCTCAGCCCACTTAATAAAGTAGTCGGTAGCAGCGATGAAGAACTTGCGGTTGCCTGGAGCTGTTGGGAGTGGTCCCACAATATCCAACCCCCAAAGTGCGAACGGCCAAGGACTTGTAAGGGGGAGCAATTCTCTGGCTGGCTGGTGGATTTGGTGAGCAAAATTTTGAAATTATTCACACCTGCGAATGTATTTCTGCGCGTTCGCCTGCATGCACGGCCACCAATAACCCTGAGATATCGCTCGGTAAGCCAAAGACTTGCCCCTGATATGACTCCCGCAGATGCCTTCATGAACCTCATAGAGGAAAGCTTCCACCTTGTCGGGGTGGACGCACTTCAGATATGGCCCGGTGAAAGACTTTTTGTATAAGGCTCCAGACGGAGAGAGCCAAAACCGTTCTGATTTGGCCTGGATTTTGTTGGCCACCTTTTTTTCTTCTAGTAGAATTCTATCTTTTAGGAAGGCGATGATGGGGTCCATCCAGGATGGTCCCCAGTTAGCGCAAAGTACTTCGGACACTTCTGGTTCCTCAATGCTTGGCCGAGGTAGGAATTCTATCATCAAAGGATTGGGAAAAGCTGTTTGCGTGGATGCAAGGCTGGCTAGTTCGTCAGCCGTGTTGTTTTCTACGCGGTTGATTTGTTCCACTCTTATTGCGGTGAACTTTTTGATTTCTGCGCGCACTAGCGCCTGATATTTGGCTATTCTTTCATCCCTGGCTTCATACTCCCTAGAGACCTGATTGACCACTAGCTTGGAGTCGCTGAATACCATAAGAGTTGATGCTTTCATTCTTAATGCACTTCTCAATCCGGCAAGAAGGGCCTCATATTCCGCCTCATTGTTGGACGCTAGGAAGCCAAGCGTAATTGCTTGCTCGATAACCAGCCCGTCCGGCAAAGTCAACATGATACCTAGCCCAACGCCATGTTTGTTGGAGGCCCCATCGACGAAGAGCTTCCACATCTCGCCAATAAACAACTTCCAATAGTCTGGTGGGTTTTGGGAACTTCTCAGCTCCAAGGTACTGGTCGGTTCATTCTGGTCTCTTCCCATGTCTTGGTCGGGCTTGTCTTTCGATGAGTTATCCAGTTTTTCCACTTCGGCTTGTATTTGCCCTGTTTCCATTTGTGATCCACCACTTGTCTCTGTTGCCTGAACTGTGGGCTGTGCCAAATCCGCTTCAGCCAAATCAACCGGACAAACAGGATGCATTCCAGGGGCAAACTCCGCTACAAAGTCTGTAAGAGCTTGAGCCTTGATCGTGGTACGTGGTTGGAACTTGATGTCGTATTGCCCCAACTCTACGACCCATTTTAAAATTCTCCCGACAAAGTCTGCTTTTTCAAAGAGCACCTTAAGTGGAAACTCGGTCAGCACAACTATTGTGTGGGCATGAAAATAGTGTGCCAGTTTTCTGGAAGCCATCATCAGGGCCAGGGCTAATTTTTCTAACGACAGATATCTTGATTCAGCCGGGAGCAAAGTCTTGCTTACGTAGAAGATGGGAAGGTGCTGGGTACCTTCTGCACGGACTAGGACAGCGCTCACCGCATGTTGAGAGACCGCCAAGTAGAGATACAGTTCTTTGCCCGGTTTCGGTGTGACTAGTATAGGTGCTGAGGAAGGTATATTTTCAGGTCTGCCAATGCACGGTCACATTCGTCATCCCAGAAGAATTTGGCCTTCAAAGTTTTGAAGAAGGGCCTACAATGATCTGAAGACTGGCTTATAAATCTGTTTAGCGCAGCTGCCATCCCGGCAAGATGTTGCACGTTCTTCGTGGAGTTTGGGCGCACCAGCTCTTATATCGCCTTGATTTGGGAAGGGTCGGCTTCAATTCCACGGTTTGTGACCAAAAAACCCAGAAACTTTCCCGTGCCAACTCCGAAGGCGCACTTGGAGGCATTCAAACGAAGCTTGTGATACTTAAGTATGCCGAACATCTCTACCAGGTTGGCAAGGTTTTGAGACTTTTCCTTGCTCTTTACCACCATATCATCGATATAAGCTTCCATAGTGCGGCCTAGAAGGAGAGCGAACATCCTGGATACCATCCTTTGAAAAGTTGCCCTGGCGTTTTTTAGTCCGAACGGCATGACTTTGTAGCAATACAGGTCTTTTGGAGTGGTGAATGAAGTGATCTCTCGGTCTGATTCATACATGGCTATCTAGTGGTAGCCACAGTATGCATCCAGGAAGCTAAACGTCTTATGGCCAGCGGTTAAATCTACCAGCTGGTCGATTCTCGGAAGGGGCAATCTATTTTTTGGACACGCGCGGTTGACCGTCTTATAATCAATGCACACCGCTATTTACCGTTTTTCTTCGGCACCACTACCGTATTAGAGATCCATCGAGGATATTGCACTTCTTCTATTGCCCCCGTTTCCAACAAGTTTTTGACCTCCTCCGCTACTATCTCGGCATGGTGCAAGGCCGAGCGTCGTGTCTTCTGGATGACCGGCCGTGCATTTGGAAAGATGTTCAACTGATGGCAAACGAAGCTAGGGTCGACGCTAGGCATATCGTATGGCGTCCATGCAAAAGCTTCTATGTTGGAAACCAAGAAGTCGACATATTTGAGTCGCTCGACGTTGGACAAGGATGATCCCAAAAGAAAGAACTTAGTTGGATCGTTCTCATCGATGTGCACCTCCTCCAAATCTTCGACCGATTTCTCCTCGGCCTTTCTTCCTACGTCTTCCAGGACTTCCTTTCCCTCTGGGCCCTCTATCATTTGAACAAAGCCTTTGGCGGCTCGGCTGCCGTTCACCACAACGAAGCACTATTTTGCCATTACTTGGTCTCCCCAAACCTCTTCTACCTGCCCGGTTGGCACCGGGAAACGCAGAACCTAATGGTAGGTCGACGCTACTGCTAGCATGGTGTGCAACCAGCCCCTGCCCAAGATTAAGTTGTAGGTAGACGGGACCTTAAGCACCCAGAACTCTACTTGCTTCATGACCGAACCCGCTTTGACCGGCAATATGATCTTTTCTATTGGCCATTCTGGTTGAGAGTTGAAGCCAACCAAAGGAGACGTTGCAGGGGCTAAGTCCTTGTCCTCCAACTTCATTTGTTTGAACGCGTCATAATACATGATTTCAACTGAACTCCCCTGGACAATCAAAATTCTTTTGATGTCGAAGTCTTTGACGCGAAGAGTCACTACTAGGGCGTCATTGTGGGGCACTTGAATTCCCTCCAAGTCCTTACTTGAAAAGGTAAGGATATCTTTTTCGCCAGTTTTTCCTTTCTTCACAGCGGGCTGAACGGAGAGCATATCCCTCATGTGCTCGGCTTTCTTGATCATCCCTCTCAGCTTGCAAACCCGTGCCGGTTCAATGATGCCATGAATGACATTGATTACCCCTTGTGGCGCTGCGTCCAGGGCGGCTAGGCCATTTGGCTCTATTTGTCCCAGTGGAGCGGCTTTCATGCCCCCATCTATGAATTGGTCCAGATGTCCCGCCGCCACCAGCTCCTCCAAATGTTGTTTGAGCGGCAAGCAGTCCTCCGTCTAGTGCCCCCGGTCTTCATGGAAGGTGCAGCGATATCTTGAGTTGAAGCCCCTCTGTGTATTCCCCAACTTGGCCAGTCAACGAACAAAAGGTTCACCTCGGATTTACTTTGGATGCGATAAATAGGGATTTTAAAGATCGTGGTGATACCGGTTCGTGCTTTCAATTTTCTCTTGGTATCTTCCTTTTCATTGCGAGGAGCGTTAGCTCGGTCGTTCCTGCGACCTTTGCTTCTATCATCGTGGTTCGAACCACGACGTTGATCTTTTGATCGGTCGTTTGGGCGGTTGTCCTCCTGCCCCACCGAGTGAACCTTCCCCACCATTCTTCTGTCTAGCGCGATCGGATTAGCCTTCTTGGTTGCGGAAGCGACATCATCCTCCACACAGATGTGTTCGTTGATCCGTTGCATTAAGGACTCCATGGTTGCAGGCTGGTGCATTATAAGCGAATCTTGCAGCCTATATCCGACTGGGAGACCACGCTTGTATTGAGTAATCGCTAGATTGGTAGAGTAGTCGAGGATCTCATTGTAAGTTTCCCAGTACTTCGCATTGTATGCCTTCAGCGAACCTCCAGACTCCATCTTGACGCCTAGGAGATGGTCAACCTCCTTTGGCGTTCGAGTGTTGGTTTTGAATCTAGTGACGAAGGCCTCCGCTAGTTGCTGCCATCCGTCGATACTTCTCTCCAGAAGCCTTTCGAATCATTTCAGGCCTAGCTCTCCTAAACTTGCTGGGAATATGAGGCACATCAAGGTGTCATTGCGTCGGTGCCCAGCCATTACTTGCCGGTAATGACTCACGTGCATGTACGAGTCCGTCCTGCCATCGTACAACATGAACTTTGGCTAGTGGAATTCGGTAGGGAGTGGTGTACTCTTGATTTCTGGAGACAGCGGCATAGCTGTAAGTCTTGCTAGCTCTTTGTCCACAAGCGCTGGGGCCACCACTCTAGGTGCTAGCATTACCACTTCCTCACTACAACGAGTTTGGGAGCTTAGCCTCTGCAATGCCGGCAATCTCCGAGTCTCCCTACGGTAAGCCCTCTCCTTCAACACATCCTTCAGGTCTCCCGAAAGGGCAGAAAATGAGTATCGCGACGTCGACGATGGGCGTGAGGGACGGTAGGTGCTGTCACGAGTGTGAGATTTGCCCACTTGTGGGTCGGAGTCCCCAACCCCATAGCTTCTGGTGATAGAGAGAGAGTGCATCCTTTCTTGGCGGCGACTGCCAGAATGAGGAGATGGGGTGCGCTCACTGAGGTTGCCCTCTCCAGCAACACTTTTCCCCTTGATTTGGCGTTTCAGCACTCCATTTCAGCTGCCATCTTGCGAATGAGGGCGTCCTGGTCTTTGAGTTTGTGCTCCAGGCGCTGTGCATGCGACTCTCGTCGCCGTTGACGGCCCTCTGGACTCTTCGAGTGATCAGTACTCCTTGCGTGTTTGTCTCGCGCGCCTCGCGAAGAAGTCTCCAAGCCCGCCATGGCTGGAATAGCAAGAGGGCCTTCTCTTCGTCAAATAGACTCCGGTGTGACACCATTGACAACGAACAGTGGAGTTTCATCGTTGTTAGCCATGGAAACAGTCGAAAAAGCTTGAAGAGCAAGGTTTGAGTATCAAAGTTTTTCCCACAGACGGCGCTAATTGTACGGGGGCAAAATATCCATAGCTTTCCGTACTCCTTGAACTTAAGCTTCACGTAACGACGCCTGACTTGAAGACAAAGAAATGGTGAGCTACCCGGCGGTGTGCTGCCGGATAGACCCTCCGACGATTAAGTCAGACCACTTGAAAAAGAATAGAGCACTTTCTAGAGAGAGAGAGAATTGTTCAGATTGCATACCTCCAACGTTTCATTCCTACTTTTTCTAGGCTAGCCATACAGCCTCAGGGATTATGCGCGCACTACCTCTGCTATCCTTCCCTGGACAGGTGGCAGTGCTCGCCTCTCACTACCTTACGCGTGTAAAGGCTAAGACCTCCAAACAGCATGTATGGAACTACCAAACGGTATTGACGCATGCCAGGAGTGGATTTCCCCTCCATCACACCATTGGTCCGGGTGGCACACTCAGTCGAGACATCATGACCGACCTATCCCTTGGGGAGAGACACAACCATGATCGATACGGCCGAGCTATAAAAAGTTGGTCCTCCCAGACTGACTGGCCGTGAGGCATGCCAACCTCCATCCCGGTCCAAATCCATTCCAAGCTGTGCTTGGCTCGGTCCAGACGCACCATTGCGGATCCGATCCGAATATCTAGCCAAATCACAGCTCGGTCTGATACACGCATGATTCCATGCTCCGGTCGACAAATCTACTTTGGGTCGGCGTGATGGGCCGGGGAACCGCTCCGACCGAGCAAACAGTGTAACTCGACCGTTCCGTTATAACCCGCGTTACTGTAGCTCGGTCGTACTTGTCCGGCACAAATCTCCCTCTCAGTGAGTAAATATTTGAGGAATAGTCTCATCAAGCTTCATTTTAAAGAGTTCATAATTATGGACTAACAAACTGACTCTAGATTCTTTAACTTGTTCGGTTTCCTCATGAGTCACTATAAGCTTATCTCAAATTTATTTTACGGTTTTACATGTGGAGATTCTGTTGAACTCGTTGGCATCTAAGGCGCAGTATAACATGTTTGTGGCTTTGACATTAATTTAGGCCATTCTAGTATCTGATTCATTCCACTCATCTTCAAGTTTTGGTACCCTAAGTCCATCTACGATTTTGGTAGGAATTTTTAGACCATTGCAAATAATTTTCCAACATTCATAATCATTAGATTGAACATGTATGGTCATCCTAGTTTTCCAATAGCTAAAATTTGTGCCGCTAAATAGTGGTGCCCTATTGGAGGCTTGTCCCTCAAGTAAGGAATAACTAGGAGTTGTCATGATCTACTCTAAGACGGTTAAGTCACACAAACTAGAGTCTAGACTCTGATACCAATTATTATCCCAGGTAAGCAACCCAAGAGGGGGGTGAATTGGGTTATTAAAAATTTTACAATATTAAAATTAACACAATATTCAGAATTTTAACAAATAAAAAAAACAGAATAATAATTATCAATATAAAAGTAAGAGGGATAGAGAGAGAAAATCAAACACTGAGATTTATAGTAATTCGGCACGCCAAGCCTACGTCCACTCCCCAAGGAACCTCCTTGAGAATTTCTTTACTATCAATTGAATAAATACCCCACCAAGCTTGTGAATTTGGCACAGGACTTACTCTTATCTATTGAGCTTCACTCAACAATAAATGTCTTACCCTTTCAAAATCTCTCACAAAAATAATGAATAAAAATAAGTGGTACTTAAACCTTCTTTTACAATAATTCTCTCATAAAGAGTAGATATGAAAGTGTAAGAACAAATGCTATACTTAGATCTGAAAGTGAAAGAGTAGAATACAATATATTCCGAATTTTGGAGCACAAATAAATTTTTCTCTTCAAATTCTTGATTTTTCTTCATACACAACACTTCTATTTATACTAAAAAATATACCTGTTGGAGAAGACAGACGCTCCTCAAGATGTCAGCTGAATGAATCAATTTGGAAAAGAATCATGTGGAAGAAAATTTGCACTCTTGCAAATTTGAACATCTTTAAGTATTAGTCAAATTTGTACAATAAAGCAAAAAGTTAATGATGACTTTTCACATGCTATGATAATGTTTCCACTAATAATGTTTCCACATGCTAATATATATGATACAATTGATGTTTGTGTAAAAAGTCTAATTGCTCCCGTGATGTATGCTATTTGTATTAAAGGCATTATATATATAATATTCTAATCACATATTTTTATACACAGAAAAATCTCTTTAAATAATATTTATGATAGATCTGAAAATATATGTCCTCTTTAAATTAATGTATGTGTTGTAGAGATTTTAAACTAAATATATCCTATCACTCCATAAAATTTTTTCAAAAGAAGAGAACCCATCAATATCAAATTTGTCAAATTAATACAACTAATCAATATTAATTTCGTCAAAAGGTAAATAGTGACCGGCCGAACTTTTCAAAATCGTGAATAGTAATATTTTCAAAATATTTCAATTTAAATAATATTTATAACATAGTTTAAACAGATTTAATTTTGTATCAAATAATATAGAACATATGCATTAAAAAATCCAAATATGTGTATTAAAATATCCAAATTTTTAAATAATATTTTAGATATCATCAAAATTAAACAACATGATTAACAAATATAATTATTTAAATCATCTCAAACAACCCTAACAATTCTAAGTTGTTGTTTGACAAGTGGGTTGGGTTTGGCTTGGGATTAAAAAAATATTAAAAGATAAAATAGATTAAATAAGACAAAATATCACATTTAAACTATAATCATTTTACTTTTTCTCTCAAAAAAATTAAAAAGTCAAAAAAATTAAAAATTCTGCTCAAACGAAGCTAATTTAATTAGGCTAAATTAATCAAAAAATAAAAAATTATGCTAAAAAAGTTATTCTCAAATAAACCATTGATATGCTTATTGATATACACAAGTCAAACAAAAATTATAAATGTGTTTAATTTTTTTGATAATTTGATGTCTGAATTAATTTGTGCATACCAATTAATTTTGTGGTCTTAAAATTAACAGAACAAATCTCTAATTACAGTGACTGAAACTCAAATCTTTGTACTTCAAATTCTCCAAAATAAAACGTCATAGAATAATATACTAATCATTGTTCAACGGATGATCAATAGTTACTATTTTTTAAAACATGAAAAATATTATATTATAAACACCAACAATGTATAAACAAAACTCTAGAGAGCCATCACAATCAAATAATAAAAAATAAAAATAAATCTGACAAAACAAAAGTTACGAGTCAAGAAAAATTATCAATCTTCTCAAATATGTGATTTAATTATATTATAAACGCCAACAATGTATAAACAAAACTCTAGAGAGCCATCACAATCAAATAATAAAAAATAAAAATAAATCTGTCAAAAAAAAAAAAAAACAGGTACAAGTTTAGAAAAATTACCAATCATCTCAAATATGTGATTTAAAAAGTAAGATCTGTTTTAAAGTGCGCCGTCCACGTCGACGTCATTCCAGTTGCTGCTGCCCAACTCCGCTGCTGCCCAACTCCACTGCCGCCACTGTTGTGAAATTAGAGTTGAGAAATAAGGACACTCACAATGATATGAGAGAATGCTTAATAGATGAGGAAAACATTATGAGACATCCGATAAAATAGTCACATTGTATAGGTGAAGTGGATACAAAGTATCAATAATATTGGAATGATTCTTTTTTATTTTCCTTGTATTGTTTTACTTATTTATACTTTATGATCAACTGCAAACCACTGCTATCTCAATCACTTTTAATACTCTAATCACTATATACTATTATTTTAACAATACCCATATCAAAATAAATACAAACAATCAAATAGGAATTGGTTAGGTAGAACTTTGTGTTTACTTCTACGAGTGGATGACAGGATTAATTTTCTAAATTAATCTATTTATTAAGTCAAATACTAAGTTATCAAATAAATATATCATGATAAGTTTTGATTTGAACTCGATAAGATTTGCTTTGATTCTCATTGGGATGAATTGGTTGGACCTAGATTATGATTAAGGAAATGAGTCAAAATATTTTATCAATTAACATTGATAATGCAGTTTGTTCGACAGAAAACGAGTTGGACTAATCCAAGTGTTCCACGGGAAAATTATCCTTAGTTCCTTCTACTTGACTTGCAACAAGTCCAACGTGAAGGTATCAAAATGAGAGTGGTTTCTTCCCGTGGACCTTCCGACGATCCCGTTAGATTAAACGTGATTTGGATAGTAACATAAAGAAATTTGGAGGTTGAAAAAGAGATAAAGAGAGAGAGAGAGAGTTACCCTTTACCAACATCCTATCGAAGCTTCCTTATATCTCTTGCTAATCATTTCATTGTCTATTCATGTTGTCCCATTGGCCGAAAGTCTTCCACCTACTTATCATCGGCCATAGCTAAGTCTTGTTGCATTAAATGCCTAATGTATGGTGTCAACAATTCTGTAGGATCTTTGTCTGCCACGTGGCTAGCCCCCTTACTTGACACACAAGCCCAAATGCTACTGGGCCTAGGCCAGTATCAGCTCCTCTGGCTCCTTACTGGGCCTGCTATTGGGCTTTTATCCACGTTATTGTTTGAGGAGCTTAAGACAACATTGGGTTAGACCTCACCTGGGCCATGGGTTGTGCCCTCCTAGGCTATGCCCATCAAAGATGATTATCTACAAAGTTATTAATAAGAGCACATATGGTACGATAAAATGAGTTGTAATTTTGTCTATTGTAATTTCGTATTTTTTCCCTTATTTGGTGCATTTTATCTAAATGAAAACATCTATTCTTTCCTTACACCCAATGAATAAATATTCCACTTTATCATGGAATCATTTTAAAATGAATGCTGCTATTACTACCATGAGCTTCCGCTGCCACCACCCTCCTTCCACCACTTTACCATCATTGCCAAACATCATTACACCCTACCACCGCTGCCACAACCATTATCAACTTATTACTACCATTATCGTCACTGTCAACCTACCACCACCACACGCAACCACTGCTGCCACAACCACCATCAACTTATTATTACCATTACCGTCATTGTCAACCTACCACCACCACTACCTTACCACTACCACTACCAACCATATCCACCATCTTATTATTACTGTCATAACCATCATACTGTTATCATCATTACCACCATCGCCACCAATTCACTGCTGCTATAACTACTATCATAACTGTTGGAACAATCTTCTGTGTAAATAAATAAAATGGAAATTAAATCAAACAAAATAAATAAATAACGTACCGGATTTATTTTGTCGAACCAAATAAAAATTAAAAGACCAAGTCGAGTGTGTGATACTCTATCCTTAAGACAGATTCGCCCCGCTACGGTGCTTACGGTTGAGTGGCGTCTATCTCTCAGGATACAATGATCTTCACAAACTTGTAGAAACACTTCAAACAAATTTGTTCGGCGAACCAAATCTGTGTTCTATACTCTCTTTAATTTGTTCTAAATCTAATATGAAGAATATATGCTCTAGAAGAGAATTGGACAGCAAAAGGTATTTTGCAGACTGATTTTCGGACTCTTTGGACTGCTGAAAATTGATTGTATATATAGGCAAATATTTGACCCGAACAGGTATCAAAATAGAAGTGGAAAGGTGCACAAAAACTTGAACAGGTGCAACCACTATTGACCATTGCTAAGACCAAATTTTCAAATCATTTGAAAAAAGGATCTGTTGGTTGTAACAGTTTCAAAACTGTTGGAATGCTATATTTAAACTATTTGAATAGTTAAACAATATAGCCAAAGGTGGAAAGTTATAAAACTATTTGGAATAAATGTATTAAACTATTTGAATAGTTTAATCTATTTTAGGAAACCACTTTAGGAAACCAAAAATAAAATTATATTTAAATTAAATTCCCACAATAATTTTTATTGAAAAAATTCAAATGAATTTTGTCTAAAAAATTAATGTTAAACCCGAAAACGACGTCAACTTTCCATTCACTCATAAATGGTTTTGACGTTTTGTCTTCACCGTGTGACTTGCCACGCGGCAAGGAACACGTCACATTTTCGGACCCATCACAAAAGACATTTGGGGCCCACTAAATTTTGGCCTTAAAGTTGGCCCAAAATAAGCCATATAAAACACCATTTTTTCCAACAATCCCCCACATAAATGGAATTTGACGGAGAGAAAATGCAACAACATGATCTAATTGCAGAGAGTACAAAAATTGGAAATATTCTGCAAAGGATAGGTAGTTTTTGGCTTTGAACCTTTCCTTGTGAGACACTATCGGATTTACTAGCTAACCAGTGAACATGATGTCTTGAACTGTTCAGCCGTTTGTGTAAACCAAGACAATAGAACTCATACAGTATATCCCCAGACACAATTTAGTTCTCACTATTGTGTTCATTTTGGCCCTGAACAACCTGGTCTTTCATGAGTGCTCTAAAGACTTGTAGCCTTGCACAAATCTCATAGAACTGGCCCAGTTCACACTCACATAGGTGATTCTTATGAAGAGTATCCTGCCATACTCCACTAGGTTTACCTAGATATAAAAATCATTAAAATTTTACGTAACCTCAAATGCTGCAGACATCACTATTTCATCAAAGAAATGGGTAGAAGTTAGACTCCCCAGTGATCCTTCTGAGTCATTCACAACTCGGTTGTCCCTTTGAACCTAGATCTTGGGATCTCCAGTCAACTAGGTTGGGTTGCCGTTGTGGTAACTCTTATTTAATAGGCTTAAGTCCCATTCCCCTCGATGAATTCTCAACTAATTCTCTTGCTAACCCTTTGGTTAGTGGATCCGCTATGTTGTTTTTAGACTTAACATATTCTATGGAAATAATTCCATTAGAGAATAGTTGTCTTACGGTGTTATGTCAACGACGAATGTGTCGTGACTTACCATTATACATATGACTCTGTGCTCTACCTATGGCTGATTGACTATCGCAATGTATGCATATAGCAGGCACTGGTTTTGGCCAAATTGGAATATCTTCAGGAAGTGGCGAAGCCATTCTATTTCTTTCCCTAGCTTTGTCTGAAGCTATGAATTCTGATTCCATAGTAGACCTAGCAATGCAAGTTTGTTTGGAAGATTTCCAAGATACAGCCGCCCTACCAAAAGTAAAGACATACCCACTGGTGGACTTCGAGTCTCTAGTATCCAATATCCAATTTGCATCACAGTATCCTTCAAGTACTGCTAGATATCTAGTATAATTAAGCCCAATGTTATGAGTAAATCGGAGATATCTTAGAACCCTTATAATTGCTTTCCAGTGTTCTAGTCCCGTATTACTCGTATATCTACTTAATTTACTTACTGCATAAGCTATATCTGGGCGAGTGCAGTTCATCAAGTACATTAAGCTTCTAATAATTTGGGCATACTCTAATTGAGAAATGCTTTCCTGTACATGCTTAGAAAGATACAAATTAACATCTACAGAAGTTCTAGCAAGATGATCATCATCTTTGCTGAATTTGTCAAGTATTTTCTCAATGTAATGAGATTGTGACAAAGCATATCCTTCTGATGTTTTGGTAATTTTCATACCAAGAATTACATCAGCAATGCCCATGTCCTTCATGTCAAAATGTTTATTCAAAATTTTCTTGGTAGTTGTAATCATATCATTATTACTACCTATGATAAGCATATCATCCACATAAAGACATACAATGACATAATCTTTGTATGTGCTTTTAATATAAACACATTTGTCACACTCATTAATTTTAAATCCATTTGACCTCATTGCCTTGTCAAATTTTTCATGCCATTGCTTTGGCACTTGTTTTAAACCATATAATGATTTAACCAATTTACACACTTTCTTTTCTTTTCCTGGAACAGAAAAACCTTCTAGTTGTTCCATGTAAATTTCTTCATTTAACTCACCATTTAAGAAAGCAGTTTTCACATCCATTTGATGAATTTCTAGATTGTATAGAGATGCAATGGCAATTAGCATTCTAATAGATGTTATTCTAGTAACCGGTGAGTATGTGTCAAAGTAATCAAGACCTTCTTTTTATCTAAATTCTTTGACCACAAGTCTTGCCTTGTATTTGTCAATTGATCCATCCGCTTTCAATTTTCTTTTGAAAATCCACTTGTACCCAAGAGGTTTACAACCTGATGGCAAATCCACCAATTCCCAAGTGTGATTTTGCAAGATGGATTCAACTTTACTATTGATAGCTTCTTTCCATAAAGGAGCTTCAGGACTAGACATAGCCTCTTTAAAAGTTAAAGGTTCATTTTCTAACAAATATGTTAGAAAATCTGGACTAAAAAATTTTGAGGTTCTAGCACGTTTACTACGCCTAAGTTCCTCTTCCTCATTTTGATCTAACTCTTGTTCTTGATCATGTTCTTGATCTTGACTAGTAATAGCATCATGAGATCTCTTATTGTTACTAGTCTCTTGTCTAGTCTTATTTGGAAATACATGTTCAAAGAATGATGTATTCCGAGACTCAATAATAGTATTTACATACATTTCGGTATGTTCTGATTTATGAATCAAAAGTCGATATGCACTACTATTCTTAGCATAACCAATGAAAATGCAATCAATGGTCTTAGGACCTATCTTAGTCTTTTTAGGACTAGGAATAGCCACTTTAGCCAAACACCCCACACTTTTAAGTATTTGTAGGATGGTACTCTACCATGCCACATTTCATAAGGTGTTTGATTCACTTTGTTTTGGGGTACTTTATTTAAAATATAATTAGCAGAAAGTATTACTTCCCCCCACAAGTTCTGAGGTAATCCAGAACTTATTAACATGGCATTCATCATTTCTTTTAAAGTCCTATTTTTCCTTTCAGCAATTCCATTTTGCTGAGGTAAGTAAGGAGCGGTGGTTTGATGAATTATTCCATGTTTTTTACAAAATTCTCCAAAAGGTGATTCATATTCACCACCTTTATCACTTCTAAGTTTCTTGATTTTCTTACCAAATTGATTTTCAACTTCATTCTTATATTGAATGAAAGTTTCCAAAGCTTCATCATTGGTTCGAATTAAATAAACATAACTATATCTAGTATAGTCATCTATAAAAGTGATAAAATACTTTTTCCTACCTCTAGTTTGAATTGATTTAAAATCACAAATGTCACTATGGATTAAATCAAGTGGTTCTGTACTTCTTTCAATTGAATGAAAAGGAGTTTTAGATAATTTTGCCTCAACACAAATTTCACATTTATGATTTGAATCAATTACAAATTTAAGTAAACATTCCATATTAATTAATCTACGCAAAGATCCATAATTAACATGTCCTAGTCTACCATGCCATAAATTTGAAGACTCAAGCAAGTAAGAAGAAGATGTATTATTATTAATAACTGAGGGTACAACGGTCATTACATTTAACTAGAAAAGGCCATCAGACATGTAACCTTTTTCTACATACATCCAATTCTTAGTAAGTACAAATTTATCACTCTCAAATACTAGCCTAAACCCATTCTTACTCAACAGAGATCCGGAAACAAGATTCTTACGAATATCCAGTACATGCAGCACATTGTTGAGAGTGAGTTCCTTTCCAGATGTCATCTTGAGTACAATCTTTCCTTGTCCTTCAACTTTGGAAGTTGAGGAGTTGCCCATAAAAACTTGTTCACCATTGTCCACTATAGAATAAGATGTGAACATCTTTTTGTCGGCACAGATATGGCGAGTAGCACCAGTGTCCACCCACCATTCTTTAGGATTTCCGACAAGATTTGCCTCAGAAACAACTGCAGAAAGATTGATGTCATCTACACGATTGGAAATATTGACCACTTCAGTCATGTGGGCTTGAGCAGGCTTCTTGCTTGTTCTTCTTTTGCTTTTGCTTTTGCCTTTGCTACGGCAATCTTTGGCCCGATGTCCCTCTTTGTCACAAATGTAACATTTGCCATTAAACTTGTACTTTTTATTTTCCCCCCCTTTAAAGCCTTGTGATGAACTTTCTCCAGAAGACTTTCGTTTCTTAGTTTTTGAAGCATGTTCCACCACATTTGCCTTAGACTCCATAGGATGCTTACCAGCCTGTTTTTTAGTATTGCAGTTGTTCTCTTTAATCCTCAAACTCACAATTAATTCTTCTATAGAAATTTCTTTGCGCTTGTGTTTAAAGTAGTTCTTGAATTCCTTCCAGCCTTTTGGTAATTTTTCAATTAAGGCTGTGTAGACACCCCATTTTTGACCGACCTTAAGACTCAGACGTCACCGATTGAGCACTTGGTGATGTTGCATATTGTGCTCGTTCTGAGGTTACGGAGTCTCGGCTGCGAGCCTTGCCTCCGGACTTCTGGACTCTTTTGTGCTTTGCCTCGGCTTGTGAACCAAGCCCTGTTTTCTTTGTTTTCTCTTCTCGAAGGTAGAGAGAGGTCTCGTAGATCATCTCTCAGTGGCTGTAGGCTACATTTCGTGGTCGTAGGCCATTTTTCCCGTTTGGAGCTCGGTTCTTGGTTTTCGGAGCCGTCGGCCGTGTGCCTCAGTTCGGGATGGCTTAACTACCTCTGTTTGCTCCGATTTTTGGTACACACCTCATTTCCTCCCTTTTGAGGGACACTATGGCTCGAGAGACCAACTTCGTGGTCAAACGCCACCTCCAGTGCTTAATAGTCAGTTTTCGGGGCCCCGAGCCACGCGTTTTGGCCCCCGAACCTTTGTTTTGCATCGGTTTGGGTTCATTTTTGGCGGAGACCTTATTTTCATTGTTAGGAAGGTTGTAGAAGGGTGGGAGGCCAGCAATTGTTCTGAAAAACCAGCTTTATTCCTTCATCGCTCTTCATCGCCCGTTTTCTTCACTAGAAAGTTGATTTTTCTATTCCCGGGCCACTTTTTCTGACTTTCCACCACACCATTATGTTGAACACACCTGGGAGGCCACCAATATGGGTAGGCTGGATATTAATTCCCCAGACCCTTTTGAACCTTTCTAAAAAGTTAGTTTTTCTCTCTCTTAGGTTACATTTTCTGGTTTTTCTCCATGCAGCTATGTTGCACTCACCTGGGAGGCCACCTTCTTGGGGTGGCCGGCCAACAATTTTTCTTGAACCGTTTGCACCTGGTCGGCCGGCCAGGGGAGGTGGCCAGCCGGCCACCTGAACCTTTTGCACCTGGCCAGCCATTCTTCTCTCTCCTGGTGCATTCCAGCTGTGCCAGCTATTTTGCTCCAGACCCCTGCCCGAGAGTCTACCCTTTTGGGGGGGAAATTTGAATTGGTTTTCCCCCCTTTTTCCTTGGCCTCTCTCCTCTATAAAACCAACACTTGAGCTTCATTTCTAGTGGTTAGAAAACCAGCTGAGGCACTATTATACATACAACCATATATCTATACTCCAAGCCTCAAAAACACCCTTGTTCTTGCATATTTACCCTACACCTCATAGCCTATCACCTCCATCCTCCATTCCAACACCTTGAGGCTGATTTTCAGAGGTTAGGAGCTCATCTTCTTGAACCAAAAGCTGCTGGAGGTCGGCTTTTCAAGGGTAAGCACCTATTTCCCTTAAACTTGCATTTTTTTGCTCCATCTATAAGCTATACTTGAAAGCTTTTTTGGGCTTCGACCTGAACTGAAAATAGTCTTATTTTGAGCTCCTCTTCATGTTTGATACAGGACTTTTCTCTGTTTGAGGTCTTCTACTCACCTTTTGTGTTCTATCCCTATTTTAAGGCTTATTTTGCATGGTACATTAGCCTTATTTATAAGCATTTCTGGGATTTGAGCCAAACTGTAAAGTGCCTTATTTTGATCCCCTCTTCAACTTTTTTGAAGGGCTCTTTGCTCTTTGAGGCCATCTACTGCCTCTTGCCCTTTATCTTTCTTTTAGTGCCATTTTTGCATCATATTGTAGCCTTACTTGTGAGCATCTTCGAGATTTGAAATAAACTGAAAAGTGCCTTATTTTGAGCCCCTATTCAACTTTTTTGAAGGGCTCTTTGCTGTTTGAAGTCATCTACTTTCTTGTTTGTTCAATCTCTCTTTTAGGGCTATTTTTGCATCCTATTTTATACTTACTCGTGAACATTTTTGAGATTTGTCATAAACTTAAAAAGATCTTGTTTTAATCTCCTCTTCAAGTTTGGTTCAGTTCTCTTTTCTATTTGGGGTCATCTTCCCCCTATGCATGCTTCATCTCTTCATGGTTAGGGCTATGCATTAGAACACTTGCATTGGCCATGGTTTGGCCCCTTAGCCACTGAAATCTAGTGGATTTTTAGTGGCTTAGATGTATTTTTGAGGGCCAAAATCAGAGGGGGGTGACCCCCTCTCTCCTTGTTTTGCTTGATGGTCTTTTTGGCCTTCCAAAGAGGCCCTATCTTGCATGTTTTGTTGACTGATTTCAGGGCCAATTTGATGAGTTTAAGGGCTATCATATTTGATTTCTAGAGTTAATTTTTCCATGCTAAGTGTCCTTGATGCATGTGCTTAATAACCCCTTGTATGCCCTTCCAAAGGAGCCCCTCATTTGCGCATGCATTGGTTGTATTTCCATGTTTATTTGCGCATATTTTCGTATGTTTTGTTCACTGATTTTTTCTGGTTTGGTGAGATTTCATATGCTTCATATACATGCCATGTAAACCATGTTTGCTAGTCAAAGTTGCATGCTATTTTAGTCCATCTTGCTAGTATCTTTTGGTCATGCTTTGAACTAGAAATGTTCATGTTTTGGGACTACCTTGGCTCTGTCTTTATGCTTCACGGTCAAATAATGCATGCTTTGTATAGCTATAGGTCAATACATATGCCTAGCTTTGAGTTTCGGGACCATTCCATGCATTGTATGACATATATCCACGATTCGGGATTATTTTGCATCATGATTCAGTGCTGGAATTTGCACGTTTGAATGCCATGTTTCATGCCTTGCTATGCCTTGTTAGAGTGGCATTTGGTGCCTTAGGTTCGGTCCTCGGTTTGCGTGCATGCGTGCACGCATTTTGATAGTCTCATTTTCATCTTATAGCCACTGATGTGAGTGTGGCTGAGGTCTACTCATGTTGGTGTAAGTCCATCGTGCATTGTGTATGCCATTTCAATTCATAGCATTGCGTATGTTAGGTTGCATGTTAGAGCATTGTGTATGTCGTGTTACATCGAGCATTGTGTATGCCATTTCATAGCATTGTGTATGCTAGGTTGTATATTAGTTTCATAGTGCATGCCATCTCATTTGCATTGTGTTTGGGATAGGAGTTAGCCCGAGCACGGAAAACGAGGGACGTTTCGTACTCCGAGTGACGGAACGTGTCTTAATTCCCAGTCGCCGACACTCCGGATTATCCATGATGGAGTCTCGGTCTTGTGGTGTTTTCATGTGCATTCATTTCATATTGAGTCGTGCAATTCGACTTCTCGGCCATCATGCCTTGAGATGCGTGATTGATGGCACGAGGATCGAGGACTACACTCCCTGAAGAGTAGTCATGCATACATATGTGAAAATACTTTGTCATGCCCCCTTTGTTGCTCTCTGTTGCAGTAAATCAAGGATCAACATCCTTCAAGAGCTTTGCACAATATTCCGGGCTTAATTGTAAACAGAGGCTAATTGGGGTATCGCAATGGATTTCCGCGCAAGGCAACTCAAGCATGCATCATTCATCATTCGGAACAGAGCTGAGGCGGTCCACAGATTTGCGTGCAATTTACTGCTTTCCTAGATTAATTTGTTAATTAATTAGGATTTTGTACTTATTCGGACTGTATTATTCATTTGGGACTGTATATTATTTATTTGGACCCTCCGAGCGAGGGCACAATTGTAATAAGTGTACGTGCGTGTGATGTATGTCTTCCAACCCCACGTCTTTCTTCCTTTTATTTACCAGCTTATAATGGTTAGATTAGGGCATGTTTTAATTAGCATACAGTATGATAGCATGTTTGCATTCATTCATCGGTTTTGCATGCACCGGGCTCGGCGCATCATAACTCACTGCATTGTATTTCAATTCCAAGTTGAATACTTGTTAGCTGTAGCATCCCATATGCCATGTTTAGAATAGCCGAGCCTGCTATAGTTGCATTCCTGCATGTGTTGCATTAGGCATTTCTGTATAGTTAGGATCATGCATGGATTTCTAACATAGTTTCTGTTTTGGCTTGGAGTACTCGGTAAGTTTTACGCTTTAGCATCCTTGCATGTGTGTAAGTGACTGCCATGATAGCATGCTTACCATGAGGCTATTTGCTTATGTGATATAACTGCCTGAATGCCTGTGGGCGAAGGTTAGGTTATTTGGATTGGAACAATGCATTGACTGTGAGTTTTAAGCCCACTAGATAGTGGCAAAACCATCTTTTCTAAGCCCACCTGAGGGTGGCAAATCCGCATTTTAGCCTATTTGCGAGTAGCAAACTGTTTTCAAAACAAACATGAGATGTTTTGTTCCAATTCAGGCGATCCAGTCTATACTTGTATGCTGTGCGCATCACATAGTAAATCTAGGCTAATAACCGGAATAAGAACGCATAATGTTTTCAAAACTTGATATCATGGTTAGTAGAGGCCGATCTTTGATCGGGCGAGCGGGGGTGCTCACGAAGTAACCTTCCCCAATCGTACCCAAGTTCCCGAGCCGAGACAACTTTGGTGATGACGAACACGTAGCCTTAGGCAACGAGTCAGGGTTTTGTAAATTTCCCAAAATAAAATATTTAGGTGGCGACTCTGTATCTAGCAAAGCAGTCCATGTTTGGCACTTCTTTCAAAAATCTGTTTTTCTCAAAACGATTTGCCGGATTTGAACTCTTTGGTTCAGATTACAAACCGTGACAATTTGAGTCCAAACTGTAGTGAGCCCAAAATGAACAGAACGGGACTTATCCCTCCCGGGGCGTTCGGGGACGTCTACAGTTTCTGGCGACTCTGCTAGGGATTTAGAGAACTTGACTCGAACTCATGATACCTTGTTTTGATTACACTTATGTGTTTCTTTGCATTGCATGTGCATTGGTGCGCCTAGGACACCGTGTTTGCCATCTGCTATTCCTAAGCGGTTTGCCAGAGGCTGCGTGCCATAAGGCTTACCGGTTACGGGCTCTGCCAGTATGGAAACACAAACCCCGGTTTTACCGGGGCACCCTTTTGACCATTCGACCTAGTGCATATTCGGAATCCATATTGACCATTCCAAGCTAGGACAGGTTGCTTACCCGATATAGGTTGTTTGAAACCACTGCGTGCGTAGTGAAACCCTAGCTCCTAACAAAATAGGACAGGGAAACCTTACCCCAACATACGGGTGTTTTGGCTCTCACTTATCTGTTATGTGCTTTTAGAGTGCGTCTCTACAGGAATGCATGTATCGGTTCTTAATTTGGGCATCGAACTGCGGGCACCATTCGATATTTTGGGATTGATTTACGAGGTATCGATTCTGGGCGAAGTGCACTCAGAGGCACAATTATTCAGCTCTGCTCATTTGGGTTATCGTGAAATCAGGCTGAGATGCTCTCTGTTTTCCCTTTTGCTAGGTAGTCTTGGAATCATAGATTCAGAAGGCTCCAATATCCCCCAGGTACACCGAACTTGTGTTGATAGACTTTGTCGGGTCAGAGATTAAGTTCAAGGGCAATCAGTATTCCTTCGCCAGAGGCAGGGTAAAAGGGCTAGTCAAGCACAGATCACCAGTTCAGTAGTTACTAGATTTGTGGCCCTTATCCACCCCACCAGTGAACAATCAGGCTGAGGTCTCAGTTTCTACTGCAGGGATAGATGTACCGGTTGTTTAGATAAACCAGCACTCTATGGCAGGAATGGAGGAAATGATGCGCCAACTCCAAGAAAGTATGAAACTCATGCAGCAAGATGCTGTCCGCTAAGCGGAATTTGCCAAACAGCAGGCTGCAGTCATGGCCCAACAAGCAGAGCTAATCACCAGGTTGCAACAGTAAAACGGAGCATTTGCTTCGCATCAAGCTCCCCTCCCAGCAGTAGATCCAATACCCGGGGAGACGCCAAATGACCAGGAAGGTACGGACATTCCGACAGGGCCGGCTCCGCCCACAATCTTACCCCAGCTGTCTAAAGCACAAATCAACCTACCGGACTCTCCCTTTGAGTTCGAGATAGACCCTACAGCATTGAAATTGAGCAATCTTGAAAAGTTGTTCAAGAAATCTCAGGGAGTAAAGTCCATCCCGGACATCGAGGATGGGTATACCGACACAGCTGTGACGCTGCCGGACAGATTTAAAATGCCGCATATCGACCGCTTTGACGGCTCTGGAGACCCAAGGGTGCACCTCTACCTATTTTCTGATATCTTGAGGCCAATGGGTTTGACCATAGCTCAGAAGTTGTCTCTCTTTGGCCGAACCATGTCTGGGATAGCCGTAATCTGGTATGCAAAATTAGAGGACTTCGTGAAACGGAACTGGGAAGAGCTGACTGAGGCCTTTATTACTCAATACTCCTACAACACACAGATCGAGGTCACAACTCGTGATCTCGAAGTCACCCGCCAAGAACTTAAGGAGAGTTTCTCAGAATTCGTGACGAGATGGAGAGCAAAGGCCTCATTGATGACTACAAGGCCTTCCGACAAAGATCAGATCAGGATGATTGTTTAGAATCTGCATGGCAAGTTACTGCAAAAGATGGTTGTTCTACTTCTGTTTACCTTTCCAGTCCTTCATGAAATGGGGGTTCAAATTGAGGATGCCATCAGACAAGGGATCTTTGCAGAAGATAATGAGCCTTTGAAGAGGAATGTTGCTCGCAGTTCCAATGCTACTACTGATGGTAGCACAGCTGCGAAATGCTCAGAAGTAGACACTATCACCACTTCCCTCAATGACCAAAAACCAACCACTTCAACTCGGCCCCAAGCTCGAAAATTCCATCCTCTTTACATGAGTCTCTCTCAAGCTTTGAAAAAGCTATAAGAAGAAGGGCACCTAGAACTCCTAGAACCCCAACCCCTTCCAAATCCTCTTCCACCAAGATATGACCCAGCTAAATACTGTGCCTATCATCAACAACACGGTCATGATACGAACCGTTGCATCCGCCTCCGTCATAAGATTCAAGATCTTATTAACGAAGAGACCCTGGCTCCACCTAAAGGACCTCAGGTTAGTACTGATTCGTCACCTCCCCATCTCAACCTCATCCATAAACTACCATCCACCTTCGACCCCAGCATATACATTACCCCAGCCCATCTACCCAAGCCTGAGGTGTTCATTCCAGAAAGCATGGACTTATGCATGATGGATGCACCTGGACCCCAATCATCTCAAACCCGTGAGCCCACTACTTCTGAGCTAAAGAGAATGATCGAAGATCTTCAAAGAACTGTGACAGATCTAGCCTCTGGGACATTGGCTCCATCATCGACCACAGCACATGCTAGGAGTTTCATGACAAAAGGCTCCCCAGTCTTGGAATGGGATGCATTTGAGAAATGCCAATCCCTTGGCAAAGTGGAGGCGAGTGGAAAGAACAAGATAGGGGCGGACATGGATCCCCATGAACATCTTATGTTGGTTGTTGAGGCTTTGAAAGCCAAGGGACTGAACAAAGAGCAAGTGCTCCCAGTTGTTGCAAAAACTGTGGATGACATTTTCACCACTCAAGTTGGGGGCAGTTTGAATCAAGGGGCAAGCCGGGAGAAGGGTCGTTGTATCAGCAACGTTCCTTTCAGCTATAATCCTGCACTCGGAAGAGACCAACAAACCAAAGCCAAGACTGCCAATCCCTTTATCAAAAGGCCCAAAGAAAATCCACAAACCTTGAAGTACCAACCCCGAGGTCAGAGGGTCTTCCATGCCCTCTATATGCCTTTGTCCAAAACTCTCCAAGTCCTTGTTGGACAAGGCCATCTCAAACCCCTTGAGCCTCGGCCTCTCCCAAATCCTCTTCCGGCTACGCATGATGCCGCCCAGTACTGTGCCTTCCATCAGTAAACTGGCCATACTACCGACAACTGCTTCCATCTTCGCCATGAAGTACAGGATCTATTTGACAACGGGGTCATTGCCGCACCAAGCTCTGCAAAGTCTATCGGCACTGGATCGGTGAACTTGGGGGATAATGTGACCATGTGATCGGAAGATGAACCACCTGCGGATGGCACTCGATTTACTCTAGATATGGCGTATGGCACGCACCGTTTTGAGCATTTGGCGAAAGCTACATTCTGACTTGGGTATTAAGTCAGTCTTGTTGTTTTGTTTTGAGTCTGTCCTTTTGTTTTGAGTCAGTCTTTTCATACTGAGTCAGTTGAGGTCTGTCTTGTCGTATCGAGTCAGTCCTGTTGTATAAGGGTCGGGTGATCCCGAGGGGTGTTACCTCGAACATCACTGTTTTGTTTTGTGTTTGTCTTTTAGCTTTCTTTGAGTCTGTTTCTACCGATGAGCCAGTTGTGCCAACAGATCTCAATGAAACAGTAGTGATTTTCGCACTCTTGTATTTGCTTCAGCCGTGAGCCAGTTGTGCCAGAAAATTTGAATCGAACGGCAGTACTTTTCGCCTACTTTTCTGTGCCTTGAATTCATTGCATTGACCTAAGTTTTTCAAAACTTTTTGAACACTGCGGTGAAAACAAAGAGGAAGGAATTCCTCGGGATTTGAAAAAATTTGATCAATTGAGAGAAAAATAAGCAAGCTAAGCCCTAAATGAATGAAGTCATGCTTGTTAATGTGAGTACTGAGAAGGATCCTAGCTTGATCCAGATTGGTTCTACATTGTCTTCAGCGCGAACGATTAGTCGCTTTCTTAAAAGGTTTCAAAAATATTTTGCACCGTCCTGCGAAGACCTGTGTGAAATCGCTCTTGAGATTGTGCAGCCTAGGATCGCTCTCAGCCTCGAGACTCGACCCCTGGCTTTCAAACCTTAAACTTAGATTCAGAACGTTCAACGGTCAACCACAATGTAAGGCCTGTGTGGCCAGATCAGAAGCACCCTTTGAACTAGGGGCAAAAGATGCCAGATTGTGCTCGAAGAGCCGAAGACGAATCATTCCACAAATCAATGAAGATCAGCATGAATGCCAAACCCCAGAAGGGAAGAAAGAACAAGGTATCGCTGAAGGACAACTGAGTTCCGATCCACAACACTAGGGGCAAATTCAGCCCCCATTGGATGGACTTCTGCATCATCAACAAACAGCAGTCATTCTCCTGGATTCAGATGGCTTCAAGATCTCAAAACCATTTGACATGGACAAAAGCTACACTTTTACCCTTGAGAGGCTCGCTGGGTCGAAAACCCGGAAGGGCGACTCAGGCAAAAGTTAGAGCAAGAAAAAGCACACAAAAAAAATGCAAAAAATAATAATAATAATAATAATAATAATAATAATAAAGAAGAAGAAAAATGAAGAAAATAAAAGATGAAAAAGAAGAAAAGAATGAAAAGAAAAGAAGAACATAGCTTGCAAGGTTGAAAACTTGAAAGGGCGACCTTGGCAAAAGTTAGAGCGCAAAAGGAGAGGTTAATACCCGAGTGTACCTTAACCCCAAACTACGTAAGGCTTGATTCCCATCTTTGGGATATGTAGACAACTTTATTTTGAAGCCTAGTCGTAAAACAATTCAAATTCGATTGTGTCCATGCGATGGTTCTGGTTATCTTTGTTTTCTCTGTATTTGAGGATTTGGTTGTGTTCGTTACTCTGAGATACGCTGCGGTGCCATTCAAACAAGGGGCAACTTTCTGTTGCCATGCAGTGTCCTTCAGGAAAGGGGCAATTTTCCTTCGGATCTAAGGTTGTGCATCTCAAGAGTAGGTTCCGTGCTCGTTCAGTAGTGGCCGTTCGCGAAATAGTTTTTGAGAATTTTTACTGAGGTTGACTAATTTTCTCGAAAAGTATTCCATTTTTCAAAACTGGACCATTTCTTGGACCCAAAAAAGGAAAATTTTCAGTGTTCATAACCTGACTTGTATGATTTTAAATCAGAAAATTGAACATGCATGTTAATCTAACTCTCATTTTGGTCAAAATTGTTTTAGTAGAAAGCCAAAAACAAAAAATGGTTGAAATGATGAACTAGGGACACAGTTAAGTCAGGTGTTTTGTCTCTCCCCCATTGTGAACATACTTGCCAGAAAGGGCACCATACTTACGAAGAAGGGCACTTTACCTGCCAGAAAAGGCACAACTGAAGGCGACAACAAAGGGCTGAAAGTTCTTTCACCCTCCGAGCAACGAGGTATCAAGCTAAGTGCGAAGTACGAACTGGAATGGGTCAAGATATTCCACTCCCTCATCTGGCCAAATCTGATCATGTCCAAACTCCCCGGCAGCATCGTCAACCGATGTTAGCTGCAGATTTGCTACACACCCAGCTGTAGCACAGCCCCTCTGTGGAAAAAACTCACTGTTGCGAACAAGAATGAGAATTTGGTAAAATACCAGAGGCGAGAGCCCACATCTTCCTGCTTATCCATCAACCACCCAGGAGAGAGATAAAAAATGAGAGATTGAAGAATAGAGAGATGTGCACTGAGAGAAAAAGTGAGGAAAAGGGCTTTTTTTCAGAAAAACAGAGCCTGAGGGCCGAGTGATGTGAGAATCACAAATAAGAAAATGGTGGGAAACAATACCCGGAGAAACTGGCTCCTCGTGCACCAAGAGGTCTCTTGTCTTTGTAACACAGTTGAGTGTTGTGTTTGTGTGTTTTGTTTGTCTCGATTCTTGTTTTGAGTCGTTTAAGTATCAATAGATGTGTTTAGGTTGTTTTTCCTTGTTTTCCCTTTGTTGAGTTGTGTTTAGGTTGTTCTACCTTTGTTTTCCATTGTTGGGTTGTTTTGGCTGTGGTCAGTTGTAGGCTCAATACCCAGTTGAGAACCCTTTTCTCATTTCAATTTCAAAAATCGTTTTGTGCTTAGAGTGCCGTGTCGTTCTCTACATTTGTGCAAATCAGGATTGGTTATTTCATAAAGTCGCGGGGTTCAACCCAGGTCATGTAAAAACAGTAAAACTAGGACCCATCTGAAGCTATGAAAGTTCCGGGCTACAAAGCAAAAGAAAAGAGGGAAAATGTCAGGCATCTGAGATTGTTTCAACTTCTGCAAGTTCCGTCATTGCATTCTATATGTTCAAAATGAGCAGTGTCTTGTATGAGTTTTGTGCCAAATAAACAAAATACTGTGTTATGGGCTGTGAGTTCAGAATGAGTTGTGTTCAGAACGAACCGTGTGTTCAGAATCAGCAGTGTCCTGCGTGAGCCGTATGTTCCAAAATAAGCAGAATATTGTGTTATGAGCTGCGTATTTAGAATAAGCAGTATACCGATACGAGCTGTGTGTTCAAAGTGAGCGAATCATCGTGTTGATCTGTTTCAAGCTTTCGCCGTAATGGTGATCGGCGTTTCCCCGAGTACCATTCCTCGCGAGAGTAAAGCGGTTTACCGCCACTCACTCCATGAGGTGCTTTCTAAAGTGTCGCTTTGTTTGTTTATTGCATTCCTTAAACATCACGCTCTGCATTGCTTGCAACATGTATCGTATCATCGCACTTATTGCATTTGTTTGCATCTTGTGTTATCTCTTATTGTTTATCTTTTTACGCTGAGCAACGTTTAGGATCATTGTCCCCCGGGACTTAACTTAGGTTGCGTGGAACGCACTCCCGAGTTGTTTACCTCTTCTCACGATTTCGGCATGGTTAGAGTGTTCTTTTCCTCACACGATTTCAGCATGTTTGGAATTTATCCCAGGTTGCGTGGTAGACGCGCTGGGCGGGCTGTTTTTGGACCTCATCTCACGATTTCAGCGTGGTTTGAATGTCCCGTTCCTCACACGATTTCAGCGTGTTTGGATTTTATCTCAGGTTGCGTTGTACCTCTTTTCACGATTTCAGCGTGGTTAGAGTGTTCTTTTCCTTACACGATTTCAGTGTGTTTGGATTTTATCTCAGGTTGCGTTGTGCGTGCACTTGAGCGGTTGTTTTCGGACTTCTTCTCACGATTTTAGCGTGGTTAGAGTGTTCTTTTCCTTACACGATTTCAGCGTGTTTGGATTTTATCTCGGGTTGCGTTGTGCGTGCACTTGAGCGGTTGTTTTCGGACCTCTTCTCACGATTTCAGCGTGGTTAGAGTGTTCTTTTCCTCACACGATTTCAGCGTGTTTGGAATTTATCCCAGGTTGCGTTGTAGACACGCTGGGTAGATTGTTTTTGGACCTCCTCTCACGATTTCAGTGTGGTTTGAGTGTCCCGTTCCTCACACGATTTCAGCGTGTTTGGATCTTATCTCAAATTGCGTTGTGCGCCCACTTGAGCGGTTGTTTTCGGACCTCTCCTCACGATTTCAGCGTGGCTACAGTGTTCTTTTCCTCACATGATTTCAGCGTGTTTGGAATTTATCCTAAGTTGCGTTGTGGACGCACTGGGCGAATTGTTTTTGGATCTCCTCTCACGATTTCAGCGTGGTTTGAGTGTCCCATTCCTCACACGATTTCAGCGTGTTTGGATCTTATCTCAGGTTGCGTTGTGCGCGCACTTGAGCGGTTGTTTTCGGACCTCTCCTCATGATTTCAGCGTGGTTAGAGTGTTCTTTTCCTCACACGATTTCAGCGTGTTTGGAATTTATCCCAAGTTGCGTTGTGGACGCGCTGGATGAATTGTTTTTGGACCTCCTCTCACGATTTCAGCGTGGTTTGAGTGTCCCGTTCCTCACACGATTTCAGCGTGTTTGGATCTTATCTCAGGTTGCGTTGTGCACGCACTTGAGCGGTCGTTTTCGGACCTCTTCTCACGATTTCAACGTGATTGGAGCCTCCCCTTCCTCACACATTTTCAGTGTGTTTGGAATTTATCTTAGGTTGCATGGAACGCGCTCCTGATTGATTTTCTTTGTTCTTCCTCCACTCACGAGTCCAGCGTGGTTGGTGTGTGTTCACCCTTTATATCTATTGTACTCTCTGTTTCATCGCATCTATTATCTATTGCATCACATCTATTACATCCATTGCATCGTATCTGTTTTACTGTCTGGTCTAGGAGATCTTAAATCCTCCGGTCTAAGGAGACCTTAAATCCTGCATCTTTATTTGCACTGTCTTGTGCACTCCCTGGTCTAAGAGACCTTAAATCCTCTAAAGGTGCAATTCCTTTGGTGTTTGTCGTGCTCGAACGACTTCCAGTGGTCTGGTATAGCCACCTGCCTGTGTTAGCAGTGAGTTCCTAGGAGACCAACTGAGACGGTGGAAACTAGAGTTCGAATGGCTCATGCCTAGAACACAAAGGTTCGGAATTTCCAAGACTAAAGTCTGGTTTAAATACCCAGGGGTATATCCTCGCTTGAAATCTGTATGGCAGCCCCATAGATTGAGATAGCATATGTGTGCGCCTCAATTCTGGATACTGAATCAACCTAGTCTGTCACCTAGTTGGAGAATAGGGAAAGCTGCGACCATAGTCAGGGAGAAAAGTAGTACCTACAGTTCAACCAAGAAGAAGCGAAAGACCCCCAGCAGCATGAGGCACGATATTGTATGTATGGTTCATTTGAAGCTGGTACGACCAGACGAATCGCGCAGGTATTGTATCTTCTCCATGTGAGACGTGGCGAGAATTGAATAATTCTCTGCATTCTTAAAACTGCATGAAATGTAGTATTGCTTTGCATTCTTGCTTAAAACTGTTGCATCTATTGTGAATATTTGCTTCATTACAGCTTGCTACTTTGCATGATCATGAGTTACACTCGGCTTTGTGCATGTCGTTTTGCATTTTGCCCCCGCCTACGGGCATGCCTGCGGGCACATTTCTTTGTTATCTTGTATGTTTGTCTAAGTCTTCGGCCTTGTCAAAAATGGGTCGTCTCTAGGCTTTGACATTCACTCCCGTCACGTATGACTTTCAAGTTCTGTCAAAGAGGGGCAACTGTAGACACCCTATTTTTGACCGACCTTAAGACTCAGACGTCACCGATTGAGCACTTGGTGATGTTGCATATTGTGCTTGTTCTGAGGTTGCGGAGTCTCGGCTACGAGTCTTGCCTCCGGACTTCTGGACTCTTTTATGCTTTGCCTCGGTTTGCGAACCAGGCCCTGTTTTCTTTGTTTTCTCTTCCCGAAGGGAGGGAGAGGTCTCGTAGATCATCTCTCAGTGGCCGTAGGCTACATTTTGTGGTCGTAGGCCATTTTTCCCGTTTGGAGCTCGGTTCTCGATTTTCGGAGCCGTCGGCCGTGTGCCTCGGTTCGGGACCGCTTAACTACCTCCGTTTGCTCCGATTTTTGGCACACACCTTATTTCCTCCCTTTTGAGGGACACTGTGGCCCGAGAGACCAACTTCGTGGTCAAACGCCACCTCCAGTGCTTAATAGTCAGTTTTCGGGGCCCCGAGCCACACGTTTTGGCTCCCGAACCTTCGTTTTGCATCGATTTGGGTTCATTTTTGGCGGAGACCTTATTTTCATTGTTAGGAAGGTTGTAGAAGGGTGGGAGGCCAGCAATTGTTCTGAAAAACCAGCTTTATTCCTTCATTGCTCTTCATCGCCCGTTTTCTTCACTAGAAAGCTGATTTTTCCCATTCCCGGACCACTTTTTCTGACTTTCCACCACACCATTGTGTTGAACACACCTGGGAGGCCACCAATATGGGTAGGCCGGCCATCAATATGGGTAGGCCGGCTATTAATTCCCCCTGACCCTTTTGAACCTTTCTAAAAAGTTAGTTTTTCTCTCTCCTGGGTTACATTTTCTGGTTTTTCTCCATGCAGCTGTGTTGCACTCACCTGGGAGGCCACCTTCTTGGGGTGGCCAGTCGTGAGGTGTGGCCACCGCCACACCTGAACCTTTGCACTGCCAGCCATTCTTCTCTCTCCTGGTGCATTCCAGTTGTGCCAGCTATTTTGCACCAGACCTCTACCCGAGGGTCTGCCATTTTTGGGGGAGGGGAAATTTGAATTGGTTTTCCCCCATTTTTCCTTGGCCTCTCTCCTCTATAAAACCAACACTTGAGCTTCATTTCTAGTGGTTAGAAAACCAGCTGAGGCACTATTATACATACAACCATATATCTATACTCCAAGCCTCAAAAACACCCTTGTTCTTGCATATTTACCCTACACCTCATAGCCTATCACCTCCATCCTCCATTCCAACACCTTGAGGCTGATTTTCAAAGGTTAGGAGCTCATCTTCTTAGACCAAAAGCTGCTGAAGGTCGGCTCTTCAAGGGTAAGCACCTATTTCCCTTAAACTTGCATTTTTTTGCTCCATCTATAAGCTATACTTGAAAGTTTTTTTGGGCTTCGACCTGAACTGAAAATAGTCTTATTTTGAGCCCATCTTCATGTTTGATCAAGGACTTTTCTCTGTTTGAGGTCTTCTACTCACTTTGTGTTCTATCCCTCTTTTAAGGCTTATTTTGCATGGTACATTAGCCTTATTTATAGACATTTTTGGGATTTGAGCCAAACTGTAAAGTGCATTATTTTGATCCTCTCTTCAACTTTGTTGAAGGGCTCTTTGCTCTTTGAGGCCATCTACTACCTCTTGCCCTTTCTCTCTCTTTTAGGGCCATTTTTGCATCATATTGTAGCCTTACTTGTGAGCATCTTCGAGATTTTTCATAAACTGAAAAGTGCCTTATTTTGAGCCCCTCTTCAACTTTGTTGGAGGGCTCTTTGCTTTTTGAAGTCATCTACTTCCTTGTTTGTTCAATCTCTCTTTTAGGGCTATTTTTGCATCCTATTTTATCCTTACTTGTGAACATTTTCGAGATTTGTCATAAACTGAAAAAGATCTTGTTTTAATCTCCTCTTCAAGTTTGGTTCAGGTCTCTTTTCTGTTTGGGGTCATCTTCTCCCTATGCATGCTTCATCTCTTCATGATTAGGGCTATGCATTAGAGCACTTGCATTGGCCATGATTTGGCCCCTTAGCCACTGAAAGATGTATTTTTGAGGGCCAAAATCAGAGGGGGGTGACCCCCTCTCTCATTGTTTTACTTGATGGTCTTTTTGGCCTTCCAAAGAGGCCCTATCTTGCATGTTTTGTTGACTGATTTCAAGGCCAATTTGATGAGTTTTAGGGCTATCATATTTGATTTCCAGAGTTAATTTTGCCATGCTAAGTGTAACGACCCGGAACCGTGTGATACAATTATCAGTAATTAATTAAGCTTGAGTGTGATTTAATTGAAGACTATCTGTTTACTTTTGGAAAAATATCTGTTGAAATGACATCTTCGGGACTGAAAATAATGACCAGAATGAGTTCAGAAAATGAAATTAAAAATACCTATGCGATACCGGGAATATTTAGAACGATCTGAAATGATAAATTTAAGACTGAAAATTATCTGATTCGTTAGGCCTTGTTTGGTGCCCGTTTTTGGCTCAAATGGATTATGTGTTATATATGGCTTATAAGATAAGGATGGATGGATCACTTTTTGACCATTTGACTCACCCGAGAAAAGAGAGAAATATCTGAGAAAGAGAGAGAGAAGAGAGAGTTCGAGAGAAAGAAAGGAAAGGGAAAGAAGAGAAGAGGAGAGAAAGGGGAATCAAGCTTAGTTGCTCCAAATCAAAGACTCAAGGTAAGCTTCTCATGAAATTGGTTGTTGATTCTTAGAATCTAGCATGGTGACATCAAGATCATGGCTTTACATATTTTGGTTCATGTTTATTTGGCTCATTGAGGTAAAACCTCCATGGATATAGAGATATAAAGCTTGTATGTATAGTTCATAGTTTTTCATCCTACTTCATGGGTTGATCTTGTTTATGGTCCATATGGGTTTTGAATTGAAGTTTTGATGATGGAATTATGTTGTTTTTAAGTATTTTGGGACTTGATGTTCATAAATGTGAAAGTGGATTTGGGAAATGAAGCTTGGGAGGAAGAACCAGAAATTCGGATTTTCGCAGTGTCCGCTCGAGCGGAGTGAAGCCCGCTCGAGCGCAGAAATCGACCTCACAGCAGTTTTGGAAAAATTGTACAGTCCGCTCGAGCGGAAATGTGGGCGCTCGAGCGGGAAGGCTTATTTTCAGAAAAGTTTGGGAAGTTGTTCTGCATGATTTTCTTATGTTACCTTACATCATTTCGCACCTTATGATTATGAAATGGACATGAATGAATGTAATGAAGGAAGAGAATGAATATGAAATGAGTATGATAGGAAGTAAAGAATGAATGGAATGTATGAAATGAATATGAAAGGAATGAACATGAAAAGAATGTAAAGAAAAGAAAGGCGTGAATGATTGAATGTATGATGTTAATGTGTATTGAGAATGTATTACTGTTAATGTTTGCAGGTCAAGTTGAAGACCGTGCCATCGGTATCGGAAACCCACTGTAAGTAACATTTCTGTAAATGATATGTTATTATGAAAGTATGTTCAAAAGTGATTATTATGTTATGATTTTGAAATGATAAATGTTTTCTGTGAACGAATGTTCTATTTGCGAATCTATTATGGCATCCACGGTAAAGGTTACGAGATCTCGGTATGTGTTTAAACCGTGTTCGGGATCGGTTACTCTAGTCGTTAGTCGACACATGTTATGAAAAGGTTATGAAAAGATTATGAAAAGGTTCTGTGGATTATGCCATTAATGACTGTTGACTGTTTATGACTGTATATATAAAATGTTGGACTTCGTTCACTAACCCGTTTACTGTTATGTTACTTGCTGAGCTTTAGCTCATTGTTTGTATCTATGTATTATAGGTGAACAAGGGAGTCAAGCCGAGGCGGAGTTCTAGTGAGCCGCTTTTGAAGCCTACCTAGTCTAGAGTACCACAGAGTTGGGGCCAGCCCTTACGGGCCGTTTTGAGAGTTTTGGTTTGTTTCTTTTATTGTATAATTATAACTGAATGATATGTGTTGTACCAGATTATTGTTGATCACATGTTATGTAGTGAACGTGGGTAATTAACATCATTTTTTGGCTGTAAATATATGTTCATATTATGCACAGCTCTTTGGACTATTAGTTTATTTATTTCGCTTCCGCGAGCCCCTTTAATTTATGTTTAGTACAGGAAGGCCTGTGGTAATCCAAAGGTTACTGGCCGGTCTCGTCACCGAACTTCTAGGGGCGGGTTCGGGGCGTGACAGAGTGGTATCAGAGCGCACGAGTCGTTTACCCACACACGTGTCCATATGAGCTGTTAGGCGCATTAGAAAAGATATAGAGTATGGCATACATACATGTGCATGTGTGTGTGTGTTTATGGGAAATGTAAAATGAGAAATGATGAATGATGAGATAATGAAGAACCAAGATATTGAGAATGAAATGATTTATTTGTTATGGGTTCTATAGACCAATGGAGAATACTGAAGCGAAGAATGGAAGTGAGACTGAATCAGCTAATGCCAGAATAGATCGGTTAGAACGAAAGGTGGAAGCTTTAACTGAGCTGGTAGAACAATATGTTGATGTTAAGAAAGTAAAGTGGAACTGGTTGGTGAATCAATGACGTCTGTGAATGAGAATCTGAAGTTGAACATTGATGAGAATACTAAAAGGGAAGTGTGGGTAAACCTACTTGTCGAAATGGAAAGCATCATTGGGGTATTTATTTGTCGTGGGCGGAGTTTGTTCCAAATGCGACAGAAGGACATAAAGCTAAAGCTTGCCCATACGTTTACTCAAGAAATGTGAGATCTGTTACTAGTGGACAGAAAAGTGAAACGCAGAATAGTGGACAAACAACTACAGGTATGAATTTCTTATATATGTTATGTTAGTGATGATACCTATGCAATGGAGAAAGATTGAATATGCATCGTGATTGGAATAAATCTATGCAAATTATGTGACACTAATTGAATATGAATGACATGAACTAAATTGGCTATGACCATGACGGAATAAATGACTTGTGCTATTACCTATGCTATCCTTTGCTATTAATTGTCTAAGGACTTTTAACTTGAACATGAAATGGGAACACTAGACCATGGGTTATTATGCTTGACAATTTGAACTATGATTTCTGAAACCGAATGTATCCTAGCCTTCTGAATTGAACTGATTTGAACTGATTTAGTGGGCATATATAAATGACTTCTACGGTATTTAATTTATTGTGAAGGACCTGACAAATTGGGACTATGGACTATTCAGATACGTATGAATGCTATTACCACATGGAATTGTGACTATTCCCTTTGCTATGGATTATTATCTTCTGTTATTACCTTTGCATTGAACCCTGTGGAATTTGTTAGTTGACTTCAGCACGTGTGAATATGTATCTTATATGTCGGGTTATTATGAGATTGCTACATAGACTAATTGAGTAACTGAATAGAACTGCTGAATTATTCTTTCTACATGATGACACTGTTGTGAACTACTGCGTGATGACGGAATGATTGGTACCATAAGACTGAGATTTCTGATTGAACTTCTGCTAAGATGAGAAAAGTTTGGAGGACCAAACTTCTTAAGTTGGGGAGAATGTAACGACCCGGAACCGTGTGATACAATTATCAGTAATTAATTAAGCTTGAGTGTGATTTAATTGAAGACTATCTGTTTACTTTTGGAAAAATATCTGTTGAAATGACATCTTCGGGACTGAAAATAATGACCAGAATGAGTTCAGAAAATGAAATTAAAAATACCTATGCGATACCGGGAATATTTAGAACGATCTGAAATGATAAATTTAAGACTGAAAATTATCTGATTCGTTAGGCCTTGTTTGGTGCCCGTTTTTGGCTCAAATGGATTATGTGTTATATATGGCTTATAAGATAAGGATGGATGGATCACTTTTTGACCATTTGACTCACCCGAGAAAAGAGAGAAATATCTGAGAAAGAGAGAGAGAAGAGAGAGTTCGAGAGAAAGAAAGGAAAGGGAAAGAAGAGAAGAGGAGAGAAAGGGGAATCAAGCTTAGTTGCTCCAAATCAAAGACTCAAGGTAAGCTTCTCATGAAATTGGTTGTTGATTCTTAGAATCTAGCATGGTGACATCAAGATCATGGCTTTACATATTTTGGTTCATGTTTATTTGGCTCATTGAGGTAAAACCTCCATGGATATAGAGATATAAAGCTTGTATGTATAGTTCATAGTTTTTCATCCTACTTCATGGGTTGATCTTGTTTATGGTCCATATGGGTTTTGAATTGAAGTTTTGATGATGGAATTATGTTGTTTTTAAGTATTTTGGGACTTGATGTTCATAAATGTGAAAGTGGATTTGGGAAATGAAGCTTGGGAGGAAGAACCAGAAATTCGGGTTTTCGATGTCCGCTCGGCGGAGGAAGCCCTTCGAGCGCTTGAATCGACCTCCTGGCAGTTTTGGAAAAATTGTACAGTCCGGTCGAGCGGAAATGTGGGCGCTCGAGCGGGAAGGCTTATTTTCAGAAAAGTTTGGGAAGTTGTTATGCATGATTTTCTTATGTTACCTTACATCATTTCGCACCTTATGATTATGAAATGGACATGAATGAATGTAATGAAGGAAGAGAATGAATATGAAATGAGTATGATAGGAAGTAAAGAATGAATGGAATGTATGAAATGAATATGAAAGGAATGAACATGAAAAGAATGTAAAGAAAAGAAAGGCGTGAATGATTGAATGTATGATGTTAATGTGTATTGAGAATGTATTACTGTTAATGTTTGCAGGTCAAGTTGAAGACCGTGCCATCGGTATCGGAAACCCACTGTAAGTAACATTTCTGTAAATGATATGTTATTATGAAAGTATGTTCAAAAGTGATTATTATGTTATGATTTTGAAATGATAAATGTTTTCTGTGAACGAATGTTCTATTTGCGAATCTATTATGGCATCCACGGTAAAGGTTACGAGATCTCGGTATGTGTTTAACCGGTGTCCGGGACCGGTTACTCTAGTCGTTAGTCGACACATGTTATGAAAAGGTTATGAAAAGATTATGAAAAGGTTCTGTGGATTATGCCATTAATGACTGTTGACTGTTTATGACTGTATATATAAAATGTTGGACTTCGTTCACTAACCCGTTTACTGTTATGTTACTTGCTGAGCTCTAGCTCATTGTGTGTATTTATGTATTATAGGTGAACAGCCGGGGAGTCAAGCCGAGGCGGAGTTCTAGCTGAGCCGCCGTTTTGAAGCCTACCTAGTCTAGAGTGCCTCAGAGTTGGGGCCAGGCCTGGAAGGCCGTTTTGAGAGTTTTGGTTTGTTTCTTTTATTGTATAATTATAACTGAATGATATGTGTTGTACCAGATTATTGTTGATCACATGTTATGTAGTGAACGTGGGTAATTAACATCATTTTTTGGCTGTAAATATATGTTCATATTATGCACAGCTCTTTGGACTATTAGTTTATTTATTTCGCTTCCGCGAGCCCCTTTAATTTATGTTTAGTACAGGAAGGCCTGTGGTAATCCAAAGGTTACTGGCCGGTCTCGTCACCGAACTTCTAGGGGCGGGTTCGGGGCGTGACACTAAGTGTCCTTGATGCATGTGCTTAATAACCCCTTGTATGCCCTTCCAAAGGAGCCTCTCATTTGCGCATGCATTGGTTGTATTTCCATATTTATTTGGGCATATTTTCACATGTTTTGGTCACTGATTTTTTCTGATTTGGTGAGATTTCATATGCTTCATATACATGCCATGTAAACCATGTTTGCTAGTCAAAGTTGCATACTATTTTAGTCCATCTTGCTAGCATCTTTTGGTCATGCTTTGAACTAGAAATGTTCATGTTTTGGGACTGCCTTGGCTCTGTCTTTATGTTTCATGGTCAAATAATGCATGCTTTGTATAGCTATAGGTCAATACATGTGCCTAGTTTTGAGTTTGGGGACCATTCCATGCATTGTATGACATATATCCACGATTCGGGATTATTTTGCATCATGATTCAGTGCTGGAATTTGCACGTTTGAATGCTATGTTTCATGCCTTGCCATGCCTTGTTAGAGTGGCATTTGGTGCCTTAGGTTCGGTTCTCGATTTGCGTGCATGCGTGCACGCATTTTGATAGTCTCATTTTCATCTTATGGCCACTGATGTGAGTGTGGCTGAGGTCTACTCATGTTGGTGTAAGTCCATCGTGCATTGTGTATGCCATTTCAATTCATAGCATTGCGTATGTTAGGTTGCATGTTAGAGCATTGTGTATGTCGTGTTACATCGAGCATTGTGTATGCCATTTCATAGCATTGTGTATGCTAGGTTGTATATTAGTTTCATAGTGCATGCCATCTCATTTGCATTGTGTTTGGGATAGGAGTTAGCCCGAGCACGGAAGCGAGCGTTCGTACTCAGTGTGAACGTGTCTCAATTCGATCATGACACTCCGGATTATCCATGATGGAGTCTCGGTCTTGTGGTGTTTTCATGTGCATTCATTTCATATTGAGTCGTGCAATTCGACTTCTCGGCCATCATGCCTCGAGATGCGTGATTGATGGCACGAGGATCGAGGACTACACTCCCTGAAGAGTAGTCATGCATACATATGTGAAAATATTTTGTCATGCCCCCTTTGTTGCTCTCTATTGCAGTAAATCAAGGATCAACATCCTTCAAGAGCTTTGCACAATATTCCGGGCTTAATTGTAAACAGAGGCTAATTGGGGTATCGCAATGGATTTCCGCGCAAGGCAACTCAAGCATGCATCATTCATCATTCGGAACAGAGCTGAGGCGGTCCACAGATTTGCGTGCAATTTACTGCTTTCCTAGATTAATTTGTTAATTAATTAGGATTTTGTACTTATTCGGACTGTATTATTCATTTGGGACTATATATCATTTATTTGGACCCTCCGAGCGAGGGCACAATTGTAATAAGTGTGCGTGCGTGTGATGTATGTCTTCCAACCCCACGTCTTTCTCCCTTTTATTTACCAGCTTATGATGGTTAGATTAGGGCATGTTTTAATTAGCATACAGTATGATAGCATGTTTGCATTCATTCATCGGTTTTGCATGCACCGGGCTCGGCGCATCATAACTCACTGCATTGTATTTCAATTCCAAGTTGAATACTTGTTAGCTGTAGCATCCCATATGCCATGTTTAGAATAGCCGAGCCTGCTATAGCTGCATTCCTGCATGTGTTGCATTAGGCATTTCTGTATAGTTAGGATCATGCATGGATTTCTAACATAGTTTCTGTTTTGGCTTGGAGTACTCGGTAAGTTTTACGCTTTAGTATCCTTGCATGTGTGTAAGTGACTGCCATGATAGCATGCTTACCATGAGGCTATTTGCTTATGTGATATAACTGCCTGAATGCCTGTGGGTGAAGGTTAGGTTATTTGGATTAGAACAATGCATTGACTGTGAGTTTTAAGCCCACTAGATAGTGGCAAAACCATCTTTTCTAAGCCCACCTGAGGGTGGCAAATCCGCATTTTAGCCTATTTGCGAGTAGCAAACTGTTTTCAAAACAAACATGAGATGTTTTGTTCCAATTCAGGCGATTCAGTCTATACTTGTATGCTGTGCGCTTCACATAGTAAATCTAGGCTAATAACCGGAATAAGAACGCATAATGTTTTCAAAACTTGATATCATGGTTAATAGAGGCCGATCTTTGATCGGGCTAGCAGGGGTGCTCACGAAGTGACCTTTCCCAATCGTACCCAAGTTCCCGAGCCGAGGCAACTTTGGTGATGACGGACACGTGGCCTTAGGCAACGAGTCAGGGTTTCCTAAATTTCCCAAAATAAAATATTTAGGTGGCGATTCTGTATCTGGCAAAGCAATCCATGTTTGGCACTTCTTTCAAAAATCTGTTTTTCTCAAAACGATTTGCCGGATTTGGACTCTTTAGTTCAGATTACGAACCGTGACAATTTGAGTCCGAACTGTAGTAAGCCCAAAATGAACAGAACGGGACTTATCCCTCCCGGGGCGTTCAGGGACGTCTACAGGCTGCAACTTGGAAGGATTCACTGAGAGACATGCCTTCTGCGTGAATGTCATGCAGAATGAGTTGGAAATCTTGAGCTTGGCTGATCACAGTTTTTGAATCAACAATTACAAAATCCAGGAATCTGCCAACGACAAATTTTTTGACCCGGCATCTTCCGTTTTGTACTTTTTCTCCAACGATTCCCAAAGTTCGTTTGCAGTCTTGATAGGACTGTAGACGTTGTATAATGTGTTGTCAAGTCCATTTAAGATGTAATTCCGGCAAAGGAAATCGGCATGTTTCCAGGCATCAACCGCAACAACCACTTGCCGATCGGTTTCATCCTCTTTCAGGATAGGAGCATCTTCACGAAGGAAACGAGCCAGGTTCAGAGTTGTAAGATAGAACAACATTTTCTGTTGCTATCTTTTAAAGTCAGTTCCTGAGAACTTCTCTGACTTCTTTCCATGATTTATTGGTACTATCACCACAGGAAAGGGGGTTCGTGCAAATGCAGCCACCACAGTAGTACTTGTTTGGGCATAGTTTCAGTAGCCATCAATTCTAATTTATAAAACAAAATTATAATTAGAATTTACACTACATAGAAAATTAAACTAAATTCACAGAATTAAATTCTGTAAAAATAAAAGAAACAAGAATGTAACTTTTATTTTCCAATTAATTTGGAAATAAAATAAAATTTTATCCAACCAAATTAATTCCACACAGGAAATTAAATTTTGTAAAATAAAAGAAATAAGAAAATAACTTTTATTTTTCAATTAATTTGGAAATAAAGTAAAATTTTATTCAACCAAATTAATTCCACACAGGAAATTAAATTCTGTAAAAATAAAAGAAATAAGAAAATAAATTTTATTTCTCAATTAATTTGGAAATAAAATAAAATTTTATTTAACCAAATTAATTCCACACAAAAAATTAATTTCTGTAACACTTCAATAATTAAAATATTAAAACAGAATTTTAAGTAATGAAAACTCAGAAAATAATTTCTAAAACCCAAAATTAATTTCTGAAAAAATTTCACAAAAATATATTCTGAATTGTTAATGATACCAGTATCGTACTACTAGTTGTCAAAGAAAATAGACAATATATTACTACTATCTGTCAAATAGCATATAATCACTATTTATTTTTCCAACTATAATATTATTTTGTAAATCCACAGTAAATAATTTTCTTAAAAGAAGAAAGAGAAAAGGAAATAAACGAAAAAATTCTATAAACAGAATAAATTCGAATCTGTCTTAAGATTGTTGGAACAATCTTCTGTGTAAATAAATAAAATGGAAATTAAATCAAACAAAATAAATAAATAACGTACCGGATTTATTTTGTCGAACCAAATAAAAATTAAAAGACCAAGTCGAGTGTGTGACACTTTATCCTTAAGACAGATTTGCCCTACTACAGTGCTTACGGTTGAGTAGTGTCTATCTCCCAAGATACAATGATCTTCATAAACTTGTAGAAGCACTTCAAACAAATTTGTTCGGCGAACCAAACTTGTATTCTATACTCTCTTTAATTTATTCTAAATCTAATATGAAGAATATGTGCTCTAGAAGAGAATTGGACAGCAAAAGGTATTTTGCAGACTGATTTTCGGACTCTTTGGACTGTTGAAAATTGATTGTATATATAGGCAAACATCTGACACGAACAAGTATCAAAATAGAAGTGGAAAGGTGCACAAAAACTTGAACAGGTGCAACCACTATTGACCGTTGCTAAGACCAAATTTTCAAATCATTTTAAAAAAGGATCCGTTGGTTGTAACAGTTTCAAAACTGTTGGAATGCTATATTTAAACTATTTGAATAGTTAAACAATAAAGCCAAAGGTGGAAAGTTATAAAACTGTTTGGAATAAATGTATTAAACTATTTGAATAGTTTAATCTATTTTAGGAAACCACTTTAGGGAATCAAAAATAAAATTATATTTAAATTAAATTCCCACAATAATTTTTATTGAAAAAATTCAAATGAATTTTGTCTAAAAAATTAATGTTAAACCCGAAAACGATGTCAACTTTCCATTCACTCATAAATGGTTTTGACGTTCCGTCTTCACCGTGTGACTTGCCATGCGGCAAGGAACACGTCACCTCTTCAGATCCACCCCAAAAGACGTTTGGGGCTCACTAAATTTTGGCCTTAAAGTTGGCCCAAAATAAGTCATATAAAACACCATTTTTTCCAACAATAACTATCAAAATTATCATGATCTATACAATGTGAAATTCATTGTTACTAGTTTGATAAGTAAAGAGAAAATAAAAAATATTATTTGCATTCCATAAAGTTAATAAGTATAACTAAAATACAATAATGAGAATTGTCATTCTATTACGATGTCATTCTATGTGAGTATAAAAAGATGGCAACAAATTGGTTTTTTTGAGTTTTGCGTGTGAATTCTTGTGTTTAAACTTAATATTTTTAGTAATACAATTTTATATGTTGCTACAAAATTTATATTTTTAACTTACCTACCACTATACTTTACCTTATCCAATCAATGTTTTCTCAACCCATTTATATTAAAATCGAATTAAAATAAATACAATCGGATTGGAAAAATTTTGCCATCATTAAGCATCCAAGCAATAGAATAAAATGAACATTCTATTCTACCTAGCCTGTTATTTCATTCCCACATTATTTCATTTATTATCATAGCAAATAATAAATGAAGTTTATAGGGTTCCAAAGTTTGGACTTCTTATCCCTCAATCAACCAAAATAATTCACATTTTCAACTCGTATCCAATTACCCATATGTATATAAGCTTGTATGTAGGGGTGGATATCAGTTTGTTGACCCACTCGCTTCAGTTATATTTTTGTAGGGTTTGAAAATGTTGTTTTAGCCCAGTAGATTGAATTAGGTCATTATTTTCAGTCCGAAATATTAATGGATTGGGTTTGAAATTTATACTTTCAACCTGGCTTGCCCTGTTATTAAATTAATTAATTATTTATTTATTTATAATATATTTAAATATATTTTTTTATTGGGATCTAAATTTTATCTTTGTTGATTTTATTGAAACTTGTGTGATGATGTGTGATTGAATTTATTTAAGAAATCCTTCAATTTATACACAAAATCTTTTAATTTATAATAATGTCAATATATTTATTTAATAAATATAATATGTAATTAAATTTAATTATGAAATGTTTTAATTATTTTTTTAACGTATAGTCTCACCGTCACTGTCAACCTATCACCACCGCCACTACTACCGCCTTACCACTATAACTACCAACCATATCCACCATCTTACTATTACTGTTATAACCATCATATTACTATCATCACTACCACTATCGCCACCAATTCACCGCTGCTATAACTACTATCATAGCTATCAAAATTATCATGATCTATACAATGTGTAATTCATTGTTACTAGTTTGATAAGTAAGGAAAAATAAAAAATATTATTCTATTCCATAAAGTTAATAAGTATAACTAAAATACAATAATGAGAATTGTCATTCTATCATGATATCATTCGGTATAGGTATAAAAGGATGGCAACAAATTGATTTTTTTTTGAGTTTTGCGTGTGAATTCTTGTGTTTAAACTTAATATTTTTAGTAATACATCTTTATATGTTGCTACAATAATTTACTTTATCCAATCAATGCTTTCTCAACTCATTTATATTAAAATCGAATTAAAATAAATACAATCGGATTGGAAAAATTTTGCTACCATTAAGCATCCAAGCAATAGAATAAAATGAACATTCTATTCTACCTAGCCTTCTATTCCATTCCCACACTATTCTACATAGCCTTATAGAGGTTCCTGTTGGAAATTTGGTTTTTATAGGCTTATTTTGGGCCAACTTTAAGCCTAAACTTGAGTGGGGCCCATACGCCTTTTGGGGTGGGTTCAAAGAGGTGACATGTTCCTTGCCGCATGGTAAGTTACACGGTGAAGACGGTTCATCAAAACAATTTATGAGTGAATGAGAACTTGACGTTGTTTTTGGGTTCGTGGAATGGACAATTAAAGAATTAAATGTGAGTTTCCTTGTAAGGCTTGTCCCAAATTTAAACTTTAAGTGAGCTTTTGTGAGTATATAAGCTCTAATTATACAAACTTGGGTTGGGCCCCAAGGGGCATCCCAAGTTTGTAGAAGGGAGGAGTTATGGAGAAAGTGAACCTTAGCCCAAACCACCACGTGCGTACCGCCGCCGCCGCCGCCGCCGACCGGCTAGGACGGGTTCGAATGCGAGGTTGTGGGTCAAGGGTCGAGTCGGTTCTAACATTAATTTTTTTGATAAAATTTATTTAAATTTTTTCCAGAAAATTCTTGCAGGAAAATTTTTTTTTTCTAAATGAAATTAATTCAAATTTTGTACCAAAATTGAATTTAAATTTCTATCCAACATTGTACCTTTTCTAGTCCGAAAATTCCTAAACAGATTAAACAATTATGAACAGATATGAAACTGTAGCAGTTATCTGTTCAAACAGTAATTGCACCTGTTTAGTAAAAATCAAATCTATTCGAGTTTGAATTTTATACATGTTCAGCCCTATATATACCAGGACATTTCCAGTAGATTTTTTATCCAAAATTCATTAATTTCCTTCCAGTTTTGCTCTCTTTATTTTACCGAAATGTAAAAGTACAAAAAGATCAAGTCGAGTGTGTGACACTTTGTCCTTAGGACAGATTCACCCCGCTACGGTGCTTACAGATAAATGGTGTCTATCTCCCAAGATACAATGATCTTCACAAATTGTAGTAGCACTCAAAACAATCTGTACGGCGAACAACCTGTGTTCTAAACTCTATGAATTTTTTTTCTATAAAACTAGTATGTAGAATAATGCAAAGAGAGCAAAAATTCCAAGCAATAAGAGAATTTCTGAATTCCAAACTACTGGAAATGATGTAGTATTTATAGGCAAAATAGGTGACCTTTACATCTGTCCAAACAAGTACAAAAGGAATGAACAAATCTGTTTTTAAACTGGAACAGGTGTAGTTCGAATTTGAACAGATATGCTGTCATTTTTGGACAGATAACTGCTGGGCAGTTTAAATCTGTTAAAAATAATTTAATATGTTTAGAAATTTTTGGACTGGAAGAGGTACAATTTTGTGCCAAAATTTAATTGAAATTTCTGTCCAACATTGTACCTCTTCAAATCTGAGAATTCCTAAACAGATTAAACTATTTTTAATTAAACTACCAGCAGTTATCTATCCAAAACTACCAGCAGATCTATTCAAATTCGAACTGCACCTGTTCCAGTTTGAAAATAGATTTGTTCATCCCTTTTGTACCTGTTCGAACAGATCTAAAGGTCACTTATTTTGCCTATAAATACTACATCATTTCTAGCAGTTTGGTATTCAGAAATTCTCTTCTTGCTTTGAATTTTTGCTCTATTTGCATTATTCTACATACTAGTTTTATAGGAAAAAATTCAAAGAGTTTAGAACACAGATTTTGTTCACCGTACAGATTGTTTGGAGTGCTACTACAATTTGTGAAGATCATTGTATCTTGGGAGATAGACGCCATTTATCTGTAAGTATCATAGCGGGGCGAATCCGTCTTAAAGACAAAGTGTCACACACTCGACTTGATCTTTTTGTACTTTTACATTTCGGTAAAATAAATTTTGTAAGTAATTTATTTTTATGTGTTTGATTTGTTTCAAGTTATTTATTTTACACAGAAGATTGTTCCAACAATCTTAAGATAGATTCGAATTATCCTATTTATACAAAATTTTTCGTTTGTTTCCTTTTCTTTTTCTTCTTCTTACATAAATTATTTTATGTGGTTTTACAAAATAATATTCTGGTTGGAAAAACAAATAATAGTAATATACTGTTTATTTTATTTGACAACTAGTAGTAATATACTGGTAGTCATTAACAATTCAGAATATTTATTTGTGAAATTTGTCAGAAATTAATTTTGGTTTTCAGAAATAATTTCTGAGTTTTCATTAATTAAAATTCTGTTTCAGCATTTTAATTTTTGAAATGTTACAAAAATTTAATTTTCTGTGTGGAATTAATTTGTTTAAATAAAATTTTATTTTATTTTCAAATTAATTAGAAATAAAAGTTACAATTATTGTTTCTTTTATTTTTTACAGAATTTAATTTTGTGGTTTTTGTTTAAATTTTCTATGTAGTATGAAATTCTAATTATTATTTTGTTTTATAATTTAGAATTCATGGCTACTGAAAATGGTCAAACTAATGCTCAAACAAGTACTAGTATGATGATTGCAATTGCGCCAACCCCTCTTTCTGTTGTGACTGTGCCAGTCAATCACGGTGAGAAGTCAGAAACGTTCTCAGGAACTGATTTTAAAAGATGGCAGCAAAAAATGTTGTTTTATCTTACTACTCTCAACCTAGCGCGTTTCCTCCATGAGGATGCTCTTACTCTGAAAGAGGATGAAACCGACCGGTAAGTAGTTGTTGCGGTCGATGCCTGGAAACATGCTAATTTCCTTTGTCGGAACTATATCTTGAACGGACTTGGCATCACATTGTACAACATCTACAGTCCTATCAAGACAGCAAAGGAACTTTGAGTCTTTGGAGAAAAAATACCAGACAGAATATGCTGGCTCGAAGAAATTCATAGTAGGCAAATTTCTAGACTTTGTGATGGTTGATTCTAAGACTGTGATCAGCCAAATTCAAGATCTCCAACTCATTTTGCATGACACTCATACAGAAGGCATGTCTCTCAGTGAATCCTTCCAGGTTATTGCCTTAATTGAAAAATTATCACAAGACTGGAGGGAATTCAAAAACTACCTCAAACACAAGTGCAAATAAATGACTTTGGAAGAATTAATTGTGTGTTTACGGATTGTAGAGGACAACAGCAAGTCTGAGAAGCGGACTAGTAAGCATCTAATGGAGTTTAAGGCAAATGTGGTGGAACATACTCCAAAAGCTAAGAAACGAAAGTTTTCCACATAAGGCTTTAAATGAGGGGAAATTAAAAAGTACAAGTTCAATGGCAAATGTTACATCTTTGACAAAAAGGGACATCGGGCCAAAGATTGCCGTAGCAAATGCAAAGACAAAAGAAAATCAATCAAGAAGTCTGCTCAAGCTAAAATGACTGAAATGGACAGAATTTCCAATGGTGTTGAGAACATAAATCTTTTTGCAGTTGTTTCCGAGGCAAACCTTGTCAGAAATCCTAAAGAATAGTGGGTGGACACTGGTGCTACCCGCCATGTTTGTGCCGACAAAAAGATGTTCACATCTTATTCAATAGTGGACAATAGTGAACAACTTTTTATGGACAACTCCTCGGCTTCTGAAGTTGAAAGACAATGAAAGATTATTTTGAAGATGACATCTGGAAAGGAATTCACTCTCAACAATGTGCTGCATGTATCGGACATTCGCAAGAATCTAGTCTCCAGATCTCTGTTGAGTAAAAATGGGTTTAGGCTTTGTACTTACCAAAAACATGATGTATGTAGCAAAAGGTTACATGTTTGATGGTCTTTTCAAAATGAATGTAATGATTGTTGTACCCTCTGTTATTAATTAAAATACATCTTTTTCTTACTTGCTTGAGCCTTCAAATTTATGACATGGTAGACTATGACACATTAATTATAGATCTTTGCGTAGATTAATTAATATGAAATGTTTACCTAAATTTTACATTGATTTAAATCATAAATGTGAAATTTGCGTTGAGGCAAAATTAACTAAAACTCCTTTTCATTCAATTGAACGAAGTACGGAACCACTTGAATTAATTCACAGTGACATTTGTGATTTTAAATCAATTCAAACTAGAGGTGAGAAAAAATATTATATCACTTTCATGGATGACTATACTAGATATAATTATGTTTATTTAATTCGAACAAATGATGAAGCTTTTGAAACTTTCATTCAATATAAGAATGAAGTTGAAAATCAACTTGGTAAGAAAATTAAAAAAACTTAGAAGAGATAGAGGTGGTGAATATGAATCATCTTTTGGTGAGTTTTGAAAAGAACATGGAATAATTCATCAAACCACCGCTCCTTACTTATCTCAACAAAATGGAATTGCTGAAAAGAAAAATAGGACTTTAAAATAAATGATGAATGCCATGTTAATCAGTTATGGATTACCTCAGAATTTGTGGGAGGAATCATACTTTCTGCTAATTATATACTTAATAAAGTACCCCGAAAGAAAGTGAATCAAACACCTTATGAAATGTGGCATGTGAGAGTACCATCCTACAAATACGTAAAAGTGTGGAGGTGTTCAGCTAAAGTGGCTATTCCTAGTCCTAAAAAGGCTAAGATAGGTCCTAAAACCGTTGATTGCGTTTTCATTGGTCATGCCAAGAATAGTAGTGCATATCAATTTTTGATTCATAAGTTAGAACATTCCGAAATGCATATAAATACTATTATTAAATCTTGGAATGTATCATTCTTTGAACATATATTTCCAAACAAGATTGAACAGGAGACTAGTACTAACAAAATATCTTTTAATGCTATTAGTAGTTATGACAAAAAATAAGAGCAAGAGATAGATCAAAATAAGGAAGATAAACCTAGGTGTAGTAAACGTGCTAGAACCTCAAAATCTTTTAGTCCAGATTTTCTAACATTTTTGTTAGAAAATGAGCTTTTAATTTTCAAAGAAGCTATGTCCAGTTCTGAAGCTCTTTTATGGAAATAAGTTGTAAATTGCGAAATTAAATCCATCTTGCAAAATCACACTTGGAAATTAGTGGACTTACCACCAGGTTGTAAACCTCTTGGGTATAAGTAGATTTTCAAAAAGAAAATGAAAGTCGATGGATCAATTGACAAATACAAGGCAAGACTTGTGGTAAAATGATATAGACAAAAAGAAGGTCTTGCCTACTTTGAGACATACTCACCAGTTATTAGAATAACATCCATTAGAATGTTAATTGTCATTGCATTTTTATACAATTTAGAAATTCATCAAATGGATGTGAAAACTGCTTTCTTAAATGGTGAGTTAGATGAAGAAATTTACATGGAACACACAGAAGGATTTTCTGTTCTAGGAAAAGAAAAGAAAAGAAAAAGTGTGTAAATTGGTTAAATCATTATATGGTTTAAAACAATTGTCAAAGTAATGGCATAAGAAATTTGACAAGGCAATGATGTCAAATGGATTTAAAATTAATAAACGTGACAAATATGTTTATATTAAAAACACAGACAAAGGTTATGTCCTAGTATGTTTTTTTGTGAATGATATACTTATCATAGGTAGTAATAATGACATGATTAAAACTACCAAGAAAATATTGAATAAACATTTTAACATGAAGGACATGGGGATTGCTGATGTAATACTTGGTATGAAAATTACCAAAACATCAGAAGGTTATGTTTTGTCACAATCTCATTATATTGAGAAAATACTTGACAATTTTAGCAAAGATGATGATCATCTTGCTAGAACACCTGTGGATGTTAATTTGTTTCTTTCTAAGAAAGTACATAAAAGTATTTCTCAATTAGAGTATGCCCAAATTGTTGGAATCTTAATGTACTTGATGAACTGCACTCGCCTAGATATAGCTTATGCAATAAGTAAATTAAGTAGATATATGAGTAATTCAGGAGTAGAACACTGGAAAGTTATTATAAGGGTTCTAAGATATCTCCGATTTACTCATAACATTGGGTTAAATTACACTAGATATCCAGCAGTGCTTGATGGATACTGTGATGCAAATTAGATATCGGATACTAGAGACTTGAAATCCACCAGTGGGTATGTTTTTACACTTGGTGGTGCGGCTGTATCTTGGAAATCTTCCAAACAGACTTGCATTGCTAGGTCTATTATGGAATCAGAATTCATAACTTTAGATAAAGCCGGGGAAGAGGTAGAATGGCTTCACTATTTCCTTGAAGATATTCCAATGTGGCCAAAACCCGTGCCTGTTATATGCATACATTGTGATAGTCAATCAGCAATTAGTAGAGCACAGAGTCATATGTATAACGGTAAGTCACACACATTCGTTTTCGATATAACACCGTGAGGCAACTACTCTCTAATGGAATTATTTTCATTGAATATATGAAGTCTAAAGACAACATAACGGATCTACTAACCAATGGGTTAACAAGAGAGTTAGTTGAGAATTCATCCAAGGGAATAGAACTTAAGCTTATTAAATAAGAGTTACCACAACGGCAACCCAACCTAGTTGACTGGAGATCCCAAGATCTAGGTTCAAAGGGACAACCGAGTTGTATATAACTTAGAAGGATCACTGGAGAGTCAAACTCTTACCTATTTCTATGATAAAATAGTGATGTTTGCAGCGTTTTAGGTTAAGTAATACTTTTAATGATTCTTATATCTAGGTGTACGTAGTGGAGTATGGCAGGATACTCTTCATAAGAATCACCTATATAAGTGTGAATTGGGCCGATTTTATGAGATTTGTGAAGGGTTACAATTCTCTAAAGCACTTATGAAAGACCAGGTTGTTCAGGGCCAAAATAAACACAATAGTAAGAACTAAACTATGTTTGGTAATATGCTGTGTGAGTTCTATTGTCTTGGTTTACACAAATAGCTGAACAGTTCAAGACATCATGTTCGCTAGTTTGCTAGTAAATCCGATAGTGTCTTACAAGGGAAGGTTCAAAGCCAAAAGCTACCTATCCTTTGCAGACTATTCCCAATTTCTGTACTCTCTGTAATTAGATTATGTTATTGCATTTTCTTTCCGTCGAATTCTATTCACATGGGGGATTGCTGGAAATTTGGTTTTTATAAGCTTATTTTGGGCCAACTTTAAACCCAAACTTGAGTGGGGCCCATATGTCTTTTGGGGTGGGTCCAAAGAGATGATGTGTTCTTTACCACATGGCAAGTCACATAGTGAAGACAGTTCGTCAAAACCATTTACGAGTGAATAAGAACTTGACGTCGTTTTAGGGTTCGTGGAATGGACAATTAAAGAATTAAATGTGGGTTTCCTTGTAAGGTTTGTCCCACATTGAAACTTTAAGTGAGCTTTTGTGAGTATATGAGCTCTAGGTGTACAAACTTGAGTTGGGCCCCAAGGGGCATCCCAAGTTTGTAGAATGGAGAAATTATGGAGAAAGTGAACCTTAGCCCAAACCACTACACACGTGTGTGCCGTTGCCGCCATCCATCCGTTCGACTGGTCGAGCCAGGCCAGGTTCGAGTTTGGGTGCGAGGAGTTGGTTGTGGGTTGGGTCAGTTCTAATATTAATTTTTTTGACAAAATTTATTTGAATTTTTTCCAGAAAATTCTTGCAGTAAAAATTATTTTTTCTAAATGAAATTAATTCAAATTTTGTGCCAAAATTGAATTTAAATTTCTGTCCAACATTGTACCTCTTCCAGTCCGAAAATTCCTATACAGATTAAACTGCCTAGCAGTTATCTGCCCAAAACTGCTAGCAGATTTGTTCAAATTTGAACTGTACCTATTCCAGTTTGAAAACAGATTTGCTTATCCCTTTTGTACCTGTTCGGACAGATCTAAAGGTCACCTATTTTGCCTATAAATACTACATCATTTCTAGTAGTTTGGTGTTCAGAAATTCTCTTATTGCTTTGAATTTTTGCTCTATTTGCATTATTCTACACACTAGTTTTATAGGAAAAAATTCAGAGAGTTTAGAACACAGGTTTTTTTCGCCATACAGATTGTTTGAAATGTTACTACAATTTGTGAAGATCATTGTATCCTGGGATATAGACACCATTTATCCGTAAGTACTGTGGTGGGGCGAATCTGTCTTAAGGACAAAGTGTCACACACTCGACTTGATCTTTTTGTACTTTTACATTTCGATAAAATAAATTCTGTAAGAAATTTATTTTTATTTGTTTGATTTGTTTCAAGTTATTTATTTTACACAGAAGATTGTTCCAACAATTCAAAGGTTAGGACTTCTTATTCTTCAATCAACCAAAACAATTCACATTTTCAAGTCATTTCCGATTGCCCAGATCCATATAATCTTGTTTGTAGGGGTGGACGTCAGCTCGTTGACCCGCTCGATTCAGTTATATTTTTGTAGGGTTTGAAAATGTTGTTTTAGCCCATAGGGTTGGATTGTGTCATTATTTTCAGTCCGAAATATTAATGGATTGGGTTTGGGTTTATACTTTCAATCTGGCTTGCCCTGTTGTTAAATTAATTAACTATTTATAATATATTAAGAAATATTTTTTATTAAGATTTAGACTTTATCTTTGTTGATTTTATTGAACTTGTGTGATGATAGCCCTGTTTGGTGCAGCTTAAAAGCTGTTTGTTTCAGCTTTCAGCTTAATTTAAGCTATTTTGATGTGTTTAGTTTAGCTTATAGCTTATAGCTTATAACTTTTTGGAAGTCAGAAATCAGCTTATTCTTTGAGTGGGGCAGGAGATGTTTAATTTATAAGTTAGAAATCAACTAATGTTCATATTTATAAACTATAAGCTGTTTAGGCATAAGCTATAAGTACTTTCCCACAGCTTTACCAAACAAGCCGATGTATGATTGAATTTATTTAAGAAATCCTTCAATTTATATATAAAATATTTCAATTTATAATACTGTCAATATATTTATTTAATAAATATAATATGTAATTAAATTTAATTATGAAATGTTTTAATTTTTTTTAACATATAGTCTCATAGACGGGTTTGTAATTGATAATTATTTTTTAGATTGGACTTTGATAGATATAAAAGCTCAATGTTAGAAAAAGATCTAGCGTTTGGTGACGTTTATGTTTTTTGTTTATGTTTACAAAAAATTTATAAAGTAGTTTTTGTTTATTTTTAGAAAAATATAAATTACAAACGAGTTTGGTTTGAACAAAATATTTAAAAAATTTAAAAACATAAACTAAAAAATATATTTGTTCAAGCCTAAAATATTTATATATGTATATATATATATATATTTATTATTTATGACAATAGGATTATATACATTATAGCATTGTTTGGGAATATGATTTTTTGGTTTTTTAGTTTTTTTCTACTAAAAGACAAATTGGTTACAAAATAAAAAAAAATAAAAAAATCTAAACAAAATATTATATCAAACCCATAATCATTTCACTTTTTCTCTCATAAACATCACATCAAACCACAAAAAAACCTAATTATCTTTCTAAACACAAAAAAAAAAATTCTCTAATAATATCCTACAACTAAAAAAATCAATAAAAAAACCCATTTCCCAAACACCCACTATAATTGAAAAAAAATTAATAAAAAAATTAATTGAAAAAAAAATTGTTAGTCAAATTTTAAAATTTCCGGTTAAATTTTTTTTGAGTTTATGTTTTTTCTTCAAATTATCATTTAAAAAAATTATCAAATAAATTTTTATGATAATTTTTAAATTTTATAAATATGAATTGAAAGCTAAAAATAACATAATTACCAAACAGACCCTTATTATATAGTGTGGACCCGACGCAACATTTGGCCACCACCCCTACTCTCATGTATATGAGTTGGTTCCTGTGCAAACTCTGGACCCAAGCAACCATCCCCATCAACCCAAACTCGATGATAAACCCAGCCCCCATCCAATAAACAAACCTCCCAAACCCAATGATAAACCCAGGCCCCATCCAATCTACAGTGGCATGTGAACCCTTTCAAAACCCTAATCTAATTCCAACAAAGCCCATATATATACTCTGCTTCATCCCCCTCGGCCTCACTCCCAAACCCTAGAGAGCAAGAGCAAGAGCAAGAGCAAGAGCGTTTAGAGAGAGAAAATGGCGGAAACTCTGGTCCTGCGGGGAACAATGAGGGCTCACACGGACTGGGTCACCGCGATCGCCACCCCAATCGACAACTCCGACATGATCGTGACGGCGTCCCGCGACAAATCCATCATCCTCTGGCACCTCACCAAGGAAGAGAAGGTCTACGGCCTCCCCCGCCGCCGCCTCACCGGACACTCCCATTTCGTCCAGGACGTCGTCCTCTCCTCCGACGGCCAGTTCGCTCTCTCCGGTTCCTGGGACGGCGAGCTCCGCCTCTGGGACCTCGCCGCCGGCACCACCGCCCGCCGCTTCGTCGGCCACACCAAGGACGTTCTCTCCGTTGCCTTCTCCATTGACAATCGCCAGATCGTCTCTGCCTCCCGAGACCGAAGCATCAAGCTCTGGAACACTCTTGGAGAGTGCAAGTACACGATTCAGGACGGTGATGCTCATTCCGATTGGGTCAGCTGTGTTCGATTTAGCCCTAACAATCTCCAGCCGACGATTGTGTCTTCCTCTTGGGACCGGACCGTGAAGATCTGGAATCTTACCAACTGTAAGATCAGGTCTACTCTCGCTGGCCACTCTGGCTATGTGAATACGGTGGCGGTGTCGCCTGATGGGTCGCTTTGCGCGAGCGGAGGGAAAGATGGGACTATTTTGTTGTGGGACTTGTCGGAGGGCAAGAGGCTTTACTCGCTCGATGCTGGCTCGATCATTAATGCTCTCTGTTTCAGCCCTAATAGGTACTGGCTCTGTGCGGCTACTGAGGCCAGCATCAAGATCTGGGATTTGGAGAGCAAGAGCATTGTTGTGGATCTCAGGGTCGATGCTAAACAGGAGGCGGAAATGGCCGAAGGCGGGAATACGCAATCCTCTGGTGTCAAAAACAAGGTCCCTTCTTTCTCTCTCTGTTTTTATATATTCATTCAGACATACGAGATTTACATGTTTTTGTGTAGCCTGAAACTTTAGAATTGGTTCTGATATATGATTGTTCGCTAAAGGTTATTTCTTGGTAGTATGTATTTGTTGTATCTTTCTTTGTCTTCTAAGAAGTAGCTTGATTGATCATTGTTAGCTGTTACCAAGAGGAATTCAGTTTTGTTGTCAACTTCTTGTGGATTTGATGAGTGGTGGGGTCAGTCCTTGTGCACAATTATAATATTCTCATGGTTTATGCCCTTCAGTTTTTCAATAAGTATTGCTATGAAATTTTATGCGACTCTTGTCTTTGTAGCACAAACACTTGATATTTTTGTTCTTTACTTTTGTTCATTTAGCACAAGTATGCAATGACAATGAGGACATGATGGCAACCAGTGTTTGTTTTGCATCTTTTTAATACTGAAAAGCCATTACATTGTATATACAGGTCATATACTGCACAAGCTTGAGCTGGAGTGCCGATGGAAGCACATTATTCAGTGGATATACTGATGGCATAGTCAGAGTTTGGGGGATTGGTCGTTTCTGACTGCAATTCATTATAGAAATTTTTATGTCACCTAGGTTTCAGTTGAAATGTTGGAAGGATAATTTGGATTCTCTGTGTTTGATGGCTTTGTGGCCTATGTTATTTTTGTTTGTTTTGGATATTTTGTTAGTTGTTTACATTTGGTTTTGACCATAATTGAAGTTATAAGCTTGTTTGCCTTGTTTGAGGTTTCTTATGAACATTTTGTACACTAGATAATGTAGTCCTAATTCTCAGGTGAGAAATGAAGTATGCAGCATGCTTTGATGCGGGGGTTTAATTTTTGTTTTTATTAATTGCTGCTTTACTTGGGAGAATTGCATTGGTCCCATGGTGGTGTGTTCTTTATGCAGTTGTGGCTTTTCCTTCCCTTCCCATCCCAGCCATTGTAGTATTTTATTTTATGGGTATGTCATGCGGTCGAGTTACTTTTTTACTCGTTGTGTTAAATGTGAGATCCTACTAGTCATTTTATTTTCGGCTGGATGTGTTAAAGAGTGGTCTGTCACATCAAATTCTGATCTCACTTTTTACATGTTACATAAAATACCTTCTCAAACTTCCTTCGGGAGAAGTTTGATAGTTGACATCATTGAGAAGTTTGAAGGTCAGGAAGATGGTGTTGTGGCTTGGAACTGTTTTCTGTATTTGATTGCCCCATTCTTTTAGGTGAAAGTCCTGGACTGAAGCTGTCTGAGACTGAGATTGAAGCCACTAACACTGTATTATGTTCTTACCTAAAAAAAGAAGGGTGAAAGTGAACTCTTATCCTCCATTTTCTGTAACCAAAACCCAAACTGGTTCATGTCATGTGACGTTTGAATTCTTGTGCTACCTTTGATCCACCCGTGTAATAAAAAAAGGTACTATATTAGTCCTTATCTTTTTTCTTTGGACTCTCATCTCTTTTATTTATTTTTAATTCTAATTGTATTCAAACATGAAGTGACATTTTTATCTTCATACCTAACATTTTAATCTTATTTTTTTCAAAACTTGACTCTAATCCTAATTTTTTGAACCCTACCCCATCAACCTTTTCACTACCATCTCCACCGGAGACTACCATTGCCACTGTCGCTGGCGATCTCTTTTTCCATCTCCGGTGATTTTGCCACCACTGCGTGCCTCTTTGTGGTGGTGAAAATGAAGGAACCCTATGTTCCTCTTCTCTTATACCTGCAAGTGTTCGAACCCAAGTTCATATTTAAACCCAAACCAATTCAACAAATGGAGTTCTGGGTCATAGCCAATCTCAATTAGAGGCTTTGAACAATCATTCTGTTTGATTCCTTCAACAATCGCAACTGCTGTCGTGATTTCTGCCACAGGCGAAGGCGACGGCGACGGTGCCGGTTTGGACAAAAATGTGTCGCTATGTGTAAGAAGAACAAGAAGAAGAAGAGAGAGAGAGAGAGAGAGAAAATTTGAAAAGAAAAAAAATGAAAGAAAAATGAAGAGGAAGAGCGTCACAGTGGTCGGAGGTTATGGAATGGTGGTCGTTGGTGAGGAAGGTGCTGGAAGGTTGCCAAGGGGGTGGGACTGTTGGTGGTAGGAAAATTGCATAAAAAAAGTTGGCGGTCAAAAAGATGAGGGCTACAATGGTATTAAGGTGGAGATTCAAAGAGAAAAGGAAGAGAATTCATTTTGCTAGGTGGGAATTTAAAAAAATGGTGGTCTCTAAAAAAATTGATAAAATGATTTATTACAGGAGTTTGCATAATAGTTGCAGGAAACATTATTAAACTTGGTTTGGCAACTGTATTTTTTTTGGCTATAGAGAAAATTTTAAAGGGCGTTGATAAATCTCCCGAAAGGGGGTCCCCCGAAACCCCCGAATTTCCCTTTCAAGTAAACAAAAAAAAAATAATAATAAAACAGGAAAAAAAAAAAAAAAGTTTGCTAAAAAAAGAAATTAGGGGGATTAGGGGGAGTTTTTTTAGGGGGATTTTTCATTTTCCAATTTTAAATTGAGTTGTTTTTAAATACTTAGAGCGTCTTCGATTCTTCACCATTTTTTTAAATTTATCTAATTTGATTCTAAAATTGAGTAAAAAGTTTGATTTGATATGAATTATTCAATTTTTTCCATCAAATTTTGATCAAAATATTTTTTTTAAAAAAATTCCCTTATTATTCAAAATTTCCCTTCTCTTCAAATTTGATGAAAAAAACATCATCTCCAATATTTCATCTTTTAAAATTTTTATCAAATTCATATTTGATGAGTTCTCAATTTGATTAAAAAAAAAAAACTCTCCCCTAATTTGATAAAATGACTGGAGATGATTTTTGAGCAAAATTTTTATCAAATTTAAATTTGATGAAAGAAAATATGAATGACTGGAGATGATCTTATGTAAAACTCTATTATAATAACTGTTGAGAAAAATCTTAAATTGCCTTTTCAGTCATTATTATATGTTGCGTTTGGCTTAATTTTGTAATTGAGTTGTGATTTGAGTGTAGAATTGTGAGTTGAGTTTTGAAAAGAGAAAATTTGTTTGGTGATAAGTTTTGAATTTTTTTTTTAATTGTGTTTTGAGTTTCGAGTTTTTGAATTTTGAATTATATTTTGAATTTTTTGGATTTATTTTTTTAAAATATTAAAAAATGTTTAAGAAAATTTTATTTTTTATTTTGAATATATAAATTTTATTTAAATATTTTAAAAATATTTTAATTTTATTTTGTGAATATTTTAATTTTAAATTTTAAACCCAAAACACAAATTCACACTCAAATTGTAAATACAAAACTCAAAACTCAATTAAAAAATTATTTTCAAAACTCATAACCAAATACATAATGGTTTATTTGGGAAGTTGGTTGATTTTTTAACTATTTTAGCCTTGGGTTAAAAAGTTTCATTTGAGAAGAGTTTTTTTGATTTTTTTGAGATAAAAAATGTAATGATTATGGATTAGATGTAATGTTTTATCTTATTGAGTTAAAAAATATATTTTGTTTCTTTGTGGCTATTTTAGCCAAAAAAGCCCAAATCTCAACTTCCCAAACGAGTTATAAGTTGAAACTCCACACTATTTTTAAAACTTTACACTCAGATCCTAACTAATCAATGCATAACAAAAAAATTTAAATATTTAAAAATATATTTATAAAATAAAAAATAAAATAATACTTAAAATAAAAAATAATTTTTTTAAATTTTTTTAATACTAAAAAAAATACATAAATGTATGAAATATAGTGTACATTAAAATAAATAAATAAATATTTAAAATATAAAATATTTACTCTAAAAAAATAAAATTAAGAAAATTTTTAAATATTTTAAAAAAAATCCAAAAAAATTCAAAATACAACTCAAAACGCTTTTTAAAATTCAAAATTCAAAAACTCTTTTCAAAATATTTTTTAAAACTCATAACTAAACAGATTTTATCTTTTTAAAACTCAATTTACAATTCCACAATCAAATCACAACTCAAAAAAGAAAACTATAATTGCAAAATTAAACCAAAAGCAACCCAAAATTTTTAAAAAATTATTTTGGGCCAAAATAAACGGGATAAGCTTCGCTCCATAAACAATCCATATTCTTCTTGCGGATCTCAATTCGGACTCACTTTGATGATCAAAATCATCTATTTTTTAGGCTTTACAGTAAAGATTATCCATACAAAAAATTAAATTCATCAAACAATTATAAATATAGAAACAAATCACATTTTGTTTTACAAAATGAATTGTTTAAGTTATTCATTTTGTAAAACAAAATGTGATTTGTTTTTATATTTATAAATGTTTGATAAAATTGATTTTTTCATGGATGACTTTTATTACGGGACATACAAAGTAAACGATTCAAATTATTGATATGAATTCAAATTTAAAATCACAAAAGGAGTTTGAATATATAGAAAAATGTAGGGTTCGTTTAGTTTGATTTTCTAAAAAAAATTTCAGAAATTTTCTCTATAAATAAGTTTTCAAAAATAATCAAACCAAACAAATTTTCCCAAACAAATTTCCCAAAACTTGTAAACCAAACAAGTTTTCCAAACAAATCTCTCTCTCACACATATCAAATCAATCACTTTTTTCAAAACTCTCTCAAAATCATTTTCCAAAACATCTTTTGAAAAAAACCAAACCAAACATGTTTTCGTACTTTTTATCTCTAAAACAGATCTCTCAAACACAAACCAAACATACCCGTAAATGTGGAGGGAAGTTTATCCTAAATAAACATAGCTTTAAATGTTTCTCATTACTTTTATTTTAGTGCGTTGATTGAGAAGTGTTTGACACGCGGCCCATAAGAGCGTTTGGCAAACCCGACCAATTCTGGCGGGCATTTTTTAATTTTTGAGAAATCAAAAATTTCAAAACGCATTTCGCGGTAAAAATCAAGAGCTAGTAGTAATAAAAACAGAAAAGGACTAAGCTACTCTCCGGCTCACCAAATAGCTTAGACAAACACCCATACCACTTCACCACGTCACCCTCAGCATGTTTACTTTCTTACGTGGACTCTCTTCATTGGCTACCACAAATTACTCACAGTACCCTACCTAGTCACCTACCAAATCACCCCTGAATATAAAATACAACATATACATATATATACCCGCCATTCTCTCTGGGTAATACTTTCTCTCTCCAATCCTCAAATCTCCATTCTTCTTCATCACAAACCCTGAAATTGATATATATATATATATATGTATGTATGTATAGTCCAGTGTATAAGTAATGGGTATCAAAGATCTTCTCAGGTTCATGAAACCCCATATTGAACCCATTCACATCAAGAAGTATGCGGGCAAGCGGGTAATATATTCACCTCCTCTCATTTCATATATATCTATCTATGTCAGATTCTTCGTAGTTACATTTTTTGCATTCTTTTTCAGGTGGGTATTGATGCTTATTCATGGCTTCACAAAGGAGGTAGGATTCTGAATCTGTATTATTGGACTTCTTTTTTTGACCAAATCCATCACACCTTGTTTGACTTTGTCTTCAAAAACTGTTTTTTAGTTTTCTATTTTTAGTGATTTTTTAGTCACTTTTTTAAAAATTTAAATGCACAAAAAACAACTCACTAGACCCACAAAAAAAAAAAAAAAATACTGAAATGTGTTGGGTTTCACAAATAAGTTCAAAATTACTGTACAAAAACTACTGTACATTCAACATTGTAGTTATTGTTTTTGTGTTCTTGATGCTTGCATATAATCTTATTTTTGGAAAATAACAAGGGAAAATTATCAGCATATTCATGTAGCATGGAGCTTTCTCTCAATATGGAGGGTGAAAAGAAACTCCAGTACTTGAACTACTTTATGCACCGAATCAATCTGCTCCGTCACCATAAGATCATTCCGGTGGTTGTTTTTGATGGCGGGAATATCCCCTGTAAGGCTGCCACTGAGAACGAGCGACACAGGCATGTCATTACTTAGCATACTGATGGTATTTGATTGAGTCTACCCATTTGGTGCTTTTGTTGAGATGATGACCTTTAATTTTACTTGGATTAGGAGAAGAAAAGCTAACCGTGATTTGGCTATGGAGAAGCTCAAGGAAGGCAATTTCAATGCTGCCTCTGAGCTCTTCCAGGTATTATTAGTATTGTTGAATTATGTTCAGTTGTTTATGTGTTCTTTCTCTCTTATCCTAATTTGGATTAACTTATGTATAGAAAAGTACTCTGTGTTGGTGTTAATTGATAACCAAGTCAGTAAGAAACTATTGAACAGTGTACTAACCAATGTTTATTTTCTGGCCATTTAATATTGAAATCTATAGACTACAGTTATCTAAGATTTGATGAATTACAACCACTCTGTCCTAATCTTAAAAGTTTATTTTTTTTTTTTGATTTCTGGTGTTGCGGAATTTTTTAATTTTATTTTTAACAGTCTCCTTTCAGTTCTTTAATAATGTCTTATGAGTTTCTGATACTTACGTGTTATTTGCAAATTATCGAAACAATCAAGTATTCATACTCACTTTTCTGTTTTCACATGCAGAGGGCAGTGAGTATCACTCCATCAACAGCACATCAACTGATTCAGGTACCAAATTGCAACTCTTTATCAGCTATTTGCAACTTGGAATACTATTTAGTGTTTTTCCATCACCTACTGTGAATTAAAAGTACCAATTTGCCATTCTTTATAATCTTTGATTCTTTCAACTGTTGATTTTTCAGATTCTGAGATCAGAGAACATTGAATTTGTAGTATCTCCATATGAAGCTGATGCACAATTAGCATACCTATCCAGCCTTGAAGCAGAAAAAGGTGGAGTTGTAGCAGTGATTTCAGAGGACAGTGATCTATTGGCATATGGCTGTCCAGCTGTAAGAACTTCAACAGAACTTTGATATTGATGACTCGAGCATCATCTTTAGCACTAATTGTCTTTTTATGTTTTGCATTGGTTGCAAGCAGGTTGTCTTCAAGATGGACCGCTATGGCAGTGGTGAAGAGATAGTGCAAAACAAGGTTTTTGAGTCTGCATCTTGTGTGCCTTCCTTCCAATGTTTTGATAAAGAACTTTTCACAGGTGATTTGAGGCGCTTCAAATTTATTTACAAACTTATAACTTTAAAAATTATACAACCCTTTGTGGTTCCTTTCTATCATATATATGAACTCATTTGAGACAGGAGATACACTTATCTTCTAGCTTTCTCACAGGCATGTGCGTCTTAGCTGGCTGCGATTTTCTTCCATCTGTTCCTGGAATTGGAATTACGAAAGCTTATTCTTTGGTTTCCAAGTACCGGAACTTGGATCGTGTAAGAGTGCCTTTTCTCTTTCTGAAAATGAATTGCATTTCATTTTGTACTTGAATTGCTTTCACTACATTTCTTATTACGGTAAGAGAAGATATAAATAGGAAAAGACATGCTTCAACTCCATTGAAATAGTTCTGTTATTATATATGCATTGTGCACTCTTTATGGAATTATTGCTTTGAAAAAACCTGGAAGCTAGATAGTTCTTTCATAACCTAGTGAAACTTCTCTTCAATTTTGCCATTTGGTGAGTTGAAATCTTCAGATTCAGTGCTCTCTAGACTGAAGTGTTAGTGACGAATCGTGGCAATTTATTAGAATTAATGATATCAAATATTAGGTGCAATTATAGAAATGAAAAAAATGGTACATTGGTTTATTTAGACATTTGAACACACACCGAAGGATAGATTTACAGTAACCTATGTATGGTTTGGTTGCTCAAGTTGTATCACACACAAGATTCTATTTGATTTCTCTTGTCTATTCACTTCTGATAAGACGTCTCGGATCAAATATATGGACTTCTATAAGAAAAACAAAAATGCATCTAGGAAATTATAAAAAAAACAGAACTGAGTGAGATTTTATAGAGAATTTGATAGAATCCATGAATTCAAGAAGCAAAGAATTAGTTAGTATAAAAAAAGAGGTACAACCAGTGAGTCTTGAGATGCACTGCTCAAGATCCCTGTTTGGCATTCATTAGAACAGAACCCAAATACACTCAAATTCATATATTCTTGGTGATAATTACAAATAAAATATTAGAAAATACAAACAATAAAAATTACAATAATTATTGAAAGGGTTGAGGCGCGGAAAATTCACTCTCTTTAACGAGCTTCAAGTACTCTGCGGTTAGGTAAAGCCTCACACCAATGCAGTAGAAAAAATCTTGATTTGTCTCCCAGGATACAACAGTCCGATTAAGTCATATGATTCACCAATACTGCACAATTGGTTGAATCTAAAAATTTATCACATACACCCTTTTTTATTTGCCTAATAATCTCACACAAGACATAATAAAGTAACCAAAACTTCTTTACTCCACCAAAATAAGAAGATAGCTCAATATATATAGGAGAGAAAGCTTGGAGGGTTTTTCTTGGTGGATAAGAAAATGAAAGGAAATTGGTGGGCAATTTTCTTAGAAGATTTGGAGACTTGATGGATAAGAATAGGATGGAGACTTGACTTGACTTGACTTGACTTGACTAGGCAAAGAAAATGAAAACTTGGAGGGAAAGAAAAGAAAAACAAACCTATAACACATTATAATATTAAAATACCTGCTAACATATATATATATAGGGGGGAGAGAGAGAGAGAGAGTAAACTTCAATTGTGAGCAAAATGAAGGCCTAAAAAGAAAACGAAAGAGGTATACAAATTGAATAGCTGAAAATGTTTCATGTATAATTATTATTCTTTGTTATCTAAACAGATTTTATTATGGTTTCTATTTACCATATGCAATCTTTTTTAGAAGGATTTTATTGTTCTTAAACTATATGCCACTTTGTTGTATGTTTTAATGATGTATGAGTTCTACAGTCTCACTCATCTATACAGATGTTTGTGCATTTTATTTATAGGTTCTATCCGTCTTAAAGTTTGAGAAGCGCGATCAAATGCCTGGAGATTATTCAAAATTGTTCAGAGAAGCAGTTGCAGTTTTCCAGCATGCCCGAATGTCTGTAATTTGTTAGATATATTCCATTTAAACCAGTCTCTCTAATTCTTTTTTTTTTTTGCTTATATCTAATGCCTTGTTTCTTACATTCTGTGCAGATATGACGCTGACTCTAAGAGCCTCAAACACCTAAAACCTCTTCCTGAAAAGCTTTTGCAGTCTCTAGATGAAGGCCTTGATTTCCTGGGACCGTATCCTTTCATTTTAGTATTTATTTTTTTTCTTCTCAATGTTTAGGTGAACTTGTGCATCATATTATAGGTTTCAATATTTGGCACTTGATCTGACAAGACAACATCAATTTTAGTAATCCTTGTTTCATAGCTTCGAAACTAGGCAATTTAAGTAATGTGAGCGCAATTAGCAATGTGATCAGCGGTTGAAAATCTTTTGTGACGACAAGATTTAAGTTTCTTTGTCCTTGACCACAATTAGAGAAATGCCACCATCAATAGCAGCTGCAATTGCTGAAGGTAACTTGGATCCAAGTACCATGGAGGCCTTTTATCACTTTCCCAGTTCTACAACTCATCTCAATCCTACTACCAAAAACCAGACTTTTGATCGATTCCCAAGACATGAGGCCACTGCCATATCTACAGAAGAGTGCTGCTTTTCTGTTGTTTCCTCTCACAAAGTCAGAAAAGAAAGAACTGCAGGCAAGTGTTCTCTAACCAAGCATGCAAGATATATAGCTCATAAATTTTTTATGCAAAATGTGTTCAGATGACTCTTCAACAATTTGAAACTTTTATCTCAACTTGCAAAAATTCTGAAGCCATAGAAATATATATTTATTTGCTGTATAGATATTTTCTATTATAGGTAAAAGCCTTGGACTAAAACATAGTTTACTCATTTCTAATGGAATGTTTCTCCGGTGGCATTGCAGTAATGGGGCAGAAAATCGTGATAGAAGAAAGCAAATACTCACATGAAGCTACAGAGCTGGAGAAGTTGGTATGCCCTTTGAATGCTCGATCTACAGATGAAAATGAGACAGCTATTGACAAAATTCACCTGAAAGTTCCTGACAACAACCCGTTCAGAAAGCGAAAACTTGTTGAAGTTGAGTTGGATCAGTGTGAGAATGTTACTGAACGAGTTTCGGAGGTGACTGAGGTTGAGAACTCGGAAATCTTATGTGTGACACCAGAATCACAAGAGAGTGTAGATTCTAAACCTATTATCAAGAGAAGTGATGGGAAAATGAGAGCCAAAAATGAGAAGTTGAAGAGAAGGAATTGCCAAAGTTCAGAAAACAAGAGGAGCAGTATTTTAAATTTCTTTTCTCGAGTGTAACATTTTGTTTTCTTTGGTTATAAATTAAAAATTTTGTGATTATGAGAAACTCCTGTAATCTAAATTTTGAATTTTGATTTAAATGAAAGTTTACTGAAACATATGATCATGAAACCAAACATCAATGGAAAATTTGATCACATTTTTCAGCACCAAATTTGGATACATTTTTGTAATACAATTCACGTTTTTATTTTACTGGTATGATTTTGATTTTGATTTTGATGTTCTATCTAAGGGTTGCAATTTGCTTGCTGGCAAAGTGAGCGTTGGTTTCATTTGGTTAAAATAAGTAAAATTTTATTTGAAAAAATTGCAAAAAATTGATTTATTTGTGTCTTTTTTGAAAACTTTTTAAGTTCATCTAGTTGAGACGGATTTAAAAAGAAAAAAATTGACATAATTTAAAAAAAAAAAGTACTAAAGATGAAAATTGACATAATTCACTTAGGACATATGCAGCAAACAGAACATGAGAAATCAAACCTGTTTTTCCAAGAAATTGCTTACGGAAAGCACCTAAAAACGGAGTTCCTTTCCCAATGCCATGGATTTTTGTTATTTATTTATTTTTAAATTTTTTGACTGGCTTGAGCAGTGGAAATAGTTGTAATTGCAAGAACCAATTAGGAAGACACATGCACTTCTTATGAAAAACTTAAAAAAGAGGGTAAAAGCATAAGCATTGAGCCACTGACTAGAGCCTTTATTGGTCAAATAGCACAAGTTCTACAACAACCACATTCTGTAACCAAAAACAGAGAAAAACAACAGACGTGGTTTCCTAATGTTTGTTTCTGCGAAGCAATTGTCTGAACCAGTAGGCAGACATCTTTGGGTACCTCTTGAGGGTTTTGAAATCGACATAAACAATGCCGAACCTTGAAGTGTAGCCTAGTCTCCATTCAAAGTTGTCAAGCAACGACCATGCGAAGTAGCCAACTACATTTGCTCCATCATCAATGGCCTTCTTCAGTTGAGTCAGATAAGCCTTGTAATAGTTGATTCTGGTTGTATCATGCAAGCCCTTTGGAAGAGTGACAGTACCCGGATCATCCATGCCTGCAAATCGTGCATAGATGATATAACACTGAAATACTAGATCATAGGAGATTAAAAAAAAAAAAAATGTGAAAACCTTAAATAAACCACACCATTTTCAGCCAAAATTATAGTCGGATTTCCATAATGTTCCTTTATGTAAGTCACAGCTTTGTAGAGACCCCATGGCACGTTGTAGAGCCAATAAGAATATGCCTGCAATTATTCAATTAATCAACCATTGATTGGAAATGTGGTGCACACAATTAGGTCATAAAGGTTAAGAAAAGACAGATATCAATGTATGGTTTGGATAATTCACCCTTGGACCAATTGGGACTCCTCTTTTTTCATCTGCAAATTTCAACAACCAAAAAGAGGGTAATATTATTCAAACATATAAAGATCTACACCAACAATGAATATTTATTCCAATTTTGTCAGATAAGAACGGAGGGAAAATAGTGTCGTACAAGCAAATGAAGCATTCCAGTCCTGCTGGTAGCCGAGATCTTTTGGTTTGGCATTATGGGCGTCGTACATGTAGTAAGCAGTATATTGGTTGATACCCACAAAATCCATCGAACCCTTTACCATCTTAACTTCTTCTTTTGTGAATTTGGGCAGCCGATCACCAACAATTTCTTGCATTGTTTTTGGGTACTCACCATATACTATGGGATGGATAAACCTACATCAAAAAACCAAGGGCATTATTACAAAACCTACAAATTTTGAAAGAATAACTTAAAAATAAATTCTGTTAATATCATCTAAATGAATTGTCACTTAATTGTAATGTATTTTCTATCACATTGTTGCTTTCCCACTACCAAATTATATCAAGTGATTTACAAGTTTTCAATCATGCAGTTGTTACTGTCACCAAGAATATTAATTTTCTTTTTACTTTGAATGGCTGAATCTGTTTTGCTTGGTAAAAGTAACCATGAGTAGGAGTTCTTACCATCCAATATGGAAGTCTCTTGCTCTTTGAGCCGCGTAATTGTCAGCCTTTGATCTTGTAAGAGGTTCATACCAAACAAAATCCAAGAGAATGCCAATCCTTCCCTTCTGTTTTTCCTGGGACATTAAGTGTATAGTAAGCAAATGCACCTTTATTTATTATTTTTTGTTTGTTAATGAAATGGATTGTGGTGAGAGATCTTGAAAGTACTAGTGAAATAGAAAAAAGGGAGCTTACTTGATACTTTTCACGATATCTCTGAACTGCAGCAGCGTGAGATAAGATCAGATTATGGGCCACAATGTAAGGCTCGGTTGCAGAATTTCCTGCTGTGCAATTTCCAAATGCTTTGGAACACCTTCCAGGAGCAAAGAATCCATTATCGTATCCAAGAGCAGCCACTACTCTAGGTTCATTAAATGTCATCCAATTCTTCACTCTGTCTCCAAATGTCTTGAAGCAAAAATCTGCATAATCCGCAAAGTCTTTCCTGTATAGTTTGAACTATTTGTCAAAACCTCAACATAGGAAAGAAAAAAAACTAAACTATACATTTATTTTAGATGTTATAGTCCAAAAATTTTAAATTCTTAAGAAATGGTAAAACTATATGGAATAAACAAAGGCAATTGCTTGTGATGATACTTACACTACTTCATGACTCAACCATCCCAAGTACCTCTCCTCAAGTGCTTGAGGAAGATCATAATGATTAAGATTTGCGTAAGGGGTAATTCCTGTGAATGTTCGATTCAAAACGAGTAAAGTCAAATTGTGTTAAGATCATATTTATCTTTTGTCACCCAGTGTCAATTTATCAATGTCAAAGAAAAACTACCCCTTTTGAGCATGTAATTGATCAATCTATTGTAGTAAGCAACTCCTTTCTCATTTACTTTCCCAGTTCCATCTACATAGAGAAAATTGGATGAAAGGAAATTTCAGTACTTACGAATAATTTCAGCGATAATTTTATTAATGAATGATTGTAGTATGATATTTACTCGGAAATATCCTAGACCATGAAATTGAGAACCGGTAGGCATCGAAGTTCAACTTATTCATGATATCAATATCTTCCTGTCATCAGAGAATAGAAATGTAAATTTCATATTTCCTACAAAGTGCTAACCAAAATCCAAATTCCTTGATAAAAAAACAAATACATTTTGCAAAGCATTTTAAAGGAGGTCTAGTACATAAAATGATTACTGTTGCAACGCCCCACTATGAGCTTGTCGTGGTATTCTGATTGATTATAGACCCTCGTGAGGACGCAAGGATTTATAAGTGGGGAGTTTGTAACACTTTGTCCCATATCGGCAGTTTGCATGGGTGATCTTCAACATATAAAACACTATTACCTTGCTACTAAATAATTTGGACTTAAGGTTTTGGGTATTGTTGGTCGACCCACAGGTTATTCGGGCCAGCAAGTAGTGGGGCGTTACAAATGGTATCAGAGCCGACCCATTCCAACATCCATGTGGGCCACTTATTCTGGGCTGGCCATGAGCTTTTCGTGGTATTTCGATTGATTATAGACCCTCGCGTGACGTTACAACTGTAATATATATTTGAAGAAAGTCCACTCCATGATTTTGAAGGGTCTTGTTAACGAGTGTCCTAAGTGCAGCGGCCAGCAACATTCAAAATGGTTGTAGATTGTTCATGACACACATTTTTACAAACAATGTACACCCATTTCATCACTTTAACACTCCAATTGAATTGCGGGATGAGGAAAGAATATAAATGATTGTGGTCTCTCACTATTATATTTGAATGAATAAGAAAACAAAACTAGTAGTATGTGATATAAGGATATGGATGAGATTTCATTTTCTTCCTTCCTATTTTAATGGACAATCTTGATATTATAAAATATATAGAACCAATCAATTTGTTTCCACCAAATCTCATCACTTTTGATGAGAAATTAAACTATAAAATAAAAGATTTTTACCATTAAAAAAAAGAGATAATTTTCTCACCATTTCGTCACTTAATTTATAAACCAAACATAAAAATTAAAAAAAAGAGAAGAAAATCTTTTCGATTTTATTTCTTATCATTTCTCACCAAATTATTTGATCAAACTGGTACAGGTATGATTTTTTTTAGTTCAAGAAATTTAGAAGTACCCTTTTTCTTCTACGTTTCTAAAAATTAATGAGTCCAAATGCATCATTTTTAAAGTTGAAATACATTGTATGTGTAATTAATCCAAACAAAGGCAGCACTTAGCCCCAAAAAATTGCAGCATATGTTCTTCGTTTAATAATAAATAAATAAATAATAAAAAACAGAGCATATAAATATGGGGAAAGCATCAATAAATCTTAAATTTGGGAATGTTAACCCATTTAGTTCTGAAGATTTTTTGTTGGGCTAATAGATCCTATTTTCCAAAAAACTTACTATAGGTCTTTTTATGATTTTCTTTCTTTTCAAACATCAAACATTTCTTTAAATATCAAACATTAACAACGTCAGGATTATTTATCAAACATCAAATATTAGCAACGGCAGGATTATTCGTATAATGTCGGTGAAAATATTAGCAACGTTAAAACTATTCATCCAACATCAAACATTAGTAACGTCAGGATTATTCATCAAACATCAACCATTAAACATTAAGATTATTAATCAAACATCAAACACAGATTCTGAACCATTAAACATTAGGATTATTCATCAAATATCAAACATCAGATTTATGAGTAACATTATCGAAACAACATCAAACATCACAACATCATCATCATCAAAACAACATAAAAAATAATGATTAAACAATTTTTTAAATAACAATTAAACATCAAAATAACAATTAAAATAATATCAAACATCAAAATACCGATTAAACAATTTTTTCTCATCAAACATCATCATAACATGTTAAAAACATCTCAGACCGAATTCGAGCCCCAACGATGGACCAGAACAAATCGTAAAGTGAAATACAAGTAGCGATGTTTTGTTTAAAAAAAAAAAAAGTTTTGTAGCAAAGAACAAGTACCTGCAATCGGATCGGAGGCTATAGAAACGGCATCTGTAGAGTGATCGGCCGTATATCTATATCGAACGCTTCTCAACTCTCAAATGTAGACTAGACTAGAGACACTTCTCTGATTCGATACTGCTATAACTATACTATTCAATAATAATCAAAGCTATATGAGGGTGGGAAGCCCCAGTCTTCAGTTTGCTCCAGTCAGACTCTGATTGCCCTTTTCATTGTTATTTTTCCATCGTTTGTTAATTTCACCTCTTTTTCTTCTTTTTTTTTTTTTTCTTCTTATTTTGATGATGATGTTTGATGATGATTTTGTGATGTTTGATGATGATGTTGTAATGTAAAAAAAAACCTAAATGATTTATAAAAAAACACTTAGACTAGATGGAGTAACATTTTTCAATATGAGAATTATGAGTAATTTTTTCTATAAATATAGTACTTTATAGCGATGATATTGGTCAACTGAGACAGCTCCGGTAGCATTATTGGCTTCAATTCCTGCATTAGAAGACCCATAAATCTCATATACAAAATTAAAACAAAATATCAAAGAAGAAGAACAGTACAAGGGCAATACATATATACATATAGATATAGAAGAAGAGAGTGTGTGAGTGTGAGTGTGAGTGTGAGTGTGAGTGTGTGTACCGGGAGTTTGAATGAAGACGTCCCAGATGCTAGGGCCACGGCCGTCCTTGCTGGCCATGCCTTCGACTTGGTAAGCCGAAGTCGCCGTTCCGAACACGAAACCCTTGGGAAATGTTCCTCTGCTCAGTCCTCCCGTGTCGAAATTTATTACACTTTCCGGTGATGATGCATTCGCAACCACCACGGTTACGACCAACAGCAACACCAATGGTGCTCTTCTCACCATCATCTTCTTCTTCTTCACACTATTACTACTCATCATCATCACACACTTACACACAGAGAACGGTCTCTGAAAGAGAGTTGTGACTGGTTTCAGCTTTTTATAATCAGCAATAGGTCTCATGAAAAATCTTTCAAGAAAATAATTATAAAAATTTTGTGACTCTTAGATTATACTTAAAATAAAACACCACATACTAATTAAAGTAATACAAAGATCATAAATTTTTCATGATTATTTTCATGACAAAATTTTTATAATTCCTAACTTTTCTCTTTCATAATTGAGAAAGAATAATTCCACATGGGGGTGTTTTTGGGAATTATCCACTTAATAATTAAGAGGATTTGAGAATTGATTTTTTTTTTTTTGATTTTTTAATTTTTTATGAAATAATATTATAAAATAAAATAATAGAGAAAAAACTTATTAAGAGGATATGGGAATTGATTTTTTTGTAAGATTTATTTCATTATTTAATTTTTTAGGTTGGTTTACAAACAACACTTAAGTCTTGTTTGGCAAGTGATTTTTTTAGTCAAAAAATTTTTAAAAAGTCAAAAAGTCAATAATTTATACTAAAAAGTCAAAGATTTTCTTTTCTCTTTACTTTTTGCATATCTTTTTATAAAAAATTAAAAAGTTATCCCAAACATACTAACTTTTTTTACATCATATTTTAGATAAAAAATCTAAAAATTACTAAAAAAATATGTCCTCAAACGAGGCCTTAGTGATTTTAAAAAAAGGGCAAGCTTGCTATTTGGCTACCTCCAAGACTTTCATAAGACCTTTCATTAAATACAAATTTAATAAAAATTATTTTAAATGTCAATTTTAATCCTTTCATCAATTTTTAATCCTTTCATCAATTTAATATCAAATGAAGGGAGAATTAAATATTTTATCAAATGAAGAAAGTCTTTATCCTTTATCAAATTTTACAAGAAGTTGTTGAGTCGAACATCTACTCGGATGTCTTCTCGATCATCCTGCTAGACAATCTTGTTTTCTTTATTTGAACGTCAATTTTTCCTCATGACGTCGTAACAAGATTTGATAAAAAATTTAAATTTACTATTAGAGTGCATCATATCAGATCAAAATTTTCATCAAATTTTTACTCAAATTTGATAAAAATTTTGATGCAAAATTGAAGATGGTCTTATATATAGTCTCATCCTATTTTACTTGATCCAACACATTAGCTATTACACTAGCCATTTTATCAAAATAATTTCAAACTAGGTACATTTGAAAAGTTTTTTGAGCTCTTTAAATAGTTTGTGTGAATAAATAGGTAAAATAAAAAATAACAGTCGAGTATATAGATAAAAAATAATAATTAAGTAAAATAACAAAAATATTTCTTTTTTAATAAAGAGTAACGTTAGAATTAGTATACAAATAATACTCTAGAAACATAACAGTGTTGAAAATATAATAATTAGAATACATTACACTTTTCGTACAATTTTTATTTTTTGTTTTATAAATAATTTTTTATTTTCTGCACAAGAATCATGCTATCGTGATAAAATAATAAAATAAAGATTTATTATATTATTTTGTATTTATTTTAGGAAAATTTATTAGAAAATCTTATTTTAGAAACTTCTATACTATTCAATCCTATGTTTTAAATGGTTGATTGATGAGTTATTATTAGGTGTAGTGTGTGACCAGTGAGTTCTTTTTCAAATGTGAATAGGCATTGGTTGGACAGATATACCCTCAATAATTAATTGAGAAAATTTGCTTTGTTTTTTTTTTTTTGAAATGTGTGATAAGTATGGTGTGATATTCTAATGTGACATATATTAATGTGACACTCCAAAGATGTGACATTTCAAAAAAATTTAAAACTTCTTAGTATATTTTTCTCAAATGTGACAACGTAACAGGTATGATGTGACACTTCAAATTTTTCACTCATCTATAGTATATTTTTTTTAAATGTGATAACATAGTAGGTATGATGTGACACTCCAAAAAAATAAAAACTCCTTAGTACTCTAAAAAAATTAAAAATTCCTTAACGTATTTTTTCTAAACGTGACATGTGATACTCTAACGTAACGGATCTAATTTGATTGAATTACTTTATGTCTTTATGTCACATGCCAAAAAATAATCAATAAGGAATTCACGTCTTGCGTGTTAAAAATAATCAAATTAAAAAAGTTACTAATGCGCTTTTCGAACAACATAACACACAAACATCCCACTACTTTTCTTATACATAGGGTTGTTTTGGGAAGATGATAAAAAATGACTTTTTGGCTTTTAACCAAACTTTTTGGGAGTGATTTGGTAAGTTGGTAAAAAGTTGCTTTTAACCAAACTTTTTGGAAGTGATTTGACTAAAATATCCTCACTCAACTTAAAAAATTTACATTTCACCCAAACTTACAAAATATAGATATTGAGGGTAGATATGTAATTTTGCAACTTACTTTTTATACTTCCCAAATGACAACAAAAACGCCAGCTGCGTTTTGCTCAAAAAACGTACTTTGCATTTTTCTGTGTTCCCAAAAGAGCTCATAATCACGCTAGCTGTCCTCTAACTATATTAATAATGATAAAATAATCGACAAATAATTAAAAAAATTACTCAATTATCCAAAAAAGCATTTGAAACCTTATGAATTATAAGTTTATAAAATAGGATTCGCTGGTTAATCCCCTTTGATTTTATGCATTATCACTTTACTGTTTGCATATCATTTTTTTGCCCTAAAAAGAAAATGTTTTATTAACCGACCCCGCTACGTAGCTCGAGACTGTGGCTCGACACCAAAACGACGTCGTTTTGCTGTCGATTTTGTTTTTTGTTTTGTTTTGTTTTGTTTTTTTTTTCTGGTTTTTGTTTCAGTTTCAAAACGAACGAAGAAGAAAAAGAAGAAGAAGAAAAAGAAGAAGAAGAAGAAGAAGAAGAGAAGGGAGGAGGAGGAGGAGGAGGAGGAGGAGGAGGAGGGAAGGGGAGGAGGAGGGAAGGGAGGGGGCCATAAATCTGCTGGAGGAGGAGGCGGGGCGAGGCGGTGGCGGTGGCGGTGGTGCGACGATTGGCTAGGAGCAGCGACGAACGAGGCGACGAGGCGACGAGCAACTACAGCGGGACTGCGACGGAGGAAGAAGCAGAGGCGGAGGCCAGGACAGGGAGCTGCGATGACGCCGGGGTGGGGAGCTGCAACGCCGGGGAGCTCCTCTTCTCCTCTCTTCTCCTCTTCTTCTCTTCTCCCTCTCTCCTCCTCTTCTCCTTGAGCCAATTTTCGAGCCAAATCTGTCGAGCTCTCAAACATTTCCGTTTATTAACTAGGGGTTAAGATACACCATCTAAAAGAAAAACCTAAAAGTGAAGATAAGGCTAAAATAGCCTACAATAATTGCGATGAGATTGGGGACAACTATATTGGGAAATGGGAAATCTATGTACACGATATAATCATAAGCTAGAGCATGTAAATGACAATAGCTAAGGGATCTGGTAACTCGGTAAAGATTTTTAAGCTGTAAATTTTGAGAACTCAGGTTTCACTTTTCTTAGAATCAGTCATGGTTAAGCATTTTTAATTTTTTTTTTTATATATACATATATATAAATAACATAATAAGTAGTTCCATTACAAAAACATAGGAAAAACTCAAACAAACAAGAAATTAAAGAAATTGTCAAATTCCAATAGTCTTGAGCCAATGAAAAATGATATCCTTCAAATAAAAAAAAAATGATAATGTCATGCTTAAAATCAACAAAATGTAATTTGAACACCTTAAAGGGAGTAAGCATGTTGCAAGGGGAAATGTCACTGTATACACAATTTCTTGTCTTCAAAATAAAGGCAAAAAAATAGAGTAACAACATATAAAAACTTATTGATTTAGAATAAGGTGATTACAATCTCTAGAATATTTTATACAAAAGAATGATTATTTGATTCTTCTTTTTAAAAAGTTGATTTGAGGGTTTGATAACTTGTTCCTAATTAAGTGGTGAAATTTCTTTCAAGTAGTGCGAAGAAGATGACGAATTTGTAAGATATTGACTTGAGGGCTTGGTAGCTTTTCCCCAAATCAGATTGTAGAATCCTCTCTAATTTAGTAAAAGAAGATAAATTTGATGAACTTTAATTTGAATCTTTGAGTTTTATATTTTATGGAGATTGACAAACTTTGATGAAGAGACCTTTGGAGTTTTAGGCTTGAATCTGATGGAGCTTTTTCCTTGACTTGATATAGATTTTTATATCTACAACTTGATTTATGTATGGAGAATTGTATATAAAATTCTAGCAGAAATTACCCCTATTTATAGGAATGGATGGAGGACAGTTTTAATAGACTTTAACTTTTTTGATAATTATCTCTAATTTATTTATCAAAATATCACTTTAATGGTGTGCCATAATTTTATTGGTTTAACCATGTGACAAGTGACTTAATTTGATTAGTCAAAAACTTACTGCATCATTTTAATAGTAATATTTAATTTGACTATCATGTAATTCTGATTTGAGACCAATTAGGCACGTGTCAATAATTGTGTCATATTCTGTAGGCCTTTATAATTTTGTCATTGGCTAAAATTTTACACGCTCACAGCCCCATCGCCCCATTTCATCACTCTCAGTTGTATCTTTAATGAAGTGACAAACAATATCAACCAATTAATTTTCTTCAAACTCTTCTTTCTCCTTTCAAAATTATTTGTCGCCTTATTAAAAGTGTAATTAAAAGTGATAATAGAGGGATATAATAAGACTTTGATGCAAATATCTTCCCTTGACGATTGATGCATGTAGATTATGAAGTGGTTGAGTCATAATTTTAAACACGTTATACTACAATTTCATTTACATTGTATCGTAATTGACACGAATTCACATTATGCTTATGTTTTTAGGATTGAGCTGCTCTTTCAAATATGAACATGAGAGGTTCATGGGATCTATCATGGGACTCGTTTAGATAATTTGAACCATTTATTTTATAAGATCTTTTGGGTATATCATTCATGAAAAAAAAATTATATTTATTTGGTAATTGTAGTTTCTTCCATTTTATTATGTTTGTCTTAAAAAAATTGATAGTCTATTTTTAAAAACATATTTATCAATTATTTTTTAAGACAAACACGATAAAAAAAAGAAATTACGATTATCGAATCAATTTAATTTTTTCATAAATGATATATATATATATATGTTCGTATAAAATGAACAATTTGAATTATGTGAATCCCGTAGACTAGGGGTGTAAATTTGGTCCGTGGCCTGTAACACCCGCCTCTTAATTAGCCATTGATTTTATGGTTAATCTTAATTATGTATTTATACGTGCATTTTATGTTTATTTATATGTTATGTGCACCATGTTTTGTTTGATAGATACGCTAATTTGTGAAAAAGACCTATCTGATTCGTTAAATTGTAAGGTTGCCAATTAACTAATGGACTAGGTGGGTAGAGCCTGATTCCCCTTAAAGTAGGGTTCAACAAACTTAGGTGCCAGTAAGAAATAATTTAATAAATTATATAATTAATTGAAGTGATGTGGTTCTAATTTCATTAATTCACGTTAAGTAAAATTAGATAATTTTTATATCTATGATGAACTCAAATAAGAGAGAGAGGGATATAATCCGAGAGGGAGAGAGAGAGAGAGTATTTTAGAGAACAATGAGAGAAGAAGAGAAAGAAAGGGAGAAGAAGAGAACTTGAAGCAACTTTACTAAATTAACTCTTGAGGTAAGAATTATTCCTAATTTCTTGCATGAGAATAATTTTCATCTTGAACATATGGAATTTAAGGAGAGAATGAGGGATTGGGTAGTGTAAGTTGTGTTACAAACCCTAACAAGAGGAATTCTCCAAATCTTGGCATGAATAAAGCTCACCTACTTGGTCTTGCATGATTGTAAGTTAGATTTCTATGGTTTTGTTGAAACATAGAATTTCCATATGCATAGGTTTTGTTTTCTTCTCAACTTTAAATTTGTTCATGTGATTGTGGGACTTGGGTTTAAATTTAAAGTTCTATTCTTGGCTTGAACTTAGTATTTGTTTATACACCATGTTTGATAACTCTTGGGCTTTGATTTGGTCAAATTGGGTTTGAGTTTTGAAGAGGGAGAGCTCACAAAAACATAGTAGAATTTTCGATTTTGGACACCCAGAACCGCACGTCTGACGGCAATGATGCTGCGTCGCGAGGAGGCACTTCTGCGTCACGGTGGGTAAGCTTTGCGTCGCGGAGAAACAGGGAACTGTTTGGAGTATTCTACATAAATTGCACTTGCTGGTGCACGTGCGATGAGAGTCTCGCACGTGCGGCTAAGGGGCTCCGCACGTACGGCTGTTTGGTAGCTTTGGTTTCATTTTTCTGCTTCGTTTACTTTACTCCCAAGCCTCTATTAGCGTAATTTGCATCTATATTTGACGTACATTTGCATTGCACGAGGCATTAAAAGAGAGTAAAAGACCAATTCCTGAATAATGAAAATAATTAGTTGGTTGTACAGCGAATTAAATGTGCTATGCTTATATCTGTCTGTGTAGGTCAAACGTTACGTCCGAGTCACGTGCATCACGGAGCTAACTGTGAGTAACATTGTTATAAAGATATGTTTAAATTTAGAATATTTCTTTTCTACCTTATATTATTCTCTGTTTTGACGAGTTTCTTTTATGTTTAATGAATGATGATTCTATTTTCCTACATTGTATTTTATGGCATCCTTAGCACCTGTCCGTATTGTTACAGAGATCTCTGTTAGTTCCAATTCCTGAAACTCCTGTTTATTATGTTGATGGCCATCATATCTAAGTACCAATTTTTATGACCGCTTGTTCGGTTTTGTAGACCGCCTGTATCAACTTGCTATGGGATGTACCACGTATACTTTTATGCTCTCTGTATAAGATAAGAATCTGTTCAGTTTGTGATTTGCCTTACATTATGATCATCATTCAGAACCCTTTTACACAGTTGTTATTCACTGAGCTCTAGCTCACGTTGTGTTATATACTATGCAGGTGATCCAGTTCAGGAGGAAACGTAGTGGCGACGACCTTGCCTCGATTTTGTTAAGCTACTTGTTGTGCCTCACCATGAGGTTCCCATCTGTCGAAACTTTTGGGGGTGGCCAGTGATCACCCTTTTGAGTAATTGCTCTTATGTTATGTACAGTTTCACTTTGCTTACATGTACTTTTCTTTTGTTGCAGTTTGACAAATTTGTTATGACTTGATGTATATATGCATATATGAAGTAAGTCATTTTGTCTCATATAAATTTTCACAGCTCGTTGGATGTTTTACTTTCTTATGTATTCGCTTTCGCTAGTCCCGATTGTTTGCTTGCTCAGTTAAGCCTTTGGTAATCTCAGATTACTGGTTGGTTACGACACTAAACCTATAGGGGCGGATTTGGGTTGTGATATGGCCTGTGGACAGCTTAAAACCTGCTCGCAGTCCGGGATGGGCCTGACCTAGTTAGGTCTGGGTTCAAGCCCAGCCCGAGACCCTAGACTTGGGCTTAGGTCATCATTTTGAATTCCGACTTGGCCCATGGGTCGATCCATCGACCCGCTCAAGGCCCACTCGAAGTCCAGTCCGAGACCCGGCTCGCCCGATGTCTAGTATCATTTTTATTGGAAAAGAATAAAATTTTGATAAAAAAAATAGGAAAAAAAATGTTTAGACCTGCCCAAGCCAAGCCCAAGCCTGAGTCTAGGCCTAGGCTTGCTAGTGCGTCCAAGGCCCGAATATCTCCTACGTCTGGATCTAATTTTTTGGCCCGTAGGCCAGTTTGAATTTTGGCGGAAGCCCAAACGACCGGACTTGACTAAATTTACACCCCTATCATAGACCTTCAAGTACTCTCAACTTCATATTTGAATTGAAAAAAAAATCTAATTGAAATGAATATTTTATGTTCTGTTTGGGAAGAGGTTTTTTGGGCTTTTTTGGCTAAAATAGTCACAAAAAACAAAATAGGCTATTCTAGTCACAACAAACAAAACATCACATCCAATCTATAATCATTACACTCTTCTCTCACAAAAAAAGTCAAAAAAGTCAAAAAGTCATTTCCAAACCAAGCTATTTAGCCCAGGCTAAAATAGCTAAAAAAGTCAAAAAGCCAAAAAGCCAACCCACTTTCCAAACCAATCCTTAAGCTATTTTGAATTTGGAGAGATTTAGGCCAAGTTTGGCATCTACTATATAATCCATCTTTTTATCTTTTCATCTTTTTTTCATCACATCCACTCTCTACTTTTCTGCACATCTTTTCGTAAAAAGACAAAAAATACACTTTTTTAGGATATCCCAAACCAACCCTTAGGCTAGGTTTGGCATCTCGTAAAAAAAGTAAAAAGTCAAAAAGTTACTATCCTATTTAAATCACATCATCCTATTTAAATCACATCACTTTCTATCACATCACTTTAAATTCAACTCATATTTTATAAAAAGTTTAAAAATGGGTGGTGATTTAGACCCCCTTTTGACCCCCTCTCTTCTCTCATTGGTCCCCCTTTTCTGCACATCTAATCACCCCCTTCCACATGGCAAAGGGGTGAGGGGGTGCTCCCAAAAGGGGTCTCAAGTATTATCCATTTTCAAATTCAAATACAAGAGGATAAGAGTGACGTGGCGGTATACCATTATTTCATAGGGTTTGAATGATAAGAAGGGGGCCCACAGCATATTCTACAATTTTTTTAACTACGATAAAGTTGAAGACAAAACACAAAATGACAAATACAGCCCTTATGTTAAGCGTCTGCTTGTACTGAGCTGGCATTTAATAATGCAGAGAAATTATTCATTGCTCTATTATCATTCCTCTACATTATTACAACTGTTCAATTATTTCCTTTAAGGGCTAATTTTAAAATATAGTTAAAAGTTAATTTTTAATTTATTTTAGATTATATTATATTATATTTTTTTAAAAACAAAAAAATTAAAAAATTAATTTTTAATCAACTTTTCAAAACCATCCTAAAAGAGACAAATAAACGAAAAATATTTAAATTGGCATACCACTTGGATTTGTTCATGGACAATGAATAATTTCTCAATAATACATGCAATGTTTAGAAACTTAGCCCGGACTGGTAGAGCCGATAATCGGGCCTTGTTCCGATCCAGAAACCCTCTAAACCAAAACAAGGAGCAAAATCGGTGTAAAATGAAAAAATTGAAAAAACTGTCAGTCGACTCGTTAAATTCGGCAACTCCAATGAGTTTTGAGAACCGGCCGGTTTTGTTGAATATATATATCTCAAAAAATTTCAAATCTTAAGGCTAACAACAGAAAGGTTTTGGTTCCTCTCTCTCTCTCTTCTTCTAGATGTCAGCGGTTTCGACCTCTCTCTCAAACTCTCTCACTTTTTTTGTCAATTTAGCAGTCATAGAATTCTGGTAAAGGTGACCGGAGGACACAAATCAAGTGAGCAAAAATATGTGATTTGATGAACTTCTTCTTCTTCTTCTTCTTTTTATTTATTTTATTTTATTTTATTTTTTTTCATATTGCTTATTGTAAGTCATTGATGGCATGTATATATATAGATATATTATTCCTATTCCTTACTTACTGTAAGTCACTGATGGCATGTATATATAGATATATTATTCCTATTCCTCTGAACCTCTCACCTCATGTATATATATATATATGTAATTGTTATATGTGCCTGTTAAATTTAAATTTAATTGTGATTCGATTTGCAATGATCCCATTACGACTCTACAACTCCAGTACATTTGGACTTTGATTTGCTTTTGTTCCATCTTATTAATTTTGTTCTGTTTTTTCTTTTGTTGAATTTAATTTTTTTTTTATTTTTATATTTATATTTTTAATATATATATATATTTTAAATATAATTATAATATCACGATTCGATTGCTTCAATCTAATGACTGAACCGATAACTTATTTATCTAATTCTTTTTTTGATTCATTCACTAATCTAATTTTTAAAAGAAAAATGATTTGTCCCCTTAAAAAAGTCTCCCTAATCCTCTTAATGTCCAAAACGACGTCGTTTTGGACAAGTTTTCTTTTTTTTTTTTGGTTTTAATTTAAAATTTAAAGAGATTAAGAAACTAAAAATTAAAAAATATAGCACAACCCTTTTTAAAATATTGAATACATGACTAAACACGTCAATTTAGGCTGTCTATATTTTTTTTTGTCGGCGGCCTCAACTACGCCACATCTTTATGATACAGGTTGTCATCAATAATTCTTGTTTCAATGATAAATGATATCGTATCTTCTTATCGTATAATATCTTATTATCATATATATATATATAATTAGTATTTATCAATATAATATTTAAAGGGTGTCATATTAGCCCATCTTTAATACCGCAACAAATTCATCACTAATTTAAATTTAATAATTTTTTTTTGATATTTTAATAGTCTTATTAAATTTATATTAAATTGAGAATATATAAAATATTTCACTAAATTGAGGATGCTTTATGTCTTTTATCAAATTACTATTCATTATTATTATATTTTTATCACCGGATGTCCCCTAGATGTTTTCCCAGATGATCACCTCAAGATAAAATTTTATCACTAGAAGGTTGACCTCCCAGTCAACCCTTTATCATTTTGATCACTGATGTTGTTTCTTATCTCATTGTGAAAATTTTACATTGATCGATCGACCAACCAACCACCGATCAATCGGGCTGATGACCACGCAGTCAATTGGCTGGTTATTCGCCCGATTGATTGGTAATTTGATGAAAAGTTAAATCCTTCTGTTAGAGCAGGTGATATCAAATAAAGTGTTTATTCAAATTTGGTAAAAAAAGTAATGCACGGTTAGAGATGCGATAACATAACTTATATTAATTATTTTTAAAATTTAGTATTTAAAAAATTTCTAATTAATCTAATTATTCATAAATAAAAGTTAACATAATTATATACATATAAAAATACTTTACAAATTAATTTTCTTCTCTTTTTCTCACTTTTATTCAAATATTCAAATTTTATATTAAAATTACATATATTTGTTATTTTTTTGTCTACCTTATTCATATTAATATCATTAATTTATATTGAGTTTCCTATTTAATATGAAATTATTTATTGGAAAAAATCTATATTTAATTTAAATTTGATATAACTATATATCATATATAGGCCTGTTTGGGATATGATTTTTATTTTTTATTTTTTATTTTTATAAAAAAATAGCCAATAAGATAAAGTAAGTTAAAAAAGTCAATAAGACAAAATATCATATTTAAACTATAATTATTTCACATTTTCTCTTACAATTATCAAATCAACTAAAAAAAATAGTCAACTATCATCCCAAACACAACTTTTTTAGGTAGTCTAAAATAGACAAATGACCAAAAAGTCAACTAAAATAACCAAGTTTCCAAATGGGGCTACAATATGTAAAAACTGTATAAAAAGGATATTAAAGAAAAATCAATGCTCAACATAATTAATTAATCTATTTGTTTTTTCTTAATCCAACCACAATGTACTTATATTTAATTTTTTAAAATAAATTTGATATTATTTTCATTTTTACATATTTTTATTTTCAAATAATAAAAAGAATAAAAAAAATTAGAATCACTTTTAATTTTATACTATTAATTTTTCTTTTATTTTAACTATTATTATTAATATCAAATGAGTGTTTACTTTATTATCTTATAATTTAATATCATATAAAATTATTACATATATATTTGTTTCAGTTATACAGCATGATAGAACTAAGATTATTAATATATATATAAATAATTAAAATAAAATTATATATATATATATATATTTTAGTAACATTTTTACAGATGGTGTGTGAGTGAATTTCCGATCACACTGCCCTCCTTAGTAATCCAGCTGTAGAACACAGGCAGAATAGATGGCACCCTGTAATCTGCACAGAAAGAAAAGGCTCCGGCGATGGTTCTTCCACCCGGGGGCACTCCGATGATCAAGTCAGTATCTCTCAAAGATAATACAAGTGCTTAAATTACTGCTCAAAACTACAAATTGCGTACCTTAGACCCGCCGAGGGTGCCCTTCTTTTATAGTCTTTCTCTATCCTAGTCCCACTAGAAGTCTCCCTTCTATGGACTCTCATTCAGTACTTACTTTGGACTCTACAAGAGATAAGGATAGACTCCCTAAGAATACTATCCTTATCCATCTTGAAGTCTTTCTTCATTCTAGGACTCTTGCCCCTTATTTGATCATCTCGGATTCCGATATCTTCGGAGGTAACCTCGGACTCCTGTATTCTCGCAGATAACCTCGGCAACTCCGCGATATCCTCGGCTCAACTACCACAACACGTGGCACCTCGGCTGACACTTCGGTGCCACCTCGGCCACGTATTGACACTTAGAAAATACATCCCCACAACTGCCCCCTAGGTTCTATTACCTCAGCATACTGAGGTGATGGAACCTATATTGAACTTTTTCCTCGTACGTTGGCTTAAGAACTTTCTAGCCGAGATCATTTACTTTTGGCCCGACATGCTCTCTTCAGAGAACAAGAATTCCAATGAACTCTTTCACGCGTATGAACTGTCATGCGTCACTTTTTAGTCATTTCACCAACGTGTTCTGTTTCCACTGGCTCGTGTCTGGGACGCGCTCGCAAGCCGTCTCTAATTTGTCTGCGCCGTCTGACGTCCGCGTTACCCCAGGCGTATTAAATGCTTCTGTTGTTGCCGCCGTTTCAAATTAGACAAAACTCTTGCCTCCGCCTTTTGACTCTTCACTTTTGCATTTGATTTCCTAGCTTTCTCTCTCTCTAAGCTTTCTTCTCCGAAACCGCCATTGCCCCAAGCTCTAAGCTCTGCAACCATCTCCATCTACCATTTCTGCGAAGCTTTCGCCACTGTTGCCTCCGTCGTCAGACCTCGGCGAAGCTCATTCCGGCCTCACATTTTCTGGTAAGCAACTGGCTTTTCTTCTCCAGTTCTTGATTATCCTTGAAATTTCTTGCCATTATTGTTCTGCTCCAGTATTTAATTTGCGAATCATTCACCTGAATGCGTCTTTATTTCTTGATTTTGCATATGAACATTTGCACTGTTTTTCCTCTATTCTTGGTTTTCCACCCCTTGTGTTCTTGAATCTGAGACTCCTTTTTGTTTTCTGCTTTGTTGTATCTTTTCCAGATCTGTGCCTTCGATCTTTATCTTCGTAGCTCTTTAGGTTTGGGATTTGCTTATAGAACCTTCAATCTTTAGGAAAAACTGAAACAAACTTTACCAATACATACCTAGGTTTAAGCCGAGGTCCCAAGAACCCTTTAGGAGTATCCTGTCTCTGTAGCCAAGTGCCCTTAAAAATCATGGGTATGTGGAGAAATAGGGTTAACACCCCAACCAAACTAGAATATTTTAGGCAAGAATTCTCCATCCCAGGTGATGTCCATCTGAGACTAGCTGGTGATGACGACTCCATTATGCCCAAGGATGACTCCATGCCTTTTCCCGTTGTAGCCTTTGTTGAATGTGGGCTTCGGTTCCCCCTAGATCCCCTCTTTCGTGAAGTCCTTCACTACTACTCTTTGAACCCTATGCAACTCGCCATCAACGCCTATAGAACGCTTAATGGTATCATAGCCTTAGCTCGGCAGGAGAATGTTAGGATCACTCTTGCCGACATCCAATATTGTTACACCATGTGCGCTCTCAACCTAAATGAGAAAGGTTATGTTTATTACCTTAAGCCGAGGTCTACCGAATATAAGATCGTAGCCGACCTCCCAGATTCCAACAAAGGGGCTGGAGATGATTATCTCATTGCTTCTGGAAATTGGGAATTTGGCCCAGAAGAAGAAGTCCATCTCTTCCTTCTTCCTCGAACGGTCAAGGAGGGCAAGGGTAAGAGCCCAGTGTCAATTACTTAGCTGTTGCTTTCTTCTATTTTTCGAAAATTTTTTATCTGTTTCTGATGTTATGTTCTGTTTTGTAGACGTTTGTCAGCCACCAAAAAACTTTCGTCAATCCTACTTTCTGGGCAAGGATTTGAGGAAGCTCCTAGATTTGCTCATCCATAAGCGCAAAGCTCCAATGCTGCTGAATTTCATTCCATCGTACAAGTCAACTTTGCCCGACGTCCCAAGGAGAAAGAAGAAGAGTCTATCCCCTTCTACTGCTACAACTCAAGCCGCTGCTTCATCCCGAACAGATCAGGGATCCACATCTGACCCAACCAATCAACCTTTCACCTCGGCACCATACTTGGTACCAATTCCTGAAAGAAAACGCCGATGCAGGCTTGTTAAAACAGCCGACATGGTCCGCCCAAAGCTTGTTGCCCAAGATCTCCTGGCCGACCTACCAGCTGATGTTGATGCCATTCCAGCCCAAACAGTGCCTCCGCCAAAACCAAAAAGAACCAAGAAGGCCAAAGCGGCGAGTCGATGCCGAGGTCAAGATGCCATGTCTATCTCCAAATTGGCGAGAACAAGAAGCCCTCCTCTCAGACCTACAAAAGACTCTGAAGCCCAAATGCATCGTGGTCCACTCCATCGAAGAAACAGAAGACATCCTCTGGGACGACCTCGAGATCCAAAGTCCCAAAAGTTCTGGATGCCTCAGTTACCCTTGAGAACAGCTCTATGCCAATGAGAGCGCCACGACGTCAACATCGGCGTGGCACTTTCGATCGCAGATTCTCCTTGAAGGCGATCTTGAGCGCAATGCCAAGATGAGTGAATATGAGAACTACGCCTTTATGCTGCAGCGTTCTGTGCAAGTAACTTTTTGATTTTGATAACTTTTCTTTCTGCCGTTTTCTTCATACTTGTAAAGTCTTGTAATATTTTGTAATAACCTTTGCCTTTGTGAACTTTCAGGTCATTCAACACGCCCACTCCTTCTCCATACAAGCTTTTGAGACGAGGGAGAAATTAGCCGATGCAAGGAGGGAGGTAGCTGCCCTAAAAAAAAAGAACAAAACTTTTTTGGCAAAAATGAAGAAGCTTGAAGATCAGGCTGAGGCTGCCACAAAAGCCCAGTCCTTAGCTTTAGAAAAGGCTGAATCGGCCGAGGCAATAAAAACGGTTGCTGAAGCCCAGAAGAGAGAGGCCGAGGAAAGGGCAGTCCAGGCCGAGAAGGAGTTGGAAGATGCCCTGGCCACTAAGGAAGCCGAGATAAAGGCTACCGATGAGAAGGCATATAGTCAGGGTATGGCCGACGTCGCGGAAGATTATAAGCTACAAGTTAGAGAGGCATGCAACAGGGGATTTTCCCTAGGTTGGAACTCTTTGGCCAAAAAGCTTGATCTTCCTGCCGACTCGCCATGGCGCAAGACCGAAGCCATTCGTCTTCTTTTTCCTCCCCCTCTACCTTCAACTCAGGTTGAAGAAGAAGCTGATTCTGAAGCCAAGGCTGAAGATGAGGATGAAAACATTGATGACGAAGAAGCCTTGGTGAGAAAGCCTAAGGATGCCACCGAGACCAAGTCCCTTCCTTCTACTGACCAGGTTATCAACTTAACCCAAGATGAAGAGGGTGATGAGGTTGAGGAGGTACCCAAGGAAACTCACCCAGTCCAGTTACCATCCGACCTACTTCGGGCTGAAAAAAGTGCTGAGAAGACTCTGGCCGAGATTGACGCCGAGATTGCGGCAGATAAAGAAGCTGAGGTTGTGGGAGGAAAGGATGCAGAGGCTGAGGCGAGAAAAGAAGCCGAGGTGGTTTGTCCAGAGCCCTCCGAGGTTTCGACCCAACCAACTGTTGAAGAAGTTTGAATGTCTTCCGTTTTTCTTTTTTTTTGTACTTTGTTTCTTTTCTTTATTCTTGTTGATGTTCCCTGAACAATGCACACTCTGTATATGGCCGATGTGCCTTTTTCCATTCTAATGCTTGATACAACTTTCTTCTACTGAGTGTTTGTACTTTTATATTCTTATGACTGCTTCTGCATGATTCTATACTTAGAATATTTTGCAAGTCTCTCCTCCTTTGTACAATCTCCTCGGGGATAAATACCTCGGGTACGTTTGCTTGAAGATTTATCTCGGCTAGGACTTCACCTGTAAATTTTCCATAAACTTCAACAAGTATAAAGCATATAAACCTAATTCAACTTCATCTTGTAAATTGCTACAAATTTCAACAAGTGGAAATAAACAATTATATCGGCTTAACTTTAACTTGTAAATTGTTACAAATTTCAACAAGTAAAGATAAGGAATTTATCTCGGCTTAACTTTAACTTGTAAATTGCTACAAATTTCAACAAGTAAAGATAAGGAATTTATCTCAGATTAACCATGTTTAAACATAATCTCGGCTTAACTTCGGCTAAGCATTACTACTGTCTTCTCTCTGCCCCCAATGTGAACCTAAGTTCCACTTGGGTTCTCATTATTCAAAAAACAACATCATGCATAGTTTTATAAGTTCTGAAAAATTCTGCTAAGATTTTATTGATCATATCGGCAAAAAATCAAAGAACATCTAATGATAGAAAAACTTTAAATTACAAGTGTTCCATGGTCTAGGCAATGCTTTGCCCTCATTATCTTCGAGCCGATATGCCCCATTTCCTAACACCGAAGTAATTCTGTAGGGTCCTTCCCAGTTTGGGCCAAGCTTGTCCTCTCTGGGATCCTTCTTATTGCCGACGACCTTTCTCAAGACTAAGTCGTTGACTTGAAAATCCCTTGGATTGACCTTCTTGTTGTAAGCTTTGGCAAGTTGTTACTGGTATGCTGCAAGCTGGATTGCAGCTTTATCTCTTCTTTCTTCCAGTAGATCCAGATCTCGGGCTAAGAGCACATCATTAGACCCGTTCTCAACTCCCTGTGTTCTGATCCCTGGGATGCCGATCTCCAATGGAATGACTGCTTTTGTGCCATAAGCCATGGCAAAGGGGGATTCCCCTGTTGATCTTCTTGGCGTAGTGCGATATGCCCAGAGCACGTTGGGCAATTCGTCTACCCACTTTCCTTTTGCTGCCTGCAGCCTCTTCTTTATTCCATCCAGAATGACTTTGTTGGATGCTTCGGCTTGCCCATTACTTTGGGGAAAGCTTGGTGTTGAAAAGTAATTCTTTATCTTGAACTTTGCAGAAAAATTCTTGATGAGTTTGCTGTCAAACTGTGTTCCGTTGTCGGCAACGATTGCTCTTGGAATCCCAAATCTGGTGATGATGTTTTTCAAGATGAAGTTCTTCACATCCACATCTCGGATTTTAGCAAGAGGCTCTGTTTCTATCCACTTTGTGAAGTAGTCCGTTGCTACCAGTAGGTACTTCCACTGCCCAGTTGCTTGGGGCAATTGTCCAACGAGATCCATGCTCCATTGGGCAAATGGCCAAGGGCTGGAAACCGGGTTCAGGTCAGCAGCTGGCTGATGTATCAACGGTGTAAACCTCTGGCATTGTTCGCACTTCTTCACATAGGCTTCTGCATCTTTTTGCATATAGGGCCACCAATACCCCTGGGTAATGGCCCTGTGAGCTAACGATCTGCCCCCTGCGTGGCTTCCACAAGCTCCTTCATGAATTTCATATAAAAAGTCTTCGACCTGAAGAGGGTGTACACACCTTAAAAGAGGTCCACTGAAGGATCTTCAGAGAGATGTCATTGTCGACCGAATCTTGCCGACTTCAACTGACTTTGTGTGCTTCCTTCGATCTTCTGGCAATTTCCTCTTTTAGGAATGCAATAATTGCATCCATCCACTTGGTCCCATGTCCACACATAATGCCTCTTGCATTGTGTTCGGTGGCTCTATGCTCGGGCACGATAGGTAATCGATCATTATTGTCCTCGTCTTTCCGGGTTTGCATTGAGCTTGCTAAATTGGCCAACGTCGGCGTGGTTGTTATCGTCTCGCTAACTGAAGAAGTCGGCGGTTTGAAACATGTCTGCGGCTGATGACTTCTTTTTGCGTATGCCGACATCCTTTCATCTCGGGCGACAAACTCTCTTGTAGTTTGATTCACTATAAGTTGTGAGTCACAAAAACGACGATTACCTCATCTCGCTTTTCTTTGCCGCCTTGATCCAAAGAATCAATGCTTCATATTCCGCCTCATTGTTCGAGGCTTTGAACCCCAATCGAATGGATCGCTCAATATCTCTCCATCGGGATATTAACACTACTCCCGCCTCGCCGGTTTGAGCTCCCATCAACAAAAAGTTGAAAAGAGTCGATGTAAATCCGCAGGTCTGAGTTTTTCCTTCCTTAGTTCTTTCGCCTTTGGCTGGGCTTCTCCTTCCTTGTTTGGACATCGTTCATCTCGGCTCAGCGGAGCCCGATGTTCGATGTATTCTGGCAAGAACTTGGCCACGAAGTCGGCCAAGACTTGGCCCTTAATTGCTGTTCTCGGCCTGAACTCCAGGTCATATTGGCCCAAAACTACGGCCCATCTTGCTATTCTTCCAGTTAAGTCTCCTTGTTGCAACAAGGATTTGAGTGGGTGCTCTGTCAGAACTACTATCTTGTGAGCCTGAAAATAATGGTTTAACTTCTTTGAGGCCATTACCAAGGCCAGCATCAATTTCTCCAGTGGTAGATACCTTGTTTCTGCATCGGCCAAGGTTTTACTTACATAGTAAACAGCCTTCTGCTCTCCATTTTCTTCTCGGATTATCACAAAGACTTCTTGGTGCTCAAAGCTAAGTATAAAAACAGTTCCTCCCCAGGGTGAGGTGTTGAGAGGACTGGAGCCGAGGTAAGGTATTTCTTCAGGTCGGCCAAAGCGGCCTCACATTCCTCTGTCCATAGAAAATCCGTGGCCTTTTTCACCAGATTGAAAAAAGGTTTACATTTGTCCGAACTTCGGCTTATGAACCCGTTTAGGGCTGCGGCCCTTCCAAAGAAGCATTTGAACTGTTTTTGCCGATGTCGGACTCAGTAATTCCAAAATGGCCTTGATCGATCTGGCTGGCTTCAATGCCCCTTCTAGTCACCAGGTATCCCAAGAACTTACCGGATCCGACTCCAAACGCGCATTTCGATGCGTTTAGTCGGAGCCGATATGTTTTGAGTATGTCAAAGACCTCTTTTAGGTCAGCAAGATGATCCTTTGGTTCCTTGGTCTTTACGACCATGTCATCAATGTAGACTTCTACTGTTCGGCCAATTAAATGTTTGAACATCTTGGTTACCAGCCTTTGGTAAGTTGCTCCTGCGTTCTTCAACCCAAAAGGCATGACTCTGTAACAATACAGACCTTTGGGAGTGATAAACGCTGTTTTCTCCTCATCCGGGGGGTACATAGCTATCTGGTGATACCCCCTATATGCGTCCAAGAAGCTCATCCTTCCATGTCCAGATGTGGCGTCCACCAACTGGTCGATCTTTGGCAGAGGGAAGCTGTCTTTGGGACAAGCTTTGTTCAAATTTGTAAAATCTACGCAGACCCTCCACTTGCCATTCTTATTCTTTACTACCACGGTGTTTGATAGCCATGTCGGATAATTGGCTTCTCTGATGGCCTTGGCCTCTAGAAGTCTGTCTACTTCCTCCTCCACTGCTTCGACATGCATCAACGTCGGTCTTCTGGCTCGTTGTATCATAGGTTTGGCCAACCTGTCAACGTTAAGTCTGTGACATGTGACCTCGGGGTCAATGTTAGGCATTTCGTAAGGTGTCCAGGCGAACACCTCAATATTTTTCCTCAGAAAGGCTTCCAGCTCCCTTTCCTCTTCTTCGGCTAACCCTGTGCCGAGAAGAAAGAAGCATTCTTCATCGTCCTCCTGGACGAGGATTTTCTTTAGCGCTTCTTCACTTTTCTCGGCCGGCTCCTTGCCGATATCATCTAGGACCTTCATGTCCTCTTTTTCAACTTCTGCTTCCTCTGGTTCCCGAATGCTGCAGGTTAATTTCATTGCTGCCATGGAGCAATTTTTCGCCTGCAACTGATCTCCTCTGATTTCCTCAATCCCATGTTCTGTTGGGAACCGTAGCAGTTGATGCAATGTTGAGGGAACTGCCCCCATTGCATGCAACCACGGCCTTCCCAAGATGATGTTGTAAGGCGAGGGCGTGTCAATCACTATGAATTCTGTCTTGATTTTCTTCGTGCCAGCCTGTACCTCCAAGCTTGTTGCGCCTAAAGGCCATGTCGGCGTTCCATTGAAGCCGACTATCGCGCCGTTTGACTGCTCCATGTCATCAGGGTGAAGGCCTAACTCCTTGTAACATCTGACATACATGATGTCGCAGGAGCTGCCTTGATCAATCAGGATGCGTTTCACCTGGCACTCCCCAACCTGGAGGGATACTACCAAGGCATCGTTGTGCGGGTGCTGAACCATATCAAGGTCGGCTTCTGTGACGGCTATCATCAGTCCTTGGCAATCTTCAGGCCGAGGTCTTTTCAGTCCGACCTGGTTGACGTGCTGCAGGTGTTTTACCCTCTGTGTCTCCCCCCGTATGTCGTTTTCATTCACCTTTGAGTGGATCACATTAACCACCCGAGGTCCACCTGCCTATGGTTGCTGCGTTGGGGGAGGCGGGGCTGCTGGCGCTTGAGGCAATCGTGTCTGTTCTTCCCCTGTTTTGGCCTTATCCACAAGGTCTCTTAGATGGCCTTGCCTCACCAAATCTTCTAAGTGTGCTTTAAGGGCTCTGCAACCCTGAGTTGGGTGCCCCTCCTCATTGTGGTAAGCACAACGCCTACCAAGGTTTCTCTCCATAAATTCTCCTGGTGCTCTTGCCGGCGCCCTGAAGTAGGGCTGATTTCGAATTTGATCAAGGACTTTGTGGACCGGAATTCGGAACACCGTCGTCACTGCCTGCTTAGCCCTCAACTCTGTCTCCTGTTTGTTGGGTCCATTATTACCTCGGCCTCGCTTCGACGAGCCGTTGCCTTTTTCTGGCTTCGTCTCCTTATTCCCCGACGTATCTTCCTCGGCTCTGGCATACTTCTCGATTCTCGCCGTGAACTCTTCCATGCTCTTTGGCAGGGTTTTTGCCAAAGACTTCCGCAGTGGACAGTCATCCTTCAAGCCGTTCTTGAAAGACACGACTGCCACCTCCTGGTTGCATTCAGGTATTCGATTGAACACCTCATAGTACCTCTTTGCATAGGCCCTAAGGCTTTCATCTTTGCCAATTTTTAGGGCCATCAATGCATCCATCCTCAATGGCTGCAGTTTGTTTGTTATGAACCTGGCCACAAACATCTCGGTCAGGCCTTCCCAAATTTCTTCACACCGCCCTTCGTAATTTGTGGAACCAATCTGCAATCTCCCCGAAGGATGAGGGAACACTTTGCGAGCAACGGCTCGTTCCCATCAGATAATGCCATTGAATTCAAAAATAATCCAACATGGAAGTTAAGCTTTGACTTACCATCTTATATCTCGAACCTTGAGATATTGAATCTTTTCTACGTGATTTAATTTGTCCAATTCCATCGAGAATGGCGTCCTCGCTTAACCGGAGAGGTTACTTCGCCCAGATTCTCCGCTTCCTCTTGAGGTAATCTCTTAAGTCCTCTTTACTTCTCCTACCGGTTGTCATTGGACTTCAAATTTTTCACAAGACTACTCGGCCTCATGGTGGCCCCTTTTCGATCCTTCTCCGCAGGACGATCGAATACAATATCCGCCGAAACATGCCGATGTTCTTTGGGGTCCGCTTTTTCTCGCGATATGTCCTTCGGGACTCTTCTCTTCTCGCTCTTCTCGGCCGACTTCCTGAGTTTCGGTGAGAGTGCCTTCCACTCTCGTGTCCGAGGGGCTTCGGATTTCTTTACGCCTTCTTCCGGCGTTCTTTGTTGGCATTGGTGTGTCTGTGGCGGGTATGGCGGTGCATGACATTATTTTGCATCATGAAGTTGACGACCGATTGAAGGTCCGCCAACTTGTTTGCCATCTCCTTTACTTCTTCATCCCTCCTCGGACATCCGTCTTTCTAGATCCGGAGGTTGTCCTCGTTATAGTACTTGCCTGCCCGCTTTTCTTTGATGTGTCGCCATCTTGGCCGACACCTTTCTCTCGCGTGATTCGATCACGAGCTTCTTCGTTATGGTCTCCTCCTTGGCGTTAGGGTTGACGGGTCTTCCACTCCCAACTGGAGTGTTGTCTCCAATCTTTTCCTTTTGCGTGTTACTGGCTATCTACTCTTCTTTCGTTCCCACAGACGGCGCCAAATTGTGTGAGTGAATTTCCGATCACACTGCCCTCCTTAGTAATCCAGCTGTAGAACACAAGCAGAATAGATGGCACCCTGTAATCTGCACAGAAAGAAAAGGCTCCGGCGGTGGTTCTTCCACCCGGGGGCACTCCGACGATCAAGTCAGTATCTCTCAAAGATAATACAAGTGCTTAAATTACTGCTCAAGACTACAAATTGCGTACCTTAGACCCGCCGGGGGTGCCCTTCTTTTATAGTCTTTTTCTATCCTAGTCCCACTAGAAGTCTCCCTTCTATGGACTCTCATTCAGTACTTACTTTGGACTCTACAAGAGATAAGGATAGACTCCCTAAGAATACTATCATTATCCATCTTGAAGTCTTTCTTCATTCTAGGACTCTTGCCCCTTATCTGATCATCTCGGATTCCGATATCTTCGGAGGTAACCTCGGACTCCTGTATTCTCGCAGATAATCTCGGCAACTCCGCGATATCCTCGGCGCAACTACCACAACACGTGGCACCTCGGCTGACACTTCGGTACCACCTCGGCTACGTGTTGGTACTTAGAAAATACATCCCCACAGATGGTATGGCTAAAATTATCAAAATAAATAATTAAAATTAATCTTTAATTTTAAATGACTTTTTTTTCTTCTCTAATTTAATCACTATTTTTAATATTAAAATTAATATTTTTTATTATCATATATATATATATATAATACACCTTCATAGTTCAACCGAATGAAAATTGTACTGCATATTTCATAATATTTTTTAAATAGTTTTATACATATGTACACATAGATATATATATATATATAATTCAACTAAAATTATAATATATATTTATTAATGTTATATTTTATATTATAATAAAATTAATATTATTCTCTTGTAATGCATAGATTGTAAAATATTTCTATAAATAATTTATATATAGGCATATATAAATAATTTAACTTAATTTTATAAAATATTGTTTAAAAAATTAATCCGTGTATCACACGGGTCAACTGCTATTCTCTATATAAAAGCAGTATCTATCTTCAAAATTTTTCTCTCTCTTATGTGACATATCTCTCTTCTCTTTTATTTATTTAAAGTGCCGTGTAACATATCCTTATGTCTAATTATTTCTAAAATTTAATATTTAAAAGACTTCTACTTAATTTGAACTATCCATAAATAAAATTTAATATAATTATATGTACCAAAAAATACTTTGTGAATTAATTTTCTTCTATTTTTTTCTCTTTTATTAAAGTACTCAATTTTTATATTAAAATTAAAAATATATATATATATATATTTGTGTGTCTATCTTATTTACATTTTATTATTAATTTATATTATGTTTCATATTTAAAAAGAAGTTGTTTATTAGGAAAAAATTATATTTAATTTAAACTTTATATATATTATATATAATTATATATAATATGTATAAATAGATTTAAAATAGATATTAAAGAAAAATCAATTCTCAACACCATTAATCTAACTATTTTTTCTCTAACCACAACATACTTAAATTTAATTTTTTAAAATAATATTTTCGATAAATTCCATTCCTACTTATTTTTATTTCCAAATGAATAAAAAAAAACATTAAATAATTAGAATCACTTTTAATTATATGTTCCTATCTCTCCCCCCCCCTCCCAATTTAACTATTATTATTAATATCAAATTGAATGTTTATGTTATAATTTAATATCATACAAAATTATTATATCTTTAACACAACAGGGTTAGGATTATTAAAATACACATAAATAATTGAAATAAATTATATATATATATAGATATATTTTTTTTAAATAACAATTGTATAAAATGATAAGGTTAAGATTATCAAAATAAATAATTAGAATCATTTTAAATTTAAATGATTTTTTTCTCTAATTTAATCATTATTTTTAATATTGAAATGAATATTTATTTTATTATATTAAAATTAAGTACAAAAGTATCATATATATTTATTTAAAATACACTTCCATAGTTGAACATAACGAAAATTGCACTACATATTTTGTAATATATTTTAAAAATAATTCTATATATGTACACATAGATATATACATAAATAATTCAACTATAATTATTATATATTTATTTATGTTATATTTTATATCATGATAAATTAATATTATTCTTTTATAATGCATACATTGCAACATATTTCTAAAAATAATTTATATATAGACATATATAAATAATTTAATTTAATTTTATAAAATATTATTTAAAAAGAAAAAAATTAACTTGTGCATCGCAATGGTCAACTAATAAAGAGAAAATACGGTGTAAATTTAGAAAATTTTTAGATAAAATGTATAGATATTAATAATTAAAAATATTAAATTTTTGTATGTATTTGTAAATATTTTTTAAAAAGTTTGCTGAATTGTAATTCTTATTTTAAATTAAATTGTTATATATTAGAATATAAAAATGTTTAAATTTTTTAAAACATCATTTTAAAATTTATTCTCAATAACACACTGTTTCATGTTAATTGTATATACATATATATAAATATTTTTTTTATAAATCAACCAAGTGTGGATAAATTTAAATTAATATTATTCTTTTATAATGTATACATTGCAATATTTCTAAAAATTATTTTTATATAGACATATATAAATAATTTAATTTAATTTTATAAAATATTATTTAAAAATAAAAAATTAACTTGTGCATCGCACCTATCAACTACTAGTGTTAAATAAAGAGAAAATACGGTGTAAATTTAGAAACAAAATTAGATAAAAATTATAAATATTAATAATTAAAAATCTTAAATTTTTGTATGTATTTGTAAATATTTTTTTAAAATATTCATTGAATTATAATTCCATTTTAAACTAAATTGTTATATATTAGGATATAAAAATGTTTAAATATTTTGAAACATCATTTTTAAATTTATTCTCAATGACACTGCTTCATGCTAATTGTCTCTATATATATATATATATATATTTATAAATCAACCAAGTGTGGATAAATTTAAAAATAATATTTTAAATATCTCTAAAGTCACTCATTAAAAAATTATATTTTGACATGTTAAAATTTTAAATTAAATGTCATGTTTTAAAAATAATGTCATATTTTAATTTTGTCCTAAATAATACTATATAAACTAATAAATTTCATTAAATTTTCTTAATTACTCGAGTTTTCTCTATTCAATTATTTTAACGTCTTATTTTAAACATAAATTTTATCATCACAGTAAAAAGAGTTAGGAAAATATATTAATTTGTATAAATTTTATTCTCGTAATAGTGACATTTCATTTTTTTTTTTGCAAACTTTTTTGTTAAGTTTTTTCATCTTTAGTGAATGTTAAAAAAAATTTACACTTTTAAATTCCACCAGACTGTACCTAAAAAGTTGAAGAAAAAATTTAACCAAAGACATAAAGAGTTAAAAATGCCAATTTTTTTTCCTTATTATTATTATTATTATTATTATTATTATTATTATTATTATTATTATTTATTTACTTATAAAAAAATTGATATAAATTAAAAAAAACAAAATAATTAATTTTTTTTAACTGTCTCCGATCACAAAAGGTGGCCTAACCACGTAGGGATGATCTCTGGGATTAAACTCTAAGAAACTGAAACTATAAAGGCCACTCAATTAAGGCCAAGTTTGGCATCTACTAAATAATACAAAAATTCAAAAAGACATTATCCTATTTAAGTCACATCATCTTATTTAAATCACATCACCTCTCTAACACATCACATCAAACCCAACCCAAACCCAACCCATATAAGTCAATAAGTCAAAAAGTACACTTTTTTAAAACATTCCAAACCAACCCTAAGTTGAGTTTCGAATGCATACTCCTAACAGTGAGTATAGGGTATGTTTGATTGGATAGATTAAAGTATGAGATTGGGATTATTAATTTGTGGGTTTAATTATCTTAGGTTTGTTTTAACATTTTAGTTTAGGATTATTAATTCAATGGATAATTAATCCAACAAATTTGTAGAATTATTAGTAATGGGGTAGGAGTGGGATTATTAATCCAATAGATATTAATCCAATTGGATAGTGAATACTACACTAATTTAATAGAATTATTAATACTTTATTATTAATCTTGTGAATCAAACATGACCATAGTTCACTTAGGCTCAAAAAATTTATCTTACCAATCATATATAATGTCATCCAAATAATATAATTAATCCCAAATAAATAGAAAACTTATGCCTCAAACGCCTTACCAAGTTGCCCTAACCCCTCGCCTTAGGGGGTGTTTATTTCAGCTTTTTAGAGTCAACTTATGATTTTTAGCTTTGAAAAAGTTATTTTGGACTGTTTGGTTTAACTTATTTCAAATAAATTTCGATTCTAATAAAATTTTATTTTAACTCAAAAAGTCGATTCGAGAAGTTCGCTCACCCTTGCTTCTTCGATTATCACACCTGTGAACATGTTAATTTATAGTTATACTCTTAAATTTTTTTATTTTTTATTTTTTAAAAAATAGAAAAAGACTCAAATGGACTATAGATTATTATTATTATTTTTTATAAGAAATGTAGACAAACAAAAAATAAAAATTAATTAAAAAAGTTATTTCACTGTTTATTTAACAAATACTACTCAGCAACTTAAATCTATAATCCAACAGTTACACCAAACAGATTAATAATTTCTGATTAAAATTATAATTTATAATCTATTAAGTTATAATCTATAAGTTATTTTAACAGTTACACCAAACGGAGCCACCCCAATCACAATATGAAGAGCATGGGATTGGAGATGCACGGGCCCCAGAAATCAATGACTCTGAAGATGGAGAAATGGGTCCACATAAAAGAAAAGCCAAGAAATGGATTGGTGCCTTCCCTTAGTCAAACGGCATATTCTAAGGGTGGTCCATGATTTCAAACCCAATGGATATAAATTGTAACCCTAATGGTCCCACCCTTTTAACCTATATGCTCAGTGCCCTTTTACCATTGAATGTCTGTTGGCCCAATGAGAATTTTTTGGGGGTGATTTTAGATCAATATTGTACACTATTTCTCTTTTAAAAGAAGATGAGTTAAAGCACCCTATGTACTTATTTCAAAAATATTAATTGTTTGGGATGATTTAAATAAACATATTTTTTAACTTTTTATGAAAAAATATACCAAAAAAATAAAAAAATAGAGAAGTGATGTGACGGAAAAAAAAAAAAGATAAAAAGATAAAAAGTGTACTTATATAATTACCAATTAGTGGAAGGTTGGAAAATTTTTATCAAAATGTGAGAAACTTTTTGGGTGTAATTTTTGCTATGTTTTTTACATAACTCCATAAATATGTAAATATTTTTAGTTAAAAAATAAGTTAGATACTTGTGTAGTTTCTCCAATAAATTTCAAAATTCCTAGCATGTGTGTTGGAAAAAAAAGGCTGTCTGTCAAATGACTCAAAATCTGGTAGCCTTAAGCGTGCTGTTTGTTGGCAAGGGAGGTGTGCATGTGAGTTTGACTGGAAGTGGGCATGGTGGAAGGAAAGTGACCGCACAACTGACAATTCCTAGAACCATACTGCATTTCTTGGATATGATAGATCTATACTATATATTAAGTAAAAGGGGGGTTTTAATCCCCAAGACCTGTGGGAGCTCTAATATTTCAATCCTAATTTTTTAATTTTTTGATTTAAAAAAAAAAAACTCAACATTTATTAATTTCTCCAAATTCCTATGCCTTTTGGGAGATTTGTTCAAAACCCCCCTCATAATTAAACTTTAATGCATTAAAGACCAACATAAACAAAATTCCTTAAAATTTTCAACACATCTATCTATCTATATTATATTATCTATATCTATCTATCTATCTATCTATCTATCTATCTATATCTATACTATATATATATTAAGCAATTCAATATCCCAATAGAAAATTTCTCAATTTATTATTTAAAAAAAAAAAACTCAGCATTTATTAATTTGGTCAAAATCCCCTAATCAACATTTATTAACTTTTTTCAATCCACATGTCTTTCTACATGCCTACATTTATTGATACAATCCCCTGATCAGCATTTAAAATCCTGTCATACAAATCTGTGTATAATTACTGCAGTACCTTTTTAACTCCTCCCATACACTATGGTTAGTGATAAGATTGTGAAATTATTTTTATAAAAAATCTTAAAAAACATAATTTATATATTAAAAAAAAATCTAAAACAAATATAAATATTTATAATTATTCCGTGCATAGCACGGGTGATAGGCTAGTATATATATATATCTACATGGAAGAATGTTAGGAATGACAATGGGCCAACGCGAGTTTGTACGTTTTATCTTCATCTTTGTTCAATATCATATATGGATCAAAAAATGAGGGAGTAGATGGAAATGTATTAGAGATGAGTTAATTTTATAATTTTAGAAATAACGGTGTTAATGAAGATGTGAGATGATATGGTATATTATTCTGAATTATGTTTGATAAGTGATAAGAATTAAAAGATTTAAAATGAAAAATAAGTAAGTTTAAATGAATATTAAATGTAATATTTTAATATTATAGTCTTACTATATTCAAGAAAATCAAATACAATTGAGGAGGGGGGGAAAAACTTGTCATTACTCATTGCCTGGCTCCTCATTTGAAGTGAGGAAAACCAGGGTAAGAGAAATTGCCATCTTTAGAAAATATTATACAAATTAATAAATTTTAAAATTGATGTGTCATATGGTAATAAAAAATTTAAAATTGAAATAGATTATTCTTTAATTATATAAAAAAATGTCAAATCAATAAATAAATAATAAAAATTTATGATATTAATTATTAATATTTATAATATTGTTTACCATTTTGTCAATAACTTCAGTGTAATTCTCCCTAGAATAAAAGAACAAGTACAAGTAACAAGTTGGGAAGCATGACTAGCTTACATACATACAAACATGCATTGCCTCAAATGATGTAAGGTTCTTTGAATCAGATGGGGGCTCATTATTCTAAGATTGAGGTGTAAAAATTTGGACTTTATATACCTCACATTTTTGTTGGTTCAAAAAATCTAGTTAAATAGTGAACAGTTTGTAGGGGAAGGGTCTGACAAATTACAATCGTAATCCATAAATTTATATACCTCACTAAATTAAGGTATCAAATTTATTTTTATTTTTTTAATATTGTGTTAATTTAGTCAAATTTAATCAAATTCAATCGTGCAATGCGTCCCAACCAATTCAAAGTACCTTAATTTTACACTGAGAAAAATTATAGGTGCTGCTACTAGCACTTGTCTAAAATTCTTGAACCGCTCGATACTTTGGACTTCTCACTAATATTAAAAATAACCCCCCTCTAAAAACCCTAACCACCACCAATCAACTCTGGTCACCCTCCCCGCCTTCCGACGAGAGAAAGCAACTCTGTGTATGTGTGTGAGAGAGAGAGGTCGGGTTAGGGTTGTGAGGGTTCTACGGGAATGGCATCTGCTGAGATGGAGGTTTGCTTGGGGTAGGGAGATGCGAAGCAGGGTCTAGGGTGCCAACCAGACTCTGGGGTGAGGGAGGGTGAAAAGGGGTTGGGCTGGCAGTCAGAGTTGATATATGATCTTCAATGGTTCAAATTCTACAAATTCATAATTGGCTGATATATGATCTTCAATACTTTTTACATTTAGAGATTCTAAACCAAATTAAATCAAAGTAAGCACTATGTCCCAATCAATAGGGATTGGCTACATGAATTCTTTTTCACCATTCAGCTTTATCAAGGACTATACACTCAGTTGAATTAAATTAGTTCATATATTATATATATATATATATATATATTTTCCGCATCCAGGGATTCTGTTTGCTCAAAACATACTCGAGCAATACATATCACTGCAATAATATTGCATTGGAAACAAACCATGCAGAATCATCATACTTGAACTAGTAGCAACAAAACATCACCATATCACAGCTGCAAATTGCACACGATAACCTAACCATAACTGTTACAGAAAGCCTTTAGCAAAAAATTAGACAACCAGAAAGAAATAAAGAAAACACTCTTCGCAGAACTATCCAATTCTAAGCCAAATCAACTATCCTTCACAAGATTCCTTCTTTTTCTCCCACTCCATTGCAAACCAAAACACGAAATAAACAAGCAAGGTATTCATGAACTTGATCATCTTAATTATTGTGGGGTTACCTTCCATAAGCGAAGGCAAGCATCCTCGCCAGAACTCACCACACTGCACTCATCGGTGAAAGCTAATCCATAAACCCCACCCAAGTGAGCTCCTTTGATGGTTATACGGCTTGATGCCGGCTTGTCAATCTCGTATATAATTACACAAGTGTCAAGTGATCCAGTAGCAACCATGCTGCTATTAGGACACCAAGCCAAGCAGTTTATGCGTGCGGTATGATACAACATGTTCTTAAGCTTCACCTGCAAAACAATTTGTCAAAAGTAAGGTATCAAACCATGACGTAAAAAAATAGCAACATGAATATGTCTTCCATCAGTTAAATAGAAGACCTTATATGGGCAATTGGTGTCTAGATCTAGTGGTAACTTGTGGGGTCTACTAGACAAAGGACTCAAGGTTCAAATCCTATTGCAAAATTAAAAACAAAATAAAACGAGAGAGAGAGAGAGAGAGAGAGAGAGAGATCCCTCTCGCAAGTGAATCATAGAGCAGGTTGTGACACCCTATACCTTCATCCTGCTTATGCAAGAAGCAACAACAAATTCAAAAAATTTGATCCGCTGCTAACATTGCAGATATTTATAACTAAACAAGTAACAGTCCAATCTCTACAACTTCAGCATATTTACTGTTAATTCAAGGAGGATGCTATACAGATAACGCAACAAAATAACTCCAGTGAATCAACAAGGGATGAGTTGTTTTAGTCAGAACCCCCGTCATGATCCCAAAGTCTACTATTACTGAACAGTATCTAATTGCCATGTTTGTTGGATGGCAAAAGAACAGCTTTTGTCCATTGTAGTCGAGTCGAGTCAAGTGCAAGTGCTTCTTGTAACATGATGTCTCTACGTATATCATATGTTCCACTTAGTTATATATATATAAAAAATACAGAGTAATGCCTTACTCTGATTTGCTTATGTCACTAAAAAAAGGTCTGGTAAAATGCCAAGAGGAAATTAATGGATTAACTATATTTTTTACACTTGGTTATCAAATAAAAAGGTATTTTGTACATGTTTAAAACTCTCCCTGTCATTTTCTGTCCATTCCTCTTATATATTACTGCCTAGATGAAGCATGCTTGCTGCTAAGACAATCTTAATGCCAGAAGTTAATTCTGCCCACTTGAAAAGCTAAATGATCTAGAAAAAATTATATATCAATTACCTCTCGGGACACACGATCCCAGACGACTGCTTCTCGATTGACATCTCCTGATGCAAACATAGAAACATCTGGAGAGTAACGTATGACAGTAATTGCACCCCGATGTTTTTCAAGCACAGCCTCTTCTGTAAGTGTGTCACCCTTAACTGAAAATATGTGCAGTTTTCCATCCTGGCCACCCACAATGGCTTCACTTCCATCCGGTGAAATTGCACATGCTGTCACAGCAAACCCAAGATCAATGGTTGAGATTACTTTTGTACCTCTTAGAATGACAACTCCTGAATCAATTGAAACCAAGGCCAGTTCAGGAGACTGAAGGGCAAGGCTCAAGTCCTTAGGTTGACTGCCAATATCAACAGACTCTGCATCCCCATATTCATCTCCGAGTAGAGAACTTCTCCAAATCTAAGAAGGATTAACAAAAACGAGATGGTTATTGAACAAACAATTTTGAAGAATGTAAGCATGCATCTTTCAAGTGGTAGTTACCGTATTGTCAAATCCAGATGAAACGATCTCTTCTCCAACAGCTGCAAAACATTTGATTTGAGTATGCACCTTCCGATCTAATCTACCACTATATCCAATACCTTGAATCCATTTCACTATTAAACCATCATAGCTACTGGACAATATAACTTTTGGGTTGCTTTGGAGCACAAGAAGTGACGTAATGTTCTTCATATGTCCAGACAAAGATAGCGGGGCTTTATCAGGATCACTTGCTGAAAATAAGCTAATCGTTCCACCAAGAGAAACAGTGACAAGAAAATCATTCTGCCAAAGACATCCAACCAGCATGTCTTCAACTCCACCTGAGCCTGGACAAGTTAATGTTTTCTTAACTGTTCCATTACCATCTTCAGAGATCTCCCATATTTTTGCAGTCTTGTCAGCAGATACAGTTAGTACCTGCCATTGATAAATCACTGCTTAATATTGGAACATCACCAGTGTAGAGCATGGAAACAAGAAACGAGACAAATTACAAATTTCACATGGAGCTTAGGGACTTGACTAATGAATTTTTTGGGTTGATTTAAGTCTTAATTTACATTTCTACAAGTTGGTTGGCTACAAATATAATTCTATTTTTATGTTTAGGCAGGTTTATGATAGGGGAATATTGGTAATTGCAACTTGCTAGACATGGAATGTAGGGGTTATCCATGGGTCTTCTTATAGGTCAAATTATGTTTTGTGTCTTAGAAATGGTCTATATTAAACTCAGAAACTCGGTCAAAGTTTTTTAATTTTCCTAGTAAAATTAATCCCCTAACCCTTTCCCCTGTATTTTTGGTCTTTATTTCAACACAATCGAAATTTGTTGTTTGATGTTGTTGGGTTGGTGGTGAAGGTGCCAATGGTGGCTAGGGATGGACTTCGGTGGTGTGGCGGCAATGGGGAGTGTTTGTATTTGGTGGATAAGGGAGAGATGAGGGAGAGTTAGGTTGTGGGGTGGCTGAGATAGATGGGGTTGCAAGGGAGCAGGGAGAGAGAGAGAGAGAGAGAGAGTGAGAAGATGGAGTGTGATTCCTTTTAGAAAAATGTGATTCAATTAAGGAATACTGGTGCTTGGATATAAGTAATCTACGTTTAAGGATATGATAGATATCTTAGTATAAACGTGATGGCCATTATTTTCCATCCATGAGATTAACAAACTCTACGTGTTAAAGTGTTAAATGAATTTAAATTTTGAGGTATGTACAGTGTAATCATGCCAAGACTATGAAGCTATCTATATTTCTTATTACATGAGGGAGGTCTACATAATTTACCCTATTATTTATCTCTTATTAGTTAAGAAGTACAGACACGGATATGTGACATGACACGGACATACGGACACGCAAATTTTTAAAAGATGCAGGGCATGACATGTTGGGGACATGTGCAAAACATATAATTTTATATATTTATTATATATCATATTTTTAAATATTTAATATTTATTTTATATCAAATATTTAATTTTTTCAAATTTATTAACTTTAGGTATGCTATTATAGTAAAATAAATTAAAATTTTAATTTTTTTTGAAAAAAATGGTCCTCAGCACGCCATCAGTGTGTCTTAATGTGTTCACAACGTGTCCCAAGTGTCCTAGCGTGTCCGGAGTGTGTCTAGCGCCTGTCCGTGTCCGACACATCTCGGACAACTATACGTCACCTCCGGAGAAATGTCCGTACTTAATAGCTTATTAGGTTACATATCATAACATTGGGTCAATATACGTGATTTCTATATTTCTATAAGGTCCAGAACAATTTCAATTGCCAGTGCCAAAATTTCCCATTCTCAGAGTCGGAGTCTAAACAAAATTAGGTAATGTGGAACAGCCTATAAAGAGAGTTCTTTGTATGACTTAAGTTTATGCTTGTGTTATTTTGATTAATTCTTGCAAAAAGGTGAAGCACTCTTCTTCACATAGCTGCAAAATTACTATCCCGCAATACTGTTCACAGACTCCCAACAAGTAACAACCCATATTTCAATCTCCAAAACCTTATCCAGCAAAGCATAAATCAATACCAGCCCTTTCCCTTGTATTTTGGTATTTATTTACACTTTCTTTTTTTCTTTTCAAAACATCAAATTCCAGTAAATCAGCTATAAGCCAAAAGATACACTATCAGAGGACAAGATGGCCTTGAGAGGTCTAGGAACATTAAAAACCCTGAAATAGTTGTTATTAAGAAAATCCAGAAGTATACTATTTCAATATTCTAGAAAATTACAACCCTTTTCGCTTCACAAACCCTAAAACTTTTCCCCCACCTTTCACAACCCTGAAAATACGAGAGTTTTTCTTGCCCTAAAGCCACCACAAATCCAATTGTAGGTAGCCATTATTCCAACTTTACCAATCTGATCCATATCAGAGAGAGGAGGAGCATGTATTATACATTTCTAAAAGCAGACACAAAATAAACCATGAAATAATGGTTCACTGCTCAGTGAATAAGAAAGATAATCATTATTTATGTCCAACCTAGTTGATTTTGTGCTATTAAGGGGAAAAAGAAGAAAAAAATCAATCCTGTAGTTCCCCACACCTTCCCACTCCCTAAGTTTGTCGGTTATAATATTACTAACATGCAAAGAACCCAATTACAAAATTTAGCCAACAAATGATGTTCCATGTTACACTAAAATGTTCTTATATAATTCAACAGATCCTGTGCAGATGCAATATTTCCTTTTTCTCAGTCTAAAACTAGCAAAATTTCTGGGAAAAACAATTATTTAATAGAAAAATGATTTGGACCTCCATGACCCCCACTGGCCCGAAATTGGCCATTTTTTTTTTTTCCCTTCTCCAATCACCAACCCCCATGTGTGTGTGGGGGTGGTGGGGAGAGGGGGTATCAATCACTTCCATATTTAATACACAAATCCACTGTGTTTGAACGTTTCAGAAAAAAAAAATCCAAAAAATCAAATCTGAAAATTTAATAACCAAATTTTGAACAGAAAATCAACTAGAAGCAGCTCGAGAGAGAATCCACACAACACTGATTACCTGTTTACCATCAGGGCTCCAGCTAACAGCGTAAATGCTGCCTTTATGACCATCCTCTGAGGACAGCTCTCCAATTTTCTCTCCAGTTTTCGCATCATATAGTATACCCTTCTTATCAGAGCTTACCGTAATGAACTTGCTACCATCTGTAGAAAACCGTACACAATTGACAAAATTTGAATGATCCCTGCATATCAATAACATCACCTTTTTGTAAAGCATAAACTTTTGAAATGCATATTCAATTTTAACGCAATCATACTGTATGCAATTTGAATGATATAAAAAACCTTTTGTCAGTTATAACTCATCTGCATATACAATGGGAGGTTTCACGGAGTTGAAAAGATCATTAAATGCTTGCTTTTATGACCATCCTTTGAGGACACCTTAGAATCATTTTTATTAATCTAATGGAATGATCACTTATTTCTCTTCCTTCTCTTGTAAACCAAAGTTCTTAATTCACACACGATTACACTATTCTCTAACAAATTTGGCAGGGAATGGTTTGCATTCAGTTTTTTCGTCTGTTGTATTTGGATAAGTGTAACATAGGTTTATGCACCTAGGACGCAGTATTCCAAAATCACCCTTTGAGAAATGCATTACTTTGAGAGAGAGAGAGAGAGAGAGAGAGAGAGAGAGAGAGAGAGAGAACTAAAAAAATTACTTCAGATAAAACTGCATGCAGATAATTTCAACTCAGCAAACCTGTGAGATTGCTTGAATTTAAAAGGTGGGCCTTCATAAAAATTCACCAAAAAGTCCTCTCCACACGTGACAATGCGAAATGGCCTTGTTGGCTTAAATGCACAGCTTAGAACTCTTCTTGAATGGCCATCAAATTCTCCAACATTACTTCCTGAATCCCACCTATTCAAAACATTGTTCATCAACTACTGACGGTAATAGTGTCATTTGTAATATATGACAGAAAGGCACCAGTAGCATGAATATGCAGCACAACATAAAACTGCAGTTTATTTCAGATAGTTTTTGTAAAAGTGGGCAACTCATAATAGTGTGTGAGAGAGAGGTGACATTAAATACAAAAGTTCCAAGTTAAACCCCTTATTCCTTTCTCACCTAAAAAATATGCTTTCTCTTGCCAAGAGGCAAAGATGTAAACTCATGCAAAAAGGAAATATACTCTCACATGCTTAGATGGGGGTTGAAGCAGCTTACAATGTTAGTAGGGCGTAGGCATCTACTATGATATAGATGTTTCAATTTGATGACGGCCTTTGGTTGCTTAAATGGGAGTTGAAGCAACTTAAAATATTAGGGGGGCATATATGATGCAGGTGCTTCAATTTGCTGATGGTCTTTTGGTGATTATCTTAGATGACTAGAACCTATACTTTTGTGACAAAGGAGAGATGTGCCAACAAGCTTGGATGATTTATATATAAATACTGCCAAATGTTCCATAATTAAGAAACCTTTAACCTCGCTATATCTTCATCTAGAGCCAACACATTCACTGGCCACCAATACAAAATCGAAATCTGACTCCTAGTCACAAGCATATTCTCCTTTCTGAAATTACCTCCTCGTTCATAAAGCCTAGCACTTCTACCTCACAACTTGGACTTTTGCCATCAAGGTATTTAAGTATGGCTGTTTGGGATCCCATATGAAGCATCCCCAACACCAAACCTTCCAAAGAATTGATCGGTCTCAATTATTTCATTCATTGACAAAGTACACTACAATGCAAACTTTTTTGTTTCCTAATTTATCTAGTTTTAAGACAGTTTTTTAACCTCATCTTTCCTGCATAGTTTTACTCACAAAATGCAGATGAAAATGCCATATGTGGATGTATACCATCATGAGAGAGGTGGAGAGAAATAACTTCGACAAGTGTTTTAGAACATCACTGAAGATGCTCTTAATAAAACTAAACCTTTTAATATTTAATATACACATATAAATTGATATCACCCAAAATTCTGATCCTAATCAAAATAAAATACAATTACATGAAACAGACCAGTTATCACTCACCATCATTGAAACCACCAAATTTCATGATTCATGCATTTTCCAATTTCAAAGTAGTACAACTACAACATTACCAGCCTGTTTAAATAGATTAATCTCACTCAATATTCAAATAATAATCAAGTCCAATCAAATACACTTTCACTCGAAATTCACCAAATCAACATTACAAAAGCCAAATAAGCTAATCAATTTCAACTACCGTATTCGACAAAAATGGCGAGAGTAGAGCTCAAACTCAAATGAAAGCGAACATTCATCCAAAATTTCGATGCTAATCAAAAATAAAATACGATTACATGAAACATTCATCAGTTACTGCCACTCACCATCATCGAAACCACCAAATTTCATGATTCATGCATTTTTCACACAGCACAATTACAAAATTACCGGCCTGTTAATATAGATTAATCTCACTCAATATTCAAATAACAATCAAGTTCAATCAATTACAATTTCAGTCGAAATTCACCAAATCAACATCACTAAAATGGCGAGATTAGAGACTCACATGAAAGCGCGAACAAAGGACTTGCCCTTGGCTTCACCAGAGGCGACGATCCTCATCCCGTCGGGAGACCACTGAAGATCGTCGATGCGACCAGACAAAACCTTGAACTCCTTCTTGAGGACGAAGTCGTTGTGAGTCCCCCAGATCCTGACGGTGCCGGAGACGTCAGCGGAAGCGATCCACTCGGCGTTGGGAGAGTACCGGGCCACGGTGGCCTGATACGCGTGCTCGCCGTAGACGGCGACCTGGAGAGGGCGGTCGAGGTAGCGGATGATGACGGAGCGGCCGTTGCAGTAGAGGATCGAGTTGGATTTGGGGTCGCCGGAGATGAGGATGCCGCGGCCGCGCTCCGTCGACGGCACGCACGCGTAGGTCTCCGAGAGCTGCGCCATTGGTTGCTTTTTCGCTCTATCTCTCTGTAGTTTTTTCTCGCTCTGTGTATCGTGGGGGAGTGGGCTTCTGTTTTTTTTTTGGGGGGGGGGGTGGGAGAGAGAAATGGAACTGTATAGTCTATAGATTGGGAATTTGTTAAGATCCAAGAAGCTCTCGTATCGTGAGACCAGGCAGGCACATGGTCGAGGTGAAGAAGGGTGGTGTCATTTCGTTCAACCCCCGCGCAATGTAGTTAACTGGTTATCAATTTTTCTTTTAAATTAATTTTATTTTTAGGTAAAACAGTAATAAATTTCAAAATGTAATTTTATAAACAGTTTAATTTTAATTTTTATTTTAATTTTAATTTTAATTTTTTTTTATGCACCTCAAGGTTTTCCTAAAGTGAAAATTATGCAAAAGAGCAATCACTTACACATTTCTATTTAATTTTTAAGGGATAAAAATTAATTTTTTTAAATGTGAAATTACATATTTAGGTAATCCGCATTATAAAAGTTTTGAATTTTCTCTCTTTTTGGAATAAATTTTACATTACGAACAAAAATATAACGCTCCAATGTAACACACTAAAAAACTCCTTCATGTATGTTTTTCAAACGGAATAACGTAGCACTCCAAAAAAACTCCTCAGTATAATTTTTCCAAACGTAACATTCTATTCAATATAATTTCAAACATAACACTCCAATATAACATACAAAAACACTAAAAAAACTCTTTAGTGTATTTTTTCCAAACGTAATATTCACAGTGTGAAATTATACATTTGTCCAAAATTTACTAAGGATTTTTTATAATCTTTTAGAATGGTTTGAAGAATCCCATATTATTTTTTTTGGAGTATTACATTGGAGAAAAATATACTAAGGAGTTTTTTTGTATGGTACATTGGAGTGTTACACTAAGAAATTTTTTTAGAATGTTATATTGGAGTGTTACGTTTGGAAAAAATATACTAAGAATTTTTTTTGGAGTGCTACAATTCAAAATTATGCATTTGCCCAAAATTTACTAGGAGTTTTTGTACTCCTTTTGAAATGTTTGAAGAATTTCACATCCTTTTAGAATGTTTAAAGAATTTTATATTCAAAGTCATTTTTGTACTCCTTTTAAAATATTTTCCAAATAAAAAAGATTCACATATAAAACTTTATCCCAAATTTGATTCTCATAAATTGTATATTTTATCTTTCTAGCACAAAAGAAAAAAAAAAAAAAAATAGAAATAAGGGTATAATCGTAATATATTAAATCTACATTTTCAAAATTAATAGGACTAATTGGTCTATAAGAAAATCATTGGGATTAAATGGATCACCATTCCTCAAAATGGGATTTATAGGTAAATTTTCTTTTATTTTTTTTGAGGGAAAAAATCAATTTAGTTATGTTAAAGGGGTATAAGGTATTAGATTTAAGGTAGAATATTATTTGATGATAAGTACACGTCGGAAAAGTCGTTGGTGATGGTGAGATAGAGAAATGTGTGATATTTAACAGATAGGTTGTTGAATAAGTGTAGGGATGGCAATTTGAAACTGGCCCGACGGGGACTCGATCCTTCGATCCCGATTTGAACGGTTTTTCCCTGAAAAATATCCCTAATGAGACGAGGATGGTATTAAAAAATCAATCCCTAATCAATTTCGGGCTGGGGATGGTGATAAGTGTCTAAGTCCCCGCCCTGTTTGTCCTCGACGTGATATATATATACTTTCTATGTATACTCTCTCTCTCTCTTCCTCATTGTCTCTCATCGTATCTCTCTCTTCTTCTCACTCACTCATAGTCTCTCTCACCTTCGCATCTCTCCTCCTCTTCAATGCCACCGCTTCTGTCGTCTTGCACCGTCATCCTTCTTCGTTGTTCGTCTCAATCATCGTCGTCTATCGTCGCCGATCTCCTCCGTCATTTGTCGCAGTCACCATCGCCGATCTCAGATTTGTTTGATGATACACAGATCTCAGATTTGTGTTGATGTGTATGTGTATATGTACGTGCGTGTGTCTCTATTTGTCCCTCTTTTTTTTTTTTTTGGTAGTTGATGCAAACAGTATTAATGATGATTTTGTTGTTGATGATAATTTTGTCACCACTTGTTGTTGATGATTTTGTTGATGTTGAAAGTTCTTGTTGATGATGTTGTTGAAATAGATTTGGGCAGAGAAATTTTCAGGGTCAGGGAAACCCGATCCCCGTTAGGGGACAGGGACGGGGACGGGAATGGTGACAAGTTCTCCGCCGGGGATTGGGGTCAGGAATAAGGAAATTTTTATCATCGGGGACTGAGGACGGGAAGTGTGATCCCCGACCCGGCCTTGCCTCGTTGTCATTTCTAAATGAGTGACATGTATCACATTTCAACAAATAGTTAGTTTGGTAGATTTCAACAAATAGACAGATAGGTTTATTTCAATAGATAGTTGTTATTTTGGACAAATTGTATCATTTTGACCCAAAGAGATTAGAGCTTTGGCTTAATTGACAAAAAGATTCAGAAATTGACTTATGGTTTGAATGCACTAATTAATAACTATTTTTAGAAGGAATTACAAAAACAAACAAAAAACAAAAAAAACTCTCTATGGTTTAACCTTGATAACAAAATAATTTTTTAATTTTTAATTTTACCATTTAAACCTTAATTTTTTGACATGTTTTCAATTTAGACTATTTGTCTATTTCTGTTAAATAAAATTGATAAAAAAAATAAATAGGGAAATGTTTCCTCTACACAAAATACTCTCCATAACTCACATGAATTACATGGCACTATCCAAAGCAAAAAAACACCCACACGTTACGTTGCTCTCTGTCTGTACAAACATCTTCTATTTCTTTGAAACAAACAGTGGTCTCTTTCTCTCTCTCTCTTTCGAAAATGTCGCATTGACAACCTTTTTCGAGACTTGTTGATGCTTAGATACACAATCGTGCAAGAGCTGAACTAGGTTTTTGATGAGCTTGCAATCCTACGGACAGTGACAACAATTTGGGAGATTTGGATGAAATGGTTTGATAATAGAGAGGCGAGAATGAAAAATCTAAAAGTCCTTGAGATATTGATTGGTGATTATGTTTTAATTTTAAATAGAGAATATTAATCAAACAATCAACAATAAATCGACACAATGATTTAATGTTAAAAAAATCACAATTGGAGAACCTTCAATTGTGATAAAAAATCATAAGCCAAAACCACAAAACAATCTACTAAAAAGACAAAAAAGGAATTACACACGAGTACCCTCAATTACCTAGTGAATCCACTGTTGGATTTATGATTTTTATAGACTTATTTTGGGTAAACTTTGAGCATAAAATTGAGTGGGTCCTACACGTCTTTTGGGGTGGGTCTAAAGAGGTGACGTGTTCATTGCCGGATGGCAAGTCACACGGTGAAGACGGTTCGTCAAAACCATTTATGAGTGAATGGAAAGTTGACGTCGTTTTCGGATTCGTGGCATAGAAAATTGAAGAAGTAAAATGTGGATTTCCTTGAAATGGTTATCCCACATTGGAAACTTAAGAGAACTTATGTGTGTATATAAGTTCTAGGTTGTAACACTTGGGTTGGGCCCCAAGGGACACCCCAAGTTTGTAGGAGGAAAGAGTTATGGACAAAGTGAACCTTGGCTCAAACCATCACACACGCGTCGTCCGTCCGTCCAACCGGGCGGGCGCGGGTGTGCGTTGTGGGTCGAGTCGGTTCTAACATTAATTTTTTGGACAAAATTTATTTGAATTTTTCCAAAAATTCTTGCAGAAAAATTATTTTTTTCTAAACAAATTAATTCAAATTTTTTGCCAAATTTGAATTCAAATTTTTTGTCCAATGAAACCTCCTTCGGTCCAATTTCCAATAGATTTGAAACTGCACAGTTTGGACAGATTCAAACAGTTCCAGTAGATCGGACAGATCAAACAATTCTAACAGATCTGTTGAAATTTGAACTGCACCTGTTCAACTTAAAATTGTATCTGTTCGGTGTGAATTTCTTACATGTTCAGCCCTATAAATACCAGGCCATTTCCAGCAGTCAAGGCATTCCGAAAATCATCTTCTTACATTCATTCTGCTCTCTTGCATACATATATTTTTTATATTATTTTAGAAAAAAATTCTGAGAGTATAGAACACAGGTTTGGTTCGTCGTACAAATTGTTTGGAGTGCTACTACAATTTGTGTAGATCATTGTATCCTGGGAGATAGACGCCATTCATCCTTAGATCACCGAAGCGAGGCGAATCTGTCTTAAGGACAGAGTGTCACACATTCGACTTGATCTTTTAAAGTTTTATTTGGTTCGGTAAAATAAATTCTGTAAGTAATTTATTTTTATTTATTTGATTTGGTTCAAGTTATTTATTTTACACAGAAGATTGTTCTAACAATCTTAAGACATAGTCAAATTATTCTGTTTATACATAATTTTTCGTTTGTTTTCTTTTCTTCATTTCTTTTTACAGAAATTATTTTCTGTGATTTTATAAAATAATATTCTGGTTGGAAAAACAAATAGCAGTAATATACTGTTTGAAAAATAGTAGTAATATACTGTTTATTTTCTTTGACAACTAGTAGTAATATACTGATAGTCATTAACAATTTAGAATATTTATTTGTGAAGTTGGTCAGAAATTAATTTTGATTTTTAGAAATAATTTCTAAGTGTTCATTAATTAAAATTCTATTTTCAGTATTTTAATTTTTAAAGTGTTACAGAAATTTAATTTTCTGTGTGGAATTGATTTGTTTAAATAAAATTTTATTTTATTTTCAAATTAATTGAAAATAAAAATTACAATTCTTGTTTCTTTTATTTTTACAGAATTTAATTTTGTGATTTTGGTTTAAATTTTCTATGTAGTATAAAATTCTAATTCTAATTTTGTTTTATAATTTAGAATTCATGGCTATTGAAACAAGTACTGGCGTGGTGGTTGCAATTGCTCTAACCCTTCCTCCTGTTGTGACTGTGCCAGTCAATCACGATGAAAAGTTAGAGAAGTTCTCAGGAACTAATTATAAAAGATGGTAGCAGAAAATGTTGTTTTATCTTACTTCTCTCAACTTGGCACATTTTTTTTGTGAGGATACTCTTACTCTGAAAGAGGATGAAACCAACCGGCAAGTGGTTGCTACAGTCGATGCCTGGATTCACGCTGATTTCCTTTGTCAGAACTATATCTTGAAGGGACTTGACAACACATTATATAACGTCTACAGTCCTATAAAAATGGCAAAGGAACTTTGGGAGTTTCTGGAGAAAAAGTATAAAACAGAAGATACTGGCTCAAAGAAATTTGTGGTTGGCAAATTCTTGGATTTTGTGATGGTTGATTCAAAGACTGTGATCAGCCAAGTTCAAGATCTCTAACTCATTCTGTATGACATTCATGCAAAATGCATGTCTCTCAGTGAATTCTTTCAAGTTGTTACCTTAATTGAAAAATTACCATAAGGCTAGAAGGAATTCAAGAACTACCTCAAACACAAGCGCAAAGAAATGAATTTAGAGGATTTGATTGTGGACAATCGTAATTCTGAGAAGTGGGCTAGTAAGCATCCCGTGAAGTCTAAGGCAAATGTGGTGGAACATGCTCCAAAAGCAAAGAAACCAAAGTTTTCTGGAGAAAGTTCCGCACAAGGCTCTAAAGGAAGGAAAACTAAAAAGTAAAAGTTCAATTGCAGATGTTACATCACTGACAAAGAGGGATATCAGGCCAAAGATTGTCGTAGCAAGCGCAAAGGCAATGGAAGATCAAGTAAGAAGCCTGCTCAAACCAATAGGACCGAAGTGGATAAAATTTCCAATGGTGTAGATAACATAAATATTTCTGCAGTTGTTTCCGAGTTAAACCTTGTCGGAAATCCTAAAGAATGGTGAGTGGACATTGGTGCTACTCGCCATATCTGTGCCGACAAAAAGATGTTTATATCTTATTTTGTGGTGGACAACGGTGAACAACTTTTCATGGGCAACGACTTCTAAAGTTGAAGGACAATGAAAGATTATTCTGAAGATGACATCTGGAAAGGAATTCACTCTCAATAATGTGCTACATGTATCGGACATTCGCAAGAATCTAGTCTCCGGATCTCTGTTGAGTAAAAATGTGTTTAGGCTAGTTTTTGAAAGTGACAAATTTGTACTTACCAAAAATGGGATATATATAGGGAAATGTTACATGTCTGATGGCTTTTTCAAGATGAATGTAATGATCGTTGTACCCTTTATTATTAATAAAAATACATCTTCTTCTTACTTGTCAAATTTATGGCATAGTAGACTTTGACATGTTAATCATGGATCTTTGCGTAGATTAATTAATATGGAATATTTACTTAAATTTGACATTGATTTAAATCATAAATGTGAAATTTGTGTTGAGGCAAAGTTATCCAAAACTCCTTTTCATTTAATTGAAAGAAGTACAGTGTAGACACTTAAATTTTTATGTGTTTTGATCACTGTCTGATTAATCAAGACAAATAAATTTTTCTTGATTAATTGGTCAAAATTTTCAAAAGGATGTGGGCCCTACTAAAATTATGAATCTTAACCCATTTTAAATTATGGGTCACACCAAAAGAAAAGTGAACATATTTTGACAATTGGGTCAACCCAAATGTGTGGGCCTATGAAAATATTTTATCAAAATTTAGTGGAATAATTTAAATTTAAATAAATTTAAATTTGAATACAAATCATATTCATAAATTAAGAAATAAATTGTTATTTTCTTGGAAATTCAAATCAATTTTGGAGTTTCCAAAATTAATCATTCTCTCCTAAGCCTATAAATAGAGGCTCTCACCAAGAGGAAGAGGCACATTTTTTTGGCTAAAAGTCTTGCAAGCTCCTAAACAATCTCAAGACTCTGCTAAATATTCTTCTTAAAATTCTCTCTAAAGTTCTTCAAACCTAAAAGAAAGGATTATCAAGCACTCCAAACTTGTGCTAATCCTTTCAAGTTGTAAATACAAATTTCGTCTCTTTTTTCAAGGAGATCAGCTCAAGACTCGTTCGAGATCAAGCCGTTCAAGCCCTCGATCAAGCCTTTCTTCTCCAAGTTTCTTCATTCGAAGGCTTGAAGAAATCCATCAATTTATTTGATTCAACAACAAGCTTCTGAAGCTGTTGGATTGCAACTTATTTCAGAGATCGAATAAGAGGATTTTTTATTTTGTAATAGAGAAAACTGTAGAGGATTATACCTGTAGACACTCCATTTTTGACCGCCTTTAAGACTTGGGCGCCTTAGGTTGATCACTTGATGATGAAAGTTAAGCTATGCAAAAGTTCGATTTCTTCGGCAAGAGGAGCTTCAAATCCCAACCTTACACCCCATTTTTGGACCAAAACTTTTTTGACGAAAATATTTCAGACTTTAAAACCCTTTCTTTCAAAATATTTTTGAAAATGTTTCTATGATATTCCAAGGCTAGCATTTCGTTAAATGTTACGCTTTTTGGTAAACCGAGCAAGGACAAAGTGAATAAATGAAAAAGAGGTGAACTCTTGGAAAAATCTTTCAAAACACCTTATTTAGAGGTTTGGAGTTGAAGAAAATAGGAGAGGAGGGAAGAAAACTAGTTGAGGAGAAGTTAGGCATCAATTTGGTTAGGACCAAAATTGAGCAGTCTTCGCTAAAATAGGCATATCTTTTTGCACACTTAGAATTTTGATGTGAGGCTACCACCATTGTAAAGTAGACTTTTGGGGCTTCAATTTAGACTCAAGAATGACCAGAAACGGAGTCCGGACGAGGGAGATATTCATGTTTGAAATCAGGGCTAGAAACTAGTTTTTTACTTGTCGGCCACCAGTCCACTAGTGGCCTGCCGGCCACTGATGTAAAAAAACTTAGATTTTGCAAATATTTTGTGCCAGCTATCTCCAAAAAGCTCCAGCTATTTGTTTTGTTGATATTTCAACTGAGGCTCTTATTTTCCTATAGATAGAGGACCTCTCCTCTTGTTTTCAAGGTTGGGGAACATTTTAGAAGGTTAGAAATTTTGGAACAAAATTCTCTCTCTCTGTCTTGAACTTTTGTGCATACAAGTGTAGATACACTTCAAGTTTGCCTATCAACCCTTAACCAAAGTTGCTTATCTTTGGGCTGAGGTTACTTGGGACCCTTTTTGAGCTCTAGAAGGTGGTCTTGGCTTGATTTATTGCCTCATTTGTGTCTTCCCTCTAGGAGGTATAATACTTTCCTTTTAAACTTGTTTTGCATACTTGTCTTTCTTATCTTTTCCCACTGTTTTGGGGTTGATTTTGAACTATAAAAAACTCTGTTTTTGTGGCCTAAAGGTGGTGGTTTGATTCCATTTTTGTTAGGGGGTGGTTCACCCTTCTTACTTCTTTGTTTGTAAAGCTTTTGTACCTTTGTTCACCACTTTCAAACCAACTTTTTTGGGCCTTTTAAACACTGAATTTCAGAGATTTTTTAGTGGCAAAAAACTCATTTTGAAGTCTAAATTTGGAGGGGGTTAGCCTCCCTTCCTTTTGTCTTGTTTGCATACCTAGTTAACTTCATCTGTTAGCATGTTTTTCTAGCTTAACTTAGCTCAAGTCTAGCATGTTTTAGCCTCTAAAATAGCCCGCTTTAGCTCTATTTTGGGCTGCTTAGTTCATTTGAGTCTTGTTTTGCATGGTTGTAGTGTAATAGTCTTCACAAGTTGGTGTTTTAGGGTCTTAGACACCTCTTGTTTGAGTTGATAGCATCTTTTAGTGTTATTTTTCACTCAATTTCAGCATTATAAACTCTGCAACCTCCCTCTTTGTTTCACTCTTTCATTTGCTTTTGAGGGTTGTTTCAAGCTTGGGATTCTTTAAGCTCGAGATTGAGGTCATGCTTAATGGTTTAATCCTCTTTGAGGTTTCATTATCAATGACATGATATCTCTCTTGCCTTACATTATCCCTTGGTTGACACTTCTTTCATCTTAGAGGACACTCACCAATGGACAAATTGATTAAAGAATGATTTGGTAACTAAAATGTGTAAACAAAATTGGCAAGTAAAAGTAGCAAGATAAGCATTTCTTTGTGTTGCATTGCATGCGTTCAAATCAGACGTTAATTTGAACATAAGGAAAATGAGACATTTCATACTCAAAAGTGATGAAATGTGCCACTTTCCTAGGTCTCCATTGCCCTTGATCATGCATGATAGGGTGATGGTATTTGAGTCTTGTTTTGCATTCATTGAACTTGTACAAATTGGTCCCTTAGCCATCATGCATGGAAATTTCTTGATTAAAGGTTTGAGGGCCAAATGTATCACTCATTTGAGCTTGTGTTGATGATAAGGGGTGATACATGGTACAAACAACTTGTGAGACCACCGCTTTCTTGCTCTGTTTTGTCCTTTGTTGCAGCAAGGAAAGACTTGTCTCCAGTGATCGACAAACCCTCATCAGTGGCTGGCAAGCCACCTCCAATGGTCGGCAACTGCTTAATGTTGGCCAGTAAACCCTCATTTGTGGTCGGCCGGCCACCGGTGAAAAATTTAGTATTGTGCTTCTGAAGCAGAACAGTGTTGTTTTGGAGGAGGAAAACAGTGAAGATGTTGTGCAACAGAGGCAATTAGTGGCAGACAGTGGATGTTCTTCGGGTGAAAAATCGAACATGCATGCATCCCTCGTTTCTCGGGGCCATTTAGTTAATTTGCTTAGTTAATTAGTTATAGCTAATTCATGGAAATGTTGTAACTATTTAAGTAGATTAGTTAATTAATTCATGTTGTAACTACTTAGCTTAGTTGCTTTGTAATTAATTAGTTAAGTATTTAGCTAATTAGTTTGCTTCATAATATTTAATTAGCTTAGATAGTTAATCATTTAATTGTAATAATTAATTAGCTTAGAATAGTTAGTTAATTCATTTCAAGTGTTGTAATAATTAGTTAAATAGTGTAGCTTAGCTAGTTTCATTCGGACCCTCATTCGCGAGGGCGTAATGTTGTAATAAGAGTGCGTGCGTCCGTGCGTGTATGTCTTTCAACCCCACGTCTTACTCCATTTTATTTAATCACTTTTGATGGTTAGATTAAGGACATGTTTCAATTAGCATACCTTATGCTTGCATCCATTTATTCACATTACATGCACCAAGGCTCGGCGCATCATTCAAACTGCATTGTCATTTCAATACCATAGATGAATACGTGTTTAAATCGCATGTTATTCAAATTGCTTCATATGCCATATTAGTAGCTGAGTCTATTTAATTGCATTCATCGCATGTGTTGCATTAGACATTTTGTATAGTTAGGAATCATGCATATTTTGCTAACTCATATCTTCTTAGCTCGAGTACTAGGTGAGTTTTTATACTTTAGCATACTCGCATGAATGTGAATGTTGCCATGATTAGCATGCTTACCATGAGGCTAAATGATTATTTGATAAACTGCTTGAATGCCTGTGGATGAAGACTCGTTGTTTGAATTGGAATGATTCAACGAATGTGCATTTTAAGCCCACTTTGTTGAGTGGCAAATCATGTTTTAAGTCCATTATGTTTGGTGGCAAATTCGCAAACTTTAAGCCCACTTGAGGTGGCAAATTCAAACCATTTTCCCAAAACAAACATGAGCTAAATTGTTCCAACTTGAGCAAACTAGTCTATACTTGCTTGTGCGTATCACATAGTAAAGCTAGCCTAAAAATCAGAACAAGAACACATAATGTTGATAAAAATCATATCACGATTAGTAGAGGCCGATCTTTGATCGGGCGAGCGGGGGTGCTCAATTCATGACCTTCCCTTCTTGTACCTAAGTTTCCAAGCCGAGGCAACTTTGGTGATGATAGACACGTGGCCTTTGGCACACGAGTCATGGGTTTCCTAAATTTTTCCAAAAATAAAATATTTAGGTGGCGACTCTGTATCTGGCAAAGCAGTCCAATTTTGGCATTTTTGATCTTAAAATCAATTTTTCAAAAAGATTTACCAGATTTAGACTCTTTGGTGTTTATCGATTTCACATTGCACTTGTGAGATTAGATTTAGGACCACGGGAGTTCGAACTGTAAGGCTTCTTTTTGAGCTTCCGAAAGGAGGGGGCAAAAAAGTCGAGCTACAATACCCATTTGTTATAATCAAATAAAATCAATTATTTGTGCATTTATTTTGTGTCTTAATTGTAGTTACGAAATTTGTGCTTACAAATTTTGGCACGTCCAGTGGGACCTCTCCGTCTCTTATCTCTTTCTCTTAAAGCATCTTCCTGGAGTCTTGTTTGATCAAGCATAATGGCTTCAAAGAAAGTTCAAATTGCTCCAATCAATAAGAACGCTAGCAAGAATGCCACTGTCACAACCAACAACAATAGCACTTCTATGGGTCCGATCACCCGTAGCAAGACCAAGGCAACCATTACTCTCACCACTTACAGGGTTATACCGATCGCCAATGCAACAAAGCAAGCGCAAGGCAAGTCTCACAAATCTATCACGATATCCACATCTGGGGCTAAGCAAAAGGAAGTGAGGGAATGGAAGAATTCCACTTCTGTCTCAAAGGATTCTCTACCAGAAGGTTTCTCACCACACCCAACACCTGTAGCCTTTGATGCAAACTCAAGTATAGGCTCACACTCAGGATCTTCTCCTAGTAGTCCTCAACGTTCAATTTCATCAAATCACTCAGATTTGTTTCGCTCAGTGGCTATGCAAGTCATGACCATTGGCACTACTTCAGTGGAAGAACAATTGGCGACCATGGCTCATGCCATTGACAAGCTCTATGGAAAAAAAAGATCTTTAGATTGCCACCTTGATGAACATGTTAGAAGCACGAAATGCTGACGAGGAGAGTCAAGACAATTCTCATTCACCTGGCTTTACACCACACGACATGTTTGTTGAGAAGGTGAACCCAGCGTATAAGTCCAAGCAAGTTGTGGGTGAGGAAACTTGCCATACATCTGTTGTGAGGCACGTGATTGGCACAAGTAGTCAGCCAGCATCCATTGCTTCTTTGTCTGTTCAACAACTCCAAGACATGATTGCAAATACCATCCAAGCACAATACGGTGGGCCCTCGCAAAGTGCTTTCATGTACTCCAATCTTTACACAAAGAGGATAGACATTCTCAGAATGCCTAGTGGATACTAACCTCCCAAGTTCCAGCAGTTCGACGGAAAAGGTAATTCTAAACAACTTGTCGCTCACTTTGTTGAAACTTGCAACAATGCCGGGATAGACGGAGATTTACTTGTCAAATAATTTGTTCGGTCACTCAAAGGAAATGCCTTTGATTGGTATACTGATTTGGAGGCTGAGTCAATCGACATTTGGGAGCAAATATAACGTGAATTCCTTAATCGTTTCTGTAGCACCTGTTGTGTGGTAATCATGATGGAATTAACTAGTACCAAGCAATGAAAGGACGAGCCTGTGGTAGATTACATCAACCGTTGGCGTGCTCTAAATCTAGATTGCGAATACCGACTCTCTGAGATCTTAGCTATGGAGATGTGCATGCAAGGCTTGCACTGGGGACTCTTTTACATCCTTCAAGGGATAAAATCACGAACATTTGAAGAGTTAGCTACGCGTTCACATGACATGGAAATTAGCATAGCCAACCATGGCGGGAAAGACCTTCCCATTTTTGAACAAAGGAAAGATAACAAAGAAGTGAAAAAAGGAGGCAAGGCTTTCAAAGGTACCACCAAAAATGTGACAACCCCACCACGTATAAGGATTAGCACTTAATTAATTAAGGAGATTTGAATTTTAATTGCCAATTATTCTAATTTAATTTGAGATTTATGAAAATTATGAAGACTGATTCGTATATAATTTTACTGAGGATTTATTTTGGAATTAGAAATTGAAAGCCTAAATGGCTCAAAGATAATAAAAATGGTGAATTGAATTATTTTAATTTTGAATATCGAATCATATGGGGGTTTAATTAAATATTCAATTCAGATTTATAAAATTGAGATTTGATTAATTGGGTCCAAATTGAAGTTAATTAAGTTATACGAATTAGGAATTATGATTATTATGAATTAAATTCATTTATAAGGTGCCTAATTTGAATAAGCAATTTATTAGCGAAATTTTGAGTTTGATCAGAAATTGAAGGCTTAAATGATTTAAGAAACCAAAATTAAGGATGTGAATAAGTTTAATTTAATATTTAGAGCCTTTTGAGAGTTTGATTAAAAATCTAATTCAAAATGATAAAATTAAAGATAATTAATTGGATCGTAACGAAAGTCGAAATTAGACTGATTAAATTATATAGAATCTTTGATTAATTAGTTAAAAGTAAGTGGAGTTTAATTAAGTTAATACATCAATTAGTAATAAAGTTAATTCTATTCATTTAGTTAATTGAGAAGAAGTGTATAAAGCCTTCTAAATTGTTGTATTGAAGTGGGTGTGTGTACACGTGTACATGGAATAAAAGAAATGGAACAAGTGTATTGTATTTAGCCATCTTGGCTGGAGAAGAGTCGAGAGAGAGAGAGAGAGAGAGATTTAGTTGCTGGAAAACAAAAGAAAAAAAGAAAATTAAACTCAAGGAAGAAAGGCCAAGGAAAGAAAAGTTAGGAAAGTAAAAGATGAAAGAGGAATTCACCAAATTGAAGACTATAGGTAAGGATTTTAAGCTTGATTCTTGTAGATTAATTATCTAATAACCAAAATCAAGAAGCAATTGGGTTCAATGTCATATAAATAGAAAGAAATTAAGAAAAGAAAGAAGAAATTACATTAAGTTGAAGAACCAAAGAAATAACTTAGGAATTTCATTATTTGAGTTTAATTTCTTCACTCTTCCATGTAATTTGAATTCTATCTTAACATGCATCATGGAATTTTAAGGTTTTGAGATTTTAATTCATGATTTATGAGTTTGAATTTGGATTTGATATGAGAAAAATTAATGAAAACCTAAATTAGAGCAATTCAAGATTTTAATTATGGTTTGATCTTGATTATGTAGAATTGGTTGGATTTTGATAAATGTTTCATGTATGCAAATGATTTTTCTAAGAAGTTTATGACTTTAATTTCATGTTTTGAAGGAAAATAGAAAGACCTTGAAGTCAATTTTATGTAATTAAAAAGAAAATGAGGAATTGGAACTATGTTCAAATTTATGGAAATTAATTTAGAAAGTAATCACTTTGGGTTTAAATTTAGTTGTCTTAACATGAAATTGAGTTTCAATTGTATATGCATCATGAATTTTTAAGAGTTTTGGAAGATCAATTTATGTTTTAGAATTTGTGGATTTGAAATTAGGCTTGATATGAAGAAAAATGAACTAAATTTAAATTTGGACAAATATGGAAATATATTGTAATTTATACTTGAGAATCAAAAATTAGTTTGATTTTGATTTAATTTTATACATGCAAATATTTTTGAAAAGGGCCTTATAGATTCAATTTTAAGTTTCATGAAACAAAGAAAGAATTGAAAGATGATTTTTAAACGTGAAATCTAAGGTTTAAATATGAATTAAAATTATGGAATTTTGAACTATAAGTGAAATTAACTTTAAATAAATGTAATTGAGAATGTTTTTATATATTCAAGTGAGTTATGCGTGAATTTGGAGCCTTGGTAATGTGTTTTGAAGTTTAAACAACATTCTGGAAAATCCAGAATTCGTCACCATCACTCGAGCGAAGAAGTTGTCGCTCGAGCGTAAAATGCAAGCAACTAGTATTTTTGCAAGCCAAACAGTTCGCTCGAGTGAAGAATCCTGTTTTAGAAAATTTTGAAAAGCCATTTCATATTTCGATTTTCGTTTTCTTTCACTTCCAAGCATTCTAGACATGATTTATGGCTCATTGAAGATTAATAAGCTAACAATCAATATAAATCAATATAAATTAGTTAATTAAAGAATGAATCATTGATCTAGTAGTTGTAATTGTTTAAGAAGCCAAGTAAGAAATCGGTTTATTGAAAAATGACTTAGTAATAAAAGAATATGTGAAATAAGAACCCGGTTCATTTGAATAAGAAATAATAAGCGTAGGAGAACTTCAGACTACTTAGACAGAAAAAGACAAGAAAAGTCAAGTTTGATCAAGGAATTGATATTGTATTTTAATGTGTATATGTTATGTGCTTGTGTAAGTCACGCACTATTGTCTGCCTGATTTATCTGTTCTGTCCAATCTGTCTGATTTGTTTCTACAGCTATCTGTGAGTAATAAGTTAGTAAAGCTATGTTCAAGTTAAATTATTTTCTGCATATGAAATAAGATCTGTTTTATTAAATGTTATGTTCTGTACTATGAATGATTGTCTAATTTTTGATAAGTATTTGTGACACAAGTATGTTATCTGTTCTCGGTCTAGAGGTTCCTTTATGGAACTGACAAGTTATCTACACCCGGCTGGAGGTTCCTTTATGGAACTGACAAGTTATCCGTACCCAGCCAGAGGTTCCTCTATGGAACTGAAGAGTATGATCTTTGATACTCTGTATGTGATCTGTTAGCGCTAACGGATGTACAATGTAAGATTAAGTATGAACTCTGATTTTTGCATATGATTTGAATAAGAATATGAATATGAATCTGTTTCTGATTGAAAGCTGAATATGTATAAGACTCTGTTTCTGATAAGAATCTATTTTTGATATAAACTCTAATTTCTGACTTTGTAATGGACATCATTCATTGAAACCCTTTACTTTGTTATTATTCACTGGGCTCCAGCTCACTGTATTATTTACGTATGTAGGTGATTAGGCGTTTGACCAGGCTTAGAGGCGTCTGCTTGGAATCTGTTTTTGTCAGCCAACCTATGTGCCTCCCGTAGAGGTTCTAGATATGTCAAATGGTTATGGCCATGTGATTAAAGTTTAAGTTTTGTTTTCTTGATTGGTTAAACAAGTTTTTCTTTATTTTGTAAATAGGGTTAAGTCCCTTTTTGTCTAGCCTATATATATATATATATATGATGTGTAAATGTATGAATGTAAATTTTAAAATTTTTTTATCTTATATAAGTCTGCATAGCTCAATGGACGTTGTATATTTGCTATTTGCTTCCGCTAGCCCCTATATTATGTTAATCTGTCTTAGCGGCCTTCGGTAATCCTAGGATTACTGGCTGGTTACGATGCTAAACCTATAGGGGTGGGTTTGGGTCGTGACAAAAGAAGCAATGGCAGTAACCACAGTTCCAATCAAGATTTCAACGAAAGACAAGAAGAAAGAAAAAAGGAAAGAAACATGCCCATCTCTAAAAGAACTACAAGAAAAGAAGTATCCCTTTCCTAACTCTGACATACAAGGGATATTCGAAGATTTACTTGATAAGAAAGTCATTCAACTCCTTGAGTGCAAACGTCCTAAAGAAATAGGTTGTGTGAAGGATCCAAAGTATTGCCACTATCATCAGATAGTTAGTCATCCTACTGAAAAATACTTTACGTTAAAGGAATTACTCATGGACTTGGCCACGAAGAACAAAATCCTCTCGACGGTTGTTGTAGGACCTCCAAATTCTCCATCCTTAAAATCCAAGACAGAAATGTCACAATTGGCAATCCCAATAGTGAGGGCAATTCCCAAGGTCATCCAGTTTGGTTCACTTGAACCTATCATTATTCAAGTTCCAAATCAAGAAGTCTTAACTATTGGAGAAGATGAAAGTTGGACTCTCGTGACACGAAGAAGCAAGTCCAAGACTCAACATTTTCCACTCAAGAAAGTAAAAGAAAAGAAGAACTCCCATCAACATTCCAAGAAGGAGGTGATGGACAAAAGGAAGAATGAAAAGAAGATGCAACAAGAAGATAAATTTCCTGAAGAAAATTCGCGTGCCCCAATCATCCTGCAAGACTTCTTCCCCATTGGGTATTTTGGAGATGACTTGGTTGAAGCGGTATATATGGTTTTAACCATTGAAGCAAATATGGAACAAGTTCATGCCATTAAGGCGACGTTAGATAAGGACGGAATTAATGTCCTGACAACCTTGGAAGAACTATCCCCATGCTTCAGTTTGCGTGAAGCGTCTGAACTCCCTAGATCTGTACAATTTGCACATGTTTAACTGTTAGAAGATCTTGGGAAATATGAGTTTGTTGTTAATGAGCTAGATTATCCGAAGGTGAACTCCATCATTTCTGTTCCTTTGTTGCACAACAATCACCTTTATTGATGAAGACCTTCAGCTAGGTTCAAAGCCATACAATCGCCCATTGTTTGTCTCTGGCTTTATTAGTGAACAAAAAGTTAACCGCATCCTTGTTGATGGAGGCTCAGCAGTAAACATCATGCCAAAGTTCACTATGAAGAAGCTTGGAATCCCAGTGGACGAGTTAGCCCAAAGTCGTTTGGTTATTCAAGGTTTCAACCAAGGGGGACAACGTGTAATTGGTATGATTTGTTTGAACCTCACCATTGGAGAACTCAAAGCCAGTATTTCATTTCACGTCATTGATGCAAGGACGTCCTATAATTTGTTGTTTAGGCGACCTTGGGTCCATGGAAATGGTGTAGTCGCGTCAACTCTCCATCGATGTTTTAAATTTGACCATGATGGAATAAAGACGGTGCTAGCAGATGACAAGCCATTTATAGAAATTGAGTCTCACTTCGTTGATGCAAAATTTTATTTGGATACTAATGGGATTCTTGAAGTTATTCCAGCTGAAATCTTTTCTGTAAGGAAAGAGAAAATGAATGAAGAAAAGCAAATTGTGTTGGACTTCTCAAAGGAAGACGTTTCAAGTGGTAAAAAAGCACCTGAGGTCGCATCACTACAAAAATAGCCTTCATCCTCAAAAGGCCATGCAATGACAAAAGTCTTCAAGCATGTGCCGAAGTTTTAACGGAAGGGCAGTCACCGTTTAAAGAAGTCACGATGCCCGCAAAAGTTAAAGGAGACTTTGCTCACCCCACAATAAAAGAAGATCTGCAGATACTAAGAGTAGATGCAACAATACCAATTCCACAGGTGAGACTGTCAAGCCTAATTAAACCTCCACTAAAGGGATTTGTTAGGGCTGCGCAAAATTCTATCGAACATGACTCCTTGCCTGAAAGACGATTGGAAGGGTTTGATCCATAAGCTTACAAGCTTTTAGCCAAGTCAGGTTATGACTTTGCAGGTCCCTCATCACTGGAGAGTTAAGTCCTGAACTTACAGGTGAGAAAGTTCACGATCTCAATGAAACTCAGAAAAAGTTAAGGCAACAAGGTTACAGGGTGAGCCCTCTAAAGACTGGAGTCGGATTCATGCCAACTGAAGCCATTCGTATCTCTGCCAAAAGAAAAGGGAAGAAGAAAGACGTACACCATATTACTGTGGAAGAAGTGAAGGAAGACAAAAGTCCAAGCCCAACTCCTCGAGTCTCAGTGTTTGATCGCATTGAAGCTCCTGCACTTTGAACCTCAGTTTTTAATAAGATAAGCACTGTTGATAAGACAGATGAAGGTACAACTTCCCAACCTTCAGTTTTTAATAGATTAGGCACTACTTAGGAAAAGGATGAAAAACAAACTTCCTAGTAACGAAAATTCATTTTTGCTCGACATGGTGATATTATATCACCTAGAAAAGGCAAAAACAAGAGAAGCATAGCAACAATTGAGTTGAATTCTACAAAGGAGGACGATGAGACTCGACGTTTGATTCCTTCTCGCAAGAAACACATGACGTCACTTGAAGTTAGTGTCGAAGGTCCGCTTAAGGTCAAAAGGCACACCATTATACTAACTGGAGAAGTTAAGACTCAAGCGGAAAGTAAAAGAGAAGAAGAAATTGAACATATTGCTTCTTACTATGTAATAGTTGACGAAGATTCTAGTTCAGATTTGGAGGATGATGATCTCCAAGAAGCTCCTCTAGAACTTGAAGATGGAGGGCAATCAACTGTTGACAATTTGAAAGAACTCAACTTGGGAACTCCTGATGACCTTCGACCAATCTTTGTGGGAACACTCTTAACGCCTGAGGAAGAAAAGACATTTTTCGTACTGCTCCTCGAATATAAAGATGTCTTCGCATGGACTTATAAGGAGATGCCAGGTTTAAGTTCAAAGGTTGCTGTCCATCACCTTGGGATCAAACATGGTATGCGACCAGTAAAGCTAGCTCATCGATACATTAGACCTAAGTGCATCCTTAAAGTGGAAGAAAAAGTCAACAAGTTGATCGAAGCTGGGTTCATACGCGAAGTAAAATATTCGACATGGATATCAAGTATGGTCCCAGTAGTCAAGAAGAATAGACAAATTAGAATATGTGTCGACTTTCGAAATTTGAACAAAGCATGTCCTAAGGATGACTTTCCGCTTCCTATTATGGAATTAATGATAAACGCCACTATCAGACATGAGGTGTTGTCTTTCATGGATGGGTGTTCAGTATACAACCAAATACGGATGGCACTTGAGGACGAAGAGTTAATTGTATTTCGTACCACAAAAGGCATCTATTGTTATAAAGTGATGCTTTTCGGACTTAAGAATGTTGGTGCCACCTATCAATGTGCCATGCAAAAGATCTTCGATGACATGCTCCATAAATTTGTTGAGTGCTATGTTGGTGATTTGGTGGTCAAAACTAAGAAAAGGGAAAATCACCTAGAGGACCTTTGTGCAGTCTTCAACCGGCTGAGAAAGTATGACTTGAATATGAATCCACTCAAATGCGCATTTGGAGTCACGTCTGGAAAATTCCTCGGCTTTATTGTTTGACATAGAGGCATTGAGGTTGATTAGTCTAAAATCGATGCTATACAAAAGATGCCACCACCAAAAAACCTAAAGGAACTTAGAAGCCTCCAAGGTTACTTGGCATATATCTGCAGATTCATTGCAAACTTGGCAGGCTGTTGTCAACCTTTCAGTCGAATGATGAAAAAGGAGGCTCCATTTGTTTGGGATCAGGCATTTCAAAATGCTTTCGACAGTATTAAGAGATACCTACTTCATCCACCAGTATTAGGAGCTCCGATTCAGGGGAAACCATTGATACTTTACATTGCGGCTTAAGAAAAGTCTCTTGGAGCGATGCTAGCCTAAAATAACAAAGAAAATAAAGAGCGAGCACTCTATTACTTGAGTCGCAGATTAATTGAAAATGAACTCAAGTACTTACCCATCCAGAAAATGTGTTTGGCGCTTGTTTTTGCCTCTAAAAAATTGAGACATTATTTCGAAGCCCATATAGTGCATCTCATTGCAAGAGCCAACCCAATAAAGTATGTTATGTCTAAACCCATCCGCTCAGGACACTTAGCAAGATGGTCTCTCCTCTTTAATGAATTTGAGATAATTTATGTGCCGAGAAAAGCGGTGAAAGGGCAGGCCCTTGCAGACTTCTTGGCCAACCATCTCATCCTTGCTGATTGGGAAATTTCTGAGGAATTCCCTGACGAAGATGTATTGTTCATAGAAGTTTTACAGCCTTGAATGATGTTCTTTGATGGGGCTACCAGGAAGGAAGGGGCAGGAGCATGTGTCATTTTTGTTTCACCACTGAAGCACATTTTGCCTTACTCATTTATTCTTGGCGAAAATTGCTCAAACAATGTTGCCGAGTACTAAGCCTTGATCATTAGTTTACAAATAGTAACAGAGCTAAAAATTGTTAACCTAGATGTCTATGGGGATTCTAAGTTAATAATTAATCAGCTCCGGGGGGATTATGAAGTCAAGAAAGATAACTTAGTTCCATATTTCCAGTATGCAACTCATCTCATTGAAAAATTTGAGGGGTGGTACTCGAACATGTTCCAAGGAAAGAAAATCACATGGCTGATGCATTTGCCAATCTAGTAACTACATTGGCATTGTTAGAAGGTGAACATGTTCGTGTCCCTGTATGTCAACGATGGGTATTGCCACAATTGTTGGAATGTCGCCTTGTAGAAACAAACGCAATTTCAGTACTAGCCATCGAAGTCGACAATTGAAGAATGCCAATTATAGACTACCTTGAACACGAGAAGCTCCCTGATGATTCTCACCATAGAATTGAAATAAGATGTCAAGCTCCTCGATTCATCTACTACAAGGAAACTTTATTCCGATGATCATTTGAAGGAATTTTTCTTCGTTGCCTAGGGGATGAAGAAGCTCAACAAGCCATGGAAGGAGCCCATTCTGGGACATGTGGAGCGTATCAGTCTAGTCCTAAACTTCACTTTCGAGTAAAAAGGATAGGTTACTATTGGCCTATGATGGTTAAAGATTGCTTGGACTACTTAAGAAAGTGTCAACCTTGCCAGTTTCATGCAAACTTTATCCATCAACCACCAGAACCTTTACACCCGACAATTATTTCTTGGCCATTTGATGCATGGGGTCTAGATGTAGTTGGCCCATTGACCAAGTCTTTTACATGCCACTTATACATCTTGGCCGCCACATATTACTTCTTCAAGTGGGATGAAGCCCTTCCGCTTAAAGAAGTCAAGAAAGAAACTGTTGTTGACTTCATCAAATCCCATATTATTTATCGGTATGGTGTACCTTGCTACATTATCACCGATAACGGAAAGCCTTTCTACAACAGCCTAATGGACAAACTTTGTAAAAGATTTGTATTTAAGCATTGTAATTCCTTAATGTACAATGCACCTGCCAACGGACTGGCAGAGGCGTTTAACAAAACTTTGGGCAACCTATTGAAAAAGGTAGTTGCTAAATCAAAGCGGGATTGGCATGAAAGAATTGGAGAAGCACCCTGGGCATACCATACGACACATAGTACACCAATACAAGCCACCCTATACTCTCTTGTGTATGGCGTTGAAACAGTTCTTCCTTTAGAACAACAGATTCCTTCATTAAGGATAACTATACAGGAAGGTCTCACTAATGATGAGAATGCAAAATTAAGCCTTACTGAGTTAGAAGCATTGGATGAGAAGAGATTGGAAGCACAACAAAACCTTGAGTGTTACCAAGCTCGGCTCTCCAGAGCTTTCAATAAGAAGGTTAGACCCTGGTCTTTTCAAGTTGGAGAATTGGTGTTGGCTGTTCGAAGACCTATTATCACTACCCACCGAATCAGCAACAAGTTTTTGTCCAAATGGGATGGTCCATACGTGGTGACTAAAGTCTACACTAATGGAGCATACAAGATTGTTGATGAAGAAGGTGTAAGAGTTGGCCCAATCAATGGCAAGTTCTTAAAGTGCTATTATCCATGAGAATGTAACGCTCCTGATCGCATGAGCATAAACTGCATGATGCTTTTGGCCCATATGAAATAAAGTTGTTAAAAAAGAAAAAAAATTGTACTATTCCTAGCCCACATGAGTATAAACTGTGAACGGCTAAATAAATCAATAAACCAAATGTGTTTTACAATAAGTGTATTTTTGCTTCAAACTATAATATTTATTTCATAAATAAAGTATTTGCTAAAGCAATTATTTTATAATGAAGTATTTGGTTTCGAGCTACAATTCATAAAAAAAAGAAATAAAATAATAATAAATAAATCATGGCAACCATGATAAACTCTGGATCTCACCTTGTTCAACCTTCAAAAGCTGCTCCAACTTGTTGGCGACTTCAATATCCTCGCTTCTTATCACCTCAACTGCTTCTATTGTAGCTTGTTCATCCCTTAAAGTGGAAACAATGACTTGCCTTTGAACTACATTAGCTTTAGCAACACTAAGTGTAGTCTCTAGTTGTTGTGATTGTTCATCTAAATATTCCAACGCCTTTAACAATTTGCCTTCTTTGTTGTAAGGCTACCTAAATCAGACTTCAGCAAGTGAACCTGCTCAACTCCTTTATTCTCAAGAGCTAGAGCATGATTGACATGTTGATTGACATCCGCCAAATGCTGATCCTGTAGCTTTGAAGTCATCCCTTGAGCAAATGCTAATTTTATAGAGATGTACGTAGTAGCATTTTGTACATACTTCTCAATCTGGCTTTGCAATGGAGAATAGTCTACTTGAAGCTTTGAGAGCTCATCATAAAGCTCTTGGAGCTTTGGGCCCAATGTTGGAACTTTCTGAATAGGAGTTTTGCTTAATAAACCTTTAATATGGTTATCAAGTATTGAAGCTGCTGAGCGGCGAGCATTAAGGATCATGCTTCTTGTATCAATAGTAGAAGCCACAGAAGGTGCAACTTGACTCAGTGTAGGAGCAGCAAGTAAGGAAGAAGTTTGGATAATTGGAGTTGGGTCCATTGAGAGACAACTCTTACAACTAATCACTAAATCAAAGGCTGATGGCCCATGAACTGATACTTCATTATCTGAGAACTCATTAAGAAGTCTTATATCCTCATTTCCAGGCACCAAATCAAAGCCATCATTTGGCAATTGTCAAAACAAGTTAAGGAGGAGTCAATATATATATATATAGAGGCATAATAAATTGAAATAACAAATAAAATATTCTGCCATTACCGGTACAACATCGGTAGCCAATGGTTGAGAAGTGCTAGGAACGCCAATAAAAAATGGCTCCATGTCATTAAAAGTAGTGGTGTTCCTTCCAACGGTGCTAGTACTAGATTTTCTCCCTAAATGACGCCAATTACGATCACCGTGACTATGGTCCTCATCTACCACTCCACCAAGAGTCCCACCAACACTTCCTTGAACCATTTCGTTGGTTTTGGGATTAGAATTTTGCAAGTAACTGGATTTTTCTTCGCTTTAACCATCTCTTGATTTGGTGAAGCTGAGCGTTTGCTCCTTAGGACATAATTTTCTTTGTTGGAGAAATAGCCTACATACAGTTGGGACCACCACTCCAAATAAGCCTTGGTAGTGGAACGAGATGGGAAATCAAAATGAGCTGGTGACCTCAATATAGAATGGGTACCATCATGAACACAAGAATCCCAATACTGAATAATGTTCTGTAAACTACTACCCCGAAGATCAACCTTAAGTTTACCAGGGATGGCTTGAATAAAACCAAATTGCCTGCTAAACCTGTGAGGACTGTATGGCTCAATGACCATATCGGGTGAACTTCGCAAGGTCAAATAGCTCGAGCGGATGCTGATAAAATACTCCAAGTCTGAGTTAGAAAGATGATCGTCATTAACCAATTCCTTGGGATTGCCCTCACTATACGTGAAACGGTGCAAGGTCATATCTTTGCATGATCGAAATAAGTCATAGGTCTCTGACTCCTCAAAATGTTTAGCAATTCTTTCACTAGCATATCTCATCATTCGAGGCTTTAGAGCAGATTCAATACTAAAGTGTGTGTTGAAATACTCTGCTAACCAAGCATAAACATAATGGGTTGGGAAGATAGCGTCGCACTTTCCAGGATCAGAAGAAAAAACAATTCTATTTAGCCCTTTGTAGATGCTAGCAAGTACAGGAATAGCAAGGCTAAATGAATGACCACGAGCCATCATACTAGCAATCTTAAACACCCCAGGTCTAATCAAGTCGCCATTCCCATGGGGTAGAACAAATTTGCACAATCGACAGACAAGGAAAGCTGACAGATAGGTCTCACGCTTTGTTGCACCAGCAATCCCTAAGTCACTGAAGACTTTGTCCCCTTGTACAGTTCGAGACCGAGTTGTGTTAATAATACTAGAAGGGTTGCTAGTATCCTTAGGGTGTTGAGTCTTGTTCCTTGAAGCCCTATTGGTTGATTTATGGTACTTGACTTTCCTTTTAAACCAAAATTTTATCCAGCTAGTAATTCTCACCACATTTTTCTTTGATTCCTTACAAAGCCGATGATAAACAAGGAATAAATATTCGCAACTGACAGGAAGAAGGAAATTCTTGTCCCTCATATTACTGGCCAATTCTTGGGTGTTTGGCACCACTTCATCGTATATTGCACTCCTAATAGAAAGTCCACCAAGATGACGCAGATCTCATAATGAGATAGACATTTCGCCTATGAAAGTGTGAAGGGTATTAGTGGACGGACATCAAAGCTCACAAAAGGCCCACATAACACTACGTAGTCGGTCATACGAGAACAATGAAGCATAAATTACATTATAAATACCCACCTGATGTAGTACCTCACGATGTTTCCCCAATACATCCTCCAACCACTCCCAATATCCTTCACAAAAAAAAGGCTCTGCTATGGCCTTGAAAATAGGACCCTATGCCACCTTTTGATCCCGAATCGCACTCCCAAGGGTAGGAAATGAGCTAAGATCCTCAACTTTTTCATGGTTAGATGACTTTAATAATAAAACCCTAGAGTGTGACAGGCCTTCAACTAATGGACATGAAGTCTCACGAGCCTATTGCACCAAATGAAAAGAACCATCAAGCAGCTCAAACTTCAAGCCCCAAGCACCAAGGAAAGGAGGGCGAATTGGAAGAGTAGTCCCCTCCTCAATAGCATCACTAGAGTCCTCGAGAATGGTCAAGTATCCCTTCTTGAAAGTCATGAAGTACACAATCACTGATTGACAAAGCCAAACAATTATTAAAAAAAAAAAAATGCATGTGTTGTGGAGAGACATATATATGATCATGGCATGAGTCAAAATAATCACCTATGGTCGAATGGGTGGTGGTGGAAGTGTCTACTTCGCTAGCCCAACATCAAGGCAACTAGCTTGATAGGCGCATTCCCCTACATAAGTCAAACTAATCACCTATGGCTGAATGGGTGGTGGTGGATGTGTCCACTTCGCTAGCCTAACATTAAGGTGACTAGCTCAATAGGTGCATTCCTCTACAAAAGTCAAACTAATCACTTATGGCTGAATGGGTAGTGGTGGAAGTGTTTACTTCACTAGCCCAACATTAATGCGAATAGCTCGATAGGCGCATTCCTCCACATAAGTCAAACTAATCACCTATGGTCGAATGGGTGGTGGTGGAAGTGTCTACTTCGCTAGCCCAACATCAAAGCGACTAGCTCGATAGGCATATTTCCCCACATAAGTTTAACTAATCACCTATGGTCGAATAGGTGGTGGTGGAAGTGTCTACTTCGCTAGCCTAACATCAAGGTGACTAGCTCGATGGGCACATTCCCTCTATATAAGTCAAACTAATCACCTATGGTCAAATGGGTTGTGATGAAAGTGTCTACTTCACTAGCCTAACATTTAGGCGCATCACTCACATGAGTAAAAATAACCAATTATGGTGAAAGGGTAATGGAGTATATTGCTCAATTATTCTTACAAAATCATTATTCTTATGGACAATAATAAAATGCAATTTGCGACGAAGGTTAAAAAAAAAAAAGAAAAAAGAAAAGAAAAGCTGTAAGGTGTATAAAAAAATAAATAAAAAGTCGTTCGGTGCATAGGTTGATGACATAGTGTAGAAAGTAAAGAAAAGTATTCAAAACTTGTGAAATTGATGGTGACATCACACCAAGGTGACATCATTCCAAAAATAAAAAAATAAAAATTATGTGTTGTTAAAGCAGGCTCACATCAATGAGTTTTGGGCATAATGAATATTATATACATAAATATATAAAAAGTCTTACCTTTTGTCAAGCAGAAGGCACCAGTTCACTGTCTCTAGCTTTATCAACGTGGCTCCAATGACAGGACAACAACACAGACTTAGCCAGGCATAAAGTAACCCTCATCAATCATTTATAAAGAAAAACAATGCATATTGGGCGGCGGCGGAAGCAATGCAAAATTAAAACCCTAGCTGTGTTTGCTAAACATTACCTTCCATATGAGGTAGAAGGCTAGTCACGCTATGGTAAAAAAAAAAAAAAATTTGCATGGCATACATTGAAATTAAATCCTTACATAAACATGACCAATCTACTTCAAACCTCACCTTTAATATTAGCAAGCAAGCATCAAATTAGAGTTTTGAAGTGGGGGCAATTTGTAGACACTTAAATTTTTACGTGTCTTGATCATAGTCTGATTAATCAAGACAAATAAATTTTTCTTGATTAATTGGTCAAAATTTTCAAATGGATGTGGGTCCTACTAAAATTATGGATCTTAACTCATTTTAAAATATAGGTCACACCAAAAGAAAAGTGAACCTATTTTGATAATTGGGTCAACCTAAATGTGTGGGCTTATGAAAATATTTTATCAAAATTTAGTGGAATAATTCAAATTTAAATTTAAATTTGAATGCAAATCATGTCCATAAATTAAGAAATAAATTGTCATTTCCTTGGAAATTCAAATCAATTTTGGAGTTTCCAAAATTGATCCTTCTCTCCTAAGCTTATAAATAGAGGCTCTGACCAAGAGGAAGAGACACATTTTTTTGGCTAAAAGTCTTGCAAGCTTCTAAGCAATCTCGAGACTCTACCAAATATTCTTCTTAAAATTCTCTCTAAAGTTCTTCAAACCTAAAAGAAAGGATTATCAAGCACTCCAAACTTGTGCCAATCCTTTCAAGTTGTAAATACAAATTTGGTCTCTTTTCAAGGAGATCATCTCAAGATTTGTTCGAGATCAAGCCATTCAAGCCCTCGATCAAGCCTTTCTTCTCCAAGTTTCTCTATTTGAAGACTTGAAGAAATCCATCAATTTGGTTGATTCAACAACAAGCTTCTGAAGCCGTTGGATTGCAATCCATTTCAGAGATCGAATAAGAGGAGTTGTTCTTTAGTAATAGAGAAAACCATAGAGGATTGTACCCATTTGTTATAATCAAATAAAATTAATTATTTGTGCATTTATTTTGTGTCTTAATTGCAGCTACGAAATTTGTGTTTACATACGGAACCACTTGAATTAATTCATAGTGATATTTGTGATTAAAAATCAATTCAAACTAGAGGTAGGAAAAAATATTTTATCACTTTCATAGATGACTATACTAGATATAGTTATGTTTATTTAATTCGAACCAAGGATGAAGCTTTGGAAACTTTCATTCAATATAAGAATGAAGTTGAAAATCAACTTGGTAAGAAAATTAAAAAAACTTAGAAGTGATAGAGGTGGTGAATATGAATCACCTTTTGGTGAGTTTTGTAAAGAACATGGAATAATTCATCAAACCACCGCTTCTTACTCACCTTGGCAAAATGGAATTGCTGAAAGGAAAAATAGAACTTTAAAAGAAATGATGAATGCCATGTGTGGGGGCATATTTTGTGAATAACAACACGTGGCCAAGGTAACGCCGAAGTGTCAGCCAAGGTGCCATGTGTCTTGGTTATGACGCCAAAGGTGATCTCGGCTAGGCCGGGGTTATCTGAGGAGATATCGGAATCCGAGATGAGTGGATGAGGGACAAGAGTCCTAAAATGGGGAATGACCTCAGTTTGGATAAAGATAGAGTTCTTAGGGAGTTTATCTCTATCTAGCTGGGAGTCCAAGATGAGCATTGAGCCAAAGTCCATTGAAGCTAGGCTTCTACAAGGATCAAGTTAGTGCTAGTTATAAAAGTAAGGCACCCTCGTAGGTCTAAGGTATGCTTTTTGTATTCTGGCTAGTGAGTTAAGCACAATTTGCTATCTTTGAGAGATAATTGAGTACTGACTTGATCGTCGGAATGCCCCTGGGTGGACGAACCATCGTCGGAGTCTTATTTTTCTGTAACAAGATTGTTTGGGCATGATCTATTCTCTTGTGCTCTTCTGCTGAGTTCCTATTTGACAGTGTGGTCAGAAATTAGCACCCACAATTTGGCGTCGTTTGTGGGAAACGTAAGGAGGATAGATGGCCAATGATGGGCAGAAAGAAAAGATTGAGGGCGACATCCGTAGTGGGAGTGGTAAAAATACCGATCCTAATGTTGAGGAGGACAACTGTAATTAAGAACCTCGGGATAAGAATCTCGTAGAAAAGGACATCGGCCAAGAGGGAGACGCATCGAAGAAAGCATGTCAAGGCGGGTATTACAACGGAAGTGACCTCTAGATATGGAAAGATAGATACCTGAGAAGGGATAGCGAGATGAAGGGAATGTCAAACAAGTTGGCAGACCTACAATCGGTTGTCAACTTCATGATGCAGAACAACGTCATGCAGCCACCGTTTCCATTTGAGGACACGTCGATTCCAACGGCCAAGAACGATGCCCAGAAAGGGGGACAGAAAGCAATCCCTCAGCATGACAGGGCAAAGAAGCATTCACATCGGCCTTCATGGGAGGTCGAGCGAGGAGAATCGATGAGAGGAGAGTCTTAGAAGACACCTTGTGCTAAGGAAACTTATGTCAAGGAACATCGGCACGTTTAAGGGAAGGAGCTTTGTTATGACACGATGAATGAAGGGAGGTCCAAGAGGACTCATAACGACACTGGGAGCAGCGCACCAAAAAGGCTAAAATCCATTGACAGCCGAGCTCCTGGACAGACTAAGGAGGATTTGAGGGACTACCTCCAGAGAAAGTGATAAGATGCCGAGGTCACATTTTCGGTCAAGCTGAGAACACCGTTCTCAGTAGAATTGGATAAGTTTGAGGCCTCGAAAAGGTTCCACATGTTGAGATTCCAGATATACGACGGTAAGTCCGATCCTAACTTTCACATCGTCTTATATTTGAACTCAATGGCACTGTATACTGGGAATGAACTGTTGCTCTGCAAGGTGTTCCCCTTATTCTTTGGGGAAATCGCATCAGATTGGTTTCACAAGTTGTCGAAAGGAACTGTGAAAAGTTGGGAAGGCCTGACAGAGATGTTTGTGGCCAGGTTCGTTACAAACAAATTTTAGCCGTTGAGGGTAGACTCCTTGATGGCTCTGAGAATTGGCAAGGATGAAAGCCTCAGGGCTTATGCAAAAAGGTATTATGAGGTTTTTAACCGAATACTAGGGTGCAACTAAGAGTTGGTGGTCGTATCTTTTAAGAACGGCCTAAACAATGACTACTTTCTTTGAAAGTCACCAGCAAAGACGTTGCCAAAAAGTATGGAGAAACTCATGGCCAGGATCGAGAAATATGCGAGAGCTGAAGAAGACATGCCAGGGACAAAGGCATTGAAACAGGAGAAGAGAAACGGTTCGCCGAAGTGAGGCCGAGGTAATACTAGATATAACAAGCAAGAGATAGGACTAAGGGCCGCACAGGTAGTCACCACCGTATTCCAAATTCCGATTTATAAAGTTCTGGAAAGAATCAGGAACTGGCTGTATTATAGAGCGCTAGAAAAGATTCCTGGCAAATTCATGTGAAGAAGCCTGGGAAAGCACTGTGCTTATCACAATGAAGATGGACACCTGACACAGGGTTGTAGAGCCCTAAAAGCACATTTGGAAGGTTTGGCAAGACAAGGTCACTAAAGGAACCTAGTAGATGAGGCCAGAACAAGGGAAGAGCAAGTAAGGTAGCACCAGGTACCGGCAACACCACCTCCACCAGCACCACAACTGCAAGCAGACGGAACTCGAGTGATCAATATGATTTACTTGAAGGTCAATGAGAATGAAGTACGTGAGGAAACTTAGAGGCTAAAGCACTTACAACATGTGTATCAAGTCAAGCAAAAGAGGCCCAGGGTAGACGAGTACCAGGGACCAATGGTGTCCTTTACTGAAGCCGACCAAGACATGGTGTAATATCTACACAATGATGCTCTGGTGATATCCCTCAAGATTGGAGAATGCCAGGTAAGGTGCATTCTAATTGATCAAGGTAACTCTTGTGACGTCATGTATATCAGATGTTACAAGGAGCTCGGCCTTCATCAAGATGATCTGGAGTAGTCTAACGGTCTAATGGTCGAGTTTAATGGAACGCCGACATGACCCCTGAGAGCAATAAGTTTGGAGGTGCAGGTAGGCACCAATAAGGTAAGTACAAAGTTCATAGTAATTGACACCCCCTCCCTTTATAATTTTATCTTGGGGAGGCCATGGTTGCACACAATAAGGGCTATTCCCTCAACACTGTATTAGTTGTTGCGGTTCCCAACAGAGTATGGAATTGAGGAGGTCAGAGGAGACCAGGTGTAGGCAAAGAATTGCTCCATGGCAGCAATAAAATCCATTTACAGCGTACGAGAAGTAGAAACAGTAGAGATTGAGAACGAGGACATGGAGGTCTTGGATGATGTCGGCAAAGAGCCGACTGACAAAAGTGAGGAAGCCTTGAAGAAAATTCTAGTCCAGTAAGGGGATGAAGAGCGCTTCTTCCTTCTCAGCTTAGGCTTGGCCGAGAAGGAAGAAAGGGAGTTAGAAGCCCTACGAGATGCCTGGCATTAACTCCGAGGTTACATGCCACAGACTGAACGTAGACAGGTCAGCTAAAACCGTCATTCAATGATCAAGGAGGCCGACGTTGGTTCATGTGGAGGTAGTAGAGGAGGAAGTGGACAAATTGTTGGAGGCTAGAGCCATTCGAGAGGTAAACTACCCAACTTGGTTGTCAAACACAGTTGTTGTGAAAAGAAGAATGGAAAGTGAAGGCTGCGTGGACTTCACTAGCCTGAATAAGGCTTGTCTCAAAGACAGTTTCCCAGTCCCCAAGATTGATCAATTGGTGGACGCTACTTCAGGGCATGGAATGATGAGCTTCCTGGACACTTACAGAGGGCATCATCAAATAGTAATGTACCCCCTGATGAAGAGAAGACTACATTTATCACCCCAAAAGGGCTATATTGCTATAGAGTGATGCTTTTCGGGTTGAAAAATGTAGGAGCAACATACTAGAGGTTAGTGACCAAGATGTTCAGACATCTGATTGGCAAAACTATGGAAGTGTACATTGATGACATAGTCGTGAAGACCAAAGAACCTGAGGATCATTTGGCCAACTTAAAGACAGTTTTTGACATCCTTAGAACATATCGGCTCCAACTCAATGCTTTGAAATGTGCATTTGGAGTTGGATTTGGTAAGTTCTTGGGATACTTGGTTACCAGAAGGGGCGTTGAGGCAAGCCCAGATCAAATTAAGGCCATCCTAGATTTGAAAAACCTAACGTCGGCAAAACAAGTATAGACGTTAACTGGAAGGGTCGCAGCCTTAAACAGATTTATAAGCAGAAGTTCAGATAAGTGTAAATCATTTTTTAGTCTGTTGAAAAAGGCCATAAATTTCTTGTGGACAGAGGAATGTGAAGTTGCCTTGGCCGACTTGAAAAGATACCTGACCACAACTCCAGTTCTCTCAAATCCGGTACCTGGAGAGGAACTGTTCTTATACCTGGTAGTTTCGGAGCATGCAGTAAGTGCAATGGTAATCAGAGAAGAGAAAGGAGAACAAAGGGTAGTATACTATGTAAGTAAAACCCTAGCAGGCGCAAAGACCAGGTACTTGTCCCTGGAGAAATTGACACTGGCCTTAATGATGGCTTCCAAGAAATTGAATAATTACTTTCAAGCCCACAAGATTGTGGTATTGACTGAGCATCCCTTGAAGTCCCTACTACAACAAGGAGATCTGACGGGCAGGGTAGCCGGATGGGCAGTAGTATTGGACCAATACGACCTGGAATTTAGGCCTAGAACAGCAATTAAAGGCCAGGTTCTGGCCGACTTCATGGCTGAGTTCACACTTGGAGCCATCCCACGTCGGGCTTCGGTGAGCTGCGGCTTAGGATGTCTAGGGGAACAAGAAGAGACCCAGTTGGGAATGAAAAACCCCACAGCAGAGTGGAAAAAAGAAGAGAAACTCAAGCCCTGCAATATTGACATCGACGACTCCTTTCGCCTATTTGTTGATGGGAGTTCAAACCGTCAAGGAGCGAGGGCAGGAGTGGTGTTGGTATCTCCAAATGGGCGAATGTTAGAGCAGTCTATTTGTTTGGGGTTCAATGTCTCAAACAATAAAGCAAAATATGAAGCACTGATCGTAGGATTGAAGTTTATAGTAGCAATGGAAGCCGACGAGATGGTAGTCTTCTGTGACTCCCAGCTTATTGTGAACCAGGCAACATGCGAATATGCAGCTCGAGATGAAAGAATGATAGCCTATGTCAAAGAGGTTGTTAGACTGTTAGCCTTGTTTCAGGACTACCGACTACAACAGGTTAGCTGAGATGACAACAGCCATGCCGATGCCTTAGCTAACCTAGCTAGTGCAATGAAATCAGGGGAGGCAATGACAATAATGGTTGATTATTTGTCAAGCCCAAGTGTGGAACCACTGATCACAAAGTACGAAGCAATATGTGTGGAGATGGGCCCAAGTTGGATGGATGCAATAGTAATGTTCCTTAGAGATGGGAAGCTGCCAGATGATTGCAAAGAAGCGCACAAGACCAGATTGAAGTCAGCTAGGTTTAGCCTAACAGTAGAAGGACATCTCTACAGAAGGTCATTTACTGGTCCCCTTTTGAGATGTGTGCATCCCTTCCAAGTTGAAGACTTCTTGTATGAAATACATAAATGAGTATGTGGAAGCCATGCTGGGGGCAGATCACTTGCTCATAGAGCCATTACCTAAGGGTATTGGTGGCCTTACATGCAGAAGGATGCTAAAGCCTATGTCAAAAAGTGCGTGAAGTGTCAAAGGTTCGCACCTTTGATATATCAACCAGTAGCAGATTTGAACCCAGTATCCAGCCCTTGGCCATTTGCCCAGTGGGGCATGGATCTTGTTGGACAACTACCCCAAGCAGCTGGGCAAAGGAAGTTCCTATTGGTGTAGCAACTGATTATTTCACAAAGTGGGTAGAAGCGGAACCCCTTGCGGAGATTCAAGATATTGATGTGAAGAACTTCCTATGGAAAAACATCATCACCAGGTTTGGGATCCCAAGGGCAATAAAGTGGACAATGGTACACAATTTGACAGTAAGCTAATCAAAAGCTTCTGTGCAAAGTATAAAATCAAGAACTATTACTCTACCCCAAGTTTCCCTCAAAGTAATGGTCAGGTAGAAGCATCTAATAAGACTATCTTAGATGGGATTAAAAAGAGGTTGACGGCAACAAAGGGAAAATGGGTGGAAGAGTTGCCCAATGTACTCTGGGCATATCAGATTACGCCGTAGAGATCAACTGGGGAGTCTTCATTTGCCATGACTTATGGCACTGAAGCAGTTATCCCACTAGAAGTCGGCATTCCAGGGATCAGAACCCACGGATGAGAGAATTGGACTAACGAGGCATTCCTGGCCCGAGATCCAAACCTACTGGAAGAAAGAAGGAAGAGAGCAGTAATTCGGCTGGGGGCATACCAGTAGCAACTTGCTAGGGCTTACAATAAGACAGTCAACCCAAGAGAGTTTCAAGTTGTGGACCTCGTCCTAAGGAAGGTCGTCGGCAACAAGAAGGATCCTAGAGAAGGAAAACTTGGCCCAAATTGGAAGGGGCCTTATAGACTTATCTCGATCGCCGATAATGGGGCCTATTGGCTTAAAGACAGTGATAGCAAAGAGTTACTAAGACCCTGGAACACTTGCAACTTGAAATTTTTCTATCATTAGATTTTTGTTTTTTCGAAATTTATGTTGTTAGCCAAAGTAATAATAAAATTTTAGCTTGATTTTGAAATTTGTGTAATAGGACTGACCAGTTCTTTGGCGATGTTTCTGATTGAAACATGACGAATAACTTAGACTTATTATATGGAAGAGTTAAATTATACTTGCATATAATAAAGTTGAACTAAGTTGGCGATGTTTCTGATTGAAACATGACAAATAACTTATGCTTATTATATGGTAGAGTTGAATTATACTTGCATATAATAGAGTTAAACTAAGTTGAATTGAAACTAGACTTGCCATTAAACTTAGAATGGAACTAAATGTATTTCAGTTAGATTAATAGAGAAACTAAGGTTGAGAACCTCGGCTAGTCTTTGTTTGAATTTGACTTCGGCGAAAGATTATACGTGCTTAATGTGAAAATAAGTGAAACTTAGGTTCACATTAGGGGGCAGAGAGCTGGAGAATGATGAGTAAAAGTTTAAAGTGCTTGGGACTTGTTGAATTTTTATAAAAAAAATTACAGGTTGAAGATTAGCAGAGGTAATATCAAAAGAAGTATCCGAGATACATATTGGCCGAGATGGCCAACCAGGTTGCCAAGCTTGGAAAGGGTGAAGTCTTGAAAGAAGATAGCATGTGAAAGTAAAAAAGCAATACTGGATAACACTTGTAAAAATATTTTGGTATTGTTAAAGTGTTACCTGAGGTGTACAAATGGTTGGCTGAGAAAAACATTCAAGGTTATATCTGGGTTATTACATCCCGAAGTTATTATACAGTTAAGGTATACTTTGATGAAGTGCAAAAATATTCTAAGTATGGAAGCATGAAATGCATGAAAGAAAGCAATAAAACATACATGAGATAAACATTCAACACTTGGAAGAAAAGAGAAGACTTGCATTCAGAAAAAAGGCACTTCAGCCTGGCCAAAGACAACTTGTTCAAATTACAAAAAGGGCACATCGGCTAAGTTTCAAGCTAAACATTGTTCAGACAAAATAGAAGTACAAAGTAAAGATGAAATATCCTAAATACTAGGATTGGTCTGTGATTTCTTGACCTCGGTGGGCAGTGTTGCATTCTTTTCGGCTGCTATATCAGCGTTTATTTCTAGCAAAGTCTGATTTAGACTCATTTTGGCGCACTGGACCTCGGCCTCAAAGGTGGTTGGTTTGGGAGAGACGCACTTGAATACCAAGTCATCCTCCTCATCTTGAGTCAAGTCTATTTGCTCATTGAGGGTGGGAGACTTGGCATCAGTGGTAGCCTTCTCCTCCACTTCATCAGCTTCACCATCCTCGGCATCATCTTCGTCGGCTTCATCGCCAGAGTCCTTGGGCTTTGGAGGGAAAGGCACTTGAAGTTGATTGATGTCTCGGAGGTTGGAGTCCATTGGAACAAGTAATTTGTTGAGCGCTGCCATCCAACAAAGGTAATAACCTCGGTTGCAAGCCAGGTTGACTTGCTGTTTGTACTGGTCACGGACGGCGGCCTGCCTTTCTTTATAAGCCTTTTCATTAGCTGCCTTCACCTCGGCCTCCTTCGAGTCTAGGGCCTCTTGAAGCTTGGCCTCTAAATCAATAGCCTTGGCCTTGGCAGCCTCAAGATCGGCTCTGGTGGCCTCGGCTTTAGCATCGGCCATTTTAGCTTTTTCCTCAGCCAAGTCCTTAGCAGCTTTGGAAGCCTTGGCCTGATCCAGCAGAGCTCGATTGTTGGCTTCGACACGGTTGAGTGAGAAAAGGAGTTTGGAAGCTTCCTTAGTCTTCTGTGCCAACTCCTTTCTTGTCATCTCGGTCTTGACCACGTATGAATGAGCATGCTGGATGGCTTACAAGAAGAAAAACAGATCAGTGAAATTTGACTAAGTATAGGAAGACTACAAAAGAGTAAGAAAGAGACTAACTAAGACTGAATGTTGCATCATAAGGGCGAAGTTTTCGTATTCATGCAACTTGGCCATACGGTTCATGTCTTATGGTAAAAAAATAGCCATTGATAGGGCTGTGCCGACCTCAAGGTTCATTGCGTTGTCACCAGCTGTCAGGGGCCTATCATCCACCATGACCTCAGGAGCCTAAGTCATATTGCGAGGGAAACTGTGGCTACCCTCAGGCTGCTGTGGACTTGCCTTTTTCCACGCCTCACCTTTCGAAAAGGGTTTGAAAAGAAGGCCTCACAGTTCGGACTCCCGCGGTTCTGAATCTAGTCTAACGAGTGCAATGTGAAACTGATAATTACCAAAGAGTCCAAATCCAGCAAACCTTTTTGAAAAATCAATTTTAAATTAAATAATGCCAAACTTAGACTGCTTTGTCAGATACAAAGTCGCCACCTAAATATTTTATTTTTGAGAAATTTAGGAAACCTTGACTTGTGCTGAAGGCCACATGTCCGTCATCACCAAAATTGCCTCGGCTCGGGAACTTTGGTACGAAGGGAAAGGTCATGAATTGAGCACCCCCGCTTGCCCGATCAAAGATCGGCCTCTGCCTCTACTAATCATGATATGTTCTTTTATAAACGTTATGTGTTCTTATTCCGATTACTAAACTAACCTTACTATGTGATGCACACAAGCAAGTATAAACTAATTTGCTCAATTTGGAACAACTCAACTCATGTTTGTTTTCAAAAATGGTTTGAAATTGTCACCTCAAGTGGGCTTAAAGATGCGGATTTGCCACCAAACATAGTGGGATTAAAATATGATTTGCTGCAACAAAGTGGGCTTAAAACATATATTTGTTGAATTGTTCCAATTCAAACAACAAGCCTTCATCCACAGGCATGCATGCAGTTTAGCATTTAAGCACATAGCCTCATGGCAAGCATGCTAATCATGACAACATGGCAAGCACACTCATGCAAGTATGCTAAAGCATAAAAACTTACCGAGTACTCCTAGCTAAAACCGAAACTAGTTAAAAAGATGCATGATCCTAACTATACAAGATGTCTAACGCAACGCATGCAAAGAATGCAATTAATAGGCTCTGCTACTAATATAGCATATGGATCGATTTGAACAACATGCGATTAAACACGTATTCAAAGAAGTATTGAAATTACAATGCAGTTTGAATCGGCGCATGCAAGACAAATGAATGGATGCAAGCATGCGATATGCTAATCGAAATATGTCGACATAAGGCATGCTAATCGAAATATGATCCCTGATCTAACCATTAAAAGCGATTAAATAAAATGGAGAAAGACATGAGGTTGGAAGACATACACATAGGCACGCACACTTATTACAACATTATGCTCTTGCGAAGGAGGGTCCGAAATGAATAACCTAACCAACTAGTTACGCTAATTAAGCTAACTAATTATTACAAATTGAAAACGAATAACTAGTTAAACTAACTAATTATTACAAATTGAAAACGAATAACTAGTTAAACTAGTTAATTATTTACAACACTTAATTAGTCATAACTAATTAATTACAACACGCATTCAAACTACATATTTAAACACTAAATAAGCTTAAAATGCAAGGGAAGCTCATGTACGCGCTCGGTTTCCACCTGAAAATGCACTGCCTTGCTGTTGAATGCCTCTGTTTGCACATCTGAACACCAAAGAAGCTGTCCACTTCCAGAACACCTCTGCTCCACTTCAGGAACACATTGTGCAAATTTCATTGGTGGCCGATAGGGGGCTTGTCGGCTACCAATGGTGGCCGGTCGGCCATTGATGACATGAACTCCTCTTTTTGCTGTAACAAAGAGTAGATAGAGCAAAACAATGTATTCTCACAGATTATTTGCACTCTTTGCCTCTCCTTTTCATGGGGAAATCAAAGGAGGGACAAAATTTAGGTTTACAAACCATCAATCAAGCAATTTCATTGCATGGTGGTTTGTGAAACCAATTGTGCAAGTTCAATAAATGCAAAATGAGACCAAAGGACCATCACCCTATCATGCATGATCAAGGGCGATGGTGACCAAGGAAAATGGCACATTTGTTCAAACTAACGTCCGATTTGAACACATGCAATGCAACACAAAAGATGCTTATCTTGCCTCTTTTACTTGCCAAATTTTGTTTACTCATTTTAATTACCAAAACCAATCTTTAATTGATTTGTCCATTAGTGAGTGTCCTCTAATGGAAAGATGGCTTAAACCACAAGGTGCTTTGGGCATGAAAGAGGCATTACACTTTTGGTAATGAACCCCTTAAGGGATTAAACCATTAGGTGTAACACCTCCATTTCACACTTAGGCAAACAAGGGGTTTAAAACCACTTTCAAAGCAAACCAAAGACTGAAGAATGGAGGGAGATTGAAGAGATTTTAAGTGCTGAAATGAAGTTCAAAACAACACTAAAACATGCTATTAACTTAAAACAATGATAGTTAAAGCCTTAAAACACTAAGCTAGTGAAGGAATTTACACTATAACTATGTAAAACAAGCCTCAACTGAACTAACCAGCCTAAAACAGAGCCAAAACAAGTTATTTCAGAGGCAAAAACATGCTGGACTTAAGCTAAATTAAGCTAGAAAAACATGCTAACATGTGAAGCTATCTAGGTATGCAAACAAGACACAAGGAGGGGAAGCTAACCCCTTCTATTTTGGACTTCAAAAGAAGGTTTTTTAGTACTTTGGACTTCAAAAGAAGGTTTTTACTACTAAAAAACCTCTAAAATTTAGTGGTTAAAAGGCCCAAAAAAGTTGATTTGAAAGTGATGAAAAATGGTACAAAATCTTAACAAAAAAAGAGCAAGAAGGGTGGCCACCCCCTAACTCAAAGAGACCTCAAACCAACACTTTTAAGTCACAAAAATAGAGTTTTCGACAGTTCAAAATCAGCCCAAAAACAGTTGAAATAGATGGCAAAACAAAGATACAAAATAAGCTTAAATAAGGTAAGTACTATACCTTTGAAGCAAAGCACAAAATAGCCAATAATCTAAGCTCAAACCACCATCTAGAGCTCAAACAAGACTCCAAGTAATCTCAGCCCAAAGGTGAGAGTATTTGGTTAAGGGTTGATATGCAAAAGCTAAGGACTTGTGAGCAAATGTGTGCAAAATATCAAGAGAGAGAGAGAGAGAGAGAGAGAGAGAGAGAGAGAGAGAGAGAATTCTAGAGAGAAAGAGATATTTTTGCTCTGATTTTTCTCACCCTCCAAAATGGAGGAGGAACCCCTCTATATATAGAAAAACCACCCCTTGAGCTTAAAAACATCTCACCATACACGTATATGGAGATGCAGCTCAGTGTGCAATAGTTGGCACAACTGTCAATGAATATCTGGAAAAAGGCACTGGTGGTCATCGGCCACTACTGATAGCCAGTCGGCCACCAGTGATGGCCGGCCACCACTGGTGGCCTACCGGCCACACTCATGGCCGATAGAACCATTCCATGGCCGATAGCTCTATGTGGTGGCCGACAGGTCACTAGGAGGTCCAGACACCAAGTTTTGGTCCAAAACAAGACACAAAAAGAACAAGGTTTAAAGGCTTAAAGACAGGGCATTCTGCCGAGGACTTCAGGCGCTCAAAACGAACACAAACACACAATTATCGAGTGCACGAACGATAACGTCTAAGTCTTGAGGACGGTCAAAAATGGGATGTCTACAGTTGCCCCTCTTTGATAGAACTCGGGAGTCATGAAATGACGGGAGTGAATGTTAAAGCCCAGAGACGATCAATTTTTGACAAGGCCGAAGACTTGGACAAGCAAACAAACAATACAAAACAAATAGTTGTGCCCGCAAGCTACCTACGTATCCCTTTACAAGGAATCAAACCAACGTAGTTTTGGGGCAAAATGCAAATGATATTCATGATGTAGGAACACAACTTATGATTATGCAATGAGGCTGTAATGAAATATCTAGATGCAAATGTCATGCAAAGAAATGCTACATTCATACAAACCGAAACAAGGTATAGCAACCTTAAACACGAAAGTAAGTAAGCAAACATGAACCAAATCGCATTTCATGCAGAAAGGATGTAAGAAAATTATGAAAGCTTAATTACGCGACGCACAGGAAAGGTGAGAAACGACACAACCATTGAGCATACCCGAGGTCAGTACCGAGATCCTAACGCGTTGTACGCATGAGAAGGGAAAGAGGGGGTGTGAACACTAGGATGCACCTAAATACTTTTAACCAAAAGGAGTGGTGTAAACATCGAGGCACACCCGAATGCTTTTAACCAAAAGGAGGTGTAAACATCGGGATGCACTCGCGTGTTTTTTTAACTGAAGGGTCCTAATGCGCCGCACGCGAGAGGAGAAGATGTGGTGTGAACACCAGGACACCAGGATGGCAGATTGGCCATTTTTGGTCTTTTCACACGTGGGTCTTTATGTATAGGTCATGGAGGCTTATTTCCTCTATAACCCATGACCGAAATTCCTCACTCTCTCTCTAGACCTTTTTTCTCTCTAAATCCAAGCTTTATACGCATTTTTCAATGCCCCACGCAAAGTTGATTCGCTAAAACCTCTTGATTTCCTTCGTTTTGAACCGATTAAAAACTGATTTTAGTGATTTTTTCTTCATTTTCACCACTTAAGGCTTGTTCCCCTCGAGTTTCTCTTGGGTTTGGCTCCTTTTCCCGGGCTTTGACTTTTTTCTCTATTTTCTCTCTCATAGGGTTGACTTTAGTTGACTTTCGGCATTTTCCATATATTTTTCCCATTTTCTTCATTTTTCATCGACTCTTCATCTATATTCCAGATAGCAGATGACTTTTCACATGATGGGGCTCCTTCAGAGGCGGAATTCTAGGTAGAGTTCGATTCTGATGCAGAGCCAGAGCCCTTACCACTGGGAGTGAGGCCTTTTGACATGGCAAGGTATCATTCCCAGACGCACATTCTGCCTGCTCGTGGCGTTAGGCACTTCACTGATTTCGCTGATGCACCGGCGAACCTCTTACTGAGGGAGCCAGACTCCCATCTTTCAACCGTTGTTGTTGAGGTACGAACTCTATGCACTTGCTCATCTGATGTTCTTTACTTGCATTTTTTGCACTAATCACACTCTTGCACTGCATTTTTACCAATCCGATTGCATTTGTTTTACACTTCATTTTCATCGAACTGTATTTACACTGATTCACCTGTCCTCTGTCACAGGGTGACGCCCGTGTATACAGGAGCTATGAGGCCACAACGGCCAGGGATTGGTATGACGAGCTCCCTATCAGAGTACGAGCCATTGTTGACGAGGCAGGCTTCAACCTATTTTGCTCTGGATTAACACGAGTCATAGCGAGTCGTCCACTTCTTAGAGCACTAGTGGAGAGATGGTGGGACACCAACACTCTCCACCTTCCTACTACCGGAGAGATGACGATGACCCTTTATGACTTTGCCATGATCACAGGCCTACGTATAGGGGGTGATCTGATTCCCCTTGATCCTGATATGGGAGAGTGGGAGGCTGCTTGGATTGAGCTTCTAGGGGCATGCCCACCTTTGTTCCAGACAGCCTAGGTCAGATACAGTTGGTTCGAAGAGTGGTTTCAGGGGACCGAGCTAGAGACAATAGAGGAGATAGAGCACTACGCACAGGGTTTTCTGATGTTCCTCTTCGGTACCACCTTGTTCGCGAACAGGGCAGACATCGTAGGGCTATATTTGCTGAGCTCACTGGTGGTCCTTTCCTGGGTGAGTTTTTACGATTGGGGTGGGACCGGCCTTGCCACCTTGTACGGCTATATGAGCTCAACCTCCCGCAGGATTGGATACTTGATCAGAGGCTATTAGCGAGCATGGGAGGTACACATCTTAGTTCCCCTTTTACACTTTGCATTTTCTGTTTTAACATTTCTTGCTTTATATCTGTTCAACGTATTTACTTTCTGCTTTGTACTTTCTATACTTGTTTATGCACTGTATGTTTTCTGCTTTGCATTTCCTATATCTGTTCATACACTGTATTGATCATATATTCCTGCGTTTTCTCCACAACTACGGGTGTATGCATACTTCCCGACTCTTGCCCCGGAGCCAGAAGTGGAGGTCCCATTGACGGCCCCCTTTTTTTAGGTATACGACGGCCAACTCCGTCGTAGGACTCGCGAGCTCTTTTCTTTCTTCAGGCATTACTTTGACATCGTAGCTTCTCACGAGGTAACCTAAAACACAGTCATCATTTGCTTTCACACTATTCTAATTTACATTTTAGCCATTGACAACAATTGACAATCTACACAACTTCCATTTGTAGATCTCATGGCAGCCATGGGCCACGATACCAAGAGGGGTTGAAGGCTGGTGTAATACAGCCTGGGGCATTTCCTGCTATTGCATTCTACTTGAGGGTCCGGTCTGCTGAGTCTGGTACCTTGGCGAGAAAGTCGTATGCCAGTCTCTAGGTATGCCCGCTCTATTCATACCAATGACACTGCCAGAGTCCATCAGATCAACGGACAGCCTATCCGTTGACAGAGTTATCCAGTTCATGGTGGGCTTGGAGGCGTAATACTTTCGAGTTGAGGGTGATTATGCAGTCTTTATTCAGATGTACCTTATGCCACTTCTGACCGGTATTCGCGGAGGCGAGGGAGCAAGAGCTCTTGTTGCGAGGATGGGGCCTAGAGCGACCAGGGCAGCCAGGGCCTATGGCAGAGGGGCTTTTTAAGCGAGGCAGAGGACCGGGTGGCTGGAGCTGCCTACTACACTCACCTGTTGGCGGTATACTGGGGAGGCATATAAGATTCCGATCGAGCCTGCCGCAATGGGGCATAGATACGCCAGAGTTCCTAACTCACCCCCGGTATGTACCACACTTTTTTTTTTTTTTTTTTTTTATAGTTTTCCCATCTTTTTCTGATATCTGTTCCCTTTGGACATTAATCATTCCCCAAATGCATTCGCAGGCACCCCCAGGATACACCGAGGATCTGCTGGAGCTATTAGCCTTATTCGAGGGCATGATATTGAGGAAGGAGGCACTGCTTGGCTTCCACGACATTCAGGTAATTTCTTCAGTTTTCTCACATTCCAGTTATCAAATTTCTGCTGACACATTGAAACTGACATTTCAATCGAAGACTTCCCCACACTACACTGATACACTGCATCTGACCCATACTGCACTAATGCACTGCATCTAACCCACACTGCACTGATACACTGCATCTGAAATACTGCACTTCCAGACTGTACTCATACATTGTATCTAACTCCTGCATACACTCATTCTGCACATCATACTTGCATCTGATACGCATACTGTGGCTAACATATGACAACCGCCTTTTTAGGTCCCACCCATACTAATAGCACCAGCGGCGGTAATAACAGGACCATTAGTGCCCCTTCCGGTAGCAGGGAGGAGAGAAGGACAAGCTACGGCATACAGCTAAGGTAGAGCCAGGGACGCTCGAGATGAAAGTGGCCTTTCCGAGCCTATTTTGAGTGATGACGAGGCTGAGACCGGCGAGGCCGAGGAGGTAGCGAGTCAGCACGCTGAGCCATCCGAGAGCGGAGATAACGATGTTGGCTCGGGTTCTGCTAGTGGAGATGATGCTGAGTCAGGCTTTGAGGCAGATGGCAGCGACAATTTTGGTTTTGGTTCAGAGAGAGGTGCAGACAGCAGCGCTGACGGAGACAACTCTGAGTCCCTGCCCAAGAAGAGAACGAAGAGGGCCTCCCAAGACTGAGATAGTTGGCGCTGATTTTCTATATTCTTGTTTAGTTTCTTTTTGCTAGTAGTGTTAGCACTTTGTACAGTTTTAGACAGGTTTTATTTGTTTTAAAAACTTGTACTCTTTTGTAAAAAATAACCATGATCGGAATGAAAACCAATCTTTTTGTATGAAAAAGGGTTGTATTTTGCATTCTGAGCACCACACGAGCACCACATTGCATAAAAAACGAGATTGAACTTGATTGATGGAATTTGAACATTGTATTGGCACAAACTTCTTAATCAGGTAATGAACCGACTACCAACAAAACAAGAAAAACAATGTACAACTCAATAAATAATCAAGTAATATACGACTTGATAAAAAATACACAATATACAACCACTCAATAAGCAAGACAAATACAACTCGATAAGCAAAACAAGACAAATACAACTCGATAAACAAATTGAAATAAAATGTCTCAACAAAACTAACTAAAACAAGACAACACAACGCACAAAGAGCAGAACAAAACACAGATTCTCATCACTCTCAATACACATGAAGACCACATAACAGACAAGAATGTTGCCAGCCATGAACCGAGGCTGTCGACCACCAGTGGTGGCCGGTCGGCTACAAAAGGTGGCTGTCGGCCATCGCCACTAGCCGGTCGGCCATCAGTGTGAGGGACCTCCAGATTGTTGCCACCTGTCTTCCACTCAGTGCTTTATCTCTTACAAAAATTGGGACTTCGTAGTTCTTCATTCCAACTCTATTTTTGCCACAAATGGAGCCATTCTTTACCGAAAAACTCTCAAATTGGATTGCAACTTTAGATGGCTCGAAAAAAGTGAATTTTCGGGGTTTCGGGATAAATGCACTATTCCCGCTAAGTCATTCTCCACTGTATTTTTCGTTCCTTCATGCCACGGCTAGGTGTTGGAACTCGGTTACACATGTCTTCAGCCTCGGGGGATAAGAGCTATGTCTGACAATCGAAGAATTCCGAGTTTTGATGGAATCCCGGCGTGACAAGGAAATCTTGCCCCAATCCTGTTTTGGTCACATCCAAGCTTTAAGAAGGATGCGTGGGCTCACTTCTCATGAGGCTCAATCCTTGGTTCACAACGGAGAGTTGGATATTCCCAGTCTCATTTATCAATTTTTTGACACTGGTGACGGCGGCGACCATCTTTGGCAGAGTTTTCGACAGCATGCCCTTTGTTTGTGTATGTTGGCTCATTTTCTTCTTGTCCCAAGTTTCAGAGGGTCTAGCATTCGCTTGATCGAAGTGACCCAAGGCTTGAAAGAGGGCAAGAGTTGCATTGGCTTAGCATTGGCCGAGACTTTGATAAGCTTAGATGTCTTCCATCGACGAGAGACAAACAAATTAGCGGGAAGTCCACTACTTTTGTAGGTAATGTTTCCCACCTTCTCATATATGTTTCTCACATCACTTGGTACTTATGCATTGTTTTTCTCTCAAAGCCCTTTTCTTGCTTTTTCTCTCAGTGCACATCTCTCTATTCTTTCATCCCTCCCCAGATATGGCTCATAGACAGGTTGAAGTAGTGGACTTCTACCCTACATATTCAGCACGAGGCTATTTCTTTCGCCAATAGTTAGTTGATTTCCCGAACGAAGGTTGGTGGTGCCATTGGATGTGCAACAAGTCTACTGCTGACATTACTTGGTGTTGCCCCTAGTTTGATCTGCCCGAGATGAGCTATAGCATGGCTCAGCAACCTGGTATTCAGCTAATTAGCTTGACACACTATGTATTCTACTTTCCATTCCGGTTCAGGCTCCAGTTCGGACATGACCAGACTTGCCCAGAAGAGGAGGTAGAATACCCGGCTTCATTTCCAATCCGAGGTTCACAGTTGGCTCGATACCCCACTGCTTGGAGGACGAGAGAACTTCTGGCTCCTACTCTCAATTTCAGTTGCGCTCTTTCTGGTGAGTGCTTGACTTGGCTTGAACATGAGGCGCAAACTCGGCCTATTTTAGCATCTGCAGCTTCCATGAGCTTAGGGAGGGGATGCCAGAACACCTGACTCATCTATGCCCCAAGTTTATTGCTTTGATCTAACTTTTCAAGTTTTCTTTTTGAATGTAATAAAAGCAACTTTGATTTGCATCGAGAGTTGGAGAACTTTGTATTGAAATCAATGAAATTGGAGTTGTGGGCACTGAAAGTTTTTCCTATTGGTTCAAAAATGGTCTAAGTTGTAAAAAGATTAATTTGAACAAAATCAGCTTTTATTAAAACTTTTCAAAATCATTTTCGATAAGGATCACAACTTGACACACCTGGAATCTATCCTTGAGATGTAAAACCCCGAATCCAAAAATGAAAAATTGCCCCTAGACTGAATAGCACTACTCAGCACTGTAGCCAGCTTTTCTCTCAGAGTGAGGACCACAACCGAACTTTCAGATAATGAGTAGACAAAGATGCCTTGATCAAATACATGGACACAGTTGATTTGGAAGTGTTTATGGTAGGACTTCAGAATGAAGTTGCCTACGTATCCCGAAGATGGGAATCAGGCCTTACATAGTTCGGTGCGGGTTCACTTAGGTATTAACACTCTTCTTTTACGCTCTAACTTTTTCCAAGGCCGCCCTTTCTAGGTTTTCAACCTTGCGAGCTCAGTTTTTCTTTTTTCTAATTTTTTGTGCTCTAACTTTTGCCAAGATTGCCCTTCCGGGTTTTCGGCCTAGCGAGCAGCTCAAGGATAATATTTCTTCAACTTGTCCATGTTGATTGGTTGGGAAAATTCTAGGCCATCTAGGTCTATAAGAATGACCGCTCCACCCGACCAGATTGATTTGATGATGTAAGGACCAGTCTAATTAGGTTTGAACTTGCCCTTAGGGTCATGGATGGGAGCTCGGTCGTCTTTCAGCACCAAATCCCCTTCCTTAAGATTCCGAGACGTAACTTTCTTGTTAAAAGCCCTGGCAATCCTACATTGATATCCTTGAAGATGGTACATTGCTTTTAGCCTCCTCTCATCGAATAACATCAGTTCTTCAAACTTGCTCTGTTGCCAATCCGTTTCTACTGGCACTTAGCCATAACCCGCAGTGACGGAATCTCTATTTCAATCGGCAGAACAGCTTCCATTCCATAAACCAGAGAGTATGGAGTTGCCCCAGTAGATGTCCGAATTAAAGTCCTATAGCCTTAGAGAGCAAATGACAATTTGTCTGGCTAGTCCTTGTAAGTCTCAATCATTTTCTACAAAAATGTGCTTGATGTTCTTGTTGGCGGCCTCAACAACTCCGTTGGTTTGCGGCTGATATGTGGATGACTTATGAAAAATCATGTTGTATTTCTCCAACAAGTCGATCACTTCTTTCTTGAAATGGGAGCCATTGTTTGAAATGATCTCATTTGGGACTCCACAACGGTAAATAGTGTTGTTGCGGGTGAACTTAGCCACATGCGCTGCTTTCAACACTGCATAAGATTGAGCTTCCATCCACTTCGTGAAATAATCAATTGCCACCAAAATGTACTCATGCCCATTTGACCCTTTTGGTTTAACTGCTCCAATGACGTCAATTCCCCAGACTGAGAAAGGCCATGGTGAAGTCATGTTGTACAGCTTCAACGGCGGGATATTCATGCGTTTTGCATGAATTTGGCATTTGTGGCATCGCCAAACAAAACCAATACAATCCTCCTCCATGGTAGACCAGTAATAACCTTGCCTGAGAATCTTCCGAGCTAGCATTACTCCGCTCATGTGTGCTCCACACTCTCCCCCATGGATGGCCTCCATTAGGCGCTTCGACTTCTCTGTATCAACACACAACTTGTGCATTTCCAGATGACCCCTTTTATACAACTTACCTCCGCAGATGATAAACTGAACGACCATTCGCCGTATTGCCTTTTTATCTTTGGCATTTGCCCTTAGTGGATAAACCTCATTTTCCAAGAAGTTCCAGATATCATAATACCAAGGGTTTTGATCTTGCACTTTATCTATTGTGGCGATAAACTCGTAGGTCGGTGTATATCTCTGTTCAATAATGATCGGATGCATCCAGACTCCCAACGGGATGTCTATCATGGAAGATCGAGTTGATAAGGTGTTAGTGAACCTGTTGTTCTCTCTTAGTAGATGCGTGAAGGTCAACTTCTCAAACCTAAGAATCAGAACATCTAGGGTTTGGTAATAGATTTTCATCCTTTCTTCTTTGACCTTCCAGTCTCCTTTTGCTTAAGACACAACTAGATTCGAGTCCCCAATGACATCCAACCTTTTTGCCCCTAATTCCAGGGCGGCTTCCAAACTAGCGATACATGCTTCGTATTCTACCTCATTGTTGGATACTTTGAATCGGAGTTTGAAAGCTAAAGGTATATGGGAATTGTCGGGTGCTATCAGCAACACCCCTATCCCATAACTGTATTGGTTAGACGCTCCATCAAAGTATATGGTCCAAACCTCTTCCTCAATTTGCAGAATAGCCTCATCTGGGAATAGGTATTCTACTGTTTCGTCCTCTTCCACTGAGTGATCTACCAGGAACTCTGCTAGTGCTCTCCCATTGACAGACTTGCGAGTCACATACTTTAAATCAAATTCAGAAAGGAGAAGCAACCAACGGGCTAGCCTACCTGTAAGCTCTGGTTTCTCGAAGAGATGTTTGATGGGATCTAATCTCAAAACTAGAATTATGAAGTGAGCTAACAGGTAGAGCTTCAACTTCCTGGTACCCCATACCAAGGCTAAGCAAGCTTTCTCCAGTGGGGTGTAACGGGTCTCATAGTCTAGCATCTTCTTACTCAAGTAATAGATGGCTTTCTCCACCCTATCTTTAGATTCCTGAGTAAGCATGCATTCCATCATCGTGTCCCTTACTGACAGATACAAAATCAACGGCTTCCCCAGCTCTGGCGGCTACAACACGGGTGAGTTCTAAAGATACTGCTTGATCTGCTCGAAAGCAAATTGACATCGGTTATCCCATTGGAACTTCTTTCCTTTCTTCAGAAGACCAAATAATGGTTCACAAGTCAAGGTTAATTTTGCGATAAACCGTCTTATGAATTTCACTTTACCTAAAAAGCCTCGCACCTCTTTTTCAGTTCTTGGTGGTGGCATTTCTAAGATGGCCTTGATTTTGGAAGGATCTACCTCGATGCCCCTCTGTGTGATCAAGAACCCCGGCATTTTCCTTGCTGTTACACCAAAAGTGCACTTCTGTGGATTTAGCCTCAACCGATATTCTTTGATCCGTTAGAAGAATTTCTTTAAGGCGGTGTAGTGACCCTCTTTTTCCTTGGACTTGACAAGCATGTTATCCACATACACCTCAACGTCTTTTTGGATCATATCATGCAGAATTGTGGTTGCAGCCCGTTGATAGGTAGCCCCAGCATTCTTTAAACCAAACGGCATCACCCTGTAGCAGTAGGTTTCCCACGGCGTAGTGAAGGCTATCTTCTCTTTATCCTCGGGTGCCATCAGAATCTGGTTATACTCAGAAAATCCATCCATGAAGGAGAGCAACGTATGGCTTGCGTGAAGTCCACAAATTCATCGAATGTGCGGTAGAGGAAAGTTGTTATTCGGACTGGCTCTGTTCAGATCTCTGAAATCCACACACACCTGAATTCTGCCATCTTTTTTTGGCACCGGAACAATGTTGGCCAACCAAGTCGAATACTCAGATGCTAGCAAGAACCCTGCATCTATCTGCTTGGTGACCTTTTCCTTAATCTTCAAAGCTCAATCCGGGCGTATTCTCCGCAACTTTTGCTTGATGAGTTAGGCCTCGAGGTCAACAGGGATCCGATGTTGTACAATCTCAGGATCGATTCTAGGCATGTTTTCGTAGGACCACGCGAAAACATCTTTGAAATCTTTTAATAAAGTGACAAAGCGCTCGCGTTCCTCCGAAGACAACGTGGACCCGATTTGGACCAGATGTGGATCCTTCTCAGTACCTACATTAATTGGAATGATTTTATGAACAAGGGGTTTTACAAACCTCTTCTCCTCTCGATCAACCAAATGTTTCAAAAACAGAGGAATTCTTTCTTCGTCGTTTTTATCAAAATTTTGAAAGTCATGATCAATGCAATATACAAGTGGCACAGAGAAGTATTCAAAAACCGCAGCGGTATTCTCATTCACAAGATCCAGCTCATCCAATTCCTTGGTTACAACTGACTCAAAAGAAAAGGAAATAGATGACCTGGACAAAACTACGACATCCGGGTTATCAACCCCAGGAATGCCGGACTCCGACTCAGAAGAACTGGAATCTGATTCCGACTCCACAGACTCTGTGGAATCAGATTCTGGCTCACTACCTGATTCAGAACTGCTAGACAAAAAGCCCTCCTCTAGCTGCCAAATGAGAGAGGGTGCGTCAGATGCATCCAGAATACCACCAGAAGGGTCCACACTTGATTGGTCTCCGATCATGGAAACGGTTAGGTCATCTCCCAAGCTTTCCGGATTGATCTGAGGATCTGAAAGAAGACATGCCAGTGCTGCTCCTATATTAAGTTCACTGCTGTTGGACTCACTTTTTGTGCTTTGTTCAGCCTTAGCAGTTAACTTAGTCTGTTCCTCTGTGGCTTCAGCCTCTTGCAGCTGTAAGTCGAAGAAAATCTCAAAGCAGGGTAGACGTTGTTTCTCAGAGTTCAAACATGGCTCAAGAAAGCCGCAAAATAGGTAGTTTTCCATTTCCCAGACAAAATGGCCGTTCAGAGTTCCCTAAATTGGCTTATGCAGAAGCTCATAATGCTTCCCACTTTGCTTTGCTTTGGCTCTTTCAGCCATTTCTTTTCCTTTTCTCACCCAGTCCTCTTTGGTAGGCGTATAGCCCAAGCTAAAGACATGAGGGTTATGTAGCACTTCGGCCAGTACAGTAATGCCCTTCCGGCCGCTCTTTCCTAATCCCATCCTGGGTATATGCTGTAGCTTGTTCATGAGATACACTGATTGAGCACTGACATATAAACCCTCATCAACAGCTAAGATATTTTGCACCACTCGGGCCTCAGCCAAGGTAAAACCAGATAAGAAAACATCCTTGTTGCCATGTACAATCTCTAATACGGGTGTAGTAACCTTTGGCAGAGGACGTATAGATGAATTCCTGAACATAATGGCTACCCTCTTTCCAAGAGGGTACTTCAACATTTGATGCAAGGTAGAAGAAACGGCTTTTACTTGTTGCAGCCAGGGTCACCCAAGTAACAAGTTGAAAGTAGCCAGAACATCTAGGACGTGAAACTCAATATCCTGTTGGGCTGGCCCGACCTGTGTTTTGATTTGAACTGTTCCCACCATCTCTTTGCTTGTGTTGTCGTAAGCTCGGATCACCTGGGCCGTTGGTACAAAATCCGTTGGCTTCAAGCCAATAGCATAGGCTGTGTGAGACGGACAAACATTGATTGCAGACCTAGTGTCAACCAATACAATCGGCACCCACTTCTCTCTACACTCAACTGAGATGTATAGCGGTTTGTTATGTGCAGAGCCTTCGGGCAGTAATTCCTTATCGGAGAAGGTCAAAGCTGGCGTAGCACCTTCTGGGAAGACAAGTCCCACTAGTTGTTTCGGGTTGGTGTCGACAGACAACTTTGCTTTATCCATCGCTGACAGTACAGCTTGTTTGTGTACTCGCGAAGCCATAAGCAACCCCAGATAGATATGTCTACTTAGATCTTCCTTAACTTCTTTAACATAGCCTTTTCCTTTAACAGTTTTTCCCTATATTTTTCAGCCTCCTTGTCCTTTTCGGATGCTTCGGGTTGGTCTAAGTGTGGGGGCTTGAAGTACCGGCCGCTTCTAGTCATATGATCCACCTCCTTAGAATACCAAGTGTCGTCTAGCAGGTCCTGGTCCCAATCTTCATCGGTGTGGGCAAGATGCAGATCATCATCTTCCCACCATACTCCTCTGACAACCAACAAGCAATTGTTCGGTTTCGTTGTAATTACTTTTACATCACACATCACAGTTATCCCCCGCAGGGTGTTTGGCTTTTCTAACTTTCTGACTATTCTCATCCCTTTCCTGTTCAAACCGCTTCGGTACGGCTTCTTGTTTTGTATGAACAATACAAACAATGCCCGATTCCTGAGCTGAATTCTTAATACTGGTGCTCTCCGACAGTTTCCCCTTGCTTTCGGTCGTTTCGGCCCTTGTAGCAATTCCTGCTTCTGGCTCTTCCAGCTTTGGTTGAAGTCCCTTATCCATATTAGGTTCATCATTGAGCCACCCAGAGTTGTCTATCGACCTGTTCAAATTGAACCAGTTAATGTGCACATATTTTGAATCTTGCTTATCGAAAAACTGCAGATTGTTGATGTCTTCCTCCAGGTCGGCTAAGTCATCTAATCCCTGGCTTGGGCCATCCTCCTGGACCACACTGACCTCCATTCTTGTTGGCAACTTCACCTCTGGTTTGGCCTGATTGGTCAGTATAATATAATGGCATGGGTTATATTCCTCCTCAGAAAAATCTACGGGGCCCTCAGGCACTGGATTGGTATGCTCCACCAAAGCTGATCTCCCTCCATCTTCCACTGTCACCACCACGGGTTCAGTTTGGATTATTGACGTGTTCATCATGCACAAGTCTGTGCTCTCAGGGATGAACAATGCCGACTTAGGCAGGTGAGAGGGGGTGATATATATACTGGGGTCGTAAAGGACGACCAGTGTATGGATGAGGTTTATTTGTCGGGGTGGAAGGGGGTTGGTTATGTGGTGGGAGAGGATTTGTAGTGATGTTGGGTTTTTCAAGAGGTGCTATCACCTTATTGTCAATGAGATCTTGAATCTCATGACGTAATGTAAAGCATTGATCAGTATCATGGCCATGCTGTTGGTGGAAAGCACAATATTTGGCCGGGTTGTGTTTCGAAGGGAGAGGATTGGGCAGTGGGCGTTGTTCTAATAGCTTCAGATGCCCTTTTTTTTATTAGGACCCTTGGGGCTGCAAATAAGGACATATGGAGTGGGGTGAAGACCCTTTGGCCTCGGGCCTGATGGCTTGAGGTTTGGGAGGTTGTATTGGATGTGCCGGTAAAGGGGTTAGCAGTCTTGGATGTAATGGTGACCATGCTCACATCTGAAGGCCTTGCAGCTGCACTACTGCAAGTAGTCGCATTGGAACTGCTTGTGAAAGCCCTCTTGGGCTGCTCCTTCTCGTGGTCTATCATACCCTACTTTATTGCATCCTCAATTTGTATCCCTATTTCGTGGAGCTCAACAAAAGTAGACAAATGCAACACTATCATCTTCTGTAATAATCTTCCTTGCAAGTTATGGACCACCATTCTGATCTGGTCCTTTTTAGATGGCCGGATAGTCATCATAGAGGCCTTGGCCCTCCACCATGTCACAAAATTCGAGAAGCCCTTATTCAGCTCTTAGCGAGTTGCTTCGAGATCACGAGTAGTGATCTCAATCTGAGTGTTGTAGGAGTACTGCGTTATGAAGGCCTCGGCCATTTCCTCGTAGTTTCTCTTCACAAAGTCTTCAAGTTTGGCATACCAGATAGCCGCTATACTCGATAGGGTCTAGCCAAAGAGCAACAACTTCTGTAGTCTGGTGAGACCCATGGTTCTTAGGATGTCAGAGAATAGCCGTAGATGGACCATAGGATCCCCGGAACTGTCAAACCGGTCTATATACGGCATTTTGAATCTATCTGGCAACATTACTGTTGAATCAGTATAGCCATCCTTAATATCAGGGATCGAATTCACACCCTATGCCGTTTAAAGAGCTTTTCCAGCTTGCTCACTTTCAGTGCAGTAGGGTCGACCTCGAATTCAAACGACGCCTCTGTCGGGTAAATCGGTGGCTTGGAGGTCTGAGGTGGGATAGGATCCGCCTGAATGCCCGCATTTTCTTGGACATTGATTGTGACCCTAGGTGCCGGGATTCCTGTTGGTGGTGCATGGGATGCTGAGGCTACTGCAAGTTGTGGCTACTGTTGTTGAAGCCTTTCTATTACCTCTTCTTGGCGGGCTACAACCTCGGCTTGGCGAGTTGTGGTCTCAGCTTGTCGGGCAGCATCTAGCTTCATGTTCTTAATAGTTTGCTGGAGTTGATGAAGTATGTCTTCCATGTTGATTGGAGGACTTTGAACTTCCAGAACTGGTGAATACTCTCTGTCTAGAGTAGAAGTAGATGATTGGGCCTAACTGGGCATAGGCGAGGTAAATGGTGACTGCTGAATTGGCAAATTCTGCCAAATCCTTCTCCGTCTAGTAACCGGCAGGAGTGAAACAAACACTGGTTGTCCCTTGACTAGATCCCCAGGTCTACAAATCCTTCTAACTCAGGTCCAGAGTGCTTAGAGGGTAACAGAATCATCTGAAGCAATGGTGAAAGACTACCTTGCAAAAAGAAAATAAAGCAAAAAGAAATAAAAATAAAAAACCGCACAGCACCTCGGCTCAGACAGAAACAACACGCAGTTGCAATCATAAGCTGGAGAACTGTACTCAAACACTAATTTCTGCCCCAAAACTAATACCCAGACTTGCAACTGATACATACATTCCTGCAGAGTTTCACTTTAAAAGCACGTATCAAGCAAGTGAGAGCCAAAACACCCCTATGATGGGGTAGGGTTATCCTGTCCTAATTTCGTCAGGAGCTAAGGATTCACTATGCAAAACAAGCAGTTTCAAACAATTCCTGTATTCGGGTGAGCAATCTGTCCTAGTTTGGAACAGTCTTTATGGTTTCCGATATGCAACTAGGCCGATTGGTCAAAAAGGGTAACTTAGCAAGACCACCTAATATACCTCTCAAACCTAACACCGAGAAGTGAAAGGAGGATCAAATGGTACAGCGGTAGTCCAGATCCAAGAGTTGTGTTCTCATCGTGGCAGAGCCCGCAACCAGTCAACCTTTTGGCAAGATTTTCCAAGCAGGCCTTCGGCAAACCGCTCAGGAATAGCATATGGCAAACACTGTGACTTAGGCGCATCGATGCAAATGCAAAGAAACACATAAGTGTAGATAAAACAACATATCATGAGTTCGAGTCAAGTTCTCTAAATCTCCAGTAGAGTCGCTAGAAACTGTGGACTCGTTTTTTCTGCGCCCCGCCTTTCGGAAAGGGTTTGAAAAGAAGGCCTCATAGTTCGGACTCCCGCGATTCTGAATCTAGTCTCACAAGTGCAATGTGAAACTGATAATCACCAAAGAGTCCAAATCTGGCAAACCTTTTTGAAAAATTGATTTTAAATCAAATAATGCCAAAATTGGACTGCTTTGACAGATACAGAGCCGCCACCTAAATATTTTATTTTTGGAAAATTTAGAAAATCCTGACTCATGCCGAAGGCCTCATGTCCGTCATCACCAAAGTTGCTTTGGCTCGGGAACGTGAGTACGAAAGGGAAAGGTCATGAATTGAGCACCCCCGTTCGCTCGATCAAAGATCGGCTTCTACTAATCATGATATGTTCTTTTATAAATATTATGTGTTCTTATTCCGATTATTAAACTAACCTTACTATGTGATGCGCACAAACAAGTATAAACTAGTTTACTCAATTTGGAACAACTCAACTCATGTTTGTTTTTTGCAAATGGTTTGAAGTTGCCACCTCAAGTGGGCTTAAAGATGCGGATTTGCCACCAAACATAGTGGGCTTAAAATATGATTTGCCACAACAAAGTGGGCTTAAAACATACATTTGTTGAATTGTTCCAATTCAAACAATAAGCCTTCATCCACAGGTATTCATGCAGTTTGACATTTAAGCACATAGCCTCATGGCAAGCATGCTAATCATGGCAACATGGCAAGCACACTCATGCAAGTATGCTAAAGCATAAAAACTTACCGAGTACTCTGAGCCAAAACAGAAACTAGTTAGAAAGATGCATGATCCTAACTATACAAGATGTCTAATACAATGCATGCAAAGAATGCAATTAATAGGCTCGGCTACTAATATGGCATATGGATCAATTTGAACAACATGCGATTAAACACATATTCAAAGAAGTATTGAAATTGCTATGCAGTTTGAATGATGCGTCGAGCCTCGGTGTATGCAAAACAAATGAATGGATGCAAGCATGCGATATGCTAATCGAAATATGTAGGCATAAGGTATGCTAATCGAAATATGATCCCAAATCTAACCATCGAAAACGATTAAATAAAAAAGAGAAAGACGTGAGGTTGGAAGACATACACACACGTACGCACACTTATTACAACATTATGCTCTCGTGAAGGAGGGTCCGAAATGAATAAGCTAACCAACTAGCTACTCTAATTAAGCCAACTAATTATTACAAACCGAAAACAAATAACTAGTTAAACTAACTAATTATTACAAACTGAAAACGAATAACTAGTTAAACTAACTAATTATTTACAACACTTAATTAGCCATAACTAATTAATTACAACACGCATTCAAACTACATATTTAAACACTAAATAAGCTTAAAATGCAAGGGAAGCTCATGCACGCGCTCGGTTTCCACCCGAAAATGCACTGCCTTGCTGTTGAATGCCTTTGTTTGCACATCTGAACACCAAAGAAGCTGTCCACTTCCAGAACACCTTTGCTCCACCTCAAGAACACACTGTGCAAATTTCATTAGTGGCCGATAGGGGGCTTGTCGGCTACCAATGGTGGCCGGTCGGCTGCTGGTGGTGGCCGGTCGGCCACTGATGACATGAACTCCTCTTTTTGTTATAATAGAGTGTAGACATATTAAAAAAGTGTATTCTCACAGATTATTTGCATACTTTGCCTTTCATTTTCATGGGGAAATCAAATGAGGGACAAAATTTGGGTTTACAAACCATCAATTAAGCAATTTCATTACATGATGGTTTGTGAAACCAATTGTGCGAGTTTAATAAATGCAAAATGAGACCAAAGGACCATCACCCTATCATGCATGATCAAAGGCAATGGTGACCAAGGAAAATGGCACATTTCATCACTTTTGAGTATGAAATGTCTCATTTTCCTTGTGTTCAAACTAACGTCCGATTTGAACACATGCAATGTAACACAAAAGATGTTTATCTTGTCTCTTTTACTTGTTTAATTTTGTTTACTCATTTTAATTACCAAAACCATTCTTTAATTGATTTGTCCATTCGTGAGTGTCCTCTAATGGAAAGATGGCTCAAACCACAAGGTGCTTTGGGCATGAAAGAGGCATTACACTATTGGTAATGAACCTCCTAAGGGACTAAACCATTAGGTGTAACACCTCCATTTCACACTTAAGCAAACAAGGGGTTTAAAACCACTTTCAAAGCAAACAAAAGAGTGAAGAATAGAGGGAGATTGCATAGATTTTAAGTACTGAAATAAGATGCAAAATAATACTAAAACATGCTATTAACTCAAAACAATGATAGTTAAAGCCTTAAAACACTAAGCTAGTGAAGGAATTTACATTACAACTATGCAAAACAAGACTCAACTGAATTAACCAGCCCAAAACAGAGCCAAAATAGGTTATTTCAGAGGCAAAAACATGCTGGACTTAAGCTAAATTAAGCTAGAAAAACATGCTAACATGTGAAGCTATCTAGACATGCAAACAAGACACAAGGAGGGGAGGCTAACCCCTCCTATTTTAAACTTCAAAAGAAGGTTTTTACCATTGAAAAACTTCTGAAATTCAGTGGTTAAAAGGCCCAAAAAAGTTGATTTGAAAGTGATAAAAAATGGTACAAAAGCTTAACAAACAAAGAAGCAAGAATGGTGGACCACCCCCTAACTCAAAGAGACCTCAAATCCACACTTTTAAGTCACAAAAACAGAGTTTTTGGCAGTTCAAAATCAGCCCAAAAATAGTTGAAATAGATGGCAAAACAAAGATACAAAATAAGCTTAAACAAGGCAAGTACTATACCTTTGAAGCAAAGCACAAAATAGCCAATAATCCAACCTCAAACCACCATCTAGAGCTCAAACAAGACTCCAAGTAATCTTATCCCAAAGGTGAGAGTATTTGGTTAAGGGTTGATATGCAAAAGCTAAGGACTTGTGAGCAAATGTGTGCAAAATATCAAGAGAGAGAGAGACATTTTTGCTCTAATTTTTCTTACCCTCCAAAATGAGGGAGGAACCCCCCTATATATAGAAAAACCACCCCTTGAGCTTAGAAACATCTTACCATACACGTGTATGGAGATGCAGCTCAGTGTGCAACAACTGGCACAACTGTCAATAAATATCTAGAAAAAGGCACTGGTGGCCGTCGGCCACCACTGATAGTCGACCAGCCACCACTGGTGGCCGACCGGCCACACCTATGGCTGACAGAACCATCTCATGACCGACAGCCTTGGGTGGTGGCCGACAGGTCACCAGGAGGTCTAGACACCAAGTTTTGGTCCAAAACAAGGCACAGAAAGAACAAGGTTCAAAGGCTCAAAGACAGGGCATTCCACCGAGGACTTCGGGCGCTCAAAATGAACACAAACACACAATCATCAAGTGCACGAACGATGACGTCTAAGTCCTGAGGACGGTCAAAAATGGGATGTCTACACTCAGACCTCGGCCTTTTGAGCAGTTGGGAATCAGATGCTTCGTCCTCGGCTGGCCTTTCTCAGCAGCCATTTAACTCTTCTCAACCTTAGCCAATTTCCAAATTGGCACCGTGTCCTCAGATTCAATCTGAGTCACTGTGGCCTTGGCTTTGGCCTTCTTCAATCTTTTTAGCTTTGGTTTTGATTGGGATGGAGAAGGCGAGGATTGCACCGTCACAACCCCTGGGATGTTGGCTAAAAGGTCTTCAACAATTGCCAATTTTGCAAGCCCATTTCGTCGGTAGTAGAAGTGACTGTTACTTTGGTACCAAAATGGATTGCTGGAAGTGCGGTAGGTGGGTTTACAAGATCATAAGCCTACGCCTCAGAACCTTGACATTTGCGGCTATGAGTTCTGCCTGCTGGTACATTTGGCAGAGCTCGACGTCGGCGTCGGCGCTGTGATGTAGAGATAAGTTGGGGGGCAGACGTTGATGCAACCTTAACTGGATTAGAAGATGAGGCTTGGTCTGGCCTTCGTGAGGAGGTGACTATTGGAGTTCTAGCAGAGGGAGGAGTCCTACTCCTCTTGGGAACGTCGAACAAGGTAGATTTGTAAGTTGGAATATAGTTGAGCAGCATAGGGGCTTTGCGCTGGTCAATCGGCAAGCCTAACAGCCTTTTCAAGTCCTTGTTGGGAAAGAATGACTAGTGAAAATCTTTTGAGGGTTAAGAGAGAGCTACAAGAACAAAATTCATACATTAAAACATATAAGGGGAATAAAGTGATAAGTCTTAAAGCAGAAAAGTTGAGAATTGGTTCTTACCCTTATCTTCTTTAAACACCAATCGGCATAGAGGATAAAGATGAAGGTCGTCGTTAGGTGCAAATTCCCAATTGCTTGAGACGATGAAGTAATCATCTCCAGCATCTTTGTTGGAGTCTGTGAGGTCGGCTATGAGTTTGTAGGCTGTGGATCTCGGCTTGAGATAATAGATGTAGCCTTTTTCGGATTTCAGGCCACACATGGTATAACAATATTGGATGTCGGCTAGTGTTATCCTAGCATTTTCTCGGCTAGCTAGAGCAATTATACCATTGATGACCCTATAGGAGTTAATGGCCGTTGCATCGGGTTGAGCTTGTAATAATGAAGGATTTCTTGGAAAAGAATGTCTAAAGAAAACCTAAGTCCATACTCTATGAAAGCAATTACTGGGAAGGGCATAGAATCCTTATCAGGCATGATAGAGTCCTTCTCCCCATCCAGCCTAAGATGAACATTGGCTGGGATGGAAAACTCTCGACAGAAGTACTTGATTTTTTTTGGGGTATCTACCCTCCACCTGAACATACCCATGATGTCGGCTAAAGGAAGAAGGTGCAAGATTTCAGAAGATAGTGGTTGGTGTGGGTTTGAAAGACCTCGCCTAAACCTTAAATAGGAACTGGGTCGAGGGTTTTTCAAGATCTAGGGGAATTTGTTTTAATTTTCCTGGAGATAGTGATTTGTATCAAAACCCAAGGCCTAGATCTATACTGAAACAAGAAATCAAGGGAAAGATCTGGAAATAAGCAAGAAAAACAGAAAAGAGCAATGATTTAGACTCAAGAAAACAAACAGAAATTCAAGAACACTATGTAGGTGTGTGTAGCTGTGCAAAAGTCAAGAACAGTGACAAACTATTAAAGCATCAAACACATGAACAGTGCGTACGTGTGCATAAGGGCCATGAACCGCGTGTGTAGACCTAGAGACAGATTGAACAACTAAGTTGCAAACAAGCACATTTGGCACCCAAAATGATGAAATTCAAAGTACAAGTAAAGATTCAAAAAAACACAAACAGATTCACAATGGCAGCAAACAGTGTATAAACATGTAATAGAGTTCAAAATGAATCAGAGACCGAACTTAAGGGGGAAGGAATTATAAACTTACTGAGTGAAATAAATGCCGATATGAAGGTTGCAGGAGTCAGATGACAAGAATGATCGAAAGCAAATGATGAAAAGTGCGCCGGAGGTGGTAAATATAGCAGTGGCAGAGCTTGAAAGGAATGGCAATGGAGGATTCAGGAGAGAAGCTTTAGAGAGAGTAAGCTTGAGCAAAAATGAAGGAATGCAAAGTGAAATGACAAAGAGAAAGAAGTTGTTTTGGTTAAAAATTCGAAAGGGCGGCAAACCATAATGGAATGCCTCTGACGACATGTTTGTCAGACGGCGTGGATAGACGCGACGCGATCTGATAGCGCGTATCAGGTACGAATCAATAAGAGTGCGATGCATGGAGAAAATGGTTAAGTAAATTGTACGTGACAACTTATGCGCAGATAAAACTCATGGAGTTCTTAATTTAACGAAACAAAAACCTCAGGTATAGAAGCGATCTCAGTTAAGGAACTTGAAGAACTTGGTTCTTGGTTTTTGGTCATTGATAAAGTAGACTGCAGAGTCTTGGTCATGAGAAGCCGACGTGTGATGATATCGGCCATGAAGGATGGAGTAAGTCTTAGTCGACGTGTGTAGACAAGCCCGCGGGGGACCTCGCTATAGTTCGGACTCGATTTGTGTCACGGTTCTTAATCTGAACCAAAGAGTCCAAATCCGGCAAATCGTTTTGAGAAAACAGATTTTTTTGAAGAAGTGCCAAACATGGACTACTTTGCCAGATACAGAGTTGCCACCTAAATATTTTATTTTGGAAAATTTAGGAAACCCTGACTCGTGCCTAAGGCCACGTGTCCGTCATCACCAAAGTTGCCTCGGTTCGGGAACTTGGGTACGATTGGGGAAGGTCACTTCGTGAACACCCCCGCTCGCCCGAGCAAAGATCAGTCTCTACTAACCATGATATCTATTTTTGAAAACATTGTGTGTTCTTATTCCGATTTTTAGTCTAGATTTACTATGTGATGCGCACAGCAAACAAGTATAGACTGGATCGCCTGAATTAGAACAAAACATTTCATGTTTGTCTTTTTGAAAGATGGTTTGATGGTGCTACTCACAAGTAGGCTAAGACGTGGATTTGCCACCCTCGGGTGGGCTTTAGAAAACATGATTTTGCCACTATCTAGTGGGCTTAAAACACACATTTGATGAATTGTTCCAATCCAAATAACCCAACCTTCACCCATAGGCATTCAGGCAGTTATATCACATAAGCAATTAGCCTCATGGTTAGCATGCTATTCATGGCAGTCACTCACACGCATGCAAGGATGCTAAAGCATAAAAACTCACCGAGTACTCCAAGTCAAAACAGAAACCGATTAGAAATCATGCATGATCCTAACTATATAGAAATGCCTAATGCAACACATGCAAAAATGCAACTATAGCAGGCTCGGCTATTCTAAACATGGCATATGAGATGCAACAGCTATCAAGTATTCAACTTGGAATTGAAATACAAATGCAGTTAGTATGATGTGCCGAGCCCGGTGCATGCAAAGCAGATGAATGAATGCAAACATGCTATCATACTGTATGCTAATTGAAACATGCCCTAGTCTAACCATCATAAGCAGGTAAATAAAAGGGAAGAAAGACGTGGGGTTGGAAGACATATATCACACTCACGCAAACTTATTACAATTATGCCCTCGCACAGAGGGTTCGAATAAAATAATATACAGTCCCAAATGAATAGTACAGTCCAAATAAATAATACAGTCCAAATATGTACAAAAACCCTAATTAATTACCAAATTAACTAAGAAAACAATAAACTGGCATGCAAGCTAGGGATTGCCTTGACTATTCTTCAGATGATGAATGATGCATATCCGGGTTGCCTTTGCGCGGAAATCCACTGTGATGCCCCAATTAGCCTCTGTTTTGCAATAATTTTTGGAAAGCGCGCCAAGCACCAGAAGACTGCTGATTCTTGATTTGCTGCAACAGAGAGCAGGAAAGGGGCATGGCAATGTATTTTCACAAATGTATGCATGCCTCGATCCTCGTGCCACCAATCACGCATCTCGATGCTTGATGGCCGAGGAGCCAAATTGCACAACTCAATATGAAATGAATGCACATGAAAACACAACAAGACCTAACTCCATCATGGATGATCCGGAGTGTCGGTGACTGGGGAATTGAGACACGTTCCGTCACTCGGAGTACGAAACGTACGTCATTTCCCGTGCTCGGGCTAACTCCTATCCCGAACACAATGCAATATGCATGACATGTATGAAATGCAATTAAGATACAACCTAACATGCGAAATGCTATGAAATGGTATACACGACGCACGAGATAACATGGCATACACAATGCGCTAACATACAACCTAGCATACACAATGCTATGGAATGAAATGGCATACACAATGCATAATGGACTTACACCAACATGAGTGGACCTCAGCCACACTCACGTAAGAGGCCATTGGATGAAAATGAGACACTCGAGATGCGTGCACACGTGCACGCAAACCGAGGACCGACCCTAAGGCACCAAATGCCACTCTAACAAAGCATGGCAAGGCATGGAATATGGCATACAAGCATGCAAATTTTAGTACCAAAATGTGATGCTAAACAGCCCCAAAACATGGAAACATGGCAGCCGATGCATGAGATGAATCCCGAAACATGAAATTAGGTACATGGAATGATCTATAGCTATGCAAAGCATGCATTATTTGAACATGAAGTGTGAATACAGAATCAAGACAGTCCCAAAAAAAGCATATTTCCAGTTTTAAGAAAGGCCAAATAGTGAACACAAATAGGGCTAAATCAACATGCAAAAATGGCCCCGAAAGAGAGATAATGAAGCAAGTAGTAGCTTTTGGCCCTAAATGGCCAGGAGACCTTTAAAAAAGTTGAAGAGGGACTCAAAATTAAGCACTTTACAGTTTACAACAAGCCACGAAAAAAAACACAAGTATGGCTAAACTATTATGCAAGAAATGGGCCAAAAGGGAGACAAATAAGCAAGTGATGGTTGCTGGCCTCAAACAGAGGAGGGACCTTCAACAAAGTTGAAGAGGGGCCCAAAACATGGCATTTTACAGTTAGTGACAAAACCCAAAACAGTGCACATGAAAGCTTAAAATACTATGCAAAATAAGGCCTAAAAAGAGGTTTAAACACAAAGAGCAAAAAGGGAGCTTCAAACAGCAAATGTCCCTTGATAAAACATGAAGATGGGGTTAAAATAAGGCTATTTAAAGTTTGGACCAGAGCCCAAAAATACAAGCACAAGGGGCTAACAAAACATGCAAAAATAAGACCAAAAGAGGGATAAAGAGGCAAGTGACAAAAGGAAGCCTCAAACAGTGAAGAGCCCTTTGAAAATGTTGAATAAGGGCTCAAAATAAGCCCCTTTTCAGTTTATGACAGAGCTCAAAACAGTTTATAAATAGGCCTAAAATACTATGCAAGAAAGAGGCATACAAGAGAGCTAAAGAGGCAAGTGGTGGCTAGGGACCTTAAACAGGGAAGGACCCTTAAACAAACATGAAAAATACCTCAAAATAATGCTATTTTCAGTTAGGATTGGAGCCCAAAAATGCAAGCAAGAGGGGCTAATATATTGAGCAAAATAAGGCAAAAAAGAGGGAGAAGGAGGCTTACCCTTGTAGCCCAATGAAACAACAACTCTTGGCTTGAGAAGTGGTGCTCCTAGCCTCTGGAAAGAGCCTCCAAGCTGCTGGAATGGAGTGTGGATTGGTTGGCTTGGAAATGGAGTAGAATGGGTGTAGGATTTGAGAGGTTTTGAGGATTGAAGTGTAGAGAGAGAGAGGGGCAATGTAGGAGCTCAAGACCAAAATTTCTAACCTTCTCCAATGTAGCTGGAGCTGCTGGATATATAGGCAAAAGAGGGGGGAGAAAAGGGGGGAAAATGAATTCAAATTTCCCCCCAAAAGTGTAGCCCCCCGGATATACAATCTGAGGGGAAACAAAATACATATTTGTAATGTACCAAAAGAGAGGAGGAAGGCCGGCCTGTTAGAAAGGTTGCAGGTGGCTGGCTGGCCCTCCTCATGGCCGGCCGGCCAAGGGTCAAAAGGTTCAAGAAACATTAGTGGCCGGCCACCTTTGATTGATGGCCTCCCATGTGTGCTCAACACAACCATGTGGTCAAAAACTGGAGAATGTGAACCAGGAGAGAGAAAAGGCCACTTTTAGGAGGGGTTCAAAAGGGTCACACACAATTACTGGCCGGCCATGTGATATTGGTGGCCTCCTAGGTGTCCACAACACAAATATGTGGTTTGGGGCTAGAAAAAGTGGTCTTAAGGTGGTCAACATTGGCTTCCAAGTGAGAAAAATGGGCGACGGAGGGCGATGAAGGAATAAAACTGATCGTCAGAACAATTACTGGCCTCCCACCCTTCTACGACCTTCCCAATAGTGAAACAGAGGTCCTTGCCAAAAATGAATTCAAACTGATGCAAAATGAGGGTTCGGGGGCCGAAACGCACAGCCCAGGGCCCCGAAAACTGTCTGTTAGGCACCGGAAGTGGTGTTCGACCACGAAGTTGGTCTCTCGGACCACAGTGTCCCTCAAAAGGGAGGAAATAAGATGCATGCCAAAAATCGGAGCAAACGGAGGTGGTTAAGCGGTCCCGAACCGAGGCACACGGCCAACGGCTCCGAAAAATCAGAAACTGGACTCCAAACGGGCAAAATGGCCTACGACCACGAAACGTAGCCTACGGCCATTGAGAGATGATCTACGAGACCTCTCCCTCCCTTCTGGAAGAGAAATAGAGAAAACCGAGCCTGGTTCGTAAACCGAGGCAAAGCATGAAAGAGTCCGGAAGTCCGGAGGCAAGGCTCGCAGCCGAGACTCTGAAACCTCTGAACGAGCACGATATGCAACATCACCAAGTGCTCAATCGGTGACGTCTGAGTCTTAAGGTCGATCAAAAATGGGGTGTCTACAGTTGCCCCTCTTTGACAGAACTCGAAAGTCATAAGTGACGGGAGTGAATGTCAAAGCCCAGAGACGGCCCATTTTTGACAAGTAGAAGACTTAGACAAACAGGTGAGATAAACAGAGATGTTCCCGCAGGCATGCCCGTAGGCAGGGGGCAAAATGCAAAATGGTATGCACAAGGCCAGATGTGACTTGATGATCATGCAAATACAGCAAGCTGTAATGAAGCAAGTATTCGCACATAGATGCAACAGTTTTAAGCAAGAATGCAAAGCAATAACTACATTTTATGCAGTTAGGAATGCAGAGAATTATTCAATTCTCGTCACGTCTCACACAGAGAAGATACGATACCTGCGCGATTCGTCTGGTCGCACCAGCTTCAAATGAGCCGTTCATACAATATCGTGCCTGCAAAAGAAAGAAATTCAACAAGCACAACATATCTAACAACATATGTTCAATGTGACATAGAATGCAGACAATCGCGGTGTCGATGGAAAAGTGCATCGCAATGCGAGAAGAAACGCGAGTGGCAACGCGAGTTTAAACGCGGAGGCTTGGTAATATCAAAGAGACGTGCATAACAATGCAAGTATGTGCATGAGAATGCAAGTTATGTGCATGATAATACAGAACAAGCGTAAACCAGGATGTATGTTTGTCACAAAACAACGAGCAAGGAAATGCGCGTTTCGGCGAGGGTGACTCGATCGCGGCCTCCGGTTCACCTCCCAGAGAGGCTACAATATGTTCAAAAGGATATATCTCATTTTCGATGAGTAATGATGAGACACGCATCGGAAGTTGAAGCTGAGGTTCCAGCGGAGTGATTTCGCGACAAAAAGTGCACTTATCTTGTACTTTTTCAGGTCCCGAGGACTCCAATCCTCCCCAAAATTTGCAGGGACCTTGGGGGGCATGTGGGGAGCACCACCGGCCATCTTTATTGGGAGAGGGAGGCCACCGGCTAGTTTTTGAAAAAGAAATGGCCGGCCTGCCAGAAAAAGTGGCCGGCCGGCCACTTTGCCAAATTTGGGGCAATTTTGTACTTTCACCCTCTTTTCTTTAAATCCACTCATCCAAACACTTTGTGCTCACAAGTGCAGCTCCAAAATCATCTCCTCTAGCTTTCCAAAACATTTTCTCCCTCAGATCTGTGCTCTATACGCGTTTTCCAACGTCCCACGCAAGTTGTTTTCGTGAAATCTTTCAGTTTTAAGCACTTTGAATTGATTAAATTTTGATTTCGGGGCTTCTTTTCTCATTTTCGCCACTTGAGGTGAGTTTGTCTCAATATTTGGAACATTTTCTCAGGAGTTGACTTTTGTTGACTTTTTCATTTCCTGAGAGTTGACTTTTGTTGACTTTTCCCAATTTTGGCTCATTTTTACTCATTTTTGCCCCTTTTGCAGATTTTCTGAAATGGCTGGTCATTTCCCCCACGGTGGAGGTCCTTCGGGCTCTGGAGGTGATCCCGATATCATGGTTCTGCCTCCGAGGGTTCGACCCTTCACACCCGAGAGGTACGACCCACCGGCACATATTCTTCCGCGGGCTATTTTCTATCACTTCCCGATTTCGACGAGCGAGCACCCGGGGATCTCCTTCTGCGGGAGCCAGAGTATCACCTCTCCCATGAGGCACGAGAGGTATTTACTTCGTTCTTACCTTTTCTGCAACATATTATGAATTTTTCATGCATTCTGTTTGCATTCTGAACACACGGTTTAATCACTTGAATTTTTGAACACTCAGCCCATAAATTGATTATGAACACACGGCACACACTGGTTGAGAATTGAACACACGGCCTAAGCACTGATTTTCTGAGCACACAGCCCGAACTAGAGGTGAACACGCAGCACACACTGATTTATAGTTGAACACGCAGCCCAAGCACTGATTCCTTGAACACACAGCCCGAATTGAAGGTGAACACGCAGCACACACTGATTGAGAGTTGAACACGCAGCCCAAACACTGATTTTCTGAACACACAGTCCGAATTGAAGGTGAACACGCAGCACACACTGATTGAGAGTTGAACACGCAGCCCAAACACTGATTTTCTAAACACACAGTCCGAATTGAAGGTGAACACGCAGCACACACTGATTGAGAGTTGAACACGCAGCCCAAACACTGATTTTTTGAACACACAGTTCGAATTGAAGGTGAACACGCAGCACACACTGATTGAGAGTTGAACACGTAGCCCAAACACTAATTTCCTGAACACACAGTCCGAATTGAAGGTGAACACGTAGCACATACTGATTGAGAGTTGAATACGCAGCCCAAACATTGATTTTCTAAACACACAGTTCGAATTGAAGGTGAACACGCAGCACACACTGATTAAGAGTTGAACACGCAGCCCAAACACTGATATCCTGAACACACAGTCCGAATTGAAGGTGAACACGCAGCACACACTGATTGAGAGTTGAACACGCAGCCCAAACACTGATTTCCTGAACACACAGTCCGAATTGAAGGTGAACACACAACACACACTGATTGAGAGTTGAACACGCAGCCCAAACATTGATTTCCTGAACACACAGTCCGAATTGAAGGTGAATACGCAGCACACACTGATTGAGAGTTGAACACGCAGCCCAAACACTGATTTTCTGAACATACAGTCCGCTTACTTTATTTTGCACACAGCCTATTCATTATATTTGCACGCAGCTCATTCCTTCTATTTGCACACAGCTTATTCATTTTATGCTGAAATATGTATTCATTCTGAATGCAGGTGACTTTTCGCACCGTGCGGGGATATGGCTCTACCGCGGCGAGAGATTGGTATGCCGAGCTCCCGGAGGCTATCTGGGATTTAGTTGACTTGGCGGGGTTTGGGCCCTTCTGTACTGGGCTATCTCGTTGTTCTGCCAGGAGGACGTTGATGGCCGCCTTGGTGGAGAGATGATGGGACACCACCAACTCCTTCTATTTTTTTGCCACGGGGGACTTGACTATGACCCCGCTTGACTTTGCCGTATTGACTAGCCTTGACGTGGAAGGTTGGCCCATCCCTTAGGATGAGGACATGGGCCAGTGGGAGGCCGCTTGGATATATTTACTGGGGGCTCGCCCGCCTGTTGATAGATCTTCGGACAGAGTCCGATACACCTGGTTCTCTTCCCATTTTCGGAGGGTGGAGATGGAGCCCGGGACTCCTGAGGAGGCAGCACAGTATGCTTGTGGTTTTCTGATGTTCCTCTTCGGGACTACTTTGTTTGCCGATAGGGGGAACACTGTTGGGCTATATCTGTTGAGTGCTTTGGTGGACCTATCACAGGTCAGACGGTATGATTGGGGTGGCGCCGGCTTGGCTACTCTTTACTGCTACATGAGTGCGACCTCCCGCGGACGGGGGGACTTACTTGGCGGCTATTGGAGAGCTTGGGAGGTACTTTCTGCCCTCTTGATTCACATTTCTGCCCCTCATTACTTGTATATTGCACACACGGCGCACTTTACACTCTGTATTTTGCCCTCAGCACTTTGCATTTACATTCTGCACTGTTTTCCACAGTTATGGGTCTATGTGTATTTCCCGACATTAGCCCCAGAGTTGGTGGTGGAGGGGCCCCTCGTGACCCCGTACTCACTTGTATTTGAAGGCCAGCACCGGCCAAGACCTCGGGAGTCTCTCATTTATCTACGGTAGTATTTCGACACGGTGCGGTCGATGGAGGTATTTCAGAACTCTCGGTTCTTTGTGTTTTCATCTTTGATTTGTCTTGTACCTTCCCGATTTCTGATTGATTTATGCATTGGTTATCCGCAGATCACATGGCAGCCCTGGGCGCCCTTAGGTGAGGGTTTCCGATTCCAGTTTGCTGGAGGGCGGGGTGCCTCCCGGTATAGGATCCTATTCGAAAGGCCAGTTGGTAGGGCCTGGTTTCTAGGGGAGCGCTTCTTGCGTCAGGTATGGGGCTATACTTCTCAGGACCCTCCCTCAGTACCCCCAGTTGGTATGCGGATTGCTGATAGGCTCTCTTCCCGGGATGTTGTTAGTGCTATGTTGGGTACTGATGCCTTACTTCATCTTGAGGAGGGGGATTATGCTACTTACCATCACATATACCTGATGCCTCCATTGATGGGAGTCCGTACTCCGACAATGAGGCTTGCTGGTATGCCATCTTCGAGTCAGGCCCAGGCTCGGGCTGCAGACGCCCCTTCCACCAGCAGGACTGGTACATCTAGAGGTGGGGGTGGATTGGTTCCCCCGATTCCTCCGACTCATCATCATGCTGGGTGGCCAGACATGCTGACCGAGTTGACGGGATGGTGATTTGGGACTCCCTACCCGATCCCAATAGAGCCTTCCCTGCTTGATCACAGATACGTCAGAGATTCCGATTCACCACCAATATGCTTTTACTGCTTCGATTTATCAGTCAGGCACTTGGACATTCATTCTCTTACTGATTGTTTTGCATTTGTGTCTATAGCCTCCTATCGAGTATGTGGATGAGATTCTCGGGATGATGGCCGCGCTCGAGGGCATGGTCCTGCGGAGAAAGGCACAGTTGTCTATTATGGGTGTCCAGGTATTGTCCAGTTTTCTTGCATTTATGATATTTCCGATGACATGCTGATTTTGAACATCCTACTGCATTGATAGGCTACTTGTGTAGAGCGCACCTGACACACACCCCACTTACACACTGTATTTACATGTACCCGCTTCATGTAGTTTTCTTGTATCTGCATCTAATGTACCTTTTTCAATTGGACTCTTTATTTTCAGATGCCTCCGGTATATGCTCAGCCGCAGGCCGGGCCACCTGGGCCTTCTCGGGGAGGTGGGCCATCTTGGCATTTTCGAGGAGCTGGGCCATCTGGGCCTTTTCGAGGAGCTGGGCCATCTAGGCCTTTTCGAGGAGCCCGAGGAAGGGGGTCGTCTCGCAGACGCAGAGCACACATTATAGAGAAGGAGCTCGGTGAGGATGAGGAGGAGGAGGCTGCAGATCGTCAGTCAGAGACATTTGTTGACAAAGAGGAGGGCTCCGGTCTTGGCTCTGGGAGTAGAGGTGAGGCTAAGGGAGATCCTGAGGATGACAGTTCCGACTTGGATGGTGATGGTGGTGCAGAGGCTATTTTGCAGAAGAGGATGAAGAGGGCCTCTTGTTCCTGCTCTTGAGAGCATTGATGTTGCGGTTCCCTGTTTTATTTACCTTTTTGCTAGTAGTTGTAGCACATTATACATTATTAGGCAGTTTTATTCTTTGTAAAACTTGCGCCCTTGTTTGTAAAATGTTGCAACAAACGCAACATGATGGAATGAAACAGCTTTTGAAAAAGGGTTGCATTTTAAACTCTTAGCACCATATCGCATCATTTTGCACCATAATGAGATTGAATGGAAATGTGCATTGTGCATTTGCCCAGTCAGGTAGTGAACCGACGCAACAACTTAACTTACTAAGATATAACAAAACCTTAGCAAGTTTACAACTCGATAAGCAAAATACGACAGTGCTGACAATTTAATAAACAAGACTCAACAAAAATTGCTTAAACAAAGAGTAACAACTCAAAAACATGAAACACGACAGCTCGACAAACAACTCGATAAGCAAAACGACAACTCGATAAGCAAAACAACAACTCGATAAACAAAAACTCAACAAAACAAAGAGTACTTCGGACGATCTGGGCAATGGAACGCATCCGAAACAGAGGGAAATGGAGGCCTTCGACATACCCGCCGCATGGAAATGCTTGAAACTTCCTCCTAGAGGGTAAAACAGGCCCAAAGACACACATTGGAGCATGGCCGGCCACTTTTAGGAGCCGGCCGGCCAGCTTTATTGCAAAGGGGAGACCACCGGCCAGTTTTTTGAAAAGGAAATGGCCGGCCTGCTAGAAAAGGTGGCCGGCCGGCCACTTAGCTCAGCAATCGTCAAATTTTTGACACGTGTCCCCCGAATAGTGTCTTCTCCTCTTTAAAAGCCTTAGCTCCGTGGTTCATTCAATTCATCTTAGTTTCGCACAAAAATGGAGGCGTTTCTCGTTGAAAATCTCACATCTTGGATTGCATCTCTAGATAGCTCGGAAAAGTTAAACTTCCGGGGTTTCGGGTTGAATGCACTATTCACGCTGAGCCGTACTCCGCTGCACCTTCCTTTCTTCCATGCCGCGATAAGGTTTTGGAACCCGGTGATGCATGTCTTTAGCTTCGGCGGGCTAGAGGTATGTCCAACTTTCGAAGATTTTCAAGTTTTGATGGAATCTGAATGTTATGAAGAGATTTTGCCTTAGTTTCGTTTTGGCCACGCCCAAGCTTTAGGGCGGATGTGTGGACTTACCGCGCATGATGCTCAGTCTCTGATCTGTAATGGGGAACTGGATATCCTCGGTTTGATTCATCGCTTTTTGTGACATGGCGACCATCATTGGCAAGGTTTCCGACAACATGCCCTCTGCTTGTGCTTGTTATCTCACTTCCTGCTTGCCCCGGGCCTGGGTGGACCCAACATCCGTTTGATTGAAGTTGCTCAGGGCTTGAAGGAAGGGAAGAGCTGTATTGCTATGGCATTGGCCGAAACGCTGATGGGCTTGGACGCTTTTCACCGTCAGGAGACGACCAGATTTGCGGGGAGTCCACTACTGCTGCAGGTAATGTTTCTCACCCAATCTCACATATGTATTTGTTCACATCACTCAGCCCTCAGGCTCGGCTTTTCTCACAAAACCCTTGTCTCACTGTTCTCTCATCGCACGTCTCTCTGTTCTTTATTCTCTAATTTTTCATCCTTCCCCAGGTATGGTTGATGGATAAATTGCAGGTTGTGGACTCTTGCCCTGCCTACTCAGCCCGCGGCTACTTCTTTCGACAACGCTTGGTTGATGCGCTTGATGAGGGATGGTGGTTCAATTGGATGTGCAATTTGTCTGCTGACCGCATTGCTTGGCGCTGTCCTTGGCTCAATCTTCCAGTAATGAGCTATAGCATGTCCCGGCAGACTGGGGTCCAGCTGATTGGTCTGACTCACTGTGTGTTCTATTTTTCGTTCCGGTTCCAGCGCTAGTTTGGCCATGATCAGATTTGCCCGCCAGAGGGTATTGAGTACCCGGCTGCTTTCCCGGTCCAAGGCGCACAGTTTGCCCGATATGCTACAGCATGGAGGACTAGAGAGCTCCTGGCCCCTGCTCCCACTTTCAGTTGCATTTTGTCTGACGAGTGCTGGGATTGGCTCAATGAAGAGGCACAGATTGGGCCTAGCTTGGCATCGGCCCGGCTAGCTCGGGAGGCGCGAGGACACTGACTTGACTATGCCCCGGATTTATTGCTTTATTAGTACTTTCAAGTTTTCTTTATGAGTGTAATAAAAAAGCAACTTCAATTGTATGCAAGAGCAAGCGAACTCTGTGTTGAAATCAATGAAATTGAAGGTTGTGGTACTGAAAATTTTCTGCTTTGGTCCAAAAATGGTCTTAGTTGTAAAAAGATTAATTTGAACAATGTCAACTTTTATTAAAACTTTTCAAAACTATTTTCGATATGGATCAAAACTGGACACGCCTGAGATCTGTCACTGAGATGCACAACCCCGGATCCTGGCAACTGGAAAGTTACCCCTAGTCTGAATAGTACTGCGGCACTGTGTGGCAACGGAAAGTTACCCCTAGTCTGAATAGCACTGTACAGGAGATTGCGATAAGTGCTGATGGACAAAGATGACCGAGATGATCAAATGGACAAAGTCGATCGGGGAAAAGTTTATGGCTGAACTCCAGGATGAAGTTGCCTACGTATCCCAAAGATGGGAATCAAGCCTTACGTAGTGCAGGCTTAAGGTACACTCGGGTATTTAACCTCTCCTTTTTAGGCTCTAACTTTTGCCAAGGCGCCCGTTGCAGGTTTTCAACCTTACGAGTTTTGTTTTTATTTTATTTTCATTCTTTTCTTTTCATTTTCATTTCTTTTCTTCTTTTTCCCTTTTTTCTTTTTCTTCATTTCTTTTTTTTCATTCTTCTCTTTTCTTCTTTTTTCTTTTTTTGCTTTTTGTATATATTTTTCTTGCTCTAACTTTTGCCTGGGTCGCCCTTCCAGGTTTTTGGCCCAGCGAGCCTCTCAAAGGGTAAAAGTGTAGCTTGGTCCATGCCAAATGGTTGTAAGGTTTTGAGGCCATCCGTATCCAGGAGAGTGGCTGTTGATTTGCAAGAGGACTCATCTTCAGCTCTTCGAGCACATCTGACATCTTTGCCCCTAGCTCGAAGGGTACTTCTGTTCTAGCTTTGCAAGCTTCTTCTGATCTTCTGATCTTCTTGATCCGACTTTCCTGGCCTCTTGTTCGAGGGTTGCTTCAAATCTGGCCACATAGGCCTCACATTGTAGTTGACCGTTGAACATTCTGAATCCCGGTTCAAGGTTTGAAAGTGAGGGGTCGAGTCTCGAGGCTGAGAGCGATCCTAAGCTGTAAAATCTCAAGAGCAATTCTACACAGGTCTTCGTAGGACCGCGCAAAACATTTTTTTGAAAGTTTTTAAGAAAGCGACAAATCGCTCACGCTGAAGACAGTGTAGAACCAATCTGGATCAAGCCAGGATCCTTCCCAGTACTCACACTAACAAGCATGATTTCATTCATTAAGGGCTTAGCACGCCTCTTTTTCTCTCAATTGATCAAAATTTTGCAAAACCCGAGGAATTCCTTCTTCTTCGTTTTCACCGCAATGTTCAAAAAGCTTTTGGAAAACTTAGGTCGATGCAATGAATTCAAGGCACAGAAAAGACACAGCTTCTAGTCAAATACTGCCATCTCATTTGGAATTTTGTAAATTTTAACTGCACACCTAAGCAAACACAAAAGCATGAAAAACCATTGCTGTTCATTCAAATCTGTTGGCGTTATTGGCTCCAAGGCAGAAATAGACTCAAAACAAAACGAAAAGACAAACGCAAAAACAAAATGGTGACGCCCGAGGTAACACCCTCCCGGAATCACCCAACTCCTATACAACAGGACTGACTCGATACAGCAAGACAGACCCAAAACAAAAGAGACTGACTCAAAACAAAAAGACAGGCTCAAAAACAAAATAATAAGACTGACCCAATACCTAAGTCAGAATGTACAAAAACCAGCATTCACAAATGCTCAAAACAGTGCGTGCCATACACCATATCTGAAATAAACTGAACGCTGCTCGCAGGTGGTTCATCCCTCAATCACAACACATTATCCTCCACAAGTTCACTGATCAAGTGTCGATAGACTTTGCAGGACCTGGTGCGGGGATGACCCCGTTGTCAATCAAATTTTGTATCTCGTGGAGAAGACGGACTCAACTGTCGGTGTCATGACCGGTTTGTTGATGGAAAGTACAGTACTTAGTCGGGTCATGCTTTGGAGGGAGAGGATCGGGTAGAGGCCGTTGCTTTAACGGTTTTAGATGTCCTTTCTTGAGTAGTACCCCCAGGGCTTTAGACAAAGACATATAGAGTGGGGTGAAAACCCTCTTGCCTCGGGGTAGATAGTCTGAAGTTCGGGGGTTTGAAGTGGATGCACCAACAAAGGGGGTGGCTACTCTTGGTGTGGTGGTGGCGACCATGCCCACTTCGGAAGATCTTGCAGCTGCGTCACTGCTGGTGGTCGCATTCGAACTGCGGGTAAACGCCCTCCTGGGCTGCTCCTTCTCCTGGTCAATGAGGCCCTGCTTCATAGCGTCCTCGATCTGTACTCCCATCTCATGCAAATCTGAAAAGGTAGGGAAGGGGAGCACGATCATTTTCTACATTAGTTTGGGCTGGAGGTTGTGCACAACCATCTGTATCTAATCCTTATCCGTTGGCCTAATGGTCATTATTGAGGCCTTGGCCCTCCAGCGGGCCACGAATTCTGAGAAGCCCTCCTTAGGCTCCTGCCTCGTCGTCTCAAGATCACGGGTCGTACTTCTCAAGCTTGCTCAATTTCAACGCTGTAGGGTCGACCTCAGTCTCGAAGGGTGAGTCCAGTAGATTGGTAGGTGTTTTGGACAGCTGGGGTAAGATCGGGGGCGGAGCTGCCCCTGTAGGAATGTCTATACCCTCCTGGGTATTCTGAACATTCCTCGTTTTCCCTGGTGCGGGAGCTCCTGCTGGAGGAGGAACTTGTTGGGAAGCAGACGCGCTGCTTTGCTGTTGCAGCCTGGTGATGAGGTTAGCCTGCTGAGCCATGATTGCAGCCTGCTGCTTGGAAAATTCCGCTTGGCGGACAGCGTCTTGCTGTATGAGTTTCATACTTTCTTGCATCTGACGCATCATTGCCTCCATCCTTGACGTGTTCTGCTGATCCATCTAACTGATTGGTTTCTATCCTCGCAGAAAATCGAGACCTCACCGACCGTTCATCAAGGGGTGGATAAGGGCTACGATCCGTAATCGGTGATCTGTGCATGATCGCCTTTTACCTCGCCCGCAAAAGAACACTGATGGCCCTTGAACTGAATCTCTGACTTGACAAAGTTTATCAGCACAAGTTCGATGAACCTCGGGGGATATTGGAGCCTTCTGAAGCTATGGTTCTAGGACTACCTAGCAAAAGAGAAAACAGATAGCACCTCAGCTCAACTTCACCAAAACAGACACGAGCATAGCAGGTGATCGTGTTCCTCATCAATTTCGCCCCAAAATTTCGCCTCAACTGATACTCTCGGCAAAATCAACCCCAAAATATTGAACTGGTGCCCGCAGGCCTGATGCCCAAACCTGCAAACTGATACATGCATTCCTGTAGAGACGCACTCTAAAAGCACATAACAAGCAAGTGAGAGCCAAAACACCCCTATGTTGGGGTAGGGTTTCCCTGTCCTATTTTTTCAGGAGCTAGGGTTTCACTACGCACGCAGCGGTTTCAAACAACCTATATCGGGTAAGCAACCTGTCCTAGTTTGGAATGGTCACTACGGATTTCGATATGCACTAGGTTGAATGGTCAAAAAGGGTGCCCCAGTAAAACAGGGGTTTGTGTTTCCATACTGGCAGAGCCCATAACCGGTCAGCCTTATGGACATGCCTTGACAAGACAAGCCTCCGGCAAACCGTTCAGGAATAGCAGATGGCAAACACGGTGTCCTAGGCGCACCAATGCAAATGCAATGCAAAGAAACACACAAGTGTAGTCAAAACCAGATATCATGAGTTCGAGTCAAGTTCTCTAAGTCCCCAGCGGAGTCGCCAGAAACTGTAGACAAGCCCGCGGGGGACCTCGCTACAGTTCGGACTCGATTTGTGTCACGGTTCTTAATCTGAACCAAAGAGTCCAAATCCGGCAAGTCGTTTCGAGAAAACATATTTTTTTGAAAGAAGTGCCAAACATGGACTGCTTTGCCAGATACAGAGTCGCCACCTAAATATCTTATTTTGGGAAATTTAGGAAACACTGACTCGTGCCTAAGGCTACGTGTCCATCATCACCAAAGTTGCCTCGGCTTGGGAACTTGGGTGCGATTGGGAAAGGTCACTTCGTGAACACCCCTGCTCGCCCGATCAAAGATCGGCCTCTACTAACCATGATATCTATTTTTGAAAACATTGTGTGTTCTTATTCTGGTTTTTAGTCTAGCTTTACTATGTGATGCGCACAGCATACAAGTATAGACTGGATCGCCTGAATTGGAACAAAACATGTCATGTTTGTTTTTTTGAAAGATGGTTTGATGGTGCTACTCGCAAGTAGGCTAAGACGTGGATTAGCCACCCTTGGGTGGGTTTTAGAAAACATGATTTTGCCACTATCTAGTGGGCTTAAAACACACATTTGATGAATTGTTCCAATCCAAATAACCCAACCTTCACCCACAGGCATTCAGGCAGTTATATCAAATAAGCAATTAGCCTTATGGTAAGCATGCTATTCATGGCAGTCACTCACACGCTGTAGACACCCCATTTTTGACCGACCTTAAGACTCAAACGTCACCGATTGAGCGCTTGGTGATGTTGCATATCGTGCTCGTTCAGAGGTTTCAGAGTCTCGGCTGCGAGCCTTGCCTCTGGAGTTCCGGACTCTTTCATGCTTTGCCTCGGTTTGCGAACCAGGCTCGGTTCTCTCTGTTTTCTGTTCTAGAAGGGAGGGAGAGGTCTCGTAGATCATCTCTCAGTGGCCGTAGGCTACGTTTTGTGGTCCTAGGCCATTTTTCCTATTTTGAGCCGTTCCGGTTTGAACCGTCGAGCCAAGTGCCTCGGTTCGGGACGCCTAACCACCTCCGTTTGCTCGGTTTTGGCATGCATCCTATTTCCTCCCTTTGAGGGACATCTGTGGTCCGAGAGACCAACCGTGGTCGAACACCACTTCCGTGCCTAATGGTCTGGGGCCCCAGGCTGCGCGTTTTGGCCCCCGAACCTTCATTTTGCATCGGTTTGGGTTCATTTTTGGCAGGGACCTCTGTTTCATTGTTAGAAAGGTCGTAGAGGGGTGGGAGGCTAGTAATTGTTCTGGCAACCAGTTTTATTCCTCAATCGCCCTCCGTCGCCTGTTTTTCTCACTTGAAAGCCAATGTTGACCACCCTAAAGCCACTTTTTCTTGCTCTAAACCACATATTTGTGTGGTAGACACCTGGGAGGCCACCAATATCACATGGCCGGCCAGTAATTGTGTGTGACCCTTTTGAACCCCTCCTAAAAGTGGCCTTTTCTCTCTCCTGGTTCACTTTCTCCAATTTTTGACCACATGGCTGTGTTGAGCACATATGGGAGGCCACCAATTTGTGGTGGCCGGCCACTAATACCACTTGACCCTTTTGACCCTTGGCCGGCCGGCCATGGGGAGAGCCGGCCGGCCACCTAAACCCTAGCAAGCTGGCCGGCCATGATCCTCAGGGTTGGTACATTACAAATATACCCTTCTTTTCCCCCCAGATTTTGTATCCAGGGGGCTAACTTTTGGGGGGAAACTTGAATTGTTTTCCCCCCCATTTTTCCCCCTCTTTCTCCCCCTCTTTTGCCTATATAAACAGCACCCCAGCTCTGGTTTTAGGGGTTAGAAAAATTGCTTTTGGAGCCTTGCATTACATCTCTCTCTTTCCCTTACTTCAAGCACCAAAACCACCCAAATCCTACATCCTTTACTCTACAACCCATAGCCCCACCATTCCATCCTCCATTCCAGTAGCTTGAGGTTGTTCTTCAGAGCTTAGGAGCACCCAAACTTGGGCCAAAAGCAGCTGGAAGTTGAGTCTTCAAGGGTAAGCTTCATTTTTTCTCTTTTGTGTTTCATTTTGTTCAATATTTTAGTTCCTTGTGCTTACATTTTTGAGCTCCGACCCTAACTAGAAATAGGCTTATTTTGAGCTATTTTGCATGTTTGATTAAGGGCCTCTCACTGTTTGAGACTTCCTTTTTGCACTTGCTTCTTTACCTCTCTTGTATGCCTATTTCTTATGTAGTATTTTTGGCCTATGTATAAACTGTTTTGAGCTCTGTCATAAAGTGTAAAGTGGATTATTTTGAGACCTTATTCAACATTGTTGAAGGGCTCATCACTATTTGAGGCTTCCATTTTCCACCTGCCTTTATATCCCTCTTTTGGCCTTATTTTTGCATGATTTTTTAGCCTCTTGTGCTTCTATTTTTGGGCTCTGGTCCGAACTATAAATGGTATTATTTTGACCCCCTCTTCATGTTTCATTAAGGGTCTTTTACTGTTTGAGGCATCGTTTTTGTACTTTGTGTTTAAACCTCTTTTTTAGGCCTTATTTTGCATAGTATTTTAAGCATGCTTGTGCACTGTTTTGGGTTTGATCATAAACTGTAAAATGCCATATTTTGGGCCCCTCTTCAACAATGTTGAAGGGCCCTCCTATGTTTGAGGCCAGAAACCATCACTTGCTTCTTTGTCCCTTTTTTGGCTCATTTCTTGCATGAGAGCTTAGCCATACTTGTGTTTGTTTTTGTGGCTAGTTGTAAACTGTAAAATACCATATTTTGGGCCCCTCTTAAAAATTTTAGAAGGGACCTTCTCTGTTTAGGGTCAGCAGCTGCTACTTGCTTCATTATCTCGCTTTCGGGGCCATTTTTGCATGCTAGCTTAGCCCCATTTGTGTTCACTGTTTGACCTTGTTTAAAACTGTAAATATGCTTTTTTTTGGGCTTTCTTGATTCTTTCTTCACACTTCATGTTCAAATAATGCATACATTGCATAGCCATAGGTCATTCCATGCGCCTAATTTCATGTTTCGAGATTCATTTCATGCATCGGGTGTCATTTTGCCATCTTTCGGGGCTGTTTTGCATCACTTATTGCCTCTGAAATTTGCATGCTAGTATGCCATATTCCATGCTTTGCCATGTCTTGTTAGAGTGGCATTTCGTGCCTTAGGGTCGGTCCTCGATTTGCGTACATGTGTGCACGCATTTCGAGTGTCTCATTTTCATCTAATGGCCTCTGATGTGAGTGTGGCTGAGGTCCACTCATATTAGTGTAAGCCCATTATGCATTGTGTATGCCATTTCATTCCATAGCATTGTGTATGCTAGGCTGTATGTTAGCGCATTGTGTATGCCATGTTACCTCGTGCATCGTGTATGCCATTTCATAACATTGTGCATGTTAGGTTGTATCTTAGTTGCATTCATGCATGTCATGCATATTGCATTGTGTTTGGGATAGGAGTTAGCCCGAGCACGGGAAACGAGGGGCGTTTCGTACTCCGAGTGACGGAACGTGTCTCAATTCCCCAGTCACCGACACTCCGGATTATCCATGATGGAGTTAGGTTTTGTTGAGTTTTCATGCGCATTCATTCCATATTGAGTTGTGCAGTTCGACTCCTCGGCCATCATGCATCGATATGCGTAATTGGTGGCATGAGGATCGAGGCATGCATACATTTGTGAAAATACATTGCCATGCCCCTTTCCTGCTCTCTGTTGCAGCAAATCAAGAATCAGCAGTCTTCTGGGGCTTGGCGCGCTTTCCAAAAATTATTGCAAAACAGAGGCTAATTGGGGCATCACAGTGGATTTCTGCGCAAAGGCAACTCGGACATGCATCATTCATCATCTGGAGAAGAGTCAAGGCGGTCCCTGGCTTGCATGCCAATTTAAAGTTTCCCTAGTTAATTTTGTTAATTAATTAGGAATTTGTACATATCTTGGACTGTATTATTTATTTGGACTATACTATTCGGGACTGTATATTATTCATTCGGATCCTCTGCGCGAGGGCCATGTTGTAATAAGTGTGTGTGCGTGTGATGTATATCTTCTAACCCCACGTCTTTCTTCCTTTTTATTTACCAGCTTATGATGGTTAGATTAGGGCATGTTTCGATTAGCATACAGTATGATGGCATGCTTGCATTCATTCATCTGTCTTGCATGCACCGGGCTCGGCGCATCATACCTCACTTCATTGTACTTCAATTCTAAGTTGAATACTTGTTAGCTGTAGCATTCCATATGCCATGTTTAGGATAGCCGAGCCTGCTATAGTTGCATTATTGCATGTGTTACATTAGGCATTTCTGTATAATTAGGGTCATGCATGGATTTCTAATTAGCTTCTGTTTTGGCTTGGAGTACTTAGTAAGTTTTTATGCTTTAGCATCCTTGCATGCGTGTGAGTGACTGCCATGAATAGCATGCTTACCATAAGGCTATGTGCTTATGTGATATAACTGCTTGAATGCCTGTGGGTGGAGGTTGGGTTGTTTGGATTGGGACAAATCATTAACTGTGAGTTTTAAGCCCACTAGATAGTGGCAAAACCATGTTTTTCTAAGCCCACCTGAGGGTGGCAAAATCTGTATTTTAAGCCTACTTGCAAGTAGCAAACCATCTTTCAAAAAAACAAACATGAAATGTTTTGTTCCAATTCAGGCGACCCGGTCTATACTTGTATGCTGTGCGCATCACGTAGTAAATCTAGGCTAATAATCGGAATAAGAGCACACAATGTTTTCAAAACTAAATATCATGGTTAGTAGAGGCCGATCTTTGATCGGGCGAGAGGGGGTGCTCACGAAGTGACCTTCCCCAATCGTACCCAAGTTCCCGAGCCGAGGCAACTTTGGTGATGACGGACACGTGGCCTTAGGCAAACAAGTCAGGGTTTCCTAAATTTTCCAAAAATAAAATATTTAGGTGGCGACTCTGTATCTGGCAAAGCAGTCCATGTTTTGGCACTTCTTTTCTAAAAATCTGTTTTCTCAAAATGATTTGCTGGATTTGGACTCTTTGGTTCAGATTAAAAACCGTGAAAAAATCGAGTCCGAGCTGTAGCGAGGTCCCCCGCGGACTTGTTACAATTTCTGGCGACTTTGCTGGGGAATTAGAGAACTTGACTCGAACTCATGATATCTGGTTTTAACTACACTTGTGTGTTTCTTTGCATTGCATTTGCATTGGTGCGCCTAGGACACTGTGTTTGCCATCTGCTATTTTTGAACGGTTTGCCGGAGGCTTGTCTTGTCAAGGCATGACCATAAGGCTGACCGGTTATGGGCTCTGCCAGTATGGGAACACAAACCCCTGTTTTACCGGGGCACCCTTTTTGACCATTCGACCTAGTGCATATCGAAATCCATAGTGACCATTCCAAACTAGGACAGGTTGCTTACCCGATATAGGTTGTTTGAAACCGTTGCGTGCATAGTGAAACCCTAGTTCCTGACAAAATAGGACAGGGAAACCTTACCCCAACATAGGGGTGTTTTGGCTCTCACTTATCTGTTATGTGCTTTTAGAGTGTGTTTCTACAGGGAATGCATGTATCAGTTTATGAGTTTGGGCATCAGGCCTACGGGCATCAGTCAGTATTTAAGAATCAGTTATCTGCGGGTATCCGATTCAGTCTTTGGGGAACAGTGATTCGGGGACAGTGATCAGTATTTGAAGACAGTGTGTGATCAGCTTATCAACCGTGTGTTGTATGCCCGACTGTGTGTTGTGTATTTATTTTAAGCTATCATGCTGTTCATTTATCTGGTTATTTATTTCCTTTTCACTTTATTTATCTTTTTGCTAGGGCAGTTTTAGCACCATTGCTTCCGACCCAGTAGATATACCCCAAGCACTTTGGACAAGAGGTCGCCGGCTCAATCGATCCGAGGATCTGGTTGACGGACATCCAGTGTTCCATTCTTTAACCCCCGTTGTCAGGAGAAGGCCAAGGAAGCGCAGTGTGTCAGAACAGAGGTTGCCAGAACAGTGGGTTACTCCATCAGAGGGCAGTAGGACTGAGGTCTCAATTGTTGCTATAGAAATAGACATACCGATCAGTCGGATGGATCAGCAAAATACATCAGGGATGGAAGCCCTGATGCGCCAAATGCAGGAGGACTCTGCCCGCCAAGCGGAGTTCTCCAAATAGCAGGCCATAATCATGGCCCAGCAGGTCGAGCTAATCACTAGACTGCAACAGCAGAATGTGGCATCTGCTTCACATCAAGTTCCTCCTCCACCAGGGGCCCCATTACCCGAGCAGGCACCTACTGTCCAAAATGCTCTGCCAAACACCCAGAACACCGTGCCAAATGTTCAGAACATCCAAGAGGACACAAACCTTCCAACGGGGCCAGCTCCGCCCCCGCTTCCGCCTCAACTGTCCAAGACCCATACACCCAACCACCCGGACTCTCCCTTCAAGTTTGAAATAGACCATACAGCTCTGAAACTGAACAAGCTTGAGAAGCTTTTCAAGAAATCACAAGGGGTAAAGGCTATTTCGGACATCGAGGACGGATATACCGACGTGGCCGTGACATTGCCCGATAGGTTCAAGATGCCGCAAATTGACCGCTTCGACGGGTCCGAGGACCCCACGGTCCATCTTCGACTATTTTCAGACATATTGCGGCCAATGGGCCTAACCAGACCACAAAAGCTTTCACTATTTGGTCGAACCCTGTCGGGTGTGGTCGCTATCTGGTACGCGAAGTTGGAGGACGAGGTCAAAAGAAGTTGGGATGAAATGGCTGAGGCCTTTGTTGCACAGTACTCGTACAATACCCAGATCGAGATTACAACTCGTGATCTCGAAACAACGAGGCAGGAGCCCAAAGAGACTTTCTTAGATTTCGTAACTCGATGGAGGGCGAAGGCATCGATGATGACTTTGAGGCCTACCGACAAAGACCAAATCAGGATGATTGTGCGCAATCTCCAACCGAAATTGATACAGAAGATGATTGTACTCCCCTTCCCCACCTTCTCAGATCTACACAAGATGGGGGTACAGATCGAGGATGCAGTGAAACAAGGTCTGATCGACCAGGATAGGGAGCAACCTAGGAGGACTTTCAACCGTAACAACAACGCAGGCCCGAGTGGCGCTGCAACTGCACGAGCTTCAGAAGTGAGCATGGTCACCACCATTCCCTCTCCCCCAAGACCCATGGCCGCCACACCCTTCTCCGATGCATCAGGGAGTAATACCCAAACCCCTAAATATCAGCCCAGAGGCCAAAGAACCTTCACCCCATTATACATGCCTTTGTCCAAGGCTCTCGGGGTATTAATCAGGAAGAAGCATTTGACGCCCCTAGAGCCGAGGCCACTACCAAATCCACTCCCTCCCTCTCATGACCCGACAAAATACTGCGCGTATCACCAACAGCACGGTCATGACACCGACCGTTGCTTTAGATTGCGTCATGAGATCCAGGATCTTATTGACAAGCAGGTGATCGCGCCTCCTGACAAACCCAACATCACAACAAATCCTCTCCCACCACATAACCAAGCTCCCCCTCCCAACAGAATCAACTTCATCCAAACTGGGGTCGCGTCTTACGATCCTAGTATCTATATCACCCCATCCCACCTACCTAAGCCGGAGGTGATCCTTCCTGTCTGCACTGACTTGTGCATGTTGGACACCTCCACAACCCGATCTGAGCCAATGGTGGTGACTACCGAAGATGGGACAGGGCAGGTTTCAGAGGAAAGTGGGGTTGTTGAGTCTGGGATTGAACAGTTTGGGAATCTCGCTGGAGGAGTCTACGATCCAAGTGAATACATCCAGTCAATGGGCCAGTCTGAGCTGAGTGTAGGGCTGCCAAAAAGAGCAGAATTATGTGTAATTCAGGGGGACAGATTTGAACGGGGAACGGATGATCTAACAGCTGTAGGGGAGGACCTTGCCAACCTCCAGTTCTTCAGTGACCAAGAATCAAGGGATGCGGTAATCAACTAGTTCGAGTATGAGGAGTCGGCAGAAGTTACCAGATGGTTAGATGATCAACCAGACATTGTAGAATTCCAACCGTAATGAGGGCGCAGGGCAAGAGTATCGATGATGGCGGAAGGGTGAAAGTCGAAACGAACCATGGGAGAGCCTTTAACTAAGAATTTCGCTGTAACTTGGGCATTGTAAATGCAGGAGTATTGAACAACCCGGTATCTTGTGAGTTGGAACAACAAAAATTTGAGGATTCTGAGAGAATCAGAAAAGCTAAGGCCCATGTGGGGGTCGAGAGTCTTTGTGTGCACGGAATGAAAATCTTTGCGGGCATATCGATCAAGGTATCTGCGAAAGTACGATCATCTGAGTCGACAGGTGTCTGTCGGTTGCCGACGAAATATGGTAGGAAGACGAAGATTTATGTCTTGCCCACACAGATGAGGATTGGGGGAGTAATCAGCCTGATGGTACCTGGTATATTGACGAGGTCACTCATATGACAAGAAGTGGGCGGTATTTCAAGCCCCCACACTTAGACCAACTTGAGGCGTCTGGGAAAGACAAGGAGAAAGCGAGAGAGGAAAAAGCAGAAGAAGAAGCTGTGCTCAAGCAATTAAAGAAGATACAAGCAGACATCTCCATCTGGGGACTGCTTATGGCATCGTGGATGCACAGACAGGCTGTCCTATCTGCTATGGACAAGGCCAAACTCTTTATAGATACTACACCAGAGCAGCTAGTTGGGCTGGTCTTTCCGGGAGGAGGTTCCCCGGCATTAACCTTTTCAGACAAAGAACTACCGCCTGAGGGCACAAATCATAACAAACCCCTCTATGTTTCCGTGGAATGTAGAGACAAGTGGATACCGGTGGTACTTGTTGATACCTGGTCCGCCATCAATGTATGCCCAGCCAGAACAGCGTATGTAATCGGGTTGAAGCCCGCGAACTTCGTGCCGACTACTCAGGTGATCAGAGCATATGATAATACTAGCAGGGAAGTGATGGGGACTGTCAAAATTCAGACCCAGGTTGGTCCAAGACAACACAACATTGAATTCCATGTCTTGGACGTTCCCGCAACCTTCAGTCTACTCTTGGGGCGGTCGTGGTTGCACCAAGTGAAGGCAGTCTCTTCCATTCTACATCAGATGTTGAAGTACCCTCACAGGAAGGGGGTGGCTATTGTTTTTGGGAATTCATCAATCCATCCGCCGCCAGAGGTGTCCACACCAGTCTTGGAAATCGAGCATGGCACAGAGGATGTGTTCTTATCAGGGTTCACTTTGGCTGAGGCCCGGGTGGTGCAGAATATCATGGCTGTGAATGAGGGAGTGTACGTCAGTGCTCAATCTGTCTACCTCATGAACAAGCTACAACACATCCCTGGGATGAGATTAGGAAGGAGCAGCCGGAAAGGTGTCGCAACATTGGCCGAAGTGCCACACAACCCTCATACCTTTGGCTTGGGTTATCTGCCCACCAAGGAGGACTGGGTGAGGAAGGAAAAGGAAATGGCCGGAAGAGCCAGAGCAAAGCAGGCTGGGAAGCCTTTTGAATTAATGCATAGGCCCATCCAGGGTACCCTGAACGGACGCTTTGTCCGGGAGGGGGAGGACTTTCCATTTTGCGGCTTTCCAGAGCCGTGGCTAAACGCGAAGAAGAAGCGCGTGCCAGGTTTCGAGATCTTCTTCGACCTGCAACTATCCGGGGATGACGTTGCCACAGAGCAGACAGACCCATCAGCTGAGGTTGAGCAGTATAAAGCAGGGGTTGCCGAGGGCGCTGAAATTAAAATGGGGGTAGCATTGGCATGTCTATTTTCAGATCCTTCGATCGACCATAAGTGCTTGGGGGATAACTTCTCGGTTTCCATGATTGGGGATGAAACGGCTGCGAGCCTACCAGTAACTATTTTGGATGCATCTATCGCACCGTCTCTCACTTGGCAATACGAGGAGGGGTTTTTGTCCAGCAGCACCGGGTTAGGTAGTGAGCCGGAATCTGATTCCACCAAATCTTGTGAGTCAGAATCAGGTTCCAGCTCGACTGAGTCTGAATCTGGTAATCCTGGGGATGATAACCCGGATACCACAGTCCTGTCTAGGTCGTCTTTTTTCTTTTCATTTGAGTCTGTTGTAAATGAATCGGACGATTTGGATGTGCTTAATGAGAATCAAGTAACTGTGGTTTCTGAGTACTTTTCTGTGCCCTTGATTTATTGTATTAATTCAGACTTTCAAAACTTTGACGAAAACGACGAGGACGAAGTTTCTCCGATTTTGCAACGTTTAATAGAGCAAGAGCAAGAGAGATTTGTCAAACCTTTAATGGATGAAATCACTACCGTGAATATTGGTACTAAGGAGGACCCGCGGCTGGTCCAGATCGGGTCCACGTTGTCTTTAGAGGAACGCGAGTGCTTAGACGCTTTATTAAAAGATTTCAAAGATGTTTTCGCGTGGTCCTACGAAGACATGCCTGGAATCAATATTGAGATTGTACAGCATCGGATCCCCCTTGACCCCGAGGCCCGACCTGTCAAGCAGAAACTCAGGAGGATCCGCCCGGACTGGGCTCTCAAGATTAAGGAAGAGGTCACCAAGCAAATCGACGCAGGCTTCCTGCTGGTATCTGAATACCCGACTTGGTTGGCCAACATTGTTCCAGTGCCAAAGAAAGATAGCAGGATCTGGGTATGTGTGGATTTCAGGGATTTGAACAGAGCTAGTCCGAAGGATGACTTTCCCTTGCCGCATATCGATGAGTTGGTAGATTTCACGGCAGGGCATGCTTTGCTCTCATTCATGGATGGCTTCTCAGGCTACAACCACATAGTGATGGCACCAGAAGACCGGGAAAAGACTGCATTCACCACCCCGTGGGGGACATACTGCTATAGAGTCATGCCATTTGGGTTGAAGAACGCTGGAGCTACTTATCAACGGGCCGGAACCACAATATTACACGACATGATCCACGAAGAGGTTGAGGTGTACGTGGACGACATGATTGTCAAATCCAAAGAAAGAGAAGGCCACTACACCGCCTTGCACAAGTTTTTTCAAAGAATCAGGGAATTCCGGTTGCGGCTAAACCCTTAGAAGTGTACATTTGGTGTTATAGCGGGAAAAATGCTGGGGTTTCTGATTACACAAAGGGGCATCGAGGTCGACTCTTCCAAAATCAAGGCCATCTTAGAAATGCCACCACCAAGGACTGAAAAGGAGGTGCAAGGCTTTCTGGGTAAAGTGCAATTCATAAGACGGTTTATCTCAAAATTAACCTTGACTTGTGAACCACTTTTTGGCTTCCTCAAGAAAGGAAAGAAGTTCCAATGGGACGGCCAATGTCAAGCTGCATTTGAACAGATTAAAGAATATTTACAGAACCCGCCCGTGCTGTCACCGCCAGAACCGGGGAAACCGTTGATTTTGTATCTGTCAGTAACTGAGACTACAATGGGCTGCATGCTTGTGCAAGAATCAGAGGACAAGGTGGAGAGAGCCATCTACTATCTGAGCAAGAAGATGCTAGAGTACGAAACCCACTACACTCCGCTGGAGAAGGCTTGCTTAGCTTTGGTATGGGCTACCGTGAAGTCTGCACCACTGTTAGCTCACTCTGTAATGTTGGTTTCACGACTTGATCCCATCAAATATCTTTTCGAGAAACCAGCACTTACGGGTATGCTAGCTCGTTGGTTGCTGTTGCTCTCCGAATTTGATCTAAAGTATGTGACACGCAAGTCGGTTAAGGGAAGAGTAGTGGCAGAGTTCTTAGCCGACCATCCAGTGGAAGGGGGTGAAGCAGTCGAGTACTTATTCCCAGATGAGGCCATTTTGCATATCGACAACGAAACTTGGACGATGTACTTTGACGGAGCGTCAAATCAATACGGGTATGGGATAGGAGTGTTGCTGATAGCACCCGACAAGTCCCGTATCCTTCTAGCCTTCAAACTCCGATTCAAAGTCTCGAACAATGAAGCAGAATATGAGGCATGCATCGCTGGTCTGGAAGCAGCCCTGGAACTAGGGGCAAGACGTTTGGACGTCATCGGGGACTCGAACCTTGTTGTGTCTCAAGCAAAAGGAGACTAGAAAGTGAAAGAGGAAAAGATGATGATGTATCACCAGACCTTGGACTTGCTGATTCCTCGGTTTGAGAAGTTAAGTTTTACTCATCTACTAAGTGAGAACAACAGGTTTGCAGATTCTTCAGCAACTCTATCTTCCATGATAGACATCCCGTGTGGAGTCCGGATGCATCCAGTCATCATTGACCAGAAATTTGCATCTGCCTATGAGTCGATTGCTGCTATAGATGAAGTTCAGGACGAAAACCCCTAGTATTACGACTTTTGGAACTTCTTGGAGAAAGAAGCATACCTGCCAGGGGTAAATGCCAAAGACAAAAGGGCAATCAGAAGAATGGCCGTTCAGTTCATCATCTGTGGGGGTAAGCTGTATAAAAGGGGTCATCTGGGAATGCATAAACTGTGTGTTGATGCCGAAGAGTCAAAGCGTCTAATGGAAGCCATCCATGGAGGGGAATGTGGCGCACATACGAATGGGGTAATGCTGGCACGGAAGATCCTCAGATAGGGTTATTACTGGTCCACCATGGAGGAGGATTGTATCGGTTTATTCGGCGATGCCACAAATGTCAAATTCATGCAAATCGCATGAACATTCCGCCGTCAAAGCTATACAACATGACTTCACCATGGCCATTTTCAGTCTGGGGAATCGATGTGATCGAGGCTGTCACCCCGAAGGGATCGAATGGGCATGAGTTCATCTTGGTAGCGATAGATTATTTCACAAAGTGGGTCGAGGCCCAATCTTATGCGGTGTTGAAAGCTTTGCACGTCGCAAAATTTATCAGAAACAACATCATCTGTCGCTATGAAGTCCCAAATGAAATTATTTCAGACAATGGTTCCCACTTCAAGAAGGAGGTGATTGATTTGTTGGAAAAATACATTGTGGCTTTTCATAAGTCCTCTACCTATCGGCCGCAGACCAATGGAGCGGTTGAGGCCGCCAACAAGAATATCAAGCACATACTACAGAAGATGGTGGAAACCTCACGGATCGGCGGATAAGCCGTTTGCTCTGTGGGGCTACCGGACTTCAATCAGAACTTGTACTGGGGCGACTCCGTATTCATTGGTTTATGGGATGGAGGCCATTCTACCTATTGAGATTGAGGTCCTGTCATTACGAGTATTGGCTGAATGCCAAATAGCCGAAGCGAATTGGCAGCAGAGCAGATTTGAGGAACTCATGCTTTTCAATGAGAGAAGACTGAAAGCACTGTACCATGTCCAAGGTTATCAACGCAGAATTGCTCGAGCTTTCAACAAGAAGGTTAAGTCCAGGAATTTAAAAGAAGGAGATTTGGTGCTCAAGGACAACCGAGCTCCCATCCACGACCCAAGGGGCAAGTTCAGACCCAATTGGACTGGTCCCTACATCATCAAGTCAATCTGGTCAGGTGGAGTTGTGGTTCTGATGGATCTAGATGGCCTAGAGTTCTCCCAACCGATCAACATGGACAAGTTGAAGAAATATTACCCTTGAGAGGCTCGTTAGGCCGAAAACCCGAAAGGGCGACCTAGGCAAAACTCAGAGCACACAAAATTTGAAATTATAAAAACTGAGCTCGCAAGGTTGAAAACCCGTAAAAGGCGGCCTTGGCAAAAGTTAGAGCGTAAAAGGAGAGTGAAAATACCCAAGCGAACCTGAGCCTGAACTACGTAAGGCTTGATTCCCATCTTTGGGATACGTAGGCAACTTCATCCTGGAGTTCAGCCATAAACTTTTCCCGATCAACTTTGTCCATTTTGATCATCTCAGTCATCTTTTTCCATCAGCATTCATCGCGATCTCCGGTACAGTGCTATTCAGACTAGGGGCAACTTTCCGTTGCCACACCGGTCTGCAAGATACTATTCGGACTAGGGCAACTTTCCGTTGCTACAAAGGCCTTGATATTATTCAGACTAGGGCAACTTTCCGATTGCGAGATCCGGGTTGTGCATCTCGATGATGATCTCGTGCATGTCGATCGATCCATATCGAAAATAGTTTTGAAAAGTTTTAATAAAAGTTGACTTTGTTCAAATTAATCTTTTTACAACTAAGACCATTTTTTGACCAAAGCAAAAAATTTTCAGTACCATGACCTTCAATTTCATTGATTTCAACACAGAGTTCGCTTGCTCTTGCATACAATTGAAGTTGCTTTTTTATTACATCCATAAAGAAAACTTGAAAGTACTAATAAAGCAATAAATCCGGGGCATAGTCAAGTCAGGTGTCCCTACGCCCCCTCCCAGAGCTAGTCGAAGCCTCTGATGCCAAGCTAGGCCCAATCTGTGCCTCTTCACTGAGCCAATCCCAGCACTCGTCAGATAAAGTGCAACTGAAAGTGGGAGCAGGGGCCAGGAGTTCTCTAGTCCTCTATGCTGTGGCATATTGGGCAAACTGTGTGCCTCGGACCGGGAAAGTAGCCGGGTACTCAATCCCCTCTGGCGGGCAAGTCTGATCATGGCCAAACTGGCATTGGAACTGGAACGGAAAATAGAACACACAGTGAGTCAGACCAATCAGCTGGACCCCAGTCTGCCGGGACATGCTATAGCTCATTGCCGGAAGATTGAGCCAAGGACAACGCCAAGCAATGCGGTCAGCAGACAAATTGCACATCCAGTTGAACCACCATCCCTCATCAAGCGCATCAACCAGGCGTTGTCGAAAGAAGTAGCCAGCCGAAATTTGGCGAGGCAAGAGTCCACAACCTGCAATTTATCCATCAACCATACCTGGGGAGGGATGAAAAATGAGAGAATAAAGAATAGAGAGACGTGCGATGAGAGAACAATGAGACAAGGGTTTTGTGAGAAAAACCGAGCCTGAGGGCCAAGTGATGTGAGCAAATACATATGTGAGATTGGGTGGGAAACATTACTGCAGCGATGAGGACTCCCAGAATCGCCGTCCGTCTCATGACGGTGGAAGCGTCAAGCCCATCAAGATTTCGCCAATGCCATAGTCTGACTCTTTCCTTCCTTCAAGCCCTGAGCAACTTCAATCAAACGAATGTTGGGTCCACCCAGGCCCGGGGCAAGCAGGAAGTGAGATAGCATGCACAAGTAGAGGGCATGTTGTCGGAAACCTTGCCAATGGTGGTCGCCGCGGTCACCGGCACCAGAAAAGCGATGGATCAAATCGAGGATATCCAGTTCCCCATTACAGATCAGAGACCGAGCATCATGCGCGGTAAGTCCACACATCCGCCCTAAAGCTTGGGCGTGGCCAAAGCGGAACTGAGGCAAGATCTCTTCCGAACGTTCAAACTCCATCAAAACTTGAAAATCTTCAAAAGTTAGACATACCTCTTGCCCGCCAAAGCTAAAGACGTGCGTCACTGGGTTCCAGAACCTTGCTACGGCATGGAGAAAAGGAAGGTGCAGCAGAGTACGACCCAGCGTGAATAATGCATTCAACCCGAAGCCCCGGAAGTTCAACTTTTCCGAGCCATCTAGAGAAGCAATCCAAGATGTGAGATTTTCAACGAGAAACACCTCCATTTTTGTGCAAAATTAAGATGAATTGAATGAACCACGGAGCCAAGGCTTTTAAAGAGAAGAAAACACTATTCGGGGGATACGTGTCAAAAATTTGATGGTTGCTGAATTAAGTGGCCGGCCGGCCACCTTTTCTGGCAAGCCGGCCATTTCCTTTTTCAAAACCTGGCCGGTGGCTCCCCCTTTGCAATAAAGCTGGCCGGCCGGCTCCCAAAATTGGTCGGCCATGCTCCAATGTGTGTCCTTGGCCCTGTTTTACCCTCTAGGAGGAAGTTTCAAGCATTTCCATGCAACGGGTATGTCGAAGGCCTCAATTTCCCTCTGTTTCGGATGCGTTCCGTTGCTCGGATCGTCCGAAGTACTCTTTGTTTTATTGAGTTTTTGTTTATCGAGTTGTTGTTTTGCTTATCTAGTTGTCGTTTTGCTTATCGAGTTGTTTGTCGAGCTGTCGTGTTTCATTTTTTTTTTGAATTGTTACCCTTTGTTTAAGCAATTTTTGTTGAGTCTTGTTCATTAAGTTGTCAACACTGTTGTATTTTGCTTATCGAGTTGTAAACTTGCTAAGGTTTTGTTATATCTTAGTAAGTTAAGTTGTTGCGTCGGTTCACTATCTGATTGGGCAAATGCACAATGCACATTTCCATTCAATCTCATTATGGTTCAAAATGATGCGATATGATGCTAAGAGTTTAAAATACGACACTTTTTCAAAAGCTGTTTTATTCCATCATGCTTCATTTGTTACAACATTTTACAAACAAAGGGCACAAGTTTTACAAAAATAAAACTGCCTAATAATGTACAATGTGCTACAACTACTAGCAAAAAGGTAAATAAAACAGGGAACCGCAACATCAATGCTCTCAAGGGCGGGAATAAGAGGCCCTTTTCATCCTCTTCTGCGAAGTAGCCTCTGCACCACCATCACCACCCGAGTCGGAGCTGTCATCCTCAAGATCCCCCTTAGCCTCGCCTCCACTCCTGGAGCCAAGACCGGAGCCCTCCTCTCTGTCAGCAGATGTCTCCGACTAACGATTTGCAGCCTCCTCCTCCTCATCCTCACCAGGCTCCGCCTCTATAATGTGTGCCCTGCGTCTGCGAGACGACCCCCCTCCTCGGGCTCCTCGAAAAGGCCTGGATGGCCTAGCTCCTCGAAAAGGCCCAGATGGTCCACCTTCCCGAGAAGACCCGGGTGGCCCGGCCTGCGGCTGAGCATATACTGGCGGCATCTGAAAATGAAAAATGCAGTTTGAATACATCAGCCAAAACATGTATGTCAGATACAGATGCAAACAAGCTACATAGGGTGGATGTACGCAAGAATAATGCATGAATGTGGTGTGTGTCAGATGTGCTCTACACCAGTAGCCTATTAATGCAGAAAAATGTCCAAAATCAGCATGTTATCAGAAGTACAATGCTAGAAAACTGAAGGGTACCTGGAAGCCCATGATGGACAACTGCGCCTCCCTCCACAGGACCATCCTCTCAAGTGAGGCTACTATCTCGAGCACCTGATCCATGTACTCAACAGGGGGCTGCAGATGCAAAAGGCAAGGGGATCAGTAAAGGAATGAGTGTCCAAGTATCTGAGTAGTGAATCAAAGCTGTAAAACATACCGGTGGTGAATCAGGGTCTCTGATATATCGGTGGCCAGGCATCGGAGGCTCTATCGGGATCGGAATCGGAGAAGTAGTCCCATATTGCCACCCCATCAGCTCAGTCGGCATATCCGGCCATCCAGGATGATGGTAAGTCGGGGGAATCGGGAGAACCAATCCACCCCCACCGCTAGATGTACCAGCCCTGCTGGTGGAAAGGGCGTCTGTAACCCGAGCCTGGGCCTGACTCGAAGATGGCATACTAGCAAGCCTCATCGTCAGAGTACGGACTCCCGTCAATCGGGGCATCAGATATATGTGACGGTAAGTAGCATAATCCCCCTCCGCAAGATGGAGTAAGGCATCAGTACCCAGTATAGCATTAACAACATCTCGGGAGGGGAGCCTATCAACGATCCGCATCTCGACTGGGGGTGCTGAGGGAGGGTCCTGAGAAGTATAGCCCCATACCTGACGCAAGAAGCGCTCCTCTAGAAACCAGGCCCTACCAACTGGCCCTTCGAATAGGATCCTGTACTGGGAGGCACCCTGCCCTCCAGCAAACTGGAATCGGAGACCCTCACCTAAGGGCGCCTAGGGCTGTCATGTGATCTGCGGATAACCAATCAATCAAAAATTAAGAAGGTACAAGACAAATCAAAGATGAAAACACAAAGGACTGAGAGTTCTGAAATACCTCCGTCGACCGCACCGTGTCGAAATACTATCGTAGATAAAGGAGAGACTCCTGAGGTCTTGGCCGGTGTTGGCCTTTAAATACAAGTGAGTACAGGGTCACGAGGGGCCCCTCCACCACCAACTCTGGAGCTAATGTCGGGAAATACACATAGACCCATAACTGTGGAAAACAGTGCAGAATGTAAATGCAAAGTGCTGAGGGCAAAATACAGAGTGTAAAGTGCGCCATGTGTGCAATATACAAGTAATGAGGGGCAGAAATGTGAATTAAGAGGGCAGAAAATACCTCCCAAGCTCTCCAATAGCTGCCAAGTAAGTCCCCCCATTCGCGGGAGGTCGCACTCATGTAGCAGTAAAGAGTAGCCAAGCCGGCGCCACCCCAATCATACCGTCTAACCTGTGATAAGTCCACCAAAGCACTCAACAGATATAGCCCAACAGTGTTCCCCCTATCGGCAAACAAAGTAGTCTCGAAGAGGAACATCAGAAAACCACGGGCATACTGAGCTGCCTCCTCAGGAGTCCCGGGCTCCATCTCCACCCTCCGAAAATGGGAAGAGAACCAGGTGTATCGGACTCTGCCCGAAGATCTATCAACAGGCGGGCGAGCCCCCAGTAGATATATCCAAGCGGCCTCTCACTGGCCCATGTCCTCATCGTAAGGGATGGGCCAACCTCCCACGTCAAGGCCAGTCAATACAGCAAAGTCAAGAGGGGTCATAGTCAAGTCCCCCGTGGCAGAAAAATGGAAGGAGTTGGTGGTGTCCCACCATCTCTCCACTAAGGCGGCCATCAACGTCCTTCTGGCAGGACAACGAGATAGCCCAGTGCAGAAAGGCCCGAACCCCACCAAGTCAACTAAATCTCGGACAGCCTCTGGGAGCTCGGCATATCAATCTCTCGCCACGGTAGAGCCATACCTCCACACAGTGCGAGAAGTCACCTGTATTCAAAATGAATACATATTTCAGCATAAAATGAATAGGCTGCATGCAAATAAAATGAATAGGCTGTGTGCAAAATAAAGTAAGCGGACTGTGTGTTCAGAAAATCAATGTTTGGGCTACGTGTTCAACTCTCAATCAGTGTGTGCCGCGTGTTCACCTTCAATTCGGACTGTGTGTTCAGAAAATCAGCGCTTGGGCCGCGTGTTCAACTCTCAATCAGTGTATGTCGCGTGTTCACCTTCAATTCGGACTGTGTGTTCAGAAAATCAATGTTTAGGCTGCGTGTTCAACTCTCAATCAGTGTGTGCCGTGTGTTCACCTTCAATTCGGACTGTGTGTTCAGAAAATTAGTGTTTGGGCTGCGTGTTCAACTCTCAATCAGTGTGTGCCGCGTGTTCACCTTCAATTCGGACTGTGTGTTCAGAAAATCAATGTTTGGGCTGCGTGTTCAACTCTCAATCAGTGTGTGCCGCGTGTTCACCTTCAATTCAAACTGTGTGTTCAGAAAATCAGTGTTTGGGCTGCGTGTTCAACTCTCAATCAGTGTGTGCCGCGTGTTCACCTTCAATTCGGACTTTGTGTTCAGAAAATCAGTGTTTGGGCTGCGTATTCAACTCTCAATCAGTGTGTGCCGCGTGTTCACCTTCAATTCGGACTGTGTGTTCAGAAAATCAGTGTTTGGGCTGCGTGTTCAACTCTCAATCAGTGTGTGCCGCGTGTTCACTTTCAATTCGGACTGTGTGTTCAGAAAATCAGTGTTTGGGTTGTGTGTTCAACTCTCAATTAGTGTGTGCCGCGTGTTCACCTTCAATTCGGACTGTGTGTTCAGAAAATCAGTGTTTGGGCTGCGTGTTCAACTCTAAATCAGTATGTGCTGCGTGTTCACCTTCAATTCGGACTGTGTGTTCAGAAAATCAGTATTTAGGCTACGTGTTCAACGCTCAATCAGTGTGTGCTGCGTGTTCACCTTCAATTCAGACTGTGTGTTCAGAAAATCAGTGTTGGGCTGCGTGTTCAACCCTCAATCAGTGTGTGCTGCGTGTTCACCTTCAATTCGGACTGTGTGTTCAAAAAAAAATTAGTGTTTGGGCCGTGTGTTCAATTCTCAACCAGTGTATGCCGTGTGTTCACAATCAATTTATGGGCTGAGTGTTCAGAAACTCAAGTGATTGAGCCATGTGTTCAGAATGCAAACAGAATGCATGAAAAATTCATGATATGTTGCAGAAAATGTGAAAACGAAGTAAATACCTCTCGTGCCTCATGAGAGAGGTGATACTCTGGCTCCTGCAGAAGCAGTTCCCCGGGCGCTCGCTTGTCAAAATCGGTGAAGTGATAGAAAATAGCCCGCGGAAGAATATGTACCGGTGGGTGGTACCTCTCGGGCATGAAGGGTCGAACCCTCGGAGGCAGAGCCATGATATCGGGATCACCTCCGGCGCCCGGAGTACCTCCACCGTGAGGAAAATGACCGGCCATTTCAGAAAATCTGCAGAAGGGGCAAAAAATGAGCAAAAATTCGAAAAAGTCAACAAAAGTCAACTCTCGGGAAATGAAAAAGTCAACAAAAGTCAACTCCCGAGAAAATCTTCCAAATATTGAGACAAACGCACCTCAAGTGGCGAAAATGAGAAAAGAAGCCCCGAAATCAAAATTTAATCGGTTCAAAGTGCTTAAAACTGAAAGATTTCGCGAAAACAACTTGCGTGGGGCGTTGGAAAACGCGTATAGAGCACAGATCTGAAAGAGAAAATGGTTTGGGAAGGTAGTGGAAGTATTTTCGGAGCTGCACTTGTGAGCTCAAAGAGTTTGGATGAGTGGATTTAAAGAAAAGAAGGTGAAAAGACAAAAATGCCCATAGATTTGGACAAGTGGCCGGCCGGCCACCTTTTCTGGCAGGCCGGCCATTCCCTTTTCAAAAAGTGGCTGGTGGCCTCCCCCTGGAAATAAAAGTGGCCGGTGGTGTTCCCCACATCCCCCCCAAGGTCTCTGCAAATTTTGAGGAAAATTTGAGTCCCCAGGACCAGAAAAAGTACAAGAGAAGTACACTTTCTGTCGCGACATCGCTCCGCCGGAACTTCAGCTTGAACTTCTGACGTGCGTCTCATCATTACTCATAAAAATCAAGGTGTATCCTTCTTGAACATGTTGTAACCTCTTCGGGAAGTGAACCGGAGGCCGCGATCGAGTCGCCCTCGCCGAAACGCGCATTTCCTTGCTCGTTGTTTTGTGACAAGCACGCATCCTGATTTACGTTTGTTCTGCATTGTTGTGCATGTAACTTGCATTCTCATGCACGTACTTGCATTGTTATGCATGTCTCTTTAATATCACCAATCCTCCGTGCTCAAACTCGCGTCGCCACGCGCGTTTTCCCCACATTGTGATGCACCTTTCTACCGGCACTGCGTTTGTCTGCATTCAAGATCACTTTGAACATATGTAGTTGGATATGTTATGCTTGTTGAGTTTCTTTCTTTTACAGGCACGATATTGTATGTACGGTTCATTTGAAGCTGGTGCGACCGGACGAATCGCGCAGGTAATGTATCTTCTCCGTGTGAGACGTGACGAGAATTGAATAATTCTCTGCATTCTTAACTGCATGAAATGTAGTTGTTGCTTTGCATTCTTGCTTAATACTGTTGCATCTGTTTGCGAATATTTGCTTCATTACAGCTTGCTGCATTTGCATGATCATTAAGTTACATCTGGCCTTGTGCATACCGTTTTGCATTTGCCCTGCTGCGAACGCGCTAGCACATATCTGTTTATCTCGCCTGTTCGTCTAAGTCTTCGGCTTTGTCAAAAATGGGTCGTCTTTGGGCTTTGACATTCACTCCCGTCACTTATGACTTTCGAGTTCTGTCAAAGAGGGGCAACTGTAGACACCCCATTTTTGACCGACCTTAAGACTCAGACGTCACCGATTGAGCGCTTGGTGATGTTGCATATCGTGCTCGTTCAGAGGTTTCAGAGTCTCGGCTGCGAGCCTTGCCTCCAGACTTCTAGACTTTTTCATGCTTTGCCTCGGTTTGCGAACTAGGCTCGATTCTCTCTGTTTTCTTTTCCAGAAGGGAGGGAGAGGTCTCGTAGATCATCTCTCAGTGGCCGTAGGCTACGTTTCATGGTCGTAGACCATTTTTCCCATTTCGGAGCCCGGTTCCCGGTTTTCAGAGCCATCAGGCCGAGTGCCTCGGTTCGGGACTGCCTAACCACCTCCGTTTGCTCCGATTTTTGGCATGCATCCTATTTCCTCTCTTTTGAGGGACACTGTGGTCCGAGAGACCAACTTCGTGGTCGAACACCACTTCCGGTGCCTAACAGTCAGTTTTCGAGGCCCTAGGCTGCACGTTTTCGCCCCCGAACCTTCATTTTTGGCAGGGACCTCTGTTTCATTGTTAGAAAGGTCGTAGAGGGGTGGGAGGCCAGTAATTGTTCTGACAACCAGTTTTATTCCTCAATCGCCCTCCGTCGCCCGTTTTTCTCACTTGAAAGCCAATGTTGACCACCCTAAAGCCACTTTTTCTTGCCCTAAACCACATATTTGTGTTGTAGACACCTAGGAGGCCACCAATATCACATGGCCGGCCAGTAATTGTGTGTGATCCTTTTGAACCCCTCCTAAAAGTGGCCTTTTCTCTCTCATGGTTCACTTTCTCTAGTTTTTGACCACGTGGCTGTGTTAAGCACACATGGGAGGCCACCAATTTGTGGTGGCCGGCCACTAATACCACTTGACCCTTTTGACCCTTGGCCGGCCGGCCATGGGGAGAGCCGGCCGGCCACCTAAACCCTAGCAAGCTGGCCGGCCATGATCCTCAGGGTTGGTACATTACAAATATACCCTTCTTTTCCCCCCAGATTTTGTATCCGGGAGGCCAACTTTTGGGGGGAAACTTGAATTGTTTTCCCTCCCATTTTCCCCCATCTTTCTCCCCCTCTTTTGCCTATATAAACAGCACCCCAGCTCTAGTTTTAGGGGTTAGAAAAATTGTTTTTGGAGCCTTGCATTACATCTCTCTCTTTCCCTCACTTTAAGCACCAAAACCCCCCAAATCCTACATCCTTTACTCTACAACCCATAGCCCCACCCTTCCATCCTCTATTCCAGCAGCTTGAGGTTGTTCTTCAGAGCTTAGGAGCACCCAAACTTGGGCCAAAAACAGCTGGAAGTTGAGTCTTCAAGGGTAAGCTTCATTTTTCCTCTTTTGTGTTTCATTTTGTTCAATAATCTATCTCCTTGTGCTTACATTTTTGAGCTTAGACCCTAACTAGAAATAGTCTTATTTTGATCTATTTTGCTTGTTTTATTAAGGGCCTCTCACTGTTTGAGACTTCCTTTTTGCACTTGCTTCTTTACCTCTCTTGTATGCCTATTTCTTGTGTAGTATTTTTGGCCTATGTATAAACTGTTTTGAGCTCTATCAAAAACTGTAAAGTAGCTTATTTTGAGCCCTTATTCAACATTGTTGAAGGGTTTATCACTGTTTGAGGCTTCCATTTTCCACTTGCCTTTATATCCCTCTTTTGGCCTTATTTTTGCATGATTTGTTAGCCTCTTGTGCTTATATTTTTGGGCTCTGGTCAGAACTATAAATGGCCTTATTTTGACCCCCTATTCATGTTTCATTAAGGTTATTTTACTGTTTGAGGCATCCTTTTTGTACTTTGTGTTTAAACCTCTTTTTTAGGCCTTATTTTGCATAGTATTTTAAGCATGCTTGTGCACTGTTTTGGGTTTGATCATAAACTGTAAAATGCCATATTTTGAGCCTCTCTTAAACATTGTTGAAGGGACCTCCTGTATTTGAGGCCAGAAACCATCACTTGCTTCTTTGTCCCTCTTTTGGCCCATTTCTTGCATGAGAGCTTAGCCATACTTGTGTTTGTTTTTGTGGCTAGTTGTAAACTGTAAAATACCATATTTTTGACCCCTATTCAACATTGTAGAAGGGCCCTTCTCTGTTTAGGGTCAGCAGCTGCTACTTGCTTCATTATCTCGCTTTCGGGGCCATTTTTGCATGCTAGCTTAGCCCCATTTGTGTTCACTGTTTGACCTTGTTTAAAACTGTAAATATGCTTTTTTTGGGGCTGTATTTATTCTTTCTTCACACTTCATGTTCAAATAATGGATGCATTGCATAGCCATAGGTCATTCCATGCGCCTAATTTCACGTTTCGGGATTCATTTCATGCATCGGGTGTCATTTTGCCATCTTTCGGGGCTGTTTTGCATCACTTATTGCCTCTGAAATTTGCATGCTAGTATGCCATATTCCATGCTTTGCCATGTCTTGTTAGAGTGGCATTTCGTGCCTTAGGGTCAGTCCTTGGTTTGCGTGCACGTGTGCATGCATTTCGAGTGTCTCATTTTCATCTAATGGCCTCTGATGTGAGTGTGGCTGAGGTCCACTCATATTAGTGTAAGCCCATTATGCATTGTGTATGCCATTTCATTCCATAGCATTGTGTATGCTAGGCTGTATGTTAGCTTATTGTGTATGCCATGTTACCTCGTGCATCGTGTATGCCATTTCATAACATTGTGCATGTTAGGTTGTATCTTAGTTGCATTCATGCATGTCATGCATATTGCATTGTGTTCGGGATAGGAGTTAGCCCGAGCACGGGAAACGAGGGGAGTTTCGTACTATGAGTGACGGAACGTGTCTCAATTCCCCAGTCACCGACACTCCGGATTATCCATGATGGAGTTAGGTTTTGTTGAGTTTTTATGTGCATTCATTCCATATTGAGTTGTGCAATTTGACTCCTCGACTATCATGCATCGATATACGTGATTTGTGGCACGAGGATCGAGGCATGCATACATTTGTGAAAATACATTGCCATACCCCTTTCCTGCTCTCTGCTGCAGCAAATCAAGAATCAGCAGTCTTCCGGGGCTTGGCGCGCTTTCCAAAAATTATTGCAAAACAGAGGCTAATTGGGGCATTACAGTGGATTTCCGCGCAAAGGCAACCCGGACATGCATCATTTATCATCTGGAGAAGAGTCAAGGCAGTCCCTGGCTTGCATGCCAATTTAAAGTTTCCCTAGTTAATTTTGTTAATTAATTAGGAATTGGTACATATCTTGGACTATATTATTTATTTGGACTGTACTATTCGGGACTGTATATTATTCATTCGGACCCTCTGCGCGAGGGCAATGTTGTAATAAGTGTGCGTGCGTGTGATGTATGTCTTCTAACCCCACGTCTTTCTTCTCTTTTATTTACCAGCTTATGATGGTTAGATTAGGGCATGTTTCGATTAGCATACAATATGATAGCATGCTTGCATTCATTCATCTGTCTTGCATACACCGGGCTCGGCACATCATACCTCACTGCATTGTACTTCAATTCTAAGTTGAATACTTTTTAGTTGTAGCATTCCATATGCGATGTTTAGGATAGCCGAGCCTGCTATAGTTGCATTATTGCATGTGTTACATTAGGCATTTCTGTATAATTAGGGTCATGCATGGATTTCTAATTAGCTTCTGTTTTGGCTTGGAGTACTTGGTAAGTTTTTATGCTTTAGCATCCTTGCATGCGTGTGAGTGACTGCCATGAATAGCATGCTTACCATGAGGCTATGTGCTTATGTGATATAACTGCTTGAATGCCTGTGGGTGGAGGTTGGGTTGTTTGGATTGGGACAAATCATCAACTGTGAGTTTTAAGCCCACTAGATAGTGGCAAAACCATGTTTTTCTAAGCCCACCTGAGGGTGGCAAAATCTGTATTTTAAGCCCACTTGCGAGTAGCAAACCATCTTTCAAAAAAACAAACATGAAATGTTTTGTTCCAATTCAGGCGACCCAGTCTATACTTGTATGCTGTGCGCATCACGTAGTAAATCTAGGCTAATAACCGGAATAAGAGCACACAATGTTTTCAAAACTAAATATCATGGTTAGTAGAGGCCGATCTTTGATCGGGCGAGAGGGGGTGCTCACGAAGTGACCTTCCCCAATCGTACCCAAGTTCCCGAGCCGAGGCAACTTTGGTGATGACGGACACGTGGCCTTAGGCAAACAAGTCAGGGTTTCCTAACTTTCCCAAAAATAAAATATTTAGGTGGCGACTCTGTATCTGGCAAAGTAGTCCATGTTTTGGCACTTCTTTTCTAAAAATCTATTTTCTCAAAACGATTTGCCGGATTTGGACTCTTTGGTTCAGATTAAGAACCGTGACAAAATCGAGTCCGAGCTGTAGCGAGGTCCCCCGCGGACTTGCTACATACGCATGCAAGGATGCTAAAGCATAAAAACTCACCGAGTACTCCAAGCCAAAACAGAAACCGATTAGAAATCATGCATGATCCTAATTATAGAGAAATGGCCTAATGCAACACATGCAAAAATGCAACTATAGCAGGCTCGGCTATTCTAAACATGGCATATGAGATGCAACAGCTATCAAGTATTCAACTTGGAATTGAAATACAAATGCAGTTAGTATGATGCGCCGAGTCCGGTGCATGCAAAATAGATGAATGAATGCGAACATGCTATCATACTGTATGCTAATTGAAACATGCCCTAGTCTAACCATCATAAGCAGGTAAATAAAAGGGAAGAAAGACGTGGGGGTTGGAAGACATACATCACACTCACGCACACTTATTACAATTATACCCTCGCACAGAGGGTCCGAATAAAATAATATACAGTCCCAAATGAGTAGTACAGTCCAAATAAATAATACAGTCCAAATATGTACAAAAACCCTAATTAATTACCAAATTAACTAAGAAAACAATAAACTGGCATGCAAGCCAGGGACTGCTGTAGACACCCCATTTTTGACCGTCCTCAAGACTTGGACGTCACCGCTTGAACACTCGGTGATTATCCATGTTCGTGTTCGTTTGGAGTTCCCGGAGTTCTCGGCTACGCGCCTTGCCTCAGGACCTCCGAGCTTGACCGTTTTGTGTCTGGTTTTGCACCAAACACTTGTGCTTTGCCTTGGAGGGGCAGGGAATGCCTTGTGAGGCATCCCCACACACCACCGGCAGTGGCTAGAGGCCACCGACTGGTTGGTGTTGCCATCGGCACTATATTGTGCCGGTCGGCACTCTTTGTGCGGTCGGATCAATTTTGTCAAAATGACAATTTTGCCCTGCCGACTACTGTTCAGTTGCTTTTTGAGATATTTTGAACCAGCTGTATAACATTTGTTTCCCCTCCATACACGTGTATGGAGGGATGAGCCTTTGGTTTTGCTTAGCTTGTAAGCTTTGTTGCCTATAAGAGAGGGCTCTCTTCTCTTGGCTCAAGGGTTAGAAAAATTAGACATTTTTAGAGAGAAAAGACAGAGAAGAAGCTCTGGTTCTAGGTTAGAACTTGTGTATCCATCCTATCTCTCTTTTCCTCTCTTGTTTCTACACTAGGTGCTTTAATCCATATTATTGCACACAAGCACCTAGTGTTTCACCTTCCTTCGGTTACTGAGGTTCTAACGGCTGGTTCTTGAAGTTTTTGGTTGGATTTGAGCTCAAGGAAGCAACAACATCAACCTTTGTGAAGGTGGTCTTCAAGGGTAAGAAACTACCCCTTTTTACCCCATTTTTGCACTCCATTTTTGCATAGTTTAGAACTGTTTTTGTGCTTAGCATTTAATACAAAAAAGTTCTATTTTTTAGTCCTCTTTATTGTTGGTTAAGAGTGTTTTGTGCTTTGGGGAGGTTTGACCACCCTTAGGCCTTGAAAAGGCCTCATTTTGTGCTATTTTGTGAAAGCTCCGGGATTTTGGAGTTGGGGTCTCTTCACCACTGAAATCTTGAGGGATTTCAGTGGTGAAGATGATGCCTTGAAGTCCCAAGAAGGAGAGGGTCACCCCCTCTCCTTGTTGTCCTTGAAAAGGACCTATTTTGCCTCTTGAGAGGGAGCCTCATGTTTGGTTGTTTGTTGGTTATGCCATGGCTGTATTTTGTGCTCATATTTCCATATTATAACTTTGTATCATGTTGGTTTTAGTACTCCTTGCATGTTTTGCATAGATGCTTTGTAATGCCTCTTTAGTCCTTTAACATGCATTAGGTTGTGTGCCTCTATTCTAACATGTTTTAGGCTTAGATTCATGAAGCTTGTATGCTTATTTTTCCATGAATAAGGTCTGTTCATGGTTACTTTGGTCGATCTTAGCTTGCATCACATAGCCTCTTTGCATTTGGCTTGTTGGCCTTAAGAGCATGAAAGCATAGCATGCCTTGCTTGCATTATTTGCAATGGTTTGGAACCATTTAGCATGCTATTTCAGTCCCTTAGACATGCTTGAATGATTGCCTTGCATGCCTCTTTGAAGTTTTGAAAGCATATGTTGTATGCCTAATGATTTGGTCATTGTGTGTGCCTTGCTCTAGAGCCACTTAGATGCCATCTAGGAGGTCCCTTTTGTATGGTCTAGGGCTGCCTTAGACCTGTTTTAAGCCTTCTTGGCCTTGTGAGGCTTGGTTGGCTTAGCCATGGTTTAGGTCTCTTTTGGCTTGCCTTGGATGCTTGGACCATTTGTTGCATGCTTAGTCTATTTTGTTGCTTTGTTTGGCACCATGTCCAACATGATTTTAAAGCTTATATATGCATGTTAATATGTCCATGTTAGCCTCTTTTAAGTGTTCTTAAGAGTTGCTTGTTTATGCCTAAGTGTTGGATTATGTATGCTTGCATATGTGCATGTATTGCATATATCTTAGCCTTCACTTCTATGGCATTTGGCCACTGATTTTAGGCTTATTTAGAGCTGCCTAACCTATGTGCGAGTCCATCCTCTTGTTGCTTGCATATGCTCCTTGAGTGTTGTAATGTATTGGTAAGTAAATGCATGTTAGGACTAACATGATTGAATGAAGTCACATGCTTGTTTGCATGCTTGGACACCCACATTACACCTTGCATACTTGATGGTTGACATTGGTGTTTCATGCCTTGTATGTTTGTTAGCTTGTATGCTCCTTTGCATTGGCATGATTGCATACTAGTTGACATGTCTAGGATTGCATCACATAAACATGCATGCTCTACCTCTTGACCAAGTCATGATAGAGGCTTAGCACCCTTGTGTGTTTGTTTGGTTTGCATGCATTTGAAATAGAAGTTGCACATTGGGTTCTTTGGGCCATCATGCATGGAAATGCGTGATTGGTGGCCCGAATCGAGGCACATGCCCTTTGAGTCACAAATATGATAAGGGGCATGATTGGTGCACACATTGTTGGAATTACATTGCCATGCAAGTTTTTGCCCTCTCCTGCTGTGAGTTGCGGTGTTCTGAGACATTCGGTCTTGCGGCCGTGAGATTTAGTGCCAACCGTAGTCTATTGATGGCGATGGATGAATTTTGTGCGGTGACCTCATCGATGCGGTGGAAGTCCTACTCACCGATGATGTCCCTCGGTGTCTGGGAGGCACTCCCGAGACTTTGGCAATCTTCGAGATGCAAAGCGAGGAAAAGAGGCAATCTAAACATGGCGAAGCAATTCGAGCAAGTCCGAGCATGCGTTGCATCCGCCCTTATCTCGAGGCGGTTCTTCGCTTTAATTAGATTAATTAATTTATTTGATTAATTTAGTTGGGTATAATATTTTAATTAGTTTGCGTAGTTAATTAATCTGTATTATTATTTTGGTCCCTTCGAGTGGGGGCAAATTTGTAATAAGTGTGGGTGAGTGGTTTGTATGTCTTCCAACCCCCACTTCTTTCTTCCCTTTTATTTACCTGCTTATGATGGTAGATTAGGGCACGTCTATTTTAGCATACCTTATGCAATGCATGTGTGCATCCATGCATTTGTCTAAACATGCACCGGGCTCGGTACATCATACAAACTGCATTGTATTCTAAATTCCAACTTGAATACGTGTATCAAATGATTGCATTTCACATGCCATTTTAGGGTTAGCCGAGCCTACTCTAAACTGCATCCTTGCCTGTGTTGCATTAGCCACTTAACACGACCTAGGGACATGCATGTCTGCTAACTAGTTTCTTGTTTTGGCAGGGAGTACGATGTAAGTATTTTACGCTTTAGCATACCACATGCATGTGAATGTTGCCATGATAGTATGCTTACTATGCGGCTAAGTGCTTATGTGAGATAAACTGTTTGAATGCCTGTGGGTGGAGGTTGGATTGTTTGAGTCGAAAAAACTCGTTGAAATCCGTGTTTTAGCCTACTTGCGAGTAGCAAAATCCGAAACGCTTTCAAAATGAACGGATATGCAATGTTTGTTTCCAAATTAGGCAATCTAGTCTATACTTGTTTGCTGTGCACATAATATAGTAATTCTAGGCTAATAACCGGAACAAGAGCATATAATGTTTTCAAAATCGGATATCATGGTTAGTAGAGGCCGGTCTTCGAACCGGGCGAAAGGGGGTGCTCATAGCTGACTTTCCCCGATCGTACCCAAGCTCCCGAGCCAAGACTACTTTGGTTATGATGGACACGTGGCCTTCGGCACTGAGTCAGGGTTTCCTAAATTTCCCATTTTAAAAAAATATTTAGGTGGCGACTCTGTAATCTGGCAAAGCAGTCCATGTTTGGCACTACTTTTCAAAATTTCTGTTTTTCTTCAAAACGATTTGCCAGAGTTGGACTCTTTGGTTCAAGATTTAGAACTACAAACAAAAAGGGGAGTCCGAATTGTAGTAGCATCAAGGCCCCCACGCGGGTGCTGTTACAACTGCCTTGACTCTTCTTCAGATGATGAATGATGCATATTCGGGTTGCCTTTGCGCGGAAATTCACTGTAATGCCCCAATTAGCCTCTATTTTGCAATAATTTTTGGAAAGCGCGCCAAGCCCTGGAAGACTGTTGATTCTTGATTTGCTGCAACAGAGAGCAGGAAAGGGGCATGGCAATGTATTTTCACAAATGTATGCATGCCTCGATCCTCGTACCACCAATCACGCATCTCGATGCATGATGGCCGAGGAGCCGAATTGCACAACTCAATATGAAATGAATGCACATGAAAACACAACAAGACCTAACTCCATCATGGATGATCCGGAGTGTCGGTGATTGGGGAATTGAGACACGTTCCGTCACTCGGAGTACGAAATGTACCTCGTTTCCCGTGCTCGGGCTAACTCCTATCCCGAACACAATGCAATATGCATGACATGTATGAAATGCAACTAAGATACAACCTAACATGCGAAATGCTATGAAATAGCATACATGACGCACGAGATAACATGGCATACACAATGCGCTAACATACAACCTAACATACACAATGCATAATGGACTTACACTAACATGAGTGGACCTCAGCCACACTCACGTAAGAGGCCATTGGATGAAAATGAGACACTCGAGATGCGTGTACACGCGCACGCAAACTGAGGACCGACCCTAAGGCACCAACTGCCACTCTAACAAAGCATGGCAAGGCATGGAATATGGCATACAAGCATGCAAATTTCAGTACCAAAATGTGATGCTAAACAGCCCCAAAACATGGAAACATGGCACCTGATGCATGAGATGAATCCCGAAACATGAAATTAGGTACATGGAATGACCTATAGGTATGCAAAGCATGCATTATTTGAATATGAAGTGTGAAGACAGAATCAAGAAAGTCTCAAAACAAGCATATTTCCAGTTTTAAGAAAGGCCAAACAGTGAACACAAATAGGGCTAAATCAACATGCAAAAATGGCCCCGAAAGAGAGATAATGAAGCAAGTAGAAGCTTCTGGTCCTAACTGGCCAAGAGCCCTTCAACAAAGTTGAATAGGGGCTCAAAATGAAGCACTTTACAGTTTACAACAAGCCACGAAAACAAACACAAGTATGGCTAAACTATTATGCAAGAAATGGGCCAAAAGGGAGATAAAGAAGCAAGTGATGGTTTCTGGCCTCAAACAGAGGAGGGCCCTTCAACAAAGTTGAAGAGGGGCCCAAAAAATAACATTTTATAGTTAGTGAACAAACCCAAAACAGTGCACATGCAAGCTTAAAATACTATGCAAAATAAGGCCTAAAAAGAGGTTTAAACACAAAGAGTAAAAAGGGAGATTCAAACAGCAAAAGTCCCTTGATCACACATGAATAGGGGGTCAAAATAAGGCTATTTACAGTTTTGACCAGAGCCCAAAAACACAAGCACAAGGGGCTAACAAAACATGCAAAAATAAGACCAAAAGAGGGATAAAGAGGCAAGTGACAAAAGGAAGCCTCAAACAGTGAAGAGCCCTTCGACAATGTTGAAGAAGGGCTCAAAATAAGCCCCTTTGTAGTTTATGACAGAGCTCAAAACAGTTTATAAATAGGCCTAAAATACTATGCAAGAAAGAGGCATACAAGAGAGCTAAAGAGGCAAGTGGTGGCTAGGGACCTTAAACAGGGAAGGACCCTTAAACAAACATGAAAAAGACCTCAAAATAATGCTATTTTCAGTTAGGGTTGGAGCCCAAAAATGCAAGAAACCGGGGCTAATATATTGAGCAAAATAAGGCAAAAAAGAAGGAGAATGAGGCTTACCCTTGTAGCCCAATGAAACAACAACTCTTGGCTTGAGAAGCGGTGCTCCTAGCCTCTGGAAAGAGCCTCCAAGCTACTAGAATGGAGTGTGGATTGGTTGGCTTGGAAATGGAGTAGAATGGGTGTAGGATTTGAGAGGTTTTGAGGGTTGAAGTGTAGAGAGAGAAAGGGGCAATGTAGGAGCTCAAGACCAAATTTTCTAACCTTCTCCAATGCAGCTAGAGCTACTGGATATATAGGCAAAAGAGGGGAGAGAAAAGGGGGGAAAATGAATTCAAATTTCCCCCCAAAAGTGCAGCCCCCCAGATACACAATCTGGGGGGAAACAAAATACATATTTGTAATGTACCAAAAGAGAGGAGGAAGGCCGGCCTGTTAGAAGGTTGTAGGTGGCCGGCCGGCCAAGGGTCAAAAGGTTCAAGAAACATTAGTGGCTGGCCACCTCAGATTGATGGCCTCCCATGTGTGCTCAACACAACCATGTGGTAAAAAACTGGAGAAAGTGAACTAGGAGAGAGAAAAGGCCACTTTTAGGAGGGGTTCAAAAGGGTCACACACAATTACTGGCCGGCCATGTGATATTGGTGGCCTCCCAGGTGTCTACAACACAAATATGTGGTTTGGGGCTAGAAAAAGTGGTCTTAAGGTGGTCAACATTGGCTTCCAAGTGAGAAAAATGGGCGACGGAGGCCGATGAAGGAATAAAATTGGTCGTCAGAACAATTACTGGCCTTCCACCCTTCTACGACCTTCCTAATAGTGAAACAGAGGTCCCTGCCAAAAATGAATTCAAACTGATGCAAAATGAAGGTTCGGGGGCCGAAACGCGCAGCCTGGGGCCCCGAAAACTGACTGTTAGGCACCGAAAGTGGTGTTCGACCACGAAGTTGGTCTCTCGGACCACAGTGTCCCTCAAAAGGGAGGAAATAAGGTGCAAGACAAAAATCGGAGCAAACAGAGGTGGTTAAGCGGTCCCGAATCGAGGCACACGGCCAACGGCTCCGAAAAATCAAAAATCGGACTCCAAACGGGCAAAATGGCCTACGACCACAAAATGTAGCCTGCGGCCACTGAGAGATGATCTACGAGACCTCTCCCTCCCTTCTGGAAGAGAAATAGAGAAAACCGAGCCTGGTTCGCAAACCGAGGTAAAGCATGAAAGAGTCCGGAAGTTTGGAGGCAAGGCTCGCAGCCGAGACTCTGAAACCTCTGAACGAGCACGATATGCAACATCACCAAGCACTCAATCGGTGACGTCTGAGTCTTAAGGTCGGTCAAAAATGGGGTGTCTACAACGTGCTATGTGGACAAACAATGTAGGTTCCATTACCTTAGGATGCCGAGGTAATAGAACCTAGGGGGTAGTTGTGGAGATATATTTTGTGAATAACAACATGTGGCCAAGGTGACGCCGAAGTGTCAACTAAGGTGCCACGTGTCTTGGTCATGTCGCTAAAGGTGATCTCGGCTAGGCCGGGGTTATCTGCAGAGATATCGGAATCTGAGATGAGCGGATAAGGGACAAGAGTCCTAGAATGGGGGAGGACCTCATTCTGGATAAAAATATAGCTCTTAGGGAGTTTATCTCTATCTAGCTAGGAGTTCAAGATGAGCATTGAGCCAAAGTCCATTGAAGCTAGGCTTCTACAGGGATCAAGTTAATGCTAGTTATAAAAAGTAAGGTACCCTTGTGGGTCTAAGGTACACTTTTTGTATTCTGGCTAGTGAGTTAAGCACTATTTTCTATCTTTGAGAGATAATTGAGTACTGACTTAATTGTCGGAGTGCCCCCGGATGGACGAACCACTGTCGGAGTCTTATCTTTCTGTAACAAGATTGTTCGGGCGTGATTTATTCTGCTTGTGTTCTCCTGCTGAGTTCCTGTTTAGCAGTGTGGTCAGAAATCAGCATCCACACCATGTTAATAAGTTCTAGATTACCTCAGAACTTGTAGGGGAAAGCAATACTTTCTGCTAATTATATACTTAATAAAGTACCTCGAAAAAAAATGAATCAAACACCTTATGAAATGTGGCATGGGAGAGTACCATCCTATAAATACTTAAAAGTGTGGGGGTGTTTGGCTAAAGTGGTTATTCCTAGTCCTAAAAAGACTAAGATAGGTCCTAAAACCGTTGATTGCATTTTCATTGGTTATGCCAAGAATAGTAGTGCATATCGATTTTTGATTCATAAATCAGAACATTCTGAAATGCATGTAAATACTATTATTGAATCTCGAAATGCATCATTCTTTGAACATGTATGTCCAAATAAGACTGGACAAGAGACTAGTAATAATAAAAGATTTTATGATGCTATTGCTAGTCATGATCAAAAACAAGATCATGATCAAGAACAAGAGCAAGAGTAAGAGATAGATCAAACTGATGAAGAAGAACCTAGGTGTAGTAAACATGCTAGAACCTCAAAATCTTTTGGTCAAGATTTTCTAACATTTTTGTTAGAAAATGAGCCTTTAACTTTTAAAGAGGCTATGTCCAGTCTTGAAGCTCCTTTATTGAAAAAGACTGTAAACAGCGAAGTTGAATCCTTCTTGCAAAATCAGACTTGGGAATTGGTGGATTTACCACCAGGGTGTAAATCTCTTGGATATAAGTGGATTTTCAAAAGAAAAATGAAAGCAGATAGATCAATTGACAAATACAAGGCAAGACTTGTGATCAAAGGTTTTAGACAAAAAGAAGGTCTTGATTACTTTGACACATACTCACTAGTTACTAGAATAACATCCATTAGAATGCTAATTGGTAGTACATTGTTGTACAATCTAGAAATTCATCAAATGGATGTGAAAATCGCTTTCTTAAATGGTGAGTTAGATGAAGAAATTTACACGGAACAACCAGAAGGATTTTATGTTCTAGGAAAAGAAAAGAAAGTGTGTAAATTGGTTAAATCATTATATGGTTTAAAACAAGTGCCAAAGAATTGGCATGAGAAATTTGACAAAGTAATGATGTCAAATTGATTCAAAATTAATGAATGCAACAAATGTGTTTATATTAAAAAACAAACAAATGCTATGTTATAGTATGTCTTTATGTGGATGATATGTTCATCATAGGTAGTAATAATGACATGATTAAAACTACCAAGAAAATGTTGAATAAACATTTTGACATGAAAGACATGGAGATTACTAATGTAATTCTTGGTATGAAAATTACCAAAACATCAGAAGGTTATGCTTTGTCACAATCACATTACATTGAGAAAATACTTGATAAATTTAGCAAAGATGACGATCATCTTACTAGAATACCTGTGGATGTTAATTTGTTTCTTTCTAAGAATGTACAAGAAAGTATTTCTCAATTAGAGTATGCCCAAATTATTGAAAGCTTAATGTACTTGATGAACTGCACTCGCTTGAATATAACTTATGCAGTAAGTAAACTAAGTAGATATACGAGTAATCCGAGAGTAGAACACTAGAAAGCTATTATAAGGGTTCTTAGATATCTCCGATTTAGTCGTAACATTGGGCTAAATTGTACTAGATATGCAGCAATACTTGAAGGATACTGTGATGCAAACTAGATATCGGATACTAAAGACTCAAAATCCACCAGTGGATATGTCTTTACACTTGGTGGGGCAGCTGTATCTTGGAAATTTTCCAAATAAACTTGCATTGCTAGGTCTACTATAGAATTAGAATTAGAATTTATAGCTTTAGATAAAGTTGGAGAAGAAGCAGAATGGCTTCGTCACTTCCTTGAAAATATTCTAATGTGGCCAAAACCGATGCGTACTATATGCATACATTGTGATAGTCAATCAGTAATTGGTAGAGCAAAAAATCATATGTATAACGGTAAGTCACAACACATTCATTGTCGACATAACACTGTGAGACAACTACTCTCTAGTGGAATTATTTCCATTGAATATGTGAAACATAGCGGAGCCACTAACCAAAGGGTTAGCAAGAGAGCTAGTTGAAAACTCATCGAGAGGAATGGGACTTAAGCCTATTAAATAAGAGTTACCACAACGGCAACCCAACCTAGTTGACTGGAGATCCTAAGATCTAGGTTAAAAGGGACAACCGAGTTGTGTATGACTCATAAGGATCACTGGGAGTCAAACTCCTACCCATTTCTATGATGAAATAGTGATGTCTGCAGCGTTTTAGATTAAGTAAAACTTTTAATGATTTTTATATTTAGGAATACCTGATGGAGTATGGCAGGATACTCTTCATAAGAATCACTCATATGAGTGTGAACTGGGCCGGTTCTATGAGATTTGTGAAAGGCTACAATTCTCTAGAGCACTCATGAAAGACCAGGTTGTTCAGGATCAAAATGAACACAATAGTAAGAACTAAACTGTGTCTGGTGATATACTGTGTAAGTTCTATTGTCTTGGTTTACACAAATGGCTGAACAGTTTAAGACATCATGTTCACTGGTTAGCTAGTAAATCCGATAATGTCTCACAAGGAAAGGTTCAAAGCTAAAAGCTACCTATCCTTTGCAGAATATCTCCAATTTTTGTATTCTTTGTAATTAAATTATATTGTTGCATTTTCTTTCCGTCAAATTCCATTCATATGGGAGATTGTTGGAATTATGGTTTTTATAGGCTTATTTTAGGCAAACTTAAGCCCAAAATTAAGTGGGTTCCACACGTCTTTTGGGGTGGGTCCAAAGGGGTGATGTGTTCCTTGTTGCATGGCAAGTCACACGGTGAAAACGATTCATCAAAACCATTTATGAGTGAATAGGAAGTTGACGTCGTTTTCAGGTTCGTGGAATAGGAAATTGAAGAAGTAAAATGTGAGTTTCCTTGAAATAGTTATCCCACATTGAAAACTTAAAAGAACTTATGTGTGTATATAAGTTTTAGATGGCAATACTTGGGTTAGGCCCCAAGGAGCACCCCAAGTTTATAGAAGGGATGAGTTATGGACAAAGTGAACCTTGGCTCAAACCACCACACACACGCTATCACCGTTGTCCATCCGATCGGCCGAGCGCGGGTGTGGGTTGGGGGTTGGGTTGGTTCTAACATTAATTTTTTGGACAAAATTTATTTGAATTTTTCCAAAAATTCTTGTGGAAAAATTATTTTTTTCTGAACAAAATTAATTCAAATTTTTGGCCAAATTTGAATTCAAATTTTTCGTCCAATGAAACCTCTTCCAGTCCAATTTCCACCAGATTTGAAACTGCACAGTTCGGATAGATTTAAACAGTTCCAGCAGTTTGGACAGATCAAACAATTCTAGCAGATCTATTGAAATTTGAACTGCACTTGTTCAATTCAAAATTGTATCTGTTCGGTTTGAATTTCTTACATGTTCAGCCCTATAAATACCAGGCCATTTCCAGTAGTCAAGGCATTCCGAAAATCATCTTCTTGTCTTCCTTTTGCTCTCTTGCATACATATATTCTTCATATTTTTTTAGAAAAAAAATTCTAAGAGTATAGAATACAAGTTTGGTTTGCCGTACAAATTATTTAGAGTGCTGCTACTACAATTTGTGCAGATCATTATATCTTGAGAGATAGACGCCCTTCATCCGTAAGCACTAAAACGAGGCGAATCTGTCTTAAGGATATAGTGTCACACACTCGACTTGATTTTTTAAAATTTTATTCGGTTCAGTAAAATAAATTTTGTAAGTAATTTATTTTTATTTACTTGATTTGGTTCAAGTTATTTATTTTATACAAAAGACTGTTCCAACATCCACGCCTAAATTGAACCGAACCCAATTTACCTCTTTCACCATCGTCTTTACCTTGGAATTGCTTTATCTAACGTTGAATTCACAATGCTGATATCGAATCCACGACAATGAGCCACTCTGGAATCCATCAAAGTTTCAGGCCCAAGTTCTCAAGAATCCATCGTAGAACACCTCTTACTTTTGTGAATGAAATAATAAAAACAAACCACTTGATGATGTCAATATAAAGCTTGTAGATCTATCGATCACTCTCAAATCATCAAGGAAACCAATATATAAACACCTTCTAATATACAAAACCTTAGTAGCTCTCATCTATGAGAATTTGAGCAGGTTTAACCTTAAAAATAACAAACAGAGCATTTATACTAAACAGAGCTGCAAAGACTACTTGAGGGCTCATTTCATCATCGAGCGGTGTGACTAAAGGCGGTGCTCACACATAGGCCAATCGCTCGAGCGCAATATCCAACGTTTGAACGGTGAAACATATTTCCCAAAAGTTTAGTTTATATGCAAAGATACTAGATGATCCACTTCACTACTTGAGGATACAAAAGATTGCTTGAATGGTCAAATCACTTTAACTTTCTTCTTGGCAAACAAGGAATGCTCAAGATACAGAATATTAACACAAACTTCTCTACACATGCACAATTAAGGTTGGATTCGCATTTAAACACTCACAACCTCATTGAAACAAAAGAGCAAATAAAATTACAACTAAAATAAGTTTTATCAAATAGGATTGCTAATTACAAAAACTTAATAGAGAACATGAAGAATCCAAGACCCAAAATGGTGACCTGAAGAGATTGATGGGTTAATCTGGAACAGAGAGAAAGTGAGAAGAGATGCGATTAGATGGGGTTATGGTTGTGGGTTGAAGAAAGAAGATGAAAGAGGTGGAATTGGAGTCGATGCGGAGGAGAGAAAAAGAGAGGTTGTTAATGGTGTGTGGGGAAGAGCATTGGATTTCGAAAAAGGACTAGTCACAGCATGGTGACAAAGAGAAAGGAAAATAATGAGTGGAAATGAAGAGTGGACATGAGTATTGGGTTGTATATTGGAGATTTTAGTAGGTAAGCGACAAAGATAAAGAGGATATGAAGATGGGAAGGATGAGGAAGATGAGATAAAAAAAAAAAAAAAGGAGGATGAGGAGAAAAAAAAGGGTGCCAGTAGGGGAATGTGGTGGTAGTGGAGGGGGAGGCATGGATAAGGTAATGGAGTGTACTATGTTTGTGTTATGGAAACGGGTAAATATAAAGATTTAAATCTTGATCTTGTTTGAACTTCAATGGCTTTGATTTAGTTGCAGAGAGAGTAAGAGAGATGAGAGTAGCATGTGATGCCTACATAGATTTGGGGCAACTGAGGCAAATATTGTCCCAAGCCATTACACCTCATTGGGGGGGGGGGGGGGAGAAGGGGAGATTATTCGGTTGACGTAGTAGAACTTTTCTAGTCATTAAATTTAATGAAAAATAGTATTTTAGACACTTTATGTATATTTACATTGAGTTTAATAGCTAAAATATTCTTTTATGTCAATTATACTTTTAAAAAATAGATTAATGGTTTAGATTGAAAAAAAAAATTAAAATATTAAGATTTAAATTGACAAAATAAAATATTTAGAACTTATTTTATTAAAAAGCTCAAATCTAGAGATTTTTTTTTTTGTGGTAATTGTCCTCTATTTTTATATTGTACAAATCTCATTAAATTTGAAGAAAGATCGGTGTTATTTTTATCATTTCCTTTAATGTGAGGGTAAATTAATTAAAATTTAAATTTTGTTGACAACCTTAATATGTCTAACATGAGTGGTCAGTGTCATTTTAGTAATTTCGTTAAACCTAAAAAAAATTAATATATTCCATATTCATAATTTGTAGGTTAAATCTCACGAATCAGAAATTATAAAAATTTCTTCCCTCGTGTGATGAATGCACTCATAATGATAATTCCCTCATGAATGCACTCATTACAATAACTCGTGTGGCTAAAATTAAAATTTGAATTTTTTTTTAAATTTATTTAAAATAATATATTTATTTTTCATGTCAAATCATAACAGTGGCATAAAAATTGATAAAAATACTAAAATTTTATAAAATAATAAAGTTTGAAAGTACAACTTTTATCAGTGTTGAGACAATAAGAACGAAATGTACCTACCATCTTGGCGATGAGAAGTTCGTTCTGATACTACCAAGTGGTGCCTTACATATCTTCTGATTGGCTAAAATGGTTGAACTCATAATTTTGTATTGAATAATTAAAGAATATGAAAAGATAGAAAAATCTATAATTCGATAGAACTATAATTATATGATATTCTTCACTTAACTAATAATTTTTCCTTGGCAATACCTCAGGTAGATCTTAGGCCTAGTTTGGGAAGATTGAAAAAAGATAAAAAGTTAAAAAGTCACTATCCTATTTAAGTCACATCATCTTATTTAAGTCACATCACCTCTCTAACATATCACTTCAAACCCAACTCAAACCCAACCCATATTTCATAAAAAGTCAAAAAGTGTACTTATTTAGTCTTCCCAAACTAGGCCTTAGTAATGGATTAGATGGTACAGTTCAGGTTTAATTTGAATAATTTATTTTATAAAATTTATTGAATAAATTATTTATACAAAAATTAATGGATTGTTTATAAGTGTAATTTTTTTACTTTTTATGAAATATGAGATGGATATGGGTTGGATTTGAAATGATGTGGTAGAGAGGTGATGTGACTTAAATAAAATGATGTGACTTAAATAGAATAGTGACTTTTTAAATTTTTAACTTTTTTTAATTATGTCAAACCAAGCCTAAGTTGATGGAATAATATTATTGGCAAAAATATCTAATCAATTTAATTTTTTTATATAAATAATACATTAAATGGAATTTATAAAATAAACTATTTTAATTATTGGGTGGGTGGTTTACAGAAAGCAAATTGTACTTTTCAATCCATTTACAAGGACGGTAAGGAAGTCTTAACCTAATCTCTATTGTATTAGGGTCTATTCGAGAAATTAATTAAAAATTAATTTTTTAATTTTTTATTTTATTGAGTCACATCATCTCTTTTCTTTTTTTTTCTTTTTTTTTTTTAAATTTTTTTAAAAAATAAAAAATTAACTTTTAACTTAACCCCTAAAATAGGCCTATATAACTCGCACACAACTCACTCATGAAATTACGTGAGACATTTTTCAGAGCAAATTATCTTTTTATTTTTTTTCGATCAGCAAAAAAACAAAAGAAAATTTTATTGATGAAAAAATATACAGAGTATGATAACTGTCGATATTACATAATTGTCAAAGTTTTTTTTCCAAATTTTTTCCTTCTATCTACATTTAATATATATATATATATATTTATTTAAAATTAGGATAGTGATAGAGAGCTTTAAAATTAAAACTCTATAAGCTTTAGTGATTTGGCCAAAAAAAAAAAGCCAAAACATCACCTCACCATTAGAGCTTTATTAGAACTGTCAAATTAGAACTCTCAAATATTATTATTAAAAATAATAGTTATAGCAGCCTTTTATTCAGGAAACAGATTGTTGTCCAAGTTCATGGGTTCACTGTGGGTTTTATTTCGATAATTTAAATAATTCATTTTATAAGACATTTTGTGTATCGTTAAAAAAAAAAAATTAGATCGATCCAATGATTATAACATATTTACTTTAGAAAAAATTACTTACATTTGGTAATTGCAAAAAATTATTACATATATGTGGAAAAGTTTATGATTTGATTAATATTGATAAAGTTTATCACCAATTTGTAATTATTTTTCAATTTACACATTACTTTGAAATTCCCTCTTCAATCTATCACGTTTATCCAAAATAAATAAATAAATGACAAATGTATTTTTTTAAATAGATTATCTATTTTTTTTATTTTTTTAATTTTTGTGACAAACATAATAAAATAAAGAAATCACAATTATTGAACAAATTTAATTTTTTTTTATAAATGATATACATGACATATCCTGCACAATAAATTATTTAAATTATCAAAACATAACAAATAATAGCCCTCATAAGCCTAAACAACATTATCTAATCCAGACTTAAACTGAGAGAAATTCAATCCTTTATTTAAATTTCCTTTTTATGTACATGCATGGCATGGCATATGTGCTTAACTTTCTAATATAATAAAATAAAATAAAAATAAAAACACCCCCACAAAAATAGCAATTAATCTTATATTGGGGAAAATTACATAGGGATCTTTTAGAAAGTGAGTTATAATCTATTTTTTAAATTATAAAACACTTTTCTCTCTCATAAAAAGAGATAATGACGTTCACATAACACAATAATCATTTATCATATTTTAAAATTATTATATAATTGTATTTTTTTACCAATTATCATTTATTATATTTTTCTTTTATATTTTTTTTAATTATCTAATATAATACCTCACTTATCTACCTTCTCCCGCGATAAGTTAGTCCATGTCCATCATCACCCCCACCACAACACTGACCAACGAAAACCACCAGTCCAAAAGTCAAACGTGGTACCTCTCTCTATTTTTTTGACACAGAGAGAGAGGGCATCACTCACTAGTGATCTGTTTTATATTTTTGGTTCTCATCTCTCTCTCTCTCTCTCTTGGAGCGATGAGAAAACCTTGTTGTGATAAAAAAGATACAAACAAAGGAGCATGGTCGAAGCAAGAAGACCAGAAGCTGATTCATTACATCCAAATCCATGGCGAGGGTAACTGGCGTTCGCTCCCAAAAGCTGCAGGTAATAACCTAATCCAAAAATAGAGAGATGCTTACCTTAATCTTATTCTTATTCTTATGATTTTTATTTTTTTTCTCCTTTTTGAAACCAGCATAGAGTACTATATATATAGAGTTAATCTTTCTTCACATCTTTTTTTTTTTTTTTATATAATTTATATATATATATATATATATTTTCTAAATAATAAATAAAATTGTTTTTGCAAATTGAACAGGTTTGCTTCGTTGTGGGAAAAGTTGTAGACTGAGATGGATAAACTATCTAAGGCCAGACATAAAACGAGGCAACTTTGGTGAAGATGAAGAAGACCTCATCATCAAGCTCCATGCTCTCTTAGGAAACCGGTAACCTAATCATCAATCATCGCCACATCACCCAATTTCAATGAAATTTTTATGCTACTTATTCTTTTTCTTCCCCGCATTTTAATACTTATCTTTACTTTTCTGTCAGTAGGCAGTCAGTACATACCTTGTAGGCTTTGGTTTGTTTTCGAAAAATAAATTTTAGAGAAATTTTTTTAAAATTTTGTTTGATTTAGTAATTTTGAAAAAAAAAAATTTTAAATCACTTTCTATCTTCTACACATCAATCAATTACTCTTTTTTTCTTTTTCTTTTTTTTTTTATCACTTTTTCTCTTACACACATCTATTCAAGTACAACAAAATATCAAATCATTCTAAACTCCTACACTCCGATACTATTTCTAAAATATACAACTAAACAAATTAAAAAAATTTCTAAACTCTTTCTCTAAAAAAATTTTTTTACCGAAGCAAAAACATGTTTTGAATTTTATTCTTCCAATATTGATATAGACTGACGTACAATTTAAAGTGAAAAGCACACGATTCACAACTAATGCGAGTGGTTTGACAACATATAAAGCTAGTTTTTACAAGAGATGATTTTTCCACAATCAAGCTTAATTCTTGATACATATGGTTGGATACTCTGACAACTTTACGTTGCAATCAATATCAATATTTAGAAGTAATTTAAAATTGGAGATGATTTCTCTCCAGCATGATCCAATTGCAGAAATATTCTTGGGTTCATTGGGTTTACTGCGGGGTCTATTTGGTGATCCAAACAGCTTTACAGGGCCACAAAAAAATTCATGTAAAAAATAAGATTGATCAAACCTCAAACCACATGATCGGATCATAATTGTCTTATATATAGAACTAAACAAATATGATTTGGAAGCTAAAAAAATATTTTTCTAAAACAAATATAATTCAATTATTTGACTACAGATATTCAATCAATTTAATCTTTTTGCATAGATACTTTTCATGTAGACCCTACAAATCTATAGTGAATCTCAAAATGAACTCACTAAACCCAAAAACATCTGTCTAGTTTTTTTTTTTTTTTTTTTTGATCAGCAAAGAAAATTTTTATTGATAAAAACATATGATAAATTATATCAATCTAACAGCATCATTCTAGTTAGATCATCAACTGAAGAGAAGAACAACCCTTTAACAAGTTTCATGTTGTGAGTGCAATTTGTTTAGATATAATTACATACATATATATATTGATGAATGAAAATGATGATGTGGTTAACTAGGTGGTCTCTGATAGCCGGAAGATTGCCCGGACGCACTGACAATGAGGTGAAAAACTACTGGAATTCTCATATAAGGAAAAAGCTAATAAGCAAAGGTATTGATCCTCGTAAACATAACCTCAGGCACTCCATTAATGTTCACCATCATCCTCATCAACCACAACCTGTACTAAACTCAAACCCACATGACACAAGGGATAGATTCTCTGATTCTGCAGCTTTTGTTGATCATGATATCAACAATGATCAAACATCTGATAAATTGCCTGATTTGAATCTTAATCTCAGTCTGTCCTTAGCTATGAACTGAAGTTAAACCCCTACTAAATGTATATTAGGTACTGATCAATGATCTATATGTAAACTGTAAAAGATTTCTAGTTATTGCACTTAGAATTATGACTATAGATGTAATAAAAAGGTCAGCTCCGTGCACGTGTCTCTGCGGAAGATAAGATATACGCAACCTTACTCCTATTACTAGTAAGGCAGTTTTTGTGACTCAAATCCTCCAGCGCCACTCGGGACACTACCGGCAAGCCTTACTATTGGCATAAGTCGCTTTTTATGACTATGTTGTGTAATATAAGTTGATAATATTGGGACAAGTCGCTTTTTATGAATATGTTGTGTAATGTAAACTGATAATATTGGAACAAGTCGCTTTTTATGACTATGTTGTGTAATGTAAATTGATATAGCAATGCTAAGTATCATGAAAAATCTTTTATGAAAATAATCATGAAAGCTTTGTGACCCTTGGATTGCACTTAGAATAAAGCACTACACACTAATCAAAGTAATTCAAGGATCATAAATTTTTCATGATCATTTTCATGAAAAAAATTTCATGATCCGTAACTTTTCTCAAATTGATAATATTGTGACTGTTTAACTAATTATAAAATGAGGTTGTGATAATTAATGTTTGAATTTTATTTTTTTATTTCTTTCTTTCTACCGTGTTTTATTAGTTAATCTTAAGAAAATGCAGAAAATGTTTGAGACAATGCTAGGGCTTAACTGAGAAATGAGTTACTGCTTAAGTCAGAGAATAAATTATTTTTAAATTTATAATTTTTTGAGATATGGTGATATATAAAGTTGATATAGAAATGTAAGGGCGGTATTTACGGGTTTTCCAAGTAAATATTCGCTAATATGTATCAGGAATTTGAACTTACAATACTGATATTCATCCAAAGTATGACTACCAAATAAGAATTCCAAATGAGTTATATAAGTCTAGAATAGTAATGGCCATTTAGCTGACTGTTTCATGAGAGAATTATCTATTAATAGATGATTGTTACCAAAGCTAAAGCAGATGAATGATTTTTTATTTTAATTTAAAAATCTTGAGAAAATTTTAGATTTTCAATACCAATATTCACTAATATATCAATTAATATTGTCCGATTTTTTTTTTTTTTTTGATCGGCAAGAAAAGGCTTTATTGATGAGATAATATTGTCCGATATTGACTGATATCCTATCCCGATACCGTCAAGTTGGCATTAGATGCCAAAACAAAAAGATTATCAACAGTAGATGAATCCTATTTTTTTTTTTTTTTTTTGATCGGCAAAAAAACTTTATTGATGGAATAACACAAGTACAAAAGAACATAGCGAAATTATATCAATAAAAAAAAAGAAGGTGCAAAGGCATCACAATGGACTAAATCATCCCAACGAGATTGGCACCATTTAGCACATCCTATCATTTGTTAGCATATCAAAATCCTAATTTTGGTAGCATATCAAAATCCAATCCAAGATTCCATTTTAGACTAGAAATTTTTTTGTCATTACAAATCTTAGATTAAAACACTTACAAGAAAACTATATATACCGAACAGTCAAATTTTCTTTACAAGTGAATTTCTAGCCCCATTGATTTCTTTTCTTTACTTTTGGGTGAGCACTTTCAGTTTTTTCTGTTGGTAGTTGTAGCCGCATGTGATTCAAGTGTCCACCTACCACCTGCTATCGAGAGAAAATCTTATGGCTGGGTTGGCAATTACGTTTTTGGTATTTTTTTAGAATAAAATTGTTGCTAAATAAATTAATGCATTTGGTAATGCTAAAATAGATTTATTTATTTATTTATTTATTTATTTATTTATTAGAAAGTTAAGTGAGCCCTTAACTTTTTTTTCAATTGCTTATACTTTAGCCAAAAATAAATCAATTTTTTTAGTTGAAACGAGATGAAACTTGACCAAAGTAGATCAAGGGTTTTAAGTAAGGATATTTATCAATAAATCTCATCTCACAAACAATTATTTTAATTAGTCTCAATTTTTTTTATTGATCTCACTACAAAAAATTAAGGTTTTAGAAACTAAAATTTAGGAATAAAATTATTTTTAAGAGACCAAATATTTTTGTTATAAAAAGTGTCGTAATTATATTTCTAGTAACGAAAATTGGATATTAGTGATAAATTATTATCTTTTTTAGAACAAATTTTTTGTTTTAAAAAATAAAACATTTTTAGACCAAATTATTTTGTTCCTAAAAGTGTATTTATTAGTGACATTTTCAAAATTTTAACGTTAAAAGCCTTATTTTTGAATTTTTGAGACGACTTTTTAGTGACTATTCTCACGACGATAGAAATTGATCCCTAAATATCTTTTGAAACAAAATTTTCATTTTTAGAAACCAAAAAAATTGATCTCTAAAACTCTTATATGTTGTAATATCTATTAAATTCTATTAGTGGAGAGTGTTTTTCCACGTGGTTCTATTTTTTTATTTTAGTAGTGTTTTGGTGGATAACTATACCATTTTATTAATGTGACATGTATGATCTAATATTCTAATATGACATGTATTAATGTGACACTCCAACGATGTGATACTCCAAAAAAATTAAAAATTTCTTCGTATACTTTTTCGAAATGTGACAACGTGATGGTATGGTGTAACACTTCAAAACTTTTATTCCAAAAAAATTAAAAATTCATTAGTGTACTTTTCCTAAATTTGACAACGTGGCGGGTATGATATAGCATTTCAAAAAAAAATCCTTAGTGTACTTTTCTCAAACGTGACATGTGACACTCCAACGTGACAGGTATGATGTGACACTCTAAAAAAATTAAAAACTCTTTATGGTTCGTTTGGGAAGTTGATTGACTTTTTGGCTATTTTAGCTTGGAGCTAAAGAGCCTTGTTTGAGAAGGCTTTTTGGCTTTTTGTGAAAGAAAGAATGTAATGATAATGGGTTGGATGTGATGTTTTGTCTTACTGAACTAAAAAACCTATTTTGTCTTTTTGTGGTTAAAATAGACTCAAACCCAACCAGCCTTCTTTCCAAACAGAAGCTTAATATACTTTTTACAAATGTGACACTCTAACGTGGCGAGTATAATGTAACACTAAAAAACTCTTTAGTGTACTTTTTTCAAATGTGACACTCCAATGTAACAGACAAATGAATCATTACACATCTAAAATGACTAAATAGACTATAGGAAAAAATATAAGACTATATGAATTACAAATTCAAAATATGAGACTTATTGGTCGATCTCCCTTTTAAGTATCGACTATCACCCATCACAACATACAAAAATTTTAGGAATTAATTTTTTTTGTTGAAAAAGTAAAAATTTTGTTGCAGAAAAACATTATTTTATCAATTCCCGTTGTTGCTAAAAAAATTGTTCTAAAAAGTTAAAAAATAAAGACTTTTAGTAACAAAATTTTAAAAATGTCGCTAATACATGACAAAATAGTTATCTTTAGATAAAAAATTTATATTTTTAAATAAAAAATTTAATCTCAAAAGGATAATAATTCATCATTAAAAGTTCAATTGCACTTCTGATACTATTATTCATCAATATATTTAGTTAATATTATTTGATATTTGATATTCGATCGTAGATATTGATACATATCTCGATTCCTTTATTTAAAAAGAAATGGCAAATTCATTTACAATGATTTGATAAGGAAGTTGGGTTTATATATTTAAGTGTATAACAAATCAAAAATTGACTAATTCCATATCTTTGAGATTTTCCAAATATTTTGTATTTAAAACCATGAAGACACCTACAGAGAGAGAAGATGGATAGTGGAAGAGGAGGGTGTGTAGGGAGGGACCATATATAGCAAATAGCAGTGTATCTACCATTCAATAAGAGTTGGTAGTAGTTGTCACTAAAGTTTAGGTGAACTCATTGTGTCTAACAACATATATATTGGTTTCTGATGTCTTAAAGTTCTTCTGCTGCAATCAATTTGCACTAGTGTTCCCTTCAAAAGTCATTTTAACATCAGTTTTCCATAGGATGACTTTTACATATATGAATGAACTTATTAAAGACGCACAAAGCCGGTGGAGGAGACACATGATGTATTGATTATAATGATCGCACAGACTAACAGCCAAATTCATAGAAAAAGCTTTTCTTTTTTCATTTTTTTCTTTTTTTCTTTTTTTAAGGAGACCCAAAACCAAGTTTAAATATATATAAAGACACCAAAACCAAGTTTTATTTAGAGCTACTGGACCATATATAAACCTACCAAAGCCCCAAAATCATGAAAATTAAAAGCAACAGTGAAGGGTGTTGGAGTCTTAACACACCCTACCCAAAACAGTCCTTAAATTAAAAAAACAAGTACTATACAGTTAAATTAAACCATAGAGAAGAGAACTCTCCTACTACTACAATTAAATTAATTTGAACGCCTGCGATTTGCGGGTTCCTTGTGGGCGTTGAAATAGACGGTGGCAACAGGCATGCCCAAGTCGAGGTGATGAGCGAAAGCGCGGGTATTGAAGTTAGCCCTGGGCATGGGTTGCTCTACTTGTCCCTGAAAACCTAGCTTTTGTTGGAAAAGTACTAGGATGTACCGGTGTATCCCCACCGGTGGCAGCGGCCCCATATATGCCACCACTTCCTTCCCTGCATCCTCCTCCAAACCAAATATACATTCATGTCAAGCTGAGTAACTGAGTATTATATATTTACAAAATTATATGCTCGCTTCAATAATCAAAATCCTACATGAAGAATCTAAAATATTGCATTAATTTTCAACAATGCTTAATGGTACACAATTCGGGCACACCATATGATCAAATCATATAAGCATAATTATTTAGTTAATTAATTTTTTTATTTTATTTTATTTTATACACTGACTTAAAAATTAAACAAAATAACTCCTAAAAAAAATAGGCCTTCCAGTGGGTCTACAACACAAAGTCCTGGATTGGACTGTTCATTTTCTCATTCTATGAATGGATGGATAATCGTGAGATAACTTTTGAATTGGTTATCACCAAAACATTAAGCTACTTTATAACACGAGATAGTATGTTGAATTGTCAACTACCCATTCAATTAAAGGAATATGCTGTCAGAAAGAAATAAAATTTTATTACTTATATTATATCCTCGATCAAAACTGTCATAAGTCCCTGTATATTTTCTCTCCTTTTCTATCCCAATTTATATAATCATTATTACTTTTATTTGCAATAATAATAATAATATACTTAAACACATTAATAGTAAAATTCACATTAATAAACTCATGTAAAACTCATACTTTTGTGTTTAATCGTAAAAATAAAAATAAAATTTTTAAAAAATCTTAGTTATTATCTCTCTACTCTCTTCATTCTGATTTTCTCACTCAGTTTCTGAGTGGAATATGCCTGAAATAACTTTTCATTTTAGCAGTGACCTGTTGTGGTACAGAATAGAGCCACATGGAGCAACATTAGCGTGCCATGTGTGTTAACAAAGAGCTCTAAGAGCTGCTATGCTTTGGGAAGTGGGAGACCAAGCCAAGTGGCGAGGACGTGTCACTATACAGTATACACTCGATGCCAGGATAAACCAGGTGTCATCTAAATCCATGCATGAAGAAGTAACAGTGCCACATACACGTGTATGTGAGTCCACATATATGTGACGCTATATATGCATGACGATATAAATTCCCTACATGCTTGACACCTGCCCTGTCCCAATCAAGGGAAGGGTCATTTATGTCCTATTTTTTATTATTTTTTTTTTTTTTGAACGGAAGTCATTTTTTTTTTTTTTTTAATTATCGGCAAAGAACGGAGGTCATTTATGTCCTGTGATAAGATTTTTAAGCTGCGCACACGTGTCAAATTACTATTGGGTTTAGTATGAGGTCTAACTCAGCAAATACAGAGTTTGATATCAGTTATTTGAATTTAATTTTTTTTAAATTAAATTTTTTATTTTTTATATTTTTATTTATTTTTAATGAATATTTTTAAAATTTTAAATAATTTTTTATTTTTTATTTTTTTAGATGCACCTTACTTAGATGTATTTAAATAGTAAAATATTTATAAAAAAATATTTTAAAAAATTAATAAATATAAAAAAATATAAAAAAAAATGAAGTACATTATATACATATATATATATATATATATCTTTTTAGTATTTAGTGAATTTTTTAAAAAGAAATTCATATATATTATACTTTTTAAGTGTATTTTATGTTAGGTGTGTTTAAAAAAAAAAATTTTAAATGCTTAAAATATTTAAAAAAATCATTGAAAACAAAAAAATACGAAAAGTAAAAAATAAACTTTTCTGAAAAGTGTTTTCTAGAAACCAAAACCAAACAAACTGTAATATTTCATAAGCTAAATTGCAAACACAGATTTATTTAAAATGCAAATTGTCCTATGTAATTTGAAAAATCACAAATACTCCTTTCTCATAATTTTTTTTATTTAATGCTGTGTTTGGTTGTGAGATTTGAGGAGGGATTTGGAAAGAGAAATGGAAAAGGTAGGTGAAATGTGAAAAAAACATGCCTACATTTCACATAGTTTCACACACCTTTTTTCTTTTTCTTTCCAAATCCCTTCTCAAATTTCCCAACCAAACACAGCGTAAGAGAATTAACTAAAAAAATAAAAATTTTAATTGCTCTCCTATACAATAATAAAATTGCTTAAACTATTAATTGAAATAAATTTCTAACATCATTAAAAACTGTTTATTAACTTGGTAATTTATTGATAAAAGGATCATTTGTTACGAAATTATAAATTTTGATGAACAAGATATAATTTTCATAATCACATGAAATAAATCATATTTTAAACAAATTTTAAAGATGTATTTATAATTGGCCCTATTTCATATCAAGAATCCATACACATAAAATATGAAGAAAAATAACACGTAATTTAAATTTAATTATTATATAATAAAAATTATATTTTGAATGAATCTGAATCTGATAATTTGCCTATGTACTTTTTCTATGTTTGGGTTCTTGATCCGAATTATTGCATGGAAAATAGTACTTGTAGAATACAAGACACACTAAATATAATATCTTATAAAAATATTTGTTATATAATTCTTCATGACTATTGAATAATTATTGCTTACTCATTTGGCTATTGTTCAACTTTTGTATATAAAAATTCTGATGTAATTTTAGTGACATTTTATTTTAAAATAATATATCATAATATTAAGTTGGTCCAAATATCCGATTATTAAAAACAATTACTCTATATAATTTTTTATATTTATATATCATTTTGCAAAATTTTAAAGAATCGCCATGCACATAATTTCTACATGCATCACAACCTGCCTCGTAATGAATATTTTCAAAAATAAATTTTTTTATAAACATTAATATGTAAAATTATAATCTTTTCTATGATTTTGTAATTAAGTTTTGAAGGCAACACTAATAGGTTATTTTTCCAAAAAATAATGAGAACTCATATATTTGGATTTGGATTTATAAACAACAATTACAATAACTGGCTCCTCAGTGTCAACCTAATCGAGATTGAATTTGTTTGGCTATAATGCTCTTTGCACCTACTTCCTTTATTATTATTACTGGATTATTATTAATAAAGTGGTTTCTTTTGCTGTTTCAAAAAAATATCAAGGCAGCAAATAGAACAGATATATAGAATATTACCCAATAAAAAAAATGTACTGGAATATACATGTATATAGATACCTAATCAAAAAAAATATATGTATATACATATATATATATATATATAACTTCTTTTTTTTTTTTCTATTTCATATGATGAGGAAGAAGCAACTCAGATTACCTTGAGTAGGACCGGTACCACCAGGAATATCTGTCACAATCCTGATAAATTTACAAAATTCTACACAAATTAATAATGAATCCATCTACATTAGCCATATAAATCAAACAAATTAACTAATTCATGGGGAGAAACTAAAAAGAAAAAGTTAATTATTTAATATTAGGATGATCAAAGTTTGGGCATGTTTCACAATGCCAACCTAGTTGGAATGGCTTAACGTTGCTATAATACCTCTTGCATCCACTCCTTTTTATTGATATAAGTTTATATGTATGTTCATATTTTATTCATGCCGATAAAAAAAAAAAAATGATCGAAGTTTGCTCATTGTGACGTGGAAGTTTATGTCTCAACATTATGGGAGTGAGACCTATTATATTAATAATGACAAGTCAAAATGATAATATAAAATTTAATTTGTTCATAACAATATTATTCCAAAAAAAAAAAAAAAAAAGCACTAACCAATGCACCCATTCACGCATGGAGGGTTCACTGGGACTTGGTGCATCAGGATCAGTCATCACCTGCATGCATGATCAAACTTGATTAGTTTGTCAAAAAAATAAAATTAGAAATGCATTAGTGAAGACTGAAACACTTGAAACCAAAATAAGAAACTAGATGAGAGAGAAGGGGGGGTGGGGGGAGAGAATGGAAAACAAACCAGAGTGTAGAGTTGATGAGGATGACCAGAGATGGTGACTCTAGGAGGATTAGAGGCAATAGAAGGCTTGATGTCACAACCATTAGTGACATGTTTGGAACCAAAGTAGACATTCATAGTGACACTTGGTACAAACATGTCTACCACATCCCCTATTACTCTCCCTACCACCAATGGATCAATTGAGGCCGCCATGATCTCTGATCAACAAAACTCACTTTTATCTATATATCTATATCTATATATATATATATATATGGAGGATTGATGAAATGTATAGCTTTTCTCAAACCATGACACCAATGTCAATGTGGTTTGTATCCTAAAAATGTACTAGCTATAGTTTATATATGGGGCAAAATTTACTTTAAATTTGTTGTTTGAGATGGAAACAATTTTTTTTTACCTCTTTATGGTTTAAAATGTAATCGTTAACCCCGTTAAATATAGATGTGAAATTATTATAATATCCTTAAATTTTATATCTTTTTTTTATACACATAATTTTTAATTTCTAATATTGATTCAATTAAACCACAATTAATCATATTCTCATCTAGAAAGTTTCTTCAATGCAACCTAGTTTGGATTGTCGAGTCTTGCTTTGATACTCTTTGTACTTTCCTCTTTATTGATGTTTGTATTAGTCATCTTGTACTCTTATTTTTATTAATAAAGTTTTTTTCGCCAATAAAAAAATCACAATTAATCATAAATTTTATAATGACTAAATTTTTAATCTAATTTCAATTTAATTATATTTAAATTATAAGTAATCCTAAATCTTTAATTATTTACTCCAATTATCAACTTTTTAATCTATTATATTTATATCATAATTAATCATAAATTTTTAATTATTTATTGTAATTCTTAACATCTTAATATAATTATATTTTAGATAAATTCTTAATTCTTAATTATTTTATATTTTAAATCACTTCTTAATTATATTTTAATTAATATCTTAATTTAATTTGGGGAAATTACATATTAGGTTATTTTTATAAAAATAATTTTAGATTAATGAAAAACTTTATCAATATTAATAATTAAAATTGTGAGTTTTTCAATAATTTTGTAGTTATTTTTATGACGATCCACTGATTTGTAATTTTTTAGGTTTGGAAAAGTTGGGAATAAAATTATCTTTTTGTTATGCTAATTTACCTTTTTTTTTTGACAAAAAATCAAGTCCACTTTAAAAAACGATGTGTGTGATATACCTTTCCAAACTAACGATATCATTTTAATCCAAAATCATATTAATACTTTTTAATTATATTTGACTAAAAGGAAGTGAAGTGCTTCGATCTCAAACCAAAGGTAAAATGATTTTGCGCTTATATATATATATATATATTTTTTTTTATCAGTAAAAAAGAAGCTTTATTGATGTAAAATTAGTACAAGGTACAAAATACATTACACCAATAAAGAAAAGAGGAGTGCAGGAGTATCACAATGAGTTAAATGATCCCAACTAGATTGGTACAAAAAAATCCATCCTATCATTTGCTAGCACCCCCAAGTTGGTGAGGAACCAACGAGGAAGAAAGAAACCAAAAACAAAGAGAAAAAGGGAAAACCAAAAAACCAGCAGCTAGACAACCTCTAGTATACACCAGCAGCAACCATTCACAGAAAAAGAACAAAAGCAAACCAGCAGAGCAGCCCACTAACAAGACATACTAGCAACCAGCAAGCTCAACAAACAACAGCACAGATGAGGATGAAGTCTTCTTCCTTGCTTTCAACAGCAATCCAGATGAGGATGTAGGCCAACCATCTCCACCATTAAACATTGCCTGGTGCTGCTAGTTGGCCAGAGGTAGAACAAATACACTTCAATAAGTAGCACATGCAATATTAGACTCTTGGACACTTCTATTCAACCCAGATTAGCATCAGGCAGATTACAGCAGCAACATGATACACAATTTTATTTAGAAATACCTCTGCAACCCCTCGAAAACCAAACATCCAAGAACTCCACTGCTGAAGCAATAGATCAGCTAGCAGAACAATCCTCCAAGGGACAGAGCACCAAAACACAGCAACAACTAAACACCAACAGTAGCAACTCTACACCAACATCACCACCATCAGCAGCACTCATCCCTGAACAGCAAGTCACCACCTATTGAGGCCCCCATCAGATAGGCTTCTTCTGATCACTTCATGATTCTCTGCCTCTAGCATGATCCAGTAGATCATTCCCAATACAATAAACCCTCATTCAACTGTGAACCCCAATTTGCTCCCCAATGTAGACAATATAAACCCCCATTAAACTATAAACTCCACCAAACTGCAACCAGATACACCAAATCAGCACCAACCAGCAGCAGCAGCAAGGCAACCTAGAACATCTGTTTGGGACCCTCCACATCTTCAGATTGTTGATATTACTTACCCCAATTTGCTCACCAATATGGACAATAAAACCCCCAAAATACCACCAAGTCAGCCACAATGTAATGCATGCCTTACCTGATCCAAATTGGCCACTACATCATGCACTGAGTATTGGAACTCACTAGAGGTTACAATAATCCACAATGCAACTCTAGTTTTAATTAGCTCACAAACCTCCTCCAATATAGGTTATTTTTCATTAAAGATACACTCATTTCGAAGCCTCCACACAGACCACAGGGCTACCAAAGGAATTGCCTCCCAGATTTTCGGTTCAATCTTTCTCCATTTGTACCCTCTCCATCAATCCAATAGCCCTTTGGGCTTTTCAGGTATCACCCAAATCAAACCCCACCAATTCAGCAAATTTGTCCAGATCCTCCAAACAAAAAGGCACTGCACCAGAACATGACACCCTGATTCCATCTCATAGCTGCAAAAAACACAGTTCAATTGAGCCTCATAACTAAGACACCTCACTCTTTGGAGGAAAGCTCTTGATTTGATTCGACCCTTCCAAGCGAGCCAACCAAAAAACTGAACTTTTGGTGGAGAAATATTATTCCAAATCAACCTTGATGTCCCCAAGCTCTGCTCTACACATCTTCTATTATACATTGAATTAACTGTGAACACACCTGAAGATGACGCCTTCCAAGCCAATGCATCAGCTTTTTCTGATAAAGATAGGTCATATGAAAGCAAAATGAACTGTAGTCTTTCCATCTCAACCTCTTCCCAAACTCTCAGATTCCTTCTGAAACTTAGCTTCCATTTAGATAAGCCATTTCTTTTATCCATCATCTGCTTAAGAGTGACCTCTTTTTCTACTGACAACTCAAATAATCGAGGAAAATCCTCCTTCAAACATTTGTTGGAAGCCCAACTATCCTCCCAAAATCTAACCCTCACACCATTCCCTACTTGAATGACAGAATTATCTATAAAGAAGCAAAATAGGTTAGAATTGTTGTGTTCCAACCTGAGAATATCACTCCAGACTCTTGAACATTGGTCACTGCTACCAGAATCTGGTCTCCACCTACCTCCAGAGCTGCCATATTTACTAATTAAAATGTCTTTCCACAACACACGGTCCTTATTACCATATCTCCACCACCATTTGGCTAGTAAACAATCATTGACTTCCTTCAATTTCTTAATCCCCAAACCTCCCAAGTGCTTTGTTTTGGTAACCTCCTCCCATTTTACCAGATGGATCTTCTTTTTAAGTTCTAAACCTCCCCACAAAAACCTGGCCTGAATTTTGTCCAGCAATTTTGATACATTTGCAGGCAATTTAAACAAAGAGAGGTAATAATGTTAACCTACCTCCAAATGATAGTAATTTCCTTTTCCAAGACGCCAGCCTAGACTTGAATTTATTGATTACCGGCAACCATGTGCTTTTTTTCCTCGGGCTGGCCCCCAGTGGTAAACCAAGATACATGAAAGGTAACTTTTGGATCATACAATTCAATCTTCCTGCGAAAACATTTACCTCTGCCTCATGTACACCTACTCCACAAACTGTACTCTTATGAAAATTAATCTTCAATCCAGAGAGCACTTCAAAACACCTCAAGATTCTCTTAACGCTCAAAATGTCGTTATCTTCTGCCTCACAGAACACAATTGTATCATCTGCAAATTACAAATGGGTAACATTAACCTCCCTTAGGCCAATCACAACACCTTTGATTAACTCCAATGCTTTAGCTCTTTGGAATAATATATTCAAACCCTCAGCCACTATATTAAAAAGAAAGGGAGACAACGGATCCCCTTGCCTGAGTCCTTTTTCTGGACAGAATTCATTAGTCGAGGAACCATTAATAAGAACTGAAACTCTAACTGATTGTATACACACCTTCATCCACCTAATCCACTTATCCTGGAATCCAAAGCTTGACATCATATTAAAGAGATACTCCCAATTTACCATATCGTATGCTTTTTCAAAATCTAGTTTCAAAATTGCCCCCTTCTTCTTTTTCCTCTTCCACCAATCCACTACTTCATTGGATACTAAAATCCCATCTAAAATGTTCCTCCCCCCAATGAAAGCGGACTGAGATTCTCCAATTATTTTAGGCAATACCTTCTTAAGTCTAAAAGCTAGAACCTTAGACAAAATTTTGTACAGAGATCCAATAAGGCTAATTGGTCTATAATCTGAAACACCACCTGAATTCTCATTCTTAGGTAACAATGTGATGAAAAAGCTATTGATACCTTTTGCTAAGCATCCATTATCATAGAATTCCTTGACGAATTGCAAGATATCCTTTTTAAAAACTTTCCAACACTTTTGAAAGCAAAACAAATTGAAATCATCAGGTCCCAGTGCCTTATTTCCATCACTCTCTCTAATAGCTCTCCAAATCTCCTCCTCTGAAAAAGGAATAACCAGCCCATTAGAATCATTATCATGCCCAATGGACTTGAAAACATCTTGGAGCTTAGGTCGAAATTTCCACTCTTCATAGAATCTATTTTTAAAGTGTTCAGCTACCTCAAATTTGATCTTTTGTGGATCCTCATGAATCTCCCCATCCACTTCAATTGTGCTTATATATATATATATATATATATATGTGTGTGTGTGTGTATTAAAAGTGTATGAACAGTAACGTATGCTGAAAATGGGGCATATGTGGGAAAGAAGTGTATGGGGGGAGAGAGAGAGAGAGAGAGAGAGAGAGAGAGAGAGAATTGATTTCAAAATTTCATATATTTTCCCAAATATTGATATAGTATTAGGACATTAGTGAAAGGAAAACAAATGTGACAAGGTGTATGCTTTATAAAATAAATAAATAGCAATATATAACTATATATAATTTAAATACAAAATAATGTAATTGCATTAAATTTTAAACATCCATTTAAATGATAACTAATTGTAGTAATGTCACTATCACTTATAAAAATTTGGCTTATACATTTTTGGTCTCAAATATTTAGTTATTTATGTCATTTTAATTTTTAATATTTAAATTGTACCAATTTAGCCTCTAATGAATAGAAGTGCTTTAGTGGTTTAGTTTGATCCTTAATGTTTAAATTGTGTCAATAGTTCGTGTTCTATAAAAAGTATTCAATTTAATTATCTAGTTGTGTCCATGTGTGAGTGAATTTCTAACCACACTGCCAACTCAGTATTCAACTGGAGAGTATTGGCAGAATAGATGGCGCCTTAATGACCTGTAATAGAAAGAAGAGATTCCAGTGGTGGTTTGTCCACCCAGGGGCACTTTGACAATCAAGTTAGTTAAATATCTCCCAAAGATAACCAAAATGCTTAACTCACTATTCAGAATATAAAATGCGTACCTTTGTGTAATAACCCCAACCCTGATTAGCGCTAATTAGGACTTAATTATGTCTAATAATAATTAAGGAAAAAATCTGGAATTTATTTGTATGTGTATTGTATGACTTATGTGTTTTTATCTGTTCGGTGTCGGAATATCTGTTCGTATTTTAAACTTTAAACTGCAAATGGGAAGCCTTATCGGCGCCCGATTCTGAAATTGATTAGTGTTTTGGACTCGTTAGATTTTATGTGATTTTATGGTAGGTTCAATTAAAATTCGATTTGGAGGCGATTAAACTCGATTAAATTAATGCCACTTATTTAGTTAAGCCAAACACCCCTTAAAGGCTAATTTTGCCTTGTTCTTGTTTTCTCTCCACTAACTCACCCTATGCATTTGACTTGCACATTTGACCCTCAACAAGAGAGAAAAACGTGAGAGAGGAGAGGAATTGAGGAATTGGGTCTTAGCTCAAGAATTAGCTTGGAACTTAGAGGAAGTTGGAAGATAACAACTATTTGGGCTAGCACATTTTGAATTGAAGTTTTAAGGTAGGAATTTCACTTTCTTGAACTACAATTCAGGTTTTTCTTGCATGATTCTTGGTTAGATTGGAGTTTGAAGTTGGATATGGGTTTAGAATGTTGAATTGAAGTCCATAACATGCATGCATGAACACATTCATGGAAATTGGAATTATTGGGTGTTAAACTTCTACATGCATGTGCATATTTTTGCTAAAGCTTATGAGTTCAACAAATTTCTGAGTTAAATGTTGCCTTGGATCATGATTTGAAGTCTTGAAATGGAATTGAACTCATGCATGTGTATTTAAACTTGGTTCTTGGAAATTTATGGTAATGATGCTCAAATTGACTCACTCTTGGGCAATGATTTTATAAATTAGCTTTTGAAACTTGATATACTATGAGTTTAAAGTGTTTCTCCAGGTTTTGGGCCCAAGAGGTTGAGTTTTGGGTTATTGAATACTTGGTTCGAACTTGGGAGACAAATCTGGAAATTCCAGATTTGGCTTCCTCGCTCGAGCAAAGGATTCCTCGCTCGAGCGAGCACCTTTTTGTCCAGGGTTCCGCTCGAGCGAGCATCGCGCGTAGATTTCCAGCAACCAGTACTTTTACTGTTTCATCAGGCCGCTCGAGCGAAGGAAGGTTCGTTCGAGCGAAGCCTTTGATTTTGGTGAACTCGCTCGAGCGAGCATCGAGCGACCATCGCGCGTAAAATTTCAACATCTAGTATTTTTACTGTTTCATTAGACCGCTCGAGCGAAGGAAGGCTCGCTCGAGCGAACCCTTTGATTCTGGGAGCTCGCTCGAACGAAGAAAGGCTCGCTCGAGCGAGACCCCTGTTTTCAGCAACTTTTGAAAAATGTTTTCTAAGGCATTTTTACACCCCCATTCCATCCTAGGCCATGATTTAGACTCCATACTAAGGGTGAGGGGTTAGATATACACTTAGAATCATGGATGTGAGTTTTGTACCTTTAGAAATGCGTATTTCAAGTGTGTACCCGTAATGTGTTATGTAGGTCACGTGCCGCAATAGGTTGACCCGTTGACTTCGTCTACTTGTATCAACGCCCACTGTGAGTAATAACTTTGTAAAGTTATATTCAATGTTATGTGTTTTCAGTATACTATGATACGAAACGATTGAATCTTGAAAAGCTATAATATGTTGGAAATGAATGAATGAATGTCTAGTTTTCTGAAAAGTAGTTGTGGCACCCTTAGTCCCGATGGCCCTCGCCCGGGGGTAACAATACCGTGGCCGATGGCCCTTGCCCGGGGGTAACAATACCGTGGCCGATGGCCCTTGTCCGGGGGTAAGAATACCGTGACCGATGGCCCTTGTCCGTAGGGCTGCTCACGGGTCGGTTTTGGCGGGTTGCAGGTCAAAACCGACCCGACCCGCACTTATGCGGTTGGGGAAAAATGGACCCGCAACCGCCCGCGATGCAGTTCGCGGTTTGTGCGGGTGGGTGCGGTTCGGTTTGCGGTTTAGATTTTTTTTTTTTTTTTTTTTTTAAACTTAAGCAAATTTAACATTTTTTGCTACTTTCTAAACACTTTTTTTTTTTTTTAGAAGAGTTATAAATTAGATTACAAGATATACAATTCATGATCATAATAAATAGTCCACATGTTAGATAAGATGATATGGAACCATACTTGAGGATAGTGGATTAATCTTCCTCCTTAGCTTGCAAAAACAAATCCTTAAAAGTCAAACTAGTAACACTAATTTAAATATGCAAAAACAAACCCTTAAAAGTCAAACTAGTAACACTAATTTTAATAGTGGATTAATCTTCACTATTTATTTTTTAATATGCAATAATGTGATAATAGAATGACAATTCAAAATATCATATTTAACTGTGTCTACTAGACTAATGGAATATAATGATTTTATATATATATATATATAAATAAAAGTCAAACTAGTAACACTAATTTAAATATCATTAGATTATGATAATGTATATAAGTACCTATATAATAAATTTTACTTTCATCCAAAATGTAAAAATAAAAATAATAACTAGTTATCTCCATCTATCCAAAATGCAAAAAATAATAATAATAACTAGTTATTTTTTCTTCTTAAAAAAAAAAAAACTGCGGGTTGCGGGCGGGTCGGGTTCGACCCGAACCTGAACTTTTGTGAATTTCTTGACCCGCACCCGCCCGCCTACCTACATCGAAACCGCCCAAAGCACTGCGGGTAGGGTAGGGTCGGGCGGGTGGGTTGGTTGCCCAGCCCTACTTGTCCGGGGGTGACAATACCGTGACCGATGGCCCTTGTCCGGGGGTAAGAATACCGTGACCGATGGCCCTCGCCCGGGGGTAATAATACCGTGGCCGATGGCCCTTGCCCGGGGGTGACAATACCGGGGCCGATGGATCTGTTAGCTAAGGGGTGTACCACATATGATCTTATGCAAAATATGAATATGAATATGAGCATGTATCTGAACCTATATCTGATTTGAAATTTGAATATGCATAAGACTCTGTTTCTGATAAGATTATGTTTCGGATATAAACTTTGGTTTCTAACTCTGTGATGGACATCATCCACTAAACCCTTTACCCTGTTATTATTCACTGGGCTTTCGCTCACTGTTTATTATATGTATATGTAGGTGAGCCGACACAAGACCCTGGCCAGAGTTGATGGCCTCCTGTTTTCTTTTGTCAGCCACCTGTTGCGCCTCCCGAGAAGGTCTCGCCGGAAGTCTAACCCTGTGGCAGTTTTGTACCTCATGCTAGTCAGTGGTAGTGTTTTTGTAAAGTTGGACCTTAGGTCGTACTTGTGTAAATATTTTGTACATATTGGTGTACTTTGACTGGCATGATTATGTATATAAATAAGTTTTGAATTTTCTGTCTCATGTATGTCATCACAGCTCATTGGACCTTGTTTATTTTACTATATTGCTTCCGCAGCCCCTTAATATTTGTTATTCTATTTGGAGGCCGTAGGTAATCCACGGATTACTGGCCGGTTACGTCGCCAAACCTATAGGGGCGAGTTTGGTTCGTGACACTTTGACCCATTGGGGGTGCCCTTCTTTTATAGCCAACTCAATCCTAGTCCCAATAAAAGCCTAGCTTCAATGGACTTCAGCTCAGTGCTTATCTTGGACTCTCCAATAGATAAAGATAAACTCTCTAAGAGCTTTATCCTTATCTAAGTTGAGGTCCTTCCTCATTCTAGGACTCTTGTCCCTTATCCGCTTATCCCGGACTCCGATATCTTTAGAGATAACCTCGGCCTAGCCGAGATCACCTCGACGTCACCTTCCCAATTTCAAAATTGGCTTCGAGCGAGAAAACTCCCTCCGTTCCCGAGAAGAGGCCCGCCGAGGCCGAACCATCCCAATTAACTTAGTTAAAGAGGTCGAGGTCCGAATCTGCCACGACCTCGGGGCCAATGAAATCAGATGCCCCCTAGGCCCCCCCATCACCATCGAAGACAAGCCGGTCAAAGCGGGCGACAGTGCGACCGACCTCGAAGTCGGTGTTGCCCTCTCTATGGCTTTGCTGCTTCCAAATGACTTTAACCAGAACACCGAGATGAGTGAGTATGAAAACTTCGCTCTGATGCTCCAGCATTTTGTTCAAGTAAGTCTTTCACACTTAGTATTTTTCTTTCTCTATTATCAAAAGGGCCGAGGCAAAAATGAAAACCTTATCAGATCAGGCTGCGGCAACCATTAAAGCCAAAGACGTAGCCAAAGAAAAAACAAAAATTGCAGAGGCCATTAAGAAGGTTCTTGAGGCCGAAAAGAAAGAGGCCGAAGAAAAGACGGTCGAGGCCCAAAAAGAACTCCAAGATGCCTTAGCCACAAAGAAGGCCGAGATCAAGGCCGCCGATGAGAGGGCATACGCAGAGGGGGCGGCCGACATCAAGGAGGACTACAAAAAACAAGTGAAGCAGGCATGCAACATGGGTTTCTCCCTTGGTTGGATGGCTGCTCTAAAAAAGCTTGACGTCTCCAAGGACTCCCTCCTCAAGAACGCCAATGTCCTACCCCTGCCATTCCCCCTTACTCCAAGCCAATCCAAAGACGATTCTAAGTCTGAGGAGGATGCTTTGGTGAGGAAATCAAAGGAAGTTGTTGGGGCCAAGTCCCGTACTCCAAATGAGCAAGTCTTAGACTTAACTCAAGATGAGTAAGTTGAGGTCTCCAAAGACGCTCCTCCTAAGAAGGCAACATCGGACGCGCTTATTGCCGATAAGAGCCTCAACCAAACTCTTCAAGAAATTGATGCCGAGCTCGCAGCTGAGAGGGTTGCCGAGATGTCCTCTCAGCTGTCTTCTGAACCCCAGACCCAACCAGCCATAGACGCTGAAAAGTCTTAGTTTTTGCTTTGTACTTAGTATTTTGTCTTACTTTTTGAATCAATGTAAGCTTGGATCTGGCCGAAGTGCCGCTTTTGCAATTTCTGAACAACTACTCTTTTGGTAGGCCGAAGTGCCCTTTTCTTTTTTGAATTGATTCTTCTGAATGCAAGTACAATTTCCTTTGTATGACTCTTGTATGATTCTGTACTTAGAATAATTTTATATGCTTTCAAGCATACACCTCATCTGTGTAATTTCCTCGGGGTGATATACCTCGGTTGTACAAACAGATGGTTTACCTCGGCAAGTACATAAGTACTTATTTTAATACAACCTTGGTCTTTAACTTGTAAAGTTTTCTAAAAAAATTCAACAAGTGTTTAGACCAATTTTCTTTTAAGTACAACCTTGGTTTAACTTCAATTTGTAACTTCAACTTTTAAATTTTTCACAAATTTCAACAAGTGTTAAACATAACCTCAGTTTAACTTCAATTTGTAAATTTTTCACAAATTTCAACAAGTGTTAAACATAACCTCAGTTTAATTTCAACTTGTAAATTTCTTACAAATTTCAACAAGTGTTAAACATGATCTCGGTTTAAGTTCAACTTGTAAATTTTTCACAAATTTCAACAAGTGTTAAATATAACCTCAATTTAACTTCAACTTGTAAATTTCTCACAAATTTCAACAAGTGTTACACATAATCTCGATTTAACTTCAATTTGTAAATTTCTCACAAATTTCAACAAGTGTTAAACGTAACCTCGATTTAACTTTAACTTGTAAATTTTTCATAAATTCCAACAAATGTTAAACACGACCTCGGTTTAACTTCAACTTGTAAATTTTTCACAAATTTCAACAAGTGTTAAACTAATTTTAGCTTGTAATTTCTACCTTTCCAGGAACTATTTTCCAACTCTTTGCCCCCTAATGTGAACTTAAGTTCCACTTGGGTTCTCATTGTGCATGTATTCCAGAAACATCGTCAAGTATCTTATCAGTCACAAGTGTAAAAAATCAAGCTAAAACTTTATTTATTACTTCGGCTAATAACAAAGAACAAAAAAGTCTAATGATAGAAAAATTTCAAATTGTAAGTATTCCAAGGCCTTGGCAACTCTTTGCCTTCATTATCTTTAAGCCGATATGCCCCATTGCCCAATACCGAGATGATTCTATAGGGTCCCTCCCAATTTGGGCCAAGCTTGCCTTCTCTGGGATCCTTCTTGTTGCCGACGATCTTTCTCAAGACAAGGTCACCGACTTGAAACTCCCTTGGGTTGACCTTCTGATTATAAGCCTTGGCAAGCTGCTGCTGGTATGCTACTAGCTGAATTGTAGCTTTCTCCCTTCTTTCTTCTAGTAGATCCAGATCTCGAGCTAATAATACATGATTAGTCCCATTCTCTACTCCCTGAGTTCTAATCCCTGTGATGCTGACTTCTAGTGGGATTACTGCTTCTGTGCCATAAGCCATGGCAAATGGAGATTCCCCCGTTGATCTTCTCGACGTAGTCTGATATGCCCAGAGAACACTATGCAATTCATCCACCCATTTTCCCTTTGCTGCTTGCAGCCTCTTCTTTATCCCATCAAAGATAACTTTGTTGGACGCTTCTACTTGTCCATTGCTTTGAGGAAACTTGGGGTCAAAAAATAATTCTTGATTCTGAATTTTGCACAGAAGATCTTGATTAGCTTACTGTCAAATTGTGTTCCGTTGTCTGCAAGTATTGCCCTTGGGATCCCAAACCTGGTGATGATGTTCTTCTATATGAAGTTCTTCACATCCACGTCTCGGATCTTGGCAAGCGGTTCAGCTTCTATCCACTTAGTGAAGTAATCTGTTACTACAAGCAGGTACTTCCTTTGCCCAGTTGCTTGGGGCAGTTTTCCAACAAGATCCATGCCCCATTGGGTGAACGGCCAAGGACTGGATACTAGGTTCAAGTCTGCTGCTGGTTGGTGTATCAGTGGTGCAAACATTTGGCACTTTTCACACTTCTTGACATAGGCTTCTTCATCTTTCTACATGTAGGGCCACAAATACCCTTGGGTAATAGCCCTCTCAGCAAGTGATCTGCCCCTAACGTGGCTTCTACATACTCCTTCATGTATTTCATACAAAAAATCTTCAAGTTGTAAAGGATGTACACACCTCAAAAGGGATCAAGTGAAGGATCTTCTGTAGAGATGTCCCTCTGCTGTTAGACTGAATCTTGCTGACTTCAATGTGATCTTGTGTGCCTCTTTGTGATCATCTGGCAGTTTTCCTTCTTTCAGGAATGCTACTATTGCATCCATCCAGCTTGGTCCCATGTCCACACACATTGCTTCACACTCTGTGGCCAGTGGTTCAATGCTCGGGCCCGATAAGTAGTCAACAATTATCGTCCTTGCCTTTCCAAGTTGTATTGCACTAGCCAAGTTGGCCAAGGCGTCAGCGTGACTGTTATCATCTCGGCTAACCTGCTGTAGTCGGCAATTTTGAAACAAGGCCACCAACCTGCTGACCTCTTTTGCGTAGGCCGACATCCCTTCATCTCGGGCTTCAAACTCACCTGTTGTTTGGTTGACTATAAGCTAGGAGTCATAGAAGAATATCACCTCATCTGCTTCTACTATTACTGCTAGTTTCAGTCCTGTAATCAGTGCTTCATACTCTACTTTGAGGCCTTAAACCCCAATCGAATGGATTGTTCTAGTATCTGTCCGTCTAGAGATACCAGTACTACTCCTACCCCACTCCTTGTCGGTTTGAGCTCCCATCAACGAACAGTCGAAAGGCATTGCCAATGTAAATGCTGCAAGGCCTAAGTTTTTCATCATTTCTTCATTCTGTCGCCCTCGGCTGGGCTCCTCTTTGCTCGCTAGGACATCGTTTACCTCGGCTCAACAGAGCCTGATGTACGATGGATCCTGGCGTGAACTCGGCCACGAAGTCGGCCAAAACTTGGCCTTTGATTGCTGTTCTGGATCTGTATTCCAGGTCATACTGGCCCAAGGCTACCGCCCACCTGGCTATTCTGCCTGTTAGATCTCCCTACTGCAATAGAGACTTCAAAGGATGTTCAGTTAGCACCACAATTTTGTGGGCTTGAAAGTAATGGTTCAGCTTCTTTGAAGACATTACTAAGGCCAATGTTAACTTCTCCAAGGGTAAATACTTGGTTTCTGTGTCAGGTAGGGTTTTTGCTTACATAGTAAATAGCCCTTTGCTCTCATTTTTCTTCTCGGATTACCACTGCATTTACCGCATGCTCCGAAACTGCTAAGTACAGGAACAGTTCTTCTCTAGGTTTTGGATTTGAGAGAACTGAAGTCGTGGTCAAATACTTCTTCAAGTCGGCCAAGGTGACTTCGCACTCTTCTGTCTATAATAAGTTTGTGGCCTTCTTTACTAAGTTGAAAAAGGGTTTGTATTTGTCAGAACTTCTACTTATGAACCTATTTAGGGATGCAGCCCTTCCAGTCAACATCTATACTTGCTTCGCCGATGTTGGGCTTTTCAGTTCTAGGATGGCCTTGATCTAATCTAGGTTGGCTTCAATACCCCTTCTGGTCACCAAGTATCCCAAGAACTTACCAAATCCGACTCCAAATGCACACTTCGATGCATTAAGTCATAGCTGACATGTTTTTAGGATGTCAAAGACTGCCTTTAAGTCTTCCAGATGGTCCTTAGGTTCCTTGGTCTTCACGACCATGTCATCGATGTATAACTTCACTATTCGGCCAATTAGGTGTCTGAACATCTTGGTTACCAATCTCTGGTAAGTTGGTCCCACATTTTTCAACCCAAAAGGCATCACTCTGTAACAATACAGCCCTTTTTGGGTGATAAACACAGTCTTCTCCTCATCTGTGGGGTACATGGCTATCTGATGGTACCCCCTATAGGCATTCAGGAAGCTCATCCTTCCATGCTCTGAAGTGGCATCAACCAGTTGGTCAATCTTGGGTAAAGAAAAACTGTTTTTGGGACAGGCCTTGTTTAGGCTAGTAAAGTCCACGCAGACCCTCCATTTACCATTCTTTTTCTTCACCACCACTGTATTCGATAGCCATGTCGGGTAATTTACCTCTCGAATGGCTCTGGCCTCCAAAAGTCTGTCTACTTCTTCTTCTACTGCCTCAACATGCATCAACGTCAGTCTTCTTGCCCGTTGGATTACAGGTTTGGCCGACCTGTCTACGTTCAGTTTATGGCAAGTGACATCGAGGACAATGCCTAGCATTTCATAAGGCGTCCAGGCAAACATTTCAATGTTTGCTCTCAAGAACGCCTCCAGTTCTTTTTCCTCTTCTTCGGCTAAGCCCGAGCCTAGAAGGAAGAAGCGTTCTTCATCCCCCTGCTGGACGAAGATTTTCTTTAGGGTTTCTTCACTTTTCTCGGCTGGCTCCTTGCTGACGTCCTCTAGAAATTTCACGTCCTCGTCTTCGATCTTTGCTCTTTTTAGTTCTCATATGCTACAGGTGGATTTCATTGCTACCATGGAGTAGTTCTTTGCCTGCAGCTGATCCCTTCTGACCTCCTCTATCTCATGCTCTGTTGGAAACCGCAATAGCTGATGCAATATTGAGGGAACAACCCCCATTGTGTGCAACCATGGCCTCCCCAAGATAACATTATAAGAGAAGGGTGTGTCAATTATGGTGAACTCTGTTTTTATCTTCTTGGTGCCAGCCTACACTTCCAAGCTTATTGTTCCTAGTGGCTACGTCGGCGTTCCATTGAACCCGACCATTGGGCCATTGGATTGCTCCATATCGTCTGGGTGAAGGCTAAGCTCCTTGTAACATCTGACATACATGATGTCACAAGAGCTGCCTTGGTCAATTAGGATGCGCTTCACTTAGTACATCCTAACCTAGAGGGATACTACCAAGGCATCATTGTGCGGATATTGTACCATCTCTAGATCGGCTTCAGTAAAGGACACTACTGGTCCCTGGCACTCCTCAGCCCGAGGTCTTTTCTACCAGACCTGGTACACATGCTGTAAGTGCTTTACCTTCTGGGTCTCTCCCCATATCTCGTTTTCGTTGACCTTCGAGTGAATTACATTAATCACTCGAGGTCCGCCTGCCTGCGATTGCTGTTCTAGGAGAGGTGGAGCTGCTGGTGCCTGAGGCAATCTTGCCTGCTCTTCCCTTGTCCTGGCCTCATCTACAAGGTCCCTCAAATGGCCTTGCCTTACCAGGTCTTCCAGGTGTGACTTCAGGGCTCTGCAACCTTGAGTCAGATACCCATCTTCATTATGGTAAGCACAATGCTTTCCGAGGCTTCTTCCCATAAACTCTCCTGGTACCCTTGCCGGTGCTCTGAAATAAGGTTGGGTTCGGATTTTATCCAGGACTTTGTGAATTGGGATTCGGAATACAGTTGTGACTGCCTGTGCGGTTCTCAGTCCTATCTCTTGTTTGTTGGATCCGTTGTTACCTCGACCTCGCTTCGGCGAGCCGTTTTCTTTCTCTTGCTTTGTCGCTTTAATCCCTGGCATGTCTTCCTCGGCTCTGGCATATTTCTCAATTCTGGCCATGAGCTCCTCCATGCTTTTTAGCAATGTCTTTGCCAATGACTTTCGTAGTGCACAATCATCTTTTAGGCCGTTCTTGAAAGACACGACCGCCACCTTTTGGTTGCACTCGAGTATTCGGTTGAACACCTCATAATACCTTTTTGCGTAGGCCCTAAGGCCTTCATCCTCACTGATTCTCAGAGCCATCAGGGCGTCTACCCTTAGTGATTGTAGTTTGTTTGTCACGAACCTGGCCACGAACATCTCGGCCAGGCCTTCCCAGGTCTTCACACTTCCTTTTAGCAATTTGTGAAACCAATCCGATGCAATTTCCCCGAAGGATGAGGAGAACACCTTGCAAAGCAATGGCTTGTTCCCAGTGTACAATGCCATTGAGTTTAGGTATAAACCGACGTGAAAGTTGGGGTCCGACTTACCATCGTATATCTGGAACCTTGACATACTGAATCTTTTTGGGGCCTCAAATTTGTCCAATTTCACCGAGAATGGTGTTCTCAGCTTAACAGGGAAATTTATCTCGGCATTTTGTTGCTTCCTCTTGAGGTAATCTCTTAAGTCCTCTTTGGTTCGCCCAAGAGCTCGGTTATCTCCCGATTTCAGTCTTTTAGGTACACTACTCTTAGCTTCGTTATGAGCCCTTTGCGATCTTTCTTCATTGGTTGCATCGAAGCATAACTCCTACTTTTGAACATGTCGGTGTTCTCTGGGGCCTGCTTCCTTGGTGCGATATGTCCTTCGAGACTCTTCCCTTCTCGACTCTTCTCGCCCGACCTTCCTTGAAAGCTGGTGAGAGTGTTTTTCGCTCCTGGTGTGCTGGGGGGCTACAGAGATTGTTTTCTGCCCTCCCTTCTGGGCATTGGCCGCTAGAATCGGCGTGTCCTGCAGTGGGAACGGTGGCTGTATGACGTTGTTTTGCATCATGAAATTGACGACCGATTGTAAGTCTGCCAATTTGTTTGCTATCCCCTTTATCTTTCCGTCCCTTCGTAGGCATCTATCCTTCCATACCTGGAGGTTATCCTCGTTATGGTACTCGTTTCGGTCTAATTTCTTTTGTACGTCGCCCTCCTGGCCGACGTCCTTTCCTTCGTGATTCTTATCACGAGTCTCTTCGTTGCAGTTGTCTCCTTAGACGTCAAGGTCAATAAGTCTTCCACTCCCAGTAGGAGTGTCGTCCCCAACCTTCTCTCTATGTCCGTCGTCGGCCATCTATTCTCCTTTCTTTTCCACAGACGGCGCCAAATTGTGTGAATGAATTTCTGACCACACTGTCAACTCAGTATTCAACTGGAGAGCACTGGCAGAATAGATGGCGCCTTAATGACCTGTAATAGAAAGAAGAGATTCCAGTGGTGGTTCGTCCACCAAAAGGCACTCCGATGATCAAGTTAGTTAAATATCTCCCAAAGATAACCAAAGTGCTTAACTCACTATTCAGAATATAAAATGCGTACCTTCGACTCATTGGGGGTACCCCTCTTTTATAGCCAACTCAATCTTAGTCCCAATAAAAGCCTAGATTCAATGGACTTCAGCTCAGTGCTTATCTTGGACTCTCCAATAGATAAAGATAAACTCCCTAAGAGGTTTATCCTTATCCATGCTGAGGTCATTCCTCATTCTAGGACTCTTGTCCCTTATCCGCTTATCCCGAACTTCGATATCTTCGAAGATAACCTTGGCCTAGCCGAGATCACCTCAGCGTCACAACCAGGAAGCGTGGTACCCCGGCTGACACGTCGGCGTCACCTTGGCTACTTGTTTGTACTCAGAAAATATATCCCCACAGTCCATTAATAGAGTTATTAGAAGACTAAATTGAAACACTCTTTGTACATTAGAAACTAAACTGATACAATTTAAACATTTGGGATGAAATTAAAATATTTTTATATATTGAAAATTAAATTGACACACTTTATATATTAAAGATCAAAACACACAACAATGATATTTTGGAGATCAAAGATGTAATTAATCCTACATTTTTCTTGCATAAATATTATTTTTGTATAAATATAATATTTATTTATTTATTTTTGCATATTATTATTCTAAATAGATGATGTTTTATAAGTGTATAATTTATTTTTTTAAAAAAATAAAAATAAAAATAGCGAGGGAGGGAGGGTAAGAGCATCTCCAACCCATCCTTCAAAACTTCAAATATGAAGGATCCTTCCTAATTTTGAGCTCCAACCCATCCTTCATTTCTTCCTCCCAAATGAAGGAAGATGGATTGATCCTTCAAATATGAAGGGAGGATGAACAAAATAAAGGAGACTCTAAAATACTATTCACTCTATATTTCTTATTATATTCGAAATAACTTTTAACGTGTAAATTTAATTTTTATAAAATTGACATCAATAAAAAGTATGAAATTATACCTTTAAAATGAGTATAATATTAAATATATTTTACAAAAATTTTAAAATTAAATATTTATTAATGAACAAAATTTACTTTTTGATTGGAGTTTGAATGAAGGAAATAAAAGTTTGTAATTGGAGTTTAAATGAATAGTGACCTCCTCTATATTTACTTTTTGAATAAAAAATACTAGCCTGTCACCGTGCTATGCATGGAATAATTATAGTTATTTATATTTGTTTTAGATTTTTTTTAATATATAAATTATGTTTTTTAAAGATTTTTTATAAAAATAATTTAACAATCTTATCACTAACCATAGTGTATGAAAGAAGTTGAATAAGGTACTGCAGTAACTATACACGGATTGTATCTATAATTATTTGTATAAGGGGATTTTAAATGCTGATTAGGGGATTTTGACCAAATCAATAAATGGGGGATTTTGACCAAATCAATAAATGTTGGTATATGGAAAGACATGTGGATTGAAAAAAGTTAATAAATGCTGATCAGGAAATTTTGACCAAATCAATAAATGTTGAGTTTTTTTTTTTAATAAAAAATTTAGAAAATTTAGATTGAGATATTGAAGCGCCCACAGGCCTTGGGGGTTAAAAACCCCATTTTAATATATAGTAAGTATAGATAGATAGATAGCTAGATAGATAGATATAGATATTTATATTTGTTTTAGATATTTTTTTAGATATTTATATTTTTTTAAAATAAAAAAAAAAGTTAAAAAGGATGTGTATATAGGAGAAGTCAAAAAGACTTTGGAGAATTTAATAAATGCTAAGCTAAAATAAAAATTTTAATTAATGGAAACTACAATTTAATGGGCCAAGACATATATATATATACATATATATATATTTTATATGTGGAATACACGCAGATATCATAATACCATGCTATGCACAAAATAATTATATATATATATATATATATTTTACATGTGGAATACACGCAGACATTATAATACCGTGGTATGCATGGGATAATTATAGATATTTATATTTGTTTTAGATTTTTTTTAATATATAAATTATGTTTTTTAAGATTTTTTTATAAAAATAATTTATCAATCTTATCACTAACCATAGTGTATGAGAGAAGTTGAAAAGGATACTACAGTAACTATACATAGATTGTATCTATAATTATTTGTATGATGGGATTTTAAATACTAATAAGGAGATTTTGACGAAATCAATAAATGCAGGTATGTGGAAAGATATATGGATTGAAAAAAAAGTTAACAAATGCTGATCAGGGAATTTTAACCAAATCAATAAATTTTGAGTTTTTTTTTTTTTAATAAGAAATTTAGAAAATTTAGATTGGGATATTGAAGCTCCCACAGGTCTTGAGGTTAAAAACCTCATTTTACTTAATATATAGTACTAGCGTATCACCTGTGCTATGCACGAGATAATTATAAATATTTAGATTTGTTTTAGATTTTTTTTAATATATAAATTATGTTTTTTAAGATTTTTTATAAAAATAATTTAATAATCTTATCACTAACTATAGTGTATATGAGAAGTTGAAAAGTATATCGCAGTAACTATACACGGATTGTATCTATAATTATTTGTATGAGACCTCTCACAGGCCTTTGGGGGTTAAAAACTCCCTTTTGCTTAATATATAGTAGGGTAAACTACCAATAGGTCCTACTTTGGAGACTTATTATCCAATAGGTCCTACTTTGGAGACTTATTACCCATTAAGTCCTATTTGATATAATTTATTAAGTGATAAAGATAAATTTATCAGTCTTTTTTTTTATGAATAATTTTATAGTGATAAATTTATCAGTCTCTTTGTTTTATGAATAAATTTTTAGTGATAAATTTATCACTCTCTTATTTTTATAGTGTTAAATTTATTAGTTAGGACTTGTAGATAAATAAGTCTAGTTAACAGGACTAATTGGTAAGTAGATTTATTTACCTACAGGTCCTAACTAATAAATTTAATACTATAAAAATAAGAGAGTGATAAATTTATCACTAAAAATTTATTCATAAAACAAAGAGACTGATAAATTTATCACTATAAAATTATTCATAAAAATAAAAGACTGATAAATTTATTTTTATCACTTAATAAATTTATCAATAGGATTTAATGGGTAATAAGTCTTCAAAGTAGGACCTATTGGTAGTTTACCCTTTAAAGTATAGATATATACATAGATAGATATATAGATAGTGGTAACCCGTGCTATGCACGAAACTTTATAAATTAAAAAAAAATTATTATAATTATTAGATAAGTTTTAAAGATTTTTTTTTAGTTTTTTTTATTTTTTATTTTATGTAATATATAAGATATAGATAGATATCTAGAACTTTAATAAAAAAAAATATTATCGAATTTTTTGGCGAAGAAAAAATGAATACAAGTTTTAATTTATTTATTTTTTTGAAATTGGTGAGAGAGATTAGGAGAGAGAGATTATGAAATATTTTTGTTATTAAATAAATAAATCAGTTAATATTTTTTAATCTATTTTGTAAATTAATAATTTTAGAAAATTGATTAATTTGTCCTATTAAATGATTTAAAATTTTGTTAAATATATATAAAAAAAATACATAATTATATTAATAAATCATAATTCAAATTTAGATGTTATATTTTTTGAGATCTATAGCTAAATTCTTATCTTCTTTATTTTTGTATGTAACCATAGTATATGAGAGGAATTGAAAAGGGTACTGCAATAATTATGAGAGAAGTCAAAAGGGATTATTGGTCGGGAGAAGTTAATAAATGTTGAGGTTGGGTTAGGAGAAACAATAAATACTGAGTTTTTTTTTTTTTTTTGTTAAATCAAAAAATTAAAAAATTAGGATTAAGATATTAGAGCTCTCACAAGGCCTATGCGTTAAAAATCTTCTTTTCCTTAATATATAAGATTATTTTCATCCACTTAAAAAAAAGATGTGATTGGAGATACTCTAAGGTGCCAAACTTGCATAGGGCAATCAAAAAGTAGAGATCAGGGGGCACAGTGTGCACCAGGTGCGACCTCACCCCCTGAATCTATACCCCCACTTGCTAATTCATTTTGACACGTGGCTGAAGAGATAGCATCCGTTACCTCCAATTCCCCACCACGGTAATTGATTGTGATGATGGAAAAAGGCGTTTCTTTTCTTTGGGATGATCATCTCCCTCCATCCACATCAAATTTAACAATTTTTAAGTTAAATTATAATTTAAAAAAATATTTATACCTAAATTTTAATTTTTATATTCTATTAAATCTTAATTAAATTTATTTAGATTTTTAAGTTCTATTAATTTTTTAATAATTAAAATTATCTTTCAAATAATAATTGTTCATCATTTATAATTATCTATAAAGAAACATGATAATTTGACAATTATTTTGATTTTTAAAATTTTAAAATATCAACTTTCAATTTGAAATTTTTTTTAAAAAATTATGTAAAAAAAAACTAGTCAGCTTGTTTGGTTTTGGTCTCCAGAAAACACTTTTCGGGAAATTCTATTTTTTTTATTTTTCATATTTTTTTGTTTTCAATGAATTTTTTAATATTTTAATCAATTTTTTTAATTTTTAGACCCACCTAACATAAATATATTTAAAAAGTATAATATTTGTGAATTTAAAAAAAATCACTAAATACTAAAAATATAAAAAAATACGAAAATTCAATATATTTTTAGTATTTTTGTGTACTTATTAATTTTTTAAAATATTTTTCACAAATATTTTACTATTTAGATACATTTAAGTAAGGTGCATCTAAAAAAATAAAAAAATAAAAATCCTTAAAATTTTTAAAATATTCATTAAAAATAAAAAAATGCGAAAAATAAAAAACTCAATTTTTCAAAAAACTGAATTCAAAAAACTAAAACTAAACATACTGAATGTTTATTTTTTTGAAAAAATTTAAAAAATTAAATATTTTGTTGTGCAAAACTAAAAATTTTGTGTATATAAAAGAGTATGATGATGGAATATTGATGTGCAAAACTGGTAAAAAAAATTTAAATGAAAAAATTATTAATATTCTCAGTTTTAAAATTAAAAAAAAAATTGATAATATTCTCGGTTTTATTAGATGGTTAAATCAAACTAATAATTTGAAGGGCAAAAATGTTTAATCCCATTTTCTTTTTTTTATCAGTTAGTGAAACAATTATCTGTAATATTATTATGTAAAATTGATAATATTCTTAATTTTAAAAAATGAGAAAAACTGAAAATATTCTCAGTGTTATTAAATATGATTTATTGATTCAAAAAATGTTAGATAGAATCTGAACTAGTATAACATCTGTAAATATAAGAATTTTTAGGTAACTAACTCATTAAAAAATTATTATTTTTTATTTTATCTAATACTTTTATATATACACTTCTATTTAGTGCTGTGTAATACAGCACAATTAGCTAAAACTGTATCGATTTGCATCAATCTGTACTGCTCTATTCATTAATCGTGATTTAAACTTTAAAATTTATAATCTACTTTCGAAATCACTCCGTTCCACAATAGTTTATACATATATATTTTTTAACATATAATAAAATATTAAAGTAAAAATGAGTGTGAGAGAGATTATATAAAATTTCTTCTAGATTAGTAGTTATATATATGAAAAATCTTATGTAAAATTAGTTTGTGTTATATATTTAAAAAATATTATACATATTAGTGTTATATATTATGCAAAGGCTTGATAATTGGCTAGAAAATTATTTAATCCGTCCCAAATCGCTCAAATCGTAATTTGTCAATCCATTAATCTACCATTCAATTTATAATTTTATTCTTAAACCACTCGAATTGCATCTCTCGCACCCCTACTTCTATTAGATTCTTTATTTTAAAATTTATTTTTATAAAATATTCATTTTTTATAATACAAATAAGACACCCAAACATCTTCTACAAGTTTCTAGGAAAATTTGTTACTATATTCCTCAAAAAAACAATAAATAAAAAAATAAAAATTTGGTGCACAGCCGGTGTCCGGCTTAGATGTCCGGTAGTAAATAATAAAATATTCTATTTCATATTCTTAAAAGAAATTTAATTGTGTAGCAGTTAGTCGTTTTACAGAATGCCCAATCGGATGACCAACAAAATGTCTAGTCACTAATAAATATTGCTATATGTAGCAATTTATTCTATCAATTTCAAATTTAATTTTGATATAGCGAGATTGATAGAGGTGTGATTTTGAATCTTTCCTTATTAATATAACTCAAAAACTATTATAACAAGTTTGATGTGAATGCTTTAAATTATTTCATTTGTATTGATTTGGATCGATTCATTTGCAAATAGTAGATTAAAAAATTTTAAAATCTATAATTCATTTTTGAAATCACTTTTTTTTATTATAGTTAATAGATATATTTTTTAAAATTTTTAATAAAATATTAAAATAAAAATGTGTGTGAGAAATATTTAAAATGTGAATTTTTTTTTTTTTTTTGCAAATTAGGGATTGTTTGTGAATGATCTAAATAAATGCAATTATTTGATAAGTGCACTTATTTGGGTTAAATCACTTTTTTACTTTTATGCACATATTTTCATAAAAATTTAAAAAGTGTACTAAATAAGTAACCCAAACAATCTCTTAGAGCTCGTTTGTTTTGAAGGATAACTCATGGGATTGGATTATTAATCCGGAGGGATTAATAGTTCGTTGTTTGGTATGGATTTTTTGGTCCGGATTAATAATCCCTCCGGACTATTAATCCGAAATTCACTGGCTTATTGTATCCCGGGGGGGGGCCTGGGACAGAATCTATGGGATAATGTATCCCATGGGATTGGCTAGCTTTATTACATCTTTGACCCTTTCATCTTTCTTTTAGCTTTTCCCATTTTGCTTTCACTGCAGAAGCTTCATTTCACTGTAGGAGCAAGAGCTTCATTTCATCTTGAATCTTCGATCTGTTGAACCTTTGCATCCGATCTTCATTCAGGTTTGAAACTCATTCTATTTATTTTTTGCTGAGCTTCATTCTATTAATTTTCAGCAACTTCATGCTATTTATTTTTCAGCAAATTTTTTCCAGATTTTTTTCCAGATTTTCCGATCTTTTATTTATTTCAGATTTTTTTTTTTTCCAGATCTGTAACCTTTAGCTTTGTTGGTTGATTTCTTTGTTTTATTGATTTATGTATCTTTACCTTGGATTTATGTAGATGGCAAGTATACAAAAGAGAAATCCATTTAGTTTAGATCTATAACATTTCATCTTTTTTTTTGCATTGTTTTTTTTTCTACTTTGCTTTGTTGTTAAACAATTTAAATTTGTGATGTGTCATTGCTATGTACGTTTATGAATAATTGACATTGTGGATGTTGAATTATATTTGCAATGGTTGGTATTATGATATATATGTTTGTGAGTTATTTATATTTTATGATAATGCATATGAAATGTTCAATTATTACTGTAGGTATGGATAATGAGGTATCCAGTTCTCGTAAGAAAAAGAATGACAAGGTTGATTCATTAAAACAAAGGTGAATATGGAGCTCACGTGAAGAGGACTGTCTAATTTCAGCCTTGTTGTTCATTGTGAATGATGGAATGAAAGTTGACAATTCTTTCAAGGCAGGCTATCTTATGAAATTGGAGAATAAAATGGCGGAGTTGTTACCCGGGACAGATTTACGTAGCTCTCCCCATATCGAATCAAAGATTAAAATATGGAAGAAGCAATACAATTCTGTGTCTGGTATGCTTGCTACTAGTGGGTTTGGATGGAATGATACTGAAAAAAGAATTGACATAGAGAGTGATAGTGTATGGGAGGCATATGTTCGGGTAAAGTTATCTCCTTTTGTTATTTACATACTATTTCATATATGTATTTTAACCTTATGTTGAAGATATTAATTGGGATTAGTTGGTCATTGTAGAGGGACAATGATGCAAAACACCTGAGGAACAAAACTTTCTGACATTTTGATGAATGGATTCAAATATTTGGCAAAGATCGAGCTACAGGAGAGTTTGCTGAAGACCCTGCTGATGCAGTTGAGGCTATGAATGCTGAGGAAGATGTGTTGTTGCATGGTCTTGCAGATAATGACACTTTTCTGGAACAAATGGGATTAAATAGTCAGACTGGTGAAGCAATGGATTATTCAAACTCAACAACTCAATGGCCTTCTGATAGTTCTACCAAAAAGAAAGACAAGAAAAGACCTAGAGCCAATGATGAAGTAGTTGAAGGGCTGACCATGTTTGCTGACAAGTTGGTGGATGTCTTGGGAACAACCAATGATAAGCTAGAATTCATTGGAAAAAGAATGGGGTATTCACATGATCTTGCATCTAAACAGGCATCACTAAACGATGAACTTACCAAGTTGCCAATTACAGTAGATGAAATGTTAGATGCTTGTGAAATCATATCCCATGATGTCCAAAAGCTTGACATGTTCTTCAGCTTGATACATGATGATAGGCTAAGGTGGGTGATGAGGTTGCTAAGTAGGCATGCTCCATAATAAACTTGTTGCATTTCATTGGAGTATTTTCTTTTTGGACATGATTTCATATACATGGTAGGGAATGCTTTTTGTTAAGTCTATTATAAGCTTGTTGATAAACTTAATTACTTCTTTTGTGTACAAGCACCCGTATTTTGTTAACTATAATTGGGATGCTTTTTATATATTGTTTTTGTGGTTGGCTTTGTATAATATCTTTGCTTTAGACTTCGGATCATAATAGAAATTGTGAAGTGTCCTTATTAGCTCTTTTCCTTTATGGTGTTTATATTTCCACCTGATTGAATAATTGAAATTGTATATATTGCCTTTATGGTGTTTATAACTGACTAATTGAAATTGAAATTGTATACATTTTATGGTGTTTAATTGAAATTGTATATATTGCCTTTCTATGGTTGGCTTTGTATTGTGTTTCCAGATTTCTGGTTATGACAAAGCAAAAAAATTCTGATAATAACATGACAAAGCAATATATAGGTTGATTTTTTTATGTAAGGGTGTTCACAAATTGTGTTTTCAGATTTTTTTACTTTGAGGTTATCATTTGATTTTTTATGATAATAAAATTGTGATTTTTTATATCAAGGTTGTGATATATATTCTTTTTATACAAAAATCTAGCTACACTAAAAATCTAGCTAGATGTTTAGTTGAACACTTGAAAAAATTGGCATGAGAAGGTAGAATTAGGCATGAAGTCAATAAAATCTGTGACGCATGAAGTCAAGAACTTTGTCATGTTGTTATCACAATTGCTACCTTGTCTTGATCTACTAGAATTACGCATGAAGTCAAAAAAATTTAATATTTGGTGCATTCATGGTATTAATTATACTTAATAAAGTAAAAAAAAAAAAAAAAAAATTAAACATCTCAATTACAAATTAAAATAAATTTATGTAATATTTATTAATATTCTATTTATTTAATATTTTAAAAGTTCTAGTAAACAAATTAAATAAAATTTATAATTCAAATTTAACATTCTTATTATTTAGTAAATAATTCAAAAGGGCAAAATAGTCTTTTGAACATTTATCCTTCTCCATAATATCCCAAACAAACATGGGATTCAATAGAATAATCCAATCCAGACCTCTAATCCCATGACTAAACAAACATAGGATACAAATCTAGTCCGACCAAATAGTCCAAGGACAATGTATCCCAGGACTAACAGTTCGATAGATTACAATCTCCCCTTATCTAGTCCGTACAAACAAACGCACCCTTAGTAGTTATATATATGAAAAATATTATGTAAAATTCGTTTGTGTTTTATATATATATATATAATATTGTGTAAATTAGTGTTATACATTATATAAATACGTAATAATTGTTTAAGAATATTCTTTTATCAACTAACAAATTGAAACTATTTCAAACTATCCAATTCACGATTTGGTTATTTGTCAATACATCATTTATCAATTGGTTTATAATTTTATTCTCAAACTGCTCAAATCGTACCGTACATCCTCTAGTTTAGATGATGGCAAAAATAAATAATAAAAATAATTCTTTGCAAATTTCACTAAATACAAAAATATTATAAAAAAAATTAGTATATTTTTATATATTTTTTGAATTTTTTCATAAATATTGTACTTTTATTTATGAAATTCATAAAAGCAGATTTTTATCTCCTGGTCCTGATGGTTTCAATATGAAATTCATCAAAAAATGCTGGGCCTTTATAAAAGCAGATATTCGTCTCTTTCTCAATGAATTCCATCTAAATAACAGGATCAAGAAAGGTCTAAATTCTACCTTCTTAACCCTTGTCCCAAAAATTCCAAACCCATCTTCTTTATCTGACTACAGACCCAGTAGTTTGATAGGCTGTATTTATAAGGTTCTAGCTAAGGTTTTATCAAGAAGATTGAAATCTGTTATGCCAAAACTGATAGATGAAACTCAATTAGCTTTTGTAAAAGGGAGGCAAATATTGGATGGTATTCTCATTGCCAATGAAGTTGTTGATTTATGGAAGCGCAATTCTTCAGGAGGACTTATTCTTAAATTGGATTTTCAAAAGGCCTTTGATAGTATCAATTGGAACTTTCTTTTTCATATTCTTCAAAAATTCGATTTTGGTGAAAAATGGATCTCATGGATTAAGGAATGTGTTTCTTCCCCTCATATTTCTATATTGGTGAATGGATCCCGTTCTCAAGAATTTCCTCCTCAAAGAGGTTTAAGGCAAGTGTCACGACCCAAACCCGGCCCTATGGGTTTAGTACCGTAACTGGCCAGTAATCCGAGATTACCAAAGGCCTCTGAGCGATGTCTGATCAAGCAGTACAAGGAGCCAATACAAGATAAACAACTAGTGTCCATTGAACTGTGAAAATCTGTATGTCAAAAACATTTTTATGCATTCATACGGTTCAACACAGTACGTTCTATACAATCATATACTGATCGGTCGATGGATTGAATCCTCGATAATGATCACGATGGCAGTCTATACAAAAGTACAATACAGTAAGGAGACCGATAGGGGACACAAAAACACCCCAAGCCATAACATGGCAACTCAGAACCTCGCAGTGAGGCGCATAGGCTGGCTTGACAAAACTGGGGACCAATCCCACGCTCTAGCTCGATGCAGTTCTTAGAACCTACATATATATATAAACAGTGAGCTAAAGCCCAGTGAATAACATACAGTGTAAAGAGGTTATGAATGAATGTCCCTTACAGTAATGAAATCAATTCATTATACAGTATTTCAATCTTTCAGTATTTCAGTCAATCAGTATATCAATCAATCAGTCATATGTGGTATATCCATTAGCCTATAAACAGTAGGTCCAGAAAGGACCGGGCCTTATGCACCCAACAATAATGATGGCCATCAATCAAGAAACATGATATGGTTCCACAAGGAAACCGACAGAGCTCGTAAATACCAATAACATGGGTGCTAAGGATGCCTGTCTGATTCGAAATACAGACATACATTCATTCCATAAACAATATCAGTTCAATAAGCAGTTCGATTCGATTCAAAATATAACCATTTGAACATATCTTTACACAATCATTACTCACGAGGATTGGGCTAATAGCGACTAGAGCGCGTCCAGAAAACCCCCTAAGCGGTTAACAAATAGAACACACACTAAGTTCACGATCGAAAATATGATAATTACATCCCTAAATTCCTCGGTGTGGTTCTATGTCTAAATCCTCATTAAGATGTCTTAAACTAGGCCTAAGAATGCCTAGGATGGGATGAGGATGCAAAAATACATTGGAAGGCATTTTTCAAAAGTTCTTTGAAAAGCAGGGTCTCGCTCGGCGAGCCTTCCTTCCTTCGCCGGCGAGCCTTCCTTCGCTCGGCGAGGTTGCAAAAGGCTTGCTCGAGCGAACAATCCTTCGCCGGCGGTCTGATGAAAACGATAAAAATCTTGGATGCTCAATTTTTACGCAGCGATGCTGCCGATGCTCGCCGGCGAGCTTCCAAAATCAAAGGGTTCGCTCGGCGAGCCTTCCTTCGCCGATGCGGTGAAACGATGAAAAAATCTTTGGATGCTCAATTTTTACGCTCGAGCCACCAATCCTTCGCTCGAGCGTGGCTCAGAGGAAAACGTTGGTCGCTCGAGCGAGGAATCCTTCGCTCGAGCGAAGAAGCCAAATCTGGAATTTCCAGATTTGCCTTCCAAGCTCAAACCAAGCATTCTCAACTCAATTCTCGACCTCTTGGGCTCAAATTCTGGAAAATACATCCCAAAACAATGTATAACAAGTTTCAAAAGCCAATTTATGAATTCAAGCCCCAAAGGTGAGTCAATTAAAACCATTTTCAAACCCAATTCAAGAACACTTTCCAAAACATGCAATGCATGATCTTTAAACCAAAATCAACCTTCAAATCTTGCTCTAATGAGCTCAATAGTTGGAAAATGAAGTGAAAACATGGACTATAATATAAACATAGACATGCATGTAGCATTCTCAAGAATTCAACTTCAAAAGTCCACAAATTCAACATGCATGCATGAATTCTAGCATGAATCAACCTATATGGACTCAAACATGGTTTAATTCTACAATTGAGCAAGAATCATGCAAAATGAAGCTCCAAGATGACAAGAAGACAATGGATTCCTTACCTAGAGTGTTGATTTCAAGTCTAGCAAGCTCAATTTAGCCAAGTTACACTTTAATTCCAAGCACTCCAAGCTAATTCACCAATATGAGCTCAAATCTCTCTTACTTCTCACTCTCTCTCCTTTCTCACTTGTTTGGTCGGTTAGAACATGAAGAAGAGCTGATCAAAAGCTTTGTTAAGTGATAAGGCTCTAATGATAATACTAAACAATAGGTCCATTAAGTGGTTTAAACGGTAAATAATTCCAAGTTCTCAATTAACTCATTTTAATCTAATTTAATCATTCCTAATCAATTTTCAGATAAATATACCATAAAATCAGAAATATTCTACCGATTCTAAAACATCAAACGGTTTCTAAATCGGCCACCGATAAGGCCTTCAATTAACAGTTTAAACACATAAACTCAAACAGATAATCATTCAATCAAACAGATAGAAATGCAATTCAATAGATAAACTTATTCAATTTCAGTTTCAGTTCCATTCAGTCTGTTCAGTAGTTCATCCAGTTCACTTATCAGTCATTATCAGTTCAGTTTAGCAGTAATCAGTAGATAATTCAGTGGTTTAACGGTAATCAGTACGAGGGTTGTTACAGCAAGGTGACCCTCTCTCCTCTTTTCTCTTTAATCTTGTGGTTGAGGGGCTAAATATTCTCATCCAAAGGGCCAAAATCCTCAATCTTATCAAGGGAGTAGATATTGGTGGCTCAGGGTTGAACCTATCACATCTGCAACTTGCAGATAATACCCTTATGCTCTGCAATCCAGATTGGGATGAGATAATAAATCTGAAAATAATTCTCAGTTGCTTTGAGTTAATTTCCGGACTGAAGATTAATTAACAAAAGTCTGTAATTTGTGGAGTTGGGATAAACAGGGATTTCACCTCTCAAGTAGCTGAATTCTTCAACTGCAGGGTGAGTTCGCTACCAATCAATTATCTTGGAATGCCTCTTGGGGCCAACCCAAAAAGAGTGTTTACTTGGGAGCCTATCATAAACAAAGTGAAGAAAAGACTAGCCTCATGGAAGAGGAGGTATTTTTCTCTTGGAGGATGACTTACTTTGATTAAGTTTGTACTTTCTTCTCTTCCAATCTATTATATGTCCCTTTTCAAAATTCCTACCCAAGTGGCAAACTTAATTGATAAATATCAGAGATCCTTTTTATGGGGGAATAGTGATGACAAAAGGAAATTGCATCTTCTCAATTATGAGGCATGTTCAGTTAGCAAACACTTTGGAGGTTTGGGCTTCAGAAAGATTAAGGAAGGTAATGATACTCTACTATGCAAATGGTAGTGGAGATTTGCCACCGAACAAAGTTCCATGTGGAGGAAAGTTCTATGTGCCAAAAATAATGTGAATGAAGATTATTGGTTACTAAATGGCTCAAGCTTCAGATATTCATCTGTAGTGTGGAAAAGTATCTCATTTATGGAAAGGTATGGATCTAGAGCAATTGCATTATTTTTGGAAAACATTCAGTTCAAGCTAGGCAATGGTAAAAGAATTAAATTTTGGTTGGATGCATGGGTCTCATGTACTCCTTTGTCCAACCTCTATCCTAGACTTTTGTCACGACCCAAACCCGCCCCTATGGGTTTAGCATCGCATAGCCAAGAATCCGTGATTCTGAAGGCCTACTTAATGATAATAATGATGTCTGAGTAAAAGGTGGCGGAAACTAAACTGTAAATAAAAGATGTCCAATGAACTGTGACAGTCTGAATGTGAAAAGACTTTTATAAACAAAAAACCACATTCATAAACAGAACATATATACATCATGTACCCAAACATTCAGGTTAGGGACCAAATCCCTACACTGTAGCTATACAGTCAAGTCTTATATATCTATTACAAAATAGAAACAGTAGGGTGAATCTGAACACCCCAAAAATAGCCGTAGCTTGAATGAACTTGAAACCTCAAAGCGAGGCACAAAGGTTGGCTTGACAAAACAGGAGCTAACCCAACGCTCTTAGCTCCGGTCCGGTGCATGGACACCTACATATATATATATATATATAAACAGTGAGCTAAAACCCAGTGAATAACAGTTGTATAAAGAGGTTAAGAATGAATGTCCTTTCAGTATTTAAACAGTCATATCAATCACTTAGAAACCATAACAGTTATTTATGGTACATCCAATAGCAAAATAGTACAATAGGTCTTAACAGACTGAACAGTCAATTGATGGCCATCATAACAGTAAACAGCAGTGGTTCTAACATTGGAACCGACAGAGATCTCTGTAACTGTAGCAGTAACAGTAATTTGCTATAGATGCGACGAATACAGTTCATAAATAGGACAAACATTCATTCAGTAAGAAATATCTTTTCAGAAAGCAGTCCAGTTGATCATTCAGAAAATATTCATGATTGAACATATCCTTACAACATTGTTACTCACAGAGCACTGGGCTATAAGCAGCTAATGAGCGTCCTCGGATGCCAACCCTACACAGTTACAGAACGAACACACAGTAAGTTACATACTTAGGAATCAACAACTTAGTCCCTATCTTGACTCGGTGTGGTTCTACATCAATATTCTCAATAAGATGCCTTAAACATGGCCTAGAAATGCCTAGGATGGAAAGAGGATGCAAAGATGCACTTTAAAACACTTTTCAAAATTTTCATAAAACAGGGGTCTTGCTCGAGCGTGGCTTTCTACGCTCAAGCGGACATGTAGACAAAGGAGCTTCGCTCGAGCGTGACTTCCTTCGCTCGAGCGAACTGCAAACTTCATGAAAATTACTGAATGCATGTAATTCACGCTCAACGGATGCTTGACCTCCGCTCAAGCACAAGACTCAGGTCCTCGCTCGAGCGTGAACTCTCTCGCTCGAGCGGACTATAAAACACAAGAACTTCTGGGCATATGCATTTCACGCTCGAGCGTGGGTCCAAAATCTGGAATTTCCAGATTCATTCCCAAGCACAAAACTCAACTTTAAAAGCCTCAAATTCGATCCTTTGAGGCCAATTTTCTAGAAAAACACTTTAAACCCATAATATAGCATGTTTTGAAGATCAATTTAAAAAATCAAAGCCCAAGGGTTAGTCAATTTTAACACAAATTCAAATGTAAACATGAAGAACAATGCAAAACCATACATGCATGAGTTTCCATGAACTCTAATGTTCCAAAACATGATCAAATGCAAGATTTAGCTCAAAACTAAAGTGAATTCATGGACCACAACCAAAATGTGGACATGCATGTGGAAATTCATGAAGAACAACCTCAAAATCCAAGAATATGTACATGCATGCATGAATGGACTCTTAATTCAACACTTTAAACCAATTCTTGACTTAGATCACTAATTTTCCCATGAATCATGCAAGAACAACTTAAATTCACAATTAAGAAGATGAATTCTCTACCTTATGTCTTGAATTCAAGATGTGGAAGCTCAAATATGCAAATTCCCTTCAATTCCTCTAAGTTTCAAGCCAACCTAGGTGAACTCAACTTCTTTCCTCTCACTCCCCTCTCAACCACGGTTTGGTCTTCAAAAGATGAGCAAATGATATGAAACTAAGCTCTAAACAATGTTTAAGAAAGTGGCCCACTACAATGGCAAGAAGGTAATAAACTCAAACTATTGTAATTTAACATTATTTAATCTAATTTAATCATTTCAAATCAAATTTCAGTTAAATCTACAATAAAATCACATAAATTCTAATTAACAAATAACACTAATCAATTTCTGATTCGGCCGCCGGTAAGGCCTTCAATCTGCAATTCGAAATTAAAACATGAACAAATTCATTCAGAAATCAAATAAATAGAAATGCATTTAAAACAATACACTCCTACAATCAATTCAGGATTTCATTCTAATCAGTCACTTATCATGCTGAATCACAGTTTAACACTAATCGGAGGTAAGGGTTGTCACAACTTTACTCTCTAGCAACAAGCAAAGATTCATTTGTCCATCAGTATTTGTATCAGACTGTAGATAATCAAACTCATTGGAATATCATATATAGGAGAACTCTGAGAGCATGGAAAGATGATTCTCATCTTGAGCTAATCAGTAGATTGCCGCAACCTCTCAGCATTAATAATAATTGTGTGGATTATCTGCTATGGGCTCCTATCCCATCCGGCTCCTTTACAGTTAAATCTCTTTATGAAATATTTGAAAATTCTCTCCATTTAACCCTTTTCCAATTATGAAGATGTGGAAATCAGTAGCACCTCCCAAAATTAAAGCCTTTGGTTGGCTTGTTTGGTGGAATCAGATTGCCTCTTCGGATCTCCTTGCTCGCAGGTTCATTATCCCTACAATCAATCACTGTGCATTCTGCGGTATTGATAACGAATCTGCATTACACTTGCTCTTGCATTGTAATTTTGCTTAGAAGGTTTGGGCTAAAATTATTTGTTGGTAGGGCTCCCAATGGGTCTCCCCTAACTCCTTACAAGACCTGCTCTTATGGTGGTATGGTCAAAAATTAAAAAACCTGGGTAAACTCATCTGGGAAGCAATTCCATTGGCTGTGCTTTGGAGTTTATGGATTGCAAGAAACAACATGATATTCAACTCTAAAGTTCCTGTTTGGGGAAATGTTGTGGATAGCATCAAGATCAAAGTGGCCACATGGGTGAAGTTTTCTAGTCATTTGCCTAATTACACAATCCATGATTTCATGCACTGTTTGGATGGATTGAAGGGCCATAAATTGAGATCCCAGTTGGATGTCGACCTCTCTTGTTTTTATTTTCTTCATTTCCAGATTTGGTTGAGGTCTCATCAACCTTTTATATCGACCTTGGCATGCATATGATTGGGCTCAATTATAGATGCCTACCTAGTTGGAATGTATTCTTGAGCTATGATGCAATTCAATCAAGTACTTGTTTTCTCTCTTATTATCAATAAAAATTTTTCTTTGCTGATCAAAAAAAAAATGAATATTGTACTTTTTTAGTATATATAGATTAAGTGAACCTGAAAAGTAAAGAAAATTAATTAAAAAATTCCAAAGGTTCACTAAAAATTAAAAAAATACGAACTCAAAATTAAAAAAATTATTTTTGAAAATTCAAACCAAACATAATAAATCAAATTTTTAACTATTAAAAAAGTTTAAAAAATAAAAAAAATTAAACCCCAATCAATTATTTAATTTTTTTGACTTAAACCTCGTTTGACAATGTCACATTTTAGCTTAAAAGTTTAAAAAATATTTAAAAAATAAAAAATTTAACAAATTATACAAAAAATGTCAAAAGTTCTATTTTCTCTCTAATTTTTACACATCTTTTAATAAAAAATTAAAAAATATCTCAAATATATTAATTTTTTTATCTCATATTTTAATTAAAAAATTAAAAATTATTAAAATAATATATTTTCAAATGAGACCTTAATAATCAAGAAGTCAATAATCCACCCTCACTCCAAATAATTCTCAAGGGTGGTGGGTAGCTGGGACTTGGGCGGATGGATTGGAGTTAGTGGTGACACGATCGTAGGTGATGGTTGTTGTGAGAGTGGTGGTCAAACTGAAAAAATGGTAAGGAAAAGGGGTTGCATGATAGTGCAAAGAAAAAGGATAAAGTTGAGAATATGGTGCAGCGCTTTTAAGAGGTAGGGATTCAAAAGAGGTTGTGTGTCCAAGTAAAAGATTGGTGTATTTGTTTTTGGTACATGAAAAAAGGGTTGAGTATCAAAGCTTTGATGTTTAACAATGAACACCACCTTCTAAATGTAACTATGCATTTATGTCATTTGCATAACTTCTATATAATTTTCATGTTATCACGGTGGGGTTAAGATTTATACATAATGAGCAAATGATAAGATCTTATAAGTTTGTGATATCACGTATGTACAATGATGGACCTAGAGGGAGACAATCGACCGTCTACGACTTCAAAAAAAAAATTTATTTTTATTTTTATAACAGTATTAATTACAATCATCTACATATTATAAAGATTCTCCCCCTCTAAATTTTTCTTTTAAAAATTTTAAGTGGTTGTCACTCTATATTTATAAAATATACATCAAAATATAACATTAAAAAAAATACAAAATATAATAAAAGAAATTAGGGTTCATTACACTTTAACTCCTTGTAGTTTGGTCAAAAAATGCCCTACCTCTGTGAAATTCAATTTGTAACCCTTCACCTCCCTATCTTTACTATATATTAAGCAAAAAGTGAGTTTTTAATCCCAAACTTTGTGGAAGCTTCAATCTCTCAATTTAAATTTTTTGATTTTTTGATTTAAAAAAAAAAAAAATCTTAGCATTTATTAACTTCTCTCAACCCCTAAGTCTTACCCTCATAATAACACTTTAATGCATTAAGAACAAGCATATAAAAAATTCTTTGAAATCTAATACATGTGAATTTCTTGAAAAGTCCCAACACATATGATTATTATCCCTCATAATAATACTTTAATGCATTAAGAACAAGCATAAAAAAAAATTTGAAAAGGTCAACACATATGATTATTATCAAAATATTAAACTTTAATATAATATAATATAAAAAAAACATTTAATTCCTTGAAAAATCTATCACATATAATTATTATTAAAATATTAAACTTTAATATAATATAAAAAAAGAAAAAAAGAAGACATTTAAAAAAAAAAAAAAAGACATTTAAAAATCGCAATTCACATATATAGATAATTGTAAATACAATCCGTGCATAGCACGGGTGATATGTTAGTAGTAAAAATACTAAAATGCAAAATTGGATAGAAGTAACGGAAAATATAAAAAGACAAAAATAACCCTATTATATTTCCTCTTTGTCTCTCTCTTCGTTCCCATTACACCCTCCACTGCTCCATCTTCTCTAACACCACCCATTACCCTTTTCATGGAGCCAACAAAACATAGCATACGATCAATCTCAAAGACAAAAACAATTAATAAATTCAAATAAATCCAATTTAGTGAATCATATAAATATTTAATTTTTTAAAAAAAGTGATATATATATAGAGAGAGAGAGAGAGAGAGAGAGAGAGAGAGAGAGAGAAATGATGTTTCTGCAATTATATACACACCCAGTGCAAAATGATGCCATGATGTTTCTGCAAATCATATTGACTAGAGCAAGTTCCATATCTTGAGAGTAATGGGAGATTGCAAACCCTCCAGGCTCCATCATTTCGTCTCTCTGCCATTCTCCTCCGCCTCCCGTCACAGCCCCCGTTTCTTTTCTTCACCTCCTCCTCCTCCGCCTTGATCCGCTACTTCATGATGACTCGTATCCTTTAAACCTTCTCTTTCTACTCAATTTCACTAATTTTTTTTCTTCAAATTCCGTTTCTGATGGACAATTTTTTTTTTTTTTTTTTTTCCGATTCAAATTCTTTATTCGTTTCACATTCTAATTCATCAAATCGATTTTCAATTCTCAATTTTGATTGTATATAAATATGTGCATGTATATGTATATACTAGAGTGTAAGCCAACCTGATGGATGTACTATTAAATTTATAAAATATAAAATTTGATTTTAAGTTAGAAATATATGTAGTGTTTGTTGATCAAGTGGTAAGGATGTTATCCTTCAAATTCAAAAATCTTAGGTTTAAATCTTATGCACTTCACTTTATAATTAAAAAAAATTCACTTGACAACAGAAGAGAGTAGGTTTTAAAAGATTAAAATGTATTGTTCACATATATAATAGTGTAAATGTTTCGATTTGATATGGGTTTAATGTGATAATTACAAAGATCGTGATTGCAAAAGAGCTCAGGCTTGAGGCACCGCCCTCACTTCAATCTAAGCCACTCCAACACTGCCGTCGTCCTTTCTTCTCTACCTAAGACCACCACAGAACACCTTTATTCCTCCCTATTTTTCTCCACCATTGTTAGTCCACGAGGAAAGAAGAAATAATAAATAAGAAACATAAAATTAAGGGGTTGTTTTAGATAATTTATATAAGTGTATTTTTTAACTTTTTAATTAAAAAAAGTGGAGAAAAAATATATGTTTGGGATAATTTTTTTAACTTTTTACGAAAAGATGTATAATAAAATCTATACTATATATTAAGGAAAAGGGACTTTTAAACCCACAAGCCATGTGAGAGCTTCAATACCCCAATCCTAATTTCTTAATTTTTTGATTTTTTAAAAAAAAACACAAAACCCCAACACTTAATGAATTCTGTCAAGTCTTTTTGACTTCTCCAATAATTGATTTTTTTTAAAAACAAAACCCCAACACACTCCAATAATTGATTTTTTTAAAAAAACAAAACCCCAACACACTTAATGAATTTTCCCAAATCTTTTTGACTTCTCCAATAATTCCAATAATAATTGAACTAGCCTATCACCCGTGCTATGCACGGGATAATTATAGATATTTATATTTGTTTTCATTTTTTTTAATATATAAATTAAATATATGGGGTTTGACCGAGGAGTTTGAAAGAATTTAATAAGTGTTTATTTATTTATTTAAGAGGCATTTACACAATAATTATATGGGTCTCTTGGGGATGCAAAAAGTAAGGAAATTAGGATTTCATTTATTGCATTATTCATTTAATAAGTGTAATTATTATAAATTAAGTGTTTATTGTAATCAATAGTGTAATTATTACAATCTTTGAACCAATCACCAATCACCAAGTCAATTTTTTTAAAAAAAATATTAAAAAATCAAGAAATTAAGATTTTTTAATATATAAATTAAATACATAGGGTTTGACCGAGGAGTTTGAAAGAATTTAATAAGTGTTTATTTATTTATTTAAGAGGCATTTACACAATAATTACATAATATATAAATTAAATACATGGGGTTTGACCGAGAAATTTGAAAGAATTTAATAAGTGTTTATTTATTTATTTAAGAGACATTTACACAATAATTATATGGGTCTCTTGGGGATGCAAAAAGTAAAGAAATTAGGATTTCGTTTATTGCGTTATTCATTTAATAAGTGTAATTATTATAAATTAAGTGTTTATTATAATCAATAGTGTAATTATTACAATCTTTGAACCAATCATCAAGTCAATTTTTTTTTAAAAAAAATATTAAAAAATCAGGAAATTAGGATTAACATGTTGGAGCTTCCACAAGCCTTGGGTTTTAAAAGACCCTTTTGCTTAATATATAGATTCTTCAAGCTTGAGCATTGATTTTTTTTTAAAAACAAAACCCCAACACTTAATGAATTCTCCCAAGTCTTTTTGACTTTTCCAATAATAATTGAATTCTTCAAGCTTGAGCTTTTAAAGATCAGTCTCCACTTCCTCTATGTGAAATTGCCAATTAATTTACATTCCTCTCTGTGAAATTGTCGTTTTCCATGGAGCTTGACAAGGACTAAGAAGCCAAACACATACCTATTGCAGTCTCCTCTTCCACAGGTAATCTTTTCTAAAACTTCTTTCTTTTCATTATTCATTTTTGTTATTACCGATAAAATTTCAAAAACACTTTTAAACTTTCTAAAAACAAAAAACAAAACACAAAAACTCAACTTTCCTCAAATTGAAAAATGCTATTCTTTCTTTTCATTATTTATTTTTGTTATTACTGATAAAATTTCAAAAACACTTTTAGTAATCCTTAAAATGTGAATTGTTTTCATAATAATTTTTTCAAACTTTCTAAAAACAAAAAACAAAACACAAAAACACAAAAACTCAACATTCTCTATCTCTTTGCTTTCCTTTCTCCTTGGTCAGGAACCAGAAGACGAAAGGCCAAAAACCTTAGTTGGATACTTCGTGTTGGGCTGGTTCATACTTGCTTTCACTTTGTCCATTGCACTCAATCTATTATAACGCATGCAAATAATGAGCATTTCTCACTTCTTCACTTTCATTTCTTTCTTTTTGGTTCTTTTTTACAATAATTGTAGTTAGTTCAATATTTTTATTTATTTTTTATTTTTTTTAATGTGATTATAGTTAGTTTAATGGTTTTTTTTCATTTATTTTTTTTATTATGAAAAAAATGTGATGTGATGTGATTGTAGTTTGTTCAATAGTTCTTTTTTTTAATATGATTGTATTGCAGTTAGTTTATGGTTCTTTTTGTTGATTTATTTTCCTTATTATGAGGAAAATGTGATGTGATTTTAATTTGTTCAATGTTTTATTTTAATGTGATTTAATCTTTTTATTTACTATTTTAATATAAACATTAAACTTTAATCTATACTATAAAAAGAAAAAAAAACATTTAAAGATCACAATTCATGGGGGTTTCTAACCCATAAGCCTTGTGGGGCCTCCAATATCCTAATCTAAATTTTATGATGAATTTTTTGAAAAAAAAAATATTATAGTTAGTTTAATGGTTTTTTTTCATTTATTTTTTTTATTACGAAAAAAATGTGATGTGATGTGATTGTAGTTTGTTCAATAGTTCTTTTTTTTAATATGATTGTATTGCAGTTAGTTTAATGGTTCTTTTTGTTGATTTATTTTCCTTATTATGAGGAAAATGTGATGTGATTTTAATTTGTTCAATGTTTTATTTTAATGTGATTTAATCTTTTTATTTACTATTTTAATATAAATATTAAACTTTAATCTATACTATAAAAAAGAAAAAAAAACATTTAAAGATCACAATTCATGGGGGTTTCTAACCCATAAGCCTTGTGGGGGCTCCAATATCCTAATTTAAATTTTATGATGAATTTTTTGAAAAAAAAAATATGATCATTATCAAAAAAATACTTAAAAATCGCAATCTATCTATCTATCTATCTATACTTACCCACAAGCCATGTGGGAGCTCTAATATTCCAATCTCAATTTCGAAATTTTTTGATTTTTTTTTTTAAAAAACAAACCTTCACTCATCATTTAATTTGAGCCTTTTCGAAAACCTAAACCCTATTTTGAAAATCTAAATTCTATTAACTCCAATATTCAAATCTTAATTTCTTAACTTTTTGTATATATATATTTTAATAAGTAAGATGTCAATTAAATGGTTCTCAATACTTATCTATACGATTTGCAAGTTTAATAATTGAGATGTCAATTAAACAATGAATGGTAATATCAAATATGAAATCTCAGCATTTATTAATTTGGTCAAAATTTTCTGATCAACATTTATTAACTTTTTCAATCCACGTGTCTTTTCACATGACTACCTTTATTGATTTTGTAAAAATTTCCTGATCAGCATTTAAAATCCCCCATACAAATAATAATATGTAATTTAAAAAAAAAAAACTTAATATTTATTAACTTCTCTGAACCCCCTGGCCTTTTGAGAGATTTGGTCAAAATCCCCTCATAATAACACTTTAATGCATTATCCCTTATAATAACACCTTTTCTAATTTTTTGAACAAGCATAAAAAAAAATTCTTTAAAACGTTAAAAATTGCAAAATATTAAACTTTAATCTATACTATATATTAAGGAAAAGGGACTTTTAAACCCATAAGCCATGTGAGAGCTTCAATACCCCAATCTTAATTTCTTAATTTTTTGATTTTTTAAAAAAAACAAAACCCCAACACTTAATGAATTCTCCCAAGTCTTTTTGACTTCTCCAATAATTGATTTTTTTTAAAAACAAAACCCCAACACTTAATGAATTCTCCCAAGTCTTTTTGACTTCTCCAATAATTGATTTTTTTTAAAAACAAAACCCCAACACACTCCAATAATTGATTTTTTTTTAAAAACAAAACCCCAACACACTTAATGAATTCTCCCAAATCTTTTTGACTTCTCCAATAATTCCAATAATAATTGAATTCTTCAAGCTTGAGCATTGATTTTTTTAAAAAAACAAAAAAAATATAAAAAAAAGACACTTAAAAATTGCAATCTATCTATCTATACTTACTATTGATTAAGGAAAAAAGGAGCTTTAAACCCACGAGCCATGTGTGAGCTTAAAAAAATGTGATTAACTAATTTTTAATGTTATTTAATTTTTTTATTTACTATTTTAATTTTATTTTTAATTTACTAACTATCATGTTGACAATGCAGGAATGCTGATGGAATGCCCGCAACAAGTTAGATTTTAGTTATTTTTTGTTTTACTTATTCAGTGAATTTCGAACAAATGTAATAAATTCTTATTTTTATTACTTTAATTATGCAATGTCAATATTTTCTTTTAAAATTACATATATTTTATGCTAACAATTTAAAAATATGTTTAACATAATTATGAATGATTTTTTTTTATTTAAATTTAATCCCGTGCATAGCACGGGTGATATGCTAGTATTATAGTAAAATCAAAGTGACCATTCTATACTTATTGACTTTTTGATTTTTAACTTTTTGACTTTTAGGTATTTGAATTCAAATGACAAAATAATAATTTTGCCCTCTAAACTTCTCTCACAAACTTCTCCCAAATAATATAAATTTTTTTGATTTTTTAATAATTTTTAAACTTTTTAATTTTATAGGTTATTCTAAATATCTATTAAGAGTATTAAAATCATTTTTAAATTTTTTTTCATACATGTCATGTACGCGCCGTTAATTTTGACAAAAAACATCACTTTTACATTTTGGTATTAATCGTTGTACATCACTTTTACATTTTGGTATTAATCGTTGTGTGTGTGTGTGTGGTTTTTTGTGTGTGTGGGGGGGAGAGTATTAAAATCATTTTTAAATTTTTTTTCATACATGTCATGTACGCGCCGTTAATTTTGACAAAAAACATCACTTTTACATTTTGGTATTAATCGTTGTACATCACTTTTACATTTTGGTATTAATCGTTGTGTGTGTGTGTGTGTGTGGTTTTTTGTGTGGGGGGGGGGGGGGGGATTAAAGTCTAAGGGGCCATTGTGTTTTTTAGTGAAAGTATGAGGGGGTAAAATGTAATTTATCCAAGGATTTAATTTCTTATAATTAGTGTTAATTACAAACTCTAATTTTTAATGAATTGAATAAAATATCAACTAGTTATTTGATATGTTCATTGAAAAAAATATTATATAATATTTTAATATCAATTTCATTATAGACATTTTTAATGACATAAAAAAATATCAAAAACAATAACTCAAGATATCTTACTTTAATATATAAATTATTCTATAATTGTTATCCTTTTTAACTAAATGTCGATACAAAAAATATGCTATTTGTGGGGGTATATTTTGTGAATGACAGCATGTGGCCAAAATGACGCTGAAGTGTCAGCCGAGGTGCCACGTGGTATGGTCCTGACGCCGAGATTATCTGCGGAGATGCCGGAAGTCGGAGTAAGCAGATAAGGGACAAGAGTCCTAGAACAGGGGAGGATCTCAGTCTGGTTAAAGATAAAACTCTTAGGAAGTTTATCTCTATCTAATTGGGAATCCAAGATGAGCATTGAGCCAAAATCCATTGAAATTAGGTTTTTACAAGGATCAGATTAGTGCTGGCTATAAAAGTAAGGCACCTTTGTGGGTTTAAGGTATACTTTTTATACTCTGTCTAGTGAGTTAAGCACTATTAGCTATCTTTGAGAGATAATTACTGACTTGATCGTCGGAGTGCCTCTTTGTAAACAAACCACCACCGGATTCTTATCTTTTTGTAAACAGGTTGTCCGGGCTTAATTTATTCTGCCAGTGCTCTTCTGCTGAGTTTCCCTGTTTGGTTGTGTGGTCAAAAATCAACACCTATAATTTGGCGCCGTCTGTGAGAACATAAGGAGAATAATTAGCCAACGACGGACAGAAAGAAAAGATCGAGAACAACATCCCTAGTGGGAGTAGTAAGCATGTCGATCCAAATATGGAGGAAGAAAACCATAACGAAGGAACGCGAAATCAAAATCTCGAGGAGAAAAACGTCAACCAAGAGAGAAACCCACCAAAGAAAGTAGGCCGAGACGAGTACTATAACAAAAGCGACCTCCAGGTATGGAAAGATAGATACTTGAGGAGGGACGGCGAGATGAAAGGAATGGAAAACAAGTTGGCAGACCTACAATCGGTTGTCAACTTCATAATGCAGAACAACGTCATGTAACCACCATTTCCATTGAAGGACACGCCAATTCCAGCGGCCAAGAACGACGCCTAGAAATAGGGGCAGAGAGCAGTCCCAGCGGCCCCTCAGCATGACAAGACGAAGGAGCATTCACATCGACCTTCCAGGGAAGTCGGGCGAGGAGAGTCAGTAAGAGGAGAGTCTCAGAAGACACCTCGTACAAAAGGAACCTATGTCAAGGAACAGCGGCATGTTCAGGGAAAGGAACTTTGTTTTGACATGGCTAATAAAGAGAAGTCCAAGAGGATTCATAACGATACTGGGAGCAGCACACCAAAAAGGCTGAAATCTGTTGATAGCCGAGCTGGTCGGACCAAGGAGGATTTGAGGGACTACCTCCAGAGGAAATGGCAGAATGCCGAGGTCACATCTCCAGTCAAGCCGAGGACACCATTCTCGATGGAGTTGGATAAATTTGAGGCCCTAAAAAGATTCCATATGTCAAGGTTCCAGATATACGATAGTAAGTTCGATCCAAACTTTCATTTCGGCTTATATTTGAATTCGATGGCAATGTATACCGGGAATGAACCGTTGCTCTGCAAGGTGTCCCTCTCATCTTTTGGGGAAATTGCATCGGATTGGTTTCATAAGTGGCCGAAAAAAACTGTAAAGAGTTGGGAAGGCCTTGCCGAGATGTTTGTAGTCAGGTTTGTTACAAACAAATTGCAGTCGTTGAGGGTGGACTCCCTAATGGCTTTGAAAATTGGCGAGCGTAAAAGCCTCAAGGCTTATGCTAAGAGGTATTACGATGTATTCAACCGAATACCAGGATGCAACCAAGAGTTAGCGGTCGTGTCTTTTAAGAACGGCCTAGAGGATGACTGCATACTGCGAAAGTCACTGGCAAAGACTCTGCCAAAGAGTATGAAGGAGCTCATGGCAAGGATCGAGGCCAAGGTAATATAAATTTTACTAGACAAGAAACAGGACTGAAGGCTGCACAGGCAATCACCACTGTGTTCCGGATCTCAATTTATAAAGTTCTGGAAAGGATCAGGAACAAGCCGTATTATAGAGCACCAGAGAAGATTCCTGGCGAATTTATGGGAAGAAGCCTTAGGAAGCATTGTGCCTACCATAATGAGGATAGGCACCTAACTCAGGAGTGCAGAGCCCTGAAGACGCATTTGGAAGATCTGGTTAAACAAGGTTACTTAAGGGACCTAGTAGATGAGATCAGAACGAGGGAAGAGCAGGCAAGGCTGCCCCAGGCACTGGCAGCACCACCTCCACCAGCACCACAACCATAAGCAGATGAACCTCGAGTGATCAATGTGATTCACTCGAGGGTCAATGAGAACGAGGTGCGTGGAGAGACTCAGAGGGTAAAACACTTACAACATGTGTATCAGGTCCAGTAAAAGAGGCCTAGAATAGACGAGTACCAAGGACCAATGGTATCCTTTACTGAAGCAGACCTAGACATGGTGCAGCATCCACACAATGATACTCTGGTAGTGACTCTCAAGATTGGAGAATGCCAGGTAAGGCGCATTTTAATTGACCAAGGAAGCTTTTTGTGACATCATGTATGTCAGATGTTACAAGGAGCTCGGCCTCCACTGAGATGATTTGGTGCAGCATCCTTTACTGAAGTAGACCTAGACATGGTGCAGCATCCACACAATGATACTCTGGTAATGACCCTCAAGATTGGAGAATGCCAGGTAAGGCATATTCTAATTGGCCAAGGAAGCTCTTGTGACATCATGTATATCAGATGTTACAAGGAGCTCGGCCTCCACTGAGATGATTTGGTGCAGTATCCTTTACTGAAGCAGACCTAGACATGGTGCAGCATCCACACAACGATACTTTGGTAGTGACCCTCAAGATTGGAGAATGTCAGGTAAGGCGCATTCTAATTAACCAAGGAAGCTCTTGTGATATCATGTCTGTCAGATGTTACAAGGAGCTCGGCCTCCACTGAGATGATTTGGAGCAGTCCGACAGCCCAATGGTCGGGTTCAATGGAACGCCAACATGGCCCTTGAGAGCAATAAATTTGAAGGTGCAGGTAGGCACCAAGAAGGTAAGCACAGAGCTCACGGTAATTGACACCCTCTCCCCTTACAATGTTATCTTGGAGAGGCCATGCTTGCACGCAGTAAGGGTTGTTCCCTCAACACTGCACCAACTGTTGCAATTCCCAACAGAGCATGGAATTGAGGAGATCAGAGGGAATCAAGTGTAGGCAAAGAATTGCTACATGGCAGTAATGAAATCCACATGCAACGTACGAGAAGCAAAAACAGTAGAGATTGAGGATGAGGACATGGAGGTCCTGGATGACGTCGGCAAAGAGCTGGCCGACAAAAGCGAGGAAGCCTTAAAGAAGATCCTGGTCTAACAAGGGGATAAAGAGCGTTTCTACCTTCTTGGCTCAGGCTTGGCTGAGGAAGAGGAGAATGAGTTAGATTCATTCTTGGAAGCAAACATAGAAGTGTTTGCTTGGACGCCACACGAGATGCTTGGCATTGGTCCTGAGGTCACTTGCCATAAACTAAATGTAAACTGGTTAGCTAAACCTGTCATTCAGTGAGCAAGGAGGCCGACGTTGGTTCATGTGAAGGCAACAGATGAGCAAGTGGACAAATTATTGGAGGCTAGAGCCATTCGGGAGGTAAACTACCCAACTTGGTTTCCAAACACAGTTGTTGTGAAAAAGAAGAATGAGAAATTGAGGGTCTGTGTGGACTTCACCAGCCTGAATAAGACTTGTCCCAAAGACAGTTTCTCACTTTCCAAGATCGGTCAATTAGTGGATGCCACTTCAGGGCGTGAAAGGATGAGCTTTCTGGACGCTTACAAGGGATACCATCAGATAGCAATGTACCCCCATGATGAGGAGAAGACTACATTTATCACTCCAAAAGGGCTGTATTACTACAGAATAATGCCTTTCGGGTTGAAAAATACAAGAGCAACCTACCAGACGTTGGTAACCAAGATGTTCAGACACTAGATTAGCAAAACAGTGGAAGTGTACATTGATGACATGGTCGTGAAGACCAAAGAACCTAATAATCACTTGGCCAACTTAAAAACAATGTTTGATATCCTTAGAACATATCATCTCTGACTCAATGCTTCGAAATGCGTATTTAGAGTTGGGTCTAGTAAGTTCTTGGGATACTTAGTTACCAGAAGGGACATTGAAGCAATCCCAGATCAAATCAAGGCTATCCTAGACTTGAAAAGCCCAACGTCGACAAAACAAGTGCAGATGTTAACAAGAAGGGCCACAGCCCTCAATAGGTTTATAAGCAGAAGCTCAAATAAATGTAAACTATTTTTCAATTTATTGAAGAAGGCCACAGATTTTTTGTGGACAGAGAAGTGCGAAGTCGCCTTGGCCGACTTGAAGAAATACTTGACCACAGCTCCAGTTCTGTCAAATCCAATACCTAGAAAGGAGTTATTTTTATACTTGGTCGTTTCAGAGCATGCAATAAGTGTAGTGATAATCAGATAAGAGAAAGGAGATCAAAGGGCAGTGTACTATGTAAGTAAAACCTTAGCAAGTGCAGAGACCAGGTACTTATTCCTAGAAAATTTAACACTAGCCTTGGTGATGGCTTTAAAAAAACTAAATCATTATTTTCAAGCCCACAAGATTGTGGTATTGACTGAGCACCCCTTGAAGTCCCTGCTGCAACAAGAAGATCTGACAAGTAGAGTAGCCAGATGGGCAGTAGCGTTGGGCCAGTATGATTTAGAGTTTAAATCCAGAACGCAATCAAAGGCCAAGTTCTAGCCGACTTTGTGGCCGAGTTCACACTCGGTGCCATCCCACGTCGGGCTCCGGTGAGCCGCGACTTAGGATGTCCAGTGGAACAAGAAGAGACCTAGCTGGGAATGAAAAACCCCACAACAGAACAAAAGAAAGAAGAAAAACCCAGGCCCTGTGATATATACATCGGCAACTCCTTCTGCCTATTTGTTGATGGAAATTCAAACCGTCAAGGAGCGGGGCAGGAGTGGTGTTGGTATCACCAGATGGGCAAATGTTAGAACAGTCTATTCGTTTGGGGTTCAAGACCTCAAACAATGAAGCAGAATATGAGGCACTAATCGCATGGTTGAAGTTAGCACCAGCAATGGAAGCCGACGAAGTGGTAGTCTTCTGTGACTCCTAACTTATTGTGAACTAGGCAACAGGCAAATATGTAGCCCAAGATGAAAGAATGATAGCCTATGTCAAAGAAGCTGTTAGACTGCTAGCCTTATTTCAAGATTGCCGACTACAGCAGGTCAGCCGAGATGACAACAGCCATGCCGACGCCTTGGCTAACCTGGCTAGTGCCATGAAATCAGGAGAGGTAAGGACAATAATGGTTGATTATTTGTCAGGCCCAAGTGTCAAATCACTAATCACAGAGTATGAAGCAATGTGTATGGAGATGGGTCCAAGTTGAATGGATGCAATAGTGATGTTACTTAAGGACGACAAGTTACCGGATAATTGCAAAAAGGCGCACAAGATCAGACTGAAGTCGACAAGGTTTAACCTAACAGCAGAAAGACATCTCTACAGAATGTCTTTTACTGGCCCCCTTTTAAGGTGTGTGCACCCCTCCCAGGTTGAAGACTTCTTGTATGAAATACATGAAGGGGTATGTGGCTGCCATGCTAGGAGCAGATCACTTGCTCATAGGGCCATTACTCAGGGGTACTGGTGGCCCTACATGCAGAAGGATGTTGAAGCCTATGTCAAAAAGTGCAAAAAGTGTCAGAAGTTTGCACCTTTGATACATCAACCAACAGCAGATTTGAACCCAGTGTCCAGCTCTTGGCCATTTGCCCAATGGAGCATAGATCTTGTTGGATAATTGCCTTAAGCAACTAGGCAAAGGAAGTTTCTGCTGGTAGCAACTGATTATTTCACAAAGTGGGTAGAAGTTGAACCCCTTATGAAGATTCAAGCTATTGATGTAAAGAACTTTATATGGAAGAACATCATCACCAGGTTTGGGATCCCAAGGGCAATAATAGCAAACAATGGTACACAGTTTGACAGTAAACTAATCAAAAGTTTTTGTGCAAAGTATAAAATTAAGAACTACTACTTTACTCCAAGTTTCCCCAAAGTAATGGTTAGGCAGAAGCATCCAATAAGACTATCTTGGATGGGATCAAAAAGAGACTAAAAGCAACAAAGGAAAAATGGGTGGAGGAGTTGCCCAATATACTTTGGGCATATTAGACTACACCGAGAAGATCAATTGGAGAATCTCGGTTTGCCATGGCTTATGACACTGAAGTGGTTATCTCACTAGAAGTCGGCATTCCAGGGATCAGAACCCATGGAGTGAAAAATGGTACTAATGAGGCATTTCTAGCCCAAGATCTAGACCTATTAGAGGGAAAAAAAAATAGCAGCAATTTGGCTTGGGACATACCAACAACAACTTGCAAATGCTTACAACAAGAAAGTCAACCTAAAAGAGTTCAAAGTGGGGAACCTTGTGCTGAAGAAAGTGGTCGGCAACAAGAAGGATCCTAGGGAGGGTAAGTTAGGCCCAAATTCGGAGAGGCCTTATAGAATCATCTCAGTCGTCGGCAATGGGGAATATCGGCTTGAGGACAGTGATGGCAAAAAGTTGCCAAGACCTTAGAACACTTGCAACTTAAGGTTTTTCTATCATTAGATTTTTGTTTTTTCAAAGTTTATGTCATAATTTTATCAGTCGTGGTAGTAATAAAATTTTAGTTTGATGAATTTGAAATTTGTGTGAAAGGACTGACCGATCCCATGGCGATGTTTCTAAATGAAACATGACGAATAACTTAGACTTATTATATGACAAAGTTAAATTATACTTGCATATAATAGAGTTGAACTAAGTTGGCGATGTTTCTAAGTGAAACATGACGAATAACTTAGACTTATTATCTGGCAGAATTAAATTATACTTGCATGTAATAGAGTTGAACTAAGTCGGTGATGTTTCTGAGTGAAACATGCCGAATAAGTTAGACTTATCATATGGCAGAGTTGAATTATACTTGCATATAATAGAGTAGAACTAAGTTAGCGATGTTTCTGAGTGAAACATGACGAATAACTTAGACTTATTATATGTCAGAGTTGAATTATACTTGCATAAAATAGAATTGAACTAAGTTGGCAATGTTTCTGAATGAAACATTACGAATAACTTAGACTCATTACATGGCAGAATTGAATTATACTTGCATATAATGGAGTTGAACTAAGTTGAAATTAACCTGGACTTGCCATATCGGCAGAGTCAAACTCAAAAGAGAACTAAGTTCATTAACAAAGAAACCAAGGTTGAAACACCTCAGGAAATCTTTGTTTGAATTTGACTCCGGCAAAAGACCATAAACACATGCTTAATGTGAACTTAAGTGAAACTTAGGTTCACATTAGGGGGCAGGGAGCAGGAATGATAAATAAACTTGAGAGCTTGGCACTTGTTGGAATTTTTAGAATGGGCTTAACACTTGTTGAAGTTTCAAAAAAAATTACAAGTTGGGGTTGGCCGAGGTAATTATGAATGGAGTATCCACGATACGTATTACCTGAGGTAATCAACCGGGTTATCAAAGCTTGGAAATGGTGAAGTCTTAATAGAAGACAACATATGGAGGTAAACAAACAATGTTTGACTGAATAACACTTGTAAAAATATTTTTATGTTTTTAAATGTTATCCAAGGCATTCCAATTATTGGCTAAGGCAAACAGTCAAGGATTGTATCCGAGGTATTATACCCCGGAGTTATTATACAGCTAAGGTATACTTTGAAAAAGTGCAAAAATATTCTAAGTATGGAAGCAGTAAACATGCATAGAAGAAAAGAAGGCATACATTCAACACTTGGAAGAAAGACTTGCATTCAGAAGATGGAACTTGTTCACAGACAAAAAGGCACTTCGGGCTAGCGAAAAGACAACTTATTCGGAAACAAAAGAAGACACATTGGCCAAATTGAAGCTTAGAATTGTTCAGACAAAAAGTACAATTAAAAGAAAAAAAGTTCAGATGAAAAGAAAAAGAAAATTCTAAGTATTAGAGACATAGGCACTGGTTTCAGATTGCTCAACCTCGGCTGTTGGAGTTGTATCGGCCCTAATTGGCAAAGTGTCTTCCTTCTCAACCGTTATCTCGGCATCATTTTCCAGCAAGGTCTGGTCTAAGCTCTTCTCGGCCGCCTGGACCTTGGCCTCACAAGTTGTTTGTTTGGGAGAGGGTGCCTTGGAAACCAAGTCCTCCTCCTCATCATGAATCAAGTCTATGACTTGATCGTTTAAAGTTGGGGACTTGACCCCAGTAGCAGTTTCCTCCTTGTCAGCATCATCAGCCTCGGATTCCTCGTCATCGGCCTTATCCTCTGAATCCTTGGGAGTTGGAGGGAATGGCAGTTTGAGTTGATTAGTATCACGAAAAGGAGAGTCCACAGGGACAGACAGTTTGTCTAGGGCCGCTGACCAGCCGAGAAGAAAGCCTCGGTTACAGGCTTGGGCAACCTGGGCCTTGTATGCATCACGAACAGCAACATGCCCCTCCAAGAAGCCTTCTCATCGGCGGCTTTGATTTCGGCCTCCTTCATGGCCAAGACATCCCGAAGCTTTACTTTGGCTTTGGCGGTTTTTGCTTCAGCCTCCTTGGCCTAGGCTTTGAGAACCTCGGCTTGATCTTGAACTTATTTGGCAACCTTGGCTTGATCCAGTAACATCTTCATTTTTGCCTCGACGTTATTAAGGGCGGCGAGGAAGCCAGCAGCCTTTTTAATCTTATGAACCAATTCTTTCTTCATGTCCTCAGCTTTCACTGTAAAGGAATGAGCGTGCTAGATCACCTAAGAAGAAAATGAATAAACAAGTTAGCAGAACTTTGAAGCATAGAACAAAACTTGAAGTAAACAACTAAGAGTTTCAAGTGTTAAGAACTTAACAGGACAGAGTGTTGCATTATCAAAGCAAAGTTTTTCGTACCTCGAGATCTCGGCCATACGATTTAGATCAGTTGGGAGAAGAACGATGGTGGAAAGAGCGACGCCGACGTCAATATTATCAATAGCACCGTCACCATCCTTGACTGGTTGGTCTGCAATTGTGATGGTAGGAGCCCAAGGATTATCGACTTTAAAGGCATAGGCATGCGGCCGATTAGGACTTCGGCTTCTTCGATCGCGAGGTGTTGGTTGGCTGGTCCTTGGCAAGCCTCTTCTTGGCGTTAGAGGCACTTTTTCAACCTCGGCCAATTTTGAGATTGGCACTGTATCATTAATATCAACTTAGGTAACTGGGGCCTTTGCCTTAGCCCTTTTTAGCCTCTTTGGTTTTTGTTTGGGCTGGGATTCTAATGGAGAAGACTGAACGGAGACAACTCTTGGAAGGTCGGCCAAAAGGTCCTCCATAACGACTTTGCTGCGGCCCATTTCTTCGGCGGTTGCAGCAATGGTGATTTTGGTACCAAAATGAATTACTAGCAGAGCAATTTGTGGGTTTGCTGGGTCAAGTGCTGATTCATCAGAATCTCGTCATATGCGGCTTCGGGTTCTGCCAGCAGGGACGTTTGGTAGAGCTCGACGTCGGCGTCAGCGTTAGCGTTAGCATTGTGATATCGGGATGAGTTAGGAGGCAGAGGTTGATGACAGCTCAACAAGATCAAAAAAGGGAGCCTGATCAATTCTTGGTAAGGAAGTGACTGGAGGAGTTGAGGTAGATGGTGGAGTTAGACATCTGCGAGGGACGTCGGGCAAATCCGACTTGTACATTGGGATGTAATTGAGTAGTAAAGGGGCTTTGCGCTTGTCGATAGGCAGACCGAGAAGCATTTTCAAGTCCTTACTGGGAAAAAAGTTTGCTGGAAGTCCTTCGCTAGCTGGAGAAGACCTGCAAAAAAGAATAAGAAATGCAAAAGTATTGAGACGAAGATATATGAGTTGACAAGTCCTAATAAAAATGTGATTAAAATAATGACTCGGTTCTTACCATCAGCCTCTTTAAACACCGTTCGGCGCAGAGGGAAGCGATGAAGATCATCATCAGGAGCAAACTCCCAGTTGCTCGAGACGATGAGACTTTAAGCCACACATGGTGTAACAATACTAAATGTCGGCTAATGTTATCCTAGCATTTTCTCCGCGAGCTAGGGCAATTATACCATTAATAACCCTGTAGGAATTGATGGCTAGCTGCATCGGGTTGAGTTTATTGTAATGAAGGATTTCCCTGAAGAGAATATCTAAGGAAAGCCAAAGTCCGCATTCTATGAAGGCCACAAGGGGGAAGGGCATGAAGTCTTCATCTGGCATGATGGAGTCCTCCTTCCCGGCTAACCTAATCTGGACGTCGGCGGGGATAGAAAACTCTCTCTTAAAATATTCGAGTTTTTCTGGGTTGTCAACCCTCCATCTGAACATACCTATTATCTCGGGGTAAAGGGTTTGATCGACAGGGTAATGGTTATAGGTTTGAACACCTCGGCTAAAACCTAAATTAGCACTGGAGCTATGGTTTTCTCAGATCTAAGGGGAGTTTGTTTCAGTTTTTTCTAAGTGTTTGGTTTTAAGGCAAATCCCAAACCTACAAGCTAAGCACGAAAACAAAGGTGTAAGGGCAAAAATTTGGAAATACAATAAGAAAAATAGAAAAAAAGAACATAATTCATAAATCAAGAAAGCGGCCAAGATTCAAGAATAAGGAAAGTCGCCAATTTGCAGAACACTAAGCAAAGTGTGTATAAAGCAATATGCAAAGATCAGAAGCAATATGCACACATTTGAAATCAGGAACAAGTTGTGATGCGATTCACAAAGGTCAAAACATGGAGATAGAGACAGAATAACAACAAATAATATCCACAAATGGCAGATTTAAAGCAAAATCAAGAATGAGAGACTGAAATTTGAAAAGACAAAAGTTAAGAACTTACCAAATAAAATCGAGGAACCGTGACCGGAGTAATGATCGCTGAAGTAAGATGGCAGAAAACGCTGGAGCGGAACAGTGAAAAGAGTGCCGGAGGAGACGATCGAAGTAGTTGCAGAAAGCTCGAAGAAGCGATAATGGTGGTTTGGGAGTTTTTCTTTTGCTTTAGAGAAAGAAAATTTGCGAAACATTGTTTTTTGCAAAAGTAAAGAGACGGAGAGAGAGGAAGAAGTTTTGTCAAAATCCCGAAAAGACGGCAAACCATAATGATATGTCTTGGACGATGTGTCTGTCAGGCAGCGTGCGTAGAAGCGACGCATCTTTATAGCGCGTATCAGGTACGAACTAATGCGAGAAGGACGCATGGCGGAAACGGTTGGGAAAATTGTGCGTGACAGCTCATGAGTAGATAAACTCTTGGAGATCTTGATTTAATGAAGCAGAAACCTCGGCCAAAGGAACGATCTCAGTTAAGATACTTAAATAACTTGGTTCTTAGTTCTTGATCCCTGATAAAAATGGACAATTAAATACTGGATACTTAAAGCCGATGAGTAATTATCTCAGTTGAAGGAAATAATGAATTTTGGCCGACATAATGTATGAATAAGCAGTGTAGGTTCCATCACCTCAGATTACCGAGGTAATAAAACCTAGGGGGCAGTTGTGGGGACATATTTTGTGAATGACAGCATGTGGCCAAAGTAACGTTAAAGTGTCAACCGAGGTGCCACATGGCATGGTCCTGACGCCGAGGTTACTTACAGAGATGCTGGAATTCGGGTAAGCAGATAAGGGACAAGAATCCTAGAACAGGGAAGGATCTCAATCTGGATAAAGATAAAGCTCTTGGGGAGTTTATCTCTATCTAGTTGGGAATCCAAGATAAGCATTGAGCCAAAGTCCATTGAAGTTAGGTTTTTACAAGGATCAGGTTAGTGTTGACTATAAAAGTAAGACAAACTCGTGGGTCTAAAGTATGATTTTTATGCTCTGTCTAGTGACTTAAGCACTATTGGCTATCTTTGAGAGATAATTACTAACTTGATCGTCGAAGTGTCCCCGAGTGGACGAACCACCACCGGATTCTTATCTTTCTGTAAACATATTGTTCACACTTAATCTATTCTGCCGGTATTCTCCTGCTGAGTTTCCCTGTTTGGTTGTGTGGTCAAAAATCAATACCCATACTATTTATATAAATTTTTATTTTAGTTCTACTTCTTACAAAAAATTGTATATACATATAATTACCAATAATTCCTAATTATTAAACTTAATTCTCATCAAATCCTATTGAAAATAAGTCGTAGTAAAATCGTTACCAAAATAATTTTTTACATGTCACTAAAAATTTACAATTAGTAATTTTTTTATCATGATTTTTATAAATTATCTCTAAAACTTACAATTAGTGACGTTTTTCTGTGACAAAATTTTCAAACTATCTGAAAGTTGAAAATTAGTAGGAGTGTAAAAATGACCCACGGTCCGAAGCTTGTCCACAGCCCGGGTTGGGCCCCGTTCGAGTCCCTGGATTGGGCCTAGGCCAACCCATCAACCCGCTTAAGGTCCGACCCGCTCAAGACCCAGTGCTTTTAAGTGAAAAATAATAAAATTTTAGAAAAAAAAAAATTGGTCAAACCCGCCCAAGCCCGGCCCAAGCTCGAGGGTAGGCCCATGCCCATCAGACTGGCCCCGCTCAACACCCAAATATCCTTCGGGTTGGGCCTGGGCCTAATTTTTTGGTTCGGCCCGACTCGAATTTTGGCAGGAGCCCGCGAAGCCCAACATGGGCCAGGCTGGGCCAGATTTACACCTCTAAAAATTAGTAACTTTTTGCGGCATTTTTTAAAACTATTATTAAAATTTATAATCAGTAATATTTTTTATAACAAATTTTTTAAAAAATTAATAATTAATAACTTTTTTAATAATATTATATAAAAACGTTATTAATTATCATCAGGCGTACTGAATAACAACTCGCCCATGAGGACGTGGTATCGATGTATTGAATTTCTTTAGACCCTCCCCGCCAAAGCCCAACTGTTCGTTTGAACCGTTAGAAATGTTGTCCGACTGATGTGATTTATGCCATGCGCCTTGCACAGCGCCTCAGGCTGTTCCATAGCACCTGCTTGTCCTCCCGGCAAACTCAACCCACCATTACCGAAACTAGAACCTCCAACCCATCTCCTTCAGCAAAACTATCTTCCAAACAACCACCCAATCAATCATCATCATCCTCATCATCTTCCATTACAGAGTCGGACATAGTGAAATGGAACATCGCGATCACCAACCACATGCGCAATGGCCAATGCGAATCCGCTCTCCGCGTCTTCAACACCATGCCTCGCCGGAGTTCTGTTTCTTGGAACGCAATGATATCTGGGTACTTATCAAATGGCCAGTTTGATCTTGCTCGAGAGGTGTTTGAGAAAATGCCCGTAAGGGACTTGGTTTCTTGGAACGTGATGATCAGCGGCTGTGTTCGGAATAGGAATCTTGGGGCTGCCCGGTTGTTATTTGATCAAATGCCCGAAAAGGATGTTGTTTCATGGAATGCTATGTTGTCGGGTTATGCACAGAATGGGTATGTTGACGAGGCGAGGATGCTTTTCGACAAGATGCCCAACAAGAATTCAATCTCGTGGAATGGGATACTAGCTGCATATGCGCGGAATGGGCGAATAGAAGATGCTCATCGGTTGTTTGAATCGAAGTCAGATTGGGAGGTGGTTTCTTGGAATTGTTTGATGGGTGGATATGTGAGGAAGAAGAGGTTAGTTGATGGGAGGCGGGTTTTTGATAGAATGCCCGTTAGAGATGAAGTTTCATGGAACACCATGATTTCTGGCTATGCCCAGAATGGCGAATTGTCCGAAGCACAGAGATTGTTTGACGAGTCTCCAATTCGGGATGTGTTTACATGGACTGCAATGGTCTCTGGGTACGTGCAACATGGTATGCTGGATGAAGCTAGAAAATTTTTCAATGAAATGCCAGAAAAGAATTCTGTTTCGTGGAATGCAATGATTGCAGGATATTCACAGTGCAAGAGAATGGACATGGCAAGAGAACTTTTTGAGGCAATGCCTCGTCGGAATGTTAGTTCTTGGAATACAATGATTACTGGCTATGCTCAGAATGGCAAAATGGCTCACGCTAGGAATTTATTTGATAGAATGCCGCAACGTGATTGCATTTCTTGGGCAGCAATAATTGCAGGATATGCTCATACTGGTCTCAGTGAAGAGGCTTTGCACCTATTTGTAGAGATGAAGAGAGATGGGGAAAAGTTGAATAGATCAACCTTTACCTGTGTTTTGAGCACATGTGCTGATATTGCTGCTTTAGAGTTCGGGATGCAAGTGCATGGGCGGCTTGTTAAGACAGGTTATGAGAGCGGGTGCTTTGTGGGGAATGCACTTCTTGCAATGTATTGCAAGTGTGGAAGCATAGATGAAGCATACAAAGTGTTTGAGGATATTGCAGAGAACGATGTTGTTTCATGGAACACAATGATTGCTGGTTATGCCAGGCATGGATTTGGCAAAGAGGCTCTAATGGTTTTTGAGTCAATGAAGAAAGTGGGTATCAGACCTGATGATGTCACAATGGTAATTTGCAATTATCTATTTATTTTCGTTGGTTTCATTTTATATGATATTAGGCATTATATAAGAACATAGGATCCTACTTTATCCCATCAAGCTGCGATGCCGCAGTGAAAAAAGATGTGAATTTAATTAATTTAACTGAGCATATAGCCCTTTGTAGAGAACAATGGCAAAAAAAGACCCATGTAACCGACCTCACTTGATTGGAACACAAGGCTTGGTTTGGTTTGGTAGGTTGCAGCATCGGTGGACAAAATAGATCAATAAACTGAGGAACCATTTGATAAGATTTCCCAAGTATAGTCACTCTGAGATTTATTTTTTTATATTACTTCATCAGATGTAGATGCAGTGGGTGATAATAATATAGGACAATACTCTCTCTCTCTCTTCCATTTGAGGGTTGATAAGTTGTTATTTTGTTATTAATTTTTACTTTATATGTGCATATCTTCTCTCCAGCTAATGGTTTTTAGTTTTTCACTTTCAATTATGTTTGTGTTTATTTTAGGTTGGTGTGTTGTCCGCATGTAGTCATACCGGCTTAGTGGACAGAGGGACAGAATGTTTTTATTCAATGTATCAGGATTATGGCATTACTGCAAACTCAAAGCACTATACATGCATGATAGATCTACTTGGTCGAGCTGGGCGCCTAGATGATGCCCAAAACCTAATGAATAGCATGCCTTTTGAACCAGATGCTGCAACATGGGGTGCTCTCCTCGGTGCAAGCAGGATTCATGGCAATACTGAATTGGGAGAAAAGGCTGCAGAAATAATTTTCAGGATGGAGCCTGATAATGCTGGTATGTATGTTCTTCTCTCAAATTTATATGCAGCTTCAGGTAGATGGGGCGATGTTGGTAAGATGAGAGTGAAAATGAGGGATACAGGTGTAAGGAAAGTACCGGGGTATAGTTGGGTTGAAGTGCAAAACAAGATTCATACATTTTCTGTTGGCGATTCGACCCACCCAGACAAAGGTAGAATATATGCCTACTTAGAGGAGTTGGATTTACGGATGAAGCAGGATGGCTATGTTTGTTCTACAAAATTTGTTTTACATGATGTGGATGAGGAGGAAAAGGAGCATATGCTCAAATATCATAGTGAAAAATTAGCTGTTGCTTTTGGGATCTTGAATATACCAGCTGGGCGACCAATCCGTGTTATAAAAAACTTGCGGGTGTGTGCAGACTGCCACACTGCAATCAAACACATATCTAAGATTGTGGGAAGGCTGATAATCTTAAGAGATTCCAACCGCTTTCACCACTTCAATGGTGGAGTGTGTTCTTGTGGGGATTACTGGTGAGAGCAAATAGATAAATGAGATGATCAAAATTTAACTATCATCTAATGAAATGCATTCAAGTGAGACTACTCTTTGACTAGTTATCCAAGCTGTGGTTAGGAACCATTTTATGAAGATTCCTCTTCCAGGATGTGACTCGGGAAAACTTCAATCATGAATTTGTCGTAAAAAAGAGAAGGGTGGAAAAAAATTCAGTTGATTAGAAAGAGGTGCAGAGGTCTTGAAACCCTTTGTAAATCCAGTTGAAGCAACGGTGTTTATTCCAATCTTCTCTTCATCAATTAACAGCCATTTCTGTTCTCGATTGTCACCTAAGAGAGTTGTTGATTTGATGTCTTGGGATTGACTCGGCTTGTTCAGTGGCCTGTTTTATAGTGGTGCCGTCTCTCAAATTATTTGGATTCTCTGTCTCAGTGTCTCGCACTCTGTAATATTTTGGAAGATCTAAAGGCCAGTCTGCCAGCAATTGATGGTGGGTCTGATTATATCACATTTTGGGGACAACTTCTCACCTAACATGTTTGGGTTTATGTCTTTCATTCTATAACGATGTACATTTTTGGTGTTGCAGCAATTCTATGCTCCTTTTGAGACCTGGCACTTGGAAGCACAATCAAGTTCTACCTATAAGCTATAAGCTGATTCTTGGAATTTTATTTTTCGTGTAAAAAATAATTTTGATAGTACTGTTAACTGTATTTCATTTATAATTACGAATTTATTACTTCAAATTCCTTTGCAGTTGCTGCGGTTATGAATTGACTTGCACTTTAGTTATATTTGGAGTTTCCAATTGAATTTAGAGAAAAGTGAAGTGAGGTGGCTATGGCCACTGGGAAGAACCAAATCTTGAATTTTTGCTTTCATATTTGGATATTGAACCTTGTAATTCTTAATTTTTCATATTGTTTACAATTTTTATATAGAACATTCAAAACAGGTCCATTTATTTGGATCTTCAATTTATAGAGGAATTTGGGAAAATAAATGAAAAATGAAAGAAGAGGATAAAAAAAATATATTAATAAACTTCTACTTCATTTCTAACAAATTAGAGATCAAATTTCCATTTGGAAACTAAAATTAAGTGTGTTTGGTTTGAATTTTCTGTATTAAGTTTTTTGAAAACTGAGTTTTTTGTTTTTCGTGTTTTTTTTAATTTTAATGACTATTTTTAAAATTTTAAGTATTTTTTTTACTTTTTTAGATGTACCTTACTTATATATATCTAAAAAGTAAAAAATTTGTGAAAAAATATTTTAAAAAATTAACAAATACATAAAAATACGAAAGATATACTAAATTTTCGTATTTATTTTTGTATTTTTGGTATTTATTGAATTTTTAAAAGATTTTTTCACAAAAATTGTACCTTTTATGTGTATTTATGTTAAGAGTGTCTAAAAATTTTTTAAAAAAAATCTTAAAATATTAAAAAATTCAATAAAAGTAAAAAAATATGGAAAACAAGAAAATAAAATTTTCTAAAAACTGTTTTCTGAAAAACGAAACCGAACAAATTATTTGGGTTGCCAATTTTAATTTATCAAGAAACATTGTTTCGTGGGGCAAAAAATAAAAAATATATTAAAAAAAACAAAAAACTTATTTGGTACACACTTTTCATTCCAAAAATTTTGGAAAAATTTTAACCAAATTCTAATTTTCCCTAAACAAAAAAATACACCACACAAATTTTGTAACCGGTTTCCAAAGAAATGAAAAGAAGAAATGAAAATGTTACCAAACGAGAAATCAGAGATGATTTCATTACCCCCATTACGCATTCTGAAGTGCAAAGTAAATGAAAGTAATTCTTTTGGAAGCAAAGGAATGTATGCCATCACAAAGATAACCAGATCAGCATCATACATCAATCAAAACATGAGATGGGTTGAACCAGATCTTTAAAATCTTGTATATGTGGGTAAAAGGTATAGATTTGACCATTCTTTCTCACCATATCAATTTGGTCATCACCATCATTTTGAATAAAAATACAATAATTTTGCATCTCCAAACCATAAATAGAGGGCTAATTGGAGAGCATTTCTTCTTCCTAGTATTGTTATAAATATAACACAAACAAATGGTAACAACAATAAGGGTCCTACTGTCGGCTTCTACCTGAAACAAAGAAAAGAAATTTGATGGTGGGTCATCATGAATCTTCGATGAATGAACATAACAGGAAAACTTGGAGTCGTGTACAACATGGATCCAACTGATTCTATTCAAGTTATAAGAGTAAAGTTTGAAATCAGGCACAGAGAGCTGCTACTTTTTGCGACAAGGCATCAACCTCCTCGTTTTGCTCAGCAATTTGTTCTCCCTGTAATGAATAAATAAATAGATACATAATTTGAAGGGAAAAAAAAATGGTAAAATAAAATAAGTTGTAGATCAAAACATCAAAAGTTGCTAAAAACAAAAGATAATTGCACTTGCACAGCTACATGCAATTACAAAAAAGACAACTTAATCCTGAATTTTCTCTTTTATTACTCTGATAATCCTGAATTCACCAATTTTCTCTTTTATTACTCTGTTAGTGTTGTTACAATTTTCATTTATTTTCTTTTAATAAGTAAATAAAAATTTTATAAACAAAAAGATGGTAAGGGGGTCAATTTCTACAAACATCAAAACATCAATTTCAATGAATGATGATTGCAAAATGAACAAACAACAGCAAACATTTGATGCAACTGCATACCTCTGAATCTTTTCTCCCTTTGGCACCTATACACTTGGAAGCACTGATACTAGCACTCTTTAATAGGCTACGAGCGCTGTAGTTTGGCTTGCTTGGTCCATTTTGTGCATCTGTATTTGCATTTTCTGATGGAGGACTATTAAGTGTGGTAGCAACAGATGCCGTAGTTCGCACTTCAAAATCATTATTTTGGGAAGTAGCTTCATCCTTGGGAACACAAACGCGTTCTCTGAAGACAGGAAAGCAGAATCTTACACCTCAAGCCAAATATGCAGGCTAGCTTAATAGTAATCAGAATTGCATAAATCGGGTTCAGCAAACACAAATCTTATGGGTTGTCTGGAAAATCATTGAAAAAAACAAACTTATATGACACAGAGAGACAGAGAGAGAGAGAGAGATGGATTATAGTCAAATGGCAACAAATATTTGGACCAGTGGAACCAATTTTGTAAACTACCAAACAGCCAACTAACAATACTTGTAAGAAAATTGCACATTTATGTTCGACACATTACCTAGGCAATGAAGCATGCTGTCTTTGGAGAGGAGAACTCCTTTCACCTTTACCATAATGCTCCTCGAGATGGGCAAACTGTCTCTTGAATCGATCAACGCCACTGGAAGGACATACCAATTAAGATGGGTAAGAACTCAGCAAATTTTAGATAGGGAAAACTTCACTTTACCCTCCTGTGATTTCTGGACCAAAGCGCACCATCAACTTTTCTATCTAAATTAACGGAATGTGAGGCTCACGCGTCTAGAAGAAGAGTAAGTGAATTTTTAAGACTAAATTACCCCTCATTCATCTTCAAATTTACAAAAAATACCATTCTTCTTCCTTCTTTCTCTACCGTTTCTCTCTCTATTCACCCCCCCTTGCCTTCCCCATACCAACGTCCCTTTCCTCTTCCTCTTACCTTGCCAAACCCACCTCCCCACCCCAAACCGCTGATCCACACAAACTTTCCATCAAGAGTAACGTATATATACAATCAGTATATATATATTCTTGGGCTAAACCTGTAAATGCATATATATATAATCTGTATTTTTATTTTCACATAATTTTTTTAACGTAATCTCATATTAACTAATTAAATTACATATTAATTCAAATATCCCTAATTTATAATCTAATGTATTTAACATTATTACTTGTTTAATTTCATTTCTAATTATACATATATATTTACAGTATCCATACATATATACATGTTATATATCACACTCGAACAAATGGTGGGGATTAAAAAAATATATAAACATATACGTAATAGATAGGGCCATCAATGAGATTGTTTCTGGGTTGTACATGTATAAACATATTTGAACATAATTTTGTTTCCTAGTTTCCATAGTTTGATTATTATCAATGGGATTGAACAGATTGGGTTTTCTACTGCTCGGGAAGGAGGTGGTAGGGGGTGCTATAGGAAGGAAGAAGAGGCAGCAACCCTCATCAGATCAGACCTTTTCCGGCAAAGCAAACCGACAGTAACAAAGGCGGATGAACAGCAAGAATGAAAGTAAGAATGGCGGAGGCACACGGCAGCGGCGGCAAGTCAGGCCTGCCACAGGTGCATAAACGTCGAAGAATCGTGGATATGAAGACGCCAGAGAAGGGGGGCAAGCTCTAGCGCTGATGGGCCAAACTTCAACACCGGCAAAGTTTCGCCAACGCCGGAGATGGCAACGCAAAGAAACAACAAGAGAACAATCACGCCGTGAGGTGTGACATGCGGACGGATTGTCTCAAGTAGAAGATGATCAGAGGGGGTGTGGGCAGTAAGGGTGATTGGGATGCAGTGTGTATATATATATTTGCAGGTTCAATTCAAAATCCAGAAGAGGAAGAAGACAAAGGCATAAAGGTCAATTTACATATTTTATTAATAGAAGTTAGCGTGCATTTTGGTCCAGAAACCACAAAAGGGTTATGTGGTAATTTCCAAACGTCAGGGGGTAAACCACACCCAGCCCAAACCACAAGGGATAAAGTGAAGTTTGCCCTTTTAGATAAAAGAAGCTCAATAAAAATAGGCAAACTGAATTTATATATATCAGTGAAAGCAGTGGAAGCAACCAAAATGTGAAATTGTAACAACATTTGAAGCACCAATGCCATGACTAAAATTTGGTATGGAAGAACAGAGGGACATGAATTTCTCATGCAATGGAAGCTCCAGTCCAGTGCAAGAAATTGTGGTCCAGAGTTAAACAAACAGAACACCAACATTGATATGGCAGTAAATAGATGCAGGTTGAGAAAAGAACAGGACAATAAGCATAAGATACATCAGAGTATACATTGATAATGGGGTATCAACACTAACAGAACGACTTAACTAAAAGAAAATAAAAGAACAGACCTTCGGCATAAGTAGTTAATTAATTTCTTTGTTGTGTTGCGTGGGTTCGCACATTATTTTGGACCTAGAAATCCCTGATTGGTTATAGATGAAATTAAACTGATTTCTGTGGGCTGCTAAGCTCAGAAAGATTGGAGCTTTTGCATGAGAGAAGTACGGACATGAGTCACTGTGATCTTATTCCTCTTAGAAACCCAGGGAGACAGTAAAAGTGCAGAAGATAAACACGGTAATCAAATAATACAAATACAAAACTAGCACAAAGGTCTATGACTAAGGCCCCGTTTGGTAGCACTTTATTTAGCTTCTTTGCTGTAGAAAAAAATTGACTAAAGGTGTTTCTTTGCAATTTTAAAATATAACTTATTTAACTTCATCAGCTTATTTGATCAAAAAAAGAGAGATTTCTTAAGCTACGATTTATAGCCTTTTCTAGCTTATTTGAAACTCTTAAATACATATGGACGAAAGAGCCCACTTCTTTTGTCTTAATCACTAGTGTAACAAGATTTTGAGGGCATTCTAGAAATATGCACGACAAAAAAGATAAGTGAGAGCTTATTTAACCAAACAGATTGAACTTTTTCTACATATAAACGAAAGCTGCACCAAACAAATATACAATTCTTTTAAACTAATAATCTAAAAAGCTAAATTCATAAAAGCTAACTTACAACAAGTGATACCAAACCGGGTGTAAGTATCCTGAAGGAGAATTTTTTTACTCAATTACTGACAAAATATAATAATTAATCGTTTGAATATCCCGACCAAAAAAACAAATAAATCGTTTGAGTACTTTCTGTTTTCTAAACACCAGTAAATATGAGAAGCTATGTTACACGGACTCGGGTACGGGTATCGGGTGCGGGTGCGTATCTAGGGGTCGGACACTTTAAAATTAAAAATTAAGGATACGTGGATATGTATCCAAATTTGGATACGGGTACCGGGATACGTTAAATAATTTTTAAAATATATATATTTATTATATGAAGATGAGTTATATTATATAAATAACAAATAAAAATCTATGAAGATGAGTTATATTATATATATATATATATTTTATAATATTTTTATTTTAATATACATTAATTATTTAATTTATTTATTATATTTTTTAAACAATGTGTTCTAATTAAATTTTTTTATTTTATTTTACAAACATGCATTTATTTATTTTTTATTAATATATATAAGTATATATTATCTTATAAATATATTATATGTTATATAATAATTGTTATATAACAATAATAGTTATTATTAATGTTATTAACTATTATTATTATTATTATTAGTTATTATATATTTATATAGTTATTATACGAATAGATATACGAATAGATAGAGGGGATCGAGAGCAATATAGGAGAGAAGAGGAGATCGAGAGAAGATGAGATCAAGAGACGACAGAACAGGAGAGATCGAGAGAAGAGGAGATCGAGAGACGACAGAACAGGAGAGATCGAGAGAAGAGGAGATCAAGAGACGATAGAACAGGAGAGATCGAGAGAAGAGGAGTTCGAGAGACGAAAGAACAGGAGACGAGATCAAGAGTGAAGGATCGATTGGGGTGAGATCGAAGCCTGCGACTAGAGAGAAGTCGGCGACCAGGTTCTTGCTCTCTCCTCTTTCCTCTCTTCTGTATTTAGGGCTATTTCGTTGCTTCTGTATGTAGGGCAAAACATAGCCGTATCCATTTGTGATGAGCCGTATCCCGGCCGTATCCCGCACCCGTACCCGTGTCGTGTCGTGTCGTGTCGTGTCGTGTCGACACGGGTACCTCCGAAATTTCAAAGAGTCCGTGTAACATAGATGAGAAGCAAACTAACATATGGTACCCAAAAAAATTTGTTTGAATAACAAAAACAAGTGCGAACCTTGGGTACATGAAGCTAGTCTGATCTCCACCACGAAGATACTCCTGGTGCATCTGAGGATGATATTCTAAAATCTGTTCACACAAGACAAGATCCAAATATAAGTTTAGCGATCGAACAAAAGCCACACTTCTATACCAAAGCAACAAGCATCGTGTTAAAAGACCATACCTCTCGATAAATCAACTCTCTAACATCATCTTTTGCCAATTTTCTCCTTTCAAACTCAAACTCAAGTTTTGATATGGGTTGAGTGGCTGGTTCGCGGTCCACATTTGCCAAACCATGAAAGTAAGGATCAGCTAATGCCTGCAGAAGCAAGCACAAAATATAACAATATATTTGGAGCAGAATATGAAGATTTTTCTGACATGGATAATATTAATTAGGAACAGTACAAGTGGTAAAATATTTGAGTTGTGAAACACCACCTCTTCAGCAGATGGTCGATCTTTAGGATCAAATGCTAGCAACCGTTCCAAAAGGCAAAGAGCTAATGGATCTACATTGGGGAACTTCTGTGTAAATGGAACTGGCGGTTTTCTACGCATGCTACTTAGGTATCTTCTTGCTTTTTGATTTCTTATCTGCCATTGTGAAGGAAACAACAGAAAAAGCAAAATAAACTAAAGCTCCTCATCATATCAATGCAATGTGGTAAAATCACAACAGCAAAATTATTTCAAGTTCCTGAAAGCATTTAAGAGATAATATGGAGCTGTGGTTTTTGCAACACAGAGAATAAGAAATCAAACAAACTAGTTTAAAAGGCAATAATTAACTTTAATTTAATTGGTTTTTGCAACACAAAGAATAAGAAATCAAACAAACTAGTTTAAAAGGCAATAATTAACTTTAATTTAATTATAGAAAACAACAATACAGCAACATGACAACTAACCCTAGCAGTGGAATCTGGAGAAGGAGTGCCAAGCAAATCAGTCATGAGATCTAACTGGTGCACCACATTTTTCCCAGGAAACAATGGTTTTCCTGTAAGCATTTCTGCAAATATGCATCCAATGCTCCATATATCAATTGCGGGTGTATACTGCAACAAGAAAAATATCTTGGGTCATGAATTTATAATTTAACAAAAAACGATAAATAAAAATCTTGTAAATTAAAGAAATATTGTATTGTAGTGCCCACTCTTCAATCAATCACAGAGATAATTGAATTGAGCAAAAGAATTACTTTATCACACATCAAAAGGATTATGATGCACAGACCAGTGCTCAAAAACATTAATACCAATTCTATAAAATTTTGGGCCATTACAACAATTGGAAATTGAAGGATACGAGAATAGAATAGATTGTTATGGTACAATAATTAAGCCAGCTTACTTTGGAGAAAAAAGAGCCGCAGAGTTCAGGAGCACGATACCATCGGGTAGCAACATAGTCCTTTGACATATTTGAAAAGATAAAAATAAAAGTTAATTACATAATCTCAGATAAGAAATCTACATAATCAAGAATTAAAAGACAAAGAAGTAAAGAATGTCATATGCTTTAAAACGTACAGTCCAGAAAATAGCTGATGGAGCATCGTTGAAGGAGACACGAGCAAGCCCAAAATCACAAATCTTCAACTTGCAATCCGCATTAGCAAGTATATTTTTTGGTTTTAAATCTCGATGAAACACATTCGCTGAAAGAGATCAAAGTGTGGCAATGATCAAAGAGAACATAGACTACAATGATATCATGACTATGATATCACTGAGATGTTAGCAAAAAGGGAAGACCACAATGACTAAAATATCAGTGAAAGGTACAAACCTGTGTGTATATATTTTAGGCCACGAAGAAGCTGATACAAGAAAAACTGATAATGTTCAGGAGTAAGATCATCATTTGCCTTAATCACTTGGTGAAGGTCAGATTCCATTAACTCAAATACAACATATATATCTTTAAATTCTCTTCGAGAAGGAGGAAGCATGATATGCTTTATTTCTACAATATCCGGATGACGGAGCAGTCGAAGGAGCTTGATTTCTCTGAGGATCCTTGTGGCATCAGAGACATGCTCAAAGACATCATTGATCTTCTTGATTGCCACCCTCTCCCCAGTGTGAGTATCAATAGCAGAACCAACAACACCATAACTTCCTTTGCCAACAACTTCCTGAATTTGATATCTGCTTGCTTCCCCATACTCTGTGAAGAATTCTGTGTCCAGAGTACTCTGAGTAAAAATGAAAAATTAGAGGGGGAAGAAATAACTGTTAATTACACATGAAGGTTGAACTGAAAATGATGAAGTACAATAAAATATAAAATATTAAAATAAATAAAAAGAGAAAAGAAAATTACATGACTTAGTTTTATTTTCGTGTTTAATTATTCAATCCTAAACATATTACTAAGAGGTTTTGGTCTCTGTAGCACATATAATGGATAAAAACACTATTCTTTGATGCTTGGTTGGGAAGGGGAGCCAAATCCCCGAGACCAGGTTCTCAATAGCTGAAAATACCATAATGTTGATGTTCTCTTGAGCGTGATTCATAACTGCCAAAGAGAAAGTACTACTACACTTGGGAGACCAGTGCAAGGAAAATAGGACAACTAGCAGTATCTTATTTGTTTCACATGATGTCAATATTTCAACATAGGATATGTGGGAGGCATTTTTTCTCAATCACACTGCTCAGCATAACCAAGAGGTTAAATGGCCGAGTAGAACATGCAGTCAACTATCCAGTGGATGGGTAGCTCAGACAGTCAAGACTCGGGCATGGAGCGGAACTGGTCAAGAAATAGTCTATAACCGTTTGGGTCATCCTTTCTAGTTCCTTGATCGTGGGACAAATGGGGTACAATCTCGCTTATAAAGGATCAATGTGTGCAAGTATACATATCTCTCAATGTAACACAAGCAGGTACAAGAACAGAGAGAATAATATTAATATAGTACATATTATGTGAATATTATTTCCCATTTAGGATTGGTTTAGATTTATTTGTTTCCTATTTAAGATTGGTTTAAGTTTATTCTTGTTTTCTATTTAGGATTAGTTTAGGTTTATTCTTATTTCCTATTTAGGATTACGTCTAGAATTGCTATATATATCAGATGTACATATTGCATTAAAACTTAATTGAATATGCAATTTTATTCAAAAAATTAACATGGTATCAGAGCTTGTTTCAAAACCTGAAGGACTCGAAACCCTAGCAGTCATCTCTGATTCTGATCTCTGGTCTCACGAAGTCGACCTATCTGAGTTGGGTACTTCGTCTGGTCATTTCGTCTGGTTCGTCTAGTCATCGCAGTTCATCATCGCAATTTCTCTAGATCTTTAGTGTTTGTTTCGTTGCCATTGGGTGTTCATCGAAGTCATATTTGTCACCAGAATTACAATCCGACAACACGTTGACCCATCTGGTTTGTGCGAGGGATCTTTCTCTCTCTCGTTTTGGTTCGCGAAGGTCTCTCCCTCTCTCTCTCGCACCTCTGCCTAACCTTGTTCTTTTTGCTCGACTTCTAGTTCTCTCTCTCTGGCTATGTCGATCGAAGCTCTTCGTCATTGGTCTCTGGTTCTCTGCTTCGCTGGACTTTACTTCAACTTCTGGTTCTCTGGTTGGTTCACTCTTCCTTAGTTTTGCTTCAGGATTAAGCTCCCTCTTGCGACGGTTTGCTTTCTCTCTCTCTCGCTGGTTCTAGGTCAGATTGCGTGACCCATCTAAGGTATTATCTCTCTTGGTTGACCCATCTCTTCTCTGGTTCGCTACATTTGTTTTGGGGAATTACGCAACTCCTTTTCTAGTTCTGTTTGGACATGTTTGACCCATCTAGTATTGGTTTATTAGATTTTGCCCTATCAAATTTTTGTTTATTATCCTTTGACCCCTGGTTTGACTATTTAAGGTTTATTACACTTGAACCCCTTAACTTTCTGGTTATTATGATGTCTCTAGCTCCGGATAAGTGTGCCTTCTGCCATTAGAAGTATTACTGTCCCAAGAAGGGACATCTGTTTGGCTCGTATTCTCAGCAGTCTCAAACCCAGTTTTGCCCTTCTTCTCCGAATAATTTTCAAACTTTTGCCGGTTCTACTGCATCTGCTCCACCTCCTGATCCTAACTTGGCTTCCTTGAGTGCTCAGATTAGTCAGTTTCAGCATGCACTGTCTACCTCCCAACGATCCCTGTCTGCCTCTATTGTTTCCTCTCTTCATTCAGGTTTGCTTGGGTCTTCTTCAGGTATCTCTTCATCTGTCTAGATTTTTGACTCTGGTGCCTCTCATCATATGACTTCCCATCTCTTCTTACTTCAAAATTGTACTCTCCCTCCTTTTCATATTACTGTTAATGCTGCTAATGGGTCTGGTATGTCTATTATATCTGTTGGGTCTATCTTACCGTCTGCTATGTCTGTTGTCTCTATTTCATTTGTCCTTTATGTTCCTCAGTTATCTATTAGTTTATTATCTATCAATCAGCTTGATGCCTCTGGTTTTGATGTTATCTTTTCTTCTTCTATTTGTTCTGTGCAGGATCAGATGTCCAAGTTGCAGATTGGGACTAGCCGTAGAGTTGGAGACCTCTATGTAGTAGAGAGCTTGCATCTGGCTATGACAACTTTTCCAACTACTTTTTCCTCTTTTTAGTTAGATTCTCTGTCCACTCTTTTCTACTTGTGGCATTCTAGATTAGGACATTTGTCTGCTGACCGCTTACGGTCTTTAGCACAGTCAAGTATATTAGGTAAAGTTTATCCTAGTGAACTTACTGAATGTCGAGAGTGTAAACTTGCCAAAATAACAACCTTACCTTTTCGTAAAAGTACTTTTATATCTGATACACCATTTTCTTTAGTTCATACTGATATTTGAGACCCTTCTCCTGTTCTCACCAAAGGAAGTTCTGCATACTATGTGTCATTTATTAATGACTGCACCCGTTACACTTGAGTTTATCTTATAACTTATAAGTCCAATTTCTATCAGATATATCGTACCTTTCAGTCTATGATTACTACTCAATTGGGGTCTACAATTAAAGTGTTACGGTCTAACTTGGGTAGGGAATATTTTAAAAATGAGTACTGTGAGTATTTGGCCAATTTGGGTACCATTCACCAAACTATCTGTACAGATACACCTGTCTAAAATGATCGAGCCGAGCGTAAATACCGTCATCTCCTTGAGACAGCTAGGTCTCTTCTTCTCTCTGTCTCAATTCCGACTCCATTCTGGGGGAAGGCAATTCTTACTGCTATTTTTCTTCTCAACCGCATGCCTACTCCCCTTTTTTCTGGCCGGTCTCCTTATAAGGCTTTGTTCTCTCAAATTCCTAACTGCTCCCTCCATCGTGTTTTTGGGTCTGGCTGTTTTGTCTTTCTTCTCCGCAAAGATAAGACCAAACTTAGTGTTCGGTCTATCCTCTGTGTCTTTTTGGGTTATAGTCCTACTCAGAAAGGCTATCGATGTTACGACCTTATTTCCCGTCGTCTTTATGTCTCCTGTCATATTTCTTTTCTCGAATGTCTACCTTACTTTCAGCTTCCTCCTCTCACCGCCCCAGTTTCCAAAGAGGATTTGGTTCATATTGATATGTGTCCTTCTAAAATCCCGTCTGATGAGTACATTTCCACAGTTCCTCATGAGCTTGTTCCATCTTCTCCTCCTACTTCTCCTCCAGTTGCTTCTCCTCCTTTGGTTTCTTCTCCTCCTCCGTTGTTAGTTTATTCTCGTCGCAAGGCTCCTCCTCCACCAGTTGTCTCTACTTCTGCTGCTGATCCTTCTCCTGCTGACGACTCTGATCTTTCTGCACACCAATATCCTACTCGAGCGCATCATCCTCCAAACAGGTTGGGTTGGTCTGATATATGTTTTTCTGCTTCCTATCGTACTATTTTGTCTGCTATTCACTCTTTTTCAGAACCTCAGTCTTACAAGGAGGCCTGTCAGGATCCTCATTAGGTTCAAGCTATGGAGGATAAGTTGTCAGCTTTACAGAAAACTAGTACTTGGGAGTTGGTTCTTTTGCCTGCTGGTAAGAATCTGGTTGGTTGCAAATGGGTCTACAAAGTCAAGACTTATTTTGATAAGTGTTTAAAAAGGCTCCAGGCGCACCGAGGCAATAAAGGGTATCTTTGGTTTGAGTTTGGGAGATGAGTTTTAGAGATAAAAAGTACGAAAAGTTGTTTGGTTTGGTTTTTTTCAAAAGATGTTTTGAAAAATTATTTTGAGAGAGAATTTTGAAAAAAGTGATTGATTTGATGTGTATGAGAGAGAGATTTGTTTGGAAAACTTGTAAACCAAACAAGTTTTGGGAAATTTTTTTGGAAAAATTTGTTTGGTTTGATTACTTTTAAAAACTTATTTGTAGAGAATTTTCCCTAAAAATTTTTGGGAAACACAAACCAAACAAGGCCAAAGTCTCCTGTAGCCTAAGCGCGAGGCGCGAGGCGAGGCGCACATAATAAAAGTAAAGCAAAATTATAAAATAGGCAAAATTTTTAACATAACAAATATATGTAGTATATTAAAAAGTATAATATCCAACAAATGGTATAAAGTTTGACATTCACATCCATCAAAAACCTTATGTACTAAAATCATCATCCACATAAACTTTAATGCAACTAAGCTTCTAACTTGTGGTTCAAAAAAGAAATTAAAATACATAAGTCCTATAGTTGCATAATTGTACTCAAAACTTAATAGACATCATCATCAGCGTGAAGAACTTCATCTCCTCCATCATCATCATTGGATTTGTATCCATCCACATCCTTCTCTTCAACCTCCTCTTCATCTTCCCATTCATCTTCTTCATCTACAAGTTGTTGGTGTGTTGTCCTAGTTGTGCTTGATCTAGTTCTTTAGTTAGTCTCCTCAACTCCAGCAGCTACAGCAACATCATCCCACCCCAAAGAATCATCATCAAACACAAGCTCATTCTCCAACCCCCCAATCAACCATTCATTGCTCTCATCAATATCTTTCAAAGAGATGGGATCAATATTGGCACATTTCATGTATCGACGCTTCAATGCTCTATTATACTTCACAAACACCAAATCATTGAGACGTTTTTTAGCCAACCTATTTCTTTTTTTGCTGTGAAGCTGCAACAATAAATAAAAAAGCATTTAGATTTGTATGTAACTGAATTTGTTTTTGGAATTCACTACTAGATTTGACAACGGGTACTCACATGTTCAAACACACTCCAATTTCTCTCACAGCCAAATGAACTACAAGTAAGACTAAGTACTTTGATAGCAAATTTTTGCAAATTAGGAGTTTCATGACCAAAAGAACTCCACCAATTAGCTGATCACAAGGTTTTAAAAAGCGGCCGCAACCGTTACGTAACGCCGTTACGTAACGGTTTTGGCGGTTACCACAATTCTATACCATGGTAAAGCAGTGATTGAGATTCACAGGTGTGTCGGTCGTAGCGGGCGCTATAGCGGTAGTTACGGTGCCATAACAAAGAACGGCCTGTTATGCAATCACACGATTCAAACTATTTCTTTAAAAAAAAACACAAAAAAAAAACTGAAAATTGGGAAAGAGGGATAGAGAGAAGAGGGAAGATAAAGAGAGAAAATAGAGGAGCAAGAGAGAGAGAGAGAGAGAGAGAGAGAGAAGATGGAAGATGAAAGATGAAAAACATGTTATTGATTTGTTGAAATTATAAGACCTATGCTATTCTATTCAGCTGCTATCACTAAACCATTTTATTTGTGTGTGTCTATCTATAAATTGTTTGAAAATAATAATAATAATAAGTGTGGTCATTATCTATTTGGCTTGGTTAAAATATGTATATATATATATATATTTAGGCTCTTATTTATTCTCTTACTTTTGTCATTATTTATCTTACATATAATAGTTAGTGATTAATTTTTTGTAAAATATAAAGTCATTAATTATTAAAATAAAATGTAAAAAATTCAGTTTATAGTGATTTAAAAATATGAAATGTATTGGATCACACTTAAAAATTTACAAAAATTGATCAATATTTATTTTTAACCCAATAAATATGATCATGGAAAAAAAATATGCGTATCGGTAAGTTTTTTTTAAATTGTGCGAAAAATAAAAAAATTCATGGTTCCTAAGTATCGAACTGCTACACTACGCCTTTTACACCTCAAGAATCAAGAATCAAGAATCAAGATCACCGCCATCACATTTACGACCGCAACCGCTTTTCAGAACCTTGGCTGATCATGATAATTAGTTAGCACTTAGCAAACATTTAGAAGTAAAAGGTATTGACTACTAGAATAGAACATTGTAAATGATTACCCGGTACCCTTGTACTTCTTTGTCTAATTGCCATAGGAATCTGAAAAAGTCCTTCAGCCTTCTCATACTTAGCTAATTCTACACAAACTTTATCTTGGACCTCTAGTGTTGAGATCAACCTTGATATACATTGATATAAGCTTGTCATGATTTCTTTGTCCTTTGCAGCATTTGGATCTTTGTAAAACAAACTAGGATTTAAATAAAACCCAGCAGCATGCAAAGGGCGATGTAATTGAATGTCTCACCTTTGATCAATGATTTCAAAGATCTGTTTATACTTCTCTTCCTTTCCATCGAATGTATTTGCAATAGCTTCTTTAGCCCTATCCATAGCCTCGTAAATATATCCCATTGGAGGCTTTTCTTCACCATCAACCATTCTTAGTACATGATCAAGAGGACATGAAAACTGAAGGGCAAGGTGAACATGATTCCAAAATGAAGGCATTAGCATTATTTAAGCTGTCTTCTTACCCTGCGGCTCCTTCGCCCATTTGCTTTTGGTCCACTCCTCCGAAGTAAACATCTTCCTCAAGTTGTTCCTTTGTTGATAAAGTCTTTGCAAAGTTAAGAAAGCTGTTGCAAATAGGGTTTTAGCAGGCTTCACTAACTCCTTCAATTGAGTGAAACTCCTCATCATTTTCAACAAAGATGGACGATTATAAATATAACCGTGTACCCCAATTGCCCTTTCAAATGTCTTCTTAAAATTGGGTAATTTGAAAATGTCTTCCAACATTAAATCCAAGCAATGGGCTGCACAAGGTGTCCAATACAAGTGGAGTCTCTTGCCTCCAAAAACTTCCCTATAAGATTACAAGTTGCAAGTTTATAACATACCAGTTTAAACAATTAGAACCAAAACAAAAGCACACTATTTGCAATAGAGCTAGAGGATTTTACCTGCCAATACATTTGTTGCGGCACTGTCGGTGACAATTTGGACCACATTAGCTTCTCTAATTTTGTCAACAAACTTGTCAAGCAAGTTAAAAATCTTGTTTGTATCCTTTGAGTAACTAGATGCATCAATAGACTCAAGAAACATGGTTCCTCTAGAACAATTCACCAAGAAATTAATCAAAGTTCTATGCTTCCTATTTGTCCACCCATCACACATTATAGAACATCCACACTTTGCCCAATCGTCTTTGTGCTCCTTCATCAACTTATGGACATGATTCACTTCTTTCTTGAGATAAGGAATCCGTATCATGTGGTAACTTGGTGGTTTCAAACCTAGACCAAATTGTCCTATGGCTTCAATCATTGGTGCAAAACTTTCATTATTGACTATATTAAATGGAATTCCAGTATCATATATCCATCTTGCAATTCTGACATTGGCCCTCTCCATTAACTCTTTCCTATAAGGATCATTTTCATCAATTTTACCTTGCTCTCCCTTGCCTTTTTTTTTTTTTTTTTTACACCACTAACTCGGGCTTAGGTGTGAAGAAACAATCCATGAACCCTATCTTCCTAGGCTTTTTAGGTTTCAATTGAATAGAAGCAAAGGTAGTTTTTCAAGTAGAAGCTTGAATAGGAACAGGTTGTTTACCATGTGGAGAGATTTCTACAACATCATCCTCATCCTCAAAATCTTTTTCGTTGACCATTTCATCAAAGTTAGGCATCAAGTTCAATTGATCCTTCAGTTGCTTTTTTTTTGCCATATAATCAGCCACCTCATTACTAACCTCAGTTAGGCATCTAGGACATTTAATTACATTCCTATACCCTCCAACAAGATGTTGCTTAACTTGGTAAACACCCCTATTCATCTCTTTCCCACAAAAATTATACTTGAACTTGCTTAGATTTTCAGGATTTACCATCGTTGCATACTTCCATACCGGATTTTTTTTCCACCCTCGGGTGTTGTCATTTATTATGTATGTACCTATTGAGACTATAAGCACTGATTTAGTGTTCATTTTATTATTATTATTTTTTTGACAGGGAAAAAAAACAGAGTAGAACAGAGGAGGAAAAAAAAAGAGAGCAAGAGAAGAAGAACAGATAAGAGCAAAGCAGAGAAGAGGAGAAGACCAAAAAAGTAAAGCAAAAAAAAAGAGTAGAATAGAAGCAGAGAAAAGAAGAGGAGAAAAGAAGAACAGTCAAACCAGAAGACAAGAATGAAGCAAAAAAAACAAAGTAGAACAGAGGTTGAGAAGTGAACTAGAGAAGAGAAGAAGAGAGAGAAGAGAAGAACAGTCGAACCAAAAGAGCAGAATGAAGCAAAAAAAAAAACACAGTATAATAGAGGCAGAGAAGAGAAGTAAAGAAGAAAGAGAAGAGAAGAACAATCGAACCAGAAGAGAAGAATGAAGCCAAAAAAAAAAAAACAGAGTATAACAGAGGCAGAGAAGAGAACCAGAGAAGAGAGAAGAGAAGAAGAGGAGAAGAGAACCTGTGTATTTTCACAACGTCGCTTCTTCTTCTTCTTCTTCTCCACTAGGGCTTTTTTAAATGTTTTTGCTCTTTTGACCCACGTTTGTATCATTTTATAATGTAAATAAGATGTCATCCCATGTGGGTATCCACACAGTAAACAAATGGGGCTGTTGGAGTGAAATAAATTCGAAGCACATGAAGCGCACGCCTCGAGCTTCATAATAAAACGTGCGCTTCGTCGCCTCATTTGCGCCTCGCCCATGTCGCCTCGCCTCGCCTCGCTTCGCCATGCTTGAGGTGCAAAGCTGCGCTTCATCTCGCTTTGGGCTTAGGCGCGCGCCTAAGCACGCTTTTCAAAACACTGATTCTGATGGTTCTCTTGAGCGTTACAAAGCTCGTCTGGTTGCCAAAAGTTTTTCACAAGAGTATGGTATTGATTATGAGGAGACCTTTGCTCCTATTGCTAAGATGACTATTGTCCGTACTTTGATCTCTGTCGCTGCTATTCGTTCTTGGCCTCTTTATCAGATGGATGTTAAGAATGCTTTTCTTAATGGTCATCTCACTGATGAGAATTACATGCATCCTCCCCTTGGCCTTCACCATTCCTCTAGACAGGTCGCCTTCGGCGTGCTCTGTATGGTTTGAAGCAGTCTCCTCGTCCTTAGTATGACCACTTTCAAACTGCTGTTACTGAGTTTAGGTTCATCTTTATGCCCAGGACTCTGCTTTATTTCTTCTCCACACCTCTACTAGATTTGTTGCGTTATTACTGTATATGGATGATATGATCATCACTGGTTCTGACTCTTCTGTTATATCTGAGGTCAAGCAGCAGCTTTTTCGCACCTTTGAAATGAAGGATCTGGACCTATTGCGATATTTTCTTGGTATTGAGGTAACTTCTTCTCCTAAGGGCTACTTTCTCTCTCAGGCCAAGTATGCCAATGAGGTTATTTATCGTGTCGGTCCTACTGACACTAAGATTTCTGATATCCCCATTGAGCTTAATGTAAAGCTTAACACTACTGATGGTGTTCTTCTGGATGATCCTATCCTATATCGAGAGCTCGCGGGTTACTTAGTCTATCTAACAGTTACTCGTCCTAAGCTTACCTATGTTGTTCATGTGGTTAGCCAGTTTGCATCTACTCCTCACTCCACACATTGGGCTGCAGTGGTTCGAATTCTTCGCTATCTCCGAAGTACTATATTTCAGGATTTACTATTGTCATCTACTTCCTCTCTGGATTTGGTGGCCTATGCTGATTTTGATTGGACTAGTGATGTTATTGATCGCAAGTCCACGTCTGGTTTCTGTATATTTCTTGGCGATTCCTTGATCTCTTAGAAAAGCAAGAAACAAACTGTTGTTGCTCACTCTACTGCCAAAGCTGAGTATCGTGTTATGGCTCATGTGATTGTTGAAGTTGTCTGGCTTCATTGTCTTATCTCTGACTTGGGTGTCCCTCAGCCTTCTCCGACCTCCCTCTATTGTGACAACCGCAGTGCTATTCAGATTGCACATAACACTGTCTTCCATGAGCGGACCAAGCACATTGAGATTGATTGTCACTTTGATTGTCAGCATCTACAGTTTGGCTCTATCTCGCTTCCTTTCGTCTCTTCGGCTCTGCAACTTGCTGACGTCTTTACCAAGATTCACACCACTACTCAGTTTCATTTTCTTCTTAGCAAACTCTCAGTATTTTCTGCCCAAACACCTTAAGTTTGAACGGGGGTGTGAGAATAATATTAGTATAGTATATATTATGTGAATATTATTTTCTATTTAGGATTGATTTAGATTTATTTGTTTCCTATTTAGGATTGGTTTAAGTTTATTCTTGTTTCCTATTTAGGATTAGTTTAGGTTTATTCTTATTTCCTATTAAGGATTAGGTCTAGAATTGTTATATATATATATCAGATGTACACATTATACTAAAACACAATTGAATATACAGTTTTATTCAGAAAATTAACAAGAACAGCCAGCAACCAAGGTTCAGGTACATGTTCACCAACAATCAAAAAAAGTATAGCGATATCGTGAGAGCTGCTTACAGCTACTGAGTTAAGCATCGGAGTGCCCCCAGCTGAACACTCCAGCCGGCAAGTACTCATTGTTCTCGTGGTTGCAGACAGCTTTAGCAACACTAGAGTTTGTACTCATCAACCTCAAGCACTGTGACCAAATTTTTCCCCACACAAGATACAATGTTGTAATCATAGTGCCACATATCCCATTTTATCCAAAAGGGCAGGTGCCCATCTTTTACATGAGTTTTCTTTACTTGGACAAACATAGAGTATGATAAGTTGGTATACTAGTTAGAAAGCACACTAGCAAAGGGAGATAACATGATTCACTATTTATCGGCTAGATACACTTCAAAACTCTCCAATGTAGAGGCTGCAGAAAGCAAAAGTACCTATGTCATCATAATTAAATATGTTGTAGATGAAAGAAACGTATACATGCAAATATATTTTTAAGATCAAGCAGACACCAGTAAACCATATAAAGGAAATTAAGCAAATAAATGGCTCTCAGTCATATCACAAGGGACAAAAAGAAAATGCCGTTCAAAAGAATAACATCAGATCAATAGATTGTACTGGAATATTAAACCATTAATTTAATCAACAAAACTACTTTCAAAGCAAGAAATAACAAATCAATTAGATTAAAAAGAGTAAAATTGGGAAAGAAAACCCAACACAGAGGGGATCTGGAGAGAGAGAGAGAGACCTTTTTGTGAGGATCCATGGAGGTGGGAGGGAAATGGAGTCGGTTGGGGACTTTGATTAGCTTCAAACCCAAGTCCTCGTGTTCTTCAAATTGGTTGGGCAGTTCTTGGTTATCATTGTTTTTGAGCTTAGGAATATCGTTAATACTATTATTAACAAAGACCGTCGATGATGATGATGATGATGATGAAGATCGACGTTGAAACCAGCGACGAACGCCGTCCACGAGTGTTCCACTCCCCATACATACACACGCGCGACACGAATACCCTAAACTTTCGCTCCCAATGGATTAATCGTTCAATCACCAACCAATCGATCCCGGCATTGCCCGCTTCTCTCTCTCTCTACATTTTCTCTGTCTATATAGATATATATATATATATATAATTCCTATTTTCTCTGTCTCTACAGTTTTGTGTATATGTGTCGAGTTATGGTAGGATACCATATAATTTATTAAAATTTTTACCAACTTTCTTGTACGAGTGTAAAATTCACGCACATCTAAGTTTGTGTTGCTAAAATGTTTTCCTTGTTTTGTCTCCGAATATAAATCACTTTGATATGTTATGTTTTTGTGTTATGTTCCATTATTGGAGCTGCTTGTTTAGGACTTAATCCTCGAGAGTATACGGAAGCGATGTACTCGCTAGCTAGAGGCAGCAGTAGATGTAAGAGCATGTACAATGAAATTGTTAAGGGTGTGTTATGACTAGTGAAAAGCTTAAGTGATGTTCCAATAGAACTGATAAGGGTTGTGTTAGTATCAATTATTAGTATCAATTGTTAATTTATTTGTTAATTGTAGTGAGCTTTCTAATCAGAGAGAGAGAGAAAAGAGAAAGAGAAAGAGAAATAGAGAGAGGAAAGAGAAAGTGTAGTGGGGTCGTCTGGCCAGATGTCCGATCGGATGTTCGAACCCTTGCTATTCTACATCGGTTTGAGAGAGAGAGACAGAGCTCTAAATCTTGTGAGACATTATTGAAAGATGGTCATATATATGTATATATATTCTCAATTGGGAAGAAGAGCTGTAGACATATTTTGGCTATTTATTTATTTTATTTATTATTTATATACTAGCGTATGCCCGTGCCTGAAGGCACGGCGTAAATAATGTTCAGTATAAATAATGTTGGGATTAAAATGTAGTTATAATGTTCGGTGTAAATAATGTCAATTAATTAATTAATTTAATGCATCCTCAACATTTAATTAATCATAGGGAACATGAATATATTACAAATAGTGTATGCTGCCACCACACATAAGTCAGTTTTGTTTGAATAATTGTAGGTATCATTAAAATTTAGGAAAAATTAACCAAAAAAAAAAAAAAACTTAAAATTTAATATATTCATGTGGTGTCTGTCTTTAGGAAGAAAAAAATTGTGTTGAAAGACAATTTGTCGGTAGGAAGAAGTAGCCATTAGTCGTCTTTCACATATTTTTTTTGCATTCCTATTGAAAAAAATAATTATATATCAACACATTTTGCATTCCTATTGAAAAAAATAAAACAATATATCAACACAATTTGAATAGCACATAAAATAAATAAAGATGTGATAGTGGCCAAGCATTTGAATGCGCAACACAATCAAGAAAACCGACTACTATCTCTTTTCTTACTCTGTTTCTTTTCAATTTCTTCACCATGTCTTCAACAGAGATGAAGAAATAGTCCATGAATTATGAGTGAAAATTTAAATTGGGTTATAGAAATAAAATAAAATGAAACAAAAATAATGACCCATGAAAAACATGCGGGTTGAAGAAAAAAATAAATAAATAAGAAAAATTGACTGCAGCATCAAATTTAAGGAACAAATAATTTATGAAGTAGTTATTATGGCAATGAGGCTACTGATATCAAATAGAAGACTAATTTAATCAAAGGTTCATTTGTAATTTTCCTAGCTAAGAATGTTAACGACATCTTCATGAAGTGCACTGAAAAGCCCAAATTTCCCTCTGTCAGGAAAACAGGATCAGACCTAAAAAAGCTCACATTCTGGCTAAACCAAGGGGGCTCAAAGAATTTATCACCCCCTATAACTATCATTGTGCATGGTATGCAAATCATTGACCCACTGATAGTACTTGTGATACCCAACACCTAAAACCATCATTATCAGTACCTAATTACGTACCAATAGCATTACCAAGCTCTAGCTTGTATTCTATGGAATCACGACTCCCATATGAAGAGTTGAAAGAGTAACCAGACGGACCAACTGGTACAACTCCAGCCCATATTTGATTTGCTGATATAACATGAGGGTTCTCCAATCGAACAGGAAATTCTCTGATATGGAAACCAAAGAAAATATATTTTTTTTTATCAACTTTGAAAGTCATGACGCAACCAAGTGATATAGCTAAAAGAATAATCCATGTAAAGCCAATGCAAATAAAATTTTTAAAAAAAACCGTTCTCCCGTATTCAAAAAATAAATAAATAAAAAAATCTCAGCCATTCAAACAAAATGTAAAATAAAATAAAATAAAAAAAGAACTATTCTCCCTTATTCAAAAATAAATAAATAAAATCAGAGATGGGTATAAATGATTTACTGTCTTTGGGTCTATGAAAATCCACAGAGAACTTCTCCACCTTATAGTCACTCATCATCCTATTTCACAACAATCAAAACCCAACTATTAAAATAATAATAGAAGCTAGTTTTAGTGAATAATACAGAGTGAGCAGACCCAATATTTGTCCAAAGTAATACAAAGCATCCAACCTAATAATAAATTAATGGAAGAAGAAGAAAAAAGAAAAAAAATTGTTCCCCCTTATTCATATTTTAGATGATTTACAGTAAATCATCTATACTCATCTTTGCATTAGATCTCAAGACAATTTGGTTTTTACAACTGTCAGTACAAATTTTATTGCTGCTAACACATACATTTGTTCCAATAAAAATTCCCTCACGCCCACACATGCTAAGCATACATGCAAACTTCTTTCCCATAATAGTTTTGCATAAAAATATTCAGTAAGATTAAAACAAAATATAGAAGTAAATACTAACCTGAGATGGAAACGCCGACTTGCAAGCCTTAGGTTCGATATTATAACCCCTGTGTCCAAGAAATTTTGTAGATCCCATACATCAGTCTCAGATCAAAATCAAACAAAAAGAGCCTCATCCCTTTATAAACTTTTTTTACAACATCTCTCTTGGTTGCAGGTAGCCTAAGAACCTTGAACTGTAACAATCTTGTTTTGTCTTTGAACTGCACATGAAAATCATCCCCATGCTCTCAACCCTTTTTGACACCTTTTTCTGGCTCAATGATCCAGGCTTATCTTCCAATTTAGCGGCCACTTTCTCAGAACCCCTTTGTGCCACCTGCTTCTTTCTGCCCCGTTTTCTTGATCTTTTTTTCTTTGTTCTTAGAATATGCTTCTATTTGCTGGTTCAATAGCTTTTTCCTCATTTTCTTATTCTTTTTCCTCCTCCTTCTCCTCTTCTTCTTCAGTTGCATTTTCTTCTTCATAATCGTCTTCTTTTTCTAATGCATTTGGTTCATTCTTTTCGTCTTCTTCCATAGCATTTTCTTCATGTTTTTCTTCTTCCTCCATTGCAGTTTCTTCATTCCGCTCTTCTTCTATTGCAATTTCTCCATTCTTCATAACTACCATTGCATTTTCTTCATTCATTACTCATTTGCCTGTATTTTCCTCCTTATCTTCACTCTCAGAAACAACCCCAGTTTCTTTAACATTCAACTTCATTGGGCTGGACACGGTTGTCTCACTTTGAGAATTATTGGCTGCATCATCATGTTTGGGACTTAAATTGGAGCTAGAAACAGTACCCTTTCCTTTGTCATTCACCATTGTTGTCCCCTACAATCACCCCCAAAATCTTTTTTTTTTTTAAAAAGGATTAATACCCCGTTAAAAATCTACACTCATAGAAGTGTGACAGATTGAGTGCCCCACTAACCTAACCCAACCATGTTAACAAATTTCTGTCCAAATAAAGTGATATTAGCATAATTGAAAAGGGAAAAACCAATACATTCCAAAGTAATATGCATCATTAACATAACTAAAATACAAAATGATCCCAGCATTGGCGTTCTCTAATCACATGAACTTCATTAACTTATAAAGTTGACATAAAAGAAAAATTTGCAAAAGGAACGTAAATTAAATTGGGACTTCGACAATAAAGATGAGGGATTTTAAAATCAGAGAGGCCTTATATGATTTTCATTATATAGATATAGATTGCAAGATAGGAAACCAATTTAATACGCACCAGAGTCTACGACGACGGAACTCAACAACTCTAGGACAAAGAGAAGCAGCAAAACCAAACCATAACCAAGTACAAACACCTTTTTTTGTGTTTGTCTGTCGAAAAAACCTTTTCTCAACTACAAAACATGCGCAAATCGCCAGAACCTAACCGATCTCAGCTACAAAACATACGCACCAGAGTCTACGACGACGGATCAATTCCAGCATTAAAAGGTTTTACACAGAAAAACTTTGTTGAAGCCAAATGCCAAATAAGAAACCAAAACTGGGCATTTCTAAAAGTATTAAATCTTATTCCTTCTTTTGGCACCTTTTACTTTCAATCCTTATTTCATCTAAAAAAAGTGTAAATTCATATCCTACTTTAGCATTTTTAATTTCCATATTTTAGTCCCTTTAGTAAGGTACCAGAGAAAACAACTATGAATTTGGTGTAGCGCCAATAATCAATGCTTAGTCTTTGATTCTTGGTGTGTTTGGAGTAGTGTGGAGTAGAATTTTTATCTCCTGTTTTTTCTTGGGTTTTCAGGTTGAATTGATCCATCCTTAAACCAAATTTTAAGATTTTTAGATTCTTTTGAGCAGAGCCCATTTGTTTAGATTCTTTTGAGCAGAGCCCATTCTTTTTTCCATTCTTGTACTTGGGTAGCACCCCTTTCATGTCATTGTAGTCTCATCTCTTACTTCTCAAAAAAAAAGTTGAACAATATATTTTTATCGAATAAAAAATGTCAGAAGATAAGAGAGTTGAACACAACAAATACAACCAAACGTCTAACCCACTCCAACTAAAGCAAGTGCAATAAATTATGTCCCTCACCGTGTTTAGAAAATCTTAATGCAACAATTATATAAAATTTATAACATTTACAAACAAAAATATCAAGATATTGTTCATGAAGCCCAGAAAGTAAAATTCACAATAGTATAATATTATGTGTGTGGATAAGTATAGCATATGATATGAACTAAAATATGCTTCCATTTATTCACTTACAAATTCTATGCCATCTGGATTTCGTACAATCCTCTTAGATCCAGATTCATCGGCCACAAAGATGTCTTCTTCTACATATGTCTGGGGATCAAATGGCTTTGGGTCAATGCCCATTATATTAGAAACCTTAATCATGTTCATCTGCCACATAACAAAAAAAGAGCATTAAAATTCCTAAATCAACATAACCAATTAATTGAAGTAACGCATGAGCAATAATACAACCAGTACAACCTATGATACCAATCAAATCCATTTCAAATTTCAGAAATCAAAAGCCATCAACCTGTGGCTTTTGATTAACATTCGGATGGCTTTTGATTAGATCAGATTGTTTGAATACTAAATAATAATAAATAAAAAAAAAACTTTGATCAGATTGTTAGGATTAGAAAGATACAAACCAGAAATCGAGATGCATAAATCGAACTTTGAATGAACACATTTGCTATGAATCTGTTAGGTTTGAATGAACACATTTGCTACAGAGAAGAGAGAGAAATCAAACAAGTTAGGTTCAGATAGTTTTCCATTGGGTTCAGATTAGGTTCAGATAGTTTTCCTAACAAACTATAGTTCAGATTGTTATACATGTGCAAATGTGAACCCATTACAATCTGAACCCAATATAGTTTTCCATTTTAAAAATCAAACAGAGGAGAGAGGGAAATCGTAAAAAATAGAGCAGGGAAAAGGGGGAGAGACAGAAATGGAAGACATGTTACCTTGCGAGCCGAGCGAAATCGAACCCTTGCGAGTAGTGATGATGAGCAGCGGCGAAAGTAGAAATCGACTACCCTAAGGCAGCAACAAAAATATTTCAATAACAGAGGAGAGAGAGAACCTTCTGAGTGGTGATGATGAGCAGCGTCTTACCTTGCGAGCTGAGCGAAATCGAACCCTTGCGAGTGCTGATGATGAGTAGCGGCGAAGGACAAAGAGGGAGAAGTGGAAGAAGAAGAACAGAGAGGGAGAAAGATATAAAGAGGGAAGGCTGAGAGAGACGTCGGTAGGTAGAAGGCTGAGGGAAAGAGAGGGTGAGAACAGAAAAGGAGAGAGACGTGGATAGGTGGAAGGCTGAGGGAGAGAGATATTTGGGCGGGAATATATCTCAGCCATTATGATCTGTACCGTTAATATATTCTTAGAATTGATTTCAGTCATTGGATCAAAATGTATCTCACATACATTTTGATACATTTTTCAAAAACCTTTGTGTCTTATTATATAGATATATACACACACTTAACACACATTTTATCATATTCATTACACTACCAATCACTCTCTAAAAGTAACAAACTCTTAATATACCTTAACACACATTTTTAACCCCCACTTTTTGTTATATAACACATTTTAATAAATAATTTTAGCCATCTCTAATGGCGGTGGACAAATCATGAGTTGGGCTTAATTATGTTGGCTAAATTAGTGAATAAAGAAAAGATAAATTAAATTAAATTAATTAATAAGATATAATATCATATTTAAATTATAATGATTTTACTTTTTATTTTACAAATATTAAATAAATTAAAGGAAAAGTCAAAATTTATTTCAAACACAATTTTTTTAGTCAAGTTTAGTCTCTTTTGACAATAAAAAAAAAATCACCTCTTTTTTTGAATTTTTTTGTCTTTAGTATTTTTTTTTTCAAAATTATGTTAAAATTTTTAACTTTTCTGATCCATCATATTGAGAGGAATCTAAAAAGTATATTTTTTTGAAAATTTTCAAAAAACAATTTGAAAAAGCCAAAATAAATAAAAACAAATTGCTTATTTTTGTCTTTTTTGATTTTTTTTTTAAAATTAAAAATTTTAATTTTTCGATTTGTCTTGTCAAGTTGAATCTAAAAATCTAAATTTTTTCCAATTTTTTTTTTAAAAGTTCACTAAAGACAAAATTAGCACAAAAAAATAAGTCAGAAAAATATGCAAATCCAAAAACAACCCTAAAATAGGGGGAAAAAAAATTAAATGTTGTTAATTAACTCCATTGTGTTATTATTGCATAAGTTTTCAAATTGTTATCCTATTGGGCTTTGCAGCTCACGACGTTTCATGCCAGGTGATGAAAAAAAAGAAAATCTTGGGGAAGATTTTATCGAAGATGCTGAAGTTCAGCAATGGTTCACTTAGAACCGTCTTAGCCTGGCCATTAAGGTCTGTCTTGCTTACCTTCTTATCTATTTTGATGAAATTTTATGTATTAACGTAATAATGTATGGAGATTGGTGTAAGAAATCAAACATTTGGGGTTGTATTAAGATTCAGCTTTGGAACGTACTCCTTTAACTGTTATATCAGAATTTAATACTTAACCATATTGAATTATTTATATTAATATATGATGCCTAAAAGTAGGGGTGTCACAATTTGGTATTAGAGCCGACTCTCTAGAGTACCGAGTGTAGGCCCTTGGTCTCTCTCGGTGCATGTAGACGGGCTTGTGAATTGGCAGGCTACTACACGGGGATGCACATCCTTAAGGGAGGTGGATTGTAAGGTCCCGGTGTCCCACACTGAGAATGAATGGGGAGTTCCTAGGTTATAAAAGTAAAAACCTGGATTCTTATATAGTATCGAGACCTTTTCTCGGGTGGTGAGATCCCTAGTAAAACTCCTCAATTAAGCATGCTTAGGTTGGAGTAGTTCTAGGATAGATGACCCATTGGGAATAACAAATCCGTGCGGGCGTGGCCCAAAACGGATAATATCAATGACATGTGAAGGGTTGGGACATTACAAAATACACTTTGATCTATCGATCTGTACACCCTAATTTCTTTAATAAAAATAGAGAACACGTTGAGGGCTTCGTTCTAATCGAAGAAGTTCGTGTGTTTGGCTCCGTCAAGTTCTACCTATCTTTTCTTTGGGTCTTCTTCTTTGAGGTAGTGATTACTTTGACTCTTTTTATGATTTTTAACTTAGTTATTTGTCTTTTAAAAAGATATGGTGATTTAGGGATTTTGATAAAAAAATTTAAGGTTTTGGTTGGAAATCAAAAGAGGAGTTTTCAAAATGGGTTCTTAAATATGTATATGGATTTGTAAATGTTGCTGAGTTTGGGGTTGATCTTTTAAAAAAAAGGGATTTTGCCCTGATTTGTGAACATTTGATTTTTTGTAAAGAGAAAAATAGAATTGACGTTGGTTTTATGAAATTAGAACGATGATGATGATGGTAGTGGAGTTAGATATGAATTATCACTCCTATTTGGAAATGTTGGAAAGTATATCTATATTGAAAATTATTTATTTGCTTAGAGATATTTGTTTTGGGCTATCGGTGGAGAATAGTTATGATTGTTATAAAAATTGCATGAGAATTAGGTGAGTTAAAACTGATTTCTCATCCATTTGCATTGAGCATTGTAACATATTTAACACATTGGAAATGTTTATTGTTTTGAGAAAAATGGGTGAATGCCTTAGTAAATTTGGGTAGGAAGTGTAATTATGGTATTAAGTTGGCCAATGTGTCCTTTATAAAAGTCCAGAAACTCACACAGATAGGCGCTAAGCCATTCGATTAATACCGGTAAAAATGGCAATTTGTAGTTCTTGTAGCCTACTTGCAACCTACTTGCAGACACACCCTAGAGATTTCTAGTGTTGTATTCATTGCCTTATTTTTTGTTGTAAAGGAAATAATTTCATGAATTGTGATATAACCTGACATTGCATGATTTTGGAAAGAGATACCAAATGTTTTGACACGAGCATTGTATATGCATTCACTTTATAACTCTGTTAAGATTCATACACTGTGTTAGAGTATCTTTACTGGGTTTTGGCTCACTCTATATGGAAAACTATTTTCAGGTGCTGATGATATGCCTCCGCCAAGGTAGTAGCTTGGGATTATGTTATTGTTGTATTTATTTTGTATAAGCCTAAGGTTTTATTTGTATTGAGTTTCAAACTCACTTTTTGTTGTAACCAAGCACTGTTTTGGAAAGTTGTAGCCACTAAGGCAATTATATATCTATTTAACTTTTATTTCATATATTTTGTTTAAAACACATGTTATAGATTCAGGGTTAGGACCTATGAATGTATGAATGCACGTGTTACTCTTTTGTACACTTGAAGTATACGAATGGAAGGACTTTATTCTCAAATTATTATGTTGTTTAATTGATCATTACTCTCGTTTTATTGTAATTATTTCAAAGCGTTATAGATCGAGTGCCCCAAAATTTAAAATTATAATTTTTTATTTATATTTATTAAGATTTTAGAATTGTAAACAAAAATTTGTTTGATTTTTTTTTTTTTTTTTTAAATTTACAAGAAATTTGTATTGTTGACTGTTCAAATGCACAATGCACACACTGTTTCTTATATTGAATTTCATTGTCTTTTTATTTATGTATTTACTTGTTTATTTGTTGGATCTTGCTAACAAGTGCTCTTAGGATATAAGTAAAAGATAAAAATTGTGAACAACTGTTGGCTTTTTTGGCTTTCGAAGGTTATTTTTGTAATTGTGAACGTGCCAGCAAGAATCAATTAATCCTTATAGAATGTTAATTGCCAACCAATTATCAGACGATTGTGTTTTAGTTCTTTCAGCTTCAATGAAGATGACTTTTACTAGTGGCTTTGTTTAGGAGAAATTAAGCAAACAATGATTATATGAAGAACAGTTGTAGCATTTCATTAAGCAAAATAAAAGACTTAAAAAGATCCGAATCAGCCTCGTAGAGGTTTATAGCAACAACCTACTTGAAAACTACTCCTATGAACAAAATGCAGTGCAAGAATTTGAAGTACGAAAATGTAAAGAACAAGAAATGTAAAAACTGGAAAGAAATAAAGTAGAATAAAACTGGTTTTATGGATCTGAGTCTGAGGCTTTTTCTAGGGCCTTCTCTGCTATTTATATTTCTCAAGGATAACCATCGAACTGCACTTCTAACCGTCGAAATACTCCTCTATGATCCTGATCATGTTGCCTTATAGTTAGCTCCACTACGCCAATACCTGCAGTTAGGCTTCCCTTCTGATTTTGAATTTAAATGTGAGTAACCGTTGAAGCCACATCACTTCGCATCTCTTTGTTGATCCAGTACTACGCAAATCTTATGAAAATCAATACTAACTGCTACGTGGACGATCACGATCAAAGGTTTGAATTGTCTTCCTGTATTACCCTCAACCTGCCACGTGTTGAACTGTGTTTGGCTTTATACAAAATATGTAGCCAACATTATCCCCCGCACTAATATACCCAATACTTGGTGATATTAGTGGGTCAAGGTATTTTCCCACGTCTTAGAACATGCATGGGCTTTTGTATTTCTCAGAAATGCAACTGTCATTCATCATTTGCATTAAATTCTCGTCTAACCCTTGAACACTCCCACTATCTCAGTATTCGAAAAGACTGATACATCTTTTATGGCCAAGCCAATCTTCTCTTACATTGATCATGCATACAAAGAGTTATTTGATGACACTGTTCGTCCTCGAAAAAACCTTTATGCATTGATTAGCCATCTTTATCCACCTCCATTTATACAAGTTATGGAAGCTTTCGCAAATCACCGTCCTTCGAACCAAGAACCTACTACTTACAATTCTCTAGAACACAAATTTGCAATCATGGATATCCGAAGCTCTTCTTCTGGAATGAAACTATCCGCGTGGGACGAAGCTGCTACTGCTTCTTCTTCTTCTATGACTTTTGGCTGGGGAACTTGGTCCACTACTGCTCAACCTCAGACAAGGGAACGCATTCATCATCGTTTCCCTGAGTTCGATGACCCTCTTGACATTCCTCCTTCCAAACGCAATTCAGTAGTATATCCATATGTTTCTATTAATCGTAGACACAGTCTTGAAGACAATCTGCTTACATCATGGTATACTTCTACCTTGCCATCTCAGATGGTTCGAAGTATCCCACATCCCGTTGAAACTCTAGGGATCAGCCATGTACTTTTAGCCAAAAAGGCAAAACTTTATCTCTCTGATTGGCTAGAATGTGTGACCAGGACTGAATTTCTGGACTCACCCAGGGAGCCTCCGACTACTCTTCCTCTCCCTTCTAACCCAGATTGGGTTAATGAGTTGAAGTTCACTCTTTCTGAGGGCCAATCCTTTTCCCCTTACAAGGTCCCAGTGCCTCCAACTCCCTATCAGCAATTCAGGGCTCAGATATTGCTTGCTGCATTCTCTCATTTATCCTTTGAGGTCCTTCAAAATGATATTCCCCACCAAGACTTTCTATGGGCTTGTGACATTATGTCTCGAAGCCATCTCCTTAACCCTGTGGCCCAAATGGAGCTCCATACATTTTTAGAGCAACTTCCTCTTCTGCTTAACTGGCATTTCCATACTTCCATTACCAGTGAAGTTTTGGATGAAGCTAATTCTGCTCGAATCCAGGTTCAATATGAAGCAGAGAACCTCCTTGATGAGTATGAATCCTTTAAAAATCAAGATTCTCAGTATGTGGAGGATGCTATTATGAATGAAGTGCATGAAGGGGGGGAAATGGATGCCACAGATAAAGCCTTAAAGCAAATAGAATTCGAAGTGAAAACCCAACAACTCACTTCTCAATTAAGGGCTTACCAATTAGACAAGCCAAACTTGGACAAGATAGAAGATAGAGTAGGAAAAGAATTTTCGTTTATTGAATTTTGCTGGACTAAATTTCATGACCTTATAACTCTGTCCATTTCGTATTTCTATGAAATCGAGAATGTAATCAAATGAACTCTAGTATCAACAGCATTTATCAATAAAACTGAGCTTTTTGAATTTCATTTCTTAAATTCTGATTTAGCACTCAAATTATGAACTACGTGGTTGATGTGCTTTAACTCTACTTTGACTCAAATTCTTCTAAAGTGTGAAGTCTTTTCTTTTGAGAAAGCGATTTTTGCCTTTCATACCGGCCCTAGGGCTAACATAATTTTTCACCTAACAGCTTCAAATTAACCAACCTTACCCTTTGAAACTTTATTCGATCACATTCAATTTCCCAACATATGGTTAATACAATCAAATGATTTCGAATCAATTAATTTTCTTTCGAACAAACAGTCTAAATTTTCCAAACTATGGAAACCTCTGCTAAGTACTGCACTGTTTTATTTGGAAAGAGTAATTTCTTCTGTATACTATCAAACCAATTATTGGTTTTAGAGCAAACCATTCCTAACTTTGAGGGATTTCAAGTTTTGCTTCGAAGAATTTACTCTCACTAAAAAACCATAAAACAGGTTTTCAATCATTTTGAAGTAAACAAATACTTGAGCATTCTTGCATCCTTAGGTGTGAAATGTGTTTCGAAGCCGGCTTCCCAGTTTCTAAGCCGTTGTGATTTGACTTTTGCACCAAAATCTAGTTTCGAAGCCAAATATTTTATTTCGAAGCTACCACCATTATTTGAGATGTATTTCCCTCCAGAAATTATCAATATTGAAGGAAACTTTTCGTATCTGTACTTTTAGTACTTCTTTATGAATTACACAATATATTTTCCAGACACCAAGGTTTTTTAAAACCCTTTTTACTTCGTGCTCTGAACTCACTCGTTTGTTTAATACACAAACCCTTCCCTTTTACTAAACCTCTCTTCCTTGCTACTCGTCACCAATGGATTCTTCTTCATTGAAAGTACCAACTGGCGAACGTATAAGCCCAACCATGGCTTTAAAAAGATGTATTGAGGAAGAGATCACCAAATTTACAGCTGATAGGTCAAGTGCCATAGACGGACGCCTCTTTGTTCCTTACCATAGCAAGAAACAAGAATATGTCCTAGGTCCCATTTTTCGAGAAGCTCCCGTTTAACTTCCAACTTTATACCCTCATTTGGAGGACCACTTTCTTCTCTATGAAAGGGGGCTCGACTGGGGAAATTGGAGAATGAATCGACCTCACTGTTGCTGGCCGACATTGAGGGCTGAGTGGGAGAAATGGTATGACAGAGTTGTGCCTGCAAGAGAATGTAACCTGCAAGAGCTCTGTATTCTCGGCGCCCTTCGTCTTTCCAGGTTTATCATTCCTGAAGACCCTTTTTTGATTCCTGCTGTTTTTTGCTTTTGGAACATGGCTTTTAATTTTTTTCAGTTTCAGTGTGGTATGATGGGCCCCACCGTTCTTGATATTTGCCATCTCGTAGGGCTTTCACCACTTCGTACTCCTTTTACACCCAGCTATCCAGACCTTTCTGTTAAGTTTTCCCTTCCACCCTTAAATTTCTCTTACAGTGATTTTGTAAAGGCTGAAAATAAAAGGGAAGGCCCCGTGAGAGATTGAGAACTCTTTTCCTTTATTTTATACTGGTTGTGTAAATTTTTCTTTTGTACATCATCTCAGCGGATCATGCCTGAGTTCGCTCCACTTGCGAAGGCCCTTATTTTGAAGAAATGAATAGCCTTAGCCCCTTACCTTTTAGGCCATGTTTATAGAGCTTGCTCCTAATTTTGTGAAAGACCTCTCGACATCAATCAGGGAGGCCCTCTCTGGGTGCTTCAACTCTGGCTCTTTACATACTTTACTAACCTGCATCCTAAGTGCTTGAAGCTTTTAGTTCAAGACCCTAGTACTTACAGAGAAAAGTATACTAGAGTTGCTCTTTATCCTGCTTCCTTTACCTACTACCTCATCTTTTTTCATCAACTTCCTATTTCCCCAACTGCCACATTCTTTTGTCCCTTTGATGCCGACAAAGGACCAACTTGGCTGCAAACATTCTTGGTTGATAAAGAGTGTTCCATCCTATCACACAAAGATATGTGGGCTTTCATTTTGTTGCCGAGGGAACTGTTTATTGGTACTTTAAACCCTCGAGCCTACAAGTGCATATCTGAGGTATATTGCCCTTCTCAGTTTGCTAGACAATTTGGGCTTACCCAAGGAATTCCCATTCCACTCTGCAGTCTCTCGAATGTCCATCTCACAGCCAGAGATCTAAGAGTACCCAAATCCAAGCTAGAAGAGGCAACATTTAAGCTGTTGAAAGACTTGAATGAGTTCAAATTTACACTCTTCATCCCCTCTGGTTTAGCTTTAAAGAGATTTCAAAATTGGTGGACAGCCAATATGGAAGTGCATCTAGCCATACATCCTCATGATTTACTAATAGGACTAGGTGTGCCTTCTAAGGCTAAACCAACAGTAGTCGAGAACATTCCCTCTCTTTCCACAGCTGCCAAGACTGTTCCTGCAGCATCACCCCCTCCTGCTAGAGTTACCAGAGCTGCTTCGAAAAAAGGTATATATTTTCAGGTTTCTTTTCTTTTAGACTCTTTTGTTTGTTTCCTTTACATTTATACCTCTTGGTGTAGGGTCTCCACAAGAAGAATCTCTTAAGAGAGCTGAAGCTCTAGCTACTCTCAAAGACAAACATCAGTAGAAAAAGAAAAGGAAGCTAATACTCACTCCTGAAGAGTCTGAATCTCAGATGGAAGAAAGAGAGATTGAGAAAGAGTAGGAAATACCATTACAGAGAAAAAAGAGAAAGAAGATGACTGTCTCTCCTTCTGATTTGGTCGAAGACCCCACTCATGAGGCAGCTGCCAAAGTAGTAGAGGAGGAACTCACTCCTAAAAAGTCTGAATCTCAAATTGAAGAGAGAGAGATTGAGAAAGAGTAGGAAATACCATTATAGGGAAAAAAAAGAAAGAAGATGACTGTCTTTCCTTCTAATTTGGACGAAGACCCCACTCATGAGGCAGCTGCCAAAACAGTAGAGGAGGAACATTCCAAAGAAATAATTGTTTTTCAAAGAGCTGAGAAAAGGCGACAGCAACAATTACTAAGGGATGAAGCAGCTACCACTAATGCAACCCAAAGGGAAACAATGAGAAGGCAACACACTGTCGAGCATTATTCCCTCCGTAATTCTCCCGTCATGGCCACCACCTCTGAAACTAGTAATTTCCTTTCATGTCTCCACTTTCTTTTCCCAAATTTTTGATATTGAGACTTAACATTGTTTGTATTTCTTCTTTTGCAGCAACAACTACTTTGCATATTCTTCCAATAAGGACTCCATCAGTTTCAGTCAAAGTTGAACAACCTCACGATGTGGAGCCCATTCAAATAATTCTCCCACTTCCTGGCCCTATATTTCCATACCCTTCTTGAGGCCAAGTATTTTAGCCCTTCTTTCTTCTGGCTTAACTCCATACCTCCCTCATTTGTCTTTCGATGATTCTCTTTCGAGCTTTACTTCTCCTCCCCCTTCTAAGGAAATTCCAGCTGTTACTTCATCTTTGATGGTAGCTGATTCCTATAGAGAAGGTACTGGTAGCTCTCCAATCCATCATCCATTATCTTTACCTAGCTCCAGTCCTTCTTCTCTTGACCAACTGGTAGCCAAAACTATAGAGACTGCTAAGGATACTCCACCTACTTCTCCTACTCCTATGCAGTCATTTCTTCCTTCTACCAGGGCTCTTCCTGCACCTTCCATGTCAATGGATAAGGTGGATATCTTTGAGGCTAGACTTGCTAGTCTTTTTGACATACCTTCCACCTCTCCAATGACTAGCAATGAGACTGAGCCATTAGTTCTAGCTAATTCTCTGCTAGAAATTTTTGAGAGCTCTTCCTTCAGTGGTAAGACTTCCTTGCCTTTTATAGACTTGGACAACTGTCTGGAGCTGCTGACAACCTTTTCGAGGATTCCTTTTAAAGCCTTACAAAGACCTACAATCAAAAATGGCTTCTTGCAGTGCTGCAAGATTATTGAACAATCCGGCATGATTGTTTCAAGTCATTTATCTCAGGCAGCAGCCACCATAGATTTTTACATCAACATCTGTCATGCTGTTAAGGCTGTAGAGGAGAAGTTGCTGAGAGATCAGAGTTTTGTTTCTAAAGTTCATGCTGAAGTGTCAGAACTGAAAGAACAACATTCCTCTGTCTCTCAATTTCAAGCTCAACTGTTGGAAAAGAAGGCTCAACTTGAGGAAGAATTATCAGCAGTTAACCAAGCTTTGAATCGAATTACTACCAAGCTGTAAATCACTAATCAAGAGCTAACTGATCGAACGCAAGAAATGACTACAGCCATTCAATTATTTCTATCCCTCAAGAATAGAGCATCTATTGTAAAAGAACAATTTAAACACTGTACTGACTCTTGGGCCAAGCTATGGCTACATATATTTGACTCTTTATGAAATAAATTCTTATTTATCATTGAAATGTTCTCATGTTCTTTTATTTAGCACTTATTCTATTCCTTGTGTTTCCCACATGGTTGGATAATAAGGCTTCAAATATCTGCCATTAATCTTTTTGGAATGTACATATCCATTCAAATTTCTCAAATGGTATACTTCAAAAGGCAGGACTCTATGAACTTGATATGGTCCTTCCTAGTTAGGTGACCATTTGCCAAACTTATGACTTTTAATCTCTATTGGGAGTGTTGTCTTCCATACCAAATCACCTCCATCAAAGCCAATGTATTTGACTTTCTTATTATAATTTTTGGCTGCTTTCTTCTTTTGGAAAAGAATGCTATTTAATGCCAGAATTCTAGCTTCATCTATACTTTCTAACTCCAAGCACATACTTTGATGGTATTGCTCAAGATCTAACTGGGCTTGGCATCTCACCCTCAAGGACTTAACATTAATTTCCACAGGTAGCATTGCATCATGCCCATATACTAAGGCATAAGGAGTGATTCATGTGCTTAACCTTGGAGAAGTTCTATAAGCCCACAATACATCCAACAATAAGTTATGTCAATCCCTAAGATTGTCTTCCACAACTTTCTGTATTCCTTTTTTCAAAGACTTATTAGATGATTCAGCTTGACCATTGGCTTGTGCATAATAGGGGTGGAATTAACAAGGTTAATTCCAAACTCTGTCACAAAAGACTTTACCATTTTCCCATCAAATACAGTCTCATTATCAACAGTTATAGTTTGTGGGAAACCAAATCTATGGATTAAATCCTTAATGAATCCAATGACTTCAGTCTGGTCTACAGCCTTGTATGGCTTAACTTCAACCCATTTAGTGATGTAATCAGTGGCTACTAAGATGAAACAATGATGCTTCAAAGAGGGTGGGTGTATTTTCCCCATCATATCAATGGCTCATCCTCTAAATGGCTAAGGCTTCACAACTGCATGTAGGTCAGTTATGGGCACGTGCCTTATTGTGCCATGCTTTTGGCATGCCTGACAACCTCTTGCATATTCTATGCAGTCTTTAAGGATAGTTGGCCAATAGTAGGAATGTCTTCAAAGCAGCCATCTCATCTTCACACCAGGCTGATGAGCACCACAGATGCCTTCATGAACCTCAGCCATAGCTATCAATGCTTCTTTTGGGCCTAAACATTCCAACAATAACCCATCTCTCCCCCTTTTGTAGAGAGCATTACCATATATTATGTATTGTATAGATTACAATTTAATTTTTCTGCTGGCTTTCGAGGATGGACCAGCCAGATACTGCATTATTGGATGCCTTCAATCTTGTTCCTGTAAGTCATTATGATTGACTTCCAGGACCACATTCCTTTTATTTAAGGGTGGTATTAATTTCTGATATGTTGTTTGGCTTATGTCCCTTTGAGTATTATCTCTTCTCTTGAAATTCGAAGCTTTCTGAGCCACATTATTAGTTTTATTATTCAAGAATCTTGGGACATGAGTTACATTTGCTATCTGAAATTGAGAAAGCAGATGTAATGCAACAACATAGTATGGCAACATGCTTATACTTTGACATTTGAAAATCTCTTTCACTTGGTTAACTACCAATTGAGAATCTCCAAATATGTCAACTACATAAGCTTGTAATCCAATAAGTATTTCTAGTCCCATTATTAAGGCTTCATATTCAGCTTGATTATTGGAACAAGTAATTTCATCCACTCTGAAACCATACGTGGTTTCTACTCCTTGTGGTGACTTAATTACTATACCAATTCCAGTCAGACCATTGGCTTTTGATTCATCAAACCACATTTGCCATGGTTCAACACTAGCCATATCAAGCTCCATTATCTCTTGGCTTTCTGTTTGACATGGGTGGTCTGCCAAAAAAATTAGCTAAAACTTGTCCTTTTACTGCCTTTTGGGGAACATATTCTAGATGAAATTCTAATAAAGCTAGTATCCATGTGCCAATTCTTCCCCTCAACATGGGTCTAAATAACATATATTTAACCAAATCTGTGGTTGCAATTACCAAGACAATTGTAGGCAAAAGATAGTATCTTAATTTCATTGCAGCAAAATATAATGCAAGACACAACTTTTCTACAACTGAGTATTTACATTCACAAGAATTTAGAAACCTACTAAGGTAATAAACAGCTTGCTCATTGCCTTCTTCACTGTCTTGGGCTAAGAAAACTCCCAATGAATCCTGTAATAGCCCGACCCTCGTACATGATTCTGGTATTTTTTCAGCCCTCTATTCTGTGCTTTTGAATGCATATTGTGAAACTCTATGTGAAATTACGTTGAGTTAAGTGAAACTTGGACATATGGAATCCTATCTGTTGATTAAGAACATTATCTGTCACACTTAAATTATTTGAACCTGAAATTGGAGGCCTTAACAGCGTAATTACCCGAAATTGACTATATGTATGTGTTCAGCATAATTTTCTGGTAATACTAAGCACGTTTATAAAATTTCAGTTTCGCATGATAAAGCGATTGAATTTCGTCTTATATGCTTTTATATTTGTATATATATATCTCTAAGTCTTGTTTTGAGCCTAAGATAAAAAACGTGAGACCTTTAGGGAGAAAATAAGAGAGAGTGGAGAGGAAGAATTGGGGAAAACGTGATTCAACACGAAAGCTTGGCAAAATTGTTAGAGTTGTGGGATTTAACTCAAGGGCACACTCTAGAATGAACTAGCATGCCACCACAACGCTGTGAGTAATAGTACATTGAATGTACCTTTATTTTCAGCTATATTTGTTAACAACATTCTGTTTTCCGTCAGTTATGACATTAGCATATGCATTGATTGGAACTCAATGGAAATGAAATGTTGAAAAGATATACATACATATTTGTATGTTCTGGGCTGTAAGGCTGTTCTGAGCCGTATGGCTGTTCTGAGCCAAAAGGCTGTTCTAGGCCGAAAGGTCGTTCTGATAATTCTGGGCCAATAGGCCGTTCTGTTATAATTGTAACATTAGGCCAAAGGCCGTTCTGAAAGTAAAACCATATCAGACTCACTTTTGTATTTCATTTTTGTAAATGCACTATCATGCATTGTGGTTAAAGTTGGCTATTAAACTGCTTAAGTATTATTATTCACTGAGCTTGTCTCACTCTGAAATTTTGTCTGATTCTATAGGAGATCAACTTGGAGGTCAGTTCTAGCTTCGTTATCATGTAACTTTTGTCAACCTAAGGACAACCAGGCACTTGGAGAAGCCTTCATATGCTAGGGCAGTCTTGCTAGTCCTTGTCATTTTGTATCCATGTTTTGCGGGCCAAAGTTGTTTGTATCTAATATTTTGTATGCCCAAACTCTGGGCTGGACTTGTAAATGTGTATGTAACTTAACCTCAGATGCATGATCACTATATGTTTAATTGGAAGTCTTGGTCCTGGCTTAATTGTAGTAGCTTAATGGATGTGTCTGCATGTTGTTCTATTATTTTAACGCTTTCGTTCAGGCCCCGAATATCATTTATAATAGGTTATTTTGTCTGTTTCTAAGTGGGTCATGCCCAAACCTTTTAGGGGCAGGTTAGAGGTATGAGAAGTGGTATCAGAGCACGAGTTGCTATCTCACACATGGATCCATTGAGCTTTAGGACGTTTAGAAATTTGTAGGCATCATGTAGTAAAAGAAGATTGATAGCAACGTTAAATGTTTTCTGCTAATACTAATGATGATGATCAATGTCTATTGCATTCTCTTGTTTATGTTGTACTAGATTGTTGTGTAGATCATGGTAAGAACAAGGACAGAGGAGCAGGAAGATGCTAGCCCAGTTGGACAGGATGGAGAGAATGATTATGGAAATGGCAGAAACCTTCCGTCGACAACAAAGAATAACAATACCACCGAATAAGAATACCACAACAAAGAACAACAACCACAAGAACAACCGCCACCGCCACCAATACCTCTACCGGCAGTACAAGACTTCCATGCTGAAGATAGAACCATTACACTTACAAAGGAGTTTAAAAAGATGAAACCGCCAGTGTTTAAAGGTGGAATCGAACCGATGAAAGCTGAGGCATGGGTATTGGGAATAGAGAAGTTGTTCGAAGTTTTCCCTTGTACTGACATTTAAAAGGTGCAGCTTGCTGCTTTTACTCTTGAAGATGAGGCGCGAAGGTGGTGGATGCTCACAAGAACAATGCATCAAGGGTTGACGTGGAACAGATTCTTAGAGCTATTTTATGATAAATATTTTCCCCGGAGTATGCGGGACAAGAAGGTGACCGAATTCGAAACATTGAGACAAGGAAATAAAACTGTTGCCGAATACGAAGCTCAATTCGTGGAACTAGCCCGATTTGCACCTCATATGGTAGATACAGAATATAAGAAGGCGTGAAAATTCGAAGGAGGATTGCGGGGTGCTATTCTAGACCGAGTTAATGTGTTGAAGTTGCCTACCTACATTGATGTGTTAGAAGGGCTGTTATAACAGAAGGGAATATTGCTGCTCAGACTCGAATTTCTGAATGGAAAGGAAAAAGGCAGAACAACCAATGGTTCAAGGGGTCAACTACTCCACCAAACAAGAAGCAAAATTTAGGGACCTCCGGTACTACTATTTCTCCTCAAAATTCAGCTCCTATGTGTCTAGAATGCGGATGGAGGCATTGAGGGATTTGTCACCGATTGTCTGGGGCATGTTTTCGATGTGGCAAAACGGGGCATTTGATAAAAGACTGCCCGCAAAAGAATCAACAAACTGGTAATACAGCCACCACCAGCTCAGTAGGGTCCACACCGGCTCCTAATGCCAAGTCAGCTGCTAAACCTGCTAATAATAAGGACACTACGAGGCAAGGCAGGGTGTTTGCGTTAGTTCCGGGAGATGTACAGAATGCAACAACAGTGGTGTCAAGTACATTTATGGTTCATGGTCATTCTGCTTGCATCTTATTTGATTCTGGTCTACCTATTCCTTTGTGTCAAAATTATTTGCGAAAAACTTAAATAAACCTGAAGAAGAATTGACTTATGTGTTATGTGTATCCTTACCTATGGGAAATTCCATGATCTGTACTTCTGTCTATTCTGCTTGTGAACTTCTTATTGGGGATGTCCGTGTACATGCTAATTTATTACCACTTGATATGACTTCTTTTGACATTATCCTGGGAATGGATTGGTTGGGTGAATATGGCGCCATTATAGACTGCCTGACGAAGCAAATTAAATTCCACCCTCCGGGACAATCAGAATCTATTTTTCAGGGACAGGGGGTAACTTTTCAAAGGGGTTCAAAAGGGTCAAATGGAATTACTGGCCGGCCATATGATATTTGTGTCCTCCCAGGTGTCTACAACACAAATATGGGGGTTAGGATTGAAGAAAGTAACCCTAGGGTGGTCAACATTGGCTTGGAAGTGAGAAAAACGGGCGTTGGAGGGCACCGGAGGAATATAACTGGTTGCTGAAACAATTGCTGGCCTCCCACCCTTCTGTGACCTTCCCGGTGATGAAACAGAGGTACCTGCCAAAAATGAACGAAAACCGATGCAAAACGAATATTCGGGGGCCAGAACGCGCAGTTCGAGGCCCCGAAAACTGCCTGTTAAGCACCGAAAGTGGCATTCGACCACGAAGTGGGTCTCTCAGACCTCAGTGTCCCTCAAAAGGGAGTAAATAAGATGCATGCCAAAAACTGGAGCAATCGGAGATAGTTAGGCGGTTTCGAACCGAGGCACACGGCCTGACGGCTCCGAAAACCGAAAACCGGGCTTCGAAATGGGCAAAATGGCCTACAGCCACAAAATGTAGCCCACGGCCACTGAGAGATGGTCTACGGGACCTCTCCCTCCCCTCAGAAAAAGAAACAGAGAAAATCGAGTCTGGTTCGCAAACTGAGGCAAGGCATAGAAGAGGGTTCGGAAGCCTAGAGACAGGGCTCACGGCCACGACTCTGAGACTTCTGAACGAGCACAATACGCAACATCACCGAGCACTCAATCGGTGACGTCTGAGTCTTAAGGTTGGTCAAAAATGGGGTGTCTACATATTTGAACGGACAGAACCGCGGGAATCTGCCTTCCAAGAATTAAAAATGAAGTTGACTACAGCCCCGGTCCTTGCCCTACCGTCTGGTACTGAGGGATTTGTGATTTACAGCGATGCGTCACATAAAGGACTTGGTTGTGTGCTTATGCAGAATGGAAGAGTCATCGCTTATGCTTCTCGCCAGCTTAAACCCTATGAAAAGAGTTACCCTACGCATGATCTTGAATTAGCTGCAGTCGTTTTTGCTTTGAAGATTTGGCGACATTATCTGTATGGGACTACTTGTGACATTTATACCGACCATAAAAGTCTCAAATACATTTTTACTCAAAAGGAGTTGAATATGTGCCATTGGCGATGGTTGGAGCTTATTAAAGATTATGATTTGCAGATCCATTATCTTCCTGGTAAAGCCAACACGGTGGCAGATGCACTTAGTCGAAAGAATGTGGGAAATTTGGCAAGCCTAGTGACAGGGAAAAAGGAGTTGATAAATGAGTTGAATAAGATGGGGGTTGACTTGGTGCTATTTGGTCAAAAAGCAACAATGGCAACAATGGTGGCCCAACCCACATTACTTGAGGAGATTAAAATACGCCAAATGGAGGATGGAGCTTTAAAGAAGATACGTGATGAAATGGAGATAAAACCGAAACTGGGGTTCACTCTGATCGATTCTGTGCTTAAATTTCAAAACCGAATATGTGTCCCTGATGTGTTAGAACTTAAACGAAAGTTGATGGAAGAAGCACATGCCTCAAGGGTTTCTATGCATCCAGGAAGTATGAAAATGTACCGGGATTTGAAGCAGAATTTTTGGTGGCCAAGTATGAAGAAAGAAATCGCAAAGTTTGTTTCTAAGTGTTTGCAATGCCAGCAAGTAAAAGCAAAGCATCAGAGACCCGCAAGATTATTACAACCTCTCCCAATCCCGGAATGGAAATGGAAACATTTGACCATGGATTTTATTGTAGGCTTACCACGAACACCACGATGAATGAATTCTATATGGGTCATTGTCGACCGACTGACAAAGTCCACCCACTTCCTGCCTGCGAAGACCCAGTATAATGCAGATAAACTTACTACGATCTATGTGAATGAAATTGTAAGGCTTCACGGCGTTCCAGTCTCAATTGTGTCAGATAGAGATCCAAAGTTTGTTTTAAGGTTTTGGCAAAGTCTACAGAATACAATGGGTACAGAATTAAAGTTTAGCACAGCTTTCCATCCCTAAACAGATGGACAATTCGAGAGGACAATTCAGACGCTAGAAAATATACTTCGAATGTGTGTCTTGGATTTTCGGGAAAGTTGGGAAACTCATCTGCCGTTGGTTGAGTTTGCATATAATAACAGTTACCATTCGAGTATTGAACTGGCCCCCTATGAAGCCCAGTACGGAAGACCGTGTCGTTCTCCTGTGTGTTGGGCTGAGGTTGGAGATAAGCCCCTGTTAGGGCCAGAGATTGTCCAGTTGACAAATGAAAAGGTTAGAGGTATTCGAGAAAGATTGAAAACTGCTCAAAGTAGACAGAAGAGTTATGCGGATAACCGACGAAGGAATTTGGAGTTTGACGTGGATAGTCATGTTTTTGTGAAAGTTACCCCAATGAAAGGACACCCAAGATTCGGAAAAAGGGGTAAGCTGACGCCTCGATATGTTGGTCCCTTTCAGATCTTAGAAAAAGTGGGTCCAGTAGCCTACCGGCTTGCCTTTCCGCCACATATGAGTCAGATTCATAACGTGTTCCATGTTTCTATGCTCCGAGGATACCTCCCGGATCCATCGCATATTATTGATTATCACCAAATTATGCTGACTGACAAATTAACATATAAGGAAAAACCAATTCAAATTCTGGACCGTCAGGTGAAACAGTTACGGAACCGAGAAATTCCAATGGTGAAAGTGGAGTGGCAAGAACATTACAGAACCAAGGCAACTTGGGAAAAAGAAGATGAAATTCAAAACCAGTATCCGCATCTGTTTGCGTCCTAAGGTAAAACAAGTTTGGAGGACCAAACTTAATTAAGGGGGGGAGAGTGTAATAGCCCGACCCTCGTATATGATTCTAGTATTTTTTCAGCCCTCTATTCTGTGCTTTTGAATGCATATTGTGAAACTCTATGTGAAATTACGTTGAGTTAAGTGAAAGTTGGACATATGGAATCCTATCTGTTGATTAAGAACATTATCTGTCACACTTGAATTATTTGAACCTGAAATTGGAGGCCTTAACAGCGTAATTACCCGAAATTGACTATATGTATGTGTTCAGCATAATTTTCTGGTAATACTAAGCACGTTTATAAAATTTCAGTTTCGCATGATAAAGCGATTGAATTTCGTCTTATATGCTTTTATATTTGTATATATATCTTTAAGTCTTGTTTTGAGCCTAAGATAAAAAACGTGAGACCTTTAGGGAGAAAATAAGAGAGAGTGGAGAGGAAGAATTGGGGAAAACGTGATTCAACACGAAAGCTTGGCAAAATTGTTAGAGTTGTGGGATTTAACTCAAGGGCACACTCTAGAAGGAACTAGCACGCCACTACAACGCTGTGAGTAATAGTACATTGAATTTACCTTTATTTTCCGCTATATCTGTTAACAACATTCTGTTTTCCGTCAGTTATGACATTAGCATATGTATTGATTGGAACTCAATGGAAATGAAATGCTGAAAAGATATACACACATATTTGTATGTTCTGGGTCAGAGGTCGTTTCCGAGTCAGATGGTCGTTTTGGGGTCAAGGTCGTTTCCGAAATGAAGTGCTCGGCCGAAAGGCCGTTCTGATAATTCTGGGCCAATAGGCCGTTCTGATAATTCTGGGCCAATAGGCCATTCTGTTATAATTGTAACATTAGGCCAAAGGCCGTTCTGAAAGTAAAACCATATCAGACTCACTTTTGTATTTCATTTTTGTAAATGTATTGTCATGCATTGTGGTTAAAGTTGGCTATTAAACTGCTTAAGTATTATTATTCACTGAGCTTGTCTCACTCTGAAATTTTGTCTGATTCTGTAGGAGATCAACTTGGAGGTCAGTTCTAGCTTCGTTATCATGTAACTTTTGTCAACCTAAGGACAACCAGGCACTTGGAGAAGCCTTCATATGCTAGGGCAGTCTTGCTAGTCCTTGTCATTTTGTATCCATGTTTTGCGGGCCAAAGTTGTTTGTATCTAATATTTTGTATGCCCAAACTCTGGGCTGGACTTGTAAATGTGTATGTAACTTAACCTCAGATGCATGATCACTATATGTTTAATTGGAAGTCTTGGTCCTGGCTTAATTGTAGTAGCTTAATGGATGTGTCTGCATGTTGTTCTATTATTTCAACACTTTCGTTCAGGCCCCGAATATCATTTATAACAGGTTATTTTGTCTGTTTCTAAGTGGGTCATGCCCAAACCTTTTAGGGGCAGGTTAAGGGGATGACAAATCCTCTGATGCAGCTATGCACAACTTCAAGGGTTTATCACCTTTTGGTGGCATCAGCACTAGAGGGTTGGCCAAGTAGGCTTTGATTCCTTCGAAAGCAATTTCATGCTCTGATGTCCACACAAACTCCTCTTCATCTTTTAGCCTTAACAAGGAAGAAAATACTTTTGGCTCTGCTTGGTTGTGAATTCAAATCACAATCCCACACCTTAATTCAAGTATGGTGTTTGGTAAGGGTTCTCAAATGATGTTTTCAAAACTCTGCACAAAACACCTGCGGTTTTCTGTTTTGACAAACACGTTTTTCTTTTTTTTTTTGAAAATTTTGCTTGGCGGGACGTCCGGCCGGTTGGCCGGAATAGTGATTTTTTTTTTTTTTTGGCAATTGATTTATATAATCGAAAAAAATATTTTTTGAAATTTTTAAAATTTTTTATGTGCTTTAAAATAATTTTGAGTTGTATATTTAGTTATGAGTTATAAATTTTTGTATCACATATCAAATGTCACATCAACAATTCCCCACTCAATTCAAAACTCTTTTCAAAACTATTTTCAAAACTCTTTACCAAACAAATTTTCTACACTCAAATCATAATTCCACAACACACAAACTCAAAATACAACTCATACTCTCAAATCACATTTACAAAACTCTACCAAACACTATTTTAGTTTTCCCTACAGTATTAGAAATGAATCTTCGAAGAAAATTAACATGTCCAAGGAACTTTTGTAATTCTTTCTTACTTGATGGAGGTTTGGCTTCAATGATGGCTTTGGCTTTATTCTGGTCAATCTGTATTCCTTTCTTGTGTACTACATAGCCCAAGAAGTTTCCAGATGATACGCCAAAAGCACACTTAAGAGGATTAAGTTTCAACTTAAACTTTCTCATTCTTTCAAAAGCTGCTTCTAAGTGAAACAAATGTTCCTCCATGGATTGGAATTTCACTACAATGTCATCAATATAACACTCTAAATACCCTCCAATGAGGTCATGAAAGATAGTGTTCATAGCCCTCTGATATGTAGCCCGAGCATTCTTCAGGCCAAATGGCATTTTAACCCATTCGAAGGTGCCAATATTCCCAGGACATCTGAATGCTGTCTTGTGGACATTCTCCTTTGCAATAAAGATTTGGTTATAACCAGAGTGTCCATCCATCATTAAGAAAATTTGATGCGCTGCTAAACTGTCTACCAACAAATCTACTATAGGCATAGGATACTCATCTTTTGGAGTTGCTAGATTCAAGTTTCTGAAATCAATGCATACTCTCATTTTACCATTCTTCTTAACTACAGGCACAATATTAGATAGCCATTCAACATACCTGGCTGTCCTAATAAAGCCTGCCTTGAGGAGTCTAAAATTTCCTCCTTAACTTTCTGAATCACTTCTGGACTCATTCTTCTTGGTTTTTGCTTGTATGGCTTGAAATTAGGTCTCATAGGGAGCCTATGTTCTACTAATGACCTATCTATTCCTGGTAGTTCATTATAAGACTATGCAAAACAATCTTTATATTTCTTCAAAATAACCAACAACTAGTCCTTGTCAAGAGCATTCAACCAAGCACTTATATAGGTGGGCTGTTGTATAGAACCTTCCCTTAAATTTATTTCTTCCAAGGGGTCTTGTATTTGAGAACTTACTGATACTCCTTCTTTGATTCCTTCTAACTTCGAAACAATCTCCTTGCTTTGTTCTGCTACCAGTTTCTTTGATTCAACATCTTTACCCTTCTTTTCATAGACAAAGTTTGTCCACAAGGCTTCTTCCTCTTGTATCTCTTGGACTTTTGTTTCAATGTCTAAAGCACAATATTTATCTATGACCAAAAATCTGACTTGTTGCTGTTCCTTCTTACAACCAATCATCATGGCTTCTTTCTCTTGCTCTTGCATTTCTGGACTATTGATTTTACATCAAATATTGAGAACTTAATTAGAGCCAAAGACCTAGCTCCTTGGGTTTCATCTCTTTGCCTACAACCAGGCATCATTGTCATCCTTAACGACAAACTCTTCATCAACACTCTCCTGGACCAAGTGCTTTAGATGTGCAAATTTCTCATCAGCCGTCACTTCGGCTAATCCATCAGGTTTTCTCAGTATACATAGTGGTGCTACTCCTTCAGTATATAATTTGGCCTCTGCAAAATTGCACAGGCTATGAAGGGTTAAGGATCTATATTGATCTCCTCTGTCTCTCCATTGCACAAGGCCATCATGATTTTCTGATGTAAAGAGGAAGGCACAAATTTGTTGGTGTGAATCCAATCTCTTCCAAGTAAAGCATTATACTTAGCATTACTGTTAATAACGAAGAATGCTGTTATGCAGTCCCTGGTTCCCACACTCAAGTTGATAGGCAAAATACCTTGGGCCATCTGTTTGTCTCTAACGAAACCAGCAATGGCTGTACTGGTTGGAATTAGTCTGGGGTTCTTCTTTTCTAGTTTCTTCAACGAAGATTTTGAAAGCAGGTTTACTACTGCCCCATTATCCACCAGCACCCGATTCATCTGTATTTTATCGAACAAGGCCTTGATATACAAGGGTTTGACATGCTGTGTCATGGACGTCGTGGGATACTCAAAAGGATATTAGAGGTAAATATTTACCTCTTCCTCACTCTCGTCTTCAGTTTCCATTGGTGTGGCTACTTCGGATTCGTCTTGCACTGTACTTACTTGTGAGTCTTCACTGGAGACTAGAATTGGGTCAATCTCCTGACCTTGGTTTTCATCTTCAGCTTGAAACTCCTATGGTAATATAAGCACCATATTCACTGACACCGGAATAAACGAGCCAAATTGGACGACTGGCTGTATCTACTTCCCTCTCGGCCAACTTGTTCAATTACTTCAGAAGCATCCTCCATGCTGCATTCTAGCACTTCTGTATTAGTAACTTCCTTCAAATGGTCTGTTTTTGTTGGTTTTTTGACCAAAAATGTCTGTTCAGCCATGAAGGCTTCAAAGATCTCTTCCTCAACCATCCTCTTCCCTTGGCCTGGGACGACTTCATCTTCTATCTCACTATCACTTTCCATCAAAGCTTTTTCCAATCCTGCCAGGCTGGATCTTTCCTTGGCCTTTAGTTCAGAATGAACTTTGGCCAACTGCTCCCTACTACAACTTATTTTGTCTGGAAGAGTCGATTTTAGATTATGGTCTGACTTTGAATCTTCTTCTCTTTTTGCTTGGCTTTTTAGCTGAACCAATGAAGAACTTTCTCCACCTTCTTTCAGATCCTTCTGGTACTAAGTATACCTTCGTTGGATCTTCCTTCTTTGGGACCTAGAAATCACTAAGACCATATTTGGTTCTTTTGTTTTTGGGTACTTAAGCAATACCCAATTGTTTGGAGCCACTAAAGGAGGTTTGACCATCCTACCTTGGTTTCCAACAACATTTCTTTGTGTAGACATCTCCCTAGGTTTGTTCTGCATGACAAACCAATCTGGAACTCCAAGTACCCACAAACTTACTAACCCAGCTGTTGAACTGTTTCTTTCTCCCTTTAGCTGTAAAGGCCACTGCTTGCCCCAAACTAAGGCCTTTGATGAAGGTGGCCATTTTCCGTCCTGCATGAGGCTGGTCTGGGAGGCCAATCTCTGGCTTTAATCCCATAAACTGAACCCTTCTCCAGTCTCGTTTCAAGATGACTGCTCTCCATTCTGTAATAATTAGGTTGTCTAGACTCATATAAAGGCCTCTTACCTTTAGAATGCATTCTAGCGGCTGTTGGCTTAGCCATTAATGGATGCTGCTTAATACTAGTTGGATATGGCCTTTTGTTATAAGCATTGGTTGGTTTAGGACGCCTCTACACATCCTTGTAATATTGCTTCTCATCAATTGGAAGCCCTTTCAACCACTTGTAGCTTAGCCTGCATCTAGGACACATTCTTTGCATGATAGCTGCTTCTAAAGAATCGTCATCTAGTGTTTCTTCATCAAAGTCTTTCCTCTGGTCTGAGGAACCTTGTCCAATAGCTGGTAGATTTCCAGTGTCTTTCTTGACAGTTGTCTGGCTGGCAACATGCATTTACACATTGACTTCTTCCAATTCTTTCAAGGACAAGTTCTGGAAGTCTGGCATAATAACATTGGCTGCCACTTCTCCAATTTCTGGGAATGGATTAGTATCAATCCCCATGGCCTTTTCTGCTTTAGCCGGGAATTTTAAACTGCTCTTTCGAATCTGCTCTTGGATCCTGTCTCGAAAAACAATGCAGTTTTTAGTTGAGTGTGACTAAGAATTATGTCATTTACAATACATTTTTCCTTTAAGTTCCTCTGGAGATGGAATTTTGACTCCTTTTGGTAACTTCAGGAAATTTGCAGCAAGCAAACGATCAAAAATGTCATTTGCCTTTGTTAAGTCGAAAGAGTATTTCCTATGAAGGTTTTTCTTTTTAAACTGTTGATCAATTGTTGTATTTTTATAAATTAATGCCTTACATATCATAGGTTCTTTCCCTACAATCTCTGCTGCATCAATCTCATAATTAGGATCTCTATAATACGTCTTGTATGATGCATTACTTCAATCTTGTTCTTCTTCCAGTAATGCTTCATACCTAGACACTTTATAGGTTAATTCCACTAAGTCTCTAAACTCAGTTGAGTTAAACTTCTTTCGAAGCCTAAACTCTAAACCATTTTGAGTCAATCTCACAAATTCAGGCTCTGGTAAGATGGTCCTATATTTATTTCGTGCTCTTTTAAATCTGGCAATAAACTGAGTAGCCTTCTCATCAAGCCTTTGACTCAATCTTGCCAAGTCTGCCATGGAAACCTCTGGCTCTATTTGGAAGAATTTGGCATGAAATGCCTCTTCCATTTGTTGCCAAGTTTGGATAGAGCCAGGTGTAAGGTTAATATACCATACAAATGCTCCCCCAATTAGAGAATTTGGGAATAATCTTAACTTCATATAGTCATTATTGGTAAAATCACCGCACTGAGCCGCGAACCTAACAATATGCTCAACCGTTGACTGGTTTCCATTTCCATAAAAAAGGGCAAAATCTGGTATCCTGAAACCTCTTGGGTATTCATGTACCCTATCAACCCATTCTGGGTACGGTTTCCTGTACACAGGAGTCTAAACCCCCAGAGCCATTGGTCCACACATCTCTCTAACAATGTCAGCAATTTGGTCCCTAAGGACCATATTTTGAGCTTGCTGAACCATTACTGGAGGAATAAACACAGGATTTGGTGGACAACCTTGTGCCTGGGGTCCCCTTGGTCCATAGGGTGGTATATTTAGGACTGGTTGTCCTTGTGGTGCTGGTTGCTGTTGGAGGTATGGGTAACCCCTTTGAGCCTGTCCTGCGAAAGGACCTGCAAAAGGTGCTAGAACAGGTGTTGTGTCTCTTCCAGTTGTAGGAAAACCTTTCAACCCCCTAAGTATAAATTCGAATAAAGGATTAGTGAATCCCCTCGTGCCAGGTATGGCTTCGAACATGGGATTTGAAACCATCCTTATGTCATTTTCTTGTATTGGGCCAAATTCACCAATTTGCATGGCTTCACTGTTAAGTAATGAAGCATTTTGACTTGCTATAGGCCTCAAAATAGGTTCATACCAAGACTGAGGTGATGGTCTTTCGTAGTTTTGATTACTAATTTGACCATTAAAATGTCCATTAATTTGCATAGGCTATTTATCTCTTATCAATCTTTACTGAGGGACATTTGAAATTTCCTCCATGTGTCTTTTGTTTGTTGGTTGGTGGGTATTCATTCGATCCAAAAAGGATGTTGCCCACCTTTCCATTGTGTTGTTCATTAACTGCTGTCCCATGGCATCTACTAGGCCACCTCATGGATTCATTGGCTGAGTAGATGAATCAGTGGGTGGTCCAATTTCTTGGCCTTGTCCAATATTATGAACATGTGGTACTTGTTCCAAAGTGTTGGTCTGTTCGACCATAGGTTCTGATAAAATGGGTGTTTCTACAGGATGTGTTATCACATTATCCTCTGTATTAGGCATTTCTACCTCTCATTCCACGCCTTCTTCCAAGCGTTCATTTTCTCCTTGTCTTCTACGTCTAGCCATTTCAATTAGTCCTACCGGGCGTGCTAAAAATATATGTTGCCTTTTTTGACTTTCAAAGGTTATTTTTGTAATTGTGAGCATGCCAGCAAGGATCAATCAGTCCTTATAGAATGTTAATTGCTAACCAATTATCAAACGATTGTGTTTTAGTTCTTTCAGCCTCAATGAAGAAGACTTTTACTGGTGGCTTTGTTTAGGAGAAATTAAGCAAACAATGATTACATGAAGAACAGTTGTAGTATTTTATTAAGCAAAATGAAAGACTTACAAAGATCCGAATCAGCCTCGTAGAGATTTACAGCAACAAGCTACTTGAAAACTACTCCTATGAATGAAATGCAGTGCAAGAATTTGAAGTACGAAAATGTAAAGAACAAAAAATGTAAAAACTGGAAAAGAAATAAAGTAGAATAAAACTCGTTTTATGGATCTAAGTCTGGGGCCTTCTCTGCTATTTATACTTCTCAAGGATAACCATCGAACTGCATTTCTAATTGTCGAAACGCTCCTCCATGATCGCTGATCATGTTGCCTTATAGTTAGCTCCACTACACCAATACCTGCAGTTAGGCTTCCCTCCTAATTTTGAACTTAAATGTGAGTAACCGTTGAAGTTACATCACTTTGCATCTCTTGCTGATCTAGTACTACGCAGATCTTATGAAAACCAATACTAACTGTCACGTGGACAATTACGATCGAAGGTTTGAATTGTCTTCCCGTATTACCCTCAACCTACCACGTGTTGAACTGTGATTGACTTTATACAAAATATGTAGCCAACAACAACACAAGACACTTTTCACTAAATTCAACATATTTTTATTAAAATCAATACATTTTTTAAACATTTTAATATATTTTTGAAGAGACTTTTTAAACACTTTCCAACATTAAACAACGTTCGTGAAGCACTTATTAGCATTTGCCTTATTTATTTATTTTGCATATTATGATATTAATGTTTTTTTTATATATTTTATTTTTATTTACTTGAATTATGCACATATCACATGTTCCCAGTCGCTAGTCTATATATATATATGGTGGAGTTAGTCATACTTAAATGGTAGCTTGTAATTTTTATATTCTTATTAATTATTTACTAATTGACATTCTCTCCCTAAAATATATAATAATAATAATAACAATAATAATAATAATAATAATAATAATAATGTAGCCCCATATATATATATATATTTATATTAGGACAGGGATGACAATTTCTCATTGACTCATTTCATCCCCACCCTATCCTGCTCTGCACGTTTTTTTCTTGCCTTAATGTAAAAGCAAGGTGAGAATGACTTTTCCTCTCCACACCACATTTTATTGTGCTCAGTCCCAATTATATTTATTAATATATTTATATGCATAGAATATACATAATTTAATTTTATTAAATATGATAAGAGCAAAATACTAAAAGATTAAACATTTATTTTTTCTTATTTGTTTATCATGTTACATTTTTTAAGTATTATTAGTTGTAAATTATTATTCATAGTATATCAAAACATCTCTAATTTTTATTAATATTATAATTTTTGAGATTATAAAATTAACCCATTCCACTATCTGTATCATATGATTTCAAATACTACAAATCCATCTCATTGACATCTACTTAGGGATGACAATCGACTTGATAATTTGCCTAAGTTGCCCCCCCCCTCCCCCTAGCTTAATATTTTTAGAATTTGAAAGAATCATTTTGTCCATAAGGCCAAACTGGGTTGAGATTTATGCTCATTTGATATTCGGATTAAGCTTAAAATAAAGAGTTATAACTCAACCCAACCCAACCCAATCTGTACTGTTTATAAAATATTAATTATAATTTTTTATTATTTTTGTTATCAAATAAAGTAAAATAATATATAAAAGACAAAAAAACAATATATATATATACGCTTATTTCTATGACTTAAATAAAATATTTGTTAAAAATTATCATTAAATTTTATTAACGTTTCAAAATCAAATAAATAAATAAAATAATTTAATATTCATTAAAGACAAAAATAAAAAATTAATAACTAAGTGGGTCTATTAGGGTTTGAATTTTTTTAACACCAAATTTGGAATAGCTAGATTAGGCCCAATGTCATACTTGATCGGGGCTTGAGATGACACATATTTGGGGTGTTTGTTACAACTTAATAGAGGTAATTATAACTTATTTTAATTTGAGAGTTTGTATCAGATTGTTTAGTGTAATTTTTGCTTATAACTTATTAAACAAAAATAACTTAAATAAACTGATTATATAGAAGTTGAGGAATAAGTGCTTTTAACTTATACTTTTTAATTATCAGTTTTTTAACTTTTAATAATTTATAGTAAACATGGCCATTGTCTTATTATATAAGTTGTTTTAGGTATGACTTATAAGCTATTTTTTTAGCTTATTAGAAAGATGTGTAAAAATATAGAGAGGTAATATGACTTAAATAAGCCAATAAGGCAATAAGCTAACTTTTTTAGTGCTCGTTTGGGATGAGGTAATTTAGCATGACTTTTTAGGTTTTTTTTAGACATGATCTATCATGAATATATTCACAATGCAAATGTCAAGTTATCATAGAGTTCATAACGTAATCTCATTTAATTGTAAATTTGGTGAGCCTACGGTGACTCCCTGTGGAGTGTCGTCCTACACAACCATTGACCACTGGATCTAAAGATGCTACGTGCTAAGTTAAATACTCAGGGTGTATCATTAGTAGTCTGTCTCAAGAGAACTGACCTTCCAGAGATACTCCCTCTGTGTGAGACCCTCACTACCACCCTTATCCCAAAACCAAATCTGTGATATCAGAATACGATCCGGGCTATGTCAAGGCTTCGCAAGCTAAATAATCATTTTCTTAGAACCAGGGTGCACCTTGCACTAACAAAACATCAATATACCTTTTTCTTATATTCATTCACATGCACATGGTCCAAAACCACCCATTTCATTTTCTCCATATTATGGTTATAATAGCTCTTGATGAAAATACACATATCATGATTCATTTCAACTGATCAAGCATATTTAACTGCATGCAAGACAAAATATGTAAGAACGAGGCAATACAAAAAGGTTTTAAGCCATTATTAACTTGATTCTAGATTTTGAACGGTTTCTAGCAAACTATCTTCTCAAATAAAAATATAGAAATAATAGTAAATGATATTTAAAAATTTTGGTTTTTGGTGGAATTATAGATTATTAAGTTTGGAACATTTTTTAAAGGGGCTCGAAGTCATTTGGCCACTGGAAGATGTCCGAATAAATTAAAAACAGTAAGTAGCTCCAGATTCGTCGCGTTTTTTAAAAACAGACATATCTCACCCTATACTTAATGAAAATGAGTTAAAACCCGTGACATTGGAAAGATAACTTAAAAACCTCACATTGCCAATTCGAATCACTCAAAATTTCATTCTGTGGAAGAAACGATGGCCGTGTAAAGAATGCCTTGCTGCTGTCTTAACAGCAGAGGTGAACATAAAGCATATTTTTGGCTATAAAATAGTGTCAGATAATTTTTGCAGAATTCCCACATATAAATAAGACCCTAAAATAATTCCAGTAGCTTCAGATTTTCAAAATAATAAATAAGTGATTTATTTCATGGTTTTGAAGTAAAAACTGATTCTGCACAGTGCAATTTATGTTCAAATGAGCAATAGGTTGTCTTCCTTAGTTTCCTACTTAGGCATGCTAGGCTACATTATTTATGGAGAGGGGTACAACAGGTTATGACAATAGAGCAAAGAGAATATAAAAATAATAACGAGAGATAAGACAAGTGAGTTCAAGAGAGACCTCTCCTATTGAGTTTGTTATTGCTTCCTTCATGTATTATAAGACATATCAGATTGTTTTGCATACATCTTCCAAAACTTAAAGAAGTGGAGTATTTCTAAGTATTCTACCTTAGTGAAGCTTTGAAGACCTTTCAAGTGATGAGTCATTCTTCTCCTTCCTTCCTCATTTTTCCTCTCTTTCTCTCATTTCTCTCTTCTTCTTTTTTTCCTCCCTCTCCACTCTCTAGCTCTAGTCGAAAATTGTAAGTGGGGAGTTGGGGGAGCTCGTGTTTCATATATAGACTAAAATGAGATGGAGAGTTTCGAGAAAATATTTGGTAAAAGAATCCATGCATGTATAGCCATTGGGGAGTTGTCTATCCAACAAGTACACTTATGACAACCCATCTCTTCACTCAAAGGTAAGAAAAAGGCTAGTTAAGCATGCTAAGAGGGCTGCACTTTTGAGATGAATTTTCATATAAGACAAAATCAACCCTTTCCCATGAGAGTTGACTTGGCCGGCCTCCTCTCTTCCTATTTTCTTTCCCTTTTTTTATTTTATTTTTATATATATACATTCATGAATAAGACAATCGAGTGAGGACAAAATTCTAGATTGCCTTTAGAAGCTTCCTTAATCTGATTGTGAGGATTATTGTTAATTAGGATTTAGTTTAATCAAGACCTCTAAACAATGATTAATTTAAAGTGTGCCAAACTTCTATATCTTATGCATTAAATTAGAATAACTCTTCAAGAAAAAGATAATTTTTTTATTTAATAAATTTGTTACAAATTTCCCAAGCCTTATAACTTATCCCCCTAAAAATAATTTTGTCCTCGAAATTACATTCTTCTTACTTGAATAGCTAAGGATGGCGTATAGCATACTCTTTCTCCCATGTTAATTCCTCTATTCCTTGATGTCACCAAAGTACTCGAACTAGCAGAATTGCCTTTCCTTGTAATATTTTGTCTTTCCGATCCAGAATCTCTACTGGCTTTTCTTCAAATGTTGCATCAGCATCTAGGTTGATCTTCTTCCAATCGATGATGTGTGACATGTAAGACTCATACTTTCGTAGCATCAAGACGTGGAAAACGTTCTGCACTCCGGCAAACTGAGGAGGCAACGCCAACCGATAGGCCACAGTTCTCATTTTACTTAAGATCTCGAAGGGTCCTACATAATGAGGTACTAATTTGCCTTTCTTCCTAAAACGGAATGTTCCCCGACGTGGCTTGACCTTTAAAAACACGTGGTTGCTGACTTCAAACTCCAACGGCCTATTTCGTTGGTCGGCATAACTCTTCTGAACTGTTAGGATTCTCTGTCGTATTAACTTCACTTTCTCGATGGTTTCCTGAACTATCTTTAGACCTAATAAAGCTGTTTCTCCTACCTCTGTCCAGCACAATGGCGATCTGCAAGGTCGTCCATAAAGAGCTTCATCTGGTGCCATACCGATACTGGCCTAGAAACTATTGTTATAGGCAAATTCTACCAAAGGCAAATGCTTCTCCCAGCTTTCTCTAAAATCCATCACATAGGCTCTCAACATATCTTCTAGTGTTTGAATGGTCCTCTCAGACTATCCATAGTTTTGTGTCCATGGCTTTTGTAGGCTCTGCCAAAAGTGGGATGTGAAACCGGGATCTCGATCCGATATAATAGAAACTAGCACCCCATGCAATCTGACGATTTCCTTGATAAATAACAGACTTAACGCCTCCAACTTGTCGATTGTCCCTATGGGTAAAAAGTGGGCAATTTTGGTCAGTCGATTCACAATTACCCAAACACATTCGTGTCCTAGAGGGGTTCTTGGCAATCCGGACACAAAGTCCATCGTGATGTGCTCCCATTTCCACTATGGGATTGGAAGCGACTGAAGTGTTCCTACTGATTTTTGGTGCTTAGATTTTATTTGCTGGCAATTGAGGCATCTTGACACATGTATTGCTATATCCTTTTTTATGCCATTCCACCAATACTGGCGCTTCAGATCCTGGTACATATTTATTCTCCCTAGGTGTACTGCAAAAGCTGACTAATGAAATTCATTTAGCAACTATTCTTTCAAGGGCTCGATGTCAAGCATGAACATCTGACATTGAAATCTTAAGCCATCATTCTTAAAGATGTCCCAACCAAGTAACAACTCACCTGATGTAAGTCGTGCCTTGAGGAAAATTGCTTCCTCGTCATACTTTTTGGCTTCCAGGACCTTATGGAGTAACTTGGGAGTAGAGGCTAAGGCATACAAACAGGTCCTCTCATCTTATAGTTCCAATTGGACTCCAAACTTGTTGAGAGTCTCCACTATTTCCCACTCTTTTACTGTAATACTAGCCATGACTTCCCTTGACTTGCGACTTAATGCATCGACTACCACATTAGCTTTCCCTGGGTGATAAGACAATGTGAAATGATAATCTTCGAGGTACTCTATCCATCGCCTCTACCTCATGTTTAAACCCCTTTGGGTGAACAGGTATTTTAGGCTTTTATGGTCCGTAAAAACTTTGAATTTTTCACCATACAAATAGTGCCTCAAAGACTTGAGCACGTGCACTACGAATGCCAACTCTAGGTCGTGAGTAAGGTAATTCTTTTCATGGTTTTTCAATTGTTTGGACCTATAGGCTATGACATTCCCTTCTTGCATTAATACACTTCCCAATCTTTCTTTCAAGGCATCATAGTAGACACTGTACCCAACATCACGCTTGGAGATGATCAAAATTGGGGCACCTGTTAACCTTTTTCTTTAACTCTTGGAAGAACCTTTCATAAGCGTCACTCCGTTCGAACTTTACCCTTTTTGGGTCAGTCGAGTCATCAGTTTGGCTGGTTTGGAAAAATTCTAGATGAATCTTCTATAATAGCCATCTAGTCCTAGGAAGCTTCTAATTTCAAAAACCGTCTTGGGTTGCTTCCATTCGGTTACTGCTTCAACCTTTGTCGGGTCCACTGAGATTTTATTCTCGGAGACGACATGACCCAAGAATTTCACCTCCTTTAGCCAGAACTCGCACTTACTAGCCTTGGCATACAATTGATTCTCTCTTAAAACTTGCAGTACAATCCTTAAGTGTTTCTCATGCTCCTCTTGGGCATGCGAGTAAATTAATATGTCGTCAATAAATACTACTACAAACTGGTCCAGGTATGGTGTGAATATTTTATTCATCAGGCACATGAATACTCTAGGCGCTTCAGTTAACCCAAAGGGCATGACCACAAACTCGTAATGACCATACCAGGTTCGAAATGCGGTCTTGGAGACGTCCTCATCTCAAATTCTAAGTTCGTGGTATCCAAACTGAAGATCGATCTTAGAAAAACACTTGGACCCTTGAAGCTGGTCGAAAAGGTCGTCGATCCTGGGCAACGGGTATCTATTCTTGATTGTAACTCTATTGATTTGACGATAGTCGATACACAATCTAAGGGTGTTGTCTTTCTTCTTGGCGAATAATTTCAATGCTCCCCACGGCGAAGTACTTGGTTTGACGAACCTTTTGTCCAATCATTCTTGTAATTGAGTTTTTAACTCCTTAAGCTCAAATGACGCCATATGGTGGGGTGCCATGGATATGGGTGACGTCTTGGGTTGTAATTCGATTGTGAAGTCCAATTCCCGTTTCAGGGGTAATCTTGGTAATTCATTTGGGAAGACATCTTCATATTCACACACCACTCTAGGTAGGCCTATGTCCATCAGGTCTTTGTCTACCAAGGTCAGACTAGCTAACCAGCCCGCCAACTGGTTGTGCCATTGTGATCTTCGGAGAAATGGTGACAAGGACTCTTGTCTATCCCCTTTAAATTGAAAGCGGATGCCATCCATTGAACGGGCGGTTACTATCTTCTTATGGCAATCAATAATTGCCTTGTGGGTAGATAACTAGTCCATCCCTAAAATAACATCGAAGTCTTTCATCTTCATAACCCGTAAGTCACAGGCTAAACGTAAATTCGAGACTTCTAACTCACAAGACCTGCATACCGGATCTACTCGAGTATGTTCTCCTAGGGGTGATGCCACACTCATCGGGTTTTCTAACTGTTCGGGTTCTAAACCCAAGGCTTTTACACATGCAGTAGATATGAAGAAGTGGGAAGCTCCATAATCAAATAGTACTTTCACATAAGAATTCATAAGAATCAGAGTACCTTGAATTGTTAACGGGTTCTCTTCCTTAGTTAGTGCGTACACTTTTCTGGTAGTTCCTGGGTCAGTTTTCCAGCGTTCCCTGCTGCTTGAACTTGCATCCCAGCTAGTTGAGAGTTGTAAGCCGGCTTGGCCCCGGCGTTAGGCTGGTACTTGTTCTGTTGGGTGGCCCTTTCTTGCCCTGAACCATAACCTCCTGTCAAAGGGCACTCACTTCTTTGATGCCCATATGTCCACACCCAAAACATTTGTCGGACCATTCTTTCCCTTGGTGATTTTGTTGCCGCCATTGCGATTGTTGAGATTATTTGTTGTGAGGGGTAAAGGTGTTCTACGAATGGTTGTTTTGAATCGGTCTAGTTCCTCTTGACTGACTATAGTTCTTAGCAGCGTTTACTTTCTCCCGCTCCATCATCAGAGCTCGGTCCACCACTTAGGTGTAGGTGGCCAGTTGGACGACCATCAACCTTCATTGGATTTCTGGATCCAAGCCTCACTCAAACTTTCTTACCTTATCTTCTTCTTTTGCCACCAGGGCTGTGGCATGCCTTGATAAGGCTTCAAATAGAGTGGCGTATTGGGCCACCATCATCTTTCCATGCTTGAGGTGTGGGAACTACTGAATCATTTCTTGCTTGACAGATTTTGGGAAGTACTTTTCCAGGAAAAGCCTTTCAAATTGATCCTAAGTTATCTGAGCTATGGGACGTGAGTCGGTCACCATAAACCACCAATAGTCAACCTCTCCCTCAAATTGGAAAGAGGCTAGGGTTACCTTGTCTCTGTCCCCTGTGACCTCCAAGGTTGTTAGGATTTTCTTTGTTTGTCTTATCCAAGACTCGGCCACTAGAGGGTTAGAATCACTGAAAAATTTTGGTGGTTTTAACTTGTGGAATTTTGCTATCAATTCTGATCTCTCTCTCTCTCTCTCTCTCTCTCTCTCTCTCTTTCGTCTAGACAGGCCTCAAACACCATCAGTGATTGCCCTCAGTAAATTATTTACTGTTAGGTTTACATCTTCAGGGTCTTGTCGTTGCTCAGCATTCCTGGTCCTTCTTGACATTCTACAAGGGTATTAATTTATACTATTATTATTATGTTAGTATTTATTTAATTATTTATTTTGTGTGGACAAGTATTCAATAGGTTCAATTGGAACTGAAATTCTTCATTGCATTAAAAGATCGATTACATGACTGGGAATTACAATTATTACATAACCAAGGGAATTCTCTCACCCCATTACTAATAACTATAAGACTAGGCTTTTACAATGAGATCACAACAAAATTGTTAAGCAACCTAGTTTACTTCTCCTTTAATTCCTCTTAATTGAAGAGCCACGGATAGTGTTGATGCACTTTCCAGGCATACTTCCAGCTCTCATCGTAAAGTCCGTAGCACCTCCAACGGACTAACAGCCTAGGTCCTTCCAATCCCACGTGCTGGCCCAGAATCCTTATAGGAACCTCTTTGTAAGTGAGTGGGTCGTGGAAGTTCACCATCCCATCCGTAGGGATAATCTTTCTAGACGGTGAGGCCGCTAAGAAAATGTCCCGCTGGTGGAAGAAGTTGGTGTAATTGTTGGCTAAGGCTGGGGATAAAGGGTCGACCTCGTATATGGTCCCAGCAAATTCCTGGATGACTCTTACAGGTCCCGTGTATTTGTCGTCCTCCCTTTGATGCTTTCACTCACAAGACATTTTTGGTTCTAGCCTAACATACACCCTAAGTCCAAATGGGAATGCCACTTCCTGCGCCACATTTCCCAAGTCCGCCTTACCTTCTTCGAAGGCATATTCTATGGAGGAGATGGGTTTGACTCCGTGTCGTTCTCTTCTCCTTCAGACTTTTCAAGAGGAAGGACGGCTAAGGGTTCCACAAAGTTTATTTCCACATCAACCTCCTCGTTCACCTCTTCCATCATTTCTTTTTCCGAATCCTCTTCCTTTAGTTCAGACACTCTGAAGTCTCTGCCCTTATTTCTGGATTGCTTAGTAATGGCTTATTTTCTGGCTCAAATTCTGGATCCAAGAGCCAATCATCGTTATGGGGTGGACTCAACATCCTACAGAGAAAATACGACATTATTATACTAAGGTTTTAGATTATAAAATGTTTTTAATTAAAGCATACTAAGAGACGTGTACTTAAGTTTACCCAAGGTCTCAAGGGTTTCTAAACCTAAGCTCTGATACAAACTGTAATGCCCTAACCCTTCATATATCATCGATATTGTTCGCTTTGGGCCACGTCCGCACGGATTTGTTCTTTCCAGTGGGTCACCCATTCCAAAACTACTCCAGCCTAAGCACGCTTAACTGGAGAGTTTTGCTAGGGATCTCACCACTTGGGAAAAGGCCTTGATACTATATAAGGATCTAGATTTTTACTTTTATAGCCCAGGAACTCCCCCTTCATTCTCGATGTGGGACACCGGGACCTTACACATTTGAAGTTTAGAAATGGTGTCTAGAGAGAAAGTGTGTCTGTATATATGAGATTTAGAGAGAGAGAGAGAGAGAGAGAGAGAGAGAGAGAGAGAAATAAGTGAAAAAGTGATCCAAAAAGTGACTTCCTTGGACTAATATATACATAGATTGCTCGAGTGTAGAAATGATCGCTCAAGCGACCAAGCACAACGAAGACACTGCTCAAGTGCAAAAAAGGTCGCTCGAGTGCACAATGCACCCCTCCCAGTAGTTCAGACTTGTAAAAGTTCGCTTAAGCACAAGAATGACCACTCAAGAAAAGAACTCAAACTCCCAGTAGTTTTGCAGATTGCAAAAGACTGCTTGAGCACATGAATGGTCGCTCAAGCAAACAAGCAAATTTCTAGGCAATAACACTTTAAAAGACTAACCTCCAAACCTATTTCAAACTCAACCAAAACTTTGAATAATCAAACCCAACAAACAATAAAATGAAAAGGATTTGAACAAATAATAAGACAAGGGTATTCCAGATCCAAAACAATAAATGGGCCAAGTCTAAACTAGAGTCGTTATCCATAATTCAATTTTGAATTTTTGTTATTCAAAGGTCTACACTCTAAAATAGTTTGTCCATAAGGACAAGTTCCTACAAAATGACCAAACTATCTATATATATATAAATTGTTTCCAAACCCTAACCAAACTAAATCAAAACATTTCATTCTCTCTTTCTTTGCTCTCATCTCTCTCTCTCTCTCTCTCTATCTATCTACTTTTCATGATTATCATTCCTCAATTATCATCGACATTTATTCATCGTCGTCGCATCGTCTTTGATATTATTTTTTCGCTGTCGTCGCTTTAACATTTTTTGTTACGTTTTTTTTCGTCGTCTTCGTCTTCATTTTCTTCGAACAGATTTAGTCAACCGAAAGTACTCCGACGTCGACTTCATTACATTACCTCCTTGCTAGCTTCACTGGTTCGCCTCACCATCGTTTTTTTTGCCAACGAGCTTACACACCTTCGTCGAGCTTTCGTCGCAAGCCAGCTGATCAACCACCCATCAACCACTATCGTCGTCGATATAAGCCTCCGAAGCATCTACATCTGTAACATTCTTCTCACTGTTCGTCGCCGCCATTAGCGGTGGCTTCGATGACAAGTCCAACGTCTTCTGCTCATTCTCTGGTAGATGTGCCTCATCGAAGTCTATCTCAAGTAACAGATTGCAGATCTATTGGGTTTTTGTAACCCTAACTATGTTCTTAGTCTCATCAACAACAAATTTATGTGTATGAGGTCAAAAATGATGATCTATGTGTTTGCAATAGATTTGTGTATATGAGGTCAAACTCTTAAATTCACTTTAAGAACTCGTCAATCTCACTCTCCCCTACTGATACATATGTATATTATTTGTATATTTTCTCAAATAAAAGATAGTAGAGTTGTTGTTTATTTGGTTGTTTAGGGTTTTGAGGTCAGACCAGTGTTGGTAGCTATTTTTCTCTTCTTTTTTTTTTTCATTCCTACAGAGAGAGAGAGAGAGAGAGAGATATTGTTGTTGTTGTTAATGATAATGATGATGACGATAATTGCAATAGATAGATTTTCAATAGATAGAGAATGAAAAGAGAAGTAGAGAGAGAAAATACAAGTTGAGAGAGAAACAGATAGAGAGAGAAAAATTTTAAAATTGTGTGAATTTGAACAGATAGGAAAATATGTTATAAAAATTAAACAGATAAAAAAACGTGAACAGATAGTCAAAAAAATTGAACAAATAGATATAAATTTAAACATATAGTTAAAAAATCAACAGATAAATTAAGCGGTAAAATTAGAAACAAAATGTCCTTCAAAATCAATAAAAGTATTTCTCATCAAACTATTTCATAAAAAGTAAACCTCTCATTAATAAAAAAATAACCACTAAACTTAGGCCTCGTTTGGGAAACGACCGATTTAGCTAAAAAGTTAAAAAGTTATTAAAAAAATCAAAAAGTCAACAACCCATTCCAAAAAGTCAAAGATTCATTTTTCTCTCTACTTTTTACACATCTTTTCGTAAAAAGTCAAAAAGTCATCCCAAACATACTAGTTTTTTTTACATCACATTTTAACTAAAAAGTTAAAAAATTACTTAAAAAAACATATTCCCAAACGAGGCCTTAATATCTTATACCCTTCTTACTTCGAATTTTTTTACAATTTTCTCTAAATTTTATAGAACAGTCCCTCAACATTGTGTATAATTAATATATATCTTTTTAATTTTGTTGAAACAATAATTGCAAAAGTGAAAATAAATAAGGGATATAAATGAAAATTTGGAGAAAGCCAAGGGCGCAAAGTGGGTGAAACCAATAAATTCTCTACATATATAAATTAAATAAATAAAAAAATAGGAAAAAAAAACAAGAAAAATTGAGATCTACATCCACAACGGTCCGATCACACATATATCCACACAACCACTGCACAGCGCTTCTCTTTCATCCTAATCTCGTTTTCAATACAATAAAGCGTAAAGACTACCTAACCCTTTTACCCGAACCCCCAACCCCCTCTCTTTCTCTCTCATTTCAGCCCTTATTTTTCTCTCTCTAAAATCCTCTCTCTCTCTCTCTACCCCCAATGGAACCCTGGTCGTTCGATCCACCGCCACCGCCACCGCCACCGCTACCGCTACCGCTGGCGGTAGAACCACCAGTCCACATAGCTCACGCCGCCAACCCCACTCCCCCCCTTGCCCCAAACAACATCCATAGCCACCCACCTTACGCCGAGGTATACAGAAAAATTTAATTTATATATATATCTATGTATGTGTATAGTTTGTGTGTTTAGAAATGAAATTGGTTGATTTTTGTGTGATTCACAGATGATAACAGCTGCGATAACGGCGTTAAAGGAGAAGAACGGGTCGAGCAGGCAGGCCATAGCGAAGTACATCGAGAAGGCTTACACGAACCTCCCATCGACTCACTCGGCCTTGTTGACTCACCATCTCAAGCGATTGAAGAACAACGGACACCTAGTTATGGTCAAGTACTCTTACATGCTTCCTAGATCTGTTCCTATTTCATCATCTCCTCCTCCTCCTCCTCCTACTACTACTACTACTACTACCACTGTTACTGCTAACGGCAATGACTCTTCTCCTGGGCCCAGAAGAGGGCCTGGGCGTCCTCCCAAGCCCAAGTTTTTGGCCCAGTCCAATCCTGGGGTTGTTGGGCCGGAACCTCTGTTGGTTTCCTCCGGGGTTGTTGATGGGCCTAAAAAGGGCCCAGGGAGGCCGCCTAGGCTGAATAGTGGAGTGGAGGAGTTTGGTGGGCCTGTGGTGGGTAAGAGGGGCCGTGGACGGCCTCCGAGGCCCAAGTCGATATCTGTTTTGATGGGCCAGAATGGGCTGAAGAAGGGACGTGGGCGCCCACCTAGAGCTCGGCCCATTGGGCCGGCTGGGTTGCCACGGCTGAAGAAGGCTGTTTCCGGAATGAAGGCGTCCGGCCGGCCACGTGGGCGGCCGCCGAAGAACACGGTGGGTGGTGCGGCGGGTGGTGGTGGATCGTTGGTTGCCGCCGTTAGTGGTGGAGTGTTGGCAGGGAAGCGGCGGGGTCGACCGCCTAAGGCTGGTGGTGCGGTTAAGAAGCCCAGAAAACTTTCTGGGAAACCTTTGGGCCGGCCCAAGAAGGTAAATATTAGATTAAATTAAATTAAATTAAATTGAGAATACTAATCAAATTTATATAGTATATTTTACAAAAAAAAAACCACAGCCAAAGCCAACCTTTTACCATCTTTCTAAAACAATATCAGTTTTGGTTTTGGCTTTATTGCTAGAAATTAACAATCTTACTAACACTGGATATAGCATGACAGGAATTAAGTTAAATCTTTAAACACCTTTTGCCAAATAAAGCTTTCAGTAGGAGAAATGCAATAATTTGATGTTGTAATTTGCAAATAAATTTGAGATGGGTTGACAAATTGCTTCTAAAAGCCATTTTAATCGACTTTTGAACTAAACTCATGAAGTTGTCAACCGGGTTAGCTCTATTGGCCACTCTGCACACTCTCAACTGAGAGGTCTGCAATTAGGGAAATTCTATAGTATGTAATATTTGGTTATGAGCAAATGTGGTGTTTATTATTACTTGGTTATGACTTGGTTGTAGGTTAGTTATGACTCATTATTATGTTGGTTATAACTTATTGTGATTATTATTTTGGTTATAATAATCGAAAAAATATTTGTTATATTATACCTTAATTAAGTGATGGCTGGTTATGTGATTGTAGGTTAGTTTTGATTTATGTTGGTTATGAATTATTGTGGGATAGAAAGAGTATTTGTTATATTATACCTTTTTGTAATGGTTGGTTATGACTTCTTTTTTAGTTGTGATTAAAAAAGATTTTGTGACATTTGTGGTCACTCCAAAAGGGATGTCTATACTAACATGACCCCTGTAATTAGGAGGTATTTAATTGTTTATTTCTTCCCTATTAAATGGCTATTTATTGTATTTATGTGATATTGGGCTTGCGGACTTGTCTTGACTTTTTTATATAGTTGACTTTTTTATTTGTAAATTGCTTCATACCAATTGACAAAAAAATTGCCTTCGGTTTTGTTGAAAAAGAAGCTTGCTATTTCTTCTTCTTCTTAATTTTTTTTCTCTTTAGATCCCTTTTTTCTGGACTATTTGATTCTTATTGAGTAGCCTCATTTTGGGATATATTAGAATGGATCAATGACTGCAATTCAACAATCGGTGGCATATGAAGATCTCAAGAACAAAATTGCACATTTTGTAAGTTAAATAGTGGTTGCTAGTAACAATATCTTTGAGTTTCACCATGCTTTCCAAATGACTTAAAAGTAGATGACGTGCCATATGTATTTGTATTACTTGTAGCAATCGAGAGTCAAGCAGGCCATCAGCATGGTGAAGCCACACTTAAACAATGAAACTGCTGTGAGTGCAATCGTGGCATTGCAAGAGTTGGAAGAACTAGCAACTATGGATATGAACGCACCACTGAATGTTCAAGTTCAAGTTCAACTGCAAGAACCGCTTCACCAGTATTGACAACAATTGCAGCAAAGACCAATAACCGCACAGCTTGCTTCGTTTTGAGGACTGACATTTGGGAGGAGGAGTGCTTGCAAGGATCTGTGGAGGGAGCGACAGTGCGTTGAAAAGCTAGACGTGATTGATTGATGGTGGAGGTGAAAATTGAATGTGGTGTTTGTGCAACTTTCCTGCTGGCCAAGAATTTGTAATTTGTATTTATAGTTTTATGCTTTTATCTGAGTAGGAATATTTGAATACATTTGAAGTAGCCTTGAATCATATTTCGTGTTTGTGCTAATATGGGTTTTACCCATACTTTTCAAATGTGGAAATTAGTTTCAGCTGAATTCATTACTTTTAACTGGATCTGGGTGAAATTTTAGCTGGAGATTTGGAAAAGTTCCAGGGTTGAACTGTCTTATCAGATTTTTGGGTGCAATTCAAATGCTTTTGTTGTACAGATCGGCTTAGACAGATCAGTACTTTTGCCCTAGGTTATTGTTCTACAAATAGAGATCTGGTGCAACATTTTCATACAAAGTGGTGGTAAATTTGTGTTCTATTGTCTTAGATTCATAGTTTTGAAAATCAAGATGTTACACATTTATTTTGGATCTGTTGAATAATCTCTTACCACCACAGTATTCCTTATCAAATAATCTTATTTGTGATGCTTGAGTTTTCCATTTTGGCCAATGGTTTTATACCCGATTCATTTGATACTCTGCTTTTTGGATAGATTACACTAACCTTGCTACATTGTATTTCTTTTAAGTTTTAATTCATATACCACGTCTATACTATTAAAAGAGCGATGTTATGATGTGATAATTTTGGCTTAGGTCATAATGTAAGTTACATTTAATTTACCTTTATTAAGGGAGCTTCGAGTGTTCTTCCTGAAAGCTCTACTCCTTCCACTTCCCCTTTCATCATGGCTATTCTCTCTCCACTCTTCCCATTATTGAAATTCATTGTCATTGTCATTGTTTGTCGCCACTCCTCCCCTCACTCTCTCTTTCACCGCCCCCTTTTCATTACATTTCTTCTCTCCTCTCCCCTTATTTCTTAAAGTTCATCACCATGGTCCACCACCACTCCTCTTTCTCTTTCTCATCTACGCGGATGCCTTCTTCTTTCATCTCTTATGGATAGGTTGGCTTGGCTGTAGGGATGCAACTTGGGCAGGCTCAATCCGTGCAATTTGAGCTCAGCTTAAATTTTTTTAAGATTTGGACAAAATATTTTCAAATTCGGTATGGATTTGAGTAAAAATTTAAAAGTACGAATTAAATTTGGACGTGCTTAGGCAAAGACGTCGAACAATCCGAAACTCGAATTATATATATAGATATATAAAAATATTAAATATACATATAAATTATTAGTCATTACATGATATTAAAGTAATTTATATTATTAAATTATATTGAATATATATTATATATACAAATAACATAAAATCTTACTTTTTTTTATTTTTTATTTTCACTCATAAATTGTAAGAATTATTATTGTGGCATCTCTTTTACATTATATAAATTATTTGTTTTGATGGTATTAATGATTTTCTATTAAAAAAATTGTAAATAGAGTCAAATTTTAATAATTTAATAATGAGTTGCAAAAAAAAAAAAAATTTGAAATTCATTTACAATTCAGACAATTTAGGCAATTCGGGTTTAACTTGGGTCGAGTTTGCGTAGACAACCTCGAATTACAATTCGGGCTTGGGCGAGCTTGGGCAAGTCTCAGCACAACTTGGGTTGGGCTTGGACAACCTCCCAACCCGACCGAACCCGCCCGAGTTACACCCCTACTTGGCTGTATTAGAATATGAGATATAATCAAACATTTCACCATTTGTTTAAGAATTTTTTAATTTTTTTATGATTAAGTGTTGGAATTAATTTACGCACAGCTCGACTAATTTTGAACTATCGTTCATTATTTGTCTATGAATTGATCCTCGCTTGACACATGGCTCATCAAAATTTGAACGCTGTCTTTTATCTTATGTTGCCACTTGTTTACTCCAACGCACACATATATATCTAGGCATATTTATCAAGGACTACAAGGTTGATAAGTTGAAACTTTGTTTCGTTTGAGCCTAGTTAGAATCTTGAGTTTTATTTAAGGAGATTTGGTTAAAAACCTGAAACGTTTTTTTAGAAAACTCTAACAAATATCATTATTATTAAAATATTAAATTTTAAAATAATATAATTTTTGATTTAAATATTAATTTTTAATAAAATTAGTATTTTTAAAAAAATTTCATCAAGACCTATTAAGTAAGATTCATGTTAATTATGAAATTCTTTAAAATAAATAAATTATTACTGTGAAAATTGATGTAAACATTAACATGCTACTCTGGTAATATTATCTCAAAAAAAATATTTTATTTTGTCCTTACTCAATTATGCGCTGAGATTTAAAAAGCAAAATAAATTGGGTCGTCATTTTCACTAAACAAGGGTCTAACTGAGCGGTTTTAGCTAAAATTTTCTTTATTTTATTTGATACATAAATGAATTTAATTCAATATGGAAAAGAAAAATTAGACTAAAATTAACATTCAGATTGAGAGAGCAAAAGAGAGAAGATATTAACCGAAAAAAAAAAATACTCCATGTTATTAATAAATAAAAAATGCTTGGGGTTTTCAAAGTTAGGGACCCTCATGACTCCTCCAAAATGATGTAAATCAATCATGTGTCTTCCTAAACCAAAATGCTTGGGACTCCATTTTATTTATTTATCTTTTTCTTTTCTTTCTAGACCAATCACAAGTGAGTGAAAATTGTGTTTTTTTAGAAGTTGTCGCATTGTTATTAATAAATTTGGTTAATCAAAACAAAAATTTAATAATAATTCATATAATAATAATTTTATATCCATCCATCTATCTGATTGGACAAAAAAGTCCATCATCCCTTTCAGTTAGGGCATCCAACGTCTGCAACGTCAGTCACCACATTTCATAAATCGGACGAGAGAGAGAGAGAGAGAGAGAGAGAGAGAGAGAATAATCTCTCTTCTTGCTGTTGTTATTATCCTCATGCCTGAGTTACCCTTTTTTATTTTGGTCCCAAATTTTGGATAAAAAGATGACATCAACGTTAACCGAAATGGGTTTTCTAGATAAGTCCTGTTCACACCATTTTTTATACCATTTTGTAAGAAATATTTTATGTAATTGGCATATTACGCAATATGATATGATGTATCCTTTGGAAAATTATTAAATATTCTCAGAATATTACATATTTGTATTTTCTTAATTAATTATCATTCAATATGTTCATCATATTTTTTAATCACCCAATACAATATCACATCTATCCACTTTTTTCACTCATTATAATATTATGGAATATTACGTGTCCATATTCCGAAATTACTGAATAATTACCCATATTTTTTTACTTATTATTTGTCATGTGTTAAAAAGTAAAATTCAATAACTAGTTTTGTATTTAGTTTCAAAGTACTTATTATTGGATGTCGGTCACATTAAATTTTAATCTCATTTGTTAAGATAAACAATTAATAATGAGTACGCACATCATGTTAGCACTTTTATATGATAAACTTATATAAAATATTTTCTCTTATTATGTTATATGTCACTTGTTTATAATATGGACTTAGAGCATACAATGTAAATGGTATAAAATATTATTTAAAAAGATAAAAGGTGTCTCCCTAATTTTATTATTTTGTTGATCACAAGAAAGTTTGCGGGAAATTTCTATCATTTTTTGTGAACCATAAGAAGCAAACCTTTGAAAAGTGAAGGTTAAGTCATTGTCACTAATTTATGAGGGCAGCTGGACAATTCCAGCCATACATTTGCTAGTTCACCAAAACCCATTTCTCATGCCCAAATAAAGTATCTTTTCATTGAAGTCCTCTCTTTTGACCACCCAAAAAATTAAATATAATATAATATCCTAAAATATTTAGGTTACAGCTATTTTAATACTCTATTTTATCTTCAACTCAACAAAGTTGGCCCCAAGAAAAACAAAAATAAAAGCAAAAACAAAAAGTTTTTGAATTAAAACCCAAAATTCCATTACAGAATTAATAATTAACGAAAAGGTATTGAAAATGGTTGAGTGGCACGGAATTTCTTAACTAAATTCCAATAAAATCTATAATAAAATGTTGTGAACTTGAATCATGGGAATCGGTTTCACCGCAAAGAAAGTATGGATAAGACTGTCTTTTTTTATTTTTTTATTTTTATTTATAGTAATTTCCTTTTCTTTTGTTTAAGTAATTGATTGGTAGAGTTACTTTTTACAGCACTGATTCCTACCCCCAGTGGGGGTCGACCCCCAGTGACGTGAGGAGCCCTCACTGGCCAGAAACTGTTTTTTTTTTTTTTTTTTTCTTCCAATCCCACAATGCCATGTGGCACTGGGTGGTAGGAGTGATGAATCACTGGGTGTAGGAAGCATTTTTGTACTTTTTAACTTGTAGATGGAACTTCTACTAGGTTTTTTATAAAGCAAAGTGGACTTTAAGTTGTGTCCAAATTAAAATTAAGGATTTTTTGATAAAATTAACAATTAAATGTTAAAATTTTTATCATTTAAGTTGTTTGATATGTTAAAACATTTAAAATTTTAAATTTAATTAAGATATTTGTTATGCATTAGAAGATGATGTTTGAAATTTATTTATTTTTCTTTCACTCGGCCTGGTTTGGGAACATGTCATTTTAGTAACTTTTTGATTTTTTAGTTAAAATATAAGATAAAAAAAATTAATTTGTTTAGAATGACTTTTTGATTTTTTAGGAAAAGATATACAAAAAGTAGAGATAAAAGAAAATTTTTGATTTTTAGATATAAATTATAGACTTTTTAATTTTTTTAAATAATTTTTTGATTTTTAGATTAAAATAAACACATATCAAACGAGGCAGTATTGTTTTGTTGTGTTAATATATAACACCATGATAGTAGTGGCGATGTGATAGTAAATGTGTTGTGGTTAGAGGAGGAGGCGGCAAAAGTGGGGGTGATAGTGGAAAGATGATTGTAATGAAGAAACGGTAGGAAATAAGGTGGTTGCTGTCTGAAAAGAACGGCTGGAATTACAACAAAGGACAAGAAAATGAAAAGAAATGAGTGAGAAAATGAGCAAAATTGTTTTCGAAATAATTTTCGTATGTGTTTAGTTATTTTGATCTCCTCCACTTATGTTATAATTTTAGAGTACTTCTCATTAAAATAAAATTATTTCGCCATCTTTTTACTTTTATAATATTGGGAGTTTTTTTGATAAATCCACTTTCTAAGAGTTTTATTCCATCAAACTCATATTCTTTTTGACTATTCCATTAGGTCCTATTTGAGATAAGAAAACCAAAATACCCTTTTCATCTACTTATGTTCCATTTAGTTTACATTATTTTCTTATGTTTCAATAAGTCCTATGGGTGACATAATTATCAAAATACCCATAATGTGAATATTCACACCGTCAATGTGAATGTTCATATTGTCAATGTGTAGGGGCCCGGCCCATGTCGATCCTCGTGGGTGCTTGGAAAAATTCGAGTCGGGCCGGGCGGGCCCGGCCTATTGACAATGTGAATATTCACATTAACATGTTAACATTAACATTAATAGGAATGTAAAATTGGCCCGCGTCTCGTGGCGGCTCAAAACCCGCCCGCGGCCCATAGGCAGCTCGGGGCGGGCCCGGTCCGGCCCGTTGACAATGTGAATATTCACATTGACATGTTAACATTCACATTGATAAGAGTATAAAATTGGCCCGCGGCCGGGGGCGGGCTCGGCCCGTTAACAATGTGAATATTCACATTGACATGTTAACATTCACATTAATAGGAGTGTAAAATTAGCCCGTGTCTCGTGGCTGCCTAAAACCCGCCCACGGTCCGTGGGCTGCCCGTGGCGGCCCCAGCCCGGTCTGTTGACAATGTGAATATTCACATTGACATGTTAACATTCACATTGATAAGAGTATAAAATTGGCCAGCGGCCCAGGGCTAGCCCGGCCCGTTGACAATGTGAATATTTATATTGACATGTTAACATTCACATTGATAGGAATGTAAAATTAGCCCGTGTCTCGTGGTTGCCCGAAACTCGCCCACGGCCCGTGGGCGGCCCAGGGTGAGCCTGGCCTTTTTTTGTAATTATTTTTAATTTTTTCTACCAAAATTTTATTATTTTTCATAAAAAAAGACACTAGGCCTAGGCGCGGGCTGGCCCTCGGACCGAGTCTTGAATGGGTCTTAACCGGGTCGATGGGCCGGGCCAAGCTTCAAAGTGATGGCCCAGGCCCTAGCCTAGGGTCTCGGACTAGGCTCGAGCCTGGGCCCAAACGAGCCTTACTTGGGCCGAGTTGGGCCGGCCCACAGGCCAAAAAATTAAGCCAAGACCCTAGCCTTGGCACAAGGGTATTCAGGCTTTGAATGGGCCAATGGATTGAGCCTTGGGTTGGGCCGGTGGGCCTAGGCTTAGCCTCGAGCTTAGGTCGGGCTTGGCCATTTTTTTTTAATTCTTTTTAATTTTTTTTACCAAAATTTTATTATTTTTCACAAAAAAATACATTGCGCCTCAGGTTGGCTGGGCCTCGGATCGAGCCTTGAATGAATCTTAAGAGGGCCGATGGGCCGGGCCGAGCTTCAAAGTGATGACCTAGGCCCTAACCTAGGGTCTCAGACATGCTCGACCCCGGACCCAAACGAGCCTGCCCCGGGTTGTGGACGGGCTTCGAGCAGTCCACGGGTCGCGGGCCAATTCTACATTCCTATCAATGTGCATTTTAACATGTTAATGTGAATATTCACATTGTCAATGGGTCGGGCCGGGCTTACTCTGAGCCGTGGGCAATTTTTGGGCAGCGGACAAATTTTATACTCCTATCAATGTTAATGTTAACATGTCAATGTGAATATTCACATTGTCGCGGGTCTGGCCAAACCCGCCTTGGGCTGCAGTCGGGTTTCGGGCCGCCGACGGGTTGCGGGCCAATTTTACACTCTTATTAATGTGAATGTTAACATGTCAATGTGAATATTCACATTGTCAATGGGCTGGGTCGGGCTCGCTGGCCAATTTTATACTCTTATCAATGTGAATGTTAACATGTCAATGTGAATATTCACATTGTTAAGAGGCTGGGCTGGGCCTGTCCCGGGCCGTCCATGGGCCGTGGATGAGTTTCAAGCAGCCACGAGGCGCGGGCTAATTTTACACTTCTATCAATGTGAATGTTAATATGTCAATGTGAATATTCACATTGTCAACGGGCCGGGTCTACCCCGGGTTGCGGGCGGGCTTTTGGCCGCGCCCATGGGCCGTGAATCAATTTTATACTCTTATCAATGTGAATGTTAACATGTTAATGTGAATATTCACATTGTCAACAACCGAACCGGACATACATGCCATGCGCATACGCCACGGGACATGGGCCAATTTTATATTCCTATTAATGTGAATGTTAACATGTTAATGTGAATATTCACATTGACTTCACATTGTTAACAAGTCAATGTGAATATTCACGGGTTAATTTTACATTCCTACCAATGTAAATTTTAAAATATGAATATTCATATCATAAAATTGCTAACCATTCAAAAAATATTTATAAAGGTATCAAAATTAAATATATGGGCATAAGTGTCCAAGAAAATAGTGTAAATCAAGAAAAAGGATTTCATGGAATAAAACTATACATAATGGGACTAAATAAGTTAAAAAATTCCTTCATGAATTTCTTAAGTTAAAACACTTCTAAATAGGATTTATCAATAATTTTCTCTATAATTTTTCATGTATTTTCCTTTCTCAAAAGGTTAATTTGTGGGCATAAGATGAACATAGTTTTTGTTTGTTTGTTTGTTTATTTATTTATTTATTTTTCCTTAAGGATTGGGAGATTTTATTTGCACGTCACAATTTATTTCAATTTACACAATTATTCAATTAATATATGCACATTTTTTTATTCAATTCACACCATTTAGTCTTCATAATACCTTCAACCTTCAAATTCTAATTCTAATCCTAACTTATTAGCCACCCATTGTTGCCACCTTTCCCCACTTCCTTCGCAACCACCATCTCAGCCTTTGTTAATTTTTTATTTATTTATTTTTTTAAGACTTAAGAGGAGAGATATATGGTATTCATCTTTTATCTACTTTTTCTTGATGGGGGCCACGGTATTGGGAACGGGATTCGTCATATTGAGGCTTAATGAGATGGCGGTGACAGTAACAATAATTCGAGTTTCGCAATAACAGAAGATCGTAATCGACAATGGTGAAATTAAGAAGAAGGATATGTGTACATTTTGTCTTTAATAATAATTTGCTTGAGAGATAGAGGTGTAAGTGAAAAAAAAATTAACAATATAGTGTGCACTGAGAGAAATTATGGGTACAAATAAAACTATCTTGAATTTTATAATTACATGTTATCTTAGACATTGCTAATCAAATCTAATGGCAGAAGAATTTATTGCGTTTGGTAGAATTTTTTAAATATAATTTGAGAGTAGAGTTGTATTTTAAGTTTGTGAGTTTTAAAATTATGATTTGAGTGTGAAAAATTTATTTAGTGAATGAATTTTGAAAAAGAGTTTTAAATTGAGTGAGAAATTTTTGATGTGACATATAATATTTAATACAAAAATTTACAATTCATAACCAAAAATACAACTTAAAATTCTATTTAATCTCATAAAAAATTTTAAAAAATTTGAAAAATATTTTTTTATTGAATATATAAAAATTAACACGTGACAATTGCAAAAAAAAAAAATAAAAAAAAAAAATAATAATTTACACTGTTACGGTCAACAGGCCGAATGACAGGTGAAACGTCCGATTAGCATAAATTCTCTTGCTTTTAACCATATTTTCAAACATGAATATGTAATTAATTTTTAAAAATTTTAAACAAAGACCATGCTCAAATCAAATTCTAAAATTAACGTTCCAGAGTCCCGCTAAACAGAGTTCCACTACACAGAGCCTAATTTCACTACTTCCTAATACACTACTTCCTCTCTCTTTCTGGTGACGTAAATGGATACGACAAAACAAAAATAGCAAAAGTAGAGCTGGAAGTAGCGTTACCGCAACTTGTTAATTCATCAACAGCCCCCACAACTTTCCAACTCAGTTGACACTTTGGATTTTGGGCTCCCAGTCGCCATCCAGTTGGCAAGAGAGTTTGGATAGAGAGAGGGAGAGAGACAGAGTGCAAGTTGGTTCTGTTTTTTCCCACCAATTTAACCTTCTTTTTTCTTTTTCTGAGACCTTGAAATGAAATCCAAAAAAAAAAAAAAAACAACTTTTTTGAAGTAGGGTCATCTTTGTCAAGGTCCCACTCTCCCACTTGCTGGTCTTTGCTCTCTCTGCCTATTCCCTTTTCCAAGCTCTTCCCCTGTGGCTCCCTCCTCTTTTTTCTAATTTAATGACTCTATTCTCTCCTACCTCCTTACAAAGATCCATCTCTCTCTCTCTCTCTCTCTTTACGCCATCCCATACTGTCTGTATCATTTCTTTTTACTCGTGTATTGATTCGTTGTTCTCAATTTGCTTAATCTAATAGTATATTCTTGTGTTCTCTCTTTTGAATTTTTCTTTATTATGTTCATCTTCAAGATTGGGTCTGAGTATTTTCTTCGTCTTCTTTTAAGTTGGGCATATGGGTATTGTTATATATAAACAATCTTTACTGGGTATTGCTTTGAAATGGTTGTGGTGGTTCTTGGATTTTGATGTGTCGTGTTTGGTTGCTTGAACTTTGCACTTTCTGTTGCTGTGATTGAGATTTCAATTTCAAACAATGGAGAGGTTTATGGCTAGTTTTTTTTCTCCTTTAGCATTGAATACTTTAGGTTATTGAAAATAGTATGAAGAACCTTTTAAAGAAACTTCACATCATGTCTAACCAATCTAAAAATTCTCAAGGGTCTGCTTCATCCAAGGGCAATAAATTGAATGATGGGTTAAAAACCCCTGACCCTGAGAGGTTTTCACAGTCTCGTTCCCATCATAATTCTGAGCATAAACCCTTATCTCTTTCAGGATGGTTGAATTCAGTTACAAATAGAAACAATCCTAATCCTAGTCCTAGCACTAGTCCCCCATCATCTTCGAATGCGATGAGAGGGGAGAGAATGGAAACCCTTGATTCAGTTAGTAGTGGTGGATTGGATGCTGTTTTGGAAGCTGCAAGGTGTGATTCAGGTTCTAACAACCCGAAGAATAATCCGGATATAGAGGAATATCAAATACAATTGGCCTTGGAATTGAGTGCAAAGGAGGACCCTGAAGCAGTTCAGATTGAAGCTGTCAAGCAGATCAGTTTGGGATCATGTCCTCCTGAGAATACTCCGGCAGAAGTTGTTGCATATCGATACTGGGTAAGTTTGTGATTCTCAGCTGCCTTGTTGGGTTCAGTTTAGTTGACTTGATTGATGATATTTGTTCCATGCTCAAAATCATGATAGGGTTGTATGAGTGGTTCTCCATGGTTGCATGCTACCATGTCAATGGATGACATTATTAAATTAAGTTTAAATTAATTGTGGTGATTGAGTCAACTTCAATGTCCCGAGACGCAAATAATGTGGTGCCTCTTGATGGAGGGTTTTTAGAGGTGTACTTTAATGCATAAATTAGCTTCAATTTAATTAATTGCTCCGACCTTCAGAAACCAGACATAATTCCAAGGTCAGTTAAGTGGCTAGTTTTTAAGGATGTATGTCATTCCCAAGGCGAAGTTTGAGTTATGCTTGTGCTGATTTTTCAGCCCAGCTATGGTAGTAACACCAATAAAGAAATATGGTTGAAAAAATTTTTAAAAAAAAAAGAAGGCTTAGGACTCAGGAGGAGTTAGTGGTTCTCAGGTTATGGGAAATCATAACTATGAAAAAGTAGATGCATGTGACTCTTTATCCTGAATACCGTATTTGATAGTATAATAATGTCTAGAGTACCCATGAGAATCACTATGTATGACTTCTTCCCACTAGCAGATGGCTGAAAAAAAAACTTTGCTTATTAATCCTTGCAATGCCCAAAATCTAGATATAATGATATACTCTAAGTCATTTTACTTTTCAAGGGGAAAGGAACTTTTCAGAATTGAGTCGTTAAAAGTGCATCGAACACTTGCATTGGGAGTATGTATGAACTGTCAATCTATATGGAGTCGTATTGTAAAAGACAGTCACAAAAATGGAAATAGTTCTTGCATCTCAATGTGTATTCCATTACTTGCTTCTCATTAGTAATTGCACTGATCTTCTTTGATGTTTTACTACTGGGTTTGTTTGTATATTTGTGATCTTATTGTACATTTATATTGGATATAACCATTATTTATTTTTGAAAGAACCGAATGAAGTAAAAAATTTTCTCCTCTGCTGATTTCTCTCTGTCCCTTTGCTTTGCTTCCCAAGAAACATTTTACATTGAATGAATAAAATAGAGTTTGTATAGCTCATTAATCAGTTTGCATAAATTACCCTGGACATTTCTAGGTCATATGATTCAGTGGAGGTCTTACAATACTTGGCTTTGTTGTAACAATATTTCCTTGTCATATGTTTATTCCTTTCTAACCTATCTCATATCGTAGATTTATGTGTGCTTCACAGAATTACAATGCTCTTGGCTATGATGACAAGATATTGGATGGGTTTTACGACCTATATGGCATCTTGACGGAGTCCACTTCATCACGGATGCCATCCCTTGTTGATCTGCAAGGAGTGCCGATGTCAGATAACATCAGCTGGGAAGCAATTATGGTCAATAGGGCTGCTGATGCTAACCTATTAAAACTTGAACAGAAGGCACTAGAGATGGCAGTCAAATCAAGGTCAGAATCTCTAAATGTTGTAGGCAGTGATGTGGTAAGAAAGCTCGCTGCCTTGGTTTCTGACTACATGGGGGGTTCAGTTGGGGATCCAGACACCATGTTGAGAGCATGGAAAAGTCTTAGTTATAGTTTGAAGGCAACACTTGGGAGCATGGTTTTGCCTCTTGGTTCTTTGACAATTGGATTGCCCCGTCATCGTGCATTGTTGTTCAAGGTACTTCACATTCTTTTAGTTATTTAAGTAATTAGAAATTACTAAAAAAACATGCATCTGATGTTTTGTTTGTTATTAGTGAGCCATTTACTGCATCATTTATGTCTCCTAGTGAATGGTAAGAAATTTGTCAATAGACATTGTTATCTTATAGTTTCGTATGAGAGATACAGTCCTTGCACTTTCCTGCTTATGCATTTATACATCTGCAATTTTCTTTTTTTTCATTCACTGTTTTCGAAATTGACAATTGTTTGATAATTCTCTAAATCGGTTAGTTATGATGACCATTGTGGGGAAAAACCTGAGAAACAATTTAGCAAGTGCATAAATACGTTTCCTTCCTGAGCCCTCACTCTTTCCAATGCCTCTTTTGATGAGAAGAAACCAACCTTCTGCCATCTGAGGGGTCAAGGGTCTAAAATGTTTGTTCATCTGATTTAAGTAATTTAGTTATCTGACTCCTATACTTGTACCTCTTCCTTCCAGCCCCTCAATAAGAAAATTGTACAATTTTTTCATCTTCTTCGCAGACTCAAAAGATGTTTGCGCATAAAGACTTTCAGTGAATAAAAACTGTGCTCCTGATAAGTCCTTCCTTTTTAGATTTAAGTGTCTTTCTAAGCTGTGAACTTCTGATCAACCTACTCTTTTTGCTGACAGAGCCAAGCTAACATTGGAAGTTGGTGAATATTGTAGTCCCACAAGACAAATCGCAATATTTCCTCCTTTTTAATTGCTCTTTTTCTCTGCAATGAGATTTTAACTTCAGTTTTATTTTGAGACTATAATGGATTTTGATCGCCTCAAATTGAACCTTACATACTTCTTGAGTTCCCTATTGGTAAATGTGAGCTTTTATTTTATCCAATTAGTTCTTTTAACCATTGCAATGGCTCGTTATTGGCCCTCCAATTTTTCCTGATAGTTTAAGATGAAACCCTCACTAAACCTCCTTGTATCATACTTCATTTTGAAATTCATTTCAGTATTAGGTGATACAAGAAAGCTCTGCCCTTTTCTCTCTGGACTATTGCAGATCACATCCACTTCACTGTCCTTGCATCTGCAATTGGTAATCCAACTGCATTTGCTATTCGCCTTACACAGAAAAAGGTATTCTACTGACAAGAGATAGGGGTATGCATAGCTCTCCTGAGCATGAAGGGGCTTGTGGTAATTTTTGTCTGCCCTTTGAAACCAATAAATTGGAAGTTTCAGATGCTTGACTTTCCATTTAAGGAAATGGAATTTTTACAGTGGCCCAATGCATTGCTTACTCTAAAACTTCCTCACTTTCTTTACAATTCCCTCTTTGGATGCTCTCCACATCTCATTTATAAACTGAAAATTTCCCAAAGGCCAGCTTGTTTTGGCGTTAGAGGGTGGTTTGAACATTAGAAGGTTAGAAATATGTAATGACATTACAGGTTTGTAAGGGGATGTGGGGACGGGGACGGGGATGGGGACGGGGCGGGGGTGGGCCAAATTGCCATCCGTACCCTTGGTTGGGATTAGATTCCTTTTCGTAAAAACTTCCAATTCCTATGACCAAAAAAGTAAAGTTGCCTTTTTTTCACCAGTAATGCAGTGGTCATGGATTTCTTGATGGATGCACTTCATTCCACATGATTTTACAGCTTTTTCTTGCTACATGTTCTTGTATGTTTCTTAGATCCTGCATTTCCTCATTTAACGATCTTTGTTAGTTGTATCTTTTTGTTTTTGGGGTGTTTGTTGTAGACATGAACATTATTTTGAATGGCAATGCAGGTTTTGGCTGACAGTGTGGGCATCCCTTGCCGGTTAGTGAAAGGACAGCAATATACTGGTTCTGATGATGCAGCAATGAATTTTGTAAAGATTGATGATGGAAGGTTATTGCTGTTTATATTTTATTTTATTTTTCCTATTTCTAGCAAGTCAACAAGATGATTAAAGCCTGTAGGGTTGTAACCATCTCGTTGAAGGGCCATGTTTTATTTCTTCAATTTCATTTTGCTTAGCGGGATATAGAATCCTTTTGTGTTATTATGTAGTAAGGCCATTAACACATGAAGTGACTGAAGAACTTCATCAATGATATCTCTAAAATATGAATCTTTGGGCTTTGCCGTGAGCAGATTATATAAATGTCTTTGTGGAGGGAAGGGTACTGGTATTTAGAATTCAAAGATCAACATTTTCGTTTCTATTAACTGTCGATGTAGTTGTTGCAGATGTGTATTTGCTGAAGATCTTTATTGAATGGTCTTGAAGTGGATAATGCGTCTTCAGAGTATATTATTAATCTGTTAGTTTAAACAAATGATAATGGGAATTTCAGGGAGTACATTGTTGATCTAATGGCGGACCCTGGCACGCTGATTCCATCTGATGCAGCAGAATCACATATAGAATACGACGGATCTTTCTTTTCCACTAGTCCTTTGTCCAGAGATGTTGACTCATCTCATTTAGCTTCCTCTAGTAGTGGGTTTGCTAGTTCATTTGAAGACCATTCAGACTCTGGGACATTGGAGAGGAGATACAAGTCTAGAAATCTTACCGTGGCAGGAAATGAATCTGATGACAGAGGTGAATACCTTCCTTCTGCAAATTTAATCATACCAATTAAAGGTGAGGAAGGATGTGAGATGTCAGACGATTTCAGAAATCTGTTTAGTGTAAAGAAAGAGCTGGCTCGGGAAATTCTGAGCAGGCCTATTTATCCTTACATGCATGCAAGATTTCCTTCCTGGACCGAAGGTGTTAGCTCCCCAGATGTACGCAGAATGAAGGTGAAGGATGTTTCACAATACATGATTGATGCGGCCAAAGAAAATCCACAGTTAGCTCAGAAACTTCATGATGTGTTACTTGAAAGTGGTGTTGTTGCTCCTCCAAACTTGTTTAGTGAAATTTGTTCTGAGCAGTTAGATGTCTCAATGGTTGAGGCCAAGCCCCCAACTGAAGGTAAAGAGGAAAACAGAAGGAATGATGAAACCCAAAAAGTTAAGGGTCGTGATGATCTTAATCAACCTCAATTTTTGCCACCTTTGCCTTATCATGGTATGCACTATAAAGGCAGTCTTTGTGGTCAACTGGAGCATCAGCTAGATTTAAGAGAAGTAACCGGAAAACCTGTTTCATCACAACATGAAGTAACTCCCCCAAATTATGTAAAAAATGTTCCTGTTGCAGCTGCCGCTGCAGCAGCGGCAGTTGTTGCATCGTCAATGGTAGTTGCTGTGGCGAAGAATAATGCTGATTCGATCCTTGAACTTCCTGTAGCAGCTGCTGCCACTGCTACAGCTGCAGCTGTGGTAGCCACAACTGCAGCTGTCAGTAAGCAGTGTGAAAACTTGGAGACTCGTGCTCATTTGCCAAGTGGAGCTGCTGTGTTCATTAGCCCAATGGATGGCACAAGTGCTGGAGAAGCAAATGCTGCAGTTTATGAGTCACGAGGTAGTGGTGACAAGGAGCATGATTCTTCAGGGGCAAATTTGGAGGGTGAGAGAGTATCAGATAGATCAGAAGGTAATGATAGAGCAAAATCTGATGTCACACTTGACAATGTTGCAGACTGTGAGATTCCATGGGAGGATATCACCTTGGGTGAGCGTATCGGACTTGGTACTTACCTGTGCTCTATATTGTGTCAATATTTGTACTTCATGTCATATAGCCATTCCTAACTATGTGATGTTGAGTGTTTTCATTTTTAATATAAATTGTTTTGCCTTTTTTATGTTCGCAGGATCATATGGAGAGGTATATCGTGGAGACTGGCATGGAACTGTGAGTTTCTCATGGAAACCTTGATGCTTCCAACTTTAGTTTTTTTTTTTTTTTCTTTCTCCCCCCTCCTTCTGAGTCTTTTGGTAATTTTTGTTTGCTCTATGAGTTCTTACTGTCTCAACTTTGCATTCTTTGGAAAGTAATTATTTAACCTTATTTCCACTCTCTGATTTTTTAGGAGGTTGCTGTCAAGAAATTCCTCGACCAATCTATATGTGGTGAATCCCTTCAAGAAATCAAAAGTGAGGTACAAGCGCTCTCCTGTGACGTATTGTCACCTTCAAAAGCCTCTTGACCAAAGCCTAATATATCTATATTTGGGTGTGTGGACAGGGTTAACTTAAGCAGTTTGCACCTAGTTCAATTTTTCCAGTGCACAAAACTGTTCGATTCATTGAAATGCTCATGTGGAGTTATTATTCTACTAGTTTCTACATTATTAAATAGACACAGGTGTTAGAATTTTTAAGAGCAAAGTGTTTCCTGAGAAATGTAGACGACGACTTTAAGTTGAATACCGACTTTTTTCCATCCTACAACCCACTGAATAACCCTCACCATCCTATAGATTTCTATGTTGATGCTACTTTCATTAACTAATTTTAGTGTGTTGGATATGAATTTGCATAAATGATTTAGCTTGTGGTTTGGCTTGCCAGGTCCGGATCATGAAAAGGCTCAGGCATCCTAATGTTGTTCTTTTCATGGGAGCCGTTACTCGTGCTCCAAATCTCTCAATTATTACTGAATTTCTTCCGAGGTATGTTGAAACCATATATCTTTATTAATTTTTTAACAATAGAATAAAGATTTCTGAAAAAAATGAATTTTACAGCGTTTAATGTTAACTATTTATGTACTTTTATATATTGTTTATCTCTGTCTAAACTATTTATCAGTCTAGGGGAATTGTAGGGGGTTTGTTCATTAGTTTCATGAGATTAAACTAAATGATCAATAGGGCTGCTTTTGATACCTGCCATCGACTGTTAACCAATGTTTTCCCCCCCCCTGATCTCAGCACAATTTCCTGCACCATAACATTAAACCCCTCAAATTTTCTACGTTGACTCCTTTTTTCCGTATTAAGATTCTAGGTTGCTCTCTCAGGGAGAAATTATTCTTTGTATGTTTGAAGATATGTTGTGTTATTATGAAATCTCAATTCACGAATGGCCATAGTCATTAAAGAACTCCCAAATTCAATTTTGATTTTATTAGGATAGTTCAGTTTTTTTTGTGAATCATTCCTGCTTTTAATTTAGAATTTAGAAGTATACTTTATGGTTTGCAGAGGAAGTTTGTATAGGTTGATTCACCGGCCTAACAATCAATTAGATGAACGGAGGCGTTTGAGGATGGCCCTTGATGCTGTATGATATTTACCTTTCATTTGAATATAAATCAGTGATTTTTTTAGTTTACGGGTGACTTCACCGGGAATAATTTGTCTTGCTTAAATAATTGCATTTTCAGGCTCGCGGAATGAATTATTTGCACAACTGCACACCAGTGATAGTTCATCGTGATTTGAAATCTCCAAATCTTCTCGTTGATAGGAATTGGGTTGTGAAGGTGGCTTCTTTATCTCATGGCTGAGAACTTTGGTGAAATATTACAATCTTCTAAAGCTAATCCATTTTTGCTTGGATTTTCTGCCTTCATTAGGTTTGTGATTTTGGGTTATCTCGAATGAAACATAGCACATTTCTTTCTTCAAGGTCAACTGCGGGGACGGTAAGCTGAACGTACTGATTTGTACATGATTTGGTTTGACTTTTGTACTGGATGTTTACATTTTGATCTTACTTTTAGTTCTATGGTTTTCTCTGCCTCGCTGGATTTATTTTACTATTTTATTTTTCCCAGTTTCTAATCTGTCTTTCATATACCGCCAACAATAGGCATTAGGCATGCTTCTTCGGTTCTCTTGTTTCACCTTTATATAAATTTAATTTGGTTTGGTTGATTTCTTGTGTGCGAGTGTCTTTCGGTTGCATATTATCTTGATGCCTTACCTTATGGAATACAGTAATGCTGCGATACTGGAAATCGGCAAATCTTTCTTACATCATTTTATTATCAGCCGTTTTGGTGAAGATACCCCAGTGCTGTTGGTCCTAGTACTCCGGCCTTTGGAGATGATTTGATTACCAACTTTTTTCCTTCAAAAAAGGTTGTTGCTGTGATCTATAGTTAAACATACCTTCAAATTTGCAATATGTTCTTATGAGAAAATTCAGTTGAGATTGATATCTCATTGGCCTAGTTTTTGTGCCTTCTCTTTGAAATTGTGTTGTCATGCTTCATTTTTTTTGCTGTGAAATTTTCTATGCATGTGATTCAAGTGTCTAGTAGGAAAAAGACTTACTGGAAAGAAAAGAAAATTTGTTAGACATTTTTAGGTGTTCAAGGTATTTTTTGTGTCTGGAAATCTGCAGAATGAAAGAAGCATAAAATTCATGAAAATTGACATGCCCAGAATTGGGGCTTTACATGAAAACATATCCATGCAAGATAAAAATTAGCGGTTTATGACTGTTATGTTTAGTCACAGTCAAAATTAGCGGATGGTTTATGACTGTTACATATCCATGCAAGATAAAAATTAGCGGATGTGTGACTAAATTGTACTACTAAAACTCCATGTTATTTTGAAATAAGAAACATGATATAACATTTGTCTATACATGGATGTGTATGCATTTCAAAGAGGTAGCATTTATCTTTGGTCTCCCACTACATTAAAACAATACAATGGACTTGCTCTGTGTTGCTTCAGCATCAATGAAGGTCAATTGGAAGAACAGGAATTTCTCCCTCCTGTAAGATCATACACACCGAATTGACTTGAATGTGTAGTCTGGTGTTTAGTAAATTATATATTTATGGACTTTCATTACAAGGGGGAAAAACTCAGTGCCATTTGATATTTGTTAGGATGCCTAACCCAGGATTAGAGCTTCTTGTTGGGATGCAAAGCATTTGGAGGCAGTTTGGTGGGAGAATGGCTTGGTAAATGGTGTATAGCTTTATATATATTTTTGGGCTCATTTTCTTATAGCTTAAGCTTTTGGGACAATTGGTGAGTTAAGTTGGTATCAGAGCTCGAGTAGTGGAACGTCTTGGGTTCAAGTCGCTCTATTTGAATTTGGTCTTTGTCTCTTCATTGACATTCTTTCTTCTCTCTATGGGACAATTGGTGACTTTACAGTAATATGATATGATGTTTCTATGCAACATTAACTAATTGGATACTCTGAAGGAATGGAAGCTTTCACTGTAATTATTTTGGAGCAGCGGTTTGGTTTCATTAATTTACTTCATTACATGTTGAGTTTTTACGTAAGAAACTTAAATAACAGAACATTTGGGGCACATCAAATACTATTGTTGCATCCTCCAATCTCTTTACTTTTCTTTTTTCCCCTTTCTTTTGTTTATTTAGGGTGTTCTAGTTACGTTCCCTTCTTATGCATGTGTTTATTCATGGATTGGAATGAATTATTTGGCATTAGATAATTACTTTGTTGGTATTTTATGCTATGGTGCTGTACTCTTCTTCAGGCAGAGTGGATGGCGCCGGAAGTTCTGAGAAATGAACCTTCAGATGAAAAGTATGTTTTTCTTGTCCTTTTTCTGCATGGATCATTCCTAGTTTTTAGTTATTTTCTTCTTCTTCTTCTTCTTCTTCTTCTTCTTCTTCTTCTTCTTCTTATTATTATTTATCTTTGTGAATCGTGCACTGATGTCTACTTATTACTTGATGCAATGAAGATGTGATGTTTATAGCTTTGGCGTCATATTATGGGAGCTCTGTACTTTGCAGCAGCCATGGGGGGGAATGAACCCAATGCAAGTTGTTGGTGCTGTTGGTTTTCAGCATCGTCGTCTTGACATACCAGATGACATGGATCCTGCTATTGCAGATATTATTCAGAAATGCTGGCAAACGTGAGTATATTCTGATTTTCAGCCTTCCTGTCACTGTTCTTACGTGTCTTGTGAAATTTTGTTTTTGCTTATGTACCCATTCATTGGCTTAGAGAATTTCACGCTTCTTGCAATTTTGCTTGGCATCATTACTAATTAGAGTAGTAGTAGTTGTTTTTCATTGAAGTAGTAGTTTCCTTTCTCAATTACAAAATGACCACACTATATTTGGGGGAACTCAATTGCTTGTATGGGTGTTTGTGAACTTTTCATTGTTTTTGTTTTCGGAAGTCCAAAAAATTAAAACAAAAACTTTGAAAACGATACCAAAACTGTCTTTATGTCTTGAAACAACCTAGACTTTGAGGGAGATCTTGATCTTTCTATTGAGATCTAAGCTTCCGTGAGAGATCTTTGAGTAGCAAGCAGACAAAGTAGTAGAAGAGGGCATATATCAGTAAAAAAAAAAAAAAGAACAGAAAATAAAAGATAAAAAGACACATACATGATGATGTGCAGTTTCATTGGTATAGTTGTTTTCCTTTCCTCAATTACAAATGAGTAGGCCCACATTATATTTGGGAAATCTCTCTCTCCATCACATGTCTTTGTTTTTACATGTTGCAGTGAGTTGCCTTGCTCTATACTCAACTTTGATTTGGTGAATTAGGGTTTACTAGAAATGCATTTGCAAGTGCAATTGGCCTACTAACATGGACATGCATCTAATGGTTTCTCTTTTTACATTTTAGAGATCCAAAATTGAGGCCTTCATTTGCTGAGATAATGGCTGCTCTGAAGCCTCTACAAAAGACTTTAACCACTGCACAAGTGCCAAAATCACGTGGGCCAATGAGGAGTAGCCAGAAGTCGACCCCATCACACACGCCTTAGAAAGAAGACCCAACAGGCCGAGAAAGAGTCAATGAAGAAGCAAAGCCTAATCAAGACTCTTGGAAACACCTAATAATTAGAGGCAGGTCCTGGATTGCTCTTACAGGGTCATGTAAGAAGAGAGCAGCTATAAGTTCCTGACACCCAATATATACTTCCAGTTTGAGACAAACGCAATTCTTTTGCCACGTTTGCTTCTTTTTTTTTTTTTTGGTTGTATTTTGGGCTTGGCAAAGCAGCCATCCTCGCACTTGTGCATGTGTTGTAAATTTTCGTTAAATTTGTTGTAATTAAGGTCTAATTTTTTATATTTCTTTAGTATCTTCGAGTCATTTTAGGGGACAGCATAAATTGAAAGGGTGAAACAATTAATTGTAGAGCATATGGTCATGCAAGATGTGTTACTGCTGACACTGCAATTTTGTTGTAATGGAGTGCATTAGTGTTTAGATTCTAGGACATATTTGATAAATCAAAATTGGAAAAACGAAATGCAATTGATAATTATGCCTTGTGCCCGGTTCGACTAATTGCAAAGTTTCAATTGATATGCAATTAGTTTTTCCAATTTTCATTTATATGATATTTCCTTTTTTCCTTTTTTGTGGCAAAAATTAAGAATTCCATTCGTTTAGAAAAGCCAGCACACTGAGTTACATGTACAAGATAATACCAAACAAACTTTGTAAGTAAATCAATTAATTTAGAAAAAGAAAGAAGAAAATAAAAAAATCTCCACTTGAAAAAGGAACTTAGCTACAATGTAAAAGAGTATAATTGTTACATTTGTTTCTGTAATGACCAAAACTGTATTATTGCTCCTTCTAACACTACTGGAGGAAAAAAGAAATGCTCATTTTGGTGCCAAACTTGTCTCTCATAATATGACAATAACACTTTAATCCAAAATCACACGAGTAGTTTATTAATTTTATAATTCATGTAAAGTATTTCAAGACCATATTATAAGGACAAATTGTTTCCTATTTTTTTTTTTTCTTCCTTCAAATATGAAAATTTCACTAGTCATTAACGTCAATGGAAGCAACTCAATCCCATAGGGAGGAAGGGGTACTCCTATCTATACCGATGACCAATATTGAGCTCCCAAAGGCCAGCTTTCAATTACTTATTGGGTATATATGTGATAATTTCTTGCTTTTTAAAAATAACTATTTGCATTTAAACTAGGCAGGCAAAACAAAAGCGAACGGTCAGACTAATCAAATTCTCCTGATGAACCAGGCAGAGAAAGAACACTACCAATTTGAATCTGAAAATGCATTTTTAACTAAAATAGTTGTATTATGACTTATTCCCTCGTTAGCATTGATAAGTAAATAATACATTTCTGTGAATCATCATCCATTGTGTTGTTATTGGACTGGGAAAAAAACTGCGTAATTACACCCCCCAGGTAACATTTAAGTACCCCATAAAACAATACATATATATACGAGGTAAAACCAATAGGCAACAACACAAACAAATCATAAAAATAAATCAGACACCTCCAGTGTTATTGATATTCTCCAAGGAAATAACAGCACCTGACCTGGCCTCATCTGATACCGGAGAGTGCGACATTAGAATGTATACCACCCAGAAATGAAGGCATACAAGGTAAACAAAAGACCACAGCCTTGCAGTGGAATTTCTTCTTAGAAACACCGCACCCGCGCAAAAGATAGAGTCCAACTGCCGAACCAATGATCCTAGATGTTGCCGGCCAGATTGCATTCTCTCTTTGAACAACGGCCTCAGCTTTGAGTTGGAGAACTCCCAAATCCCCGATTCGATATCTGTGGCATTCAGCTTTGATTTGTTTTCGTCCAATAACCTTGAAACTGCCTGCAAAAATAATGGAGACAAAAATTTACAAAGGTCTTGTTATTATATGCCCTAGGGGCACATGTTAAGAATGAGTAAAAGATTGTACATTATTTATTACACTTACTTTCATGTAGAATGTACAATTTTTTTTAAGCCTCTTTACATGTAACAAAATCCAATTTATAAATATAGTTAGCAATAGTACAAGTCAAGATGATGCACCTCAATTCTAAGCAAATGTGTGGCTTTCTCAGAAGACAACGCCTCAACCTGATAGAACAAACGGAGTTAGAACGGGGGTGTACTTCATTTGTAATCAACCAACCATTCAATTCTTGTAATTACACAAAACTAAGATTTAGCAGTTAAAACTCTGAATTCATTATTAGTACAGGAAATGATATAGAATATCTGTTTAAGATTTAAGAACCATGGCTGAGGAGAGAAGGAATAAAAGGGGTTGGGAATTAACAAGACTTAATTGAGGGTCAAGGCATACAAATATTATAACATCTTTCATTGAGAATAAATGACGAGTTTCCACCGCTTACTGTTGGAAATAAGCTCTCTCTTGAACCCTAAGAAGATAAATGCCCTTCTCCTTGCAAGAGACTTGGAGTAGTAAAATTACATTTCTCCTTGTCATTTTTGAAGTCTCCATAAATTATGATTCTTCCTCTAAATTTCACTTATGTCATACGTTGGTGAGTGGCCCTAACATATCTACAGTCTTTATACCCTTTTAAGTACTTTTCCACCTTCATGTACTATTCAGATCCTTTTAAACCTTGATTAAAAACTATGCTTGCACATCCTTGTATGCATAATATTCAAAGCAAGTGAATTTGACCTTTAAAAGCAAACAATTTTAAGCTTCCTTACAACTGGAATTCAACTTTCAAATCAAGTCAGTGCATGAAAAACAAACCTGGGCTTGTTTCTGAATCAAATGGTCAGTCAACTGACCAAGCCTCCGTTTTAGCTCAACTTCCACTTCAGTTGGATTCTCTATATCTTTTCGGGTCATTTCAATATTTGTTTCCAGAGTCTTTGCCTGTGTCAAACAAGAAAATGAGGTTTCAGAGATCAAATAAATGTGAATATCTGTTACTAAACAAAAGCGAAACTAATGGTAAATTATTGTAAATGAGACAGTGACCCCATATGGAACTAACTGGGGCTGCGGAGGGATGATAAATCAAAGGGCTCATATAATTTGGTACACCAATTATAGGATGATACATCATTTTGTTCATTTTACCATCACAACATCCACGAGTAAGTTTAATATAGCCAAACTTCATCTGAAAGGTATGTAATTTAAACCTATGTATGTCATTGACTCAAATAACAATGCATTTAAAAAAATCCCATTATTCCTGTTTTTCTCTATCGCACGCCACCATGGTCCATGGCAACACCAATAACTACACCACCAACACCAATATGTCCGCCATCCCATGCTGCCATCACACCTTTCCAACCTCACAACAGTAAAATACGTAAACATCTATAGAAACATTTATACAATACAGTCTTTATACATACCTACCTACTCATACATACCTACTCAAATATATAACTACTGTGACATAATATCATTAAGTTGGAAGAAGAAGGAAGCTCACCTTCTCTTCTAATCGTCCAATTTTCTCAGTTACAAAAGAATACTCTGCCTCAAGTATCTCACGCTCCAATTCAACTCCTTTTGGAGCAACAAACTAAAAAATTTCCAACAGAAAACAAATAATTAGTCAACAAGCTGGATAGGAAGATCCAGTTAATCAAACATGCATCAGACTATAGCTATGAATGACAAGCAGCACCCTTCGTAGCACATGGTTATGCACTGCAATCCTCATAATCACAAAAGATTACTCACTTGGTTTCCAGTATCGTGAATAGTGGAGATTTTCCTCCTGAGTTCTGCAAGAAGCAAAAAAAAGAGTTTTTAGTAATTTATATTGACAACCTAAAATAAGCTGATAAGTAGTTAGTATCCTCACACTGAAAATTTTATGCTCTGCATGTACTCTCAATTGAAAATTTACAATGACATTTAATACAAGATGCATCAATCCAACTGGGATCAACTTCCTAAGGAACAACAACTGGAATCATTAAATGGTAGTGTGCGGCATGGCATTTACATTTGCACATGTGGGTTCTGTTAAAATTTCTTTATTGAACACCTAGATCTCTGAGAAGAATATTTGTTGAAACATATAAATCTAGAAACTATCAACAATAACCAAAAAGGGGAGAACGGTTAAAAAGGGGAAAAGAAAAGGGTTTTTTGAAAAAATTTAAACTTCTAAAGATCCATTGGCATACCTTCATGATTTGCTTCTTTCAAATCAATTTGTTGTCGAAGTTCTGCCACACGATTAACCTAGTCCACAAAAGCAGGAAAAAAAAAATAAGAATCTAATTGATGTGATGAAGAAATTTCATAAGCTCATAGAACAAAGTCGAGATTTTTGGGTTTGGGCTAGGATGGACAAGGCCAAGTAGAATTAAAATAAAAATAACAAACAAGTTATTTGCCAAAGGCAGTTTAACAACTATAACATTTTTCAAAGCTCAATCATCTTCTTTCACTCTACAAATTTCACATCCGAGAAGGCAAAGGTTGAAATTAGAGGAAAATTTGGTTCACAACAGAAACTAGAAAAAAAAAAAAATTGTGAATAATCATACAATTGATCCAACTCTTAAAATTAGAATCTCATCATACCTCTACTTCAAGATTCCATTGTGCAGCAGCAACCAATCGTGCAAGATCAGCATTTGTAGTCTGCAAAATAGTATAAATAGATTAAAATTCGTGCCACCGCACAACCCCAACAAGATAAAAAGAGAAAACAAGTGAAGGGATAAGAATACTGAAAATCAAAGCAGGCGCTCTAATCGCAGCAGGAATACCTCAAGTTTAGCCAGTCTTCCAAGGGCTTCCATTCTAGTATTATTATGTTTTTGCTTCTCCAAATCGACAGCCTCCATCGTTTCCATCATAGTGTTCTGCAGCTCTGAAGCCTGAAGCCAAATTTTTTTTTTTTTTGAAGTTACCATATAATCAATATCAGATACTATATCAGTACTCAGTAATATCGAAACAGAGGTAGCGTCTGCAAACAGGAAGTCTCAGTATCAGATATGGGAAATAAAAAAACAAAGAAACACACTTTCACTATTAACTAGTTAATAAGTGAATTTCTAGTAGTATACGATTAAAATCTAATTCATCTTTGTTCTGGTTCACTAGTGTTACTATGAATCAAAGAAAATTGCGTAGCATGGGAGAACTTATAGCCTAGTGGACTTTTAGAGGTGGTTACAAAAAAATTTATCTTTGTAGGCCATCCTAGATTTTGGGCTCAACTTGCTAGATTTTTTTTTTTTGATAAATAAAGAGTAAAAAAAAAGTTTTATTACAGAAAGCATCAAGATGATGCTAACAAATACAACCAGCACCACAACTATACCTAAACATATAAAGAATCAATCAAATCCACAAAAGAAAACAAATCCAAATCCACTATCTCAAAAACCCAACTAGACAAAACTACCAAAAACTTATTCTTCAAACAGGGCACCAAAATCGTTAACCCTTAGAAAGTCCGCTGATTACACTCCAACCAAACCATCCACATTAAGCACAAAGGCACCAAGAGCCAAGCCTTCCGACGCATCTTCACCACCCGACCCCCCCTCCAACTACACAACACCACCTTCGCAGTCCTTTGCCGCACCCAATTCAGACCAAGCATCGCAAAAATCAAACCCCAAATCTGAAATGTAACACAACAATGAAGAAGAAGATCGCATCCTGACAACTCAAACAACATCAATTGACCAGGATCTGACCACGATGAATCAGATTATCCAAAGTCCAAAATCCGATCATGCACAGCCGTCCACACAAAAATGCCACATTGGATAGCACAGTAGCAACCCACACACCATACTAAGGAAAAGAAACATCCCAGAGTCCCACCTGGGCCTGATAAAAAGATGGCACCGAGAAAATCCCTTTAGCCCCCTTACAACACCACACCAACCCACCCTCCCCCAACCCAAGCCCCTGAAGACCATACAACAAAGCCATAAGATCTACCAACTGGCCAACCTCCCAATCAAACACCACCCTACAAAACCTAACATCCCACACCACCCTTCCATCTATCAAAGTCAAGTAAGAAGCCACCTCCGCATCCTTTTGAGTGGCAAGCGGAAACATCAAAGAAAAACATGGGTTTTATTATTATTATTATTAATTAACTCTTTGAGGGCCATAGTGCAATTACAATTATTTAAAAAATTGAAAGTAATTGGGTTTTGAATTTTACGTTATTTGAGTGTTGCAAACAGAACAACATTTTTACTGATGGTGCAATGTCATGATTACTGATGGTTTCGGAAGATCATACTCGCCGGCGACTGATTTTTCATGGCGATCGATCATTTGAGTTTGAGGAGGGGCAGGAAGATGGCATTGGACGCAGACGTGTTGAGATTGTTGAACGGGGGCAGGGACTTCGTCCGAATATTGATTTGGTTGGTGCTGAGATTAAGTGGGTGGCATCCCAACTGCTTCATCTGTCTCGTAGGGTGGTCAATAAGGTTTTCGAGGGTCGGGTATCCGGGGGTCAACGCAGTGTGGCCTGTTGGCTTCGTCATGGGGAAGAGGGCGACGAGGTTCAGGTTGTGGTCCAGTTGGGGGATTGGTGCAGTCAGATTTTCATCCCTAAATCTTCTTACGGAGATGGGTGGGAGGGGGTTGCTTTGGTTCTAGAAGGTTTTTGGGGAGGGAATGGTTGGGTTTCCAGGGGAAGTCCAAATAACATTGATAAAGTCAGAGCTTGGCTAGACGGTGCGGGGGTAGTAGTGGCGAGGTCTGTTGGTAGGGAGGTGGAAGTTCAGCAGGGGTCTGAACGAGGGTGGGTCTCTTTTTTGGATTCTTGTTTGGTAGGTCGAGTGGGTGTTATGGGAGAGAAGGGTATGGAGGCTCATCGGTTGTTGGCATGGGCAAATCAAGCATGGAAGGTCACCGGTGGAGTCCAAATGAAACCGATTGGAGGCCAATTTGTCATTTTCGCCTTTTCGAACAAAGGTGACGCCATTTGTATTTTGAATAATACATGGGTGGTTGACGGTCGACCACTACATCTTGAATGGTGGTCGCCGGAGGTACTGTATACAAAGGAGCAATCTTTGCCCTTACAGAGTGTTTGGGTACAGGTGTTGGGTCTTCCGATTCACCTTCGAGGGGAGCAAGTGTTTCGAGCAATCGGAGATCGGTGTGAGGGTTTTCTGGCCACCGATGTTGCAACAACGACAATGGAATCGCTGGGTTGTATTCGCTTGAAGGTTCAGGGTTCGGGGCATGGAGTTCCGCTGCGGATTCATGTCAAATGGGGCCCTCAGCGGTACATTCTTCCAGTTTGGTTAGAAGAGGGTCCGGTCATGGAGCGGTGGGTCTCGCCGGATTTTCGTGCTCAGCAACAATCGAATTTTGAAATTCGAGATTCACGGAGATTTGGTCGTCGTGAGTTTAGGCGACAATGGTGGAGACCTGATCTTCAGAACAATACAGTTTGGGTGAGCTCATCTCAGATTTGGTTACCAAAGAGGAGAGATCAGGGGGCTGGGCCTAGTTTGGGTCAAAAGACTCTGGGTATTAATCAAATTATTGGGCCACATTCTAAGTTCTGTGATCAAAAGGGCCAACGGGAGGTTTTGGGGCTGGGTGTTTATAATGGGTTTGGGCCAAAAAATAAAAATACAGAGCAAGTGGGCTTTGAGAGGGCTACTAGTAGTGGTTTTTGGCCCAAAGTGGGAATAGAGGGCCAGTTTCAAATGAAGGGTCCATCTGGGAAGATTGTGGTCCGTTCTTATGGACATACGACGCCAGTGGCCCAGATCTTTGATACACTTCATCAGGGTTTGGGTCTCTCTCAAGTGGGTCGGGTTTTGACCACAACGACAGATCCGAACCTCCGATCAGATGGTGCAGGTGACCCATCGACGTCAGATCCGACCTTTCGAACGGATGGTGGTGACGATTTTGAACTGTCGCAGGTGCCGGACCAGGTGGACGAGGTCAATCGTCTTCAGGTGGGAGCTTTTCTGCCCCGGAATCATGACGATGGGGATCGGAAAGCGATGTCGTTAGCTACGATTCCTTGGGCCGATCAACTGCAGACGGTGGATGAGGTCGGGAACGAACTCTCCTTGGTGGTTTAGCCTGTGGCTATGGCGGGTGATGAGGGGATGTGGCGAGATGGTTCAGACCCAGGTTCTTATGATGGGTTTGGTGAGGATGAGACTCCTTCTGATGCTGCTGTGTCTGAATGGGTCTTGGAAAGGATTTGTGAGGTCAGCCGTTTGTTAGGTGTGTCTTTTGAAGGACATGAGGCAGAGGCAACGCGACTAATTTCAGTGATAGAGGCATCAAAGAGGCTAGGGAGTTCTGGTTCTGGTACGGCCGGAAATTCGTCGTCCAGAGCAAGCCGGAAAGGGACTCGTGAGCTCAAAAATCTGCATTGTTCAATTAATTATGACCATGTGGACAGGATGTCAGGGCGAGAGGTCCGTAAGCCACGAGGGGGGGGCCCTTTTGTTGAAATGAGATTAAAAATTCTGTCATGGAATGTGCGAGGGTTGAACGATAGGGATAAGAGGATGATTGTCCGTACACTGCTGCGGAATGCTAGAGCAGACGTGGTATGTTTACAAGAAACAAAAATGGAGTTAATGGAAGATGAGGTGGTGCGTCAAATTTGGGGTGGTCGTTTTGTGGAATGGATTTCTTTGCATGATGGGTTCAAGAGAGGATTACGCTCTGTTGGGACAACAGATTGTAGTGAGAGGTCGAGTTAGGGGTTTCGGTTTCTTGCTTGTTTAGGTGTGTGGCGATAATTTCCGATGGTTCTGGCGTTTATGGGCGATTCGTTATCTTACGAGCGAAGTGAGTTTTTATTAGAGCTGGAAACGGTTGCATTTCGGTGGTCAGAACCATGGTGTGTGGGGGGGGGGATTTTAATGTGGTCCGAGGGCCGATTGAGAAGGTGGGGCATAGTCGGGTGCACGGTGCAATGCGGGCCTTTTGTACATTTATTGACAATTGTCAACTGATGGATTTACCGCTTCATGGGGGGAGCTTTACTTGGTCTAATGGGTAGCAGATGTCTCGGATTGATAGATTTTTGGTCAGTGGAGATTGGGAGGAACATTTTGCGGGGGTTATGCAGCTTCGTTTGCCTCGTCCAGTTTCGGATCATTGGCCTCTTCTGTTGGATAGTGGAGGTTTACATGGCGGGCCTACGCCATTCTGTTTTGAGAACATGTGGTTACAATCTGCTAGCTTCATTGACATGGTCCAGAAGTGGTGGCAGAGTTACGTGGTGTTTGGCTCACCAAGAGGTAGGCTGGCTAAAAAACTAAAACTTCTTTAAGTTGACTTGAAACAGTGGAACAAAGAGTCGTTTGGTCGCCTAGAGACGCAGAAAGCGGAAGTATTGGGGATTTTGCAGTTGTTTGATGAGTTGGAGTTGAATGGGGGATTGAGGGAAGCAGATCTTGCTAAAAGGGAGGCGGCTAGGCAAGATTTTGTTCGTCTAGCTCGTATGGAGGAGGTGTGTTTCCGTCAGAAATCTAGATGTTTATGGTTAAAGGAGGGGGACCGTAACACAAAATTCTTTCATCGTATGGCGGGTGAACCAAATTGTTAGATTGCGAATAGCTGGGATTGACTTGACCACTGATACAGACATTAGAGAGGGTATAGTGGGTTTTTATCAGGCTCTGTCTAGTCAGCAAGAAGAACAGTGGAGGCTAGGGTTAGATGGGGTGCTTTTTGACACTATTGACGGGGGGGATTGGGAGGCTCTAGAGATGGATTTCTCCGAAGAGGAGGTTATGGGGGCTTTGAAGGCTATGAGTGGGGACAAGGCTCCAGGCCCAGATGGGTTCACGATGGCTTTCTTTTAGCACTGTTGGTAGGTAATTAGGCAAGATGTGATGGCCGTTTTTCAAGCTTTCTCTAGTTCAGGGCAATTTGAGAAGAGTCTCAATGCGACTTTTGTGGCTTTGATTCCTAAAAAAGGGAGGGCTGAGGATATTCGGGATTTTAGGCCTATTAGCTTACTTGGGAGCATGTATAAGCTGTTAGCTAAAGTTTTGGCTAATAGGCTGCGCGGTGTGTTGCCAACAGTGGTGTCTGAAGCTCAAAATGCATTTATCGGGGGTCGTCAAATTTTGGATGCCGTATTAGTAGCTAATGAATGTGTTGATTCGAGGCTTCGGCAGGGGCGTCCCGGGGTGATATGTAAGTTAGATATTGAGAAGGCTTATGATAGTGTTAATTGGGAGTTCCTTTTCTACGTTATGAGGCGGATGGGTTTTTGGGAGAAATGGTGTCGGTGGATGAAGTTCTGTATTTCTACGGTTCAGCTATCTGTATTGGTGAATGGTACACCGGCGGGTTTCTTTTCTACTTCTCGTGGTCTTAGACAGGGAGATCCCATGTCACCATTGTTGTTCCTCTTAGTAATGGAGGCCTTTACTAGATTGTTGGGTCAAGCGGTAGCTGAAGGCTTGTTGAAGGGCTTTTCAGTGGGTTCTTTGGCCGGAGGTGTGGTGGGTGTTTCGCATCTTTTGTATGCTGATGATGCTTTGGTCTTTTATGATCCGCGTCCGGAGCAGTTGGGCTATTTGCGGTGTGTTTTGGTGTGTTTTGAGGCGGTCTCGGGCTTGAGAGTGAATTTGAGTAAGTCTGAGTTAATCCCAGTAGGGGAGGTTGATAGAGTCCCCTTGTTAGCAGCTATTTGGGTTGCAAGGTGTCAGCTTTACCAGTTTCTTATTTAGGTTTGCTGTTGGGTGCTACTTTTAAGTCGATTGGGGTGTGGAATGGTGTGGTGGAGAGAGTGCAGCGACGGCTGGTTGGTTAGAAGAAGCAATATTTGTCTATAGGGGGGCGTTTAACTTTGATTCAGAGTGTGCTGAGTAGTATTCCGACTTACTTTATGTCGGTACAGGTTATTCCGGTTTCGGTGGCTTGACGTTTGGAGAAGCTTCAGAGAGATTTTCTGTGGGGGAGTGGAGAGGAGGTTTTCCGCTATCATTTGGTGGGATGGGACCGGATTTGTTGTCCAAAGAACGCGGGTGGTTTGGGGATCCGGAGTTTGGTTACTTTTAATCGAGCTTTATTGGGAAAATGGTTTTGGCGTTTTGCGTGGGAACGAGATTGCCTTTGGCGAAGGGTGATTGCTGCCTAATTTGGGGTGGATACTGGGGATTGGAGGACCGGAAAGGTTACAAGCATTCATGGTCGGGGCTTGTGGAAAGGGATTGGGTATGGAAGGGATGAGTTTTGGACTCGGGTGCATTTCTGAGTGGGAAATGGGGAATGGGTTAGGTTTTGGAGTGATAAATGGTGTGGGGAGGTGTTGTTGGAAGTTCGTTTCCCTTTGATTTTTGGCATTGCGGCGGAGCCAGAGGTGACTATGGCGAATTGCTTGAGGAAGGGGGAGGTGGTAGTCTGGGATGTCCGTCTGCGGCGGCCAGTTCAGGATTGGGAGGCTACTCAATTGGAGGAGATGTTGGGGTTCTTATATGGTTTGAGTCCCGTTGGGCGAGGGGAGGATAGGGTGGTGTGGACAATGTTGGGTACAAAAGGTCTCTTTACAGTGTCATCCTTTTTTCGGAGTCTGGTAGGGGGGGCGACTACGTTGTTCCCTTGGTGGAGCATTTGGGTTCCGGGTGTTCCATCTAAGGTAGTGTTCTTTTTGTGGACGGCTGCTTTGAGTCGGAATCTCACTATTGACAATCTGGTTCGTCGAGGTCTTGTCTTAGTGAATCGATGCTGTATGTGTTGTACGAATGCAGAGTCGGTGGATCATTTATTTTTTCATTGTGATGTTGCATCTCGTCTATGGGGGCTGGTATGTTCTTCGTTTGGGATTGTTTGGGTGCAGCCCAAGGGGGTGTTAGAGATGTTATGGGCTTGGCGAGGTGCTCGTGTTGGTCGTCGACGGCGGCGGATTTGGTCCGTCGTGCCTTGTTGTTTGATGTGGTTGATTTGGTTGGAGAGGAATCAGCAGACATTCCTTGAGATTTCTCATTCGGTGTCTTGGCTTCAGAATCGTTTGTTGCTAACTTTATGCACTTGGATGGAGTCACGGGCCGATCCAAATTTATTTGTTTTCATAGATTTTTTGGTTAAAATTATTGGTTAGGAGTTCTATTTCATTGTATTCTTCGCATCTTCTCGATGTTTTTCTAATAAAATAATTCTACTTATCAAAAAAAAATTATTTAGTGATTCAATTGTAATTAACTGGAAGTCTCAATCCTTGCAAGATAAGGAATAAGGAAGCAATTGAATACACCTTATAGAGGCCCAACAAGCCCACATGGGAAAAGGTCAAGTGCTTATAGAAGTGCTAGGCCAGCTAGCCAAGGTGGGGGTGACATACTCATACTGATTCTTCAACCATTTTGAGAGTAGGAAAAGATAATAGGATCCCACTATCCTCCTTTGGCTCAAAATCCCAAAGGATAGTGGATTGAAGTGTCCTACACAAAATACAAGAAAATTCAAAGCTTCTTCTAGTTTATCACATGCAAGTGTTTTAGAATATCAAATCCTTAAATTTTGAAGTAAATATGTGCAAGCCTTCATCGTTCAATTGCAAGTTTGAAATTATATTGCAATTTGGTATGCAACCGAAGCCACACAAGTATAATTCACTTTATACTTCAACTAGAATTATGAATACATGAGTTAAGATATGAATATATAAATTTTATATGCTTCAACACGATTTTCAAAGCCAAAAACAAAAGTCTCATGAAATGAAGTGGGCAAAATAGAATAGTTGTGGTCACCTACCACAGGTGTTTGACAAGCATCTCCCACTCACACATGTTAGGTAGGGCCACAAACTAGTCCCCTCTCAATCTTGCATTCTCATCATACAGAAAATAGAGCGTGTACCTACCTAGAAATCTTAAGATAATAGTTCTATATGTTTGACAATACAAGATCACTCATCTCTTGCAAGTGGGAGATGTTAGTTAGACACCCATGTGGCAGAAAACTATCCTCCTTTACCTACACTCCATTTCAAGAGCCTTTAGTCCCATCACAACTATTTGCATGTCTCTTCTCTTTTTGGGTCAAATGCCATCATCCTTGCATGATGTTTTTGTCTTATTATATTAGCCTTTTAGAGACAATGAGGTCTTTTACCTGTACACCAATAAAGGTGAATGGAAAGTGTGCAAGAGAGATGTATGTAGGAAGAAGAGAGTTTAGCTAGGAAAAGTAAGAGCCTTACCCTAGTGTACTTCTCCCTCTTGGTCTCTTTCTAAGGCCACCATTTAGGTGCAAAGTGAGGTTTTAGTAGTTTCACCATTGAAGAGTTGGTGTTGGGTTGTATGCGTGAAGGCTCATAATCAAGCAAAACAATTTTTGTAAGTATTCATTCCTTATTTCATAGGTTAATTAGCATAGGGATGAATACCATGACATTCATGTAAATGTAATATGAAATATGTTTGTTTTATAGAACCCATACGGACCCAGGACCACAAATTACATTATTAAATATTGTAAACTGTAATTAGATGTTAGTCAATGTTGTTTACTCAGATATTTCCATGGATTTAGTGGCTTTTTTTCTTTTCTTTTTTTTCTGCAGAAGCTCAATGTTACAAAGAGTAATTAGAGCAAACAAGACATGGTTCCATCAACGCTGTTACTGACCAAAATAATGACAATGAAAAGATGATGATATCAGCAAAAACTGTAAAGTACTACCTACCTCTTGTGCTTGCTGTTTGGCCCGTTCTTCAAGTATTTTCTCTAAGCTCTGTTTCTCCCCCTCCAATCTAGCAACCATATTTTCTCGCTCTTTGATAGCCTCTATGGCCCTTGCTGCTGCTTTCTCAACTAGGATCTGCGCCGCCCTCCTTTTCCTTTCTTCCCTTTCGCGTTCACTTTCTGAATCAGACGTGGATGTTGACTCTGTCTCTGAATCAGACCCTCTATTGCTTATTGAAGGAGAATCCCTCTTCAGAGTAGGCGACCTCCTCGGCCCTGCACTGCGTTCATTAATTCCCCCAATAGAACTCCTGAATCTGTTGTGATCATCATTGCCATTTCCCATCTTCAAATCAGAAACCCCATCAGCAGTCTCTGATGCCATTTCCACCAGAGAGTCCCTATCCGTAGACTCTGGAACTGTGTCCACAGAAGTAACCTCCTTTGAGTGCAAATGACCCATATCCCCATGTGTTTCTTCTGACACACCATTTCTTTCTTCATTTGCCTTGTACTTATTCTCCACAACAAGGCTCGGACTTGCATCCTTCCGATCCAATTCTCTTACTTCTGATTCATTACCACCACTTCCCAATTCAGCTCTAGAAATTCCCTGAACAATCCTAGAATCTTCTCCATCTCTCCGCCTCCCACCATTTACTTTATTTTCAGACAAAACACCTGGTTTTTTCAATGTCCTCAAACCACCATTCTTGCCCTTCTGGTTCCTCTTCCCCTCCAATGCTGACAAATTCGAACCCCACCTGCCCTGCGTCTGACCATCTTTCCGCAACCCGTGAATCCCAGTCACTCCATTACCGCGAGTCACAACCGGAGATGTTGGCTGGCCCGGTGCACTAAGTAGTTGGGTCCAATCACTGTCGGTAAGCCCAGACTTAGGAGGAGGGTTTACAGCCAATGCCCCAACTTCCTCAACCCTATCTCGATTAACACTAATTTTATTACTACTAATTTCAATTGAATTACGATCATTACGAGATTTGCCAATTAAATCATTCGTTTCTGTAGTTTTATCCTTATTCTTCTTCTTCTTCAGCTGATCCTTCAATGGCACTACTTCAGTGCTTTTCCTTGAGGTCTCAATACTCAAATCATCAGATCGAGGCTTGTCGTTTTTCCCTAATGACTCCGCCGCTTGATGATCGATCTAAATAATATAATCATCGAAAAAACTTGTTTCAAGATCTTAAACAAATAAAAATAAAATAAGAATCTATTCTAAATCATAATAACCAGCAACGTTAAATTGAACGAGCAGAGAGAAGAGATGCGCTCTGATTGGTTGCCGAGGAAAAAAAAGCATTAAAGTTTTCTGGGCAACCAAACGGAGCATGACTTGCCTGTTGGAGGAGGGTTTCAGCGACTTTGAGTTTGGAGGAGATCCAACCGGCCATGGCTGTACGATTGAGGTGCGTTTGGATCGGGATCAGTGGCGCATGCTAGCGGAATGCTCGTTGTTGGTTTCGAATGAATTCTTCAGTTTTGCAGGTGAGCGAGAGAGAGAGAGAGAGAGAGGGGGGGGGGGGGGGGGGAACAAAAATGTAGATGGAGAGGAGAAGAGAAATTGAGAACTGAATAAATGCTAAAGTAACAGGGAGAGGAGTGGAGATTGGTTATTACAGACGGTTTAAAGACCGTGTTTGTTTGTTGGGTAGACACGAAGGTTGCGTTTGACAGAGTTTTATAATTATGATTTGAGAGTATGAGTTGTATTTAAGTTTGTAGGGTTTGAAATTATGATTTAAGTATAGAAAATTTGTTTGGTAAAGAGTTTTGATTTGAGTGGAGAATTATTGATATGACATTTGATATTTGATATAAAAATTTACAGCTCATAACTAAATATATAACTCAAAATTATTTTAATGCACATAAAAAATTTTAAAAATTTCAGAAACTATTTTTTTCGATTATATAAAAATTAATATATCAATTACAAAAAAAAAAAATTCACTATTGCGGTCAACCGGCCGGACGACCGGCTGGACGTCCGGTTAGGCAAAATTTACAAAAAAAAAAAAATCTGAAAAGCGCGGCTTGTACAGACTTCTCTGTAGAGTTTTGGAAACGTGTTTCCAAATTACGTTCCAAACACCATATTCAAAATTCGGTGTAGAATCACATTTTAAAAATATAACCAAACAGAACCTAAGTTTAGCGGGCTCAACCTGAGCAATCCGAGTTCAGGTCGAATTTTTTAGGGTTTGGACAAAATATTTTTAAATTTGGTATAGATTTGAGCAAAAATTCAAAAGTCCAAATTAAATTTGGGTGGACTTGGGCAAAGACATCAAATAACTCGAGCAATCCGAAACTCGAATTATACATGTATAGATATATAAAAATATTAAATATACATATAAATTATTAGCCATTACGTGATATTAAAGTAATTTATATTATTAAATCATTTTAAATATATATTATATATAAAAATAACATAAAATCTTACTTTTTTCTTTTTATTTTTACTCATAAATTGTAAGGACTACTATAGTGGTATCTCTCTTACATTATATAAATTATTTGTTTTGATGGTATTAATGATTTTCTGTAAAATAAAAAAAAAAAATTGTGAATAGAGTCAAATTTTAATAATTTAATAATGTAGCTACAAAAAAAAAATTGAAATTCATTTACAATTTGGGCAATTCGGGTTTAACTCGGGTCGGACTTGGACAGATAACCTCGGGTTACAATTCGGACTTAGGCGAACTTGGGCAAATCGCAGTATAACTTGGGCTATGCTTGGACGACCTTCTAATCGAACCAAACCCGCTCGAGTTGCACTCCAAGTACACACTCTCGAAGGGGAAATTATTTAATAATTCTGGAATACTACGTCGTCATACTTTAAGTTAATTATCAATTACTTAATCTTTATGTTGTTCTCTACTTTCAATATAAATCGTGAACCCCTACCTCTCTCTACCAATCAAAATCTTATGGAATACCATGTGTCCATACTCTGAAAATAGTGAATGATCACCTGTCTCGAAGTATGTAATATATACATCTTATGACTAATATATATATACATAATATAATTTTATATTTTTTGAATCATAATTAAAAAAAAATTATAGTCAAACATAAAAAAAATTATAACTAAATATCTTAAAATAATATATGCTGAATTTTTTGAATTTTAAAGGTTAAAAATGTAATTAGAGCGTGCCAGTAATGATCAATAAGTCCTTACAGAAATAGTAAATGCCAACCATTTAATCAAACAATTGTTTTGAAGTTCTTTTAGTCTCAATGAAAATGATTTTTTACTAGTGACTTATTTTAGGAGAAAATTCAAAAGCATTAATCAAAAAGTAAAAGATGGAGGGAGAGAACAGTATCAGAATTCAAATTTCATTAAATAAACAAATATTTATAATAGTATCTTCACACTTCCACAGTTTCAAAAGGGATTACAACAATGACCAGACTAACTTAGAGCTACTTCTAAGAAACTAAAATATAGTGCGAGAAAGTAAATAACTGGGAAAGTAAATTACTGGGAAAATAAAGAATTGGAAGAGTAAAGTAAAATAAACTGGTTTCTAAATGTGGTTCCGGTCCTATAAATGTAGCCATCAATGGTTATTTATAAGGAAAAAAAAACTTTCAGCAATAACTACCCAATAACTACCTAAAACTACTCACTCTTCCACCTTCATTCTTTCAATGCCACATATCTTTCCATGTCTTCCACTAAGTCACTTTGTTCATCATATTCTTTACATGTGCTTTAACTTTTTCCACCTTGTCTTCCATGTTCCACCATACAAGACCATTAACTTTGTAACTTCTCTTAACTCCTGATGAATCAAAAAAATGTCACGTGTCTTACAATAATAATAATAGTAATAATAATAATAATATTATTTATGGTGTCAACATTACCTCCCACGACTCTTTAAAAATGATGTTTATTTGAATTTTTGAAAAGCCGAACCAAGCACAGAACTGATATGAGTAATAAAGTGCTTTGAATACCACAATAGCATCAAAGAAGTGCTTTGAAGGGACACTATACTAAAGGCATATGCTTCGAAGTCAATATGAGTGCTTCAAAGTGATTAATTCAAATCAAGAAGTACCAAGTTGATTTGGACACAATACATACTAATCATGTTTGGTATGAGTCATAAGTAGAAGTTTTGTACTTTCTTAGGTGGCAAGTTCAAAATTTCAACACACTAATTTGTAATCAATGAATGTATGCACTCACTGTATATGGTGTCCAAAAATCATGACTAATATTTCAATAACATGGTAACACTACTATGTTCACTATAAAAAAACCTATTCGAAACGCTTTCGGAATCCTTCAAAGCTTTTCTGGCACCCTTCGAAGCTTACTAGAAGGTTCATTATAAAGAATGACATGTTAAAGCCTCATTAGAGCTACTTTGAAGCTAATTCAAAATGCTTGGAAGCCACTCCGAAATGATTCAAAGTTTACTGCCATGTAAAAGTAGCAAATGTCTCACTTGACAGTAGCCAATATCAAGGTAAAAAATTATAAGACATCTCGAATTCTTGAAGAGTTGTAATTCAAATGATGAAAGCCATCGTCTAAAGGTATTACTAGAGGGCCAAAATCATTCTTCGAAGGTTGAAGGTATCGACAAATGACTAATTACATCCTTAGAAATACTCAGCAAAACTTCGAAGGTTCACAACCACCATTATTTTTTTCTTTGAAGTTGTTGACGCAAGATGGAGTGTTTCGAAACTAAAAAATTATGGCAAAAAGGACTTTCGAAGCACACACGTTGACCAACAACAAAGCCAAACTGATAGTTGTTTACATATCCACTTCGAAGACAATCTGGAGTATAAAAATGTCATGTCTAATACATAGCAAAAACTAGCTTTTTGTTAAGAATGATGTTTTTCACTTTGCATGGTAGAAAACAACAAACATGTGAACTTATTGTGTTTTCTACATAGCTTCTTCTTCCTTAGCCAACTATAAATTTGTATTAGCCACTATTTCATATATAACCATGAAAATAGCCAAGACCATTGTTATTGGTCATTTCCATGCTTCTCATTGTGAAAATATAAGAAAAAACTCAACAAATATATTTTCTAGATTTTGATATTTTGTTAACCATTTCATCAAAATTTTTGATGTGAACCACAAATCCAAAATGGATTTTAAACAATGAAGATAGTGGTATATGGTGGTTTTGGAAATTCAAATATTTTAAGATTTTTCACATCATTAAAAATTTTAAATCCATTAATTGTGGGTTGCTCATCATTTTTAACCAAACTTGGTTTAAAAACATGCCTCCTATCAAGCTTTTCATAACTTGGCTCTCTACAAATGGATGTATGAACCCCCCAAGCCATATATGGAACATCATTCTTAGCCATGTTTGACTCAAAAACATGCTCTTTCATTATTTTAATTTCATAAGTTGGCTCTTCAAAAATGGGTTTTTTAACTCTTGAGCCATTGATGAAATTAACTCTTTCTTTTTCCCATTTTCAACAATGAAACTTCTGAAAAAATTCACTAATTCTAGCCATTAAAGCCTCGGTTAAAGACTTGGTAGTGAGAGTTGACAACTCATTATTCTATTGGTGAATTTTCTTATCAAGTTCATGAATTTATCCAATTAAATCGCGTCTTTTTTCTTAATAGATGGAAGTTTGTTTCATAAAAAAAATGGATCTCTTCTTGAAGATCCAAATTTTTTTGTTTATGCCAAAAGATTTCATCTAAGCTATTTGGAATGGACAAATCCAATTTATTTTTCATTTCTTACACTTGATGTCTCACTGGGCGTGCCAAAAATATATGTTGACTTTTTTGACTTTCGAAGGTTAAAAATGCAATTGGAGTGTGCTAGCAAGGATCAATAAGTCCTTACAGAAATAGTAGATTCCAACCAATTAATCAGACAATTGCTTCGAAATTCTTTTAGGCTCAATGAATAGGACTTTTACAGGTGACTTGTTTTAGGAGAAAATTTAGAAGCATTAATAAAAAAGTAAAAAAATGAGGGAGAGAATAATGCCATAATTTATATTTCATTAAGTAAACAAATGTTTACAACAGTACCTTCACAATTCCACAACTTCGAAGGGGATTATAGCAACGAACAGACTAACCTAGAATTACTCCTAAGAAACTGAACTGCTGTGCGGGAAAGTAAAGAACTGAAAAGTAAATGACTGGGAAAGTAAAGAACTGGAAAAGTAAAGTAAAATAAATTGGTTTCTGGATCTGGTTTTGGTCTTGTAAATGTAGCCATCAATAGCTAGTTATAGGGAAAAACTTCCAGCAATAACTATCCAATAACCACCTAAAACTACTCCCTTTCTACCTTTATCCCCACAATGCCACATATCTCTCCATGTCTTCCACTAAGTCATTTTGTCCATCATATTCTTCACATGTGCTTTAACTTCTTCCACTTTGTCTTCCATGTTCCACCATACAAGACCACTAACTTTGTAACTTCTTTTAACTCATGAATTAAAAAAATATATTAATATAATTAAAGATGCATGTAATATGTGGGGGTGTTTAATAAAATTTTCTTGGTTTGATACAGAAACATAGATTACGATTACGGGCTAGTTGGCGGTGGGCGTGAAATCCATACTACGACCGATCGACAAATGGTATTCCCAATCCAAGGCCCTACGATCCAGCCAGCCCAAGCTCTTACCAGCTTGGGCCATTATATTATTTGAATCCAAAAATTATCTCAGTACGCCAATTTAAATTTTTAATTTTTAATTCCTATTATACTTAATATGAATTTACTAATAAAGATATTGCATATTAAATATTAAAATAAAATATATTTTTTTCTCATGGTACACCCTAGTCAATTATACATCTTCTTATTCAAATATCTTAATCTTCTTCTTCAAGTTCTAATTATTTTATTTTTTTCTCTTCTTCTTTTTCACTCTAAAATTTCAATCCACTCCATCAAAACATACCATTATTATTAAGATCATTATTTTTTATTATATTATTAGTTGCACTTAAAAAACCCGTAAGTGAAAGTCTATAGTACATTTTGTTCAAAAAATGTACGGTACATAGAAAATCAATGGCTAAGATTGAGCCACGTCATTAAAAGTGACCTGTTAAACAGGTCCCTTTTTATAGTTATGAGCCAAAATCATATATCTTCATAACTATAATCAAATTGATCATGACTTAGTCATAACCACATCTCATAACCAACACTATTTTGTTCATAATTAATATCACATATTTCATAACCAACACCACTTTGATCATAACAAATATCACATATCTCATAACCATTGATCACATATCTCATAACTACTACCCACATGAATCATAACCACATCGCATAACCAACTCCTTTGAGTCATAATCAACATCAGATATCTCATAACCACGAGTCACATATTTTATGACTAACACCTTTTTGTCATAACCAATATCACATATCTCATAACCACTAGTCACATATCTCATAACTAACACCTTTTTACTCATAACTACACCACTTTGATCATAACCAATATCACATATCTCATAACTAGTGATCACATATTTCATAACTACTACCCACATGAATCATAACCACATCTCATAACCAACTTCTTTGAGTCATAACCAATATCACATATCTCATAATTACTAGTCATATAACCAATATCTTAATCTCATAACCATTACCCACATATCTAATAACCACTAACACATATAGCATAACCAAACACCCTTTGACACCACTTTGCTCATAACCATTACCCACATATCTCATAACCATTACTCACATATCTCATAACCAACATCACATAGATCATAACCACTAATCACATATCTCATAACCACACCACTTTGATCATAACCAATATTACATATCTCCTAACTACTAATCATATATCTCATAACCAAACACCCTTTGACTTATAACTACACCACTCTGCTCATAACCAAAATCACATATTTCATAATCACTAATCATATATCTCATTACCTTTACCCACATATGTCATAACCACATCTCATAACCAACACCCTTTGTTTCATAACCAACATCACATATCTCATAACCACTAATCACATATCTCATAACCACTACCCATATATAGGGGTGTAAATTTGGCCCACAAGCTCGCGACACACCCCAAGTCTGCTCACGCCCTGCGTAGGCCTAACCAGGTCCGAGCCTAAGCCCAACCTAAGACCTTGGGCCATGTGTTTTAGAGCCCAGCCCGGTCCTGGTGTGTTATGGAGTGTGACCCATCTCGCGAGCTCGGCACAAAATTTTCTTCCCCATTTGGCTCGACTTGACCCCAACGGCTCCCTGTTCTCCCTGTCAATGCAATGGTCAAAAATTTAAAACAAAAAAAAATTTAAAACAGCCACATAACCATTAATTCCACCAACAGCCAATTTTATTTTATTTATTTATATATATATAAATTAACCTCTCCCTCCTAAGTCCTATAAATACCACCTCTCTCACATTTTATTTCTCACAAACAAATCTGTCTCTCAAACTCTCATTCACTCTAAACTCTTAACTCTCTCAATTAATTTTGAAGTGTCATCCCTAAGTGACAATTACAATTGATCACATATCTCTATTTTAAATTTATTTTTAGTCATAGTATCTTCATTAAATATAATAGAAATAATATACAAATGATATACTTTTTAAAACATCTATATACACTTATAGACACACACAAGCGCGCGCGCGCGCGCACACACACACACATATATAATTTAACTAAATTTTAATAAAAAATATGTTGAAAAAAATTATCTATGACGTGATTTATTTTGTTCTACTAAATAATTTTTCTCCTAAATTCTTTTCCTAACTTTTCTTCATTTTTTTCTCCATTCAATTTTCTTTCCCTTGATTTGTCCTTGTTGTACCTGAGCACTTTCTATTTCTTAATCAGACTTCTCTATTTTGCTCAAATCATCGAAAAACCATTGTTGATAGTTCTTCCTCACTAGATTCTTCTTATCTCTACTCCTGTGTCTTTGCAATAGATCCTTGAACTCGTCGCTACTCTTTCTGTATATTTCAACACTATTCATTCTGGTGATATTTCTCTATCTGGTAAATACATTTATCTCGAAACTCTAGCTCTTTCACATTAATATGTCATACATATACAACCCTTTGGCCGTAGTTATGATTTGAAATGTTATGTTATTATCAATTTTTACATGTGTTATAGAACTGCTGAAAAATGAATATTACACATTTTGTTGTACTGTTTTGCCATCTCAGTCCTCTTCCTCCGTCAAGTATCTCTCTCATTCCTTATTGTCACTGTAGATATCTGTAGACACCCCATTTTTGGCCGTTCTCAAGACTTGGACATCATCATTTAAACACTCGATGGTTTTGTATGCTCGTGTTCGTTTTGGGTGCCTGAAGTTCTCGGCCAAGCGCCTTGCCTTTGAACCTCTAAACTTGTCTGTTTTGTGCTTGGTTGTGGACCAAGAGCTTGTTGTCTCAAGTCTGGAGGAGAGGTGGCCTGTCGACCATCCCCATAGTCCATCAGCCATCGCTTGTGCCTGCCAGCCATCAGTGGTGGGCGGTCGGCCACTAGTAGTGACCGACGGCCATTTTTTCCTTTTTTAGATATTTGTTTGCCAACTGTGCCAGCTGTTATTCACTGAAGTGCATCTCCATACACGTGTATGGAGGGATGGATTCAAGCTTTAATCTTGATTTTCTATATATAAGGGGTGTCCTCTCCCATTTTGGAGGGTTAGAAAATTTGAATCAAATTTCTCTCTCTCTCTCTCTCTCTCTTCTTGTTTTGTGCCTTAAAGCCTTGTTTTTCTACACCTTTGTATATCAAGCCTTAACCAAACACTCTTACCTTTGAGCTGAGGTTCTTTGGGGTCTAATATGACCTTTGGAAGGAGGTTTGAGCCTGAAATTGTGGCTGTTTAGTGCTGTGCTTCAAGAGGTATAAGATTCACCTTGTAAGCTTTGTTTTGACTACTTGTTTTGCCATCTTTTTACACTATTTTTGAGTTGGTTTTCAACTACAAAAAACTCTATTTTTATGGTTTAAAAATGGTGGTTTAAGGCTATAGCGATTCCGGGTTTAACCTTGTTGTACAGTGATCCGGACATGTGTCCGTCGATGTTAATAGTTGATGATTATCATGTTTACATCCTTTCTTACTTTGTATATGAGTTATAGGATGTGTTAGGCAGGTTTGTTACAGGTTGGTTGGGTTTAGAAACCAAAACTAGTTGCCCAGATTTTGACCCGTCCGCCGGCGGAGTTTGACGCTTCGGCGGGGATCTGTTCTTTGCTTATGCCTTCGGCGGGGTTTTGGCGCTCGAGCGGGAATACACCCATCCAGTACTTTTCTCTGTGTGGTGTTGGGCCTTTCGGCGAGATTAGCCGCCCGGCGAGACTCTGTCTGTCGAGATCTTGAGTGTGCATCCGCCGCTCGGCGGGAGTTTGGCGCTTCGGCGAAGTTCGGCGAGTGCCGCTCGGCGAGCGGCGACTGGGTTTAAAGATCCGAGTTTTGACTTTTAAAATCACTTTTTCTTGTTCTTTCTCTCTCTTACTTTCCCAAAACACAAATTTGAGAGCCTCTCTCTCTAAACTGGCCTTTCTCTCTTAGATTTGATCTAATAGGAGTTGTTTGCTCGCCTTGGGCTTTTACAAAAGTTGTGTTGATCGTCGAGGGGCTTATTTTAATCTGAAAATTTCGGGATTTGGAGCACTTTGAGTTTTGTCACCTCATCCATTGGAGCCCAAACTTTGAGGTAGGGATATCCTACTCCTTTCTATGGATTTTGTCTTTAAATTTTAGTATTTTGAGATGTTGGGATTGTTGTGTAATTTTGAAAGAGTTTGGGGCTTTTGTGTAATTTTACAAAAGTTGGGTTTTCATTCATAACGAACCTAGAAGCATGTTTAGTATAGAAACATGGGTTAAATGTTAAATCATTGGAGGAATTGAGACCTTAAGGGTTGTTATGTTAATTATGGAAAATGTCCTAATTACATGGAATAGTTGATTGGGATAATTGATTGTGGGAAATGAGGAATTGAAGTGGAAATGTTGAGATTGAGAATGTATGGGATTAAAGGGTGTAGTTGAATTATTTATTACTCACGAATTGAAATGTTGATTATATATCCATTTGTGTATTTATTTTACGCTTAGAAATAAGCGCTTTGGGCTATCGATGGAGGATAGTCGTAATTGTAGACAATGCATGATGATTAGGCTAACGAAAACTAATCTACGGAATGTGTCATGGAATTGACGATTGATGGAATACATTAAGCGTATGTATTGAATGATTGTATATAGAACCAATGTGTTTGTATGCACTATGTGTAGAGGAGGAGATAGGGGATGTACTCATGGTTTAGGGAAGATGGGGATGTACCTCTAAACCGGATAGTGTTGGGAGGAGATAGGATGAACTCCGTGAGCAGAGCTCATATGCTTGTCTAGAAAAGTGAAGATAGAGCTCATATGCTTATCTTTGGGAAGTGAAGATAGGGCTAATATGCATATCTTGTTGGAATGTGGATAGAGCTTATATGCTTATCTGTGATTGTGGGATATAGTTTTTATACTTATCCGTTGAAAATGTGGATAAAGCTTTTATGCTTATCTGTGAATGTGGGACACAGTTCTTATACATGTCTGTTGGGATGATAATAGAGCTTTTTAGGCCTATCAATTGAAAGAGGGAAAATGAAAAGGGATTGGGAATCATAAATCGTATGACATAAAAATGTAATTCATGTGGATGTATGAGTGTTGGCCATCTATCAATTGCTAATCTTTTTGTCATTGTTCATGGTTGGTTTAGTGTATTTCTACTGGGCTGTGGCTCACCTTATATGGGAATGTCATTTTCAGGTGCAGGTAGCATGCCACCTCCAAGGTCATAGCTTGGGAGTCTAGAGGCGGAGAAGCCTTTTGTTGTTTTGTTCATTTTGATGTATTACATGTATATTCAAGCCAAGGGCTTAATGTGTAATGAGTTAGCATTTTTTTGTAACCAAGTGTTACCTTGGAAAGCTGTAAGCCCTTAGGGCATTTGCTTTTGTTGTTAACATGTAATACCTTTTGTAATGAAACTCTGAACTTGAGAAGAAAGTGGAACTGTTTTATATAAATGCAAGTTTATATTAATGGGTTTAATGTTGTTATTTTGAGGGCGTTACAAAGGCTATTTTGTGTTAAGGGATAGTCCACCATTCTTGTTGCTTAATTATGTAAGCTTTTGTGCCATCTTTTAGCATACTCAAATCAAACTTTTGGGCCTTTAAACCACCAAAATTCAGAGTTATTTCAGTGGTGGAAAACATGTTTTGAAGTTCAAAATTGAAGAGGTTAGTCTCCCCTCCTTGTGTCTTACTTCCATGCCTAGTTAGCTTCACATGGTAGCATGTTTTTGTAGCTTAACTTAGCTTATTTTCAGCATATTTTTGCCTCTAATTTGGACTGTTTTAGCTTTTTTTTGGGTTTCTTTGGTCATATGAGTCTTGTTTTGCATAGTTGTAGTGCAAATGACTTCACTAGTTTGGTGTTTTAGGCCTTTAAATATGAATTGCATGAGTTGCTTGCATGTTTTAGTGTCATTTTGCACTCCATTTCAGCACTGAAATCTCTACAATCTCTCTCTATTCTTCACTCTTTCATTTATTTTGAAAGGGGTTTTGAACCCCTTGTTGGCTTAAGTGTGAAATTGAGACACTTGTGCTTAATGGTTTTAATTCTCTTTTGAGGGTTTTTACTAACCAACGGCATCAGGCCTCTTTCATACTCAAGACACTTGTGGTTTAAGCCCTCTTTCCATTAGAGGACACTCACCTTTTGGACTAATCAATTAAAGAATGGATTGGTAATCTAAAATGAGTAAATAAAACATGACAAGTAAAAGAGGCAAGATAAACATCTTTCATGTTGCATTGCATGTGTTCAGATCGGACGTTAATTCGAACACGAGAAAAATGGGACGTTTCATACTCAAAGTGATGAAATGTGCCACTTTTCTTAGTCACCATCACCCTTGATCATACATGATAGGGTTATGGTTTTGATTGAGTCTTGTTTTGTACTCATTAAGCTTGTATAAGCTTGGTTCTTTGGCCATCATGCATGAAAATGCTTGGTTAATGGCTTGAGAGCCAAGAGCCACACTCCTTTGAGCTTGTGTGATGATAAGGAGGGTAGCAGTACATGCTTTGCCGTTGTTTGCTCTCTGTTGCAGCAAAAAAGGAAAGTTCAGGGAATGGGTGGCTGACCAGTAGTGGCTGACCGGCCACTAGTAGCAGCCGACCGGCCACCAATGGTAGCCGACAACCACCATTGGTAGCCAACCGGCCAGAAATGAAATTTTGCACAAGTGTGTTCCTGAGTTGGAGCAGAGATGTTCTGGAAGTTGGCAGTATTGTTGGTGTTCAAGCAAGTGCAAACAGAGGCTGCAAAGGCAAGGCGGTGCATTTTCAGAAGGAAATTAACCACGCATGAATGCGTCTCTCGCCCTCGAGGCCATTTAATTGCTTTAATTAGTTAGCGTAGCTAATTATTCAATTCAAGTGTTGTACTTAATTAGTTAGTATAACTAGTTATTCAATTCTGATTTGTTGTAATTAATTAGCTTAGAATAAGTTAGTTAATTAGTTTCAATTGTGTTATAATAGTTAGCATAATTAGCGTAGCTAGTTAGTTAGCTTTATTCATTCGGACCCTCCCTCGCGAGGGCATAATGTTGTAATAAGTGTGCATGCGTGTGTGCATGTCTTCCAACCCCATGTCTTTCTCTCTTTTATTTATCCGCTTTTGATGGTTAGATTAGGATCATGTTTCGATTAGCATACCTTATGCTTGTATCCATTCATTTGTCTTACATGTACCGAGGCTCGGCGCATCATTCAAACTGCATTGTTATTTCAAATACTTCTTTGAATACGTGTTTCAAAGCATGCTATCAAAGTGTTGCAAATGCCATATTAGTAGTCGAGCCTATTAATTTCATATTGCATGTGTTGCATTAGACATCTTGTATAGTTAGGATCATGCATTTTTCTAACTAGTTTTTGTTTTGGCTTGGAGTACTTGGTGAGTTTTATGCTTTAGCATACTTGCATGAGTGCGATTGCTATATTACCATATCTAGCATGCTTGCCATGAGGCTATTTGCTTAAATGCTAAACTGCATGAATGCCTGTGGATAAAGGCTTGTTGCTCGAATTGGAACAATTCAACTAGTATGAGTTTTAAGCCCACTTTGCGAAGTGGCAAATCGTGTTTTAAGCCCACTTGAGGTGGCAAATCCGTATTTTTAAGCCCATTTGAGGGTGGCAAATTCAAACCATTTTTAAAACAAACATGACTTGAAATGTTCTAATTCTTGCGATTTTAGTCTATACTTGCTTGTATGCGCCACATAGTAAAGTTAGCTAATAACCGGAATAAGAACACATGAGGTTTATAAAATAACATATCATGATTAGTAGAGGCCGATCTTTGATCGGGCGACCGGGGGTGCTCATTTCAGGACCTTCCCTTCTCGTACCCAAGTTTTCGAGCCGAGACAACTTTGGTGATGCCGGACATGTGGCCTTTGGCACGAGTTAGGGTTTCCTAAATTTTTCCAAAATAAAATATTTAGGTGGCGACTCTGTAATCTGGCAAAGCAGTCTAGTTTTGGCATTATTTGATCTAAAATCAATTTTCCAAAATGATTTGCCAAATTGGACTCTTTAGTGTTTATCAGTTTCACATTACACTTGTGAGACTAGATTCAGAACCACAGGTAGAGTCTGAACTGTAAGGCCTTCTTTTCAAACCCGTTTCCAAAAGGCAAGGGTGCGGAAAAAGGCGAGCCCACAATATCTCCGATGTTCCTTATCGAAAATGGCACCACCCTTGACGTCATTTTCACAGGCGATAAGTACGTTCAGTCTCTCTTTCTCATATTCCTTTTCCTCTTGCTCTACTGGTTAATCTTCACTAACTCTCATTTTTTGTTCCATGGCTTTAAGTCGTTGATTAAATTATTTAATGATTGTCATTACATTTTGTTTTCTCTGTATCATTAGAGATTCCGATAGGTGATTCTACGATTTTTAGTGATTTGTTACTCATTTTGTGATAATTTTATGAAACTTTGTTGCTTGATTACGATATTTGTGGTTTATAAAAAATTTGGATATTTTTGCTACATCAATTAGTTGTGTTGTTACGCATTTTGTAATTGATGTTATGAAATTTTATTGGTTGGTTATGACATTTGTGATTTGTAAAAATTTTGATTATTTTTATTATGCCAATTAATGGTGCAATTACGTATTTTGTAGTTGATGTTATTAAATTTTGTGAGTTGGTTATGACATTTGTGGTTTTTAAAAATTTTAGATGTTTTTGTTACACCAATTAGTGGATAGTTATATAATTTTTGGTTAATGTTACGAAATTTTGGGAATTAGTTACGACATTTGTGATTTTCTATAATTTTAAACAATTTTGTTACGCCAATTAGTGATGTAGTTATGTATTTTGTATTTTATATTATAAAACCTTATGACTTAATTATGATATTTGTAGTTTCTAAAATTTTAAATATTTTTATTATGCCAATTAATGGTGTGATTATACATTTTGTAGTTGATGAGTAAAATACTCTTTTTTATTAATTTTACTTAATAAAAATAGATGAAGGATTTATATTAAAAATAAAAAAAAAATTTGAGTATAAATTGACAAAATAATATATTAATAATTTATTTTATTATAAGACTCTAAATGTTTTAATTTTTTTTATAATGATTATTACATAATTCCCTCCAAAAAATTTTCTCCAAAAATTTGGAACAAACATCCAAAATTTGTCAAAATCAAAATTCCTTCCTTAATTGTTTTTGGCAAATCCCTAGACCCTTTCTTAATCCCAAACGTTACTCTCTCTCTTTCTCTCTTTCTCGGTCATCGCCGCCACCCTTGCCACTGCTGAGACCTATTTTGCTTTCGCCGCCGTATCCTCCGCCACGGAGAAAAGTTTCCAAAGTTGTTGATGAGGATCTTTGCAGGATATCGCCAGAGCTCTTTCGTGCCAAGCACCGAAGAGTGAGTTTATTCTTCTGACCTTTTCTTTTCCTCCTCATTTTGGCAAGCTACATGCCTCAATGTATGTCTCTCTCTCTCTCTCTTTACAACTTGTTTCTCTTCCTTTCTCCATCTCCATTCTATGAAACTCTAGATCGAAATCCCCTTCTTCGAAGCTGCCCCTTTTACCTTTGTGAACTCACAGGGTTGGTTTATAAAATTAGGAAAATATGATTTGAATAGGTTTAGGTTTTTTATGTTTGTTAGTTGTGTTGATTCCATATATATATATATACACTTGAAATTTGGTGTGTGTGTTTAATCTGATGTGTTGGTAATTGAATTTTGTACTCATGTAACTGATATGAGACTGTAATTTTTTATTAGCTTATTGAAATCTGTTTATGTTTCTAACAATTATTCTTGTGGTGGCTTGATTTCGTATGAGAAAGAAAATTAAAGTGGTTTGGGATGTATTACCTTTAGCAATTTTCTGGGAATTGTATAAATTGATAAACAAATGGATATTTTGATGTTACTGTATAAACCCATTAAGGTTTTATAGTTCACAAGCTCACAGACAAACAATTGGATATTGTAAGTTCATGAAGATGCATTGATAATTCTTTGTCATATTTCCCTTCCTAAATCTCTCCTAAAATACTAGATCCAAACACAACCTTAGTCGATCAAACAACAAATATTGGCAATAGTAGTATACCTGTAATCCCCTGGTAAGATGGGTATGATTTTCTGAACTGGCCAAGTAATAGAATCTTTAATAGCATTTCGTATCGTGTCCTACATAAATAAAAACGACAGCTTCATGTTATGACACATCGAAGAATCCAAAAACCCTACATCCATAATTGTAAAGAATACATAACCCGTCTAAAGATAAGTTATTCAGTTACACATGAGTGTGAAAGAAATAATAAATAAACAAAAATATAAAATTTCTCAAACCTTAATAGTATCAGAAATTTTGGGAATTGCTGATAATTCCACACCTACAGCTTTGAGTGTAAAGTGCATGTTTTTCTGTGGCAGAATCATAGGGGGAATTGTAGTATCAAAAATCAATCTTTTTATGATGACATGATAAATATATGAATATTTGCACAAATTTGCGTGATTTATCATGAAGATGACTTCCAAAATGTTGGAAACTAGACAAATCAGTTAAAAGAGTGACAAAGATACAGGTGTGTTTGGTAACGTTTACGTTTTCAGTTTATATTTACAAAAATTTTATAAACTGGTTTTTGTTTATTTTTAAAAAAACATAAACTACAAACGCGTTTAATAATTGACAAAATGTTTAAAAAAATTTTAAAATATAAAAAAGAGTGAGAAATGGCAAGTGGTGGCAGAAGACGGTAATGGAAAGTGGTGATGGTGGGTGGTGGGTAGCTGGTGGTGATGGGTGGCGGCGGATGGGTGTGGTGGTGGGTGGGTGGGTGATGGTGGCGGGTGGTGAGTGGTAGTGGTAGTGGTGGTGGCAGGTGGTGGGTGGTGGTGGCAGGTGGGTGGCGGATGGCGGTTGGTAAGTGGTGGTGGCGAGTAAGTGCCGGTTGGTGGTGATGGGTGGGTGGGTGACGGTGGCGGGTGGTGGGTAATAGCGAGAGGGTTGTGGTAGCGGGTGGTGGTGGTGGGTGGCGGATGGCGGGTGGGTGGGTGGGTGATGGTGGCGGGTGGTAGCGAGTGGGTGGTGGTGGTGGGGGGTGGCGGGTCGTGGTGGTGGTGGCGGGTGGTGGGTGGCGTGGTGGTGGTGGTGGTGGTGGTGGTGGTGGGTGGGTAGGTGGGTGGATGGGTGGGTGATGGTGGCGGGTGGTAGGTGGTAGCGAGTGGGTGGTGGTGGTGGTGGGTCGTGGGTGGTGGTGGCAGGTGGGTGACGGGTGGGTCGTGGGTGATGGTGGTAGTGGTGGTGGCTGGTGGTGGATGGCGGTGGCAGGTGGATGGTAAGTGGTGGTGGCAAGTAGGTGGCGGGTGGTAGTGGCGGGCGATGGATGGTAGTGGCGGGTCGTAGGTGGATGGCAGGTGGGTGGTGGGTGGTGGTGGCGAGTGGGTGGTAGGTGGGTGGCGGGTGGTGGTGGCGAGTGGGTGGTAGGTGGGTGGCGGGTGGTGGTGGCAGGTGGGTGGTGAGTGGTGGTGGGTGGTGGGTGGTTGTGGCGGAAGACGATGGTGGAAAATGATGGTGGGTGGTGGCTAGTGTTGGGTGGTAAAAAAAAAAAAAAAACTAAAAACTCAAAATGGAAACACATTTTTTGTGTTTTCATTTTTTGGCCAAATTTATAAACTGAGACCACTGATTTATAAATCAAAAATTTTACCAAACAAGTTTTTATTTGAGTTTTTTAAATTTTTGTAAATATAAACAGAAAACTGAAAACGTAAGTGTTACCAAACGGCACCAAAAGTACTCACATTTTCCATCAAAGAATAACAAACAACCCCAAAACATGGAAACTCGTCAACTAGTGGTTTGAAAATTAATCTGAAAACTCCCGTGAATAAAATATTTTTGACCCAGATGAAAATATATAAGAAAAAATATTAAAGTGGCATCTTATGGTAAAATTCCAATAACCGAATATTCTTTACTTTATATCATGTTGTCCAAATTTTCAATCACCTATTATTCTTCAGAGAAAGTGAAAGAGAACACATTGATTATCTATAAAATAAGTATTAGAAGTACTATGCATAAAATAAATAAATAAATAAATAAAAAATAGAAAATATAAAAAGTGAAAATAAAATAAAATTCAGAGTAGTTTTGTAATAGTTTTGCTACTAGGAAAAAGCTCTGTTGATATGAGAAATAAGTTGAAGATCACTTGTATAGGTAATCCAATGCCGACTCTAGTTTTAACATCAAGTATGATACTAGGGTTTCCATCCCATTGCATTTTTTTATTCCATCGTGATTCCCTTAGCATCGCCTTCAATAATTGAAACTCCTAAAAAGATTAAAAATTTTCTATCAGAACCTTAAAAAAGATTAAAAATAAAATAAAATTGATGGTCCAAATAAATTTAAATTATTTCCTTCAATTCTTGTGTCTATTCTTGAAGATGATTGGCTCTACCTCTGGCCATAATAATTCCATAAAGTAAAAAATAAAAAAAATATATATTTTTAAAGATTAAAGAAACAGATGTTGTGAAGTGAATTCCAACTTGTTAATGTGCAATAACTTTAGACCAATCCAATATGATAGACCATTCTTTTCTCATTTGATTTTCTCAGAAGAATATAATTGTAAATTGAGAAGTACAAGTCTTTTCTCATTTGCTAATGTGCACCTCATTAAATGTACATATCATGTACACCTTACTTTCAAACCATTAGATATCTATAAATTAATCTGAACCATAATTTAATTAAAAAAAAATTGAATAGTTTCTCAACTGGATACTTTTTTTTTTCTTTCCTTTTTACTGATTGTGCTTCCCCTCTCCCAACAAAGGGTCATGTTGTTTTGCCAAAACCCTCATTTTATTTGGTCTGAAACCCTTCCGTTTTCTGACACAACTTCGGTAATCTTGTCCGCCCTAGAAGACCATTCTCTGAAGTGCATCTTTTTTTTACTAATTGTTCCCTATCTAGTTTCTGCATGTAAAAACTTTGCCTAAAGGTATGAATCTCTCACTATGTCTCTCTTTGCAACTCGTTTCTCTTGCCTTTCTTCAACCGTATTCTATGAAACCCTAGTCCAAAATCCCCTTTTGTTAACCCTATTTCCTTTCTCGATTCTTGTTTCCCCTTTTTCAAAACTGCCTCACTTGGAGTGGTTAGTTTCTAGATTTAGGAAAATATGATATGAATAGCTTTTGTTTTTCATGTTTGTTTTATTTGATAGTTGTTTTGATTCCATATATATATATAGATACATATACTTGAAATTTGGCTTGGGTTTGTGAAATCTGATGTGTGGTTAATTGAATTTTGTACTCATGTAACTGATATGAGATTGCAATTTCTTATTTATTTGTTGAAATCTATTTATGTTTATAATTTTTCATTTCTTGTTATGTTATGCTTCTAATATTGGTGCTTTTGGGTTATGGTTGAATGTAATATTCCCCTTCTGAATTAATAGTTGCATATTTTACCTCTGCATTTGAGGATTTTTATTTGATTGATATACAATTCTTCTTATGATTGGATGCTGTTGGTGCATTATCTATGCACTTATTATTTTAATATTAATTTTATATTTGTTTAGAATTCCATCAGATTGAGTAGGGGTCTGTTTAACATTCAACTCAATGTAATACATAATGAATGGGAAAACCAATGACTTTCTATATAAATTTAGAAAAGAAATATTATTTATTATTCCAACCTGCGCAACACACCCAATGTATAATATTAAAAAATCCAATGGCTTTCTATTATCCCAAATGAAGAGTAAGAGATGAAAAAAATTATAGAATAGTGATAAAATGTAAATCACATAATCGGAGAAGAGAAAATTGAATACATAATAACAAAAAACAGTTTCAAAATATATTTTGCAAAATATTAGAATTTAACAATTTTAGTAGTTGTCATTATTAGCATCATCAATGATCTTCATAATAAGATTCTGGAATTTTATAAGAATATGATTTCTATGATGCTCAAATCAAAATATCCGATTTCCAAAAAGGCTTTATGAAGATCAGAAAATCCAATAACAACAATCACATAGTCAACCTAATTAAAAGCAACTCATCTTCCTCTTTGACATAGAAAATTACTAGGAATGAAACTAAGTTATGCTTTTTAAGTAAACAACAATTCTACATAACTAGAAAAAATACTTAGAAAAATGTATAGAATTTTAAATGGGTGGATCCGATTGATATAGGGTGTGGTCCACATCACATCAAGTTAAATCTATACCAAACATTCAAATTCTAGGAAATTTTCTACATACAAGTAATTTATGTTAAGCAAGAATTATAACCAAAGCCATAGTTGCTATCATTTATAATTACTCATTTTATGATATATAACTTCATGTAACTATGACATATGGACTGATGTTGGCTCAAATCATTTGGAAAATACACTCCCACATTTTTATTTTATTTTAATTTTTTTTTGGAAAATAATAAACTAGCAGAAAAGAAGAAGAAAATTATGTGAATGTGCTTCGCTTTCTATGATTCTGAAAACATCATATTTCCTTAATGTTATGTTTGGATCATGGATTTAGCTAGGGATTTGGAAAAGAAAAGGGAAAAGATGTGTCGAATGTAATTATAGTTCATTGACATTTCACCTACGTTTTTCCATTTCCCTTTCAAATCTCTACTCATATCCAGGATCTAAACACAACATAAAGGTTCTATCAAGATCAGATAATCCAATAAAAATAATCCAAATCCAATAGTCCAATAGTTCAATAGGCCAGATATGAAGTTTTCAGAAAAAATAATCCAATAATCCATCCATTTAGAAGCTACTCAACTTCCCCTTTGACACAGGAAACTACTAGGAAATTAACCAAGTTATGATCTATCAAATAATCTAATAGTTCATCCAATCACATAACTTTTTTTTGTATATATTTTTAGTTAATTTTTTGTTGAAGTGGTCAAACGGTTGGTTGTGGTACATTTGTTTAAGTGTTTATTTATGTAATGATTATTGAGACTTTGAACAAAGGTAGTAGACTTTCATCTCTGTTATTGCTTATGCAGTTTGTTAATGTCAAAAGATGTGCAAAATAATATTTTTCATACATAGATTCTTTCTTTTCTCCCCCATAATCATTAATTTCCTTAAGTATTGTCTCCCCCTTAGTGGTTGCATTAGGAGGTGTGTTTTTTTTAATTTATTTGCTTTTAATTAATAGCAGGGCACTGACGGGTGTGTATTTTTTTTATTTGTTTATTTTAATTTATAGTAGGATACTTGCGGGTGTACTACCTTTTTTTTTTTTTTTTTTTTTTGAATTAATAGCAGGGCACTGGTGGGTGTGCTATTTTATTTATTTGTTTATTTTAATTGATAGTAAGATATTTGTGGGGTTTTTTTTTTTTGTTGCAATTAATAGCAGGGCACTGGCGGGTGTGCTTTTTTTTTATTTATTTGTTTATTTTAATTGATAGCAGGGCACTGGCGAGTGTACTTTTTTATTTATTTGTTTATTTTAATTGATAGTAGTATACTTGCGGGTGTGCTGTCTTTTTTTTTTAACCAACAAATGTGGGCCAACATTATCCCACATGTAAAATATTTTGTTATGTTGTTCATTAGGAGCATCACATACTAATTGAAGCATTTATCTTAATAGTACTAATTGTTCTTGCTTTCTGGTGCTTGAATTGAAGTTTGAAAGCTTAAATTTTGTTTTAAAAGCTATAGTAATCAATGTCTTTAAAATGTTTGAACTTCTGTTTAGAAACAAATGGTTTCTTTGAGTGCTGAAGTTGATGCATAATTGATAGAATTGAAGTTAAAACATAGCAAACCCAATTCAAATTACTGAATGTTGATGAATCAATTTGTGGACATTAACATGAATGAATTGGTTTATAGAAAGTAATGGTTTGAAATGTTGATGTTTTATTGATAGTAACAAAAATCAAGGTAGTTCTTAAAAACAAAGATCAACAACCTTGACAGTTTCCATGTACTTTGTTTTATTTTTTATTTTTTAGATTTTTCTTGCAAAGGATCTTAGGCATTCTTCATATCCCTTTGATTTTTTTAAAGTTCTTGAAGTAGTATTTTTTTTAACCTAATTTTATTTTTAAACCTTCATTTTTGTTTATTTTGTTGACATTTGAAAATGAGTATTGACACTAGATTACCATATTGAAGTTTTCACATTGCTTAAACTTCGGGGGTTCAGTGATTGGATCGGGTAATTAGTTTAAGTTGGGGATAGATTAAGTGTTTGCTACAAAACTATGATGGTATATGTATTTTGGTAAATTGTCAATACTATGATTTTCATTCTATTATTTATTTATTTTTGTTGTTCACAATTTGTTTCTGCAATATGGTGAATGTCTTCTAAGCCTTGTTGTTACTTTTAGCTTTATTTGTCATAGTCTACCTAAATATGGGATTTATATTCATTTATTTTATTTAAGGGAAGTGTTTTCTGGTTTGAAACCATATGAAGACTAGTCGTGGAATGTTGGTAACAGAATATAACAGATTATACTTTAGAAAATTGAGTCTCTTTATTTATTTATTTTCATTAGTAGCTATTGTTTGTTTAATGAATACTTTTCTCTCTACGATAATGGATAAAGGAAAATAGTAAGTTGATTTTTTTATGGTTTTAGAACATTAGAAGGCATGATAGCATGAATGTTTATAATGTTTATTGAACAATTAATTAGTGTTGTCCAATCCATCCAATCGATTGATTAGAACCCATGCATCATCTCCAATTCATGTATCATTACTTAACTAAGGCATTTATTATGCCTTTCAAGCAGATTTTTATGAAAATTGTTAATCACAATTTACTAATTACCCAAGTGTTAATGTTGTTTAATTATTGATTTGTCTTAAATGTAATAAGCATTAATTGTTAAATATAAACTATTAGGAAATAATTCATTGGTTAAATTAGTGTTAGTTATCAAATATTATGTTTGAAACAATCTTCTGTGAAAATAAAATAAACTGAAATAATTCAAACAAAATAAATAAATAACATACCGAATTTATTTCATTGAACCGAATAAATAATTTAAGACCAAGTCGAGTGTGTGACACTCTGTCCTTAAGACAGATTCGCCCCGCTATGGTACTTACGGTAGAGTGGCGTCTATCTCCCAGGATACAATGATCTTCACAAATTGTAGTAGTACTCCAAGCAATTTGTTCGGCGAACCAAACCTGTGTTCTAACTCTCTGAATATTTATTCTAAACTAAAATGAAGAATAATGCACTAATAGAAAATTGACAGCAAAAGGACAATACTCAGACTCAATTTTTTCGGAATTTTTTCCCACCCCCGGACTGCTGAAAAACATATAGAATTTATAGGCAAATAATAGGACCCGAATAGGTACAACTCTAAGAATGAACAGTTGCACTAATTCATTCAAATAAAGTTTGACCGTTTGCTAGAAGCTATTTCAAATTTTGAAAAAGGAAACCGTGGTCAAACACAAGTCTTCAAAAACTTTGAAAACCGTTGGTGCAACAGTAGGTCCATTTATTTAAGATATTTCAAATATATATATATTGAAATAGTTAAATAAATAAATAAATAAAGAGGTACAAACTTTAGGAAATTTTTATAGGAACCTAAAATTAGAATTTAGAATTAAATTAAATTCTCACAATTACAAATTTTAGGAAACCACTTAGAAATCCAAAATATGAATTTAGAATTAAATTAAATTCCCACAATAATTTTTATTGAAAAAATTCAAAAGAATTTTATCTAAATAAAAATTAATGTTAGACCCGAAAACGACGTCAACTTCCCATTCACTCATAAATGGTTTTGACGTTCCGTCTTCACCGTGTGACTTGCCACGCGGCAAGGAACACGTCACCTCTACGGACCCACCCCAAAAGGCGTTTGGGGCCCACTCAACTTGGGCTAAAAAATATGCCTATAATAAACCATTTTTTTCCAACAATCCTCCATATGAATGGAATTTGACGGAGAGATAATGCAACAACATGATCTAATCAGAGAATACAGAAATTGAAAATATTCTGCAAAGGATAGGTAGCTTTTGGCTTTGAATCTTCCCTTGTGAGATACTATCGGATTTACTAGCGAACTAGTGAACATGATGTCTTGAACTGTTCAGCCGTTTGTGTAAACCAAGACAATAGAACTCACACAGTATATTCCCAGACACAGTTTAGTTCTCACTATTGTGTTCATTTTGGCCCTGAACAACCTGGTCTTCATGAGTGCTCTAGAGAATTGTAGCCCTTCACAAATCTCACAGAACCGGCCCAGTTCACACTCACATAGGTAATTCTTATGAAGAGTATCCTGCCATACTCCACTAGGTATACCTAGATATAAGAATCATTAAAAGTATTACTTAACCTAAAACGCAGCAAACATCACTATTTCATCATAGAAATGGGTAGGAGTTAGACTCCCCAGTGATCCTTCTGAGTCATTCACAACTCGGTTGTCCCTTTGAACCTAGATCTTGGGATCTCTAGTCAACTAGGTTGGGTTGCCGTTGTAGTAACTCTTGTTTAATAGGCTTAAGTCCCATTCCCCTCGATGAATTCTCAACTAACTCTCTTGCTAACCCTTTGGTTAGTGGATCCGCTATGTTGTCTTTAGACTTAATATATTCTATGGAAATAATTCCATTAGAGAGTAGTTGTCTTACGGTGTTATGTCGACGACGAATGTGTCGTGACTTACCGTTATACATATGACTCTGTGCTCTACCAATTGCTGATTGACTATCACAATGTATGCATATAGCAGGCACCAGTTTTGGCCAAATTGGAATATCTTCAAGGAAGTGGCGAAGCCATTCTGCCTCTTCCCCTGCTTTGTCTAAGGCTATGAATTCAGATTCCATAGTAGACCTAGCAATACAAGCCTGTTTGGAAGATTTCCAAGATACAGCCGCCCCACCAAGAGTAAAGGCATACCCACTGGTGGACTTCGAGTCTTTAGTATCCGATATCCAATTTGCATCACAATATCCTTCAAGTACTGCTGGATATCTAGTATAATTCAGCCCAATATTACGAGTGAATCGGAGATATCTTAGAACCCTTATAATTGCTTTCCAGTGTTCTACTCCTGGATTACTCGTATATCTACTTAATTTACTTACTGCATAAGCTATATCTGGTAGTCGAGTTCATCAAGTACATTAAGCTTCCAATAATTTGGGCATACTCTAATTGAGAAATACTTTCTGTATATTCTTAGAAAGATACAAATTAACATCTCAGGAGTTCTAGCAAGATGATCATCATCTTTGCTGAATTTGTCAAGTATTTTCTCAATGTAATGAGATTGTGACAAAGTATAACCTTCTGATGTTTTAGTAATTTTCATACCAAGAATTACATCAGCAATGCCCATGTCCTTCATGTCAAAATGTTTATTCAACATTTTCTTAGTAGTTTTAATCATATTATTATTACTACCAATGATGAGCATATCATCTACATAAAGACATACAATGACAAAACCTATGTCTGTGTTTTTAATATAAACACATTTGTCACACTCATTAATTTTAAATCCATTTGACATCATTGCCATGTCAAATTTCTCATGCCATTGCTTTGGGGCTTGTTTTAAACCATATAATGATTTAACCAATTTACACACTTTCTTTTCTTTCCCTGGAACGGAAAACCCTTCTGGTTGTTCCATGTAAATTTCTTCATTTAACTAACCATTTAAGAAAGCGGTTTTAACATCCATTTGATGAATTTCTAAATTGTATAAAGATGCTATGGCAATTAGCATTCTAATGGATGTTATTCTAGTAACCGGTGAGTATGTATCAAAGTAATCAAGACCTTCTTTTTGTCTAAACCCTTTGACCACAAGTCTTGCCTTGTATTTATCAATTGATCCATCCGCTTTCATTTTCCTTTTGAAAATCCACTTGTACCCAAGAGGTTTACAACCTGGTGGCAAATCCACCAATTCCCAAGTGTGATTTTGCAAGATGGATTCAACTTCATTGTTGACAACTTCTTTCCATAAAGGAGCTTCAGGACTGGACATAGCCTCTTTAAAAGTTAAAGGCTCATTTTCTAACAAATATGTTAGAAAATCTGGACCAAAAGATTTTGAGGTTCTAGTACGTTTACTACGCCTAGGTTCTTCTTCCTCATTTTGATCTAACTCTTGTTCTTGATCATGTTCTTGATCCTGACTAGTAATGGAATCATGAGAACTTTTATTGTTACTAGTCTCTTGTCCAGTCTTCTTTGGAAATACATGTTCAAAGAATGATGCATTCCTTGACTCAATAATAGTATTTACATGTATTTCGGTATGTTCTGATTTATGAATCAAAAACCAATATGCACTACTATTCTTAGCATAACCAATGAAAATGCAATCAATGGTCTTAGGACCTATCTTAGTCTTTTTAGGACTAGGAATAGCCACTTTAGCCAAACACCCCAACACTTTTAAGTATTTGTAGGATGGTACTCTTCCATGCCACAATTCATAAGGTGTTTGATTTACTTTCTTTCGGGGTATTTTATTTAAAATATAATTAGCAGAAAGTATTGCTTCCCCCCACAAGTTCTGAGGTAATCCAGAACTAATTAACATGGCATTCATCATTTCTTTGAAAGTCCTATTTTTCCTTTCAAAGAATTCCATTTTCTTTGAGGTGAGTAAGGAGCGGTGGTTTGATGAATTATTCCATGTTCTTTACAAAATTCACCAAAAGGTGATTCATATTCACCACCTCTATCACTTCTAAGTTTCTTGATTTTCTTACCAAGTTGATTTTCAACTTCATTCTTATATTGAATGAAAGTTTCCAAAGCTTCATCCTTGGTTCGAATTAAATAAATATAACTATATCTAATAAAGTCATCTATAAAAGTGATTACATACTTTTTTTCACCTCTGGTTTGAATTGATTTAAAATCACAAATGTCACTATGAATTAATTCAAGTGGTTCCGTACTTCTTTCAATTGAATGAAAAAGGAGTTTTAGATAATTTTGCCTCAACACAAATTTCACATTTATGATTTGAATCAATGTCAATTTAGGTAAACATTCCATATTAATTAATCTACGCAAAGATCCATAATTAACATGTCCTAGTCTACCATGCCATAAATTTGAAGACTCAAGCAAGTAAGAAGAAGATGTAGTATTATTAATAACTGAGGGTACAACGGTCATTACATTTAACTTGAAAAGGCCATCAGACATGTAACCTTTTCCTACATACATCCCATTATTAGTAAGTACAAATTTATCACTCTCAAATACTAGCCTAAACCCATTCTTACTCAACAAAGATCTGGAAACAAGATTCTTGCGAATGTCCGGTACATGCAGCACATTGTTGAGAGTGAGTTCCTTTCCAGATGTCATCTTGAGTACAATCTTTCCTTGTCCTTCAACTTTGGAAGTTAAGGAGTTGCCCATAAACAGTTGTTCACCATTGTCCACTGTAGAATAAGATGTGAACATCTTTTTGTCGGCACAAATATAACGAGTAGCACCAGTGTCCACCCACCATTCTTTAGGATTTCCGACAAGATTTGCCTCGGAAACAACTGCAGAAAGATTGATGTCATCGACACCATTGGAAATATTGTCCACTTCGGTCATATGGGCTTGAGCATGCTTCTTGCTTGTTCTTTTCTTACCTTTGCCTTTGCTACGGCAATCTTTGGCCCGATGCCCCTCTTTGTCACAGATGTAACATTTGCCATTAAACTTGTACTTTTTATTATCCCCCCCTTTAGAGCCTTGTGATGAACTTTCTCTAGAAGACTTACGTTTTTTGGTTTTTGAAGCATGTTCCACCACATTTGCCTTAGACTCCATAGGATTCTTACCAGCCCGCTTTTCAGAATTGCGGTTGTCCTCCTCAATCTTTAAATGCACAATTAACTCGTCCATAGAAATTTCTTTGCGCTTGTGTTTAAGGTAGTTCTTGAATTCCTTCCAACCTTTGGGTAATTTTTCAATTAAGGCTACAACTTGGAAGGATTTACTGAGAGACATACCTTCTGCATGAATGTCATGCAGAATGAGTTGGAAATCTTGAGCTTGGCTGATCACAGTTTTTGAATCAACCATTACAAAATCCAGGAATCTGCCAACCACAAATTTCTTTGAGCCGGCATCTTTTGTTTTGTACTTTTTCTCCAACGATTCCTAAAGTTCCTTTGCTGTCTTGATTAGACTGTAGACGTTGTATAATGTGTTGTCAAGTCCGTTCAAGATGTAATTCCGGCAAAGGAAATCGGCATGTTTCCAAGCATCAACCACAACAACCACTTGCCGGTCGGTTTCATCCTCTTTCAAGATAGGAGCATCTTCACGGAGGAAACGAGCCAGGTTTAGAGTTGTAAGATAGAACAACATTTTCTGTTGCCATCTTTTAAAGTTAGTTCCTGAGAACTTCTCTGGCTTTTTACCGTGATTTACCGGTACTGTCATCACAGGAGAGGGGGTTGGTGCAATCGCAGCCACCACAGTAGTACTTGTTTGGACATTTGTTTCAGTAGCCATCAATTCTAATTTATAAAACAAAATTATAATTAGAATTTACACTACACAGAAAATTAAACCAAATTCACAGAATTAAATTCTGTAAAAATAAAAGAAACAAGAATGTAACTTTTATTTTCCAATTAATTTGAAAATAAAATAAAATTTTATTTAAACAAATTAATTCCACACAGAAAATAAAAGAAATAAAAACTATAACTTTTATTTTTCAATTAATTTGGAAATAAAATAAAATTTTATTTAACCAAAATAATTCTACACAGAAAATAAAATTCTGTAAAATAAAAGAAATAAGAATATAACTTTTATTTTTCAATTAATTTGGAAAGAAAATAAAATTTTATTTAGCCAAATTAATTCCACACAGAATTAATTTCAGTAGCACTTCAAAAATTAAAATACTAAAACAGAATTTTAATTAATGAAAACTCAGAAAATAATTTCTAAAATCCAAAATTAATTTCTGAAAAAATTCCACAAAAATATATTCTGAATTGTTAATGACACCAGTATCGTACTACTAGTTGTTGTCAAAGAAAAGAGATAGTATATTACTACTATCTGTCAAATAGTATATAATCACTATTTGTTTTTCCAACCAGAATATTATTTTGTAAATCCACAGAAAATAATTTTCTTTCGAAATTATTTACGAAGAAAGAAAAAGGGAAACAAACGAAAAATTCTGTAAACAGAATAATTCGAATCTGTCTTAAGATTGTTTGAAACAATCTTCTGTGAAAATAAAATAAACTGAAATAATTCAAACAAAATAAATAAATAACATACCGAATTTATTTCGATGAACCGAATAAATAATTTAAGACCAAGTCGAGTGTGTGACACTTTGTCCTTAAGACAGATTCGCTCCGCTATGGTACTTATGGTAGAGTGGCGTCCATCTCCCAGGATACAATGATCTTCACAAATTGTAGTAGTACTCCAAGCAATTTGTTCGGCGAACCAAACCTGTGTTCTAACTCTCTGAATATTTATTCTAAACTAAAATGAAGAATAATGCACTAATAGAAAATTGACAGCAAAAGGACAATACTCAAACTCAATTTTTTCGGAATTTTTTCCCACCCCCGGACTGCTGAAAAACATATAGAATTTATAGGCAAATAATAGGACCCGAATAGGTACAACTCTAAGAATGAACAGTTGCACTAATTCATTCAAATAAAGTTTGACCGTTTGCTAGAAGCTATTTCACATTTTGAAAAAGGAAACCGTGGTCAAACACAAGTCTTCAAAAACTTTGAAAACCGTTGGTGCAACAGTAGGTCCATTTATTTAAGATATTTCAAATATATATATATATATATTGAAATAGTTAAATAAATAAATAAATAAAGAGGTACAAACTTTAGGAAATTTTTATAGGAACCTAAAATTAGAATTTAGAATTAAATTAAATTCTCACAATTACAAATTTTAGGAAACCACTTAGAAATCCAAAATATGAATTTAGAATTAAATTAAATTCCCACAATAATTTTTATTGAAAAAATTCAAAAGAATTTTATCTAAATAAAAATTAATGTTAGACCCGAAAACGACGTCAATTTCCCATTCACTCATAAATGGTTTTGATGTTCCGTCTTCACCGTATGACTTGCCACGCGGCAAGGAACACGTCACCTCTAAGGACCCACCCCAAAAGACGTTTGGGGCCCACTCAACTTGGGCTAAAAAATATGCCTATAATAAACCATTTTTTCCAACATATTAATATAATTTGTGTTAGTTTGAGAATTTTGGTTGTTCATTATATGTTATTATTTTAGCTTCCAATTACAGTGGAGAGCGAGCGAGCTATTGAAGTTTTATTGTAGGGGAGATAATGTGAATCCATGAAGCTCCTGGGCTGTCTTCTTATTACATTTCTCATGATTAATAAATTAAATTGCATGTTTGGGATGTAATCATTGTTTTAAAAGATAATTATTGAATTTAAAAAAATAATTCATTGGTTAAATTAGTGTTAGTTATCAAATATTAATATAATTTGTGTTAGTTTTAAAATTTTGGTTGCTCATTATATGCTATTATTTTAGCTTCCAATTACAGTAGAGAGCAAGCGAGCTATTGAAGTTTCATTGTAGGGGAGATAATGTGAATCCATAAAGCTCTTGGGTTCTCTTGTTTTTACATTTCTCATGAATAATAAATTAAATTGCATGTTTGGGACACAAAGGATTTAATTAAATTGCATCTGGTTTAGACCCTATATAGATTGCTTAGGAGTCATTCTAGATGGCAAAGAAGTCAACTAAGTATTGTTTGATAGGGCAAGGTATTGATTTCTTCTTAGTACTGGGTTTTACACCTATTTGTTGTGCGTTTTGGTATTTATTAAAAAGTAAAATTCATCTTGTGCATTTTTGATGATTTTGATTTCGAACAACAGATTGGTACCTGGTGTAAGGAATTACATCGATGCCAAAAACAAAAGTTTAGTTATTTAATGATGGAATTTTAGATTTATTTGTTATTTAAAATTTGTATTGGGACTTCGATGCTTATTTGATTTGAAAATCAGAGAAAGTAATTTATTGACAATAAAAAACTAATATCAAATATGAGGAAATGATGATTGTGTATTAGAATTTAGCATGAACTTTATTCAACTAGATTAGTATTAAATGCCATGTGTCGGTGTTGAATTGATGGAGAACTTTAGCATGAACTTTTTTTTTTAATCGATAGAACTGATAGATTTGTAGTATTCAATGGTATATCTAACAATATTTGAAGTTTTCAATGATAGTTTTGGTAAGGCTTGAATTGTTGAATGTTATATTAGGTAAGATTCGAATTTTAAATCGATGATGTTAATAATATGGCATTGGTTTCTTATATGCAATGTGTACCTTATAATTGAAAGTCTTCCTTCTTTCTTTCTTTTTTTTTTTCACCCCATTTTTTTGTGGTTTATGGATTAATTTTGTGATAACCATGATTCTTAACATTTCTATTTTTATTTTTTGTGGTTCATGTAGATATTACTTGGTTGAGAAGGCAAAAGAACTCTTGGTGTAAGGTAAGTTCATGTATATTTAATTGCAAATCATTGATTTAATGGAATCTCTCCATTACAAATTTGCAATGGAGAGGATCACAATCTTCAAATGTTATTCATTTATCATCAAAGAAATTTGTGAAATATAATGGCTGGTTTTAAGGCTAAGTTGGTGTTGGAACTTGGTGCTAATGGGTTTCTGCTAAAGCAATAAAGGTGTTATAGATTGGAGCTTCAGAACACGGTATTGCATTTGTTTCTTTTTAACTGTAGAAATAGAAATTTGGTTTGAATTTTAAGGTTTGTTAGATGGTGTTTAAAATACAGATGGCAGAAATTTATAAATTGGAGCTTCTAAGGTATATTTGTTTTTTTAAAAACTTTTTTTTAAAGGTTAATCTGTTAATGCCTTATATTTTGAAAGAAAACAAAATACTTGTGTTGGTTGGTTGGTTTCTAATGTTGCAAGTCATATTGCCTGTGGGTGTTGATTTTCTACCACACAACCAAAAGGGGAACTCAGCTAGAGAGTACCGGCAGAATAGATTAAGCCTAATAACCTGCACAAGAAGATGAGAATCCGGTGGTGGTTCGTTCACCAAGGGGCACTCTGACGATCAAGTCAATAATCAATATCTCTTAAAGATAGCAAATTGTGCTTAAACTCACAAGAAAAGAGCTTACCTCAGACTCACGAGGGTGCCTTGCTTTTACAACCAACAATGATTTGATTCTATTGGAAGCCTCACTTCAATGGACTCAAGCTTAATGCTCATCCTGGACTTTCATCTAGATAGAGATAAACTCCTCTTGAGCCTTATCTTTATCCAGACTGAGATCCTCCCCTGTTCTAGGACTCTTGTCCCTTATCCGCTTATCTCGGATTCCGGTATCTCCACTGATAACTCGGCCTAGTCGAGATCACCTCAGCGCATGACCAAGCCACGTGGCACCTCGGCTAATACTTCGGTGTCACCTTAGCCACATGTTGTCATTCACAAAATACGTCCCCATAACTGCCCCCTAGGTTCTATTACCTTGGCAACCTGAGGTAATGGAACCTACATCGTTTGCCCATATAGCATGTCGGCTAACATTTCATTTCTTCTTCACGACCAAAATCATTTTGTCGGCTTCAAGTACCCAGGACTCAAATGTCTACTTTACCAAGGGTTAAGAACCAAGAATCAAGTTCTTTAAGCATCTTCAACCGTCACTTCTCTAGCCAAGGTTATGGCCTCTTTACTTCAAGAATTTCAAGAGTTCTAATTGCGCATGAGCTGTCACGCATGGTTTTTTCAACGATTTCCTCCACGCGTCTCCTACTTACTAGTTCGTACTTGACACGTGCTATCAAGTTATGTCGCGTCTACTCACACCGCCTGACAGGCACATCGTCCAACGTGCTTCATTATGTTTTGCTGCCTTTTCGTATATTTGACAAAGCTTTTTCTTCTCTCTCCGTCTTTTCACTTTTGCCATCAACATTTTCTTTCGACTCTCAGACTTTCTCTCTCTAAAGCTTCATAATCTGCCATTGTTGTTTCTTCAAGCTTTATAACTGCTCCGTTCACCTGTTTCGGCGAGCTCCTCATTTGTTCGTTTTCAGTCATTTAAGTCATTTGAGTTCGGCGAACCTCACATCGGTGCCTGTAATCTCAGCTCCAATCGGTGAGTTCATAATTTCTTTCAATTCCAGTCGTCCATTGTTCTATTTTCATGAATTTGCCATATGTTTTGTCACGTCCCACTTTTTATTACTCGAAATCATTACCAAATCCATTAATTCACTTTAAGTTCAGAGACAACATGTGGAAATAAACTTAAATATTCGACTAGTAGAATTAAATAGTAATTCTCTCGTTCGAATGCAAATTACATACAACATGAGCATTCTAAATAAACTGCCCGTAGGCTTACAATCATTAAAGAATCAAAAGAAGGGTGTAACCCTTTCACAACAATGGCACTCTGCCAACACAAAGGAGGCCCCGTGGCCAACAAATAAGAAGATCCAAATCTCGTAGCACATCTTGACTATCACCTGAAAAAGATTCAACAACGTGGGATGGACATATAGTCTAGTAGGGATCTCAACATGATCCTCAACAATAACAACTTACAGATAGCTATGATCATGAATGCTCAATCTCATACTAGAATACTAATGTGGCAGTTTATACAAAAATATACATAAGTATGAACTTTTCTCAAAAATAGCCATTTCATTCTACGCTATAAGCGATTCATCTTTCTTTTCTTTTCATTATCCCTAGTTCCTAAACTTTTAAAACAATAACAACATCTTAGAAAACAATTTCACTAAGCCCACTACCTTTCTCCCATTTTCCATACTCACAACAGATTTTCCCTTTTTCAAAACATATTTTCAAATACCCAATTTTCCTTCACACTTTTCCAAAATCTCACAATGGCATTTTGGTTTGTTCCCAATACATTCATATCTATACATGCATGCCTTTAATAAAAGGAAGATAACAAATTATCAACATGTATATAATCAACAAATGAGGCAACTCGGCCCTCCAAAGCTGTAACCATCTCAATCCATGATATACTCAGATACACTGAGACAAAAACAATAAAACTCTGCTCTACTATCTATATGCACAGTAAGCCAAGGATACAACTCTCACAACGGTATGCCATTTTACTAGGTGCTAGCTGGAAGGGTGTGGTACCTTAGATTCTCAGCACAGTCAGTTCTCCAAGCGCTAGCTGGAAGGTAACAGTACCTCTGATTATAAGCGCGGTGTACAACACCAATAATCACAATACAACAGAACATAACCAACAAGTGTAATACATACACATAAACTATTCAAGATACATAAGCAATGTGTTAAAGTATATGAATACATAGGTGTGTGGAGTGCATCCCCCATCTCCTCCCACACACTGGAGTACATCACCTATCTCCTCCCTAACAATTATACATATATAATGTATCATAGCACTTCATTACATACAATGTTCAATCAACACAGGTGTAATGCATACACGACAATTTAACACAATCATGTCATCCTCCACCGATGACCAAGGACAAAACCTCTGGATGCATGATTTTAATACACCTATTATAAAGACTCAACTCTCAAGAGATCTTAAACCCAACAACGACACTAGTACGACAGGTAAGGGTAAAACCCCCAAATGTGTGTATTCAACACTCATGATACAATAATTCAATTCTCATATTTATTTTCTGAAACTCACATAAAGTTAACATTTCATTTCCCATTTCCAAGATCAACTTCCGGGATTTTCCAATTCCAAAACCCCTTCTTCATTTCACAAAACCAATTCCATTCATTATAAAGCCATAACCTGACTCGATTCAATACATTCATTTCAAAACAACCCCAAAGCCATAGTTAATCCCTTAGGCATTAACACCTTCACCCAACTCATATTAACAATAGAGACTTACAAACATTGATCAACTACCCTCCATTTTAATTTACCAAATCAAAACATAATTTAGGGCTTTTTTCTTCTTTCCACAATAACATGCTAATTTATACTCCAATTAGCCTAAAGAACTATCAATGATAAAATAATCATTCTTAAACAACCAACCCTAGGTTCCCTCATACGGTTTTCAAAGAAATTCAACATGATATGATTTTCATGCAATACAAAACTACCACATGTCTACCTATAGACGGAGTATTGAAAAAGAACAAAGAGAATCCCTACCTCAAATGGAGAACCCAAGGGGAAGAAGAGCCAAACTCTGAAGTGCCCCAATCCCAAAGTTTTTCGGATCAAAACGAAGCCCACGCAACCCTCTATCTTTCTTACAAAGAGATTAGGGTAGGAACACCCAAGAACTAGATCAATCCCTAGAGAGAAGGTGAGTGTAGAGAGAGAGAGAGAGTTGAATCTAGGGTTTTGAGACAAAAGGGAAATCAAAAAGTGAAGAAGAAGCTGCTGGTGTGAACTGATATATACGTTCCTTGCTCGAGCGAAGGAGTGGTCGCTCGAGCGACCAGACACAAAGAAACCTCGCTCGAGCGCACAAAGCCTTGCTTGAGCGAACAACACGAAGCTTCAGGTCTGCAACCCAGAAGCACGCTCGAGCGAAGAAACGCTTGCTCGAGCGAAGAAGCCCAAAACATATAGCTCGCTCGCTCGAGCGAAGAACAGCTCGCTCGAGCCAAGGCTGCGTCTAAACGAAACCTGAAGACACGAAAAGCTCACTCGAGTGTACAAACCCTCGCTCGAGCGAAGAAACAACAACACAAGGCTCGCTCGAGCGACTAAGTCCTGGCTCGAGCGAAGAGGCTAAAAACTAGATAGCAACCATATGCTTCCAATCACAACCAACCTGAAACGAACCTGCCCAAAACATCCTATAACTCAAATACAAAGTTTTGAAGGACGGAAACAAACTAAATACAACAACCCACATCTACGGAACCAAGTCCGGAATACAATACTCAATGGAGGGAAAACTAGGATCGTTATATGTTTGTTCTGCATCTGTGGCCATTGAATCTGTTTTCATTGTTGTATTCTGTTTCTAGCTTCATGTTTTGGTCATCATTTCTTGTTCTTGAATCTATTATATGCACCGTATTGCTTATGATTCTTGCATACTGCCTTGCACACATTCACTGAGTGTTTTGTGTAATTTTCCATATTCTTGAATCTCCGTTGCTTTCTTGATTCTAAATCATGCTTCTTCTTCTTTTTTTTTTTTTTTTTTTTTTTTTGCTTTTCTTGCTTGTTTCCAGATTTTTGCCTCTGATTCTTGTTCATCTTTGTTGGTTTAGGTTTGGGATTTGCCTTAGAACTCATATCTTTTAGAGAATTTGAAGCAAATTCCCTTTACATCTTCCAAAATCCTCACCCTAGTGCTCTCTAGGGTTTAGTTGAGGTCTTCAGGCTTACACCAATTTCCTTCGCCTGAAATCCAATACCAATCTTCTTAAGCCGATATAATAGGCATGTTTAGGTGGATGGTAGACTCCTCGGCCAAACTAGAGTATTTTTAACAAGAGTTCTCCATCCCAGCTGACGTTTAAATCAGGTTGGCTGCGGAGGAGGACTCTATTATGCCTAATGGAGATTCCATGCCCTTTCCTGTAGTCGCATTCATACAATATGGACTTCGACTTCCACTAGACACTCTCTTTCGAGAAATCCTTCACTATTACAAGCTTAGCCCCATGCAACTTGCCATTAACTCATATAGGGTTACCAATGGCATAATCGAACTAGCACGCCGAGAAAAGGCTAGAATCACATTAGCCGACATCCAGTATTGTTACGCTATGTGTTGCCTTAAGTTTGATAAAGGCCACATATATTACCTCAAACCCAGATCCACCGCCTTCAAACTTATAGCCGATCTCCCAGATTCAAACAAGGGTGCAGGAGATGATTGTCTGATTATCTCAGGCAACAGGGAGTTTGCACCAGATGATGATCTTCATCTCTTCCCACTGTGCCGAGGAGTCTTTAGGGAAGACGAGGGTAAGGACCTAGTCACCCTGTAATTCCATTCAAGACTTGTAAATTCATTTACCTTGCCTGTGCTAATGTTTTCTTTTTACCTTTTGCAGTTTTTCCTTAACCCTCAAAGGATTTCCGCTAATCATTCTTTCCAAGTGCCGATCTCAAAAGGCTCCTGGGTTTGGCCGTTGAGAAGCGCAAAGCACCATTGCTGCTTAACTACCTACCAACCTACAGGTCTGCCCTGCCCGACATTCCTCGCCTAAGTAAGACCCCTTCACTTGCAACAACTCCACCAACCACTTCATCCCCAAGGTCAGACCATACCTCATCTTCAGACCCAGTAGAGCAACCATCTATATCTGCCCCTTAGTTGATTCCACCATCCCAGCACCGACGCCGACGCCGACGCCGACGCTGATGTCAAGCTCTACCAAATGTACCAGCTGGTAGAACTCAGAACCATAGATGTCAAGAATCTGAGTCATCGGCTTATGATCTAGCGAACCCACCAATTGCTTTTCCTACGATTCATTTTGGCACAAGAGTCACCATCACTACAACTGCCGATGAAATGGGTCACAGTGAAATCGTGATCAAAGATCTCCTAGCCGACTTGCCAGATGTGATGGCAATCCAGTCCTCCCTCTCTCAGTCCCAACCAAAACTCAAGCCAAAAAGAGTAAAAAGAGCCAAGGCAAAGGCCTTTGCCACCTAAGTGGACTCTGAAGATACCGTTCCGATCTCTAAGTTGGTCGAGATTGAGAAAAGCGCTACTGATGCTGAAAAGATGCTAGCTGAAGCCGAGCCGTCCGACACTTCACGGTCGAAGAAGCCGAGGTTTGAGGGTGTAGTAGGAACAGGCTTTTTCAAAGCCGATGAGAACTGGGCCCCTGCAATCATGGTTGGGGACCAACCAATGAAGGTTGGCGATAGTGCCATAGACAGAATTGAGGTCGCCGCCGCTATCTTTACTGCTGTTCTCCTACTTACGGATTTGAATCGTATGGCCGAGATTAGCAAATATGAAAACTTTGCTTTGATGATGCAGCACTTCGTACTGGTAAGTCCACAACATTTGCACTTTTTGGTTTTTCAAGTATTTCATACTTTTGCAATTTTATTAACTTGGTTCATTCCTTTGTTCCAAGCCATCTAGTATGCCCATTCCTTTGCAACGAAAGTCGAGGCTTTTCAAGAAGGAGTTGGTCCACAAGACCTAAGAGGTGGCTGGCTTCCTTACCTCTCTTGACAATGTTGAGGCCAAGATGAAGTTTCTGCTGGACTAGGCCAAAGTTGCTAAACGAGTGCAAGATCGGACCAAAGAGAAGGCGGAGCCAGCCAAAGTAGTGGCCGATGTTCTCAGGGCCGAAGCCAAAGAGGCTGAAGTTAAAATTGCCAAGGCTAAGGCTGAACTTCACAAGGCCTTGGCGTGAAAAGAGGCTGAAATCAAAGCTGTTGATAAAAGGTCTACGCCGAAGGCCAAGCCGATATCCACGATGCCTATAAAACCCAGGTCAATCAAGCTTGCAATCGAGGCTACTACCTTGGCTGGACAGCAGCCCTAAACCAACTATCTGTCCTAATAGACTCTCTACTACGAGACATCAATCGGCTTAGTGTGCCTTTCCCACCAACTTCCAAGGGATCGAATGACGAGGCCAAGGAGGACGACGCCGAGGATGATGATAATAAAGAGAGGGAGATTGCTGCTGGGGCCAAGTCCTCCACTCTGAATGAGCAAGTTCTAGACTTGACTCAGGATGAAGAGGAAGATGAGACTTCTAAGGGAGCCTCTCCCAAAAGGACAACCCTTGAGGCCGAGGTCCAGGTAGCCGTGAAAAGCTTGGACAAAACATTGTTTGAAATAGATGCCGAGATAACAGTAGAGAATGAGGCAGAACTGTCAGCCGAGGCCGATACAACTGCAATAGCCGAGGTTGAGCAATCCCAGATCAACGCCAATGCTTCTAGTACTTAGGATTTTTTTTCTTTACTTTGAACTTTTTATCTTCAGTAGTTGTAACAGTGTTTGCTTTTTGTCAGGCTGAAGTGCCTCTTTTTGTAACTGAACAAGCTGTCTTTTATGCTAGGCTGAAGTGCCTTTTTCTCTATATTTTAAACAAGTTCTCTCTATTGAATACATGTTCCACTTTTCCTTCTAAGTGTTGAATGGTTATGCTTGTCTTCCCTGCCTTCTATGCTTCTGTACTTAGAATATTTTTGCATTTTTTCTAAGTATACCTTAACTGTGTGATCACTTCAGGTTGGAACACATCTGACATTTTTCACCTCGGATCCACTTCTTTTTGGGTGCACCACTTTATTCAACAAGTATTGTTTCCTTACTTGTACTTGTTGTCTATTAAAACTCTATCCTTCCAACCCTCCAAGTTTAACAACCTGGTTGGTTATTTCGGCTAACAAATACTTCGGGTATCCCCTTATCTGGTTATCTCGGCTGACTTCAACTTGTAAATTGTTGTAAAAAATTTCAACAAGTATCAAGCCTATTCCTCATTCTTGTTTCTTGCCCCCTAATGTGAACCTAAGTACCACTTATGTTCACATTAAGCATGCAACCCTTATTCCGACCGAGGTTTGATTCAAACAAAGATTAGCCGAGGTTTTCTACCTTGGTTTCTTTGTTAATCTAACTAGATCAAACTTAGTTCAACTCTATCATATGGTAAGTATAATTCAACTCTATCATATGATAAGTCTAAGTTATTTGTCATGTTTCAATCGAAAACATCGCAAACTTAGGTCAACTTTATCATATGACAAGTATAATTCAACTCTACCACATGATAAGTCTAAGTTATTCATCATGTTCACCATGAGAACATCGCAAACTTAGTTTAACTCTCTCATATGGCAAGTATAATTCAACTCTACCATATGAAGTCTAAGTTATTCGTCATGTTCACCATGGGAACATTGTCATAAGACTCTTTCAGTCCTATCGCACAAGTGTCAATAGTATATGAAAACAAAATCAAGCTAGTTGTTTTATTTAAACTTCGGCTAATATTGCATAATTCTTAAAAAATAAAAACTAATGATAAGAAAAACTTTAGATTGCAAGTGTTCCAGGGTCGTGGCAACTCTTTGCCATCAGTGTCTTCAAGCTGATATGCCCCATTGCCAGCAACCGAGATGATTCTATAAGGCCCCTCCTAGTTTGGGCCAAGTTTACCCTCTCTAGGATCCTTCTTGTTGCCAACAACTTTCCTCAAGACGAGGTCCCCAACTTTGAACTCTCTTGGGTTGACCTTCTTGTTGTAAGCCCTAACAAGTTGCTGTTGGTATGCCTCTAGCCGAATTGCTGCTCTCTCCATTTTTTTCTTCCAACAGGTCCAGATCTCGAGCCAAGAATGCCTCGTTAGTTCCGTTCTCTACTTCCTGGGTTCTGATTCCAGGGATGCTGACTTCTAGTTGGATGACTGCTTCAGTGCCATATGCTATGGCAAACGGAGACTCTCCAGTTGATCTTCTCGGCGTAGTCCGATATGCCCACAGTACATTGGGCAACTCTTCCAACCATTTTTCCTTTGCTGTTTCCAGCCTCTTCTTGATCCCATCCAAGATAGTCTCATTAGATGCTTCTGCCTGACCATTACTCTGGGGAAAACTAGGAGTAGAGTAATAGTTCTTAATTTTGTACATGGCACAAAAGCTCTTGATCAATTTACTATCAAATTGGGTGCCATTGTCTGCCATAATGGCTCTCGGAATCCCAAACTTGGTGATTATGTTCTTCCAAATGAAATTCCTTATATCCACATCTCTGATTTTGGCCAAGGGTTCTATCTCTACCCACTTTGTGAAGTACTCTGTGGCTATTAACAAGAACTTTCTTTGTCCGGTTGCCTGTGGCAGTGGTCCTACTAGGTCCATGCCCTACTGGGAAAACGGCCAAGGTTTGGACACTGGGTTCAGATTTGCTGCTGGTTGATGTATCAAAGGTGCGAACCTTTGACACTTCTCACACTTTTGGACATAGGCTTCAACATCCTTTTGCATGTAAAGCCACCAGTATCCCTAGGTTATGGCTCTATGGATAAGTGATCTGCCTCCAGCATGGCTTCCATATACTCCTTCACATATTTCATACAAGAAATCCTCGACCTGGAATGGATGCACACATCTTAGAAGGGGCCCAGTAAAGGATCTTCTATAGAGATGGCCATCTACTGACAAGCAGAACCTGGCCGACTTAAATCTAGTCTTATGTATCTCTTTTTGGTCATCCGGCAGCTTGCCATCCCTTAAGAACATTACTATTGCATCCGTCTAGCTTGGACCCATCTCCACGCACATTGCTTCGTACTCTGTGATCAGTGGTTCTACACTTGGGCCTGACAAATAATCAACCATTATTCTCCTTGCCTCTCTTGATTTCATAGCACTAACCAGGTTAGCCAAGGCATCGGCATGACTATTATCATCTCCGCTAACCTGTTATAGTCGGTAATCCTGGAACAATGCTAGCAGTCTAACAACCTCTTTGACATAGGCTATCATTCGTTCATCTCGGACTGCATACTCTCTCGTTGCCTTATTTACAATAAGTTGGGAGTCATAGAAGGCTACCACCTCATCGACTTCCATTACTACTATTAACTTTAACCTTATAATTAGTACCTCATACTCTGCTTCATTGTATGAGGCCTTAAATCCCAAACAAATAGACTGCTCTATCATCCTCCCATCTGGTGACACTAACACTACTTCTGCCTCCGCTCCTTGACGATTTGAACTTCCATCAACGAACAGGCGGAAGGAGTCGCCGATGTAGATGTCGTAGGGCTTTGGTTTCTCTTCTTTCTTCTGTTTTGCAGGAGTGGAGTTCTTCTTGCTCCCCTGGGCATCCCAAGCTGTGGCTCACTGGAATCCAATGCGGGATGGCACCAAAGGTGAACTCGACCACAAAGTCATCTAAAACCTGGCCTTTAATTATTGTTCTGGGCCTAAACTGCAAGTCATATTGGCTCAACACTATTGCCCATCTGGTTACCCTACCTGTCAGATCTCCTTGTTGCAACAGGGACTTCAAAGGATGCTTAGTCAGCACCACAATCTTGTGGGCTTAAAAGTAGTGATTCAGTTTTTTCGAAGCCATCATCAGGGCTACTGTTAATTTCTCCAAGGACAGGTGCCTGGTTTCTGCATTTGCTAGGGTTTTACTTACATAGTATACACTGCCTTTTGTTTTCCGTCCTCTTCTCGGATTACTATCGCACTTACTGCGTGCTTTGAAACTGCTCAGTATAGGAACAATTCTTTTCTAGGTATTGGATTTGACAGAATTGGAGTTGCTGTCAGGTACTTTTTTAAGTTAGCCAAAGTGATTTCGCACTCCTTTGTCCACAAAAAATCTGTGGCCTTCTTTAACAAACTAAAAAATGATTTGCATTTTTCAGAACTTTGGCTGATAAATCTATTCAAGGTTACTGCTTTCCCAGTCAGAATTTGGACCTACTTAACTGATATCGGGCTCTTCAAGTCAATGATGGCCTTGATTTGATCTGGGCTTGCCTTAATGCCCCTTCTGGTGACCAAGTATCCCAGGAACTTACCAGACCCGACTCTAAATGCACATTTCGAAGCATTGAGTCAGAGTCGATATGTTCTTAGGATATCAAAAACTATCTTTAAGTCGGTCAAGTGATTCCCAGGTTCTTTCGTCTTCACGACTATGCCATCAATGTGCACTTCTACTGTCTTGCCAATCAAATGTCTGAACATCTTGGTCACTAACCTCTGGTAGGTTGCTCCTACATTTTTCAACCCGAAAGGCATCACTCTGTAACAATATAGCCCTTTTGAGGTGATGAATGTAGTCTTCTTCTCGTCAAGGAGATACATTGCTATTTGGTGGTATCCCCTGTAAGCATCCAGGAAGCTCATCCTCCCATGTCCTGAAGTGGCATCCACCAGCTGATCAATTTTAGGTAGAGGGAAATTGTCTTTGGGACATGTCTTATTCAGGCTAGTGAAGTCCATGCAGACCCTCAACTTCCCATTCTTCTTTTTTACAACTACTGTGTTAGACAGCCAGGTCGGGTAGTTCACCTCCTGAATAGCCTTGGCTTCTAATAGTTTGTCCACTTCCTCCTCTACTGCCTCTACATGAATTAATGTCCGCTTCCTTGCCCGCTGAATGATAGGTTTTGTCGACTTGTCTACATTGAGCCTGTGGAAGGTGACCTCAGGGTTAATGCTTGGCATCTCATAGGGTGTCTAGGCGAACACTTCTATGTTTGGTCACAAGAAAGCTTCCAACTCCTTTTCTTCCTTTTTGGCTAAATTTGAGCTGAGAAGAAAGAAGCGCTCTTCGTCACATTTTTTTACCAAAACCTTCTTCAAAGATTCCTCACTTTTGTCGGCTGGCTCTTTGTCGACGTCATCCAAGACCTTCATGTCTTCGTCTTCAATTTCTACTATTTCTGTCTCTCGCACGTTGTAGGTGGATTTCATTGCTGCCATAGAGTAATTTTTTGCTTGCACCTGATCCCCTCTAACCTTTTCAATTCTATGCTCCGTTGGGAACCACAACAGTTGGTGCAACATTGAGGGAACAACCTTCATTGCGTGCAACCAAGGTCTTCCCAAGATAACATTGTAAGGGGAGGGAGTGTCAATTACTATCAACTCTGTGCTTACCTTTTTCGTGCCTGCCTGCACCTCAAAATTTGCGGCTCCTAGTGGCCACGTTGGCATTCCGTTGAATCCAACCATCGAGCGGTTGGATTCTTCCAGATTATCTGGGTGAAGGCTAAGCTCCTTGTAACATCTAACATACATGATGTCACAAGAACTACCTTGATCAACTAGTATGTGCCTCACTTGGCACTTTTCAATCTTCAGGGTTATCACCAGGGCGTTGTTGTATGGATGTTGTACCATATCCAGGTCTGCCTCAGTAAATGAAACCATTGGTCCCTGGTACTCATTTGTCCTAAGCCTCTTTTGCTGGACCTGATACACATGCTGTAGGTGCCTCACTCTTTGAGTTTTCCCTCGTACATCGTTCTCATTCACCTTCGAATGAATCACATTGATCACCTGAGGTCCCTCTACTTGCTGCTGTGGCGGTGGTGGATGCGGTGCTACCGGTGCTTAGGGTAGCCTCGCTTGCTCTTCCCTCGTCCTGGTCTTATCTACTAGGTCTCTTAGGTGACCTTGTCTGACCAAATCCTCCAAGTTTGTCTTCAGAGCCCTGTATCCCTGAGTCAAGTGCCCATTCTCATTATGGTAGGCATAGTGCTTCCTAAGGCTCTTTCCTATAAACTCGCCAGTGATCTTCTCCGGCATTCTATAATATGGCTGGTTCCTGTGCAGCCCTTAAGCCTGTCTCCTGCCTATTAAAACCAGTGTTACCTCAGCCTCACTTTGGCGAGCCATTTTTCTTCTCCTGTTTTAGGGCCTTTGCTCTGTGTGTATCTTCTTCTACTCTGTCATATTTCTTAATTTGTGCCATGAGCTCCTCCATACTCTTTGGTAGAGTTTTTGCAAGTGACTTTCGAAGCGAGCATTCATCCTCCAGGCCATTTTTGAAAGATACGACCGCAAGCTCCTAGTTACATGTCGGTATTCGATTGAACACCTCGTAATACCTTTTGGCATAAGCCCTAAGGCTTTCACCCTCACCAATGTTCAAAGCCAATAGGGAGTTTACTATTAGTGGCTACAACTTGTTCGTAACAAACCTGGCCACAAACATCTCAGCCAGGCCTTCCCAACTCTTTACAATTCCTTTTAGCAACTTGTGAAACCAATCCGATGCGATTTCCGTAAAGGATAAGGGGAACACCTTGCACAACAACTGCTCATTCCCGCTATACAAAGCCATTGAATTCAAATATAAGCCGACATGAAAGTTTGGATTAGACTTACTGTCATAAATCTGGAACCTCGGCATATGAAACCTTTTTGGGGCCTCAAACCTATCTAATTCCATTGAGAACGGTGTTCTCAGCTTCACGGGAGATGTGACCTCGGTATTCTGCCGCTTCCTCTGGAGGTAGTCCCTCAAATCCTTATTCATTCGACCAGGAGCTCGGCTATCAACAAATTTTAGCCTCTTTGGTGTGCTGTTCCCGGTATCGTTATGTGTCCTCTTGGACTTCTTTTTATTCACCATGTCAAACACAGGCCCTTCTCCTAGATATGCAGAGGTTCTTTGACATAAGCTCCCCTAGTATGAGGTATCCTCTACGACTCATCTTTTACCCACTCTGTTCGCTTGATATCCCGTGAAGACCAATTCGAGTGCTCCTTTTCCTTGCCATGCTGCAGGGCTACTGCGATTGTTTTCTGCCCCCTTTTCTGGGCATCATTCTTGGCCGCTGGTATCGGCGTGTCCTGCAATGAGAACAGTGGTTGCATCACGTTGTTCTGTATCATGAAGTTGACAACTGATTGTATGTCTGCCAACTTGTTTGCCATTTCATCTCCCTGTCCCTCCTCAGGTATCTATCCTTCCATACCTGGAGATTGCTCTCATTGTAATACTCATCTCGGCCTGCTTTCTTCGAGGTGTCTTCCTTTTTGTCGACATCCTTCTCCCCAGGATTCTGATCCCGTGCTCCTTTATTATGGTTTTCTTTCTCGATGTTAGGATCGATATGTTTACCACTTCCACCTAGGATGTCATCCTCGATCTTTTCTCCCTACCCGTTGTTGGTCATCTATTCTCCTTAAGTTCCCAGAGACGGCGCCAAATTATGGGTGTTGATTTTCAACCACACAACCAAAAGGGGAACTCAGCTAGAGAGCATTGGTAGAATAGATTAAGCCTAACAACCTGTACAAGAAGATGAGAATCCGGCGGTGGTTCATCCACCCGGGGGCACTCCTACGATCAAGTCAGTAATCAATATCACTCAAAGATAGCAAATTGTGCTTAAACTCACAAGAAAAGAACTTACCTCAGACCCATGAGGGTGTCTTGCTTTTATAACCAGCAGTGATCTGATCCCATTAGAAGCCTCACTTCAATGGACTCAAGCTTAATGCTCATCCTGGACCTTCATCTAGATAGAGATAAACTCCTCTTGAGCCTTATCTTTATCCAGACTGAGATCTTCCCCTGTTCTAGGACTCTTGTCACTTATCCGCTAATCTCGGATTCTGGTATCTCCGTAGATAACCTTGGCCTAGCCGAGATCACCTCGACACATGACGAAGCCACATGGCTCCTCGGCTAACACTTTGGTGTCACTTTAGCCACGTGCTATCATTCACAAAATACGTCCCCACATTGCCCATCTGAATATCACATATGAACTGCTTCCTTACAGTTATTAATACTTTGTGGAATCATGAGGAGTGGGTGAGAGAATTTGTTCTTCTTTTCCCTATCCATTCAGTTTTATTAAATTGTTCATATAATTAACTAGGTGAGATTATTACTAATTTTTTTTTTTTTTTTTGGTTTAGAAAGATAGAAATACAAAATTAGAAACAGAATGACTTCAGTAAAAAGGAAGTCTTGTTTGATATGGATTTTTGATATCAGCTAATTCAGGTAATGAATTTTTTTAAAAACTTTAATGAGTTTTACACTTGGTTTACCATTTCTATACTTGACTAATTTCATCGAAAAAATTAGACTACAAGCATGAGAACACACATTCAAGTAAGAGAGAAACCATTTTGTTCCTCCCCTGTTTCTCTGATCTCTACTAGTATGAATAAACCACTTTGATTATTTTCTTTCCTTTGTTTTGATTGCTAGATTTCTATAAATCAGTTTCTAATATGTCATTTCCTTTTGCTGCAGCTCATAGGTCTTTGCTGCAAGTGGTGTCTTGATATGATTGGATGGCAAGTGGTGTCTTGATATGAACTGCATCATGTGGACAACAAACATTAGTGGCATAGTAGATTGTCCACAAATGTTGAGCTCAAAACTTGTATTCTTAGTAGTGAACAAGCAATATTGAATTTTAGGTGTTAAATTGAGTGGGTTTGTGGCTTGGAATCAGTTTGAGGGAGTATTTGAATTCAATAGAGTTAATAATAAATTGTGATTAGTTTGGTTTGGGTTAGATTTTTTCATTTTTTGTAAGCTAAATAAATGATAATAAGTAAAAGTTAAAAATACTTCTGTCCACTTTGAAGATAATTTATTTACTTCCAATTTAATGGATTTATTATTCTGTAATAAGTTGTAAGTAAAATTGCACCAAATTATTGAAACATAGATTTGAAAATAAAGAATAATAAATTGCACCAAATAGTCTTTATATTGAGAAGTGCCATTATTAGCTAGTTTTCTATAAATTAGCCCTATATCTTTTTTCCTATTCGATGATTTTTTTTTTTTTTTTTGTGGAACTTAATGCATATTTGCTTTTGATACCTAGGGGGTATTACTTTTGGATTGGCCACCTGGCCAAATCTGCATAACTTGAATCAGAGTAACTCCAATAGTTTTGTCAAATGCCTTGCCAAAGCCAAAAAATTGGCTTCAGTTCACAAAATCACTCCTCTAATGGTGAGTCAAATGCCTTTTCAAAAAATGTTAGCCAAATCTTGAACCAAATTTGGATAAAAGTTTGGCAAAGATATATGTTGCCAAATCAGTTTCCCTACCAAAATTTAATTATTTTTTCTTTACCAAAACATTGTTGGCGGGCACATGAGGATCATGGTTTTGTTGGCAAGTAAGGTACCTTTAAGTTCTGTCATTGTATTTAAAGTTCTTTTATTTCTTGCTACTACAATTTTTTTTTCTTTGGGAATAATCTCCTCTTGTGGATAATCCTTCAAATTAGTTGACCAACCACAACTAATAAAGAAGATTATTTGGATAACATTGTGCATAATGCTTTAGATTAAATGAACTCACTCAATCATCTGTGTTGTATAATTACAAAATGATAACTTAGACTGAACCCAAGTTTTGCAATATCGTTTTGCAACATTTTAACAATTTTGCCAAAAGGGCAACAACATTCATAACCAAATTTTTTTTCCCTCAGAAACACTATCCTTTTGATCTACACCAACAACATGAAAAAAAAAAAAAAAAATTCTATCAAATTGACAACGACCCCAAATAATAATTAATACACCACTGGAGGCATGATTTATCATCATGTGGTTCCCTGACAATCTAGATCTCTTGTATTCGACAGGTCTCTAGATAGGGATCTGCAAACAAATCAAAATTTAATACAAAATCATTGCCATTTAAAAAATTGCATAGCTTAGTTCCAATAGCAATTTAATCTACACAATTCAACAAAAAAAATTGAATGGTCGGTAACAATCATAAAGTAAAGAAAATTCAAGTTTCTTTCTAACAAATTCAAAATTTTATATGATGTTAATCCATATGAATAAATTGAAGATGAGCAGAACATTTTCACATCAATCTTGAGCAAACGAGCAAAAAGTGTATAAAGAACCAATTTTGATACATATTTGAACAGATTCACATACTAAACTTGAAGAACTCTGCTCATTCTATTCCTCTTACTAGCATGGTTGCCTCTTTTTTCTAAAAACACACACACACACACACACACACACACACACACACACACTCACACTCTCATTCCTTTGATTTCTTAAAATAGAGCTCAAACCCTGAAATCATTATCATCTAACTCATTAACATTAACACATCCACCATGTATACACTTGGAAGATACAGGTAAAAACTCACAATTCAACAACCACATAATAGAAAAAGAATTAGAACGTCGTAGCCCTCAATATATATGGCAACTATTAGAAATGATTTATAAAAAAACAAATTCATAATTAAAATTGGAATAAGAATGATTTTTCTTTTAATAATTAAAGGATACACACAATTAAAAAGAATGGGAATTTATTGCCATGACAAGGTTAACAAGGTTCTTGCAAAAATAGAATTAAAAGGATTCCTAGTAATCTTAAACCACATGTAACTAATCCATCAAGCTTCAATCAGAATTCCTTGTGAAGAAAGACAAGAAAAAATAACTTCTAATATCTTTGATTAGGGAAAAAACAAACAAACAAACAAAAATCTTAAAGGATACACTACATTCATCAATTGACATATATACTTAATGTGGGAATTGAAATTATCCTAAGACATCTAGGTTGTACAATACATTCATCAATTGCACCACATGCAAACATGAATGGATTTGTTTAATAATAATTTAGTTAACAAACACTTGGACTAAGTTTCCAATGTAAAAAAGAAAAACACTAAAAAAAAAAAAAAATCTAATAATAAGCAAAAAATGGTGCCCCGGCTGCTTAGGTCGCATTACCCTAATAAACGAACTAAAGTTTGAGTCTCTCTACCTTACCTATCAAAAACATGAAAAAGGAAAAGAAAATACTATCAAAACATTTTATTAAAAAAAAAAAATTGAAGCAAGAAGAGAATAGAGACAGATGACAATATATCATGCAACACTAAACTCAAGTTGCTATCTAGATCAATTTCCTCAAGGTTTAGTTTGGAAAGCAAAGAGTGTAGACACCCCATTTTTGATCGCCCTTAAGACTTGGGCGCCACTGATTGTTTACTTGGTGATGAAAGGTGTGCAGTGTAAAGATTCGATTTCTTCGGCAAGAGGAGCTTCAAATCCCAACTTCATACCCCTTTTGGACCAAAACTATTTTGACTAAAGATTTTAGACCTTAAAACCCTCTCTTTCAAAATGTTTTTGAAAAAAGTTCCTACGATGTTTCGATGCTCGCATTTTGTTAAATATCGCGCTTTTCGGTAAACCGAGCAAGGACAAAATAGAAATGAATGAAAGAGAGGTGAAATCTTTGAAAAAAATCTTCAAAACACCTTATTTAGGGGTTTGGAGTTGAAGAAAATGGGAGAGGAGAGAAGAAACCAAGTTGGAGAAGAAGTTGGGCATGAACCGTTAAGAAAGAGTCAAGCAACCCTCGCTAAATCAGGCCTATCCTTTTGTACACTTGGATTTAAGCTATGAGGCCACACCATTGGAAAGGGGACTTCTGGGGCTTCATTTTACACTCAAGAATCTCCTAAAGCCGAGTCTGGATGGAGGAGATATGGTTGGTTGAAGTTAGGCGTCAATCCGATTGAGCTGGAAATGAGCAGTCTTTACTAAAAGAGGAATATCTCTTAGAACACTTGGAATTTTGATGTGAGACCACCACCATTGGAAATAGGACTTCTGGGGCTTCAATTTAGACACAAGAATGACCTGCAAAGGAGTCTAGATGAAGGAGTTATGCCCATTTGAAGTTGGACCTGGAAAGCAGAATTTTTTGCCGGCCACTGGTGAATGGTGCCGGCCATCAATGATCCCCTACCGGCCACAAGTGATGGCCGGCCTGCCAACGATGTCAAAAATCAGATATTTTACAGATCTTTTCCCTCCAGCTGTTCTACACAAGCTCCAGCTCAGATATTTCGACCAAGCTCTTGTTTTTGCTATATATGAAGGTCATATCTATCATTTTGCAAGGTTAACAAGTTTGGGAACTTCTCACACTGAAATCCCTCTCTCTCTCTACAAATTTTCAGAGCTAAAAATTCTCTATCTCTCTAGAATTCTCTCTCTCTCTCTCTCTCTATTGTGCTATATTGTGCTTGAAAGTGGTTTTTCTTCACATATTTGCATACAAACCCTTAACCAAACACCCCTATCTTGGAGCTGAGGTTTCTTAAGGCTTGTTTGGAGTTCTTTAAGGCTGGTTTTGGCTTCGAAAGTTCCCAGCTTGCTGCTGTGCTTCAAGGGTAAGCTTTTCTCCTTTTAAGCTTATTTTTGTACATTCTCTTGGCCACCTTTGCATGATATTTTAGGCCTACTTGTCAACTACAAAAACCTCTATTTTGAAGTGTTTAAAATGGTGGTTTGAGGTCCTTTTGGAGTTAGGGGTGGTCCATCCTCTTTTGTAGCTTATGTGCTAAGCTTTGTGCCATCTTTCAAAGCTTTTGAAACCATCTCTTTTGGGCCCTTTAGCCACTGAATTCCAGAGTAATTTCAGTGGTGGAAAGGTGGTTTTGAGGTCTAAAATGGGAGGGGGTGGTCCCCTCTCCTATTGTCTTGTTTGCATATATTGATGGCCTACCAAATGAGCATGTATTTCTACATTTTTGAAGTTTAGTTCGAGCATGTTTTAGGCTATATTTTGACCTTCTTTAACTCTGTTTTTAGCTGGTTGGGTCACTCGTGGCTTGATTTTGGTACTTGTAGTGCAACCATGCTTACTAGCCTAGCATATTTGATGATTTAGCTTATCGATCTAGCGTGTGTTGGCTTAGCTCCAGCATATTTTTGCTAATATTTTGGCATGTTTAAGCTCTATTTTGAGCCGGTTTGATCACTCGAGCTTTGCTTTGTATGCTTGTAGTGCAATTGTGCTAAATTGCCTAACATGTGCTATTATTTTGGCCTCTAAGTCTAGCCTTTCTTAGCTTGTTTCAAGCATGTTTTAGAACTCCATTTAGGCTGTTTTAGGACTATTTTGGGTTGTTTTGGTCATATGGCTCATGTATTGCATAGCTATAGTGCAAGTGCCTTAACTAGCTTTGAGTTTTAGGGCCTCTAGCATGCTTTGCTTGTGATGTTTGCATGATATAGCATCATTTCTCATGTGATTTTAGAGCATATATCATTGTCATACTCTCGCATATATCACTCTTTAATTGTGTTTGAGAGTTGAGCCTTATGCCTTTTTTATAAGCTAATACATGAGTATGTTTTTCATGCTTTTCATGCTACCATCTCAGCTTATTTTAGCCACTGTTTTGGCATGTTTAAGCTCTGTCCAGAGCTGGTTTGGTCCTTTGTGCTTGATATTGCATGGTTCTAGTGTAATGCACTTCACTAGTTTTTTATGCTTAAGTCTCCTAACATGTTGTGCATTTGTTGATTGCATGATTTAGTGTCTTTAGCATGCCATATCAGCACTGAATATCTGTAATCTTCCTCTATGCTTCACTTTTGAATTTGATTTTGAAAGTGGTCTTAAGCCCCCTTGTTGGCTTAAGCATGGAATTGAGGTTCTCATGCCTAATGGTTTTAACCTTCTCTTGAGGGTTTCTACTAACCAACAGCATGAGGCTTCTTTCATGCTTAAGGTGCTTGTGGCTGAGGCCATCTTTCCAATTAGAGGACTTTTCACATTGGACTTAACCGATTAAAGGACTAATTGGTAATGTAAAATGTGTAAACAAGAATTGAATCAAGTAAAACATGCCAAGATAAGCATGTTGCATGTGTGCATTGCATTGTGTTCAATCGGACGTTATATTGAACACAAGGTGAGTTGGTCCATTTTATACTCAAAGTGATGAAAATGAGCCAATTCCCTTTGTCTCCATTGTCTTTGATCTTCCATGATAAGGTAGTGGTCCTAGAGTCATGTTTGTCTTGCATTTATTGAAATGCGTGCAAGTTGAATCTTTGGCCATCATGCATTGCATGCTTGATTGATGGTTTTGGATCCAATAGTGCCTCTCCCTTGATGTTTTGAAATGATAAGGAGTGGCACAGTACATATATGCCCTAGGGAGACCCTCTATTTCCTTTGTTTGTGCTCTATTGTAGTTTGGTGTCACAGCACACCAGTGGCCGGCAGTGCCACACTGATGGCCAGCAGCCTTGCATTGTTGGCAGGCAGATGGCCGGTAGCAACTCTTTATAGCCGGCAAGCCACTGGTGCACTCCCCAGCATTGGTTTGGTAAGTTTTAGCAGCAAGTTCTTGAAGACACCCTGCGAACAGAGCCTCTCAAGAGCAAACCGGAAGGCATTTCGAGGCGGGAACCAAGAGCATGCATTCTTCATTACTCAAGGCAGAGCTGAGGCAACCTAGCTTACATGTTTTGCATGCTTAGTTGGTTTTGTAACTTAATTAATTAATTTGTTAATTGTTGTAATAATTAGTAAGTAGTTTGCTAGTTATTCAATTTGGTTTGTAATAATTAGTCTAATTAGTTTAGTTGATTAGCTTAGCTTAGATTAGCTTAGCTCTAATTCATTCGGACCCTCCTGCGAGAGGGCGCATTGTTGTAATAAGGGTGCGTGTGTGTGTGCATGTCTTCCAATGCCACGTCTTTCTCCCTTTTACTTAACCGCTTTCGATGGTTAGTTTTAGGGCACGTTTGATTAGCATACCTTATGCTTGCATGTTTGCATAATTCATTTGTACTGCATGCACCGGGCTCGGCGCATTATTCAAACTGCATCGTATTCCAATACCTATTTGAATGCGTGTATCAAATCGTTGCATTCATATGTCATCTTAGATAGCCGAGCCTATTTAGTTGCATTACTGCATGTGTTGCATTAGGCATCTTATATAGTTAGGATCATGCATTGTTTTCTAACTAGCTTTTTTTTTGGCTCGGAGTACGCTGTAAGTGTTACGCTTTAGTATACTTGCCATGAGGCTATTTGCTTAAGTGCTTAATTGTTTGAATGCCTGTGGATGAAGGCTCGATTACTTGAATTGGAACAATTCGACGATTATGATTTTTAAGCCCACTTGAGGTGGCAAAATCATGTTGTTTTAAGCCCACTTGAGGGTGGCAAATCCGTGCTTTAGCCTACTTGCGAGTAGCACTTTCAAACCATTTTCAAAAGACAAACATAAGTTGTTTTGTTCCAACTTGAGCAATTGAGTCTATACTTGTATGCTGTGTGTATCACATAGTAAAGTTAGATTAACAACCGGAATAAGAACACATGAGGTTTATAAAATAACATATCATGGTAGTAGAGGCCGATCTTTGATTGGGCGAGCGGGGGTGCTCATTTCAGGACCTTCCTCTCTTGTACCCAAGTTCCCGAGCCGAGGCAACTTTGGTGATGACGGACACGTGGCCTTTGGCACGAGTCAGGATTTCCTAAATTTCTCAAAAATAAAATATTTAAATGGGGACTCTGTAATCTAGCAAAGCAGTCCATGTTTGGCGCTTTTTATTCAAAATCGATTTTCCAAAACGATTAGTTGGATTGGACTCTTTGGTGTTTATCAGTCTCACATTGCACTATGTGAGATTAGATTCAGAACTGTGATAGGAGTCCAAACTGTAGTAAGACAAATTCGCGCCTTCTCCAAAAGAGGGGCGTGTGATGAAAGTCGGGTCTACAAAGAGCATGCAGGTCGGGCCTTCATCAAGGAAACAAACAGCCACTATAGCACTTGCTTATCTATCCTAATAGATGTACTTATCAAAAAATTAAATAAAATTGAATTTCATTAAGGCAGTGTCATCTTACTAAGTGAACAACCTTAACCTCATCATAGGACACAATCAATGATAGAAACTATCAAATTGATAAGCTAACTTACAAGAAAAATAAAGCCCTTTTTCACTAAGTTTGTCCCATCTACTTCTTTTTCTTCTCCTTTGATATTTGAACCTGCATTTAACAAGGAAAAAAAAAAAAAAAGAAGTAACATGAAGTCCTTGATCTCAATAAACTTTCCATTCAATGATTTTCACACTGCTTTTTCAACGTGTCACCCACCATAATTATCATTGACTTCTGAGCATTACCTTGGATTATTGTATTGATTAATGCATATTTCACATTACTATCCTCACAGAAGATGAGGTCAAAAAAATAAATTTTTGAATCAATTTTTTAAAATCCAAAACTCAAAACCCAAAACTTGTTTGGTTTAGGGTGTTCACAAACTCGATCTTGTTTGGTTTTCACAAATTGGCCAAATAATTGTTTACATTTAATAAATACATAAAATATTAAAATTATATTAATTTTTAAACTAGATCAATTTTTATTTATTTATTTCTTGTAAATTTTTCATTATTCAGTAATTTTATAAAAAGTTACATTTAAATATGAAACGTTTTAAATGTATGTAGATTGAGTGGATATAAAACCAGAAAAAAGTGTTAAAATTTTTAAAACGTTCATAAAAAATAAAAAACGTGGAGTGAAACTTTGCTCTATAAATTAGATTACATGCATCTAAATAGTAAAAGACTAGATACATGAAAGAAGTAAAAAAAATTGACTATAGTATTGCAAAAAAGTTTTGACTACAAGACAAAAAAACACAAGACCCAAAAAAACTCAAAAACTAGTTTTGAAAACTCATAACTAAACAAGTTTTAAATTTAATTTTCCAAAAACTACTTTCAAAACTCATAACCAAACAAATATTCAATTTTCAAAACCCAAAACTGATTTCAAAACTAAACCAAACACAACGGAAATCATTTCAACTCTACAAATCAATATGAACTGATAGTAATGAAAATATAGTAAAATTATATACCTTTTCGCACTACATAGACAAAAGGCTTTACAAAAAGAATGTGTTCTTTATGACAAAAAAGAAAAGAAAAAAAAAAAAAAAAAGAAGAAGAGAGAGTTGAAGCTCACATCAAATGTGTTTAAAAAGGTTGTCACAACACAACTAGTGTGTGTTTTATAAAAAATGTGGTTGTGGTTGTGTACGTGCAAAGAGAGAGAGAGAGAGAGAATCACTACAAAATAGTTCCATCGATCTGTAATGGTCTTCTCAATCAAAGAAGCACACAAATTGCACCTTGAAAGAAAATCAAAAAACATAATCAAATCTTTGTTCAAATGGAAAGGGATTTGCTTTTTTCAAAGGGAATGAGATGGTTCAAAAATTGTCCAATTAAACTTCTTTAGCCATTGTTGCAAAATATATTATAGTATTTTAACCAAAATTACAACAGTTTTGAACCTCGATCTTTTACCTCAGAAATCCTATGTAACTCCTTTAAGACCACGATCATGATCTATCGAATTGAATGAAATGATTTAAAATAGAACTTTTTTTGCTATAAGACTAAAATATGACATAAAATTAAAAATTTTGTTTTATCTACAGCCAAACAGGGTTAAGAAGTCAAACTTGTGAAACTGTATAACATTTATTATTATCATGTGTAGCGATCCCGGTTTTGACTTGTCTCTTTGTGGTGTTTCGGGCTCAGGTTGGTATGGTTTTGAACGGTGTTACATATCTTAGTTTCCCTTGTATTCTCCTTATTTTTGGTTATTGGGTTATAGTGGTGTGTTTGGAACAGGTAATGTCTCCAAACCTTTAGATGCGAATCCAACCCAAATTGTGCATTGTACAGTTGTATCGGAAGTTAATTCTTTCATGTTTTGCCACTTCGTTGAGTATGTCGAGGGTTGAGCTGCCCAGTTAGCTTGCTGAAGCAAAAATGCAAAATGCATTCGAAGTTGCTTGTCCACTCGAGCAGTGTAGACACCCCATTTTTGACCGTCCTCAAGACTTGGACGTCACCGTTGGAACACTCGGTGATTATCCATGTTTGTGTTCGTTTGGAGTTCCCGGAGATCTCGGCTACGCGTGCCCTGCCTCAGGACCTCCGAACTCGACCGTTTGTGTTTGGTTTTGCACCAAACACTTGTGTTTTGCCTTTGAGGGGCAGGGAATGCTTTGTGAGGCATCCCTACACACCACCGGCTGGGGCTAGAAGCCACCGGCTGGCTAGAGTTGTCATCGGCACTTTATTGTGCCGGTCGGCACTATTTTGTGCCGGTCGGCACTATTTTGGGCGAAATGACCAATTTGCCCAGCCGACCACTGTGCACTTGCTTTCTGAGATATTTTCAGACAGCTGTGTGCAATTGTCTTTCCCTCCATACACGTGTATGGAGGGATGAGCTTGCTTAATGGCTAAGCTTGTAAGCTTTTGGCCTATAAGAGGGAAAGCTCTTCCCTTTGCTCAAGGGTTGGCTTCTTGAGAGACTTAACCATTGTTAGAGAGAGCCAAGGTCTGGTTTTAGGTTAGAATAGTTGTATCTATCCTATCTCTCTCTTTTCTTGCTTGTTTAGTACACTAGGTGCTTTAGTTTACACTATTGCACTAAAACACCTAGTGTTCCACCTTCTCCTTGCAACTGAGGTTCTAAGGGCTGGTTCTTGGAGTTCTTGACTGATTTTGAGCTCAAGGAAGCATCAACCACAACCTTTGTGAAGGGGATCATCAAGGGTAAGAAACTAACTTTATTTACCCCATTTTTGCATTCCATTTTTGCTTGCTTTAAAACAGTTTTTGTGCTTAGTGATTAACACATAAAATCTCTGTTTTTAAGTCCTCTTTATTGTTCATTAAGAGTGTTGTAAGGTTTGGGGAAGTTTGACCCCCCCCTTAGGCTTTGAAAAGGCCCCATTTTGTGCTACTTTGGAGAGATCCGAGATTTTGGTGATAGGATCTCTTCACCACTGAAATCTTGAGGGATTTCAGTGGTGAAGAGCATGCCTTGAAGTCTCAAGAAGGAGAGGGCCACCCCCTCTCCTTGATGTCCTTGAAAAGGACAAATTTTGCTTCCTTAAGGAGCTTCATGTTTGAGTGTGTGTTGAGCATGTTTGGCTTGTTTTCCATGCTTATATTGCCATGTTATAACATGATTTCAAGTTGGTTTTGGTCTCCTATGCATGCTTAACATAGTTGCCTTGTAATGCCTCTTATTGCCTTAACATGTCTAGGAAGTGTGTCCCTATTTCTAGCATGTTTTAGACTTGAGTTTGTGAAGCTTGTATGCTTATTTTGCCATGGTTTAGCTCTGTCCATGGTCGTTTGAGTCAATCTTGACATGCTTTGTATAGCCCCTTTGTATTGTAGCTTGTATGCTTCAAGTATGTGCATGTGTAGGATGCATTGCCTCCATGTTTTCAAGGGTTTGGAACCCTCTTACATGTTATTTCAGACTTTTTAGTGTGCTTGTATGCATGCTTTAGTTGCTTCTTTAATGCCTTAAAAGCACATGTTGTATGTTCCATGTGTTGGCCATATTGCATGCCTTTAGATCCATGTCATTTAGATGCTATCTAAGTGTTATTTTGGGCTTAGTTTTAGGTGTTAAAACTCTGATTTTGGTTGGTTAAGTGTTGCCATGAGTGGTTATGCTAGGTGTAGTTCAATGCATCTTTGATTAGCCTTAAGCCTAGGCCATTTGCATGCTTTGTTTGGCATACTTCATTGCATGATTTGGCATCATGTTTAACTTAAATTTCAGAGCTTTAAGTGCATACTAGTTGCCCATGTTTGGCCTCTTTAAGTGTGTATGAGAGTTGCTTTTGCATGCCTAAGTCTTGAGCCTTAACACTTGCATGTGTGCGCGTGTGTTTAGTCTCTATTTCTAGGCACTTTGGCCACTGTTTTGAGCCTTGTTAGAGCTGCCCAATTCATGTGTAAGCCCATCTCATTGCTTAGTTTGCATACTTGCCTTGTACGCCTACTTGTATGCTTATATAAGTGCCTCGCATCGTCCATATGGCATAGTAGATAACATGCTTAGGGCCTTGTTGCATTGGCATGCATGTTGGGCCTCTTGAAGTGAAGTATGATGGAGGTTTGGCACCTTTATTTGCTTGTTTGCATTGCATGCATTTGACATTGAAGTTGCATTCTTGGTCCTTTGGGCCATCACGCATAGAAATGCGCGATTGATGGTCCAAGGATCGAGGCACATGCCCCATTGAGCCGTCAACATGATGTGGGATGTGTTTGGTGCACACATGCTTTGAATTGCCATGCCATACACTGCTTGTCCTCTGCTGCTGTCAAATTGCAGGTTCTGCAGCAATTTTTGGCCGACCGGCACTGTTAAGTGCCGACCGGCAGAGAATGACTGGCCGATATCATAATATGTGGCCGGTGATCATATCCCTTGGCCGGTGGCCATCCCCCTTAGCCGATGGTGTTCCACAGCACCCAGAGAAGCAATCCAGGAACTTTGGCATTTTTTTTAAAGGAGTATGGCAGTGTAAACAGAGGCAACAGTGCTATGGCAACTGGATTCCGAGCAAGTCCCGGGCATGCACTGTATCCGGCCCTCATCCCGAGGCATTTAATGTTTAATTAGATTAATTATTTAATTTAATTAATTTAGTTGATTTGTAATATTTAATTAGCTAGTTTAGTTAATTATTTATTCGGCCTGTATTATTATTTTAATCCCTCCGAGCGAGGGCAAAAATGTAATAAGTGTGCGTGAGTGGGTGTATGTCTTCCAATCCCCACTTCTTTCTATCCCCTTTTATTTACCTGCTTATGGTAGATTAAGGCACCTTTAAATTAGCATACCTTATGCAATGCATGTGTGCATTCATGCATTTGTTTACATGCACCGGGCTCGGTACATCATACAAATTGCATTGTATTTTCAATTCCAAAATTGAATACGTGCTATTCGCGCATTTCACATGCCATGTTTAGGGTTAGCCGGGCCTACTCTAGATTGCATCTATGCCTGTGTTGCATTAGCCACTTAACATGAACTAGGTCATGCATGTTTGATAACCAGTTTCTTGTTTTGGCGCGGAGTACGATGTAAGTATTTATGCTTTAGCATATCGCATGCGTGTGAATGTTAACATGACAGTATGCTTACCATGCGGCTAAATGCTTATGTGTTATTACTGTTTGAATGCCTGTGGGTGGAGGTTGGATTGCCTGAGTTGGAACAACTCATTGAAATCCGCATTTCAGCCTACTTGCGAGTAGCAAAATCTAACACGTTTTTCGAGACAAAACGGATATGCAATGTTTATTTCCAAATTAGGCAATCTAGTCTATACTTGTTTGCTGCGCGCATAACATAGTAATTCTAGGCTAATAATTGGAATAAGAGCATGTAATGTTTTCAAAAACGGATATCACGGTTAGTAGAGGCCGGTCTTCGGACCGGGCGAAAGGGGGTGCTCATAACTGACCTTCCCCGATCGTACCCAAGCTCCCGAGCCAAGACCACTTTGGTGATGACGGACATGTGGCCTTGACCTTGAGTCGAGGTTCCTAAATTTCCCAATTTAAAAAATATTTAGGTGGCGACTCTGTAATCTGGCAAAGCAGTCCATGTTTGGCACTACTTTTCAAAAATCTGTTTTCTCAAAACGATTTGCCGGATTTGGACTCTTTGGTTCAGATTTAGAACCGACACAAATCGAGTCCGAACTGTAGCGCGAGGTCCCTCCGCCGGACGTGCTACAAGCAGCTGTTTATGCGCTCGAGCGGAGAATGTTTGGTTCCAGAAGTATGACCTGTCTACAAAAGTACTGGGAAAATGTATTTGACGCTCGAGCGGGGCTTTCCATACTCGAGCGGACCATGTTATATCAGTCCGTAAGGGGAGATTTCAGATCACTTTTTCAGTTCTCTCTCTCTTTCTAAAACTTTCCAAAATTTCCAGATCTAGAGCTTCTCTCTCTTGAAGTCATCTTCTCTATTTGATTTCTCCAAATTCGTTGGGAGTTAGACTGAAGTTCTTCATCAAAGTTGTGTAACTTCTCGAGGGCTTCATTGTATACGGTGGAGATCGAGTTTCGACACTGTAAATTTTGGAATTTCATGTCTATTCTTCTTCAATACTTGAGGTAGGGATTTTCTTAGAGTTATATATATTTTTGCAAGATCTAGATGATTTTCAAAATCATCCTTCGATAGTTTTGAAAATTGATTGTTGATTCAAAAAGTTGAGTGATTTTGAAAGTGGGTTTGTCTCTTATTCTTTTAAAATGATCGTATGGGTTTTGATCTTCGTTGATTGAAGAAAGATGATTTTGGAAAGTTTTCTTTCAAAAGATTTGAGTTGTATAGTTTTGGTGAGAAAACCTAGAAATTGGAGATTTTTAAAAGAGATTGGAAATCCATAAATGATATTGTTAGATTTATTTTGTGTGCCAAAATAAATGAATGCTTGGAAAATTTCTTATTTATATTTATATGAATGATAATTTCATGGAATATGAGAATTGTTGTTCATTTTGGAAATTATTATTCAAAACATTGAAATAGTCTTGAAATGACTAATTGTTGAGGATACTTGAGAAGAGGGAATTGTGTTATTCCTTGGATGATGAATTGGAATAAAAATATTTATATTTATCTTGTGAAATTGCATTGAAATGAGAAATGGAAATTTTGATCACAATGGTAATATTATGTGGAAGAATTGGAAATAGAAGAATTGTTACATTGTATTGATTGTTGTTGCATTGACATATCAATTCATTTCATTACATTAAATTTTGAAAGTCAATTTGAAAACTTGCATTGAGAAAGGAATGTTAAGAAAACAAGTTTTCATGGAATGGTTTTGGGGTAAATACGTTGGTAAGTCTTGATAGGTGGTGTAGATGAAATTGAATAAGTTGGCTTGAGGGTTCGGGGTGAAAGACTGAAAACCCACGTGGATAGGTGTCGAGCCTTCCGGTTAATACCCGGTAAAAATGACAATTTGGTAGTATTCGTATAGTCTACTTATAGACACCGACCTAGGGATTACTAGAGTTGTATTTACCGCCCCTTGAAGTAAATTGTTAAGTTTTGAACAATGGACATTTCATGGCATCATTGAGCATGATGGTTTTCAAAAGATGAAAATATGATTTATTTGCAAAAAGACATGGCATGATATGTGCATTCATCTCTTGAGACTTGTATAAAATGTATATACTTTGTTAAGGATTTCCTACTGGGCTTTATGCGCACCCTACGGGATCTTTGTGCAGGAAAAAATGTGATGATTCCACCTAACTAAAAGCGAGGAAATATGTGTTGAGAGTACAAGGCTCTCATTTTGTTTTGTTGTAACTCTGTTTGTAAGCTAAGAGCTGTATTTGTGTGGGTTTGTGAGAGGGTAATTTATATGAAAATTGGGTCAAGCTAGGTAATGGGCTGTTATGGGCCACAGTACGAAGGGCTGAGTAAAAGAGGCTTAAAGTTACTCCGGTCTAAAAGAGGCTTGAAGTTACTCCGGTCCCAAAGAGCTTACGGTAAGCTCGGTCGTCACACACAAAGTTATCCCGGTCGGGACCACGTTATTGGTTATCCCGGTCGAGAAATACCATGGTTAGCACTAGGAAAACCGAGGTAAGAGCAGTGAATAGAAGAGCCGAACTAAGGTTATCTCGGTCTAGTCTGCGGCTTAGCATAGCCATGCTTACCTCGGTCATATTGGAGTCCGACCATGGTAAAACCATCTCACTTGGTTTAAGCAGTGAAGAGGGTGTTGAAGGATAAGCATTATCTTTCAGGAGTATGACTCCTAGGAGGACTCTACATGGAGGAGTAAGAGTCCTACTAGGATTGTGCCACGCGGAACCTATAAAAGCTCACAACATCACCTATGGAGAGGTAACACAACTTTGATTTCTGAATAAACAGAGCTTTTGTCTACTTGTCTATTTTGCTAACTTTGGCATCAGAGAGGTTTCCGGCACACACCTGCTGGCTAGCTCACGTTTGTGTTTTCAGGGAGTAAAGCGACGACATACGGAGGAGCGTAGACTTAATCAACAGGATTATACGAGAAGGTTTATTTCTTTCCCGTACAATTGGCGCCATCTGTGGAAACAAACAGAATGAACAAAACCTCTTGATTAAGTTTTCCTTGCTAATAAAAAGTAATGGCGCACAACGAAGATTTGCCGCAGTCCACCATTGATGGACAAACCCCAGAAGGAGGTGGGAGGCGCGAAGGTTTGCCTCCTGTCCCCCCCATGGCGGACTTGGAGCCCCAACGACATAACCCCAGGAGGGATGCTAGAGGGAGGCTGAATAATAGCCCCCGTCACTTTCGTTCACAAAGTCCTGACAGACAAAGGCGGAGGATTGATCCTCAAGTTTTGGAGGACCACGTAAAGGAGCAGGACGAATTGATACGACGGATGGCGGCGGACATGGAGATTATGAAGCGCCAGATGAAGGGAAAAGGAGTGGCGACAGGAGAGGGGTGCAAAAGCAAAACGGCCCCTCGCCACTCAGAAGATCGTGGTAGGCATACCACACCATTACAAGCAGAGAGTAGAAGTCTCAGGACAGGCGATACTCAATCTAGAACCTCCAGGACTTGTTGCTCCAGGTCTGAGAGAACGAGGACTGAGAGGTCGTATACAGAGGGAAGCACCTATCGGCCCCCGCGCACGCACTAGACATCATCCAGGCAGACGAAGTTGCCAAGATCATCTGACTTACGGACCGTGCTGGAAGAAAGGGCACGATGGAAGGAGGATAATAGGGCGCGCGACCCTCGTAGGGTATCTGCCCTTCAGCGGTTGGCTCCTCGGACGCATGGAAGCGTCGAGGTTGGAATGCCATTACCGTGCCCTGCTTACGAACCAATAGACAAAGTATTAGTGAGGCTGCAGACCTTACCGTTCGTTCCGGCAATCGAAAATGCGCCCCTACCTTCAGGCTTCCTCCAGCCCAAATTCACTACGTACGAGGCAAAGACAGATCCCTATATGCACCTGAGCCACTTCCGCCAGGTTATGGCGGTATATCGTCGAAACGAGGCTTTGATGTGCATCCTCTTCCCATCAAGCCTTGGCGACCTAGGCTTGACTTGGTTTGAAAAACTTCCAGAAGGCAGCATAGCCTCCTGGGTGCAATTGGCGAAGGCGTTCGTAACAAGGTTCAGAACAAACACCAAAACACCAGTGGAGATCGACCAGCTTCTCTCCATTGACATGGGCAACAAGGAGACACTTAGATCCTATAATAGTCGCTACTGGGAGACCTTCAACCAGATTGGGGACTGTCCTACCAATCTCGCCATCGCACAGTACAAAAGGGGCCTTCCAGTTAGGAACAGACTAAGGGACTCAATCACTATGACGCCACCTCTAACGATGGAGGCCTTAATGGAAAGAGTGCACTAGCACAATAGGGTGGAAGAGGATGGCGCCCGTGCTAAAGCAAAGTCTAGCACGACCGTAGTACCAGATAAAAAGACCGCGGCTAAGGTCAACGCGGTAGAATGTCCGAACAAAACGGACGAGGCAAGCGGGACAACGGAGAAGACCAGGAAAAAAGATGGTTGAGAGTCTGCACTGCCATTACCACGGTATTCAAAAAGCCAATCTACCGAATTCTAAGCGAGATACGCGATGAACCTTTCGTCAGATGGCTTGCTAAGTTAGGAGAGGCTTAGAAGGACTACGATGAAAGATCATGGTGCATCTTCCATAAAGAAAAGGGGCACCACACTGAAAATTGTACACCATTGAGACAACATCTAGAGGAGTTGGTGGCAGCCGGTCACCTGGACAAATACATTGAAGGAGGGGCGCAGCCAGCCCCCCAGAACGACTACCATCCGAACGGGGTGCCAATCGACGCCCCACCTCAAGGCGTAATCAATGTGATACATGGAATCTTCGAACCTGATCGTGTATGCGAGCTCAGAGGGTCAATCAAGAAGGCTGAGCACTTAAGGGAGGTACTAAGTGCACAACCTATCATCAAAAAGGGGAAGACAGAGACCACGAACATCATGTCTTTTTCAGATAGAGACTTGGCGAGGATATATTGTCCCCACAATGATGTCCTGGTTGTCACTCTCCGAGTCAAGGATTTTGACGTCAAGCGGATTTTGATCAACCAGGGTAGTTCATATGAGATAATGTATTGCGAAACATTCAAACAATTGAAGCTACAAGACAAAGACTTGGCACCTGCCGTATCTCCTTTGATTGGATTCAACTCAATGCCAGAATGGCCAGTCGGCAAAATAATCCTCCCAGTCAGAGCGGGAAGCGTAACGAAACAAGTGGAATTCTGGGTGCTGAAAGTCCCTTCCACTTACAACATAATCTTGGGAAGAACATGGCTGCATGCCATGCGATCGGTAGCATCATCCTACCACCAAGTAATGCGGTTCCCCAACGAAACTGGGGTAATTGAAGAGGTCTTTGGAGACCAAATTATGTCCAAGCAATGCTTTGTCACGGTAAACGACAGCCACGCTGCCAAGGAATATGTTCATTCAGTGGAAGAACTTGAGAGCAATGAAGTTCGCAGATGTCGGCAAAGCCACTGAACAGAAGGCAGTGGAAGACCTGGTACAGGTAAGAATAGATGAAAAGAACCCGGATAAGTTCATTTTTGCTTGGCTCATCTATGTCCAGCACTAAGAGAATAGAGGTCATGGAATTCTTGACCTCCAACATCGAAGTATTCGCCTGGACATCGTACGACATGCCAGGCATTGACCCAAGCTTCATCTGTCACCAATTAAACGTCCACCCAACTGCCAGACCAATCACTCAACGCACCCGCAGATCGGCACTCCACCACGCCGATATAGTGGTGGAAGAAGTAGGACACCTGCTGGAGGCAGGAGCAATCAGAGAGGTGCACTACCCCAGATGGATTTCCAACACAGTTGTAGTGCCAAAGAAGAATGGTAAATGGCGTGTCTGCGTCGACTACAAGACAGTTAACAAAGCATGCCCAAAGGACAACTTCCCTCTACCACGGATAGATCAACTGGTAGACCTAACGGCGGGGCACAATCGACTTAGCTTTCTTGATGCATACAGAGGCTACCATCAAATCGCCATGTATGAACCGGACCAGGAGGTCACGTCCTTTACAACTCCAAGAGGACTATACTGCTACAAGGTCATGCCCTTTGGCCTAAAGAACGCAGGGGCGACATTCCAGCGGATGGTCACCAAGATGTTTGAACCATTGTTAGGCAGAATAATGGAGGCTTACATCGACGACATGGTGGTCAAGAGCAAGGATGAGAATAACCATCTCAAGGACCTAGGTGAGATGTTTGAGATCCTAAAGAAGCACAAGTTGCGCCTCAATGCGTCTAAATGTGCATTCGGAGTAGGATCTGGCAAATTCCTGGGCTTCTTGGTGACCAACCGGGGTATAGAAGCAGACCCCTCTCAGATCAAAGCAATTCAGGACCTGGAGAGGCCAAATTCAGTAAAAGAAGTGCAGCATCTCACCGGTATGGCGGCTGCGCTCAATCGGTTCATAAGCCGGTCGTCAGACAGATTACGACTATTTTTCCATGCTTTAAAGGCCAAATTTGAGTGGGACGAAGAATGCGACCGCGCTCTGGAAGGCTTGAAAGAACACATGTCTTCCCTACCACTGCTTGTCACCCCAATACCTAGAGAAGAACTCTTCCTGTACCTGGCAGTCTCATAGCACGCAATTAGCGCAGTGTTGGTCCGTGCGGAAGGAATCCAACATCTGCCTATCTTTTATGTCAGCAAGACGTTACTGAGCATCGAAACAAGGTACTTGCCACTGGAAAAACTGGCCTTAGCCTTGATGATGGCCTCAAGGAAGCTGTCGCACTACTTTCACGCCCACACCATAGTCGTCCTCACAGCTTTCCCGTTAAAGGCTCTTTTCGAAAGGGCAAACTTTTCTGGGTGAATCTTGAAGTGGGCAGTAGAGTTGGGACAATATGACATCAAGTTTCAACCCAGGACCGCGATAAAGGCTCAAGCCTTGGCAGACTTTGTTGTTGAATTTACTCCAGGAAGTCATCATATCTGCCCAGTCGACCTAACTGACACAACCAAACTAGGGATAGAACTTGACACCGGAATAGCGCAACCCCTGGTACATGATACTCAGTCAGACCCCAAGGCAGACCAGAATAAAGAAAGCAAGGAAGAAGCAAACCATGCTACACCAAGCCAAGACTCACCAACAAATAAAGACTTGGTACAATCAGATAGCGAGGGGCAAACAGCAAGCATGGACCTTGAAGAAAACACCAGCAACATTCTGGACCCCAAGGCATCATCTGATCCCTCCACTTGCTGGAAGTTATTCGTTGGAGAGATGTGGAAGCTCTTCGTGGATGGAGTATCCAACCGGCATGGAGCAAGACTCGGCATAGTCCTTATCTCTCCAGACGGCCTAGTAGTGGAGCAAGCAGTCAACCTTGGCTTCCCATCATCAAAAAATGAAGCGAAGTATGAAGCGCTTTTTGCAGGCCTCAAATTAGCATTCTACATGCAGGCCACCGAGCTAATGGTTTATAGCGACTCACAGCTGGTGGTAAACCAAATCTCAGGCAACTGCGAAGCAAAGGACGACATGATGGCTAAGTACCAAGAATTGGTCAGAACAGAAATCAAGAAATTTGAAGTAGTCAGGATAGAACAAATCGGTAGGGAGGAAAACAGCAGAGTAGATGAATTAGCAGGCTTTGCTTCAATGGCAGATACTTCTATCCCTCATCCATTGCTGATCGACTACCTACCTAGACCAAGCATTGAAGACCCCGAAGCAGAAGAGATATGTTGCGCCGAGCTAGGCCCTTCTTGGATGGATCCTATCATACTATTCTTAAAAGATGGCACCCTAACGGAAGAAAAGAAAGCGGCCAACAGAATAAGAGCAAAGTCACAACGATTTTGGCTCTCCCCATCTTTGGCATTGTACAAGAAATCGGTCTCAGGACCCTACTTAAAGTGTGTTCATCCTAGCAAAGTTGAAGCATTTTTGTTCGAAATACACGAAGGCGTTTGCAGAAGCCATCAAGGGGAAAGATCACTAGCATACAGAGCAATCTCGCTGTCACGACCCAAACCCGGCCCTATGGGTTTAGCAATCGCGATGCCAAGAATCCGAATTACGAAGGCTTTGAAACAGAATACAATTAAGCAGAGTCTGAGAACTGGCGGAAGCCAATACAGTAAATAACTAGTGTCCATTGAGCTGTGAAAATCTGTATGCCAAAAACATTTTTCATGCATTCATACGGTTCGGAACAGTACAGTCTAAACAATCATTTACAGACACTCAATATAGGGACTTAATCCCTACTCAACGGTGCAGTGAACATTTAGTCTATACATTCGATTCAGTTATTACAAAATAGTAAGACAGTACAGTAGGGGAAATACTAAAACACCCCTAAGCCTTGGCAAGGTAGGCTCGGAACCTCACAGTGAGGCACATAGGCTGGCTTGACAAGATGAAAGTAACCCCGACGCTTCTAGCATGATGCGGTGCTCAGACACCTACATATATATATGAGCAGTGAGCTAAAGCCCAGTGAATAATATAATGCGTAAAGGGGTTAAGAATAAATGTCCTTCCAGTATTAAAACCAGTCATTTCAGTTAGTTTATCAGTCATTCAGTTTGTGGCTCATATTTCGAGCCATACGGTCATTGATTAAAATAGTGATATGTGGTACATCCTTGGCGTATGATGATCGATGGTAGGTCTTAAGAGACCGGTCTTAACAGACAAAAGCGATAAATGATGGCCATCAAGATGCGAGAATGCATACCAATTCAGAGAACAAGACAAGATTTGTGGATTCAAGAGGTCGCTCCTTTGTAGCACTTAGTTCCGTAGATTCTAGAGGTGGCTCCTGATTAGCACTTTGCTCCTTATCGATACCGGATTCAAGAGGTGGCTCCCTTGTAGCACTTAGCTCGTAGATTCTAGAGGTGGCTCGATGTAGCACTTTGCTCCATATCTGTAAGACCGAGTGGCCATCACAACAAGAATGTGAGTGGTTCCCAACTTGGGAACCGACAGAGATCTCTGTCACAAGATGTGGATTCAAGAGGTGGCTCCCTTTGTAGCACTTAGCTCTGTAGATTCTAGAGGTGGCTCCTGATTAGCACTTTGTTCCAAATCAATAAACAGTAGGTGCCAAGGATGCCCTAATACGGTTCAGAATATAACTCATACGTTCATTTAGTATACGATGTCGATTCGATGGACGATTCAATTGATGGCGATGTCAATTCAAGAAATGCTTGATTCGGAGAACAAGATCAATTCAAGAACGATGTCAATTGAGAACGATTCGATTGATTCGATAAGATTCGATAAAATAGACAGCTCAATACGGTAAGCAGTTCAATAAAGTAAACAGTTCAGAAGATAATCATTTTTGGACATATCTTTACACAGTTGTTACTCACAGAGTTCTGGGCTACAGTATGCTAGAGCGTCTCCTCGGTAAGCCAACCCTACACAGTATACAGGATGAACACACACTAAGCTATACAGTTGGGGGAAGATCAATAACTTACCCTAATTTGCCTCGGTGTGTTCTACATCATTAAGATGCCTTAAACTAGGCCTAAGAATGCCTAGAATGGGATGAGGATGCAAAGATGCACTTAGAAAGTACTTTACAAAATTTGCTGAAAATAAGGGCCTCGCTCGAGCGAGCCTTCCTTCGCTCGAGCGAGATTCCAAAATCAAAGGATTCGCTCGAGCGAGAAATCCTTCGCTCGAGCGGCCTGATGAAACAGTAAAAGTACTGGATGCTCGATTTTTATGCTCGAGCCACCAATCCTTCGCTCGAGAGTAGCTCAGAGGAAACGTTGGTCGCTCGAGCGAGGAATCCTTCGCTCGAGTGAAGAAGCCAAATCTGGAATTTCCAGATTTGCCTCCTAAGCTCAAACCAAGCATTCTTTCACTCAAAACTCGACCTCTTGGGTCCAAATTCTGGAAAACACATCCAAACTCAATGTACAACAAGTTCAAAAGCTCAATTTATGAATTCAAGCCCCAAAGGTGAGTCAAATAAATCCATTTTTCAAACCCATTTCAAGAACAATCTTCAAACATGCCATGCATGAATTTTAAACCAAATTGAAGCTTCAAAGCTTGCTCTAATGAGCTCAATAGTTGGGAAACAAAATGAAAACATGTACTTTAATAACAATATGAGCATGCATGTACAATTTACCATGAATTCAACTTCAAAATGCACCAAAATGGCCATGCATGCATGAATTATGTTATGTTTTCAACATGTGAAGCTATTTCATGGCTTAATCCACCAAACTTGACATAAACCATGCAAGAACAAGTTTAATTCACAAACAAAGGGGTAATTACACTACCTTAGGTCTTCATTCACAAGATTAGAAGCTCAATTAAGCAATTACCCTTCAATTTCTTCAAGTATACAAGCCAATTTCCTAGTTAATTTCACAATTCTCTCATTTCTCTCTCTCTAGTCGGTTCTCTCTTCACAAAATGGCTGATAGAAAAGTGTTTGCCTAAGGTATATCAATGCTCAACATGATATAATACAAGGCCCACTAACAATGGCAAAACGGTAATTACGTCAAACTCTATAATTAGCTCATTTTAATCTAATTTAATCATACCAAATCGATTTTCAATTAAATATACCATAAAACCACATAAATTATGGTAATCATGAAACACTAAACAATTTTCAGTTTGGTCGCCGATAAGGCCTTCAATTTGCAGTTTAAACGTAAACACACGAATAGATAATTAAACAGTCGAACAGATAGAAATGCAATACAATAGGCACACTCAGTCAATTCGGTTCCAGTTTTCAATCAGTCTGTTCAGTATTTCAGTTGATTCAATTATCAGTCATAAGCAGTCTCAATTTCACAGTAATCGGTAATAAATCAGTGGTCAGTGATTAGTCAGTAATCGGTAACGAGGGTTGTTACACTCGCAAGGATATTGGTGGCCTTACATGCAAGTAGACTTAGAGAAGTATGTGAAGAAGTGCGAGAAATGTCAGAAGTTCGCACACCAAATACATCAACCTGCCAGAGAGCTTCTACCCTTAACCAGCCCATAGCCCATCGCAATGTGGGGCCTGGACGTAGTAGGACCATTTCCAACAGCACCAGGCAACAAGAAGTTCTTTCTCACAGCAACCAACTACTTCACAAAGTTGGTGGAAGTAGAAGCCTTGGCATCAATCAAGGAAAAAGATGTGAACAAGTTCGTCTGGCAGAATATCATCACTCGGTTTGGCATACCAAAAGCCCTAATATCAGACAATGGCACTCAGTTCGACGGCAGAATCTTTAAAGACTTTTGTGAAGAGTACAAGATAGAGTTCTACAATTCTACACCAGCATATCCCCAAGCAAATGGTCAGGTAGAAGCATCAAACAAGGTCGTCTTGGATGGATTGAAGAAGAGGTTAGAACAAGCAAAAGGCAAATGGGCGGAAGAGCTCCTTCATGTTTTATGGCCTACCGTACCACACCTCGATGGTCAACAGAAGAAACTCCATTCTCCTTAGCCTATGGTATGGAAGCAGTAATCCCACTAGAAGTTGGTTTTTCCACAATTCGAAGCGAAAATTTTGATCCAGATTTAAATGGCGAAGCCATAGCATTGGAGCTCGACTTTGCAGAAGAAAGAAGAGAAAGAGCACTGGTTCACATTGCCTCATACCAACAGGAGTTATCCAGGAAATACAACAAAACAGTGCATCCAAGGCAATTCAAGATCGGCGATTGGGTGCTGCGCAAAGTGATGGGAAACACCATGGTACCGGGAGATGGCAAGTTAGGGCCCAATTGGGAAGAACCTTACAAAATGGTTGGATTAGTAGGCAAAGGGGTATACCACTTAGAAGACAAGGACGGCAAAGCCATTCCCAGGCCATGGAACACTGCCAATCTCAAACTATTTTATTTTTAGCTTTTTTTTTAGAATTCTTGTAATTTTTCTTTCCCCAATAAAACAAGTAGTTTTCTTTTCAGCATAAGTGTTTTATTCTGTAAAAGTTATTTTAGTGAGTTAGGGGCATTAAAAACATAGTTGGCCGGAATAACCAACTGTGAACCTTCATAAGCCCAGGATAAGGATCCAGGCTGCAGGACGTTTGGTCGGAATAACCAAACACTTTACTCTAGGTTGGCTGGGAAAACCAATCTAGAAGTTGGCTGGACAAACCAACACCCTTCCTAAGCCCAGGATAAGGATCCAGGCTGCAGGATGTTTGGCAGAAAGAACCAAACATTTTTCTAAATTGGCAGGAATAACCAATTTAGAGGTTGGCTGGATTAAACCAACACTTGGTACTCTTCAGCCGAAGTAAGGATATCGGTTAAAGAGTGGTTGGCTGGATTAAACCAACACTTGGTACTCTTCAGCTGAAGTAAGGATATCGGCTAAAGAGTGGTTGGCAGCTATAATTATATTGCAAGATTAAGATCAAGATAATTATCTCGGCAAGAAAATGTTAGTCTGTATACAAAGTGGATGCAGGTATGGCACAGACCGAACAGAAAGATGAAAGGTTTTTCATTCAAAAGCAAAACAGAGCTACAATAGTTGGGGGCTCACTTCGGTTACAAACTTTTTTGTCCAACAAAAAAAAGAAAATACTAAAATCAAGCAACAAGAAGAAAAGTACAAAATCAGGCAAATAGATCATCAAGATCAGCATCAAGGTCAACTCGGAGCCCGGTTTCATTCAGTAGCACGGTCTCGGTTGGAAGCACGGTTTCAGTAGGCAGCTCGTTGGTCAGGTCTTCCTCCATTGGCTCCGACCGAACTGACTGATTGATAGGGTCATTGACAACCGGGGTATTGTTGGGCACTGTTTCTTCTTCATCATCTGAATCCTCAAGAAATTGTTGTTGAAGGGCAGCAGCATATTTCGCCATGGAGCTCGGTATGAAGTATGCAGGAGCGTTGAAGACCTCGGTCTCTGAACTGTGACCGAGCTGCACTACAGTTGCCCTCCACCCACATTTGAAGAAGAGATCCTTGGCAGCTTCACATTGTTTAATGTAAGTCGTCTCCCCCTCCTTGTAACCCCGGAGCTCGGCGTCATCCGCACTCTTCTTCAGCTTCTCAATCTCGGCGTTCTTCTTTCCTTTAAGCTTGGCCAGCTCCCGCAGGTATTTGTCTTTTATCACAGCCGCAGCCTTTTGCTTGTCTGCTTCGGCCGAGCAAACCAATCCGGTCAGATAGCCATTCTCGGATTGAAGCTCGGCTATCTGCTTCCTGGCTTGTTCTAGTTCAGCAGTTTTTTCAGTCACTTCGGCCACGGCTTGCCTTGTAGTCTTGCGAAGTTTCAACACACGCTTATGAGCGATGTGGTTCTTCTGCATGGCCTGCAAAAGAATGGGAAAACTTGTAATCAAACCGAGATAAAAGTTGTGCAAATTAGAAAGATTAACAGAAGAAGCTACTTACAAGCACCATGGATTTTGTGGCTGAGCAGATGGCCTTCAGCTCGGTCAAATGATTGTGGTGCTCCATATCTGCTAGAAGGCAAACACTCTTGGCAAGATTGAATGCCATTAAGTGATCTTTCTCAGCAATCACCGAATCAGTGTCCTGAATAGCTCGGTTCTGGAAAGTGATATTTGGAGCCCATTTAGAAGAGCTAGCTCGGTCCGAGCGCGCGGGTGGTGAGCTCGGTGGAGTGGTTTGGGGAAGGATGGTTTCTTTTTCATCAACGAGGCTTTGCTCGGTAGTTGTAGTTCGAGCGCGCTTCCTCGCCCAAGATGACGAAGGTTGTTGGCTTGGAAGAGCTACCACAGCCTCAGTAGATTGACCGGTTTGTGGTACCTCGGCTTGATGTGTTTCGGTTAGGAGGGCCCTTACTCTATTCCTCTTCGCCATTTCTTGTTCAACAGTAGTACAGACCAGGTTGATTTGAGGCAAGTTTGGGTCCGGTTCAAAGAGGCTTCTAGGAAAAAGTCAGTTACCTTCGCTTTTCGTCGACTGCTATATCTGTATGTCGGTTCAAAGTTCAGTAGCTTGGCCCAACTTCTTTCAGGATATTGCAGTGTGGTGCGAAGTGTGTCCAAATTGGGGTAACTATACAACGACTTAAGGTGGGCTGAATCTGCATAATAAAGACAAAAGTTAGACCGGTTCAGGAATTGGAGACCGAAATAAAGAGAAGCAGGCAAAGAAGCCGAAGTAATTATACCAGGGGTTCCTTTATTCCAGTTTATTCTACGACCAGGGATCTGGGCTTGGTGATCTTCAAAATTCCCAGATACCTAGAAGAAATCATCATCGTTTAAATTTTTGTCTGGGGTATCTTTGATTATTTTCTCTTGGCGGCGTCGTATTCTCAAATAGTAGACCTAGCCCTTTTCTTTTGATCCTATGGAATATTGGTGGAAAAGTTCAGCTAAACTGAGGTTAATACCAGCCCAACGGTTTAGCTCAACTATGCCATTTATTATACGGTATGAATTTGTGGAGAGCTAGGTAGGACATATCCTAGTTTGCCTAAGGAATTCATAGAGGAGAGGCTATACAGGAAATCTTAGGCCGGTTTCTATGATGGAAAGGAGGGTAAAGGGAACAAAACCTGGGTTTTCCCAAGGTGTGACATCTAGCTCGGCTAAGGTGAGATGAACATCGTCGGGGATGTTATAATCCTTTTAGAATTCAGCCATTGCACCAGGTGAATTAACTAAAAACCTATACTTTCCCATTTGTGTTTTAAGTTATAAATAAGTTAAACTGGGGTTAGCTCGGTCAAAGAAAGGTGCTGTGTAGCTCGGTTGAGCGCTCAAGGGAGTGCCTGGGCAACCTAAAGTCTGCAAAGTGAAAAAAGAAAAGTGTTAAGCACTAATCATTGGATCGTGCTACAAGAAACAAAGGCAAGATAAATAAAGCCCTAGCTCGGCTACGCGTGGTACTCAGTTTTAGCTCGGTTTGAGCAAAGGGATTTAGCTCGGTCGAGCCTTTGGGGCAGCTTTCTTAGTTTGGTTTTAACTAAGGAAGCTGGTCTTAAGATTTAACTCGGTCAACGTTGAGGCTTTCTAGTGCGGCATTGCGCAGACCTAGCGTGGTTCGGTAGCTCGGCTAATTGAATCAAACGGTGGTTTGACTTATGGAAGCTACAAGTATGGCATAAGTTTCAGTTCGGTCGCCAGGTATGGCTAGGCTTACGACCAAGGCAAACAACTTCCTAGTTCAGTTGCATGGTTATTTGGGATCAAACCCAGTGTTTCTACAGATTGTTTTATGAGTTCAGGTGGTTCTATTAATAAGTTTTTTTTTTCCAGAAAACGCATGACCAAGCAGAAAATGTGTTTTGCAAAAACACAAACAATATGCCATGGATTGTAAAAAACAAATGCGAAAACAACAAAAACAAAACAGATTTGAGTAGCTTACCAGGACAAGAGGAAGAAACTGAAGATGAAAGCACCAACAGTGAAGAACACGAACTCAGCAAGCTCAGGATCGAGGAGGATCAGAAGCACGGAAGAAAGAGGAGATGAATAGTGATTCGAGTGATTCAAAAGATATTGAAAGGGTCTGTTTTAATGAAAAGCCCAAAATTTGGGTGAGATTGTTCAAAAAACACGAGGTACGAAGACGGCGTGACAGCTGCCTTTAGCCAATCAGAATGTGCCACGTACCCTTGGAATGAGAAGCGATTCAGTTACTGCGATTGAAGGGACGTTTTGACCGGACAGGTACAACTCGGTGTGAATTTAGCTTGGCTGGAAAGGCTAAAAGAGTTTTAGCTCGGCTGGAAAAGCTTAGCTCGGTAGTAAGATTAAAGTTTTTAGCTCAGTTGGTAGACAAGGTAATCCCTATCATGCTGCGCAGATGGAATTAAGAGGCAATTGAGAGGGTAATTTATATGAAAATTAGGCCGAGCTGGGTAATGGGCCGTTATGGGCCACAGTACGAAGGGCTGAGTAAAAGAGGCTTAAAGTTACTCCAGTCCAAAAGGCTTAAAGTTACTCCAGTCCAAAAGAGGCTTGAAGTTACTTTGGTCCCAAAGAGCTTATAGTAAGCTCGGTCGTCACACACAAAGTTATCCTGGTCGGGACCACGTTATTGGTTATCCCGGTCGAGACATACCATGGTTAGCATTAGGAAAATCGAGGTAAGAGTAGTGAATGGAAGAGCCGAACTAAGGTTATCTCGGTCTAGTCTGCGGCTTAGCATAGCCATGCTTATCTCGGTCATATTGGAGTCCGACCATGGTAAAACTATCTCACTTGGTTTAAGCAGTGAGGAGGGTATTGAAGGATAAGCATTATCTTTCAGGAGTATGACTCTTAGGAGGACTCTGCATGGAGGAGTAAGAGTCCTACTAGGATTGTGCCACGCGGAACCTATAAAAGTTCATAACATCACCTATGGCGAGGTAACACAACTTTGATTTCTGAATACATAGAGCTTTTGTCTACTTGTCTATTTTGCTGACTTAGGCATCAGAGAGGTTTCTGGCACACACCCGCCGGCTAGCTCACGTTTGTGTTTTCAGGGAGTAAAGCGACGACGTACGGAGGAGCGCAGACTTGATCAACAGGATTATACGAGAATGTTTATTTCTTTTCCGTACAGTTTGAATAACCATTTTGTGTAACCAGGCCTAAGCCTTAGAAACTTGTAAACCCTTGGGGGTATATATTTGTTTATGTTATTTTGATTTGAAGTGAATGTATTATCGCCGGAAGACTATTTGTATCATGTAATGCAAGTGTGGGGATTTATTTTCAGTTTTACTTTAAAGAACCATGGTTATCGTATTATCATTTGGGTATAAAAATTGGGGCGTTACATCATAAGACCTAAAAATCACTGAAGTTCTAAATTGACACCTTGACCTCGTGAACCAAGAACTTCTTAGTGAAACATTGACCCTTTGAATTTCCTAAAATTCAGTTCACTACTTGTCACCATGAAACATTATTTATCAAAAAGCAAATATATCAAATGTTTCATACTCACTCAACATTCTTCCAAAATAGAGCAATCAAATCAAACAAAAATAAAAGAACTGACAAAAGATCCAACAATCACCAAACACCTAATAACTAATAGACTTAAAATATTATAAATTTGTTCAAATATTTATGAGTAATCAAACAAATGAAATAAAGAAAAACATTCTGTAAGAAAAACAATTTATACATTTGATTATATAAAAAACTCAACAACTGATGACATATAGTAACAAAGATGTTAAAAATTGTGTATCTACAATACCCAAACAGTTTTTGTAAGTAATATGAAATTACGTCATGTGTTGTTAAATTAACACAATAAATAACCCAAAATAAACATATTGTGTTGAACAAAAGTACCAATCAAAGCTACAATGTCAAGCAATTTTAAACCTATGTTTCAAATTTCCCTACCAAATGTAATCAAAAACTTGTTGTAGCTTATATAAATCCCTTACATTTCTGGAGAAATTAAACAAAAGATTGTATAATTTTTTACTAGGAAACCATCAAACACTAAGAATAGTCCATACAAGAACTTGGCCACATTCTACTGTATGTAGTGTTTGGTTATGACTCATATTTAGTTATGACATTTGTGGTAATCAACAGCAAAAATATTATAATTTACATATAGTACACACCCCAAAAAGGGTGTAGTAGCATGACCCATACGTACCACACATAAACCTATATAGACTCTAGTTTGGAATGAATCAAGAAATCAAAGACCCCAAAAACAGAAGCACAAGAATTTTTTAAAGGCAATACTTTGCTTCAAGTATCTTCATCCTCTTGTCAAAAAACCAATAAACAACAACAATTATTTAATATAATTTCCAAGGAAAAAAATAATACATTCAAAGTTAGAAGAACAGAGACTAATTTTAGTCCAAAAAAACCTTCAAGTGTATTTACAAATTGAATAACAAAAAGAATCAATCAAGAATAGATTTAAAAAGAAAAAGAAAAAGAAGTCAACTCTGCAAATGCAATATGTTTAATTAGCAACGGTTTGACTGATAGGCCATTAAGACATTTGTCGAAGGCCTCAAGCATTGAAGTGGTCCCAAATATTTTTCTATTTTAATGCGTTGTATAATTACTTTTCTCATTTACTATTAGTTTTTACCTTTTTCTAGTAATGGATAAAAATGCAAAGAGTCCTCGTGTTTACATATATATATATATTTAATTGCAAAATGATTAGAAAATTGAGTTTCGCTTTTCTCTCTCTAACTTTCTCTATTATCCTGTTCAATTATAAAAGGTTCAACTTGTAAAAGCCTACTTGTCTAATTTCTCTCTATCTTCTTGCTGCAACAACAATACACCATTTGAAAATCCAAATTTCACTTTTTCTCTCTCTTTTGTAGATGCAAAAATAATTCAGGTAAAGAAACAAGCAGCAAGGAACAGTCTAAAGATCTCAATATATAGTGATAGATACGGGAAAGTCTATTATGCAAACTAAGTTAAATATTATGAACTTATATGTATATTATATATATCAAGCTTTAATTTTGACTGATTTCGGCTAATATCCATTACATTGGTTATCTGAAAAAAATAATGTGTATTAGATTAATAACAAAACAAGTCACTAATCCTAAGCTCAAAAGAAAAGTTTTTCAAAATTAATTTGAATTTTTAAATTTATTTTATTTGGGTGTATTTCAAAAGGGTAATTTGGAGAGAAAAAAAAAAATATTGAAAATAAATTGTAAGTTTAAATAATTTAATAGAATATATTAAAAAATTATATTTACTTAAATAATTTTTTGAGTGTAAATAGAATTCCCTACCAGCTTGAATGAGATTTGGTCAGCATTTACATCTAACACCCGAGCCAACAAAAAAAAAAAAAAAATTTTTTTTAAAAGAAAAACCAAAAACTTGAATCTCGGACGGGTCCTCATAAGAAGTGGCCGGTGTGACCTTGTTTGGGCCAAATCTATGAGTTGAGATTTGGAACTGTCGTTTCGGCTCGCGATCTAACCCAACAAACAAACCTATTGGGCTTAGCTTGTGAGCGAGCTTGGCCACCATTTTGGCGAGTCGAGCAGACTTGATACCGACCTTTACTCGTAACTTGGAGCAGATGATAAGAACCTAAGCTAACGTGGGTTATATTTGGTTTGATTTTCAGAAATTTATTTTAAAATATAAAAAATAATTTAGTGAAAAAATAAAAAAATAATCATTTTTATATAATTTTATTTTTTGAGATGTCAGAAATAATTTTTAAAAATTTAAAATAATATTTTTTTTTTATAAATTTTTATCAAACTAGTTTCTATTTTTTCAAGAAAGATTTTGAATTTTTTTTTTTTTTTTTTGAAACACAAACCAAACAAGGTGATCCCTTTTTTCTTTTATTTTCATTTTTGTTTTTGTGTTTATGAACTAAACCTTTTTAATAAATTATATTTGCACCCTTAAAATTTAGAGTAAATTGTTGAAAAATCCAAGATAAGGAGATTATAAAACATTAGATCGAATGAATATTTTTTTTATTAGTGAGAGATTCACCATTTGTGAAATAATTTGGTAAGAAATCATTTTGTTATTCTAGAAAGACATTTTATTTTTAATTTTACCCATAAATTTATATATTGCCTTTTTTTTTTTAATTTTTTTTATTTGTGACTATCTGTTCAAATTTATATCTATTTGTTCAAATCTTTTTATCTATTTGTTCAATTTTTTTTTTTATCTATTTAATTTTTTTAACCTATATGTTAATTTTTTTTATCTGTTAATTTTTTATAACTTACTTTTTCTATCTATTCAAATTCACACCATTTTTAAACTTTCTCTCTTTATTTGTTCCTCTTCAATTCTCTTTTCTCTCTTGATCTATTGAATTTTACCTCTTTCTCTCTCTATTGAATTTTTATACCTCTCTTCTCTCCTTCTTGAATTTAATCTGTTCAAATTTTATTATCTGTTCAAATTTTTGAACAAATCTGTCCAATTTTTTTTTAATCTATTGCAATCTGTTTCTTCTTCATCAACAACATTCATCATCATCATCATCATCATCATCATTCATCAACAACAACAATAAATAAAAAAAAAATTAAAAAATGAGAACTCAACATGAATTTGATATTATTACAGATCTGTTGGATCAGTGACTCATGGAAGAATAAGAGGAACAAGATCTGATAGATTTGTTCAATCTTCATATGAAAACCAAAAGCATAACATGTTTTCGGATCACCAAAATCAAAATCAAAATCATAATCTAGATCTAGTGCATGTGTTTGTGTGTGTATATTCGAGATCACAGATCAGTGAATCTAATCTAATCACTTTGACACCCTCTAATGTTTTCTCTAATTTCCTCTTCGGTTACAAGAGTGGTTCCGCACCGTCACCTCCGTCTACTACCACGGCGCCGTTAGTGGCTTAATCAGAGGGGAGAGATAGCAAAAATTCATTTTCAAATTTTCCTGTTTTCTCAGTAACCAAACACCAACACATACATACATACATATATCTATATATTCATACATTTCGCATTCATCCCCATAGATATGTTTCGATCTCACCGGTAGTGCTCGAAACCCTCGGATTTAAGGAGTAATGCCACAAAAACTCAGTACTGTGAGTTCGGTGGTGGGCTACCGTGGATCGATAGTGGAGGTCATCGCTGCCGTGTTGAAGAGAAAGAGAGAGAGAAAGGTGTGGATCTACAATCTAGAGAATCAGTTGAGACCCATTGACCCACAGTGAGGTCTGGTGGAGGAACCGAAATCACTCTGTGCAGATTTGGAAGGAGAGAGGGCGAGGGTGGCAACAGTGGTGGTCGAGAAGAGAGAGAGAGAGAGAGAGAGTATGAGTGCGAGTGTTGTTAGGATTTAGATCATGTGAGTGTTTGGGAAGTGAGTTTTCTTTGTAAGTTTTTTTAGTTGTAAGGTATTATTAGAGAAATTTTTTTTTTTATGTTTGGAAAGATAGTTGATTTTTTTGTGGTTGAATGTGATATTTGTGAGAGAAAAAATGAAATGATTATGGGATTTGATATGATATTTTGTTTAAATTTTTTTTTTTTTTTTAAAATTTTGTAACCAATTTGTCTTTTAATGAAAAAAAAAAAAAAAAACCCAAAAAATTTATTCCCAAACAGAGCCTATATATAAGAAAGGGTAGTTTGATCATTTTATTTAAGTCTGTTATTATGAATAAAGAAAATGAACGTCGGGACTGTTTGATAGAAAAAAAATCTAATCTTGTATTTTTGAACTGAGCGCCCTAAAATTTACCAATAAAACATTTCTTCTTTAGGTTTTAAAAATATATCTCCCCCTTAAGTTTGAAATCATATTATAATTTCTCTAACCTACTAGTCCATCGTCAAGTTAGTCAGGGATTAGAGTGTTTATAACTTCTTTCTTTTCTCTTGTTAGTTTTGAAAATCATATCAATTATTTTTTAAAAAATTAAATTATGTCCTTCTGTGCTCATAATGTTTTAGATGAAAAATAAGATAAATTAGACCTTTATAGCTCTAGTTGCAACGCAAATTATAAGATAGAGTTCAATTTTGAATTCATACACAAAGGCTTGCATGTTCTTATTTCAAAATTGAATTTACATTTTTAAGAACACTTGATGAACTAGAATAAAGCTTGAATACGAACTTGAAAAAATACTTCAATTTAATTTTTTTTGATAAATTAAATTGAGTAGGACAGTGAGATTTTTATCTCTCCCTTTACTCACAATATGGTAAAAGAACTCTACAAGTGCTTCATTAGCTTTCCTTAGTCGGCTCGGCCTTAATAATTGATAATTTTACAGTGGTAATTTGTTTCTTTGTGATAATTTGTGATGGGTTAAGGGCAAGGGAGGAAATAATAGCAATAGGAGAGGAGAAGGGGTGGCGGTTAAAGGGTAGGAAGGCGGTGGCAGCTAATTATGAGCTGAATGCATAGTGTGTGTTAATTTCTGACCACACCGCCAAACAGGTATTGAGCTGGAGAACACCGGCAGAATAGATTACGCCTGAACAACCTATCACAGAAGATAAGACTCTGGCGGTGGTTCGACCACCCGGGAACACTCCGACGATCAAGTCAGTACTCAATTATCTCTCAAAAATAGCAAACAGTGCTTTAACTCATTAGCCAGAATATAAAAAGCATACCTCAGACCTACGAGGGTGCCTTACTTTTATAGCTTGCATTAACCTAATCCCTGTAGAAGCCTAATTTCAATAGACTCTAGCTCAATGCTTATCCTGGACTCTCAAATAGGTAGAGATAAACTCCCTAAGAGTTTTATCCTTATCCGGACTGAGGTCCTCTTCCATCTAGGATTCTTATAGCTTATCCGCTCACCTCGAATTCTGGTATCTCTGCAGCTAACCTCAGCCTAGTCGAGATTACCTCGGCGCCAAGACCAGGACACGTGGCACCTCGGCTTGCACTTCGGTGCCACCTTGGCCACGTGTTGTTATTTATAAAAATATGCCCCCACAGCTGCCCCCTAGGTTCTATTACCTCGGCATCTTGAGGTGATGGAACCTATATCTTTTGTCCATATAGCACGTCGGCTAAACTTGCTCTATCCTTCATTTCCGAGGCCATCATTCGTCGGCTTCATATGACCAAGACTTGTAGTCTGTTGTGTCAATGCCGTAGAACCAAGAACCAATTTTTTCAAGTTCTTTAGCCGAGATCATCCTCATAGCCGAGGTCTCTGCTTCATTAAATCAAGAAATCCAAGAGTTCTATATGTGTATGAGCTGTCAAGCATGACTTCTCAACCGTTTTTGCTACGAGTCTTTTCCTTATTGATTCGTACTTGACACGCGCCATCAGGTCGCATTGTTTCTGCGTGCGCTGCCTGACAGACACATCGTCCTAGGCATACTAATTATGATTTTGCCGCCTTTTTGTGTTTTAATCAAAAACACCTCTTTCTCTCTCTCTCTCTCTCTCTCTCTCTCTCTCTCTCTCTTCGTCTTTTCACCTTTGTATCTTTGTTTTCTCCCAAGCTTTTTCTCTCTAAAGTTTCTTGTCTCCAAACCGCCATTGTTTCAAGCTCTCAAGCTCTGCAACTTGCTCCGTTCATCCATTTCAGTGAAGCATTCACCGCTCCGCTCTATTTACCATCGTCGTCTGACTTCGGCGAACCTCACGTCGGTGCCATTTTCTTCGGTAAGTCACTGTTCCCCTCATTTTAGTTTTTGACTCACTTCGAACTTTGTTACGTTTTGCACACTGCTATTGCAAATCTATTCACGTTCTTGAATATATTTGTTTGTGCTTTGAATTCTATCACTTTGAGTACCAAACATGCTTTGTTTGGGATTTTTAGGTGTTCAATCTGCTTTTGATTCATGGCCCTGTAGACACCCCATTTTTTGACCGCCCTTAAGACTTGGGCAGTACTGATGGTTTACTTGGTGGTGAGAGGTGCGCAGGGAAAAAGTTCGATTTCTTTGGCAAGAGGAGAGTCAAATCATAACCTCACACCTCATTTTTGACCAAAGCTAGTTTGAATGGTTTTTACACCTTAAAACCCTCTCTTTCAAAACCTTTTTGAAAATAGGTTCCTACGATGCCCCGACGCTCGCATTTTGTTATATGTTGCGTTTTTCGGCAAACCGAGCGAGGACAAAGTGGAAATGAATGAAAGAGAGATGAACTCTTTGAAAAATCTTTCAAAACACCTTGTTTAGGGGTTTGGAGTTGAAGAAAAGAGGAGACGAGAGAAGAAACCCAGTTGGGGAAGGAGTTGGGCATGAACCGTTAAGAGAGAGACGAGAAGTCCTCGCCAAATCAGGCCTATCCTTTTGAATGCTTGGATTTCAGCTATGAGGTCACCACTGTTGGAAAGATTACTTCCCGGGCTTCAATTTTCATTCAAGAATCTCCTCGAGCCGAGTCCAGATGAGAGAGATATGGTTGTTGGAAGTTGGGCATCAATTCGGTTGGACCGAAACTGAGCAGTCTTCACTAAAAGAGGGATATCTCTTAGCACACATGGAGTTTTGAGGTGAGGCTTCCAAAATTGGAAAGAAGACTTCCGGGGCTACAGTTTAGGCTCAAGAATGACCTGAAAAGGCATCCAGATGAAGGATTTAGGCTTTCTTCAAAATGGGGACTAGGACTGATTTTTGTTGCCGGCCTCTATGGGAATGTGCCGGCCATGATTGGCCAATGCCGGCCAAAAATGACCCCTGCCGGCCATCAATGAGCCACTGCTTGCCATCACTGATGGCCGGCAGCACCCCTTTCAGAGCAGGTTTCACGACAGATCTTTTGAGCCAGCTGGAATCCTTTAATTTCCCCTCCATACACGTGTATGGAGGGATGGAGCTCTTGCCAAGCTTGTTCAAGAAGCTTTGAATTGATTTTCCTCTATATAAGGAGAGGCCCTCTCTCCTTAGCAGAGGTTCAGCTCTTTTGACAAGAGATATAGCTCTCTCTCTCTCTCTCTATTTCTTGCTCTCTCTCTATATTGTTGTGGTTTTAGCCTATTTTCCTTGCATTTTTGCACTACACCTCCAAGCCTACCACCTCCATCATCCATTCCATCACCTTGGAACTGATTTTCAGAGATTAAAGAGCCCCCATCTTGGTCCAGAAGTTGCTGAAAGCTTGCTCTTCAAGGGTAAGTCTTCATTTCCTTTTTTTTTGCATTATTTTGCTCCATTGATTAGCCTTGTTTGCCAGATTTTTTGGACTTTATCATAAACTGAGAAGTGCTTTATTTTGAGCTCCTCTTGAAGATTGATCAAGGACTCTTTGCTGTTTGAGGCCTCCTCCTACCACTTGTCTCTTTATCCCTCTTTTAGGCCTTTTTCTTGTATGATAGTTTGGCCTTATTTGTGATTATTTTCGTGGCTTGAAGTAAACTGTAAAGTGCCTTTTTTTGAGCCCCTCTTCAACTTTGTTGAAGGGCTCTTTTCTTTTTGGGGCCATCTACTGTCCCTTGTGCTTTATCTCTCCTTTTAAGGCCATTTTTGCATCATATCTTAGTCCTACTTGTGAGCATCTTAGAGATTGGTCATAAACTAGAAAAATTTTCATTTTGAGCTTATAAACATGTTTGCTTAAGATAGTTTTTCTGTTTGGGGTCATCTTCCCCCTTTCATGCTTTAATTCATCATGTTTAGAGCCATACATGTGAGTATTTGCATTGGCCTTGTTTTGGCCTATTAGCCACTGAAATCTAGTGGATTTTCAGTAGCCTTTTTGTGTTCTTGAAGGCCAAAATTAGAGGGGGGTGACCTCCTCTCTCCTTGTCTTGTTTGGTGGTCTTTTGGGCCTTCCAAAGAGACTACATTTTGCATGTTTTTAGGCCTTGTTCTAGGCCCTTTTCAGTGGGTTTTGGGACCCTCTTGAGCCATTTCCAGAATTGGTTTGGCCTTGTTGAATGTCCATCTTGCATGTGCCTAATAATCCCTTGTGTGGCCCTCCAAAGAAACCCCTTATTTTGGCATGCATTGACTGCATTTCCATGATTATTTGGGCATATTTTGGCTTGTTTAGTTCACTGATTTTTGCTGGTTTGATGAGTTCTTACCTGCTTTATACACTTGCCATGTAAACCATGCCTACTAGCCAATCTTGCATGCTATGTTAGTCCATCATGCTAGCATCTTTTGGCCATGCTTTGAACTAGAAATGTTCATGTGTTGGGGCTGCCTTGCCTCTATATTTATGTTTCCTAGTCATGCTTTGTATAGCTGTAGTGTAATTGACCTTGCAAGCTTTGTGTTCCGGTGATTCACGCATGCTATCTTTGAGACATTTAGATGATTTAGCATCATTTAATGCTTCATTTCAGAGCATGTACCATTGTTAAATTCCCACTTCATTCATGCTTCAAGTGTCTTTGAATGTCGTGCATTTTTGCCTAGTTTAAGGCTTAGCTTGTATGCTTGCATGCCTAGGTATTTGAGCCTTCGCTCCAGCATGTTTAAGTCCTTGTTTAGGCTTAATTAAACTCTGTCCATGCTTAGTTCATGTGTTCGTGCCATGTATTGCATGCCTCCTTTGTATTGCTCTTTGCTAGCTTTCATGACTTAGGACCTTCGCATGCTTTACTTGTGTTGTTTAAATGATTTGGCATCATTTATCATCTCATTTCAGTGCATATAGTGTTGTTACACTTGCACATTTGTCACTTCTTAGGCACTTTTGAGAGTTGCCCTTTTAGGCCCCTTTGATGAACCTTTCGCATTTTGCATGCTTAAGTGTTTTGTGTGGCTTAATTCATCGCTTTAGCTACTAATTTGGACCTAGTTGAGAGTTGTCCATTTTTGGTGTAAGCCCATTTTGCCATGTTGTCGCATGCTCGTTACATGTAGTATGTTGTTGCATACTTGCTTAGCTTTATATGCCTTGCATGCTCATATGTTCATATTACATTTTGTCATAGGTTGTTGCCTCACATTATGTTCATATGCTTGTCGCATGTTTGGTTTAGTTGCACGTTTGCATACTTAGGTCATGTTGCATGTTTACCATGCTTATGTGTTGCATTGCTTGGATTAAGTATTAATCCGAGCACGAGGAACGAGGGGCATTTCATACTTCAAGTGATGGAATGTGTCTCAATTCTCGGTTGCCGAAGTTCTTGATGATTCATGATAGAGTTCTAGGCTTTATTTGTTGTATTTGTGCATTCATTTTCATATTGATTTGCACAAGTTGGATCTTTGGCCATCATGCATCGGGATGCGTGATTGATGGTCGTGGATCCGACTTGGCCTCTCCCTTGATGTTTTGAGGTGATTTGGAGTGCCATGGTGCATACATGTCCTAGGGAAACCCTCATTTTCCTCTATTTTGTGCTTCATTGCAGTTTGGTGTCACAGCACACCAGTGGCCGGCAGCCTGCCATTGATGGCCGGCAGTGTGCCACCTTTGGCCGGCAGTGGGCCATCTCTGGCCGGCAGCTTTCCATCCTTGGCCGGCAGGCCACTGGGAGCTTCCCCTGCAGTGTTTTGGTAAGTTTCAGCACCCAGAACTGGAGGACACCCTGCAAACAGAGCCTCTAAAGAGCAACCGAAAGGCATTCCAAGGCGAGGAACCGAAGCGAGCATGTGCATCCCTCGTGTCCCGAGGTTTCTAATTATGTAATAACTTAGATTAATTAGCTTCAGTAGCTAGCTAGATGCATGCTCAGTTGAAATTAGTTAATTTGTTAATTGGCTCATTTGTTTTTGTAATTATTTAATTAGCTTAGATGGTTAATTAAATTAGTTTGTGATGTCATAAGTAATTAGCTTAGATTAGTTAGTTGTTTATTTTTGCTTTGGACTGTACCTATTTTGGACATTCGGACTCTTTTATTCGGACCCTCCCTGTGAGGGCACAATGTTGTAATAAGGGTGCGTGTGTGTGTGCATGTCCTCCAACCCCCTTTCTTTCTCCCTTTTATTTACCTGCTTATGTTGGTTAGTTTTAGGGACACGTTTGTTTAGCATACCGTATGTTTGCATGAGTGCATCATTCATTTGTCTTGCATGCACCGAAGGCTCGGTTCATCATTCAAACTGCATTGCAATTTTCAATACACTTTCTTGAATACGTGTTTCAAAGCATGTTTTGAAGTAAGTGCCATGCCATGTCATTAGTAGCCGAGCCTACTTAGTTGCATTCTGTATGTGATACATTAGCCACTTAACATGAATTAGGGTCATGCATGTTTTGCTAACTAGTTTCATTGTTTTGGCACGGAGTACGATGTAAGTATTTATGCTTTAGCATCTCGCATGAGTGCGAATGTTAACATGACAGCATGCTTACCATATGGCTATATGCTTATGTGATATAACTGCCTGAATGCCTGTGGGTGAAGGTTGGATTGTTTGAGTTAGAACAACTCGTTGAAATCTGTGTTTTAGCCTACTTACGAGTAGCAAATTTCAAAACATTTCCAAACAAACGGATATGCAATGCTTTGTTCCAAATTATGTGATCTAGTCTATACTTATTTTGCTGTGCGCATCACATAGTAATTCTAGCTAATAACCGGAATAAGAACACATGTGTTTTAAAAAATGAGATATCATGGTTAGTAGAGGCCGATCTTCAGATCGGGCGAGAGGGGGTGCTCATAGCTGACCTTCCCCAATCGTACCCAAGTTCCCGAGCCGAGGCAACTTTGGTGATGACGGCCACGTGGCCTTTGGCACCGAGTCAGGGTTTCCTAAATTTCCCAAAAATAAAATATTTAGGTGGTGACTCTGTATCTGGCAAAGCAGTCCATGTTTGGCACTTCTTTTCTAAAAATCTGTTTTCTCAAAACGATTTGCCGGATTTGGACTCTTTGGTTCAGATTATGAACCGTGACACAAATCGAGTCCGAACTGTAGCATGAGGCCTAAGGGCGCGTCTACAGGCCCTTATGCACACATATACGCTGTTTAACATGTCTCGATGTTTTTGATAGTTTATCACTGTTCTTGATTTTTAATCTGTGTTCTTGAATTTCTGCTACCTTCTTGAGTCTGAATCATACTCTTTGCCCTGTTTTCTTGTTGCATTTTCTAGATTCTTGCCTTCAATTCTTGTTTCCATAGTCTTAGGCTTGGGATTTGCCCTGGAACTCCTATTCTTAGGAAAAGTTGAAACGAATTCCTCCTAAATGTTCAAAAACTCTCACCCTAGTACCTGTTTAGATTGTAGCCAAGGTCCCTAAAACCCACACAAACCTCTTTTTTCTGAATTCCCACACCTTGTCCCTCTAGCCGACGTCATGGGTATGTTTAGGTGGAGGGTAGATACCCCAGAGAAGCTTGAATACTTTAGGCAAGAGTTCTCCATCCCTGCTGACGTTCATCTTAGATTGGCTGGGGAGGAGGACTCCATCATGCCTAAAGACAATTCTATGCCCTTCATAGTGGTAGCTTTCATCGAGTGCAGACTTAGGTTCTCTCTTGACTTCCTCTTTCGCCAAGTCCTTCACTATTACAAATTGAACCCAATGCAGCTAGGCATTAACTCATACAGAGTCATCAACGGTATAATTACCCTAGCTAGCCGAGAGAATGCTAGGATCACTCTAGCCGATATCCAATACTGCTATACCATGTGTGGCCTTAAGTAAAAAAAAGGCTACATCTATTACCTTAAGCCGAGGTTAACCGAATACAAACTTATTGTCGACCTCCTATAGTCCAACAAAGGTGCTGGAGATGATTATTTCATCGTCTCGGGCAACTGGGAGTTCCCACCAGATGATGACCCCCATCTCTACCCTTTGAGCCGATCAGTCTTTAAAGAGGGTAATGGTAAGAACAAAGTGTCACTTTACTTGCTTTCAAGTCTTTTATTACTTTGATACTTTTGTATGTTCTAATGTCTGTTTTTTACTTGCAGTTCTTCCTCAGCCACTGAAAGACTTCCGCAAAACCTTCTACCCCAGCAAAGATTTCAGGAAGCCGTTGGACTTGCTTGTTAATCAGCGCAAGGCTCCTCTGTTGCTGAACTACATCTTAACTTACAAATCCATCTTTCCCGATGTCCCTAAAAAGAGTAAGTCTCCATCTTCTACAACAACTCCCCCAACTACTTCATCGCCAAGGCCTAATCAGGCCTCAATATCTGACCCAGCAGAGCAACAATCGACATTTGCTCCGCAACTAATTCCTCCAGCCCAGTGTCAACGTCGACGTCGAGCTCCACTGCTCGCCCCCACAGGCAGAACTCATAGCCGAAAACGCCGAAGTGCTGAGACATTGGCTTATGATCCAACCAACCCTCCGACTGCACTTCTAGCGATCCACTTCGGCACTAGAGTCACTGTCGTTGTTGCCACTGATGAGATGGGGAGCAAAAAGGCCGTTGTTGAAGACCTTCTAACCGACATCTCCAATGTTGTCACAGTCCAATCTTCACCATCTTAGTCCCAGCCCAAACCAAAGCAAAAAAGGGTAAAGAGGGCCAAGGTAAAAGCCTCTTTTACCCAGGTTGAGTCTGAAGACACTGTTCCAATCTCGAAACTTGCCGAGGTTGAGAAAACAAGCTCTGCCACCGAGAAGAGGCCAGCATAGGCTGACCCCTCTGAAACCACAAAGTCAAAGAAGCTGAGGTCGGACTCTGCAGCCACCTCGGGTTCACTTAAAGCTTATGACCTTTGGGCCCCATCTATCATGATTGAGGACAAGCCAGTCAAAGCAGGCAATAGTGCTTCTGATATTGAGATCGGCGTTGCCCTCTCTACTGCTTTGCTCCTCTCCAATGACCTCAACCGTATGGCCGAGGTCAGCGAATACAAAAATTTCGCTTTGATGGTGCAACACTCAGTACTGGTAAACTCCTACACTTGGTACCCTTCATTATCTGTTTTCATACTTAAAGAATTTACTAACTTTGCTCTTTGCATTTCTTCTAGGCGATCCAGTACGTCCACTTCTTTGCGATGCAAGCAGAAGAAATGAAAAAGGAGCTGGTCCACAAGACTAAGGAGGCTGCTGGTTTGCTCAAATCTTTAAATAACGCTGAGGCCAAGATGAGAGTCCTTATAGATCAGGCCAAGGCAGCTAAACAAGCCCAAGACGAGGTCGAGGAGAAGGCAGGCGTTGCGGAGGCTGTTGCTGAGGTTCTCAAAGTCGAGAAAAAAGAGGCCGAAGCAAAAACTGCCGAAGCCTAAGTCGAGCTCCGAGCTGCCTTGGCCAGAAAAGACACCAAGATCAAAGCGGCGGATGAGAAGGCCTATGCCGAGGGGGCAGCCGACGTCCGCGAGGAATACAAGAAACAAGTCAGACAGGCATGCAACAAGGGTTACACCCTTGGTTGGATGGCTGTTCTGAAAGAGTTGGTTATCCCCGAGGACTCTCCTCTCAAAGATGAAGGCTGACTTGTGCTGCCATTCCTTTTCACTTCAAGCCAATCTGAGACTAAGGCTGGGGGGAAAGAAGAAGAAGAAGAAGAAGATAGAGAGGAAGACAAAGATGAAGAGGCCGAGGTGGCAGCTGATGCTGAAGTTTCTGCTGGGTCCAAGTCTCCAACTCTGAATGAGTAAGTCCTAGACTTGACTCAGGATGAGGAGGACGAAGTCTCAAAAGGTGCCTCCCCCAAGAAGACTACATCCGAGGTGTCTATCGCCGAGAAGAACCTTGATTAGACTTTACAAGAGATCGACGCTGAGCTCGAGGCTAAGAAGGCTGCTGAGAAGATTTCTCAGTTGTCTTCTGGGGCCAAGACACAGCCTGCTACCGACGCCGAGTAGTTTGACTATAAGCTTTTTGTTTGTACTTAGTACTTTTTACATTCTGAATAATGTTTTATTTTCATATTTGGCCGATGTGCTGCTTTTGTAATCTGAACAAGTAATCCCCCTGTAGGCCGAAATGTCATTTTTCTTCTTTTGAATATAAGTATAACTTTTTTTTTCAAGTGTTTGTATGTTTGTATGCTTCATTGTTTCTATACTTAGAATATTTTGCATGTCTTTAGTTCTATTCTTTTAGCTGTAAAGTCTCATCGGGTTGAAATACCTCGGACATAACTTCCCATTTGTTCATCTTGGCTTATCTTGCAACTTGAAAACATTTGTAAAAATATTTTCGCAAGTGTTATCCAACTCTTGCCACTTTACTTAATGTCTTCTATCAAGACTTCAGTCTTCCATATTTTCCAAGTTTGGTAATCTCGGCAAGTATGTATGTACTTCTTTTAAATTTACCTCGGCTTGACTTTAACTTGTAAATTTTGCTAAAAATTTCAACAAGTACTAAGCCAGCTCTAGCTTGTAAATTTTCTATAAAAATTTCAACAAGTCCCAAAGCACTTTGAACTCATCATTCTCCAGTTCTCTGACCCCTAATGCGAACTTAAGTTTCACTTAGGTTCCCATTAAGCATGTGGCTGTGACCTTGTTGCCGAAGTTTAGATTCAAACAGAGACTAGCCGAGGTTCTTAACCTTGGTTCCTCTATCAATTTTACTCAAATTCACTTAGTTCCAATCTGAGTTTTACTCTGCCAATATGGCAAGTCCTGGTTAATTCAACTCCATTATATGCAAGTATAATTTAACTCTGCCATATAATGAGTGAGTTACTCGTCATGTTTCATTTAGGAACATTACCAACTTAGTTCAACTCTATTATATGCAAGTATAATTCAACTCTGTCATATAGTAAGTCTAAGTTATTTTTCATGTTTCAATCAGAAACATCGCTAACTTAGTTCAACTCTATTATATGCAAGTATAATTCAACTCTGCCATATAATAAGTCTAAGTTATTCATCATGTTTTACTTAGAAACATCACCAACTTAGTTCAACTCTATTATATGCAAGTATAATTCAACTCTGCTATATAATAAGTCTAAGTTATTCGTCATGTTTCACTTAGAAACATCGCCAAGGGACTAGTTAGTCGTATTACACAAGTTTGAAAAAAATCGAGCTAAAACTTTATTATTACTTCAGCTAATAACAAAAAACTTTAACTAAAAAACTAAAAATCTAATGATAAAAAAATTTCAAGTTGCAAGTATTCCAGGGTCTTGGAAACTCTTTGTCTTCGCTGTCTTTAAGCCTGTATGCTCAATTGCCGACGACTGAGATGATTCTATAAGGTCCCTCCCAATTTGGGCCAAGCTTTCCCTCTTTGGGATCCTTCTTGTTGCTGACGAATTTTCTTAGGACGAGGTTCCCAACTTGAAACTCTCGTGGGTTGACCTTCTTATTGTAAGCCCTAGCAAGCTACTGCTGGTATGCCCCTAGTCGAATGGCTGTTTTCTCCATTTTTTCTTCTAATAGGTCTAGATCTCAGGCTAAAAATGCCTCATTAGTCCCATTCTCCACTCCCTGGGTTCTGATCCTTGGGATGTCGACTTCTAATGGGATTATTGCCTTTGTGCCATAAGCCATGGCAAATGGGGATTTCCCAGTTGATCTTCTCTGCATAGTCCGATATGCCTAAAGTACATTGGGCAACACTTCCACCCACTTCCTTTTTGCTGCTTCCAGTCTTTTCTTAATCTCATCCAAGATAGTTTTGTCGGATGCTTCTGCTTGACCATTGTTTTGAGGGAAGCTTGGAGTGGAGTAGTAGTTCTTGATTTTGTATTTTGCACAGAAGCCCTTAATTAGCTTACTGTCAAACTACATACCATTGTCTGCTATTACTGCCCTTTAGGATCCCAAACCTGGTGATGATGTTCTTCTATATGAAGTTCATTACATCAATGTCCCGAATCTTTGTAAGGGGTTCAGCTTCTACCCACTTGGTGAAGTAATCTGTTGCTACCAGCAGGAACTTCTTTTGTCCAATCGCTTGAGGTAGTTGTCCAACAAGATCCATGCCCCACTGGGCAAATGGCCAAGGGCTGGACACTAGGTTTAAATCTGCTGCTGGTTGATGTATCAAAGGTGCAAACCTTTGACACTTCTCATACTTTCTGACATAAGCTTTAGCATCTTTCTGTATATAGGGCCACCAGTACCCCTGAGTAATGGCCCTATAAACAAGTGACCTGCCCCCTGCGTGGCTTCCGCATACTCCTTCGTGTATTTCATACAGGATGTCTTCAACTTGTGAAGGATGCACACATCTCAAAAGGGGACCAGTAAAAGATCTTTTATAGAGATGTCATTCTGCTGTCAGTTTGAACCTTGCTGACTTCAGTCTGGTTTTGTGTGCTTCTTTGCGATCATCTGGTAACTTCTCATCTCTAAGGAACATTACTATCACATCCATCTAACTTGGTCCCATCTCCACACACATTGCTTCATACTTTGTGTTCAGTGGTTCTATTCTTGGGCTTGACAAATACTTAACCATTATTGTCCTTGGCTCTCTTGATTTCATTGCACTAGCCAGGTTTACCAAGGCATCAGCATGGCTATTATCATCTCGGCTAACTTACTGTAGTCGACAATCCTGGAATAAGGCTACCAGTCTGACAACCTCTTTTACATAGGCTATCATTTTTTCATCTCGGGCTGCGTATTTGTTTGTTGCCTGGTTGATGATAAGTTGAGAGTCATTGAAGACCACCATCTTGTCAACTTCCATTGTTGTTGCCAACTTCAATCTTACGATCAGTGCTTCATATTCTACTTCGTTATTTGAGGCTTTAAACCCCAAATGAATAGATTGTTCCAGTATCCACCCATCTGGCGATACTAGTATTACTCCTGCCCCCGCTCCTTGACGATTTGAACTCCCATCAACAAATAGATAAAAGGAGTTGCCGATGTAAATATCGCAGGGCCTGAGTTTCTCTTCTTTCTTCTATTCTGTTATCCCCAGTTAGGTTTCTTCTTGTTCTCCTGGCCATCCTAAACTACGACTCAACGGAGCCCGATGTGGAATGGCGCCAGATGTGAACGCAGCCACGAAGTCGGCCAAAACCTGACCTTTGATTACTGTATTGGGTTTGAATTCCAGGTCATATTGGCCCAACACCACTGCCCATCTGGCTATCCTACCTGTCAGATCTCCTTACTGCAATAGGGACTTCAAAGGATGCTCAGTTAATACCTCAATCTTGTGGGCTTGAAAGTAATAATTTAGCTTCTTGGAAGCCATCATCAAGGCCAGTGTCAGTTTCTCTAAGGGTAAGTATCTGGTCTCTGCATCTGCTAGGGTTTTACTCACATAGTAAACTACTTTTTGTTCTCCCTTTTCTTCTCTGATTACTACTGCACTCACTGCATGCCCTAAAACTGCCAAGTATAAGAACAGCTCCTCTTCAGGTACTGGATTTGAGAGAACTGGAGCTGTGGTCAAGTATTTTTTCAAGTCAGCCAAGGCGACTTCGCACTCGTCTGTCCATAAGAAGTCTGTGGCTTTTTTCACTAAACTAAGAAAGGTTTGCATTTGTCAGAACTTTTGCTTATGAACCTATTCAGGGTTGCAGCCCCTCCAGTCAACATCTGCACTTGTTTTGCCGATGTTGGGCTTTTTAAGTCCAAGATGGCCTTGATCTGATCTGGGCTTGCCTCAATGCCCTTTTTGGTAACTAAGTATCCCAGGAACTTTCCTGACCCAACTCCAAATGCGCACTTTGACGCATTGAGTTGGAGCCGAAATGTCCTGAGGATATCAAAGACTGTTTTCAGGTTGGCCAGATGATCCTCAGGTTCCTTGGTCTTCACAACCATGTCATCAATGTATACCTCCACTATTTTGCCTATTAGATGTCTAAACATCTTAGTCACAAATCTCTAGTAAGTTGCTCCTGTATTTTTCAACCCAAAAGGCATCACTTTGTAGCAACACAGCCCTTTTAGGGTAATAAATGTAGTCTTCTCCTTATCTGGGGGGTACATGGCTATCTGATGGTACCCCCTGTAAGCGTCTAGGAAGCTCATTATTCCATGTCCTGAGGTGGCATCCACCAATTGGTCAATTTTGGGGAGTGGGAAACTGTCTTTGGGACAAGCCTTGTTCAGGCTGGTGAAGTTCACATAGACTCTCCACTTTCCATTCTTCTTCTTCACAACAACCATGTTTGATAACCATGTTGGGTAGTTTACCTCTCGAATGGCTTTGGCCTACAGAAGTTTATTCACCTTTTCTTCTACTGCCTCAACATGCATCAACGTAGGTCTCCTTGCTCGTTGGATGACAGGTTTGGCCGACTTGTCCATATTCAGTCTATGGCAAGTGACCTCGGGGTCAATGCCAGACATCTCGTATGGTGTCCAGGCAAACATCTTAATGTTTGCTCTCAAGAACGCCTCTAATTCCTTTTCCTCTTCCTCGGCCAAGCCTGAGCCGAGAAGGAAGAAACGGTCTTCATTCCCTTGCTGGACTAAGATCTTCTTCAGGGTTTCCTCACTTTTCTCGGCTGGTTCTTTGCCGACGTCCTCAAGGACCTTCATGTCCTCATCCTCAATTTCTACTGTTTCTGCTTCTCGTATGTTGCAGGTGGATTTCATTGCTGCCATGGAGCAATTCTTTTCTTGCACCTGATCTCCTTTAACCTCCTTAATTCCATGTCCTGTTGGGAACCGCAATACCGGTGCAAGGTTGAGGAATGTTTCATTGCATGCGTACCATGGCCTTCCCAGGATAACATTGTAAGGGGAGGGGGTGTCAATTATTGTGAACTCCGTATATACCTTCTTGGTACCAGTCTGCACCTCCAAACTTATTACTCCTAGGGGCCACGTCAGCATTCCGTTGAACCCAACCATTGGACCATTGGATTGTTCTAGATCATCTTGGTGAAGGCCAAGCTCCTTGTAACACCTGACATACATAATGTCACAAGAGTTGCCCTGGTCGATTAGAATGCGCTTTACCAAGCACTCTCCAATCTTGAGGGATATTACCAAGGCATCGTTGTGTGGATGCTGCACCATCTCTAGGTCATCTTCAGTAAAGGACACCATTGGTCCCTGGCACTCGTCTACCCTAGATCTCTTCTGCTGGACCTGATACACATGTTGTAAGTGTCTCACCTTCTGAATTTCCCCACATATCTCGTTCTCATTAACCTTCGACTGAATCACATTGATCACTCCAGGTTCACCTGCTTGCGGTTGTGGTGCTAGTGGAGGTGGTGCTGCTGGTGCCTGAGGCAGTCTCGTTTGCTCTTCCATTGTCCTGGCCTTATCTACCAGGTCCCTTAAATGACCTTGTCTTACCAGGTCTTCCAGATGTGCCTTTAGGGCTCTGCACCCTTGAGTCAGATGCCCATCCTCATGGTGGTAGGCATAGCGCTTCCCTAGACTTCTTCCCATAAATTAACCAGAAATCTTCTCTGGTGCTCTATAATAGGGCTGATTTCGGATTCTTTCCAAGACTTTGTAAACCGGAATTTGGAACACGGTAGTGATTGCCTATGCAGCCCTCAGTCCTGTCTCTTGCTTGTTGTATCCAGTATTACCTCAGCCTCACTTCGGCGACCTGTTTCTCTTCTCTTGTTTCGACACCTTTGTTCTTGACGTGTCTTCCTCTGCTCTCGTATACTTCTCGATCCTGGCCATGAGTTCCTCCATACATTTTGGCAGTGTCTTTGCCAGTGATTTTCGAAGCAGACAGTCATCGTTCAGGCCGTTCTTAAAAGACACGACCACCACCTCTTGGTTGCACCCTGGTATTCGGTTAAACACCTTATAATACCTTTTGGCATAAGCCCTGAGGCTTTCATCCTCGCCAATTCTCAGAGCCATCAGGGAGTCCACCCTCAACGGTTGTAGTTTGTTTGTCATAAACTTGGCCACGAACATCTCGGCCAGGCCTTCCCAGCTTTTCACAGTTCCTTTTGGCAACTTGTGAAACCAGTCTGATGCGATTTCCTCAAAGGATGAGGGGAACACCTTGCAGAGCAACGGCTCGTTCCCGGTGTACAGCGCTATTGAGTTCAGGTACAAGCCGACGTGAAATTTAGGGTCAGACTTTCCTTCATATATCTGGAATCTCGGCATGTGAAACCTTTTTGGGGCCTCAAATTTGTCAAATTCTACTGAAAACGGCGTTCTCGGCTTGACCGGAGAGATTACCTCGGCATCTTGCCGCTTCCTCTAGAGGTAATCTCTTAAATCCTCTTTGGTCTATCTAGGAGCTCAGTTGTCAACGAATTTCAACCTTTTTGGTACGCTACTCTCAGTGTCGTTATGAGTCCTCTTGGACCTCCCTCCATTAGTTGTGTCAAAACAGAGTTGCTTCCCTTAAACATGCCGATGTTCTTTGGTGTAAGCTTTTTTGGTACGATGTGTCTTCCAAGACTCTCCCTTTATTAACTCTCCTCGCCCGACCTCCCGTGAAGGCCGGTGAGAGTGTTCCTTGGTCCTGGTGTGCTAAGGGACTGCAGGAACTGTTTTCTGCCCCCCTTTTTGGGCATCGTTCTTGGTCACTGGAATCGGCGTGTCTTGTAATGGAAACGGTGGCTGCATGACGTTGTTTTGCATTATGAAATTGATGGCCGATTGCAGGTCTGCCAATTTGTTCGCCATTCCCTTCATCTCTCCGTCCCTCCGCAGGCATCTATCTTTCCACACTTTGAGGTCGTTTTCGTTATAATATTCGTCTCGGTCCGCCTTCTTTGGTACATCTCCCTCCTGGTTGGCATCTTCCTCTCCGGGATTCTTATCTCGAGGTTCTTCGTTGCAGTTATTCTCCTCTATGTTAGGGTTGATGTGTCTGTCACTCCTAGTAGGGATGTCGTCCCCAATCTTATCTTTCTATCTGTCGTTAGCCATCTATTCTCCTTTCTTTTCCACAGATGACACCAAATTGTGTGTGTTAATTTCTAACCACACTGCCAAACAGGTACTCAGCTGGAGAACACCGACAGAATAGATGGCACTCAAATGACCTATCATAGAAGATAAGACTTCGGCGGTGGTTCGTCCACCCGGGGGCACTCCGACGATCAAGTCAGTACTCAGTTATCTCTCAACGATAGCAAACAGTGCTTTCACTCACTAGCCAGAATACAAAAAGCGTACCTTAGATCCACGAGGGAGCCTAACTTTTATAGCCTGCACTAACCTGATCCCTGTAGAAGTCTAGCTTCAATAGACTTTGGCTCAATGCTTATCCTGGACTCTCAAATAGGTAGAGATAAACTCCCTAAGAGTTTTATCCTTATCCGGGCTGAGGTCCTCTCCCATCTAGGATTCTTATAGCTTTTTCGCTTACCTCAGATTTCGGTATCTCCGCAGCTAACCTCGACCTAGCTGAGATTACCTTAGCGCCAAGATCAGGACACGTGGCACCTCGGCTGACGCTTCGGTACCACCTTAGCCACGTATTGTCATTCACAAAAATATGCCCCCACAAATGGCAATCTTCTTTTTTCTTTGTTTCAACTGTTTTTTTCTTTTTTGTTTTTTTAATCGAAGGTATCTCCTACCCAACACAATTGGACCTGAGTTATCTCAGGCTTGGACGGTTGAAAACTAATCTTTCAAAGTTCTGAAATTAACGATTGAACAAATCTTTGATAATCCTTTAAGTTTCGTTTGATTAGAAAGAAAATTTGATAAAAAGTGAAAGAAAATAAAGTAAAAGGAAAAAAAATAGAAAAAGAAAATATATTTTCTTGCAAACATTTAATTAGGATGAAAATTTTGTACGAAAAAAATAGAAAAATTTAAAAATTTAGTTATAGATAGCTCACAATACTAATATAGATTGTACAAAAAAATTAATTTTCTTATACTTTTCATCACTTTCAAACTAAACAGACTAATGAAAGTTAAATTTTTTTTTCTTTATTTCCATTTCTATCTATTTCATTCTAAACCTTAAAAAACTCAAACTCAACATTTTAAATTTTATTTTTAAATATTTAATGCTTGGCCAGCTTTACTTGATATCAGTTTTGATTGGTAGCTCGAATCCCCTTCCCCTGAATCCCCCTAATCGACGAAACGACGTCGTTTCGTGATTTTTTTTTTTTTCCATTTCAGACGAAGAGAAACAGGAGGAGGAAGAAGAGAAGAGAAGAAGAAGAGAAGGGAAGGGGGAGAGGAGGAAGGGGGAGGGGAAGGGAAGGGGGAGGGGAGGAGGCCAACAAACTAGGGCCGAGACGACAAGGACCAGCTGCGGACGGCCAGGCGAGGCGACGGCAACGCGGACAACGAAGCCGGACAACGCTTTTGGACAATGCGAGGCGGCAGGCGACGTCGGCCTCCTCTCTCTCTCTCGGGGGATTCGGGGGGGAGCTCATTTGAGCTCCCAACCTTTATTCACTTGATATAACTTTTTTTCCTCTTTGTTTTCGTGCCCTTGATTTCCACACCTCATCGTGCCAACACGAATTAAAGAGATATATTTCCACTAATTGATTCGCACGATTTGTTGCTTTAATTTCACGTTGTTTGATTGGATGAAAAGAAAAGTTTATGGTGAAAACAACTAACAAAAATATTTAAGACCTTCTTTTCCTTCACCTTCTTTGACCTTCTCTCTTTTTTGATTGACTATTTTTTTTTTACTTTTTTTTTTTTCCTTCTTCTCTAATTACCACCGCCACGTGTGTGCGTGTGGAAAGTTGTGGAGTGATGATTAGAGGGGATCTCTATCAATGCTCAATAACTAACTCCATATTTCTCAGTGGAAATACTATTGCCAAAAGGTTTGGCAACAACTTTTAAGACATTCAAATCTTGTTAGTTTGCTTTTCCTTGCTAAAATGGTTTCTAGCTGTTTGTACTTACTTGATGAAACCGGAAAATAAATTGAAAAAAAAAAAAAAAAAAAACTAAGCAATATGTTTGGTTTTAATTTTTTGAATTCAATCTTTTAAAAATTGAGTTTTTTATTTTTTGTATTTTTTTTATTCTTAGTGGATATTTTTAAAATTTTAAGTAATTTGTTTTACTTTTTTAGATACACTTTATTTAGATATATTTGAAAAGTAAAATATTTATAAAAAAATTAATAAATACACAAGAATATAAAAAATATACTGAATTGTAGTATTTTTTTTTGTATTTTTTTTTATATTTAGTGAATTTTCTAAAGATTTTTTTCACAAATATTTTAAATATATTTATTTTAGGTGTATTTAAAAATTTTAAAAATTACTTAAAATATTAAAAAAAATAGTAAAAACAAAAAAAAATATGAAAAATAAAAAATTTCAATTTTTTAAAAAATGAATCATAAAAATCAAAACCAAACAAGCTTATTGCATTGGGTTTTCCCTCAAAGTTAAACAAACTCTCCATAACTTGTAATTAGTGACTTTCGTTTTCTTTGCTTCAAATTTCTTCATTTTTAAAAAGAAAAAAAAATTATTATTAAAAGTGGGATATAAAAGTACGATATTCATTGATCTCTTCTCTTTTATCCTCATGTCCTTGTCATTAGATTATATTTAAATCATCAATTTATAAATAAAAATATAAAAATAAAGTAAGAAAATAAGATTGTTGGTTGTGTCACTACTCTCCCTCCAAAAAGTAGTCATTTTTCACTTTGTCATCCACATCAATTCCTTCTCGGATGGATAGTGTAAATTCCTTCACAATTTGTTTGGATAGAATAATTTCGAGAGAAATGTTAAAAAATGAAAGAGATATCTTTTTTAAGGTTTAATTTATAAATTAGGTGAGAAATTATGAAAAGAAAACTTTCTTATTTCATTTTTCACCAAGAGTTGTGAGTAGGGCGGCAAAACGAACCAAACTGTTCATGAACAAACTTGGCTTAACTTGTTAAGGGCTCGGTCCGGCTCAACTCGTTTAGTAAACAAGCCGAACTCGAGTTTGAATATGAGGTTCATTTAGTATACAAGTCGAGCTCGAGCTCAAATAAGCTCGAGCTCAAATAAGCTCGACTTGTCAAGCTCGGCTGTTTATTTTTGTTTAAATTATATAATAAATATATTAAATTATATATAAATATATATATATATAATAGCAAAACATACATTATTTATATATTAAATAATAATAATAATTTTATTTAAATAATATTAAAAAAAATCTTCTCGAGCCGAGTCGAGCTCAAGCTCAAGCACATTTACTTATCAAGCCAAACTCGAACTCGAGTTCAATAAATGAGCTCGATAAGCAAACAAGCTCGAGTTCAACAAAACTCAGCTCGTCTCGTTTACGGCCTTAGTTGTAAGTTTCGGTGAGAAATAAATTGAATTATAATATAATTATAATAATTAAATTGGCAAAAGAATATAAAGAAAAAAATTTGCACTCATATTTCTCTAACATATTTTATTTTCCTATTTATTCAAATATAATGGTGAAAAAATACAATTATTTTTTCTCTTACCTATAAAAAATAACAATCACCTCATACAAACGGACTGTTAGAGCATCACCCATTTGCCACCAAATAATTTTTGGAAAAAAATTAAAATTCAGTAGTAATTTTACAAAATAATTACATATTTAAAAAATTAAAATTAAAATTATTAATATTTATAAAATTTATTACTAATTAATTTTTTTAAATATACATTGAATTAATTATTTATCATAAATTTTCTCTCTCACTTGTTCGAAAAGAAAACCACATAAAGGAGGATCATTTCATCCAAACAAAATCAAATTAGAATTTAACCATCCAACTAATCCAACTCACAGTCTTGCTATCTTCCTTTGAAAGGAGCTCTTTGCTTTGCATCAGGTCTCGCAAAGGTCTTTAGTCACTGGGAAGGGGCCGATAGTACCTCCGAGATGGATCCCCTCACCTCAAGGGCAGTTAAAGATCACTTGTGATGCTAGTTTTGCGAAGGACAATTCTAGAACTTCCATAGCATTTGTTTTTGAAGATTAGAGAGGAAATCTGAGAGATGGAATTACTTCCATTGTTCAATCGTCCTCAATAACTCAAGGGAAAGCATGTGTAATAACCCCGACCCATGATTAACATTAATCCATGATTTAATATGTCTAATAAGTTATTGAGATTAAATCCTGAATTAATTGCATGTGTGATGCATTATTTGTACTTTTATCTGTCTCTCGTTGGAAGATCTGTTCATGTTTTCATTTCGGTTTGTGAATTGAAAGCCTCATCGGCATCCGATTCAGAAATTGACTTGATTTATGTGTTATTTTAGATTTATAGAATTTTGTGGTAATTTTAATTGAAATTCGATTCGGAACAATTAAATTAGAATAAATTAATGCCGAATTGATTAGTTAATCAACAATGTAATTAGGCCATTAGCCAAGTCTATATAAGGCCACCTCAACGCCTTATATACACTTTTTGCACTCCCATTTCCTCTTAATTGAGTTCAAACGTGTAGAGAGAGAGAAAGGCTAAGAGGAGAATGGCTTCAACATAGGAGTTGATTGAGAATTTGGAGATTTGGCTAGGAATTTCAACCAAATAACTCAAGAGAGACTGTAGTTGAGCATCTAAGGTAAGAAATCTAACCCTTAGTTGTGTAATTGAGTTAGTTTTTGTAAGAATTCAAGTAAAGGAGGTGGACTAACATGAGAATGAGCTAGGATTAAGGAATTGTAGCTCAAATCATACATGCATGTACATATCATGAAGTTTTGAAGATGTTTTTACAAGAATTCTCACATGCATGTTCATATCTTAATTTTCTTCAAAGAATTCAACTTGTTTTTGAGTTTAATGACTCATTTGCTCATGTTTTGGAAGGTTGGAATTCATGACATTACATACAAGTTATGTTATCTAAGTTTTAAGTTTTGTTTACTACAATTGGCATAGCTTTTGGACTTAATTTTGCAAAATGGTTTGTAATTCATCATGTACTATGAGTTTCTCAATGTTTTACTAAGTTTTGGTCCAAAATGATGCGTTTTGAAGGTTTTGAAATTGAGTTTTGAGCTAGGGAGCAAATCTGAAAATTCCAAAATTCTGCTCCTACATTCGAGCGAAGGAATCTACACTCGAGCGACCACTATAAGTGCGTATACTTCTGCTCGAGTGACCAGAAGTCCGCTAGAGTGTGAAATGCATGCTCTTAGAAGTTCTTTTGTTTTGCAGGCTACTCGAGTGACAAAAGTTACGCTCGAGCGAGGGCGTGAGTCTTACGCTCGAGCGAGCATCAAGCGAGTATTAGGCGGAAAAATCAAGCGACTAGCACTTTTGCAAAAGTTTACAGACTACTCGAGCGACAGATCTTGCGCTCGAGCAACCACTCACATTTTGCATGTCTGCTCGAGCGTAGGAAGTTGCGCTCAAGCGAGGAACTTTTTTTCAGCAAGTTTTGTTAAGTGTTTTCAAGTACATTTTTGTATTCTCATTCTATCATAGGCATTACTAGGCCATGATTAAGGCACAATAATGAGGATAAAAGTAGTAACACATCAAGATAAGAAAGAACAAGGTAAATGTTTCCGGGTGTGTAATTCAGTGCATATTCGTTTTGTACTTGTGTAGGTCACACGCCGCAAGATGTCTGAATTGCCCACTTTATTCGTCTGTCTGGAGCCATCTGTTATTTGTGAGTAATAATTCTGTAAAGTTATGTTAGACTTGATTATTTTTTGATGATACGACATGATTAGTTTTCTGAAATGCTATGTTTTGTGAGAATGAATGATCGTCCAAGTTTTTGAAATATACTCGTGGCATTCATAGCATCATGTGATATTTTGCGTCCCTTTATGGGTCATCAGGTCCCTTTATGGGTTATCGGAATGCCTTTACAGCCGTCCCTTTATGGGTCATCGGAAACGTCTCTTTGCACACGAGTCATCAGAATGCCTTATGGCTGTCCCTTTATGGGTCATTAGAATGCCTTCACGGCTGTCCCTTTTATGGGTCATCGGATTTGTTAACGCTAATGGATATGCCACATACTATGATGTGAAATGTATGAATTTTGAGAATGGAAATAATCAAGTGTATGAATATGTTTCTGATTTGAAATCTGAATATACATAAGTCTCTAATCTCTAACTTTACGACGGACATCATTCATTGAAACCCTTTACTTTGTTATTATTTATTGGGCTTCCGCTCACTATTTATATTTTATATGTAGGTGACCAGGCGCGCGACCAGGCTTAAGATGATGCCTGAAGAGTTTTGTGTTTGTCAGCCACCCTTTGTGCCTCTCGAGGAAGTTCCAAATCATGTCAAATCCCGTGGCTATGTTTTTGTATTTAAGACTTTGGTTTTTTTGTTTTAATTATAGACAATTTTTGCTTATATTTACAGTACTTGGAGTGACGTGTATCAACTGTATCTTTTGACATCACACATATCTTTATTAAAGTTTAAGAATATATGTCTCATGTATGTCTTCACAGCTCAATAGACTATATATATTTATTGCCTCCGCAGCCCCTAATTTCGTGTTATTTTGTTAAGAGGCCTTTGGTAATCCAAGGGTTACTGGCCGGTTACGACGCTAAACCTATAGGGGTGAGTTTGGCTCGTGACAGAGTGGTATCAGAGCACGTGTACTACCGCACACACGAGTCCATATGAGCTTAGGATGTCTTAGTAAGAAGTAGGGGCATTCCATCTACATGTGTAAGTGTGTGTTTATTGGAAGTGAAAACTAAATCTGATTATAACAATAAGATATGGAAACAAACGATCTGAATGTTATCAAAGAACTATTTGCCTATGTTCATAATGTTCCGTTTACCTATAGCAAATGGAAAATACAAGAAGTGATGGAATAACTTAATCATCTGAAGCCCAAATGAACAAAATGGAACAGATGCTTGCAGCTCTGATCGAGGCAATAACGCAACAACAGAGGCAATAACCTTTACCTCTTCTGTCTTTGCCGATACAAGTTGAGTCGGACAATAATGACATTATCAACTTGACTCAGAAGTTCATGAAAATGAAGCCACCCACTTTCTTAGGTGCCATTAAGCCGTTGAAGGCAGAAACATGGCTACTTGAAGTGGAAAAATTATTCGAGGTCTTTTCTTGCTCTGAGATTCAAAAGGTTCTTTTGGCCACCTATACCTTAAAGGATGAAACCTGTAGATGGTGGATGCTAGTCCGAAGTAGTAATGAGAACATGACGTGGGCTCAATTTAATACAATTTTCTATGACAAGTACTTTCCACAGTGCTTTCGGGATCGAAAGGTTTCAGAATTTCAAGAACTCAAGCAAGGAAAAATGTCTGTAGTTGAGTACGAGGCTAAGTTTACTGAGTTAGCTAGATTTGCTCCTCACATGGTGGACACAGACTATAAGAAAGCCCTCAAATTTGAGGGTGGATTGGATTTAGATATACTAGATCGGGTAGGAGTCCTCAACTTACCTACGTATGTGAATGTATTAGATAGAGCATTGATGGCGGAAGCCATTTTGGCAGCAAAGAAACAAACTCTTGTTTCAACAAGTGAATAGAGGGGCAAAAGATCGGGGTCTAATTTCAAAAGAAGTCGGTCATTCTCAAAAAAGCAAAATACAGGATCTTACAGTAGCTCAAGCCAAAGTAGTGGATCTGTACTGACTTCCTCAGAATGTGGTAGGAAACACAAGTGGGTTTGTTATCGAGCATCAGGTGCCTGTTTCAGGTGTGGTAAAATCGGCCATATAATGAGAGATTGTCCTGTCAGACTCAAAAATACCAATCACCCCGCAACGAGTTCAGCCGGATCCGCATCGGCATCAAGAATGAACATAAAAGCTAACACTGGGAAGGAAACCCTAAGACAGGGTCGAGTATTTACTCTTGTGCCTGGTGATGTATAGAACATTGAATCTGTGGTGTCAGGTATAATTCCTATCTGTGCTCAGAATGCTTTTGTGTTAATTGATTCTGGTTCCACGCATTCATTTGTATTGCATGTTTTTTCTCAAAAATTAACTAGACCATTAGAACCTATGAATTGTTTACTATATGTGTCTACACCGACTGGGAGTTCTATGATATGTGCTTATGTTTATCTAGCATGTGATATTGTAATTGGTGAAATGACATTGTATGTTGATTTGTTACCCCTGAGTATTGATCATTTTGATTGTATTCTGAGTATAGATTGGTTCACTAAATACTGTGCCACCATTGACTATGCAAGTAAATCAGTTGTGTTTAGACCACCTGGTATGCCTGAATTTGTTTTTACTAGAAATAGGGTAGTTTCTCCACCGTACTTGATTTCATTTATGAAAGCCAGAAAATTGTTAAGAAAGGGTTGTCGGGGCTACTTGTGTTGTGTGTTGGTAGAGTCTTTAGATGGTACTAAAGTGGAAACAATACCCATGGTCCGTGAATTTCCTGATGTATTTCTTACTGACCTACCTGGGGACCTGATTGATAGGGAAATTGAGTTTACTATTGATGTAATACTTGGAACACAACCTATCTCCAAGACTCCTTAGAGAATGTCCACTTTTGAACTGAAAGAATTAAAAACTCCACTCCAAGAACTGCTGGACAAGAAGTTTATTCGTTCAAGCACTTCACCTTGGGGTGCTCCAGTGTTATTTGTCAAAAAGAAAGATGGGTCTTAAGGTTATGTATTGATTACTGTGAGTTAAATAGAGTAATTGTCAAGAACAAGTACCCATTACCCCGAATAGATGACATGTTTGATCAACTTCAAGAAGCCCAAGTGTTTTCTAAAATTGACCTCAGATCTGGGTATCATCAGTTAAAAGTTAAGGCAGAAGATGTAGAGAAAACTGCATTTAGAACTAGATATGGGCATTATGAATTCCTACTCATGCCATTTGGGGTAACTAATGCACCTGTGACATTCATGGAGTTAATGAACAGAGTGTTCAAACAATTTCTTGATGAGTTTATTGTTGTATTTATCGATGATATATTGATTTATTTTAAAAACAGAGAAGAACATGAGAATCATCTAAGAATTGCTTTACTGTCACGCCCCAAAATTTGGACAATTAAATATTAAATTAGAAGTAAACCCCAATCAATATTCCATCATCCAAATCCTAAGGGTGAAACAATATCTAAACATTCTCGTCTCCAAAAGGTTTAAATAAATTTCTATTCTCAAAAAATTACAAGGGATAAAAAAAAAAACTAATAAAACGCCAACCAAATCATCTACCATAATTTCATAGCTAACCAATACCTCCAACATTAAAGTAACAATAATTAGTGAAAATAACTTAAATAATGTAAGGTTACAAATCATGCCAAATTATCCAAATACTAAAGTCGTAAAAAAATAATAATAAATACATAAACTAATATCAACCCTAAGCTCAAGAAAACAAAAGAAGTCCAAACGACATGTCCAACAACTATAGTTATTCCACGTCACCACCGTAACCCTAACTAATCCTACAAAGGAAGCTCAGCTGCACTCAAACAAAACGCACCCGAGTTACCAAGAGACAAAACATGTCAGTATACAGGTATACTGGTATGAGTACAAGATTTAACACCCACGTGTCCACCAGGACACAAATAAAAATATATTTAATTCTTGTTACGGGACAAGACAAATAGTTCCATCCGCACCGAGACGAATGGGTAGTTTCCTAAGATACGATGGCATTTAGTTTCTTGCCCGTACACAACGGAATATAAATTGAGTATAAAATAAACAAAATAAAAATATGGTGGGTCAGCCCTGCATAAAAAGTTAGTAAGACTCACCATCCTGCAAAAAAATAAAGTTAGTATAATTTAATCATAAGTAACTTGTTGAAGAAGTATAAAAATGCACCGTTTCATACTTAACTAATTCGAATTGACTACAAAATCAAATTTCCTAAAAGGAAACGTGAACAAATTTAGTAGAAACTGAACAGGTTGAGAGAAAAACTTGATAGAAGAACTAGACGGAATTCAACTGAAAAATCTGATCTGAAAACAAAAAGAAACTTCCCTAAGATGATTTTTTTTGAAAAAGTTCAAAACACAAAAAGTGTTCAGAATAATGTTTTACTTTAGTTTACACGAAACCAATAAAAATGAGCTCGTTTCATGGGTTAAAACAGCATCTAAAATCTACAATACTAAAATAAATAAAAACTATTGAAACGAAGATCATCCAATTACAAGCTCTAATCGATCTTTCTAGAAAAAAGTTAAAACACAAAAGTTGTCTAGAACTCCGTATACATGCCTCTACTCAAATTCATAATTTATCGAGGTCGTTTACTATTTTTCATGATGTTCAAAACAATACAATTCACACTATAACAATAAACTCATATTTAATTCTTTGTACCTTAACTCCGCCACTTCGGCCCTTCACTTCCGGCCTACACATATATCCCATGTGCCTCCCGTATACCTAACACCGCTCTGAAGCCAAACTTGCACAGGGATATCGTCCCGAGTTTGACCCACACTCCTTGGATGGTTAACATATACGTACATGAGTAAATCAAAACACTCGTCTACTCATGAGAACGAGGTAACAATATATATATATATACAAAACATCTCACTCATGAGAACAAACATAACAATGCCAAGCCTAAGGCATTCAAACAAATCTCATAATCCTCATTTTTTTTTCTTATACACTCTTTCTCACCATCACTCAAATAAAACAACAATCCATGGAGTTATGGTGGAGTATAAGGAATTTATTTTAATTTCATATATCGATGAGTGTAATTATAACCATAAAATAAATTCATATAAAAACCCTAAACCTTGCATACACAACTAATCAAAATAATTAAAATCAATCAATCATCTAAAAATCCTAAACCTTACATACACAATTAATCAAAATAATTAAAATCGATCAATCATCTACATGAAAATATGAAACAAATTCAACATTAAATAAATAAAAATAAATAAATAAAAATAACGAATTAAACATAAATCAAGAGAAGTTGGTTTTGCACTCACACTTATTTTTTGAAGATCAAATAATCACTTGAACAATTAATGAAGCCACCAAAATAAAACCCTAATCTTTTTTTTTTCTTCCCTCTCTTCTTTCTTTGGCCGTCTCTTGCTCTCTCTCTAGGCTTTCTCAAATTGATCACAAACTCTCTCTCTCTCTCTCTCTCTCTGTTTTTCTTCTTCTTCTTCTTCTTTTCTTTCAATCTCTCCGTAGTTGCTGCTAACTTGAATATTCTTCCACACACCTTTTTGTGATAAAACCTAGGTCTAAGTATATTATACCTAATGAACTATTATATTATATTTTACAATTACCACATAAATATACATAAATATAATATATATTTTATCAATATATAAAACACTTTATATATATATATATAAATATTTAAATTAATTATATATAATTAAACATCACATTAAATTAATTAAATACCACATTAAATTTTCATGTAACCACACAATTAATGAAGTCCCAAAATAAAATAAAGTAATAATAAATAATAATGACTTACGAAAAATCAAGGTTATAGACCCTAAGAGAAAAGAAATTATATGCAAAATTCTCCAAATGTGAATTTTGGCTTGACATGTGGCATTCTTGGGACATGTAATCAACAAGGACAGTATCTCTGTTGACCCATAGAAAATTGAAGCTATTGTGGACTGGCCCAGACCGACAAATGTAACAGAAGTTCGAAGTTTTCTAGGACTTGTAGGCTATTATTGCAGATTTGTAAAAGATTTTTCCAAACTTGCTCTACCGCTCACTCAATTGACACAGAAAGCTACATCATTTGATTGGACTGATCAAAGAGAAACTGCTTTCTAAGAGTTAAAGATCAGGTTAGTAATTGTGCCAATTTTGACTTTACCTAATGGTACTGATGGGTTTCAGATTTACAGTGATGTTTCCTACAAAGGTTTGTGATGTGTATTAATGCAAAATGGAAAGGTAATTGCCTATGCTTCTCAGCAACTCTGACCATATGAAATGGATTACCTGACTCATGATCTTGAACTGGCAGCTGTAGTGTTTGCTTTGAAAATTTGGCGACATTATCTGTATGGTGGGACTTGTGAAGTGTACACGGACCATAAAAGTCTCAAATATTTCTTCACCTAGAAAGAATTGAACATGAGACAAAGAAGATGGTTAGAGTTGATTAAAGACTATGATTTGCAGATTATGTATCATCCGAGAAAAGTTAACACTGTGCCAGATGCCTTGAGCCAAAAGTCAATGGGAAATTTGTCGTGTTTGCTCACCGATCAGAAAGAATTATTGTGTGATTTTGAAAGGAATGAGATTGACATTGTATTGGGAGAACAAGGTGGAATTTTAGCTGCTATCTCCGCCCAGCCTGAAATCATTAAAGAAGTAAGAGAGAAACAACTGCAAGATGAATTTTTGAAAAAGATCATGGATAAGATTGACTCAAAACCAAGGCCCGGGTTTGTACTTGAGAACAATCTATTGAAATTTCAAGGTCGCCTTTGTGTGTCGGACTATGATGATTTGAGGAACTGTGTTTTGACTAAAGTCCATAATTCCAAATTTGCTATGCATCAGGGAAACACAAAGATGTGTCATGACTTGAAACAAAACTTCTGGTGGCCGGGAATGAAGAAATGTATTGCAAACTTTGTGACTAGATGCTTGTATTGCCAACAAGTTAAAGCTGAACATCAACAACCCGCCGGATTACTTCAGTCGCTCCCAATATCGAAATGGAAATGAGAGCACATCACGATAGACTTTATCGTCGGTCTACCTTGCTCTTCTCTATGTATGGATTCTATCTAGGTTATAGTTGATCGTTCGACTAAATCTGCCCATTTTCTGCTTGTAAAAACTATTTATAATGCGGACAAGTTAGCTAACATGTATGTGAAAGAAATTGTGAGATTACATGGTGTACTAATATCTATTATATCTGATAGAGATTCAAAGTTTACATCAAGATTTTGGCAGAGTTTGCAACAGGCGTTGGGAACCGAATTGCGATTGAGTAGTGCCTACCATCCACAGATAGACGGTCAATCTGAAAGAACCAATTAGACTTTAGAAGATATGCTGCAGATATGCGTATTAGACTTCCAAGGGAGTTGGGAGACTTATCTTCCTTCAGCTGAGTTTGTATACAATAACAGCTATCATTCAAGTATTATGATGGCTCCTTATGAAGCTTTATATAGAAAAAAATGTCATTCTCTTATGTGTTGGGTTGAAGTAGGTGACAGACCATTATTGGGCCCAGAACTTGTGCAGGAAACCATTGAAAACGTGAAATTAATTCGACAGAGATTGAAAACCACACAAAGCCGCCAAAAGAGTTATGTAGATGTCCACAGTAGAGACAAAGAATATGAAGTCGAGGATCATATGTTCATAAAAGTAACTCCTATGAAAGGGCAAACGTGGTTTGGGGTGAAAGGCAAGTTGGCACCGAGATATATCGGGCCATATGAAATTCTTGAAAAGATTAATTCAGTAACATACCTAGTAGCCTTACCTCCGGTGATGGAAAATATGCACAACGTTTTTTATGTTTTAATACTTCTAGATTACTTACAAGATCCGCTCCATGTGATAGAACCGACTCATGTGCTTCTGAAAGATGACTATAAATACAAAGATAGGCCAATACAGATTGTTAATCGAAGAATCAAGAGATTGAGAAACAAAGAAATTCCATTGGTGAAAGTCGATTAGTAGAATCATGAAGAAACCTATGCAACTTGGGAGACAGAGGAAGATATGATGAAAAGATACCCTGAACTATTTCTTTTGGACCCGGTATTCTTCTAGAATGAAGATAACTCGAGTTTGGAAGGCCAAACTCTTTAAAGAAGGAAGACTGTAACAACCCCGACCCATGATTAACATTAATCCATGATTTAATATGTCCAATAAGTTATTGAGATCAAATCCTGAATTAATTGCATATGTGATGCATTATTTGTACTTTTATCTGTCTCTCGTAGGAAGATCTGTTTATGTTTCTGCTTCAGTTTGCGAATTGAAAGCCTCATCGGCATTCAATTTAGAATTTGACATGATTTATGTGTTATTTGAGATTTATAGAATTTTGTGGTAAGTTTAATTGAAATTCTATTCAGAACGATTAAATTAGAATAAATTAATGCCCAATTGATTAATTAATCAACAATGTAATTAGGCCATTAGCCAAGCCTATATAAGGCCACCTTAACACCTCATATACACTTTTTGCACTCTCATTTCCTCTTAATTGAGTTCAAACGTGTAGAGAGAGAGAAAGGCTAAGAGGAGAATGGCTTTAACATAGAAGTTGATTGAGAATTTGGAGATTTGGCTAGGAATTTCAACCAAATAACTCAAGAGAGACCGTAGTTGAGCATCTAAGGTAAGAAATCTAACCCTTAGTTGTGTAATTGAGTTAGTTTTTGTAAGAATTCAAGTAAATGAGGTGGACTAACATGAGAATGAGCTAGGATTAAAGAATTGTATCTCAAATCATACATGCATGTACATATCATGAAGTTTTGAAGATGTTTTTACAAGAATTCTCACATGCATGTTCATATCTTAATTTTGTTCAAAGAATTCAACTTGTTTTTGAGTTTAGTGACTCATTTGCTCATGTTTTGGAAGGTTGGAATTCATGACATTACATGCAAGTTATGTTATCTAAGTTTTAAGTTTTGTTTACTACAATTGGCATAGCTTTTGGACTTAATTTTGCAAAATGGTTTGTAATTCATCATGTACTATGAGTTTCTCAATGTTTTACTAATTTTTGGTCCAAAAGGATGTGTTTTAAAGGTTTTGAAATTGAGTTTTGAGCTAGGGAGCAAATCTGGAAATTCTAAAATTCTGCTCCTATGTTCGAGCGAAGGAATCTACACTCGAGCAACCACTATAAGTGCATATACTTCCGCTCGAGTGACCAGAAGTCCGCTAGAGTGTGAAATGCATGCTCTTAGAAGTTCTTTTGTTTTGCAGGCCACTCGAGTGACAAAAGTTACGCTCGAGCGAGGACATGAGTCTCACGCTCGAGTGAGCGTCGAGCGAACATCGAACGGAAAAATCACGGAACTAGTACTTTTGCAAAAGTTTATAGACCGCTCGAGTGACAGATCTTGCGCTCGAACGACCACCCATATTTTGCATGTCCGCTCGAGCGAGGATCCTGTTTTCAGTAAGTTTTGTTAAGTGTTTTCAAGTACATTTTTGCATCTCCATTCCATCCTAGGCATTCATAGGCCATGCTTAAGGCACAATAATGAGGATAAAAGTAGTGACACACCAAGACAAGAAAGAACAAGGTAAATGTTTTTGGGTGTGTAATTCAGTATATATTTGTTTTGTACCTATATAGGTCACACGCTGCAAAATATCTGAATTGCCTAATCTATTCGTCACTCTGTAAAGTTATGTTAGACTTGATTATTTTCTGATGATACGACATGATTAGTTTTCTGAAATGCTATGTTTTGTGAGAATGAATGATTGTTCAAGTTTTTGAAATATACTCATGGCATCCATAGCATCATGTGACATTTTGCGTCCCTTTATGGGTCATCAAGTCCATTTATAGGTCATCGGAATGCCTTTACGGCCGTCTCTTTTTGGGTCATCGGAAATGTCTCTGTGCACACGAGTCATCGGAATGCCTTATGGCTGTCTCTTTATGGGATATCTGAATGCCTTCACGGCTGTCCCTTTTATGGGTCATCGGATTTGTTAATGCTAATGGATGTGCCACCTACTATGATGTGAAATGTATGAATTTTGAGAATGGAAATGATCAAGTATATGAATTTGTTTCTGATTTGAAATCTGAATATACATAAGACTATGATTTCTAACTTTGTGACGGACATCATTCATTAAAACCCTTTACTTTATTATTATTCACTGGGCTTCTACTCACTATTTATATTTTATATGTAGGTGACCAGGTGCGCGACCAAGCTTAAGATGATGCCTGAAGAGTTTTGTGTTTGTCAGCCACCCTTTATGTCTCCCGAGGAAGTTCCAGATCATGTCAAATCATGTGGCTATGTTTTTGTATTTAAGACTTTGGTTCTTTTGGACAATTTTTGCTTATATATACAGTACTTGGAGTGATGTGTATCAACTGTATCTTTTGACGTCACACGTATCTTTATTAAAGTTTAAGAATATCTGTCTCATGTATGTCTTCACAGCTCAATGGACTATGTACATTTTTGTTTATTGCTTCCACAGCCCCTAATTTCATGTTATTTTGTTAAGAGGCCTTCGGTAATCCAAGGGTTACTAACCGATGACGACGCTAAACCTATAGGGGCGGGTTTGGGTCGTGACAACATAAGCGGTTCGACTAGCTTGCAATAATAAGACTGTTATTGAATTGAGTGTATCTGAGTTGGTTCTCCAGTGGGATTGCCAAGCCATCATCCATGACATTCTCTATGCTAGGGTGCGCAACAACATTACTCTTCACTGGTCCTCTATAAAATCCAATAGAATAGCTCATTGGGTTGCTTCCATGAACCTGAAGGGCTTGCTCCCCTTAGATTGGGTTGTTAATCCCCCCGTGAGCCCTCTGCTTTCTTGTTTTCAGATTTTATTGTTGAATTATACTGACACCTCCTTAGATTTTTATTTAATACAGATCTCTTCTTACGTTTGAAAAATTACACTTACCCCCTATCAAATTAAAATAACACATTTGCCCTTTAGTGTTTATACATATAAAATAATAAAATAACGATAATATTTTATTCATGTCATTTCAAGAGAAATAACAATTATCTTCTTTGGTTTAACTCACACAAAAAACTAAATTTTTTTATTTTTTATGAATTTTTAAAATATTTTAAGCAATTTTTTATTTTTATTTTTTAGATACATCTAATCTAGATATACTTAAGAAGTATAATATTTTGTGTTAAAAATTCATCAAATAAAAAAATATAAAATACAAAAATTCAGTAATACTGTAATAAATGTGAATGGCGGTGTTTTGTAATACTATAATAAATGTGAGTGAATAGACAAGAAAGAAAAATGATGGTGGAAATAAAAATGAAAAATTCTATTCATATTTAAAAATTTATACAAAAAATATCATAAAAATATTATAATAGTGATGTTGTTGTGAATATAAATCATGTTTATAGGTGTTTTGTTTTAAAGTGAAAGGTCACCATTAAAGTATATTATTGTGTTTTAAAATTTTATATAAAATTTATATTTGTATAAAAATATGTTCAGGTATAATTTAACAATAAAAAATTGTAGAATGTAATCACGATGATAGGAAAAAAAAAATGATAAGAGAAAGGGCAAAATAGTCATTTAAAATTTTTTAAAGTATGATATCAACAATTCAAAAGTCAATTTATAATAAGATTATAAATTTTAAGAAGAAAAATATAATATTTTAGGAGTTTTCTTAAATAAGTGTGCAGCAGTGCAAGTGTACAAAATGTAAGTATAAGTATAAGGTGTAAGTGTAAGGTGTAAAGTGTAAGTGAGTTGCATATGGTGTGCAACCTCAAAAAAGGTATAAGTGTAAGGTTTAATTTTTCACAAAAGGTGTAAGTGTAGGGTGTAAGTGTAAGGTATAAGGTGTAAGGTGTAAGTTGCACACCATAACCAAACCCAATTTTTTAAATCTGAAAAAAAGATCTATATTAAATAAAAACTTGAGGAGATGTGAATGTAATTTAAAAAAAAAAAATCAAAATCAAATTAAAACTTAACCATCCTATTAGGCCTTGTTTGGAAAGACTAAAAATAAGTTCACGTTTTTTTATCTTTTTATTTTTTTAAGTCACATCAATTAATACCTCTACTTTACTTTTCTACACATTGAGGCCTGGTCTGGCATCACGTAAAAAAGATAAAAAGTCAAAAAATTACTTAAAAAATTAAAAAGTTATCACTATTTAAAAAAAATACAAAAAAATTAAATTTAAACATAAAAAATACAACTCAACTGGTCTTAAAAATGAAGTGATGTAACCATTTAGAAATGATGGCTGTCCGTGTGATGTACTGGTCTTAAAAATGGTTGCCTCCTTCGCGGGTAACTATTTAGATTGTGTTGTTCGGCCTGTGAGGGCCACCACAGGTCACATTTTTGATAATCTGAACCGTTTGATATGTAGAACTCGTTGAGTACTATATACCTGTAAAAAATTACGTTGATCGGATATCATTAACTATATGATTAAAATAGTTTTGTATAAAAAAAAAGATGGTGTTATCGTTAACTGGTGAACAAAAACTATCCCGATCAATGTGATTTCGATATCCGATTAATGTGTTTTTTAATAAATATATAGTACTTAACGATTTTTATATATTTAACAGTTCAGATTATTAAAATGGGACTCGTGGTGGCCCCACGGGCCAAACAGCATAATCCAAATGCTTGTCTACGAAGGAGGCAATCATTTGCTTATCTTCTTCACTCTATACAAAAAATGTGCCGTACAGCCTATTCTACTCTATTTCTCCTATACATTTATTTATACAATTTTTTATTACACATTTTTTCATAAAAAAATAAAAAATTAACCAAAATATCTATTTTTTTCTCAATTTCTTAATTGAAAAAAATAAAAAATACACTTATTTAAAACATATAAAATAATTTCTTATTTATATAAATTTAAAAAATACATTTATTTAAAATATTTCAAACAATCTCTTGACCCAACCCAAACCAACCCCACTTTGCTAAAAGCAACTCGCTAAAAAAGAGTTAGAACACATAACTCTTGACATGTGCAACAAGACAGGAATCATTTAATGCGTCTTTGTTAATTTCGCACAATTTTTCTAATTCAAAAAAAAGGATGTTGTTATCGTTAACTGGTGAACAAAAATTATCCCGATCAATGTGATTTCGATATTTGATTAATGCATTTTTTAATAAATATATAGTACTTGACGATTTTTACATATTTAACAGTTCAGATTATTAAAATGGGACTTGTGGTGACCTCACGGGCCAAACAGCATAATCCAAATGCTTGTCTACGAAGGAGGCAATCATTTGCTTATCTTCTTCACTCTATACAGAAAACGTGCCGTACAGCTTATTCTATTTTACTTCTCCTATACATTTATTTATACAATTTTTTATTACACATTTTTTCATAAAAAAATAAAAAATTAACACAAATACCTATTTTTTTTCTCAATTTCTTAATTTAAAAAAATAAAAAATACACTTATTTAAAATATTTAAAATAATTTCTTATTTATATAAATTTAAAAAATATATTTATTTAAAACATTTCAAACAATCTCTTGACCTAACCCAAACCAACCCCACTTTGCTAAAAGCAACTGGCTAAAAAAGAGTCAGAACACATAACTCTTGACATGTGCAACATGGCCCACCACAGACAGGAATCATTTAATGCGTCTTTGTTAATTTCGCACAATTTTTCTAGCCCAAAAATTTCTTTTGGATGGTTTCCTTGTGTAAGTGGCGTTTGGCTTGAGATTTGAAAATTTCTCTCTGATCAAAAAAAAAATCGTGAAGTGGGCGTTGCTATTGACGCGGAAAAATTATTTAGATGTTTCGTTCTGATTTTAGAAAATAGTTTTGAAAAGTTTTATTTTTTTAATTTTTAATATTTTAATAATTTTTTTAATATTTTAAATAATTTTTTAATTTTTAAACACATCTAATATAAATATATTTAAAAAGTATAATATTTATAAATTTTTTTAAAAAATACATTAAATATCAAAAAATATAAAAATTCATTATATTTTTGTGTATTTATTAATTTTTAAAAATATTTTCTCACAAATATTTACTATTTAGATATATTTAAGGGGTATTTTTTTTAAGATCCCTGATATTATGATTTTATAATATAAAGGACATCAAATATTTTCATGATGTCAAAGGTCCCTCAACATCAATCCAGAGAAAATTGATTCAGAGAAAATTCAAGTCAGAGAAATTTTGAATTTCTTTGGCTTCCTTAGCCTTTCATGGACACTGCCAGGGAAATTTCCTTAGCCTTTCATGGACTCCAGAGAAATTTCAAATTTCTCTGTCGTGGGTTTGATCCTCTACCAAATGTTGTTGAAAGCTTTCACTGTGTCACAGATAGAAGGTTCTAAAAACGCTCGCTTAGGCATGCTATTTAATGCTAATCCAGGTGCGAGTTTTCACAGTCTCCTTTTTGTGAAGGCTTTTGAAGTCGCTGCATCGTCATATAGGTATTTTAATCCAAAGCTGTTTCTATATTCCTTATGGCATCTGAATATGGAAATATTTGCCCCTCTAATATTTCCTGTAACTCAATGCTTACTTTTGTGCAGTCATAAGGCAAAGGTGCTGGATTTTTTGGATCAACTATGTGCATTTTATGAGCAGGAATACGTGCATGCATCCTCTGTAGTTGCTGAAAGCAATGAAGCATTTATTGATAAGGTCTGTGATCTGGCTGATGCAAATGCGTTATCATCTAAGATGTTGAGAATAGGAGGATTTCGGGTGGTCTATGCCATAGAGTTACTACCTGAAGAAAAATACCATTTATTTTACATTCATGCACAGAATTGAAACTTCAAGATCAAATTTACAGTCTCTAGGTAAAAGAAAATTGAATTTTCTCTGGGTTGAAACTAGAGAAATTCTCTAGTTGAACTCAACAATCCATCATCAACAGTAATGGTCGAAAGCGCATCTGATCTTCTGCCACAACATTGCTCCGATTAATCTATTTCTAAAGATATTCGATGACATAGAAAGATTGAATGTCGAGCATGACATGGACAGGCCACCTCATTGCCTCTGTCCACGACCGCGATAGCTGTGGGGGGATTCGGAATGAGCCAGCGTTCAAGTATGTGGAGGGCGTTGAGTCGGTCAGAATCGGAGTCTAAAGTGAGTTGGAGCTCAGTGAGGTGGAAGAGTTCTAGAGGCGGGGGTTGTGGGTAAGAATGGCGGTGGGTTTGGGGTGGTGATAGGTTAAATTCCGGTGGCGGCGGCGGTGGTGGTGGTGGTGGTGGTGGTGGTGGGTGAGAGTGGTGTGAGATGGGTGAGTTTGGGAGTGGGAATCTCCACTGGGTAAAGCTTTGGGAAGTGTTGAGAGATGAGCACTCAGAGTCAGGCTGTTGGGGTGGCGGTGGGTCAGACGATGAAGATAGTATAAATGACTGAGATTTCTCTGATATATGTTTAGGGACTTTAGGCATCAAAAAATAATTTTGTGGATCTCTTCCATTACGAAAAGTGGGAGAGGGACCCTAGACAGATTTTTCCTATATTTAAGTAAGGTGTATCTAAAAAAAATAAAAAATTACTTAAAATTTAATAAATATTCACTAAAAATACAACAATATGAAAAATAAAAAACTCAATTTTTAAAAAACTGAATTCTAAAAATTAAAATTAAACACACTAATTCATTTTCTTATTTTTTGTAGCGTTTTATTTATTTTCAAAACGTAACTCCGTTTTAAAAATACAATATATTAATTAAATATATTTTTAAAATATAATTTAAAATAACTTTTAAAACTTTTCTCTTCTATTTTTATTATTATTATTATTATTATTAATCAATCTACCGATCACTTTTTTTTTTTCTCATCTCTCATCTCTTCTATCATATTCTATACATTAATCAATCAAAATTTAAAAAAAAAAAAAATTACAAATCTGTGATTTTTTCACGTTAAAATCGTTGTATCAATTTGTCTTTGATTGTTTGATTGAGATTGCCATTTACTAATCACAAATCAATATTTAGAAGATTCTAGCATTTTTCAATAGAATATAAGATAGAATTACCAACAGTGGTAAACAATTTGTTGATGTCAACCAAAAAATAAAATAAAGAGTAAATTATAAATACACTTTTTGAGATTTGTTTAAAATATGTATTGTTCCTTGTAATTTGGAAAACTACAATTACCCTCTTATCAAAAATTTTTATTTAACAAAATTAATTGAAAAAATAAAATTCCTAACTACTCTTTTATACAATAATAAAATTACATGAATTATTAATTAAAATATATTTTTAATATCATTAAAAACTATTATTTGACTTAATGATTTATTAAAAAAATGGGTCATCTGTAATTAAATTAAAAAACTCAAAATGGTGGAATGGAATGTGTTTGGTTTCAATTTTCTGGATTCATGGATATTGAGTTTTTTGTTTTTCATTTTTTATTTTTGTTTTTTGTGAATATTTTTAAAATTTTAAGCATTTTTATTTTACTTTTTAGATACAACTTACGTAGATGTATTTAAAAAATAAAATATTTGTAACAAAATATTTTTAAAAATCAATAAATACACAAAAATACGAAAAGTATACTGAATTCTCAAATTTTTTTTATTTATATTTTTGGTATTTAGTGAATTTTTTGAAGATTTTTTTCACAAATATTATACTTTTTTTAAGTGTATTTATGTTAGATATATCTAAAAATTTAAAAAAAATTACTTAAAATATTAAAAAAATTCAATGAAAACAAAAACAAAAAATACAAAAACAAAAAATCTCAAAATTTTTTTTTTTTTTTTTTAAAAATGAACCTTGAAAATTCAAACCAAACAAACTGATTAGTATTTTAAGGTTATGTTTGGGAAGCAACTTTGGGCTAAAATAGTCATATAGGACAAAATATGCTATTTTAGCTAAATAGGATAAAATGTCATATCAAACCCATAATCATTTTATTTTTTCTCTCACAAAAGTTAAAAAAGTCAAAAAACCTATCCCAAACGAGATTTTTTAGCTCTAGGCTAAAATAGTTAAAAAAACTAAAAAGTCAAAGAGTCAACCCACATTCCAAACGAAGGTTAAGTAAATCTAGAGGATATATATTTGTAATTTACTCAAAATAAATAAATAAAATAACGAAGAACAAAAATAGTAGAGATTTAGGGGTGTAAATTTGGCTCTGCTTGGCCCATGTTGGGCTTTGTGGGCTCCCGCCAAAACTCGGGCAAGCCTGGGCTAGAAAATTAGGCCCAAGGATATTCGGGCCTTGGGCGGGGCGGGACAAGCCTAGCCTGAACAAATGTTTTTAATTTTTTCTATCAAAATTTTATTATTTTTCACTAAAAAAAAACACTGGGTCTTAGGCAGGCCAGACTTCGGGCCCAGCCTTGAGCGGGCCCAAGCCAAGTCCAGGGTTTTGGACTGGGCTTGGGCCCAGGCCCAAACATGCCTAAACGGTCCGGGCCCACCTCGAGCCGTGAGCGGTCTTCGGGTTGCTCATCGGGCCATTTTTACACTCCTGTAGAGATCTAAGAGGGGCTAGTGTACTATGCATTTAGGTGATGATGTCATAGCAATGAAGCTTTTTCTTCTGTTTTTTTTTAACAAAGCAGTAACGAAGCTTACTCATTCTGGCGATGTAATAGCGTTGTCTGGGAAGCAAAAATCGACCGCAGTTGAAATGGAAAAATAAAAAGACATTTTTGTCTACTTACGTCTGGTTTGTGAATTTATTATTTTAATAAATTTTTAAATTTTTTATAAAGAGATATGTAAGAAAATAAAAAGAATTATATGTCATTTATAATATTTTTTTTATTACAATAGTCTATTATCAAATGAGACTTTACGTTTTGCTACGTGGATACACGTTAGATAGAATATAGCAAGAGTAAAAATTATTAGGTATCCTCAGAGTATCACATGACCATATCACCTCACCAATTACCACTCATTATGTCCTATCATTTTCGTCAATTACCTAACATAAATAATTAATACTTCATTACGTCAATCATACTATTATGGAATAATCACTTAAGAGATAGAGAGAGGAATGATGAAGAGTGAGAAGTGAAATTCATTTTACTTCTTTAAAAATAAATTAAGAATATTCAATTAAAGTTTCCAAATATTTTTCTTTGATTAATTTTTATACAAATTTTATGAACAAATAGTGTGTAACATAGTGACACATCAAACGCAGCCAAAAAGTTTTGTATATGACAATCACATGTGACTAATGTGGATTTTACTAATGCTTTTTTGTTATTGTTGTTGTTGTTGTGTGTATAAAAACATGGTCCACCAATTTGTTTCAAGTTTATTAGTATATATCATCAATTATTCTATCTATACAACTAGAAAAGGGGCTTTAGACATATAATTTTTTTGTGACGGTAAAAATACCTCGCACCTGGTAACAAATTCCCTCTTGTCAGATTTGTTTATGTAATAAAATTAGCCGACAAATTAGAAAATCATTATTGATCTCATACACAATGATAAAATTACTTGGACCACTTAGTGATTGCAAAAAAATTATGATATTACGATAAAGTAAACGAGACAAATCGTATTTTAAACAAACTTTAATGGATTCATTGGTAAATGATCCAAATCATATTCAAGTTGTTGAACGAGTTGATTTATACGTATACTTCCTATTGCTGTTAAGAAAATACTATTTTCATCGTGTAAGAAAATACTATTTGGTTGATAGCGGTTATAGTAACAAAATAGACTATATGGCCCCATACAAGTGGTATAGATATCACCAAAACGCCCATCAGAATCGAATAAGATAGAAAGATTTCGAACGGTTCAACGAGGCACATTCGTCATTATGCAGTTGTATCGAGCTGACGTTCGGTGCCTGGAAGTCAAGGTAGAGGGCTTTGCAGAATATGTCCAAGTTGTGTTTTTCTAATCAAGTGTCCTTTGTATGTGCGTCGATGGCGTTACATAACTTGATACGTAGGAACAATGAAATTGATGAGGCCATGTTGAATATACTAGATGATGACGATTACGTGGCGCCGCAAATGCCCGGCCACCACGAATACATACAGGTTGCTGATATGATGGAGCTAGGTGACTCAAATCCAAAAATGGGTGCTGTAAGAGTGAATATTACATACGCTCTGGGACGGCAAGCACGCGTGTAGGGGTGAAGTATTTGTTGGTGTGGCGGGTGTTATCTTCGATGTATGTTGTATAATATTTCGAATTCTACAAAATGAAGTACTGTTCATAATTTCTTATTTTAGCTATCTTGTTATTTTTTATAATTTTTATTCGAATATGTTTAATTGAGAATTCATATTATAACATGTGGGAGCCAGAAAAATATAAGTTCTCTAGCTTATTGGGCCTAACCCAAACAAAGCCTACAATGGGTCCAGCCTAAACAAATATCACACCCCCCATCTATATAAAGGGGGGGCATCCCAAGTGTAGGGTATGTCTCATCTCTCTCTACAGCACACATACCCCTTCAAATATATACTATTTATTTCCTTGATTTAATAACTAACTTCATCATCGAAGTGTCCCTGGCCGACAACCTCGGTTGGGTGACACTGACTATGTTCATCATTGCAGATCTATAGGGGTGAAGCTCTTCTCTTCGTTGGATCTCGTCAACAATCCATGTGAGAGGATTTTTCTAGGTCTCACAATTGGCGCCGTCTGTGGGAAACGTTTGACAGAATTCAATGAAGAAGACAACAAATACCATACTCAAGATGCTCAAATCATTGTTACACGTTACTATAAACAAGACCTACAATTGATCCTGTCTTTTTACTCTTTGTTTAAATTGATCTTGGAAATTCAATCTTACTATCTATATGCATATACATATATATATATATATATGTGTGTGTGTGTGTGTGTGTGTGTATATTTATGCTCATAGATTTGGTCCAAACATTTATTTAATATAGTCGGCACATACTAAACCCATTAAAATGCCTTTAGTTGGATTTACTTTTGCATTTTTATTCTCTCTCTAAAAATGGGTTTCACACTCTTGTTTTTGCGAGCTTCTTTTTGGCATTATATAATGGATTCACACTCTTTGATTCTTGAGATATACTTGCACCCATGAGTTACTAATCTAATTTTTGTGGTAGTCGGCAACTTATAAAGTTCGAAAATTTGGTAGTCAGCTAATCAAGAAGTTATTCGACAACCAAATGAGGATCCATACAAAAAGTTGTGGCCATGAAAATTTGGTTTTTGGCTTTTGAAAATTCCCATTGTTTCCCACATTATTCAGCAACTGTATATTTTATTCGGCAATGTGAATATTTCATAAGAAAATTTTATTCGGCAAATATTTCATTACCTTACGTTATTATATTTTCAAGTTCAATTTTATTCGGAAAATATTTAATTACCTTACGTTATTATATTTTCAAGTTCAATTTTATTCGGCAAATAATTCATTACCTTACGTCACTATATTTTCAAGTTCAATTTTATTCGGCAAATATTTCTTTACCTTGCGTCATTACGTCATTATATTTTGAAGTTCAATTTTATTCGGCAAATATTTCATTACCTTACGTCATATTTTCAAGTTTAATATACGGTTCACATTAATCGGTCACAGGAAAATTGTCATAGTTTCACATCATGTATTTATTCGGCAACCATATTCGGCAACATCACTTCCTCAGCCACATTACTCGGCAACATTACTATTGGCTTGTCAACAGTCCGTTGAAGCTTATCCGTTAAGTCACTTGGCGACTTCCTACAGTAGCTACCAACTTGCTGACTTCCTACACATTAGCTCGGACACGTCGTCACAATTCCATCGATGTATAATCCACCTACATTGCCGAGAACCAAGTTCCTATCATGTCTGCCATCCCAGTTTCATCCTACATTGTCGACTTGCCGACCAAGTTTTTCGGCCAGCAAAAGCTTTGCTAACTATATTTACATACCCATTTTCTCTCTAAAATTGGGTCTACACTCTCCTTCATTGGAATAATTTTTTGGCAATACAACATGTATTACTTGGCCAATCAAAAGGTTCATGTTGACTAGATGAGTCCAAACCCACCAAAACAAAGAGCCAAAAAGTAACCAAAGTCCGCTGAAAGTTACGATACAGACCACATTTTCCGACAACTGAAATTTCTGATGCAGTCAAACCCAAGTTTTGACCATACCAGCATGAAATACTCATTGTGACGAGTCCAACACAACAAACTACGTTAAAATCGATGCTCAAATAAAGCGGTACAAGCCAGTCGAAGTTTGCTCGAAAATTCACTCATTTTTGCCAGAGAAGACGACCAAGTTGGCATGGCCAAATAGAAGAAATCATTTGATGCATCGTGGCTAAGTTATATCCCATAATAGTCGTACAATCACATTCAAATATATACTTCGCCAAATACCAACACAAGGCTCTCTCTTGGTACAGTGGCTTGTGCTCTTTTTTCCTTCCAAAACCAAAGGCAAGGGTTCAAGTCTTATTGGCACCATTTCTTTCCTTATTTTTTATTTTCTGCCAAAACCAAGCGCCAAAAAATTGTCCAGTGCTTCGTGGAGCTCAATTCTTCACCGATCTGAGCCGTCCAATCCATTGTGGCCGCAATTACGCCCTTAGGAGTCCAATTCCAACGATCCGATAGTCATTTCCAACTATTTTGAGCCTTCTAAACACATCCGTACAGTCTGATTTTGCAAATGCTATACCAAAAAATTGTATATTTTATATGAAATGCCATATCTCGCAGCTCAAACAATATTTTTGTCACCAAGTCTGAAGTTTGATCGACACCGACTTCAACAACTTCTTGTCAGCTTTCTCGGTGTAACTCAACACTCTTGGCAAGACTCCTCTGCAATGGGGCGAGGAATCTGCTTCAACAATTCGTTCTCGGCTTTCTTGGTTTAACTCCTCGGCACTTTTGGCAAGATTCCATTCTGATTTCCTTCGAGAGCAATGGGGCAAATCTACGTTGGACAAGAAACTCAACTTTAATAAATCGGCAATCTACTTCGATCTGCTCCCAAAATCTACTCGGCGATTCCTTACAATGCCTCAATAATATTTTTTAATGCTCTACCATTGGTGTACTTTTTTCCACTTTCTACTTATTTGTGATTAACAAGTCTACCTCATTCGGTACAGGTCATCACTGACACGGAATGCATTATTCAAAATTCTTGCAATATTGGCACTTGATCGCCACTTAACATCAAAAAAAAAAAAAAAAAAAAGAGTCTCTGAATACAGTGCAATCTTCACACTTAGCACGAAGTGCCATCAGCAAAGGCCTACATCCATGCCCGGGGGTTAGAATACTGCGGGCTACATCCATGCTTGGGGGTTAGAATACCGCGGCCTACACCCATACTTGGGGGTTAGAATATCGTGGCCTACACCTACGCCCAGGAGTTAGAATACCGCAACCTACACTCTCGCCCGGGGGTAATACTACCGTGACCAAAGACCCTTGCCCTAGGGTAATAATACCGTGGCCCTTCATTCATTTATTCAAAATGTTCTTTATCATGAAACTAACATTTATTTGAACAGTGTAACTCGGCAATAAAAACTCTCATTCCTTCTACCATAGACAATGAAAGTTTTGGGGCAATGGTAATCCAATGTTACATGTTTACGGCAATGGAAGCAAAACCAAGGCAATTTTGCAACTAAATCGCAACTAATTCCATGGCAATTCAATATGGTGATAGTACAATTTACTCGGCTTAAAGTTCATTGCCGAACTCACTGAACAAAACTCTTACACTCACTCGGCGCTTTCACTTCGGCAACTTGGCATTTCAATCTCCGTTCAGCCACATCAAAACCGATTGACAAAACCTGTGCGCTATTCATACACCTATAACTGGGTCACTACTATTCTCGACAACCCATTATCTTGGTCAAACTTTATGCTGCCAATTAATTTTCACCGAACAACCCAACTCAATTTTGCTGATCCGCGAACTTGGCAATATCCGCATTCACAGATCAACTCTCGAGTACTCAATATATTTCCTGCATTCCTAAATAATCCCTTCGGCCGAGTATCAATAACAATTCCGGAATCACACAATCCATTTTTGGAGTCCAATTCTACGAATTCCATGCCTAATATTGGGATCAACGACCTGGAAAGTTCGGGCGTTTCAAGATTGCTCAACGGTCACACCATATCCGATCGACATACAATTTCAGTAACAGGATCGTGGGGCTAGGAAAAATCCTCCGTCCTTCTCGATCATTCATTTCATTACCTTGGCCATTTATTGCCAACTGAGACATCTTAGTCAATTTCCTGCTTTCCACTTGGGGCATATCAGTCAATTATCATCTCAGCACCTCTGCTGTGCATGCATACTCGGCCAACTTGGTCCAAGCATTACAAAGAAAATTACTTGCGTTACAAACTCTCGCTCCTTTTTACACACCTCCAAGCAAGCACCAGTGTTAGAGCAATACACTCATACTACACATTCGGCAGTTCTTCGCATAATTTTGCGCCCTGTCTTTTTTATAGCTTTGACAGCTTTCCACTTTTTTGTGACTAATATATCTATATTATTTGGTACAGGCAACTATTGACATAGATTATTATCCTTGCAATGTTTGCAATTGATCGCCGCTTGACACCGACAAAAGTTTCCATATTTTGGAGCAATCATCGTGCTCGGCACGGTGCGCCACAACAAAGCCTCCATATTTTGGAGCAATCTCCGTGCTTGGCACGTCGAGTGCCAAGACTCCGAATTTAGAGCAAGCATACAATCACATATACATATATTCATACACGCATTCATACGTACATTTGTTCATTTGTTTTGTTCACGTATATATATATATATATAAAATGCTTTTTCTAGAGGATTTAATATTTTTTCAAGTAACATCGCTCGACAATGTGGTCCGGGAGTAAGACCTATATCAACTACGTATTATCCATCAAAGATTTGGCATCTGTTTATGCTACGAATTCAGAACCAAAAAAAAAAAAAACTTCCACTCCTTTTGTCAAACAAAGCATAAGTTTTGGGGCAATTGTGGGAGCCAGAAAAATACAAGTTCTCTAGCTTATTGGGCCTAACCCAAACAAAGCCTACAATGGGTCCAGCCCAAACAAATATCACACCTCCCATCTATATAAAGGGGGGGCATCCCAAGTGTAAGGTATGTCTCATCTCTCTCTACAGAACACACACCCCTTCAAATATATACTATTTATTTCCTTGATTCAATAACTAACTTCATCATCGGAGTGTCCCTGACCGGCAACCCCGATTGGGTGGCACCGACTATGTTCATTATTGCAGATCTACAGGGGTGAAGCTCTTCTCTTCGTTGGATCTCTTCAACAATCCATGTGAGAGGATTTTTCTAGGTCTCACATAACAAATTAAAAAAATGAACATAAATATGAATAAGTGAAGATAACGTAAAATCCGAGTTTATTAATTTGTTTAATAGAATCCACTATCCCGCACATATGCTAAAAAAAAGTATTCATTTTCAACATATTTCTGTATGTTCTTGAAAAAAATTATTGGGCCATTTACATACAAGTCTCATTTTGTGAGCTTATAATCCATTAAGTCCTAGGTAAAATTATTTGCTTCTTCAAGTCCTATTAATTTTTAATAGACCAATCCACCATTCCAACAAACTCCAAGCAAGCTGTCTCGATGTCATCTTCTTTCTCCCTCCTGTTCTCTTTTCATTCTACTCTCCATTCAGTCCGTAAGATTCTAGCGAAGCCGTGGAAGAAACCCATCGCTCCACCGGCACCGCCAAACCCGCCGGGTCAGTCGACTTTGGTTCGTTTTCATTTTCCTTTTTCTAAAGCCATTGGTCAGACTCATTTATGGCTTTTTCTATGTATGTGTGTGGAGCAAGGTTTTAGGCAGCTGGAGCTTAGAAAGACTTGCAGGCTTCCCGTTGGCTTTTCACTCTACTTCCATGGAATCGAGTTGGAAGGAATCCTCATTTGAGATCAACGTGCTCCTGGAGTCTTCTGATGAGTCCATTGATTGTGAGATCTCGGTTTTCACTGAGTTCACAAATGTCATTGCCATTAGAGAGAGAGAAAGAGAGAGAGAGATTTAGGGTTTTTTTGAAATTAAAAACCTTCTCATTTTATAATATTCTCAATTTTAATCATGAAAAAAATTGAGAAATTCCTCAAAATTGATAATTATAAATTTCTTAGTTTTGATAATTTTGATAATATTCTTAGTTCATACTAGAAAAAAAAAAAGAAGAGAAATTTCTTAGTTTTGATAATTATAAATTGAGAACATTCTTAGTTTTGAAATTGAGAATATTCTCAGTTTTGGGATTAAAGGGCAAAACGTCTTTTTACCAGTAAATGAGACTTATTGGTTCAAAAACTTTTTGACAGGACCTAAGCGACCACCAAATATGTCGATAGGACTTTTAGGTAATAAATCCAAAATTATATTACGTCATCATAGCTTATAAGGATATAATTTGTTTTAGAAAATTATAAACAACAAAAAATAATAAAAAATATAAATAATTTGCCTAACATAGAGAGTATACTAATCTTCACATGTGTATTTCAAATAAATTAGACCAATAATATTATGATACATTAGTAAACATGTGAGTTTTTTAATATTGTAATTGTATTTTATAAAAATTAAGATTTATTAAAAAGAATTTAAAAAAGACTTTTGAAATTAAAATTTTAATTTTTATGTTGTAATTTTGGGAATTTTGTTTCACGGTCATTAGTAATATTATTGAAATAATTTACAAACTTATCATATTATTGTGACACGTATTACCAAAAATTAACATAAAAAATATGAAGTATGAGTATATTTTATGTGATAGTTACACTAATGCCTTTGTGGTGTAAAGTCTCATCTTCTACCAAATATAAAAAAGAGGATAAAAAAAAAAAAAAACCATATATTGACCAAAAAATTATGCGCTGTTGAAAACAATGATAAAATTGCAAGGGATATACGTAAAGGCTAAATTACCATTTTTTATCAAAAAATAATTAGCCACAGTGGAATTCAAAAAAATGCACATTTATTGACAATAGCACATCACTCATTTTTTCAAAAAAAATTGTAGTTTTTTTTTTTAAATTTTTTATTATTTTAAATATTACAGTCCAATAATTGTACAATCATGTTGCCTCAATTATGCTCTCATTGAATTCAATAACAAAAGCCAAAGCTATCTATACAGATGTGGCACTCCCTCACCAACACAGAAATTTGTAGTTCCAAATGTCTAAAAATAAAAATAAAAAAATTATTTATTACAATATTTTATAACATTGGCAGGCGATGCTGTCGTGTCGGACGTCCTTCAAGGATAAAAATGTAATTTGACTATTTATTACAATATTTTATAATATATTTTTTTGAGATTTTTATTGATAAGTCTAATTTAGAAGTGTTTTAACTCAAGAAGTCCATGAAGGAATTTTTTAACCCATTTAGTCCCATGTATGTATAGTTTTATTCCATAAAGTCCATTTTCTTGATTTACACATTTTTCTTGGACACTTATGCCCTTATATTCAATTTTGATACCCTTATAAATATTTTTTGAAAGATTAGCAATTTAATGATGTGAAAATTTATATTTTAAAATTCACATTGGTAGAAATGTAAAATTGGCTCGTGGACGGCCTGAAACCTGCCGACGAGCCGGGACGGGCCCGGCCCGTTGACAATGTGAATATTCACATTGACATGTTAACATTCACATTAATAGGAGTGTAAAATTGGCCCGCGTCCCGTGGAGCGAAACCACATGTTTATGGGCTGCCCGGCGCCCGTCCCCATTTCGTTGACAATGTGAATATTCACATTGACATGTTAACATTCATATTGATAAGAGTATAAAATTAGTCCGCGATCCATGGGCGGCCAAAAGCATTAACGGCGGGCGGCAGTTCGCCGTTTGTTGACAATGTGAATATTCACATTGACATGTTAACATTCACATTGATAGGAGTGTAAAATTAGCACGCATCTCGTGGCTACCCGAAACCTGCCCACAGCCCGTGGGTGGCCCGGGGCGGTCCAGGCCCGGTCTGTTAACAATGTGAATATTCACATTGACATGTTAACATTCACATTGATAAGAGTATAAAATTGGCCAGCAGCCCAGGGCGGGCCCGACCCGGCCCGTTGACAATGTGAATATTCACATTAATACGAGTGTAAAATTGGCCCCCGTCTTGCGGTGGCGCGAAACTCGCCCGCGGCCCATGGGCGGCCCGGGACGGGCCCGGTCCGACCCGTTGATAATGTGAATATTCACATTGACATGTTAACATTCACATTGATAAGAGTATAAAATTAGTCCGCGACCCATGGGCGGCCAAAAGCCCGCCAGCGGCCCGGGGCGGGCCTGGCCCGTTGACAATGTGAATATTCACATTGACATGTTTAACATTCACATTGATAGGGGTGTAAAATTAGCACGCATCTCGTGTCTACCCGAAACCCGTCCACGGCCCGTGGGCGGCCCGGGGCGATCCCGGCCCGGCCTGTTAACAATGTGAATATTCACATTGACATGTTAACATTCACATTGATAAGAGTATAAAATTGGCAAGCAGCCCAGGCGGGCCCGACCCGGCCCGGCCCGTTGACAATGTGAATATTCACATTAACATATTAACATTCACATTAATACGAGTGTAAAATTGGCCCCCGTCCCGTGGTGGCGCGAAACCCGCACGCGGCCCATGGACGGCCCGGTCCGACCCGTTGACAATGTGAATATTCACATTGATATGTTAACATTCACATTGATAAGAGTATAAAATTAGCCTGTAGCCTATGGGCCGCCAAAAGCCCGCCAGCGGCCCGAGGCTGGCCCGGCCCGTTGACAATGTGAATATTCACATTGACATGTTAACATTCACATTGATAAGATTGTGAATATTAACATTCACATTGATAAGAGTGTAAAATTGGCCCATGACCGTGGGTGGCTTAAGCCGGCGGTCAAGCCGGCGGCCGTTGATAATGGGAATATTCACATTGACATGTTAACATTCACATTGATAGAGTGTAAAATTGGCGCATGGCAGTAGCCCGGCTGCAAGGCTGAGCTTGGCTCGACTTCGGCGACATATGTGACATGTTAACACTAACATTGATAGAAGTGTAAAATTTGTCCGCTGTCCGAAGTTCGCCCGCAGCTCGGGGTAGGCCCGGACCCAAACCCGGGCCGCCCATGGGACGCGAGTCAATTTTACACTCTTATCAATGTAAATGTTAACATGTCAATGTGAATATTCACATTGTCAATGACGCCGCCTAACTCGTCGCCCATCGCCGGCGTGTCGGCGACCACGGCAGTGCGGGTTAATGTTACACTCTTATCAATGTGAATGTTAACACGTCAATGTGAATATTCACGTTGTCAACGGGCCGGGCCGGGCCTAACCCGGCCTAGGGCCAGGCTTCGGGCTGCCCACGGGTCACAGGCCAATTTTACACTGTTATCAATGTTAATGTTAATATGTCAATGTGAATATTCACATTGTCAACGGGCCGACCCGGGCCCGCCCTGGGCAGCGGGCGGGCTTCGGGCCGCCCACGGGCCACGGGCCAATTTTACACTCCTATCAATGTAAATATTCACATTGTCAATGGGCCGGGCCGGGCTCGCCCCGGGCCGCCCACGGGTTTCGGGCCGCCCATGGGACGCGAGTCAATTTTATACTCTTATCAATGTGAATGTTAACATGTCAATGTGAATATTCACATTGTCAACAGCCGGTCCGCCGCCGCCATGGCCGGGTCGTTTCGCAACCACTAGCGGACTAATTTTATACTCTTATCAATGTGAATATTCACATTATCAACGGAACGGGCCCACCCAGTACCAATGAGCCGCAGCGGTTTCGCCGCCACAGTCACGCTAATTTTATACTCCTATCAATGTGAATGTTAATATGTCAATGTGAATATTCACATTATCAACGGGCCGGGTCGGGCCCGGGCTTCGGGCTGCCCACGGGTCACGGGCTAATTTTATACTCTTATCAATGTTAATGTTGATATGTCAATGTGAATATTCACATTATGAATGGGCCGGCCCGGGCCCGCCCTGGGAGACGGGCTAGCTTCGGGCCGCCCTCGGGCCGCGGGCTAATTTTACACTCCTATCAATGTGAATGTTAACTTGTCAATGTGAATATTCACATTATCAACGAGCCGGGCCAGGCCTATTTTTTTGGCCTGTGGACTGGCCCGGGCCAACTCGAATTTTTCCGAGCACCCACGAAGATTGATATGGGCCGGGCCCCTGCACATTGACGATATGAACATTCACATTGACGATGTGAACATTCACATTAGGGGTATTTTGGTAATTATGTCATCAATAGGACTTATTGAAATATGAGAAAATAATGTGAACTAAATGGAACATAAGTAGATGAAAATAGTATTTTGGTCTTCTTATCTCAAATTGGACCTAATGGAATAGTCAAAAAGAATATGGGTTTGATAGAATAAAGCTCTTAGAAAATGGATTTATCAAAAAAGTTCCCTATTTTTTTTGATAAAAAGTTAAAAAATTATTCCAAATTTACAATTACTTCTTTAGGTAAAAAAATAAAAATTTCAAAAATACACTTATTTAAAATATCCTAAACAATTCCTAAATTCAACTCAAGTTAAAAAGAAGTCAAAAAGCATCTATGTATGGAATGGTAGTAGTGTTCTTCTTTGTAGAGCAGATCACACAGCCACTTTAATTATGGAGTTTGTTGTTGTGCCTCCCTCACCAATGGCCGGTCGCGAGCGGAAGCTCCACATAGTTATGTTCCCATGGCTAGCCTTTGGTCATATGATCCCATACTTAGACCTCGCCAAATTCATTGCCCAAAAGGGTCACAAGATTTCCTTTGTATCCACACCCAGAAACATCCAACGCTTGCCAAAGCTGCCTCCTAATTTATCTCCTTTCATACATTTTGTTGAGCTCCCGTTGCCCTGCGTCGACGACCACCTCCCTCAAAACGCAGAGGCCACCATGGACGTCCCCTCCGACCATATTCCTTACCTGAAGAAAGCCTTCGACGGACTCGAGACTGGGTTGGCTGGCTTCCTTCAAGCTTCCTCACCTGATTGGATCATTTACGACTTTGCTCCTCACTGGTTGCCTCCTATCGCCACCAAACTCGGCATTTCTCGGGCCTTCTTCCTCATCATCAACGCCTGGTTTGCAGCTTTCTTTGGTCCTGCTTCTGCTTTGATCGGCGGTTCTGATGATACCCCGATGGAGCCGGAGCAGTTCACTGTCCCACCTAAGTGGGTCCAATTTCCTACCAACGTAGCCTTTCGCCTCCATGAGATAAAGCGAATCCTATCCGGTGCAACAAATAATGCTTCTGGGGTTTCCGACTTGTATCGATTTGGATCGGCGGTGTTGGGGTGCGACGTCTACGCCATACGAGACTGCAGAGAGTTTGAGCCCCAGTGGTTGACTCTCCTCCAAGATCTTCAACCCAAACCTGTAATTCCACTCGGTTTAATGCCACCGGCGGTGGTTGAAGACAGTGGTGTCAACGAGACGTGGCTTTCAATCAGTGAGCGACTCAACAACCAAAACAATGGCTCTGTGGTTTACGTAGCATTGGGGAGCGAAGCCATGCCGAGTCAAGAAGAAGTCACCGAGTTGGCTTTTGGGTTGGAGCTCTCTGGTGTGCCCTTTTTCTGGGCATTAAGGAAGCCGCCTGGGTCGAACAAGTCCGAATCTGTGGAGCTGCCCGATGGGTTCGAGGAGCGAACCAGAAGTCGAGGGGCAGTGTGGAAGAGTTGGGCGCCTCAACTGAAGATATTGAGTCATGAATCAGTGGGAGGTTTCATGACTCACTGTGGATGGAGTTCCGTGATAGAGGGACTCCAGTTTGGGAAACCACTTATTATGTTGCCGTTCATGCTAGACCAAGGTTTAAATGCAAGGGTACTCCATGAGAAGAAGGTTGGGATTGAGATAGCCAGAGATGAAGAAGATGGGTCCTTCACAAGGAACTCAGTGGCCGACTCAATCAGATTGGTTATGGTAGACAAAAACGAGGGATTAATTTATAGGAAGAAAGCCAGAGAAATGAGTGCCCTATTTGGTGACAAGGTCCTGCATGATCAGTACATGCACAATTTTGTTGAGTATCTCTCCAAAAACAGTAGATGCGTTCATGAAGGTTGAGTTTTAAGTTGAAAATATGGTTTTAAATTCCGGTATTGGAACATGTAAAAGGGATGAAATTATTGTCATTTATTTTTATTATATTTGGATAACCAATAAATAAATAATAAAAAGACAATATGGGTGTTTGGGAAGTTGCTATTTTAGTAAGTTATTTTAATTTTTGACTATTTTAGTAAGTTAAAATTTTTGTATTTAGGAAGATGATTGATTTTTTTTGTAATTGGATGTGATATTTGTAAGAGAAAAAGTGAAATAATTATGGGTTTGATGTGACATTTTGCCTTATTAACTATTTTGATCTATTTTGTCTTTTTGTGAATTTTGACCTAAAAAATGCTAAAATTTTTCTTGCCAAACACCACCAATGTGTCATTTTATTTTTGATATTTTGTGTCTAGATGAACAATTTGATAGTTAAATCAATATAACAACGAAAGACTCTTTTTGAATTCTAGTTGGGACATTTGTTCGTGCCACCATGGTAAGTCAGGATTAGTTCAATCAATGGAGTTATTAGAAATTTATATAATAAGGGAAAGAGTAAATTTATGTAGACATAAAGATGTGCATAGAAATTAAATATAAAATTAAATACAATTCTCTCATAAGGACTAGGGTCTCAGTTTTTGTATTTCTAACATTACTTCTAGGGAAAGGTAGTTTTTGAAACTTGATGGGATAGATGTCATATGTGTACATTTGATGTATGGTTAGGATTGCTTTTCCTCCTAATCCAACGGTCCAAAAATGTCTCTATCTAAGAAATATCAAAATAGATAAGATGATTTCAATTTTTAATTCAACGGTCAAAAACATGAGGTTGAGATTTGTGGTGTCCAATGGCTCTCAAATTTTGAACTACATCCTTCTTGTGCGATTTCAACGGTGAGACAAGAAGGACTTGAGTTGGGGCTTAGTTTTTCAACAAGTGCTGATGATTTCATTGATTTTGAAGATTGATTCCTAGCTCTTAAAGAACACCGTTAATCTCCCTATTTCTTTGTTTGAATTAGGTACGGGGAAATGCCTCAATATATATAATTGTTATTTGATTTTGTTTTTTTAATAGTTTTTGATTCTCTATTTCTAGAGTTTGTTATGTTAGTTGCTTTTCAATTCTCTATTTGCTTTGGAGATAAAATTGATTTGATGGGTTTAAGTATTGTAGAGAGATATAAAAAGTCTTAACTATTCATATCGTCTTACTATTCATATCACTTGTATCTCATATACATTTTTAGGCTGTTAGATCACGGATTAAGAAATAATCTCAATTATCTAAAAGTTTTTGTAAGACAAATATCTCTAAGGATCCGTGCCATTTCTTAATTTATATTAAAGAATTACTCGTGCCTAAAAGTATTCCTAACCAATTTGAATCCAATCAAAACAAACGACTATTTTGAGAGGTAATACAAATAAATAACAAACATATGAAAATTCCAATGATTCATCAATTGCATATTCTTCCTTTCCGAAGTACCAAAAAAAAAAAAAAAAATCAATTGCATATTCCAGTTGTTGAGACAAATAGCATATAAAACTTTTGCCTTGTGTTGTTGCCCCACATTGGAAGAGGAACAAAAGTTCCTACAGTTTATTTATGAAAACGTCCTCTTATTAATTAGTTTGGGTTAAATGAAATCCATTGGCCCAGTAGTGTGAACTAAGCCTAGATTGTGCAAATGACCCATAATGCACAATGCGCACCACGCTTAATTATTCGCACTCACCTTTGCAAGCCTGCTAAACCCACAGATAACTAACCCAAAAAAGAAAAAAAAGAAAAAAAAGAAAAAGCATAGAATAGAAATCCATGCAAATATATGACAACATTTTACAAAGTAAGGCTTACCCAATTATGTAAATGTACACAAAAAAAGAGGTGTTTAAAATTCAGATATCACAACACCCAATTCAAAACACACACACACATAATTTGAAAAAATAAAATAAAAATTACTCAATGCAAACACTAAAAAAACAAATATATTGCTGTTACGCATCTGTTAGCAAAAATCCAGTTTAGGCTCAATTGACAGTAATTGATCGACAGGCTTCGACTGATTTTAAATAGGCTTCGACTGATTTTAAATAAACACAAAAATTATCAGACTTATTGGTTGAGTCCTATGTCTTGAATAGATTAAAGACTTTCCTGAAAGTAATTAAGTAAAGAAGGATTGGAACATAACAAAATATGTATTAGTTTGAATAAATTGTCAATTGTCACTAGTTACAAGAACTTAAACATGAATAAAAAATTGAATAAATACAACAATCAACAGAAAAAAGAGAAGTAGGGATTAGAAAAATTACTAATTTAATCTACTTCTAAAATGACTAATTTAGAACTACTCCTAAATAATTCTTCAAGAGTGTGATTGGTGGTTGTTGATATTATTGATTGATTATTCTTTGTATCTCTCTTAGCCTATTTATAGGCTCAGCAACATGAGAGAAAGAGATAACCTAAGCCTATGATTTTCTCAACAAGCTTATGATTTTCTTAACATCATCCATATCGCATGTGTTGATAGGAATCATTTTGCAAATTTAGTACTTAATTTGATATTGGCTCATTAATCTCAGCAACTAACTTTCAAATTGTTACAATTGCTAACTTTCTGACCTTTCATTTAATATGTCATCATACCATGTCCTTAACACATCTGTTATGCCACGTTAGCATGCCTGTTGACAAAAATAATAATAATGAAAACAAATGTGGTCAAGGTTATTATTTGAAAATAGTTTGTGATTTCAATTGACAGACCATAATCGAACTTGGCCATAATTAATAGGCCACAATCGACAGAAAAATAAAATGTGGTGCATACAATGCCCCTTTATTTAAATGGATCGAAGAATGAAATTCAATTAAATGATTTATAAAACGGTTTACCACAATCGACATAAAATATTTTATAGTGCAAATAATTCAAATTCTTGAAGAATTAAATTACACCCATAGTAATTTTTAATCTATCACTGTCGATTGGCGAACACTCCATCTTTGATTTTGTTGAGTGACATAACAAAAAGTCACATCCCTTATTTTTAAAATAATACAATTCTCTGTTAGCCACAGTTTGGCTAATTAAAGAGAATTCACTACATACAGAATTTTTCAACCATTGTTGTTTTTCAAACCATGTTATGAAAATTAATTTTTAGTGTGATACACAAATCCAAAGTGGATGTTGGATCCCAAACTCACAAAATTGAATGTTATGAAAAATTCATAAATTTAAACATTTTGAACAATACAAAAAAATTCACATTAATAAACGTGGGTTCATAATTTTCAGCCATCTTTAGCTTAAAATCATGCCCCCCAAGTTTATAATTTTCAGCCATCTTTGACTTAAAATCATGCCCCTCAAGTGAATTTTTACCATCATTTTGTGATATTTTTTAACATTTGTTAAGAGAAAATGTTGTTATTCTTTTTTAGCCATTAATGGCTTGTCACTTTTTGTCATGTTTGGCAAAACATCATGCCCCCCCAAGTGATTATCAGAATTCTCAATTTTTTTTGAGAGAAGGGGTTGTTTTTTTAATTCTAACCATTAATGACCTATAAAAATTCTTCAAAGTCATATTTTCTTCATGACTTGGTGTGCTAACCCTTCGAGCCACATACCTTGGTTCTTTATGAATATTTGGTTCTTCAAAAATATGTGTATTAACCGTATTTTATATTTTAATTTTTTATTGGCCATTATACCTTCCAATTTTTGCTTCCAATATAGAATTTCTTCATCAGTTAGAAAATTTTAGCCTTTAAGTCGATGAATACAATAATTTAAATCTGTTTGCGTCAAATAATACGGAGATGATGAAATTATTTGAAATCTTTACCTATAAAGAGAATTAATTTCTTTTTTTAGGGCTAAAATTTCACTATCACACCAATAAATTTCATCCGCATAACGCCAAATCATTCTTTTCATGCTATTACGTTGATAATAAGTGGTAGAACCACCAATTTTCAGAATATGAGGCATTCCACTGATAATTTGTTTCTATGGAAACACTGTCACTCCATTGGCGATTTGTATCCATGGGTGCACAAGATGTAGCAAACCTGTTGAAGACATGATTTCATAAGAATAAGTCTGCTTCTTTTTCATCATCATCATCACTCCAAGTTAGAATGGTCCCACTAGTCTTGCCAATTTATGTTAGCAAAAATTCAGTTTAGGCAAAATCAACAGTGATTGATCAACAAGCTTCAACTAATTTTAAATAAACACAAAAATGATCAGACTTTGTGATTGAGTCCTATGCCTTAAACACATTAAGGATGTCATGCCCCAAAATTTGGACAATTAAATATTTAATTAGGACTAAACCTCAATCAATATTCCATCATCCAAATCCTAAGGGTGAAACAAAATCTAAACATTCACGTCTCTAAAGGGTTTAAGTAAATTTCCATCCTCAAAAGATTACAAGGGATAAAAAAAAAAAAAAAAAAACTAACAAAACGTCAACCAAACCATCACTACAAGAATTTTCACTTTTGGCGACTAAATTTTTAGTCGCCAAAAGTTAATTTTTAGTCGCTGAAGGGTTTTAGCGACTAAATTATTTGGTCGCAGAAATAGTCGTCAAAGAATTGACGATAAAAGTCATTAGCGACTAAAATTATTTGTCGCTAAATGTATTCAATTTTCGATTAAATTTTTAGTTGCCAAAAGGTTGGATATTAAATTAAATTAGTACATTTTCGGCAACCAAACTTTTAGTTGCCTAAAGTCCACATTTTTAGCTACTAAAATTTTAGTCGGCAAAGAGTTCTTATTTTGGCTACTAAAAATTTGGTCGCCTAAAGTCCTACATGTTTGGCTACTAAAATTTTAGTCGACAAAGAGATCTTGTTTTGGCTATTAAATATTTGGTCGCTTAAAGTCCCACATTTTTGGCTACTAAAATCTTAGTTGGCAAAGAGGTCTTGTTTTGGCTACTAAATATTTGGTCGTCTAAAGTCCTACATTTTTGGCTACTAAATTTTTAGTCGGCAAAAGTGTTTTTATTCTTTAGTTTTGGTTTTTAGCTATGAAATATTTTAGTCACCAAATGTTTGATTTTTCTTTTTGGCCACAAAACTTTTAGTCGCCAAATGTCTTTTTTTTTTTTGGCTACAAAATTTTTAGCCGCCCAAAGTATTTTCCCCATTTTGTTTTTAGCTAAAAATATGATTTTATGTTTTATCACAAAATTATAATTTCTCCATAACCTGTCTATATTCCATGTAACCTGTAATACGTATGTAAACAAAATGATACATACTATCAATCATTCCACAATCTGCATCTATATACAAAAAATAAATAACTTTAAATGTCAAAGTCCATACAAACCAACTATTGTCCAAACTAAAACAATAATTCCATACAAAAAATATCATACAAAAATCAAAGTCCTCTGTATACAAAAAATACATTTACTACCAAGCGAAATTATCATTTGGCATGGTACAGATTACAAAAGGTGATATATGTACCATGACAAAAGTTTTTCTGTAGACCATGACAAAAGGTCATATATGTACGCCGACAAATGGTTATATGTATGTACCACGACAGAAGGTGATCTACGTACCACGGCAAAAGTTTTTCTACAGACCATGACAAAAGGTCATATATGTATGCTGACAAATGGTCATATATGTACCACGACAGAATGTGATCTATGTATCACGGTAGCCATTATCTGTTGATTTCCAAAATTTTTCTGTATCAGTAATAGTGAACTACACAAAAGCTGAGGACGACAAAAGTATTATATTAGTTCTATACAAAAGTGAAAATTCTTCTCTATACACCAATATGGATTATCCACAAGTCCACGCAACAAAGCCATCTACAAAAAATAAAATAAAAGTAATAAATAAATAAATAAATAACAAAACATTAGAATTGGTTATAAAATATCAATTCAGTCAGCCATAGGGGACATGTTCTAACATGCATTTAAAGCAGAACAATTGAGAAATGTCTTCTTGGAAATAAAATAAAGTGTATATATATATATGTATCATTCAATATTTATTCCAACCAACTGTACAAACAATCTAATATGTACTTTCTTCGTCCTATAAATATATAAAGGCAATTATTACAATATGTAGATGTTATTTTCATAAAGTTGTCGCTCTTAGTGTTGCGATTTTTTCGACTAAGTGTAAGGCGTTTTCGGCTCAAACCCCAAGCCTACGGGTCCTAATTACATTCTGTCAGTTGTCACAGGTCGTAATTGTCATGGGAAAGTAGTCCGTGAGAGCCACACGGTGGATCGGGGGCTCTTTTGAATTGCCACCCCCAAAATGCCGTTTTTCAAGTAAGCTTCAGGCATATTTGGCTCTAACTCTTAACCTACGGGTCCTAATTACATTCTATTAGTTGTCACAGGTCGTAATTGTCATGGAGAAGTAGTCTATGAGAGCCACACGGTGGTTCGGAGGTTGTTTTGAATTTTCTTCCCCGAAACGTCATTCGGCTCTAACTCCCAACCTACTGCTCCGGATTACATTCTGTCAGTTGTCACAAGTTTTATTTGTCATGGAAAAACTGTCCGTGAGAGCCACATGGTGGTTTGGGGGCTGTTATGAAGTTTTGCCCCTGGAACGCCCTTTTTCGAGTAAGTTTAGGGTGTATTCAGTTCTAACTCCCAACCTACAAGTCCGATTTACATTCCATCAGTTGTCATAACTCCTACTTGTCATGGAGAAGCAGCCCGTAAGAGCCACATGGTAGTTCGGGGACTGTTTTGAATTTTTGCCCCTGAAACACCCTTTTCTGACTAAGTTTAAGGCATATTCGGCTCTAACTTCCAACCTATGGGTCTGGATTACATTCTATCAGTTGTCACAACTCCTATTTGTCATGGGGAAGCTGTCCGTGAGAGCCACAAGGTGGTTTGGGAGCTGTTTTGAATTTTTGCCCTTGAAACACCTTTTTCGAGTAAGTTAAAGGCGTATTCAGCTCTAATTCCCAACCTATGGGTCCGAATTACATTCCGTCAGTTGTCACAAGCCCTATTTATCATGGGAAAACTGTCCGTGAGAGCCACATGGTGGTTCGGGGGGTGTTTTGAATTTTCGCCTCCAAAACGCCATTTTTCGACTAAGTTTAGAGCGTATTCGGCTCTAACTCCCAACCTACGCGTCTGAATTACATTCCAACAGTTGTTACAATTCCTATTTGTTATGGGGAAGCTGCCCGTGAGAGCCACACGGTGGTTCGGGGGTTGTTTTAAATTTTCGTCCCCGACACGCCCTTTTTCGAGTAAGTTTAGGACGTATTCGGTTGAACTCCCAACCTATGGTTCGGATTACATTTCGTCAGTTGTTACAAGTCCTATTTGTCATGGGAAAGCTGTCCGTGAGAGCCACACTATGGTTCAGGGGCTGTTTTGAATTTTTTCCCCCGAAACGCTCTTTTCGAGTAAGTTTAAGGCGTATTTGGCTCTAACTCCCAACCTACGCGTTTGAATTACATTCCGTCAGTTGTCACAAGTCCTATTTGTTATAGGGAAGCTGCCCATGAGAGCCACACGGTACTTCGGTGGCTGTTTTGAATTTTTGCCCCCCGGAATGCCCTTTTTTGAGTAAGTTTCAGGCGTATTCGGCTCTAACTCCCAACCTACGGGTCCGGATTACATTCCGTCAGTTGTCACTTGTCCTATTTGGGATGGGAAGTTATCCATGAGAGTCACAGGATGGTTCAGGGGATGTTTTGAATTTCCCTCCCCCCCCAAAAAAAATGCCTTTTTTTTCAAGTAAGTTTAAGCCGTATTCAGCTTTAACTCCCAGCCTACGGGTCCAGATTACATTCCGTCATTTGTCACAAGTCCTATTTGTCATGGGGAAACTGTCTGTGTGAGCCACACAGTGGTTCAGGGGCTGTTTTGAATTTTCGCCTTCGAAATGCCTTTTTTTGAGTAAGCTTAAGGCGTATTCAGCTCTAACTCCCAACCTATGGGTCTGGATTACATTCCGTCAGTTATCACAAGTCCTATTTGTGATAGAGAAGCTGTCTGTGAGAGTCACAAGGTGGTTCGGGGTATGTTTTAAATTTTCGCTCTCGAAACGCCATTTTTTGACTAAGTTTAGGGCTTATTCGGCTCTAACTCCCTACCTACTGGTTTGAATTACATTCTGTTAGTTGTCACAGGTCCTATTTGTGATGGGAAAATTGTTTGTGAGAGCCACATGGTGGTTCGGGGGCTGTTATAAATTTTCGCCGCCGAAAGGCTCTTTTGAGAGTAAGTTTAAGGCGCTAACTCTCTACCTACAGGTCCGAATTACATTTTGTCAGCTGTCACAAGTTCTATTTGTCATGGAGAAGCTATCTGTGAGAGTGACATGGTGGTTTTGGGGCATTTTTGAATTTTCGTCCCCGAAATGCCATTTTTCGACCAAGTTTGTGGCGTATTTGGCTCTAACTCCCTGCTTACGGGTCTGAATTGCATTCTGTCAGTTGTCACAAGTCCAATTTGTCATGGGGAAACTATTACTGAGAGCTACACAGTTGTTCAGGGGCTGTTATGAATTTTCGCCCATGGAAAGCTCTTTTTCAAGTAAGTTTAAGGCATATTCGGCTCTAATTCTCTACCTATAGCCCAAATTACATTCCGTCAGTTGTCACAAGTCTTGTTTGTCAAGGAGAAACTATTCATGTGAGCCAAATGGTGGTTCAGGGGCTGTTTTGAATTTTTGCCCCTAAAATGCCCTATTTCGAGTAAGTTTAAGGCGTATTCGACTCTAACTCTCTACCTACGGATTCAAATTACATTCCGTCAGTTGTCACAACTCCTATTTTATGATGGGGAAACTATACGTGTGAGTAACATAGTGGTTGGGGTACTGTTTTGAATTTTTACCCCTGAAACGCCATTTTTCGACTAAGTTTGGGGTGTATTCGGCTCTAACACCTTACCTACGGGTCCGAATTACATTCCATAAGTTCTCACAATTCCTATTTGTCATGGAGAAACTGTCTGTGAGAGCTACACGGTGGTTCGGTGGCTGTTATGAATTTTTTCCGCCGAACAGCCATTTTCTGAGTAATTTTAAGGCATATTCGGCTCTAACTCCCTACCTACGGGTTTGAATTACATTCGTTAGTTGTCAAAAGTCCTATTTATCATAGGGAAACTATCTGTAGGAGTCACATGGTGGTTCGGGAGATGTTTTGAATTTTCGCTCTTGAAACGCCCTTTTTCAACTAAGTTTAGGTCATATTCGGCTCTAACTCCCAACCTGTGGGTGTAAATTACATTCCATCAGTTGTCACAATTCTTATTTTTCATGAGAAAACTGTCTGTGAGAGCCATACGGTGGTTCAGGGGCTGTTATGAATTTTCTCATCTAGAAAGCTCTTTTTTGAGTAATTCTAAGGCGTATTCGGCTTTAACACTCTACCTACGGGTCCAAATTACATTCCGTCAGTTGTCACAAGTCGTATTTGTCACAAGAAAGCTGTCCGTGAGAGTCACACGGTGGTTCAGAGGCTGTTTTGAATTTTTGCCCCTAAAACTCCCTTTTTTGAGTAAGTTTAAGGCGTATTCAGCTCTAATGCCGAACCTACGGGTTCGAATTAGATTCCATCAGGTTTCACAAGTCCTAATTGTGGTGGGGAAGCTGTCCGTGAGAGTCACACGGTGGTTTGGGAGCTGTTTTGAATTTTCGCCATCGAAACGCCCTTTTTCGACTATGTTTAGGGCGTATTCGGCTCAAACTCCCTACCTACAGGTCTGAATTACATTCTGTTAGTTGTCACAAGTCCAATTTGTCATGGAGAAACTATTCGTGAGAGCTCATGAGAGCCACACGATGGTTCGGGGGCTGTTATGAAATTTTGCCCCCGGAAAGGTCTTTTTCGTGTAATTTTAAGGCATAACTCTATACCTACTGCTCTGAATTACATTCTGTTAGTTGTCCAAAGTCCAATATGTCATGGAGAAGCTATTTATGAGTGTGACACAGTGGTTCGGGGGTTTTTTTGAATTTTTGCCCTCGAAACGCCCTTTTTCGAGTAAGTTTAAGACGTATTCGGCTCTAACTCCCAACCTAAGGGTTCGAATTACATTCTGTCAGTTGTCACAAGTCCTATTTGTCATAGGAAAGTTGTCCATGAGAGTCACATGGTGGTTCGGGGGCTGTTTTGAATTTTTGCCCCCGAAACGCCCTTTTTCGACTAAGATTAGGGCGTATTCGGCTCTAACTCCATTCTTACGAGTCTGAATTACAATCCGCCAGTTGTCACAAGTCCTATTTGTCATGGGAAAATTGTTTATGAGAGCCACATGGTGGTTCGGGGGCAGTTATGAATTTTGCCGTTGGAAAGCTCTTTTTCGAGTAAGTTTAAGTCGTATTCGGCTCTAACTCTCTACCTACGGGTCTGAATTACATTTCGTCAGTTGTCGCAAGTACTATTTGTCATGGGAAAACTGTCCGTGTGAGCCACATGGTGGTTCAGGGGTTGTTTTGAATTTTTGCCCTCGAAACGCCCTATTTCGAGTAAGTTTAAGGCGTATTCGGCTCTAACTCTCAACCTATGGTCCGAATTACATTTCTTCAGTTGTCACAAGTCCTATTTGTCATAGGGAAATGGTCCGTGTGAGTCACATAGTGGCTCGGGGGCTGTTTTGAATTTTTACCCCTGAAACGCCATTTTTCGACTAAGTTTAGGGCTTATTCGGCTCTAACTCCCTATCTACGGGTCCGAATTACATTATGACAGTTGTCACAATTCCTTTTTGTCATGGGGAAACTGTCCTTGAGAGCCACAAGGTGGTTCTGGGGCTGTTATGAGTTTTCACCCCAGGAAAGCTCTTTTTTGAATAAGTTTAAGGCGTATTCGGCTCTAACTCTCTACCTATGGATCCGAATTACATTCTGTCAATTGTCACAAGTCCTATTTGTCATACAAAACTGTCATATTTGTCATGGGAAACTGTTTGTGTGAGCCACACATTGGTTAGGGGGCTGTTTTGAATTTTCACCCCTGAAACGCCATATTTCGAGTAAGTTTAAGGCGTATTTGGCTCTAACTCTCTACATACGGGTCTAAATTACATTCCGTCAATTGCCACAAGTCCTATTTGTCATAGGGAAACTGTCCGTGTGAGTCACATAGTGGTTCGGGGGGTGTTTTGAATTTTCGCCCCCAAAACGCCCTTTTTCGACTAAGTTTAGGGCGTATTCGGCTCTAACTCTCTACTTACCGGTCCCAATTACATTCTGTCAGTTGTCACAATTCCTATTTGTCATGGGAAAACTGTTTGAGAGAGCCACATGGTGGTTCGGGGGCTATTATGAATTTTCGCCAATGGAAAGCTCTTTTTCAAGTAATTTTAAGGCGTATTCGGCTCTAACTCTCTACCTACGGGTCTGAATTACATTTTTTCAGTTATGACAAGTCCTATTTGTCATGGGGAAGCTGTCTGTGAGATTCACATGGCGGTTCGGGGGCTATTTTGAATTTTCGCCCCCAAAACGCCCTTTTCCAAATAAGTTAAGTCGTATTCGTCTCTAACTCCCAACCTATAGGTCCGGATTACATTCCATCAGTTTTCACAAGTCCTATTTGCGATGGGGAAGCTATCCGTGAGAGTCACATGGTGGTTCGGGGGCTGTTTTGAATTTTTGCCCCCGAAATGCCCTTTTTCGACTAAGCTTAGGGCGTATTCGGCACTAATTGCCTACCTATAGTTCCGAATCACATTTCGTCAGTTGTCACAAGTCCTATTTGTCATGGGGAAATTGTTCGTGAGAACCACACAGTGGTTTGGGGACTGTTATGAATTTTCGCCTCCGGAAAGCTCCTTTTCAAGTTAGTTTAAGACGTGTTCGGCTTTAACTCTCTACCTATGGGTCCGAATTACATTTCGTCAGTTGTCAAAAGTCATATTTGTCATTAGGAAACTGTTCATATGAGTCACACGGTGATTCGGGGGTTGTTTTGAATTTTTGCCCCTAAAACGCCCTTTTTCGATTAAGTTTAGGTCGTATTCAGCTCTAATTGCCTACCTACGGGTCCGAATTACATTCTGTCAATTGTCACAATTCTTATTTGTTATGAGTAAACTGTCTGTGAGAGCCACACAGTGATTCGGGGGTTATGAATTTTCGCCCCTAGAAAGCTCTTTTTCGAGTAATTTTAAGGTGTATTCGGCTCTAATTCTTTACCTATTGGTCCGAATTACATTTTGTCAATTGTTACAAGTCCTATTTGTCATGGGGAAGTTGTCCGTGAGAGTCACAGGGTGGTTCGGGGGCTATTTTGAATTTTTTCCCCTGAAAATCCCTTTTACGAGTAAGTTTAAGGCGTATTCGTCTCTAACTTCCAACCTACAGGTCCAAATTCCATTCTATCAGTTGTCACAATTCATAATTGTAATGGGGTAGCTGTCCGTGAGAGTCACACGGTGGTTCAGGGGATGTTTTGAATTTTCGCCCCCGAAACACCTTTTTTCGACTAAGTTTAGGGCGTATTTGGCTCTAACTCCCTACCTACGGGTCTGAATTACATTCTGCTAGTTGTCACAAGTCCTATTTTTCATGGGAGAACTGTTTATGAGAGCTATACGGTAGTTCGGGGGCTGTTATGAATTTTCGTCGCCAGAAAGTTCTTTTTCAAGTAAGTTTAAGGCGTATTCGGCTCTACCTACAGGTTTGAATTACATTACGTTAGTTATCACAAGTCCTATTTGTCATGGGGAAACTATCCATGTGAGTCACATGGTGGTTCAGGGGTTGTTTTGAATTTTCGCCCCCGAAATGCCTTATTTTGAGTATGTTTAAGGCGTATTTGGCTTTAACTCTCTACCTACAAGTCTGAATTACATTTTGTCAGTTGTCACAAGCCCTATTTGTCATGGGAAAACTATCCGTGAGAGTCACATAGTGGTTCGGGGGCTGTTTGGAATTTTTGCCTATGAAATGCCCTTTTTCGACTAAATTTACAGCGTATTCAGCTCTAACTCCCTATCTACGGGTCTAAATTACATCCTATCAGTTGTCACAATTCCTATTTTTCATGGGGAAACTATCCGTGAGAGCCGCATGGTGGTTCGGGGGCTGTTATGAATTTTCGCCCTCGGAAAGTTCTTTTTCGAGTAATTTTAAGGCGTATTCGGCTCTAACTCTCTACCTACGAGTCCAAATTATATTCCGTCAGTTGTCACAAGTCCTATTTGTCCTGGGGAGGTTGTCCATGAGAGTTACACAGTGGTTCAGGGGCTATTCTGAATTTTTGCCCCCAAAACGCCCTTTTTCGACTAAGTTTAGGGCTTTTTAAACATGTTTCTCAAATTAAGTGCACGCTTATGCTCCTTGAAGATACTGAGTACATATATTTTAATTCTTCAATTGCATGATCTTAGCTTGTCCTCATGCTTAACAATAAAGAGATAGTATTGTTTAGTGAATATGTAAATCTAAGTTTGTATAAGTTTTAGTATGATATGAATAAAATTCTTTTTACCAACTACGACGATGACCATCTGAACCCTTCAACAGTGTTGAGAGTCGTAAAACCATAGAGTTTAAATGATTAAGTTGTTCTTGTTGCGCCTCCCTTGTTTCTTTTTTTTCCCTTTATCTACTTCTTTCATCAACTTCTCTCTCTCTCTCTCTCTCTCTCTCTCTCTCTCTCTCTCATCATCTCTTCATGATCTCTTTGGCGCTTTTCTTTTTCCTTCATCAAATCTTCATGAAGAACCTCCATCTCATATCGCATCGCCTTCATTTTTTTGTTGCAAGATGGTGCTGCACTATTAGATGGCGAATAGGGTCATGGGCCAATCCCAAATCCACGCAAGTAATTCTTCCTCTATCTAAGCGCTTGCCATGAGAGTTGTGTCAATAGGATCCCCGGATCTGTGGCTGTCGCTTATAGATTCACCATCGCATCTTGCCATTACCAAAAAAAGTAGACTATTCAACAAAGGCATAAAGAATGACATGCAATTTTCTGCTAAGATAGGAATTAATATTAAATACAATTGGCAAAAAAGTTTACCCCTTACATGTAGCTGACCATATTTGGGATCAATCCATTCGTTTGTTTTCTTCGATTTGTGTGATTTGGAATAAAATTTCAGAAAATCCAACTCCCCATTTTCATTTACCTGTTACTTTCAAATAACAAAATTAATTCGTCACAATAGTAACCATGATTTTCATCTTACATATATAAGTGATGAGAAATATGTTCCAAATGCATCTAGCTCACCATGAGCGAAATTGCTATTGGAAAGGAACGAGATCCACTGGTGTGATTATATGGTAGCAAACTCCTGTTTGCTTTACCAGCTTTAGAGCATTTCTAAAAAAGGAATTATTCAAGAATTAGTACATATCAATACATAATACACAAATAAAGCAATATAGTCGTTTATATTTGTTTGTTACCAAATGAGATGCTTCATTCGAAGCCACATCAATCGTGTGTTTCTAATCATCCAAGCAAACTCTTGTAGGTGGATGACTATATGGGTCATCAACACCCTCTTCTACAAGTTTTTTGAAGTGTTGCTTCAGGGTGTACCTCCAATCCTTGTACAAGAGATATGCCTTTGTATCAACGATCTCTTGAGCTTGTTGATCAGTATGAAAATCCTCACCAATTTCAAACTTGTCCTGCAAGCATAAGTATGTGACGTATTACAGAAATTGAATGCAACAATTGCAACTTTACATAATAAAGACATTTAGTTTAAGGTCAGAAATTACTAGCATAGCTTGTACAACAACATCTGTGATACTCTGATCAATTTTCTTTCATGACTTCACTCCCTTGAGAGGGCACAACCGCCTTATCTACAATCCCTACTCATTTGTTGCAGGGGTGGCATTCCCTCCAGTGAGTGCATTCAGCATGCAATTGACATTAACATGTAGTTTCTCTCATTTTTTGCTCGCAATCCTTTTTTGCACTCATTTTTCGAGTGTAGGACCATGTACACGAGTTGACGTACTTTTCCCTAGTCAAGAAGGGGCAACAAGTATAAGGCCTTTAAATTGTAAATAGTGTCCTAAACATATAATCGACAATAATTAACATTAAATTTTAAATTTTATCAGCAAATTTTCTTGGGGATTATTTTTTTTATACATGCAAGAAATTTTCTTTCTAGGTGAAGAAAAATCATTTGCTTAAGTTCAATAAATTGATCTTTAGGGGCCAAAACACACCTACAAAACTACCAAGAAGAAGAATAAACATTGTAGTCCTCAGTCAGTTAACCCTGAAGATGCAACAAAAAAGTACAATGGTCTTACCTACGCCGTTCGCTTGTGTCTCTTCCACAAATGTTTGTGTGTCATCTGGTGGTTGTATCTCATCGGATAAAGTCTGTGGTGTGACAATGACATGTGCAGATGTTCCTAAGGGTGATGTTATGGGGTCAGTTGCTGTTTTCTTATGCCGCCCTGTCTTCGTCCTAGGAACCATGCTGGTAGCTGCAAAATAGTTGCAAACATGATATATTAAGTAAAACATCACATGCATCATCGATATTATGACCAATATGGATTGTTTACAGAAGCTAAAGTATTCACAAAATTACAAGAAGACAACAATAGGAAAATAATTGTTAATGATTGTCAAATAAAAGTGTTGTACATAAACCAATGTTAAGCATTAATGTCAAATGAGGAGGTTCATCAATTTAAGAGGTTCAACATTGCGAAAAAGTTTACAATATAGCTCAAAATGATGGCATGAAGAACAACAGAAACAAAAGGACTAAACTCATATCTAATTACATAACACATAAAGAACACCAATCTCCTTCATCCATTTCCCCATTACATCAACAAAAGGAAAAAAAGGCAAAACAACAATTACCAAGAACACACATCGAAATTTAGAACCCATACATCAACACTCTATGTCTATATCTGTATCAAATTCATTGTCAAGCTCATCTTCTTCTTCATTGTCACCCTCTATTGTCGGTTTATCTTCATCATCACATATGAAGTCATTATCCATACCAACCTTGGGTTGTACACGGTTATCAGACTGCAAAACTTCCATAGGAATGATTTCAGTGTCAATATCATCTTGACGCAAAACCACATCGTCATCCATTGGCTTAGTTGGTACAACATTAGTGCTTTTATCTTGTTGGAACACATCATCAGGTTGTGGCACATCCACCTCGGGCACATCTCAAATTCTTCGATGTTGAAACTTTTCCACTGCTCTCCAATTGGCACCTAACTTCATATCATGCACATAGAAAACTTGTTGCACTTGACTTGGTAACACAAACAGGTCATCTTTATACCATCGACTTCTTACATCAATAGTATTGTAATGTGGTTCGATATGCAAAGTTTTGTTACTACCGGTGTTATACTATTCACATTGGAATAAAACAACACGGTGCTTAAACAAATATGTCATTTTCCAAACTTTGCAAATATAGCCATAGAACTTTATGAATTGGCCTTCATGGGTCCCCTTCTACTACCAATCTACTATTTTGAGTTTTACGACGGTTGTCACGGTCGCGAGCATAGAATCGGACGCCACTACAAAGTCATCCCGAATATGTGTTCACTAAGCTGTTAGAACCATTTACCAGTGACCATATCTCATCAGTTGCTTCGGGTGAATTTTCGTGCTGCAATTGGTTCATCTACATAAAAAAAAAAAACTATCATGTTATTTTTGACATAACTTAACTTCATGTGTAAACTACATTATAAGGAATTTTAGCATACGCGATCTTTGAACCATTTAGGAAATTCTTTGCATTGTATCTTTGCAATGTTGCATGCACTTCCATGTTGTTGTTGCAACAACATCTTATGTTCCCTACGTAGGACAATGTAATTCATAAGTAACTTGAAGAATAATTACTAAAAAAGAGCATATAGGTTACATATAGTGCGTCACAGGTTCGACTCATACTCTAGATATTCTTCCACTTCTAAGTTGTTGTGTAGGACAAACCAATGAGCCCTTTCACGGTCGGCTACAGACACATTAGTTTCCCTTTTAGTAGACCAAACAGATGAACATTTTGAGTGAAAACCGCCCACCTCGGGCCATTGTCACCCCCGTCATAGTTCTTTTCTTCCTGATTAAACACCGTTTCAACGCTGTCTAAATATATTGAACAAAACGTCGTGCACTCTTTTGAAATATAAGCCTCCGCAATGGAACTTTCTAGCTGAGCTTTATTATGAACAAATCCTTTTAGAAGTCCGAGCATCCTACATGCCAATATGATTTGAATGTTAATATTTACATTATCTACTATATGTAAATAGGGATGTTTGGGAACTCATGGTATTACCTCTCAATGAGATACATCTATCGATATTGCATAGGCTGTCTAAGCATAGCCGCATGAGACAAATGAATTGCCAAGTGCACCATGACATCAAAAAACGTAGCTGGAAAAATCTTCTCAAGATTACAAAGTATAAGTATGATTTGTTCCTCCATTTTCTCCAAATTAGTCACCCTCAATGTCTTTGAGCACAATTGTTTGAAAAAATTTCCCAACTCAAAAAGTGTGGTCCCAATCTTCTTGGAAAGGTATCCACGCATCCCAATTGGAAGTAGTCGTTGTAGAAGGACATGACAGTCATGAGTTTTGAGGCTAGCTAATTCTCCACCATAAGTAGTGACATAGTTGGATATATTTGCTGCATAGCCATCAGGATACTTAATCAATTTCAAGAAATCACAAAAACCTTGTCGCTCTACCGGGGACAATGTGTACGATGCAGGAGGCTTCTCAAATGAGCCATTAGAACGCCTCTTCAAGTGTAACTCCTTTTGTATTTGCATGTCTTCTAGATCCAATCGAGGCTTTATTTGTGTCCTTGTTCTTGCCATCAATGCTCAGTAGTGTCCTAACTAGATTGTCACATATATTCTTCTCTATGTGCATGACATCAAGGTTGTGTCAAAGCTTCAGCGTTTTCCTTCAGCGTTTTCCAATAGGGTAGGTCGAACATAATGCTTCTTTTTGTTCAATTGGAAGGTGGATTTTCATTCTGTTGCCTTTTTCGGTTGTTTTGGGTGCTTACCATATGGCCTGTATGTCCCCAAATGTAAAAACCCCGGTCTGTAATTAGCTACTAATTCGTAATTAAGAATGCTAACTAAGTGTTTAGAATGGAATTATGTGTTATTATTGATTGTGATATGTGCTTTGTAGTAATTTGTGCATATCTACCTGATTTGAAAATTATTTGTCATGATTTCTACTTTGAATCTGAAATTGTTAGCCTAAATGCTTTCAGAAACCGAATTGAGTACATGGATTGACTAATTAGAATTTTTAGAACCATCTGAAAAGTTTTGTTAAAAATTGATTCGGTTTGATAAAAATCGCATGTGATTAAATTGAACCTTGATGGGAACTATTTTGGATTAATTGAATTTCGGTCTAACCTAAATAAATTAAGGTTACTTATGTGTGATTAAATAATGCAAGATTGGTGCCTAATCTAATCCTATTAGTGATCCAAGATGTGATTAAAGAGTAAGGTGTGCTAGGCCTTGGTGGTGTTGAGTGTAGAGGATAAATTCTTTTGTGTGTGTGTGTGCACGTGTATTGTGCTCAATGCGAGAGTGTGTGAGTGTTGTGTGTATCTATTGATGTAAGGGGATGTAGGCAACCTTCTTCTTGTTCTTCCTACCACTGTGAGCAGAGAGTTCACCTTAGAGAGAGAGAGAGAGAGAGAGAGAGAGATAGCTCACTCTAGAGAGTGAAAGCTCTACATTTGTATGGTTTGGAGGAGAAGAGGAGAGCTAAGGGGAGTCCATCTCTTGTGGTTCGAAATCAAGCTGTAGGTAAAAGTTTAAGCACATTTTCTGTAGCTATTCTTCCATGCATCATGATTTCAACTCACTTTTGAACCAATTTCATGAAATTAGCAAGATAAGTGGGTCTTTGGGCTTGTAGATGTCTTGCATGTGCATCCTTGGGGATTAACCTTTTGGTTCCATCAATTTTTTTTTGTTTGAGTTTTGAAGTCCTTGCATGCATGTGAGCTTTAATCATGTCCATAGTTTCAGAATTCATGAAGTTATTGATCACCATTTGCATGTTTTGAAAAACCATGGAAGAGTTGAAAAATATTGCATGAAAAAGTTTTAGTTCAAACCTTTCAAGAATTGATGAGTTTTTGAATAATAGATGTTTCAAGGGTCTTGTATTGAATTTTTCTAAAGCTATTTTTGTGTGTTTGATCAAATCGTGCAAGACCCCAAGGTTTGAAGGTGGTTTGGAAGCCATTTTTGTTAAGCTTACTGCCCAGAAATTTACAGTTGGCTCGAGCGAAGAAGTGGTGGCTCGAGTCAACATTTCGAGCTCTCAGAATTTTGAACTCTGCAAAAGCTGGCTCGAGCGAAGAATTACTGGCTCGAGCGAGCTCTATTTTTGCCTTCTACTGGCTCTAGCTAAGAAAAGCTAGCTCTAGCCACCAGCTTATTTTCAGCATGTTTTCAAAAGATATTTTAAGTGCATATCTTCACTCCCATATCTTTATGGGCATTCTTAGGCATGATTTATGAGCCGTTAAAGATTAATAAGCTAAGAAATAACATAAGTAAGTGAATTAGAAAATATGTGTTGAATCCGAGTATATGGGCAATAAGAACAAGTTATGTAGCATGGAATGAATGGGCAATTAAAGTGAGAAAGCTATTCGTGTTGGCCACTTGAATGTGTAATGATAAGATATGCTTGTGTTATGTATTTTGTGGTTGTAGGTCAAGACTCGAGGGTTGATTGACCATTGCAGGAAACCACTATGAGTAACGTTATTGTAAAGATACGTTCATATGAATTATGTTTCAAATGGATTATGATAAGTTACCATTTCTAAAATGATATATGTTTTCGTGAACGAATGATCCATGTTTGAAATCTATTATGGCATCCATAGATAGTCCCAAGTCATGGGGGATGGCATGAAAATGTGGGTCCATGACATACAAGTTTACGAGATCTCGTTAGCCACTTCATTGTGGTGATATGTGTTTAATTGGTATCCGGAACTGATTACTCTAGTCGGAAGACGTTCTGTGATGTTTTCTATGGTATGTATCATTATTATGTTCTGATATGAGGATGAATATGCTATGATCTATTTTCTGCTTATGATATGTTCGGATTTCGTTCACTAACCTCTTTACCTTAATATTATTCACTGGGTTTTAGCTCACTGTTTGTATATATATATAGGTGAGCATTTTGGAGCTCGAGTCTGAAGGCTTTTGTCTGGATCTGTGTTCCATTGTTAGCCAACCATTGTGCCTCACGTGGAGGTTCCCGAAGCATCCTGTGTTTAAGTTCTGTGGTTTCTATTTATATAAGACTTGATTTGATGTCGTTGGCTGTGCTTAAAATACTTTAATGTGTGTGGGTATAATGTATGGTTGACTACCGATTATGTATATAAAGTTTTAAATATTCTGTTTCATATAAGTCAGCACAGCTCATTGGACAACTATATTTATGTATTTGCTTCCGCTAGCCCCTTAATCTTGTTAATCTGTTTAGAGGCCTTCGGTAATCCTAGGATTACTGGCCAGTTACGATGCTAAACCTATAGGGGCAGGTTTGGGTCGTGACACCAAATCAATTTGCTATAGTATTTGTTCTCCCGATAACTTCACAGGTTTGGACCGATGCTCATTCTGACCATTGAAGAGCTTACTTCTTCGCCAAATATGGTTCTCGGGCAAGTGGCGGCGGGCACCCATATACCCGATCTTACTTCATAGACGCTGAGATGATGCATCCATGATACAATTAGGGCAAGCCAAGTAACCTTTTGTAGTCCAACCAGACATGATACCATATGTGGAGAAGTTATTGATGGTCCACATGACTGTTGCATGCATTTTAAATATTTGACCATTTGAGACATCATATATTTGCACACTATACTCCCACAAATTCATTAACTCCTCCACTAATGGTTGCAAGTAAACATCGATGTCTCTTCCAGGGGTGGATGGACAGGGAATAAGCATTGACATCATCAGAAATGGCTCTTTCATACACTTCCACGAGGGAAGATTGTAAGACATTAAGAGTACGGGCCACATTCTGTATGAAGTGCTCATATTTCCAAACGGATTGAAACCATATGTGGCAAGCCCTAACCTTACATGCCGGGGTTCCACAAAAAATGTAGGATGCTGCATATCAAAGTCCTTCCATGCCTGACCATTAGCTGGATGCTTTAACATTCCATCATACATACTTCTCTTTGTGCCATCTTATATCTACGATAGTTTTTTTCGACATGTACAATCTCTTCAACCTCGGTGTCAAAGGAAAGTACCTCAATATTTTGTGAGGAATCTTTTTACCACTCTAATTTTTGAACTTGTATATAGAATCCTTACATTTAGGGCAATTCTCCAGTTTTTCATTGTCCTTTCAAAACAAAATACAATCATTCTTGCATGTATGAATGGCCTTGTATCCCAAACCTAATTCATGTAATAAAGGGTCCATGGAACAGTTTCATCACACTTTGGGAGAATGTCTTTGAACACTTGCATAACCATATCGAAAGATTTGTTGCTCCATTTATTGTAAACCTTAATATGAAGCATCTTAATAACGAAGGACAACATGGAAAACTTTTCACACTCTAGGTACACTTTGCATCAAGCATCATCAAACAACCCAATGAACTTCACTAAATTTTCTCTCTCCGAGCTATTAGGTTCTTCGTCGATATGATCATCCATGAGGCCACTCATGTAAATCTTTTCCAACATAGTAGGCAACTTGCCCAAATTATCGTCAATGTCAAAAATTGCAGCTCCATATCTTTCACCATCATCGTTTGACACACCAGGCTGATCATGACACAATAGAACATGTTCCCCATGGTGCACCCAAGTTCTATAAGAACACGCGATTCCTCTTTGAATCAAGTGCAGCCACACTGCTTGTCGACTATGTTTTGTGCCATTCAAGCAATCGACACACGGACAACAAATGTCATCGTGTGGGCCTAAATCCTTTGTAGCAAAGTCAATAAATGACTTAACACCTTGTTGGTACTCTTTACTTTTTAACCTATCTTTTATCATCATCCAACTCTTGTCCATCTTTTGAACCCTACAAGTCAAGCAAACATTAACGTAGGAATGGACAACAAATAAACAAAAATACTCAACAACGGAATTGTGCATCTTTTATCATCATCCAACTCTTGTACATTTTTTCTGAAAAAAGTTTAAGTTTTCACTTATTTGCAATATAGATTAAAATTTGGAAACACATGGTTTAGGGATTGTATTCAAAAGTTAGGGTGAAACAACTAACTATTTGGACTATACAAGTACAACGAAAACAAGAAGAGGTAAAAAAGAATGAGAAAATTCACCAAACACAACCATCGTAAGTAGAAGAAACAACCAAGCTATCATAAAAGGTTACGAATTATAGTAAACAATCAAAGCTTAAATGCTTCTTCCACTGTGGGTGAAGTTGTACAATGTTCCTTAGGAGCAAATATGGTTTACTAGAAGCAAACTTACTTTGTTATAGAAGCAAACTTACAAAAGTGTGATGTTTGCAAGGGTTTGGTCTCATAAGCAAAAGACATTTCATCCTCTCTCTTACACATGCAATAGTGGAGAGTGAAGAAGACTCAAACACAAAAGCCAACAAGATAGAAAGTGGTGAAGAAGAAAAAGAGGAAAGCTGGTACGCACAAGGTCCTCTACCTCTTCTATATCTATTGTCTTTGAAATCCTCAAATCTTGTGAAATGGGAGTTTTAGGTAATAGCAAATTCACTTCTATGCAAGAGTTGCCATGCCAAAAGCATGTTATTCTCAAGGCACACCCAACAAGGATAAGAAAAAGGACCACCAAAGAATCCACATTGTGATAGACTAAAAATTTATGTCATAACTCAAGCTAATGAAAGGCCGAGTAGGACTTTTGAGGATGGCCATAAAATATGACAATTTGGGTGAAGTAGGAATATAAAGAAAATACAAACAAATTTTTTTTAAAAAAAAAAAAAAAAACACATAATGATGTATCTTATTTATATTATTTAATAAAAATTAAAATGTCTATCAATTTAGTTTATAATTATAAAAATAACATTATTTCATCAATTTTGCCTTTAATATCATTTTTGTTTTAATAATGGAGCATCAATCTCCTTGTATTTGCTTTCAAGTGTTAGATGAGACTTTTGTACTATGTTTGGCAAAATTTATGAAAAGGATCATACATGACATGAGCAATGTAGAGACCAAATATCTCTATTTATTTATGACGTCTTCAACATAAATAACCAAACATATACTCATTACTAAAAAGGTAATTGTTGACTTGGTTTATTACTTTTAAATCCTTGTAAATATAGAAGATTATTTTGAGATTCTAAGATTATTATAATATTGTAAGATTTAGTGAGATAGTTGTTGAGAGAAATAACCAACTCATTGTAATCCCTAATTCATAATGAAACTTGATAGACAGAGATTTATAACCAAACCACAAATAAGGGCAATAATTTCCCAAACTAGAAACCAGAAGAGGATAAAATATGTATATTTATACTTGGCCCAATACAAACAATGAAGAAAATGATAAGAGGGGTGGAAAATATTTTCGGAATACATTCCATGTTCGACTAGCACAATTTTTCTTTATGGCATAAATGTGAAAATTAGGTACACGAACTAATAAGAGACGAGCTACGGTAATCTAGTGAACACGGGAGCTCAAAATGGCACATAACTTGAGAAGTATATTTGGCGATTGCAATAATTGTCGGTTATTCTTTAGGAAGCTAAGCTTGTGGCCATTTGCTCACTTTACCTTTATGTGGTTTACATTGAATATTTTAGCTACTTTCCATATTATTTCATGCATCTTAGATTTGTTTTAAGACGGCATATCAATTTTATCATCTATCACCATGCAAACATCACAAGTATAGCATGGTAGGGGCCTTAAAACTCAAGACTAGCCAAAGCATTTGCACTATAGCTATACAAAACATGAGTGATATGACCATGGAAGCCCAAAACAGCCCAAAATATGAATAAAATCATGCTGGAGTATAGCCAAAATATGCTAGAATGATGAGCCAAAACATCATGCACACAAGGCTAGTAAGCAAGATTTGTTCTACAAGTACTTGAGCCACTCAAGAGACTACCAAACCAGCCCAACCCAAATTAGAGTTATGACATGTCAAATAATGATCAAAAACCTACTGAAATGGAGCCAATACATGCTAGCAAGACATGCTACTTTGATGAGCCACAAATGAGATTACACTACACATGTAAGAAGCATGCACAAGGTGACCAAACCAGCCATGGATAGACTTAAGGCAGGCCCTAAAAGTCACAAAAAAGTGTCTGAACTAAGCCTCACAAGTATAGGGATACATGCTCCTTTGATAGGCCAATAACTCAAGCAAATAAAACAAAAAGAGAGGGGGTCACCCCCCCTTTGATTTTAGGCCTCAAAACCACATGCTTACCATTAAAAATCTACTGAATTTCAGTGGCTAAAAGGCCAAACAAAGACCAATTCAAAGGCCTTAAGGCATGGCACAAAACAAGGCCAAACAAGGCAAACAAGAAGGTAGAACACCCTTAACACCAAAGAGACCTTAAACAATAATCAAAAGCACTCAAATACATAACTTTTTTCAGTTGAAAGCAAGGCCTAAAACAATATGCAAGGATGGCCAAAATGATATACAAAAAAAGGCTTAAATGGGGAATATACTCACCCTTGAAGATTAACTTCGAAACCAACAACCTCTGAGGCCAAAAACCAAGTTTCAGAGCTCAAGTAACACTTCCAAGAACCTCAGCTCAAAGATGGTGGTGTAACACTATGTGTTGTAGTGTAAAAGTGCAAGAAAAATGGACTTTAGAGCACAAACAAACACAATATAGAGAGAGAGAATGAGAAATATATATAGAGAGAGAAAGAGATACAACTTCTCCAAAATTTGTTGAACCTCTGATAGAGAGGAATGGCCTCTCCTTATATAGAAGAGGGTAATGCAAAGCTTGTTAAACAAGCTTGGCAAGAGCTTTATTCCTCTATACACGTGGAGGGGAGAAGAGTGAAAACTAGCTGGCTCAAAAGATCTGGAGTGAAACCTGCTGAGACAAGTGTTCTGCCGGCCATCAGTGGTGGTCGGCAGTGCCTTATTGATGGCTGGCAGGCTTCATCAATGGCAGGCAGGCACAAAAACAAGGCCGGCAGTAGCATAGGGTGGCCGGCATTGCACCAAGAGAAACATGCTGGAAAGACCAACACATGGGTCCAAAAATGGGGCAGAAAGGATACAGGGTTTGGAAAGCTCAAACCCGTGACGTTTCGCCGCAAAAGTCGGGCACTCGACGAGCAATCGAACTTATGGCTGGATGTACCTGCAAGCACAACCAAGTCTTGAGGACGGTAAAAAATGGGGAGTCTATTTCTGTTTATATGAGTAATGGATTCCAGAGAATGTGGAAGTAATAATTTGGTGTTTCGTTAATTTTTTGGGTTAGGACTTAGGTAGACAAAATGATTGGATCATTTCTTACTAAAGGACTTTTGTATGTTGCTTATTAATTTAGGGCCACATACATTATATATTAAACATCTACATATATCCACATAGCATTATATATACACACAAACATTCACTTGTATGTATTACACATCATGTTTCAAATTTATCATAAATTACTGCCCCAAACACTAAATTTTGAATAAACCCTAAAGCAACAATGTGAGAAAATGGGGAAACAGAGCAAGAGGGAGAGAGAGAGAGAGAGAGATGCTTGCAATACGTGTACAAAGCATTATACACACACACACATATATTAAACATCATCTTTCAAATTTGAATAAACCCTAAACTAACAATGTCAGAAGAGGGGGAAGTAGAGTAAGGAAGAGAGAGAGAGAGAGAGAGAGAGAGAGATAGAGAGAGACTGTGTGAGAGAGCTCAAGTGACAGGGAGAGAGACGTACGGACAAACTGTGAGCGAAAGTGAGAGTGAGAGAGAGAGAGAGAGAGAAAGAGAGAGAACCTGCGATTTGCGGCTATGACGGTGGTGATTTGTGTGGGGGGCAATGGCCGTCGTAATGTCAACTGTACGGTAGGCTACGGTGAGGGGGATGGTTTTTGTGAGGTTTGGTGAAGGACGGTATGTGTGTGTTACAAAGTGTGATATTATATAATAGAGAGAGGGGCATGCATGAAAATAAAGGAATTGGTAGGTTGAAAATTGAACCTTTAGCGACTAATTTTTGTATTTGTCAGCAAAGGAATAGATCTGCCGACTAAATTTTTTTGTAGCCAAAAGGTTACTGAATAGGGACGAAAATATTAGACGCCAAAAGTACTATTTGGCGACTAATTTTAATTTTAGTCGGGGAAAACCAATATTGCTAATTAATTAATTTTTTTGGGCCTAAAATTTGGACTAATAGCGACCAATCAAATTTTTAGTCGCTGAAAGTGGAGTTTTTACCGACTAAATTTAAATTTAGTCGCCAATAAGTAATATTTACTGACTAAAATATTTTAGTAGTGATATCTAGAACCAACGCCGACAAATTTAAATTTTAGTTGCCAAAAAATGTACTTTCGGTGACTAAAATTTTTTAGTCGCCAAAAATGGTCACCAAATGTGCTTTTTCTTGTAGTGTATCCACCATACTTTCATAACTGACCAATACCTCTAACATTAAAGTAACAATGAATAGTCAAAATAACTTAAATTATGTAAGGTTATAAATCATGCCAAATTATCCAAATACTAAAGTCATAAAAAAATAATAAGTACATAAACTAATATCAACCCTAAGCTCAAGAAAATAAAAGAAATCCAAGAGACATGTCCAACAACTATAGTTATTCCATGTCACCACCGTAGCCCTAACTAATCCTGCAAAGGAAGCTCGGTTGCGCTCAAATAGAATGCACCCGAGTTGCCAAGAGACAAAACGGGTCAGTATACCGGTACACTGGTATGAGTACAAGATTTAACACCCACGTGTCCACTAGACACAAATAAAAATACATTTAATTCTTGTTATGGGACAAGACAAGTAGTTCCATCCGCACCGAGGCAAATGGATAGTTTCCCGAGATACAATGGCATTTAGTTTCTTGCCCGGTCACAACGAAATATAAATTGAGTATAAAATAAATAAAATTATGGTGGGTCAACCCTGCATAAAAAGTTAGTAAGAGTCATGATTCTGCAAAAAATAAAGTTAGTATAATTTAATCATAAGTAACTTGCTGAAGAAGTATAAAAATGCATCGTTTCATGCTTGAATAATTCGAATTGACCAAAACTTAAAAAACAAAAGTTGTATAGAATCAAATTTTCTAAAAGGTAGCTTGAATGAATTTAGTAGAAACTGAACAGGTTGAGAGAAAAACTTGATAGAAGAACCTAGACGAAATTCAACTGAAAAATTTGAAGCTGAAAACAAATAGAAACTGCTTTAAGACGATTTTTTTTGAAAAAGTTTAAAACACGAAAAGTGTACAGAATAATATTTTTTACTTCAGTTTGCGTGAAACCAATAAAAATGAACTCGTTTCGTGGGTTACAACAACATCTAAAGTCTGTCATGCTAAAATGAATAAAAACTATTGTAACCAAGATCATCTGATTAGATTGACCTTTAGTACTACGTATCATCCTCAAACTGACGGATAGTCTAAGCGTACTATTCAGATCCTTGAGGATATGCTTCGAGGCTGTGTCCTTGACTTTAAGGGGTCATGGGAGAGGCACTTACCCTTAGTGGAGTTTATCTACAATAACAGTTTTCAATCGAGTATTGGCATGGCGCCATTTGAGGCCTTGTATGGCCGACCGTGTAGATCTCAGGTGTGTTGGGCTGAGGTGGGAGATGCATCTTTGTTGGGCCCAGACTTGGTTCGGGAAACGATGGAGAAAGTGGCACTTATTCGTAAGATGTTAGCTACAGCTCAGAGTCGCCAGAAAAGCTATGCCAACCATAGGAGAAGACCCTTGTCCTTTGAGGTGGGAGTTCATGTGTTTTTTAAAATATCACCTAGCTAGGGTTTGATGAGATTTGGGAAGGGTGGGAAGTCGTCCCCTCGATTTATTGGCCCTTTTGAGATCCTTGAGTGAATAGGAGAGGTTGCTTATCGGTTGGCGTTATCGCTACAACTTTTCGGAGTTCATGACGTGTTTCACATTAGTATGCTTCGAAAGTATGAGTCGGATCTATCGCACGTGTTGGATTGGACCGACCTAGAGGAAGAAGAGGATGCTTCGTATGAAGAAAGACTGGTGAGGGTCTTGGATAGACGGGACCAAGTCTTGTGAGGCAAGACAATTTCCTTGGTAAAATTATTGTGGAAACATCACGGGATCGAGGAAGCAACTTGGGAACGTGAATTAGAAGTCTGAGGGAAATATCCGGACTTATTTTTTAATGTTTAGTTTTATATTGAGGCTTTCAATATGTAAATGAAATGTAAAGACATTGTATATGTTATGAGCATTTTAAAAACATGAATTTTTTTTTTTTTATAAACATTGCACATGTTTGGAGCATATGGAATATGGATGATGTTGTATTATTTTGGAAGCATTGTATATTCTATGTAAACATTTGGAAACTTGAATCTTGATTTAAACATTGCGAATGTTTGGAAAAAAAATTGTAAAATGTACTTTCAATGTAGCACTCATGTATCGGGTCAATGAAAATAGATGACCGGAGGATGGGTCATGGTATTGAATTTATGAGAATAATATTGTTGGGGATGGTTTAACTATATTTGTGAACTTGGTTTGTAATTTCGGGGACAAAATTCTTTAAGGGGAGAAGGTTATAGCGATTCCGGTTTTGACCCATTACTTATTGTATTCCAGACTCAGGTTGATATGGTTTTGAATAGTTGTTCATATCTTTTTCCCTTGTCTCCCCTCATTTTTTTTTTCTTTTTTTGTTATTGAGTTGTAATTGTGCGTTTGGGATAGGTTGGTTGCTTATTTTTCAAAACCCGTGTTGCCTAGATTTTGGCGTCTTTGCTCAAGCGGACATTCCTGCGCTCGAGCGGGCATGACAATTTTGCTCCTCCGCTCGAGCGGCCATTCTTCCCCTCGAGCGGGAATCGTCAACTTTCAGTATTTCTTTTTGCAAGTCTAAAATACTGGAAATGTGCATCGGATGCTCGAGCGTCCACTTCTACGCTCAAGCGGGGACCTTTGTCTGCAGAACTTCTGGAAGTGTGCATTCCATGCTCGAGTAGGGCTTTCCATGCTTGAGCAAACTATGTATATTTTAGTCCGAGAAGATGACATTTTGAATCACTTTTTCTTTTCTCTCTCTCTCTCTCTCTCTAAAACTTTCGAAAAAGCTTGTTCTTGAGCTTCTCTCTCTAGAATTCATCTTCTCTCCTAGATTTCATCTAGATCCATTGGGATTTCCACCCTAGTGCCTTTGAGAAAAAGGTAGAGCTCGTCAAGATCTTCATTTTGAATCGAATAGAAGTGGGTTTCGCCATTCTTGGGGTTTCACTCTTGTTTTGGCTCATCTTCTTCCTTTGAGGTAGGGATCTTTTCTATACCTTCATATGTTGTTTAGATTAGTTATGTGTATCTTGTGTAACAATGATGTGACATGAGGGTGTTGTAAGCAAACCTAGGCTTTGGGTATAATATGGAAAGAGGGATTGTTGATGAACATGAATACATGAATGTGGGTTGTGAAAATAAAATGATGTTGGGTCAAAATGGTTGGAAATGATATTTGGATTGATAATTAGAAAAGGGGAAGTTTTGCCCTAAAATGACTATCATGATTATGTTATAAAGATAATTGAAATTGTTATTGAAAATGTGAAATTGAGAGGGTATTGATATGAATGGTGGGATAAGTTATGTATTAACTCATCCTTTGGAAATTTGAATAAATTATCTGTCATGAGGTTGAATACGTGTTTAGAAATAAATGTATTGGGCTATCGGTGGAGGATCACTATGAGTGTTATAGAAATTGCATAAGGATTAGGTGAATTGAAACTAATCTCTTGTTGTTTGTCATTGAATATGACTATGTTTATATACATTGTACATGTATGATTACATGGGAGTGGAAAGGGGATGTGCTCTATTGTTTGATGTTGTGTTTAAATACATTGTATATGTATAAATGGTTGTTTGGGAGGAGAAAGGGGTTGGACTCCATTATAATTAAGTTGGTCGGAGTGTCTTGGGTGAAAATCTCGAAATTATACATGGGTGCCTAGCTTGCGGACGAAATATTTGTAAAATGGCAATTATAGTGCTTGTATAGCCTATGTTTACATGAGTCCCGTATGACGGCTCCCCGCGAACGAAATTTCTGTGAAAGAAGAGTTTGAAGTGTTCATGCATTGTTGATGTGATTGTAGAACTAATGAGTTGAAGTCTCATTTAGATTGTTAAAGAGATAATGAAATTGGTCCTAGTAATAAATGAATGGAAATTGGTACCATATGATTATATAAACTGTGGATATCTCTATCACTGACGTTGTGTATGCATAGTGTACTTATACCTTTGTTAAGTTTCATATATTGTGCTAGATGATTTCTACTGGGCTATGGCTCACCCTATTTGGGAATAACATTTTCAGGTGTTGGTGACTTACCTCCACCAAGGTAATAGCTTGGAGAGACATTTTAGGAGCAAGAGCTTCTTTATTTGAATTGTATATTTTTGTAAAGCCTTAGGCTAAATGTGTATGAGCTAATCTCCTTTTTGTGTAACCAAGTTCAGGCTTAGAAAGATGTAAGCCAATAAGGCATTCAATTAGGTTAAACTCTTTTGTATTATTAACTTCATGTAATGAAAGAACTATTTACTCTGATTCATGCTGTTATTAAGATATGTTGGGTTGTATTTATTGTAGCATTATGGGGGCGTTACAAATAAATTAAGAATATTCAATTAAAATTTCCAAATGTTTTTCTTTGATTAATTTTTGTACAAATTTTCTGGACGAATAGCATGTAAAATAGTGACATATCAAATGCTGCCAAAAAGTTTTGTATATGACGATAACACGTGACTAACGTGGATTTTACTAATGTAGTTTTTTTTTTGGTTATTGTTGTGTGTGTGTGTGTAAACATTGTCCACCAAATTGTTTCAAGTTTATTTGTATATATCATCAATTATTCTATTTTTACTACCAGAAAAAGGGCTTTAGATACGGAACTTTTTGTGGCGGTTTAAAAATCGTCACAAAAAATAAGTTTTTGTGACGGTAAAAATACCCAGCGCGTGGTAACAAATTCTCTCTTGTCAGAATTGTTTATTTAGCAAAATTAGCTAACAAATTAGAAAATCGTAATTGGTCTCATACACAATGATAAAATTACTTGGACCACTTGGTGATTGTAAAAAAATTATGATATTATGACAAAGTAAATGAGACAAATCGTATTTCAAACAAACTTTAATGGATTCATTGGTAAATGATCCAAATCATATTTGAGATGTTGAACGAGTTGATTCTGTTAAGAAAATACGACTATAGCAACAACACAGGCTATCTGGCCCATACAAGTGTTATAGATATCACCAAAATGCCCATCCGAATCGAACATCACAGAAAGATTTCGAACGGTTTAACGAGGTACATTCGTCATTGCATAGCTGTATCGAACGAACATTCGGTGTCTAGAAGTCGAGGTGGAGGGCTTTGTGGAATATGTCGAAGTTGCATTTTTCTGATCAGGTGCCCTTTGTATGTGCGTCAATGGCGTTACATAACTTCATACGCAAGAACAGTTAAACTGATGAGGTCACGTTGAATATTCTAGACGACGACGATTACGTGGCGCTGCAAATGCCTGACTACCATGAATACATACGGGTTTCTGATATGATGGAGCTAGGGGACTCTGATCCGGAAATGGCCGCTGTAAATGTGAATATTACATACGCTTTGGGACAGCAAGCATATGTGTAGGGGCGAAGCATTTATTGGTGTGGCGGGTGTTATCTTCGATGTATGTTGTATAATATTTTGAATTCTACATAATGAAGTATTGTTCATAATTTCTTATTTTAACTATCTTGTTATTTTTTATAATTTTCATTCGAATATGTTTAGTTGAGAATTTAGATTATAACCAATTAAAAAATGAACATAAATACGAACAAGTGAAGATAAAGTATTTTAATAGAAAAAAATATATGTTTAATTGTATTTATATTTGTAAGAAGTGATTGTGTGAAAATTATTCGTCTTACCTATGTAATGTAAAATCCGGGTTTATTAATTTGTTTATAGAATCCACTATTCCACATGTGCTAAAAAAAGTATTCATTTTCAACATATTTCTGTATGTTGTTGAAAAAAATTATATTACATTGTCATAGTTTAGAAGGATATAATCTGTTTTAGAAAATTATAAACAACCAAAAATAATAAAAAGTATAAATAATTTGCCTAACATAGAGAGTATAATAATCTTCACATGTGTATTTCAAATAAATTAAACCAATAAAATTATGATACATTGGTAAACATGTGAGTTTTTTAACATTGTAATTGTATTTTATAAAAATTAAGATTTATTAAAAAGAATTAAAAAAATACTTTTGAAATTAAAATTTTAATTTTTACGTTGTAATTTTGGGAAATTTGTTTCACTGTCATTAGTAACATTATTGAAATAATTTATAAACTTATCATATTATTGTGGCACGTATTACCAAAAAATAACATAAAAAATATGAAGTACGAGTATATTTCACGCGACAGCTACGCTAATGCCTTTGTGGCATAAAGTGTCATCTTCTGCAAATATGAAAAATAGAAGGACAAAAAAAAAAATATGTTGACCAAAAAATTATGAGTTGTTGAAAACATTGATGAAATTGCAAGGGATATATGCAAGGGTTAAATTACCATTTTTTTTTATCAAAAAATAATTAGCCACAATGGAATCCAAAAAAATGCACATTTATTGACCAACAATAGCACATCACTGTTTTTTTTTTATATTTTAAATTACAACTTTTTTTTTTAATAATTTTTTTAATTTTAATATTGCAGTCTAATAATCATACGATTGTGTTGCCACAATTATGCTTTTGTTGAATTCAATAACAAAAGCCAAAACTATCTATACAGATGTGGCACTCCCTCACCCACGCAGAAATTTGTAGTTTCAAATGTCTAAAAAACAAAAAAATTATATTTCAAACGCAAAAGTTGACAGCTGATGCCGTCGGACATCTTATAAGGGTAAAATGTAATTTTGCTATTTATTACAATATTTTATAACATATTTTTGGGTAAAAAGTAATTCCAAACATTTTTTTTAAAAAATATTTTTTTAGCAAAAAAAAATCAAAAAGTACAGTTATTTAGATTATTCTAAACAACTCCTAAATTCAACTCAAGTTAAAAAGAAGTCAAAAAGCACTTATGTCAGGACCCAAACCCACCCCTATAGATTTAGTGTCATGACCGGCCAGTAATCATAGATTACCTATGGCCTTCATACAAATAGACTTTTTTAAATATAAGGTACGGGGCTTAGGGAAAGTCTAAAATAACATAGATATTGTCCATTGAGCCATGCATATATGAAAAGGACTTCATATCATAAGTAAAGATTCACTCTCTATATACATACACCACATTAATTCCCATCATCCACATCTTATAGTTATACAAAACTCCAAAATGTACACACATACAAAAGCATTTATCAAGCAAAAAGGGTTCAACTAGCATGGCTCCAACTGAGCCTAGTTACTTCACTTGGAAGCTCCTTAAAAGGCTGACCCAAGTAGACTCGAGGCTTTCTTAATTTTGATGTTCAGCTTGCCCACCTACATACATATAAATAAATAGTGAGTTAGAGCCTAGTGAGTAATAACAGAATAAAGAGGTTATATGAATGAAGCTCAATAATATTGCCAAACCAAATTTCATTTATGTTCTCAAAATTCATTAGCTTCATCATCAAGATCTTTCAATATCATTTTATGTGGTACATTTATGAAGTAACAACATTCCAATGATAACAGACCATAATAGTTTAACACTAGAGATCTCTGTGTGTCAATCAATCCAAAATCCATGGTATTGTTTCCCCTAGGCAAAGGCCTAGCCACGGTATTGTCTCCTTCAGGCAAGGGCCTACAATCAGTGGATGCCACAAAACCATTTCAAAACAGAACTTCATTCATTATAAGAAAATAACGTTTCAATAGGCTATATTATCAATTATCATAATGTTTCAATAATTCATTCAATCAATCACATATCCATTTCGATAGCAATAACATTTTCGAAAGTAAACATAACTCGAACATATCTTTATAAAGTTAACACTCACAATGGTTTGTGTTGTCACTAAGCCTCGGACGTCCACCTAAACAAAACATATAACAAAATCACAATTTCAGCACCATTTCATTTTAATTCAATTCTCTTTACGTGTTTTTAGCTTATTTCATGACTATGTGAGTCCAAATGGTGCCTAAGAACACTTGGTGTGGCATGAGGATGCAAATATGCATTTATAAGAGTTAGTCAAAATTTTCTAAAAACAGAGTCTCCGCTCAAGCACAACTTCCTCCGCTCGAATAGCGGTTCAAAAATAATGATGGTCTCTCGAGCGTAACTTTCGTTGCTCGAGCGGTTTGTAAACTTAACAAAAGTACTGGTTGCATGAAATTCCAGCTCAATGGTCACTTGAGCGAAAGACTGAGTAAAAAGGGTCCTCGCTCGAACGCCACTTTGGTCGCTCGAGCGATCTGTAAAATTTTGTAAAACTTTTGGGAGCTCGATTTTCGCACTTGAGCAACACTTTCCTCGCTCAAGCGGACAGTGTGAACTTTGGAATTTCCAGAACTATGTTTGGACTTCAAAGTTGATATTCAAAGGTTCCAAACTCGTGTTTTAGGCACAAAAACATGGGAATCTTTATAAAACATAGTTAATTTGGAACCAATTGCTCAAAATCATGAACCAAATTCCTAAAATCTAGCTTAAACCATAAAGTTGAAACCATACAAGAAGGGAACTCTTTAATCTCTTTGTAAAACTTGACCAAATGGCATGAAAGGTGTAGGAACATGAAAAAGTCTTCAAATAAATGTGCGAGGGTTCCATACATGTAGAGAATTTCATGGAATTCAAACTTAAATTGGTGATTCATGCATGCATGTATGCCATCATGTTCAATTCTTCCATAACCAAGATGATCCTAGCATATACCTTCTAAATTCATGCAAGTAGCCTCATAGCTTGGTGAATTCACTTCTTACATGGATTATCTACAAGAATTGAGTGTGGTTTCCATACCTAGAGTTAAATTCAAGTGCAATCTTAGCTCAAATCTTCAAGTTTTCCACAAATTCTCTACAAATTCTCCTCTCTTTCTCTCTCTAAGGTGTTGAGTTCTTCCTCTCCCTTCCTCAAAATCTTAGCCAAATCATGTATAAGTGAGGTCATAAGCTAATGGACCTATTTATATGGTATGATTAGCTTAGCCTAATCAAAGTTGATTAAGGTTAATTAATTAGGCTTACTTTTAACCAAGTTCAATCAATTTATTCTAATTATTTTGATCCAAATCAATTTTTAATTGAAGTTGCCATAAAATTCTAAATATTCTAATTAGTCTATTACGCTAATCAATTTCAATTTCAATTTCTGAAGCTGTCTAGGCTCCCAATTTCTGTCTTTAAGTTGTCAATTTGAACAGATATTCCATGTAACAACAGATAGCTACAAAATTAAGCATGTAATCATGCAATTAAACACACAATCATACAATTAAACTTATTAGAATAATATAATATAATATAATATAATATAATAGTTTGGAGGTCGGGGTCGTCACAATTTATATATGGAATAGTAGTAGTGTTCTTCTTTGTACAACAGATCACACAGCCACTTTAATTATGGAGTCTGTTGTTATGCCTCCCTCACCAATAGTCGGTCGCGACCGAAAGTTATTATGCCTAGGAGGTAGAAAACAATCACCTACAAGCAAGAACACACAAAGATTTACGTGGTTCGGCAAATCGCCTACATTTACGGACAGCAGATTTCACTATATGGAGAGAAATGCACATATTACAACAATAGAGAAGGAGGAGACAATACTCTCACTCTACTCACACTCACACTCACTCAGTTGCTTACACTTTGTAACTTTCACACTCTCTAATTTCACCACACCAAACTCCTCCCATTGACTATCCATTTATAGATGCAATGGGAGAACCAAGCTGCCAACAACATTAAAGGCAACCACAACAAGATTAGCCACCCTATCATGAATAGCTCGGCTGAATGTCTAGCTTTTTCATTTTTTCTTCAATCAGCAGCCATCATTGACAAGGAAAATCTGAGCCTATCTTCAACAAATCTCCACCTTGGTGAGGATTCTCTATCCAACATAGTGATCGATTAACACTGCTATGCACCCGAAGGTGCTTAGTTCCAAGAGATGTTGACCAAGTCCAAACAGTGTTGGAACTTGAACCCATAAACCACTTTTGTGATCATATCGGCCGAATTATCTGTAGTGCTAATCTTTTAAGCAGAATATTCCCTTCATTCATAATTTCTCAGATGAAATGGAAATGGACATCAATGTGCTTGGTGTAGGAATGATGATCCTGGTTCTTTGCCAAATAAATGGCACTCTAACCATCGCAGTACACCTCAATAAGCTTCTGAACAATACCCAAGTCCTCAATCAACCCATGTAGCCAAATAGCTTCCTTAAAGGCTTCTATCACTACCATGTACTCTGATTTTGTAGTAAACAAAGCCACCGTTGACTAAAGCGTTGACATCCAACATATCAACCTTTTAGCAAGCGTAAATAAATACCCTGTTGTTGACTAGTGTAACAACCCTAACCTCTGATTTACATTAATTCATGGTTAAATAAGCCTAATCAAAAATTAAGAGAAATTTTGAATCAAATTGCATATGTGTGTACTGCATTATTGTGCTTATATCTGTTTATCGTAGAAATATCTGTTTCCGTTTCTGCTTCGTTCTATGAATTGAAGGCCTTGGCATCTAATCACGAAATTGACTTGAATTACGTGTTAGTTGGAATTTTTAGAACATTATGATAAGTTCAATTGAAATTTGATTCGGAACGAATTAAATTAGAATAAGGTAATGTCCAATTAATTAGTTGAGCAACAAATCAAATAAGCCATTAGCCAAGCCTATATAAGGCATTAGTGGACTCTCATTCACACTTTACACTCACATATCTACATCATTGGTAGCAAAAACGTGAGGGAGAGTGAGAGGCCAAGAACTTGAGATCAACTTGAGGTAGAGAAGGACATAGCTTGGAGACTTGAAGGATTGCTCAAGATTAACTCTAAATCTTAAGGAATTGAGAAGCTAAGGTGAGAACTCAAGCCTTTAGTCTTGCTCTTGAGCTGGTAAATTCATGAATTCAAGAGAATTGAGTGGGTTAACATGAGTTTTGAGCTAGAATTAAAGAAAGTTAAGTCATTTCATACATGCATGCATATTACATAGCAATTTAAAGTTGCTTTCAAAGTTTTCCTCACATGCATGTTGTAATTCTAACATGGTTTGAAGAATTCATAATATTTTTCACCATTGGATCTCATTTAATCATGTTTTGGAAGCTATGAACTCAAATGAATACATGCATGTCATGTTCATATCAAATTCTTATATTTCAAGTAGAAATTTTGGACAATTGACATGTTTTTGGGCGTTGATTTCATGAAATGATCTTTAACTCTTAATGTTTTCAAGTTTAAAACTGATTTTCTCAAGTTTTGGGGCCCAAAGGTTGAGTTAAATGGCTTTGAATTCGAGTTTGGTGTTTGGAAGTGCAATATGGAAATCCCAGATTCTACACTTCCGCTCGAGTGGCAAAATTTGCGCTCGAGCAGCCACTCTATTATTTTACACTTCTACTCGAGCAACCTAAGGTCCACTCGAGCGTGAAATGCATGCTCTCAGAAGTTTTCATGTTTTGCAGACTGCTTGAGTGACAAAAGTTGCGCTCGAGTGAGGGCATGAGTCTCACGCTTGAGTGAGAGTCGAGCGGCCATTGAGAGGAGATTTCACTTAACTAGTACTTTTGCAAGGTTTATAGAGCACTCGAGCAAGGGAAGTTGCGCTCAAGCATCTCCTCACATGTTTGCATGTTCATTCGAGCGAGAGAAGTTGTGCTCGAATGGGACCCCTGTTTCCAGCATTTTTGACCAAGTGTTTTCAAATGCAATTTTGCATCCTCATTACATCCTAGACATTCTTAGGCCAAGATTAAGACTCTATAATAAGGATAAAGAAGTAGAAACACACCAAGATAAGAGAGGATTAAGTTAATATTTCTGGATGTGTAATTCAGTATGTGTTCATTCTGTAACTGTGTAGGTCACACACCATAAGACGTCTGATTTTCCTATTCTGTTTGTTTGCCTTGGAGCCATCTGTTAATCGTGAGTAATAACTCTATAAAGTTATGTTTAACTTTAATTATTTTATGATAATATGAAATGATCAGTTTTCTAAAATGCTATGCTTTGTATAAATGAATGATTGTCCTTATTTTGAAAAGTATTCGTGGCAACAATTCCATGGCTCAAGGATGTTATCCGTTCCCGGTCCGGAGATTCCTTTGTGGAACTGACAAGTTATCTGTACCCAGCCGGAGGTTCCTTTGTGGAACTGACAAGTTATCTGTACCCGACTAAAGGTTCCTATATGGAACTGACAAGTATGATCCTTGATGCTTTGTATGTGATCCGTTAGCGCTACCGGATGTAAGATTAAGTATGTATTCTGATTTCTGTTATTGACTTGTAAAAGAATGTGAATGTATATCTATTTCTGAAATGAATTCTAATTTTTGACTCTGTGATGGACTTCATTTATTAAAACTCTTTACTTTGTTATTATTCATTGGGCTCCCGCTCACTATTTATTTTTATGTATGTAGGTGAGCAGGCGCGTGACCAGGCCTAAGTTGCTACCTGGCAAGTTTTGGAGTTAGCTAGCTGTCGTGCCTCCCGTGGAGGTTCCCTTTTGAGATCCGACCAAGTTTTGAGTATTTGGGATCTTTGTACTTTCTGATGTGTAGGTTTGATCTGAACATGTTTGGAAATTCTGTGTATGTGGCTCTAGTGACGTATGACTAATGCATTTTGATGTCACATCTATATATAAATATAAGTTTGTTTAAAAAATTTATGTCCCATATATGTCTGCACAGTTATATGGACTATGTATATTTTGTATATTTGCTTCTGCAGCCCCTAATTATATGTTATTCAGTTAAGAGGCCTTTGATAATCCAAGGATTATTGGCCGGTTATGACGCTAAACCTATAGGGGCGGGTTTGGGTTGTGACAGATTTGGTAATCCGAGGATTACTGGCCGGTTACAACGCTAAACCTATTGGGATGGGTTTAGGTCATGATAGAGTGGTATTAGAGCACGTGTTCTACCACACACACGAGTCCAATGAGCTTAAGATGTCCTAGTAAGAAGTGGGGGCATTCCATCTGCATGTGTAGGTGTGTGTGATCTTTAAATGTGAAGACTGAATTGGACCATGACCCCATGAAATTGAAATGAATGACCTGAATATTGAAAACAAGAACGATTTGCATATGTTTATGGTGCTCTCTTTATCTATAACAAATGAAAAATACAAGAAGTGATGGAACAGTTAAGTCATCTGAGGCTTGAATGAGCCGAATGGAACAAATGCTTGCAGCTCTGACAGAGGCACTAATACAGCAACAAAGGCAATAACCTATACCTCCTCCGCCTCCATCAACATAAAATGAGCCGGATAACAATGATGTAATCAACTTGACTTAGAAATTTATGAAGATGAAGCCGGCAACTTTCTTGGGTGGCATTGAACCCTTAAAAGCAGAAACCTGGTTGCTTGAAATGGTATGTGAGGTATTTTCTTGCTCCGAAACACAAAAAGTTCTTTTAGCCACCTACATGCTAAAAGATAAAGCCCGGAGATAGTGGTTAATGATCCAAACCAATAATGGGAACATGACATGGGCCCAGTTTAATGAGATTTTCTATAACAAGTATTTTTCCTAATGTTTTAAAGATCGGAAAGTGTTAGAATTCCAAGAACTCAAGCAAGACAGGATGGCAGTGGTTGAATATGAGGCCAAGTTTATTGAGTTAGCCCGTTTTTCCCCACACATGGTGGATACCGATTACAATAAGGCAGAAAAATTTGAAGGCAGTTTGGACTTGGAAGTGTTTGATTGCGTTGGCGTCTTGAAATTGCCAACATATGTGGAAGTTTTTGATAGAGCATTGATAGCAGAAGCCATTTTGGTAGCTAAGAGACAAGCTCTAACTCCAACAACTGAGTGGAAGGGTAAACGGTCCAGCTTTAACTTCAAGAAGGGCCGATCATTTTCAAAAAGACAGAATGCGGGATCCTCTAGTAGCTCTAGTTAGAGTAGTGGCTCTATTCCCAATTGTCCCGATTGTGGAAGGAAGCATAAAGGCCCGTGTCACCGTGCCTCCGGTGCGTGTTTTCGGTGTGGCAAGACTGGCCATATGATTCGGGATTGTCCACATAGGTTTGAGAATGCTAACCGCCCTACCGCAAGTTCAGCCAGATCTACTCCTACAATGAGGACCGATGCAAGAACTAATGTCAGAGGTAATACTGAGACTGAAACGCTAAGACAAGGGAGAGTGTTTGCATTGGTGCTTGGAGATGTGCAAAACACCGAATCTGTGGTGTTAGGTATAATCACTATCTGTGCTCAGAATGCCTATGTGCTGATTGATTCTAGTTCCACGTATTCATTTGTGTCGCATGCTTTTTCTCGAAAATTAACTAGACCACTAGAACCTATGAACTATTTATTATCTATATCTACACCGTCTGGGGGTTCTATGATATGTACTTACGTTTATCCAGTATGTGATATTATGATTGGTGAAATGACATTGTATGTTGATTTGTTACCCTTGAGCTTTGATCATTTTGACTGTATTCTGGGTATGGACTGGTTGACTAAATACTGTGCCACCATTGACTGTGCAAGTAAAACTGTTATGTTTAGACCACTTGGTATGCTTGAATTTATTTTTACTGGAAATGGGTTAGTTCCTCCACCGTACTTGATTTCATTTATGAATGCTAGGAAATTGTTTAGGAAAGGTTGTTGGGGCTACTTGTGCTGTGTATTGACTGTGTCTTCGGATAGTACCAGTGTGGAAACTATTCCTGTGGTTTGTGACTTTCCTGATGTGTTTCCTAATGACCTACCCAGGGACTTAATTGATAGAGAAATTGAGTTTACGATTGATATAGTACCTAGAACACAACCTATTTCCAAGGCCCCCTATAGAATGTCAACCTCTGAACTCAAAGAGTTAAAAGTTCAACTCCAAGAACTCCTAGACAAGAAATTTATCCGCCCAAGCACATCACCTTGGGGTGCTCTAGTCTTATTCATAAAGAAGAATGATGGGTCTTTGAGGTTATGTATAGACTATCGTGAATTGAATAAAGTAACCGTGAAGAACAAATATTTGCTACCCTAAATAGATGACTTATTTGACCAACTTCAGGGAGTGCAAGTGTTCTCCAAGATAGACCTTAGATCTGGATATCACCAGTTAAAGGTCAAAGCAGAAGATGTTGAGAAAATGGCATTCAGAACTAGATATGGGCATTATGAATTTTTAGTTATGCCATTTGGAGTAACAAATGCACCAGCAGCTTTTATGGACCTAATGAATAGGGTGTTTAAATCATATCTAGATGAGTTTGTTGATGTGTTTATTGATGATATTTTGATTTACTCCAAAAATAGGGAAGAACATGAGAATCATTTGTGGACTGTTTTATAGATTTTGAGAGAAAAGAAGTTGTATGCAAAATTTTCCAAATGTGAATTCTGGCTTGACAATGTAGCATTTTTGGGCCGTGTAATTAACAAGGACGATATCTCTGTTGACCCTCAGAAAATTGAAGCAACTGTGGTTTGGCCAAGACCAACTAATGTGTCAGAAGTTAGAAGTTTTCTAGGACTTGCAGGTTACTACAGAAGATTTGTGAAAGATTTCTCAAAACTTGTTGTGCCATTGACACAGTCGACGCAGAAAAATATATCGTTTGATTGGAACGATCAACGGGAGTTAGCCTTCCAAGAATTGAAAGCTAGACTGGTAACTGCACCAATCCTAACTTTACCAAACGGTACGGATGGGTTACAGATTTACATTGATGCTTCCTATAAAGGCTTAGGATGTGTCTTAATGAAAGATGGAAAGGTAATTGCTTATACCTCTCGGCAACTCCATCCTCATGAAAAAAAATTATCTGACCCATGACCTTGAACTCACTGTGGTGGTTTTTGCTTTGAAGATTTGGCGACATTATCTATATGGTGTGACTTTTGAAGTGTACACAGACCATAAAAGTCTCAAATATTTCTTCACACAAAAAGAATTGAACATGAGACAGAGAAAATGGTTAAAGTTAATCAAAGACTATGATTTACAAATTTTGTATCATCCGGGAAAAGCTAATACTATGGTAGATGCTTTGAGCTGAAAGTCAATGAGAAATTTGTCATGTTTGCTCACTGGCCAGAAAGAATTTCTATGTGATTTGGAAAGGAATGAGATTGGAATTGTATTGCGAGAACAAGGTGGAATTTTAGCTGCTATCGTTGTCCAGCCTGTAATCATTGAAGAAATTAGAGAGAAACAACTGCAAGATGAATTCCTAAAAAAGATCGTGGATGAAATTGACTCCAAACCAAGGCATGGGTTTGTACTTGAGAACAATATGTTGAAATTTCAGGGTCACCTTTGTGTGCCAAACTATGTTGATTTGAGGAAACGTGTTATGATTGAAGCCCATAATTCCAAATTTATTATGCATCCGGGAAACACAAAGATATATCATAACTTGAAACAGAATTTCTGGTGACCGAGAATGAAAAAGTGTATTGCATATTTTGTGGCTAGATGTTTGCATTGCCAACAAATTAAAGTCAAACATCAACGACCCGCTGGTTTGCTACAGCCGCTTCCAATACCGGAATGAAAGTGGGAACATATTACTATGGACTTCATTGTGGGGTTGCCTTGCTCGCCTAGAGGTATGGATTCCATTTGGGTCATTATTGATCGTTTAACTAAGTCTGCCCATTTTCTACCTGTCAAAACTTTCTTTAATGCTGGTAAATTAGCTAACATTTATGTGAATGAGATTGTGAGATTATAGGGTGTGCCAGTATCCATTGTATCTAACAGAGATTTGAAGTTCACGTAAAGGTTTTGGCAGAGTTTGAAACAGGCTTTGGGAACTGAACTACGGATGAGTAATGCTTACCACCCATAGACAGATGGTTAATCCGAAAGAACCAATTAGACCTTGAAAGATATGCTACGGATGTGTGTGTTGGACTTCTAAGGGAATTGGGAGACTTACCTTCCTTTAGCCAAATTTGTACACAATAACAACTATCATTCAAGTATTGGGATGGCTCCTTATAAAGCTCTGTATGGAATAAAATGTCGTTCTCTTATCTATTGGGCTAAAGTAGGCGACAGACCATTGTTGGGACCAGAACTTGTGCAAGAAACAACGAAAAATGTGAAATTGATTCAACAATGCTTGAAAATTGCACAAAGTCTCAAAAAGAGTTATGTGGATGTTTGAAGAAGAGACAGGGGCTATGAACACAAACGCGGTTTGGTGTTAAGGGCAAGTTAGCACTAAGATATGTTGGGCCATATGAGGTTCTGGAGAAAATTAACCCGGTGATGTATCGAGTAACCTTATTGCCAGTTATGGAGCATATGCATAATGTTTTTTATGTCTCAATGTTATGGGATTACTTACAAGATCCGCACCATGTTATTGAGCCAACACATGTGCTTTTAAAGGATGACCATACGTACGAAGAAACGCCAATACAGATTGTAAACCACCGAATTAAAAAGTTGAGGAACAAAGAAATACCATTGGTAAAAGTTGATTGGCAAAACTACGGAGGGACCTATGCAACTTGGGAAACGAAGGAAGACATGATGAGAAGATACCCTAAATTATTTCCTTTGAATCCAGTGTACTTCCAAAATGAAGGTAACTCGAGTTTAGACGACCAAACTCTTTAAGGGGGGAAGGCTGTAATATTCCTGACCTTTGATTTATGTTAATTCATGGTTAAATAAGCCTAATCAGAAATTAAGAGAAATTCTGAATTAAATTGCATATGCGTGTGTTGCATTATTGTGCTTATATCTATCTATTATCGAAATATCTATTTTTGTTTCTACATCGTTCTGTGAATTGAAGGCCTTATCGGCAGTTAATCGTGAAATTGACTTGAATTACGTATTAGTTAGAATTTTTAGAACATTATGATAGGTTTAATTAGAATAAACTAATACCCAATTGATTAGTTGGTCAACAAATCAAATAAGCCATTAGCCAAGCCTATATAAGGCATTAGTGGACCCTCATTCACACTTTACACTCACATATCTACATCCTAGGTAGCAAAAACGTGAGAGAGAGTGAGAGGCCAAGAACTTGAGATCAACTTGAGGTAGAGAAGGACATTACACAGAGACTTGAAGGATTGCTCAAGATTACCTCTAAATCTTAAGGAATTGAGAAGCTAAGGTGAGAACTCAAGCCTTTAGTCTTGCTTTTGAGTTGGTAAACTCATGAATCCAAGAGAATTGAGTGGGTTAACATGAGTTTTGAGCTAGAATTGAAGAAAGTTAAGTCATTTCATACATGCATGCATATTACATAGCAATTGGAAGTTGTTTTCAAAGTTTTCCTCATATGCATGTTGTAATTCTAACATGGTTTGAAGAATTCATAACATTTCTCACCATTGGATCTCATTTAATCATGTTTTGGAAGCTATAAACTCAAATGAATACATGCATGTCATGTTCATATCATATTCTTATATTTCAAGTTGAAATTTTGGACAATTGACATGTTTTTGGGCCTTGATTTCATGAAATGATCTTTAACTCTTAATGTTTTCAAGTTTAAAACTGATTTTCTCAAGTTTTGGGGCCCAAAGGTTGAGTTAAATGGCTTTGAATTTGAGTTTGGAGTTTGGAAGTGCAATCTAGAAATCCCAGATTCTGCACTTCCGCTCGAGTGGCAGAATTTGTGCTCGAGCGGCCACCCTGTGATTTTACACTTCCGCTCAAGTGACTTGAGGTCCGTTCGAGCGTGAAATGTATGCTCCCAGAAGTTTGCATGTTTTGCAGACCGCTCAAGTAGTAAAAGTTGTGCTTAAGCAAGGGCATAAGTCTCACGCTCGAGTGAGAGTCGAGCGGCCATCGAGTGAAGATTTCATTTAACCAGTACTTTTGCAAGGTTTACAGAGCACTTGAGTACAAGTGAGGGAAGTTGCGCTCGAGCGTCTCCTCACATGTTTGTATGCCCACTCGAGCGAGAGAAGTTGCGCTCAAGTGGGAACCCTGTTTCCAATATTTTTGACCAAGTGTTTTCAAATGCATTTTTACATCCTCATTGCATCTTAGGCATTCCTAAGCCAAGATTAAGACACTATAATAAAGATAAAGAAATTGAAACACATCAAGATAAAAGAGGATTAAGTTAATATTTCCAAGTGTGTAATTCAGTATGTGTTTGTTCTGTAACTATGTAGGTCACGCGCCACAAGACGTCTGATTTGCCCATTCTGTTTGTTTGCCTTGGAGCCATCTGTCAATCGTGAGTAATAACTCTGTAAAGTTATGTTTGACTTTAATTATTTTATGATAATATGAAATGATCAGTTTTCTAAAATGCTATGCTTTGTATAAATGAATGATTGTCCTTATTTTGAAAAGCATTCGTGGCAACAATTCCGTGGCTCAAGGGTGTTATCTGTTCCCGGTCCGGAGGTTCCTTTGTGGAACTGACAAGTTTTTTGTACCTGGTCTAAAGGTTCCTTTATGGAACTGACAAGTTATCCATACCTAGCCAGAGGTTCCCATATGGAACTAACAAGTATGACCCTTGATGTTTTGTATGTGATCTGTTAGCACTAACAGATGTAAGATTAAGTATGTATCCTGATTTCTGTTATTGACTTGTTAAAGAATGTGAATGTAAATCTGTTTCTGAAATGAATTCTAATTTTTGACTCTGTGATGGACATCATTCATTAAAACTCTTTACACCGTTATTATTCACTGGGCTCTCGCTCACTATTTATTTGTATGTATGTAGGTGAGCAGGCGTGTGACCAGGCCTAAGTTGCTGCCTGGAAAGTTTTGGAGTCTGCTAGCAATCGTGCCTCCCGTGGAGGTTCCCGTGGAGGATCTTTGTATTTTCTGATGTGTATGTTTGATCTGAACATGTTTGGAAGTTCTGTGTATGTGGCTCTGGTGACGTATGACTAATGCATTTTGACGTCACATCTATATATAAATATAAGTTTGTTTCAAAATTTTTTGTTCCATGTATGTTTGCACAGCACTATAGACTATGTATATTTTGTATATTTGCTTCCGTAGCCCCTAATTATATGTTATTCTGTTAAGAGGCCTTTGGTAATCCGAGGATTACTGGCCGATTACGACGCTAAACCTATAGGGGCGGGTTTGGGCCGTGACAACTAGCATTTGTCCAAATCGCCAGCATAATCTGAGTCCACATATCCAACCAGATTCTGTTCGAGTCTATGATCTCTCTCGAACTTCAAACCCATAGTAATTGTGCCATGTAAGTACCTCAAGATCTATTTTACTGCTTGCCAATGACCTTTTCCTGGATCATGCACATAGCTGCTTACCATAGTCATAGCATGTGAGATGTCAGGCCTTGTACAAACCATAGCATATATTAATGCACCAATTGCATTTGCATATGGAACCTGTGCCATATGCTTCCTTTTTTTTTCTGTGCATGGAGACATCGAAGCACTAAGCTTGAAATGAGGGGCCAATGACGTACTCACAGCTTTTGTTTTCCCATTTATGCCAAATCTATCTAACACCTTTTTCAAATACTGGGTTTGTGTTAGAAAAACAGTGCCCTTCTTCCTATCTCTTTTGATCTCTATGCCAAGAATTTTGTTTTCCTGGATTATGCATATAGCTCCTTCATTTCGAACTCTTCTACCAACTGTGCATTGAGTTTATCAATCTCCACCTTGCTCTTAGATGCAATCAACATATCATCTACATATAAGAGCAAATAGATAAAGGAACCATCGAAAAGCTTACAAAAATATGCATAATGATCATACAGGTTTCTTGTGTATTTCTTTTCCGTCATGAACCGATCAAATCGCTTATACCACTATCTCAGGGATTGCTTCAACCTGTACAACGATTTGTTCAGCTTACAGGCCCAATTCTCAACTTTGAAACCATCTAGCTGGGAGATGTATATCTCCTCTTCAAGATCTCTATGTAAAAAGATAGTTTTGATATTGAGTTGGGCGAGCTCGAGATCAAACTGTGCAACTAAAGCTAGCAAGATACGAATAGACTTGTGTTTCACAACAGGTGAGAATACCTTATTGTAGTCTATTCCTTCCTTCTGGGCATAGCCTTTAGCTACCAATGTAGTTTTGAATTTGATGTTGTCTTTGCCTGGGATGCCTTCGTTCTTGGTGTAAACCCACTTACACCCAATTGCTTTCTTGCCTTTTGGAAGTTGCACCAATTCCCAAGTCTGGTTCTTATGGAGTGACCCGATCTCTTCATCCATAGTCTCCTTCCATTTGACACTTTCTGCATTTTGCACAGCTTCTTTGAAAGTGCAAGGAATATTGTCTTCAATGATTAGAAGTGCATAGGCTACCATATCAGTTATCCAACCGGGTTGTTTAGTAACCCTTTTTCCTTTTCTGATTGCCATAGGTTCTGACTGTTGTGAGGCCTCTGGATCTTCATTTTCATCTGAACTCTCTTCAGAATCTTCTTCAGAGCTATTAACTGAAACTTCTTCAGGATTGTTGCATGTTTGAACAGTCTTCCTTGGAGTCTCAAACTCCACCTACACTGATTTCTTCAGTGCTTTATCATTCTCTTGAGGATTTGGCTGCTTCAGCATTGTAGACTCATCAAAGGTAACGCCTCTTCTAGTGACAACTTTCTTTAATTCGGGGCACCAGAGTCTATATCCCTTGACACAGTCATTGAAGCCAAGAAGATAGCTTTCTTGGCTCTTGGATCTAACTTAGATTCTGTAACATGAAAATAGGCTGGACATCTGAAGATACGTAGCTGATCATAATCAGTAGCTGGCATTCCTAACCATACCTCTATGGCAGTTTTGCTATCTAGTGTTGCAGCAAGTAGTTTGTTGACAAGATGATGAGCATAGTTCAATGCCTTGCCTCAAAAAACCTTGCTCAATCCTAAATGTGACAGCATACACCGGATTTTCTCCGCCAAAGTGCGGTTCATGCGTTTTGCAATTCCATTTTGCTATGGTGTTCCACTAACTATGAAATGTCTTATTATCTCTTCATTCTGGTAAATCTCAAAGAACGGATCTGATGTGTATTTGCCACCATTGTCAGATCTAAGCTTCTTGATCTTCCTATCTATCTGGGTCTCAATCATTTTCTTCCATGTAAGGAAGATGTCTAACACCTCATTGTTATGCTTCATTGTGTAAACCCAGACTCTCCTTGAGAAATCATCAATGAACGACACAAAGTAGTGTTTACCCTCCAAAGAAGCATTTTTGGATGGGCCCCATACATCGGTATGAACGTAGTCTAGAATCCCTTTGGTACGATGAACAACGGTACCAAACTTGATTATTGTTTGCTTGCCTAATACACAATGCTCGTAGAATTCAAGCTTCCCTGTTTTGGCGTCTTTCAACAGGCCTTGCTTTACCAATCCTTGTAAAGCCTTTTCTCCAGTTTGCTCTAAACGCATATGCCAAAGTTTGGAAGTGTCTAACACATCATCCTTTGAGCTGGTGGAGACATCCACTCTCCCTATGACTGTAGAGCCGTTTAGGAAATATAAATCTCCCTTTCGAGTACCCTTTATTACAACCAATGCTCCTTGAACAACTTTGAGGACTTCACCTTCCACAGTTTCACTGTAACCTTTGGAGTCTAAAACTCCCATTGAGATGAGATTCTTTGTCAAATTTGGTACATACCGAACATCTTCAAGAATTCTGATTGTTCTTTCATGCATCTTCAGTTGAATTGTTCCAATCTCCTTTGTCTGGCAAGCTTGGTCGTTGCCCATCAGTACAACTCCTCCATTAAAATCTCGTAAGCTCAAGAACCACTACTTGTTAGGACACGTGTGGTAGGAACATCCGGAATCTAGAATTCATTCATCAGAATGGCCAAGTGATGAAACTGTGAAGGCTAATCCTTCACTATTATCTTCATCTTGTGCAACATTCACCTTTTCATCTTTCTTGTCTTTATTGGGACAATCTTTTGCCCAATGCCCCTTCTGGTGACATGCAGCACACTCATCTTTTGCAAGACGTCTTCTATCTGATGATCTCCTTTTGGATTTTGAGTAAGGCTTTCCCCTCCCTGTATATTTTCTGTTATTCGTCCTGCTTTTGACTGTCAATACCTCTGATGCTGAGTCCTTGTTTGCAGACTTATCTTTCCTTCTGAACTCATTATTTACCAAGGCATTTAAAATATCAACATACTTGATCTTTTCTTTACCATACAATAAAGTGGTGGTGAGATGATCATATCTATCAAGCAAGGAATTCAACAATAACAATGCTTTATCTTCATCATCAATTTGAACATCCAAGTTTTTCAAATCAACAAGAATTTTGTTGACATTGTTCAGGTGTTCGTTCATCAAAATACTTTTCTTGTAGTTGTGGGAGCCGAGTTTCGAGGACTGTAGAGGGGGCCGTGTAGATACTTGGAAGCTTATTAAATGAACATCCCTATTCGACCCCACCTTGCATCTTTCGGAAGATGAACGCCTTAATCGGCCCCTGAGCTAGTTAAGCGGGGAGCTGAGTGAGAATTGATTTATAACGGAAAAAGCTGAGTGAGCATTGACAGGGTGGATTAAAAGTGGGCTAGACCCTGAAGCCAATGGGGCAAGTATAAATACAGGAAGAACAACCACAAAAGAGGTAGGTGAGAACTAGTACGCTTAACTTAAGATACAAGCAATTGAGAGAATATTTACTGACTTATCTATCGGAGTGCTAATTTCGGCACCCCTAATCGGAGTGTTCATTCTTTTTCAGGTCACTAGCTGAAGATCTCGAGTGCCCCGTTGGATCAAAATAGTATTTCCAAAACCACTTCCCACAGTAGTCAAAACGAAGCAACCTCTTCTTCAAGTAGAGCCGGTTCTCAATGTTTTTTGTCATGAACTTGTCTTCCAGCGCTTTCCAAAGCTCCTTCGTAGTATCATATTCTGTGAAGGCGTACTTCTTCTCTTTTGCAAGGAAAATTCGGATGGAACTGTAGGCCAGGAGATTCATTTTCTCTCATTCTATCTCGTCTAAGTCATCTGGTTTGTCTCTTAGAGTAAAGTGCAGGTTCATCTAGACAAGCATATCTTTAACTTCGCATCTCCACATGCTGAAGTTGCTGCTTTCATCAAACTTTTCTACTTCAAACTTAGTGTGGGACACCAGGGACCAATGCCTAGAGTTGCTTGTAGTCACTGGACTCGGTTGATCTCATCTCTGTAGATTCTACCATTCAAACTACTCAATAATCTCCACCATAAACAATAACAGACACTTGAAATGCCCGGAACACGACAAATTCTAAGCTCCCAAAAAATTTCACTGAAAATTTGGGTCCGAATCTCAAAAGATGGAATCCGTGGTTATGTCTGGAATGGTTGATTTAGTTAGGAAATCACTTTCTCCATCTCTCTAGGGACCTTAATGAAATTTCTCCAAATCTAGGGGCCAAATTACAATTTCTCAAAACTCTAGGGACCTTACTACAATTTATAGAAGTTTTAGGGGCTAAATTATAATTTTAGCAAGATCAGGGATTGAAATGTAATTTTATAAACTTTTAGGGGCCTCCCTGTAATTTATAAAAATTCAGCTAACTGGGCTGATGACGTGGCAGATATGGCAAACACGTGTGCTGACGTATCGATGACATGACGATTGAGCTGTTGCTAGCATGGCTTCACATATGGTAGTACATAGCGCGGATATAACAGCTAGACTGTTGATGACATGGCCTTACGTAGCGCTGATATGGCAGTGACATGGTGATGGCGTGTTAGCTTCCAAAAATAATTTAGAAATTTGTTTGTAGAAGATTTTGAACCCTTGACCTTAAGCTTCAAACCAAAGCTCTAACCACTATGCCAAGTGTGAACTCGTGTTGTATTAGTGCACAAGTGAGTACTTAAAGCCTTTAGGATAGGTTGACGTCTTCAACCTCTCATTCTTCACCGGACTGAACTTTCTAGCAAGTCTCCGGCAAAACTTCGGCAAGCGCGCAAGGGCATGTGAAGTGTCCTCGTGGGTTGGTCTTTCTGGGTCTGAACTGCTCTCGTTGAGGCGGTCGTCCTGGTAGGCTGAAAACTCAATTTCGACAACTTCAAAAATTTTAGTTTGTAGAAAATTACTCTGTTTTTCGCACAACAATGCTCTGATACCAATTTATTGTGCCTAGGAGGTAGAAAACAATAACACACAAGCCCACAAGCAAGAACACACAAAGATTTATGTGGTTCGGCAAATCGCCTATGTCCACAAGCAGTGGATTTCATTATATGGAGAGAAATGCACATATTACAACAATGGAGGAGGAGGGGACAATACTCTCACTCTACTAACACTCACACTCAGTTGCTTACACTTTATAACTCTCTCGCTCTCTAATTTCATCACACAAAACTCCTCTCATTCACTACCTATTTATAGATGCAATGGGAGAGCCAAGCTGTCGACAACATTAAAGGCAACCACCAACAAGATTAGCCACCCTATCATGAGTAGCACAACTGAATGTTTAGCTTCTTTATTTCTTTTTCAATCAGCAGCCATCGTTGACAAGGAAAATCTAAGCCAATCTTCAACAGAAACTCCACATAGTTATGTTCCCATGGCTAGCCTTTGGCCATATGATCCCATACTTAGACCTCGCCAAATTAATTGCCCAAAAGGATCACAAGATTTCCTTTGTATTCATACCCAGAAACATCTAACGCTTGCCAAACCTGCCTTATAATTTATCTCATTTCATACATTTTGTTGAGCTCCCATTGCCCCACGTCGATGACCATCTCCTTGAAAACACAGAGGCCACCATGGACGTCCCCTCTGACCATATTCCTTACCTGAAGAAAGCCTTTGATGGACTCGAGACTGGGTTGGCTGGCTTCCTTCAAGCTTCCGCACTTGATTGGATCATTTATGACTTTGCTTCTTATTGGTTGTCCCATATCGCTACCAAACTCAGCATTTCTCACGCCTTTTTTCTCATCATCAATGCCTGGCATGCAGTTTTCTTTGGTCCAGCATCAGCTTTGATCGATGGCTCTGATGATACCCTGATGGAGACGGAGCAGTTCACTATCCCACCTAAGTGGGTCCAATTACCAACGTAGCCTATCGCCTCTATGAGACAAAGCGAATCCTAGCTTGTGCAATAAATAATGCTTCTAGGGTTTCCGACTTATATTGATATGGATCGGTAGTGTTAGGGTGCGACGTCTACGCCATATGAGACTACACAGAGTTTGAGCCCCAATGGTTGACTCTCCTCCAAGATCTTCAACCTAAACTTGTAATTCCACTCGGCTTAATGCCAGTGGCAGTGGTTGAATATAGTGGAGTCAACGAGACGTAGATTTCAATCAGTGAGCAACTCAACAACCAAAACACTGGCTCTGTGGTTTACGTAGCATTGGAGAGCGAAGCCATGCCGAGTCAAGAAGAAGTCACCGAGTTGGCCTTGGGTTGGAACTCTCTAGTTTGCCCTTTTTTTGGGCATTAAGGAAGCTGCCTGGTTCGAACAAGTCCGAATTAGTGGAGCCGCCGGATGGGTTCGAGGAGCGAACCAGAAGTCGAGAGGTAGTGTGGAAGAGTTGGGTGCCTCAACTGAAGATATTGGGTCATGAATTAGTGGAAGGTTTCTTGACTCACTATGGATGGATTTCCATGATAGAGGGACTCCAGTTTGGGAAACCACTTATTATGTTGCCATTCATGGTAGACTAAGGTTTAAATGCAAGGGTACTCCATAAGAAGAAGGTTAGGATTGAGATACCCAGAGATGAAGAAGATGGGTTCTTCACAAGGAACTTAGTGGACGACTAAATTAGATTGGTTATGGTAGACAGTAATGAGGGATTAATTTATAGGAAGAAAGCAAGAGAAATGAGTGCCCTATTTGGCGACAAGGTATTACATGATCAGTACATGCAAAATTTTTTTGAGTATCTCTCAAAAAATAGTAGATGCATTCATGAAGGTTGAGTTTTAAGTGGAAAACATGGTTTTAAATTGTGATATTGGAACTTGTAAAAGGGCTGAAGTAATTGTTATTTATATTTGTTGTATTTAGATGACCAATGAAGAAATAAATAAAAAGACAATGTGTCATTTTATTTTTGATATTTTGTATTTAGATGAATAATTTGATATTTAAATCTATATAACAATGGAAGACTCTTTTTGAATTCTATTTGGGACATTTGTTCTCGATGTCACCATGGACAGTCAGGATTACTTCAATCAATGGAGTTGTTAGAAATCTATAATTATAAGATGGAAGCAGCTTTATTCCAGTCCTAGAGGGACTGGGTTGCTGTTGGGCTTGTGGGGGCCCACCACGGGTCCCGATTTGATAATCCGAACCGTTCAATTTGTAAATCTCGCCGAGCACTATATGCTTGTAAAAAATCACATTGATCGAATATCAATAGCTATATCATCGAATCAGTTTTCTGTCAACCGTTAATTTGTTCACTATCCATTTTTTTTTATTTATACAAAATTGATTTGATCACATAGCTATCGATATCTGATCAACTTATTTTTTATAGACATATAGTACTCAGCGAGTTATATACATTGAACGGTTTAGATTATCAAAAAGGGACCTGTAGTGGGACCTCACAGGCCCAACAACAGTCTTTAGTCCGATTTAGGATTTGAGAGAAGCTACTCCCTTATAAGATATGTGTGACACAGGTTAAATGTAGAGGATTAGAAAACAACCTAATGGCATTTTATTTTCAAAGCAACAAATAGTTTGTTTGCATTACAAGATAATGAAAATAAGCCTTCGCTTCAAATAAAATGCATATTACTTAAAAACATAATATTTGTTACTAAGAACTCCATTAACTTAATCCTTGTGAAGACTTCTGCAGTTTTGTAGATGCTCGATAAATTTGTCTATATAATGGTTATGTCGAAGTTTGTCACCAAATATAGTTCTCATCTCTCTAGCTTTATCCCTACAAACCTTTATGTTATCATCAGTTATTACCAACTTCAGTGACTAAGCTACTGAGTTCCGGTACAATAACCCGTCTTGATCATCTCTCGATATTTCTATACCCACCTTGTTTCTCTAAAAAATCCTAGCATTCAATCCTTGCTCTACCATAAAGGGCAACATAATAAGTGGATGTCCAAATTGAAGGCCTTCAATAATTGAACTCCAACCACAGTGAGTCAAGAAACCACCCACTGAGTCATGAGTCAATATCCTGAGTTGAGGCACCCAAGTCGTCCACAAGACTCCATGACCTTTGGTTCGCTCCTAAAACCCGTTTGGCAACTCCACTAAATTTGACTTCTTCCAGTTAGATGGATTTCTAAGGGCCCAAAAGAAGGGCAAACTAGATATCTCTAGCCTGAGAGCTAACTTAGTAAGTTTTTCTTGATTCAGAGTCAACTCATTTCCAAGTCCTACATAAATCACAAATCCCTTGGCTTGATTTTCTAGCCAACCACTGATTGACAACCACGTGTCACTTGTTTCCTCCATGCTAATGTTAACCAATGGGGGCATTAAACCCACTGGTACTACAGGCTTTTTGCTAAGTTGTTAGAGGAGTGTCAACTAATGGGCTTCGAACTCTTCACAATCACGTGTGGCAAACACGTTGCACCAAACAATTGCGGACCCAAGTCGATACGTGTCCAAAACATCTGAGGTAATGTTTTGTGCGGCCTTCACGATCCACTTGATCTCGTAATACCGGTGGGCCAAGTTGGAAAAAGACAAGATCCATTTAGGTGGGATCGTAAAGTCTTCCAGCTTTGTCCGTGGATCAAAGCTGTCAATCAATGCAGATGGTGACCCTAAAAAAAGCCAAAAACCAGGTGTTAACTACGTTGAAGAAGTCACGTGAGATGCCAAGCTCTGCCGCAATTTGGGGTAACCAATAAGGAGTAAAGCCATAAATAACCCAATCTGGGGATGAAGCTTGCAAGAATTGAGTCAACTCGTCCTTGAGACCATTGTAGGCCTTCTTGAGGAAATGAATCTTGTCAAAGGGTAGGTCAATGGTGGCCTCCGCGTTGTCTAGGAGGCCATCGATTGGGGGCAAATTAAGCTTCACTAAGCTTGTCAATGGGGATAAATTTGATGAAATTCTTGGTAAGCGCTCAATGTTTCTTGGGGTCGATACACTACAAGAAAAAACACATTCGGCGAGCAAATTTCCCGACTAAAAAGAATTTGGTCGCTAAAAGTATAGCTTTCAGCGACTAAAAAAGAATTAGTAGCCAATTGTGAAGCTTTTTGGTGACTAAACAAATTTAGTAGCCAAAAATAAACAATTGGCGACTAAAAATAAGTTTGGTTGCCAATTATATGGATTTTACGGACTAAAACATTTTTAGTAGCCAAAAGTATAGTTTTCGTCGACTAAAAAAAATTTCGTAGCCAAAAAGTCTACAATTGGTGACTAATTCTAAGTTTGGTCGCCAATTATGTGGGTTTTACCGACTAAAACATTTTTTAGTAGCCAAAAGTAAGTTTTTTGGTGACAAAAAAAAAATTTAGTAGCCAAAAAGTGTACAATTGGCGACTAAAAACAAATTTAGTAACGAAAAGTGGTCTTTTTTAGCGCGAAAGTGTCTTTGCCGACCAAAATTATTTTGGTCGCTAGAAGTTAAATTTTTATTTTTATTTTGCTACTAAATAATTTATTTTCACATAAATTATGTCAATAAAAATAATTATGTATATTACATATATATAAATAATATATATTACATACATAATTATGTGGTGTTACGCTGGCATAGTGGGAAATGTGTGGTGCATAAGGCTTATGCTGTGGGAGGTCAGTGGTTCGAGTTTTTATACGAGCGGATGCAAAGCTTAACAATGAATTATTTTTTTTCATGGATGAAGCTTTTGGCGACTAAAAATGTTGGTCGCTGTTTGGTAGCTTTTGGCGACTAAAGATTTTGGTCGGCGATTCCTTGACTATTGGCGACTAAAACATTGGTCGGTGAATGTATGATTTTAAAGAAATATAATTGACTATTGGCGACCAAAATTTTGGTCGCTAAAGAGTAGCTTTTTGCCGACCAAAGGCTTTTTAGTTGGCAAAACCTTCCCCGACAGGTTTTCGGCGACAAATGTAGCGACCAAAATTTTTTGTCGCAGAATGGCTTTGGCAACCAAAAAACAGAAAATTGGCGACCAATATTTTAGTAGCTAAAAGTGACTTTTTTTTGTAGTGATAGGAAAGAGACTTGATGACCCTTTCTTGCCATATCTCGGCCAGCTCTAAGAATGGGATCTTGTGACCAAAGGCCAACCATGGGAACACCACTATGTGTAGCTTTTGCTTACCGTCATTTGTCATGGTTAAAAGTGTTAATCAGGACACAAATTTGTATCGATAATCTGTGACTTCTTATTGTGTTATACGGACAATTACAATTCAAGAAATTGATAAACATGTGAATTTAATGTCTTGAAATTCTCAACATAAACATGTGAATTTATAGATGATGAATTTGAAATTTGTGTTATAAGTGTGGATTGATGGAGTCAACGAAATTAAAGCTTTTCATTTAATTTGTAAATCCTATGAACAAAACTGTTCCTTTCGAGTACAAAGAATTAATGGCTAAACTTTAATGAACAAAGGATCACTATAACAACTTCGGGTATTTAATTTGGAAATGAACTGAACTTTCAAATTTTGGTTAATTACATTTTTGGTCCTCAAAATTTGAAGTTTATGTCATTTTGATCCATAATGTTTAAATTGTCTATTTGGCCTAAATGTATAGAAAATGTTTCAATTTCGTCTACTAATCAAATTTCGTTCCATTTAAGTCAGGGATAAATGTGTAATTTTGAATATTAAAATAGCAAAGATCAAATATGTTAGGACTGAAGTGTAATTTTTTAAGTAAGTTTTCACATTAGTGACACATCATATATTTTGAAGACTAAAAGTATAATTTTAATTCAGTTTTCACATTTATCATTGATTTTAATAGCATCTATTAACGAAAATTGATGGGCAAACTAAATTTAAATACTTTTTATATATTGAAGATTACACAATTTTAAATATTAAAGCACAAAATTACAGAATTTTCATATTTTTGTGTACTTTTACGTACTTAATCCTTCAGAATTTTATTTATTTTATTTTTTTGAGAACCAAATCCTTTAGAATTATATATCCCACGATTTTGACAAGCACATGGCTTTAATTCTCTTCAATTCCAGCTGTGTGTTTTGTCGTGCGAGAAACCGTAAGGTTGGCTAGACCAACTATACATCTACCTTTGTTTCTTTAATTTGTGTCCCACTCTGTCTATCTGGTGGCGTGGTGTCAAGGTGCGCCCATCCAAGGGTCAACACCTTGATGCCACACTCATTTGTGCCCTTTGGAGAGCCAAAAACGTGCCCAAGAAATTGTTGGTGAAGTGCAAGCCAAGGACCAAGGCATGTCATGAAGCAGCCTAGCCACAACAGGCCACAGCCTTGTTTGCCCAGCAGCAACTTTAGGCCAACTTTTGGAGGGACAAATGTAGTCTTTTTCCCTTATAAATTTTTATGTAAATACATTAGTATTAAAGGTGTTTTGGGTCCAAGTATTGTAATTTTTCTCTTTTTGTAGAATTTTTAAAAATCCATTATGACTCCTCAAACATAGTGGATGTTTCCTCTTGCCAACTAGGAAATGGCTTAACAAGCTATATTTAGGAGGGGGTAACCATGTGTTGAACTAGACCACTTGTGCCTTTAAAGTACCCCAACCTAGCTTATGGTAAGAAAACTTTTGTAGCACTTTTGGTGCATTGTTCAACTATTGTAATGTCTTCTTTTGATCAATGAAAAGTTCATTTCATCTTTAAATTGTGCAGAGCTTTTCAATTGTTGCTTGCTTTAATTTTAGCTTGTTGCTTGCTATTTTGTGGCTTGTCTCTAATCTTGTGGCTCATCAACTTAACTAATATTGTGTTTGCTTTTCTTTGCAAACCTTTGAGCTTTATTAGCAGGCTAGTGAAGAGAGTTAACTATCACCACACACTTGCATATCTTTGTCAAGGCTTCCGCATTGCCGAGGTGTGACAGTTGGTATTAGAGCCTAGTCTATTTGGCTTTCTCTATTATTGGCTTTCTAAATGGATGCTACTAGCAACCTTCAATCCACACAAAGGGAGAAAATTGGGTTGGATTTCTTGAGAAGCACAAAGACAACAGTCATGCCTTATTCTAATAGTATGTGTGTCATGGGAAATAAGCCATGTCTTATTCCTGCTATGGCCACCAACAACAGTGACCGGTTTGTCTCAGCTATGCAACTCAAGAGGGTTGTTAGGCTTGGTGAGCAAACTTGGGTTGCCGTATTGAAGTTGAATGAACCTCTCAAATCTACTCTTGTCCTAGCTGCAATCAAGAAGGTCTTAAGGAAATTTGCAGATGTTATGCTTGAATTGTTGCTTAAGGAGTTGCCTCCACGCTGAGGTGTGGATCACGCTATCGAGTTGGTGCCAGGGGCAAAGCCACCAACTCATGCACTATATAGAATGGCTATTCTTGAGTTGAATGAGTTAAGGAAACAGCTTACAGAGTTGTTGGAAGCAGGCTTCATTAGGCCATCTAAGGCCTCATTCGGTGCACCTATCTTATTCCAAAAGAAGCATGATGGTAGTCTTCGCTTATATGTGGATTATCGAGCACTCAACAAGCTAATCATCAAGAACAAGTATCCTCTTCCTCTCATTGCAAATTCATTTGATCAATTTAGCAAAGTGAGGTATTTCACAAAGCTAGATCTTCGATCGGGGTACTATCAAGTAAGAATTGTCGACGGAAACGAGCCTAAAACTACTTGTGTTACTCGTTGTGGCTCTTATGAGTTCCTTGTTATGCCATTCGGCTTGACCAATGCCCCAGCAACATTCTGCACCATGATGAATGAAGTTTTTCAAGAGTATTCAGATCAATTCGTGGTAGTATATTTGGATGACATTGTAATTTATAGCTCCACTTTAGAAGAGCATGTGGAGCATCTTCAGAAGGCCCTTACCAAGTTGAGGGAGCACAACCTTTATGTGAAGCTAGAGAAGTGTTCTTTTGCCCAAGAGAGGATTAAGTTCCTAAGGCACATTGTTGAGCATGAATGCATTAAAATGGACCAAGAGAAGGTCAAAGCTATTCAAGAGTGGCAGCCACCCACTAATGTCTCGGAGTAGCAGTCATTCCTTGGGTTGGCTAATTATTATCGCAAGTTTGTTGAAGGCTACTCAAGACTAGTTTCCCCATTAACAAAGTTTCTAAAGAAGGGCAAGCCATATGTTTGGACAGAAGAGTGCCAACAAGCCTTGAAAGAAGCTATGTCAAAAAGACCCTGTTCTTGCTCTACCTGACTTAGGTAAAGCTTTTGAGATACAAACTGATGCATCTGATTTTGCTTTGGATGTGTTCTTTTGCAAGATGGTCACCCAATTGCCTATGAGAGTAGGAAGCTCAATGATGCCGAGCGGAGATATCCAGCTTATGAGAAAGAGTTGCTTGCAGTAGTGCATTGTCTGAAGACTTGGAGGCACTACATCTTGGGCTCACAGTTTGTTGTAAATACTGACAACACGACGGTTAGCCATTTCTTAACACAACCCAATTTGAGCACACGACAAGCACGGTGGCAAGAGAGGTTAGCAGAGTTTGATTTGCCTCAAAATACAAGGTTGGTGCCACCAACTATGTTGCTGATGCACTAAGTAGGAAGGTGGAGCTTGCCGTATGCCATCATGTATGTTCACTTACTTCCATTTCAACCAACATTAAGGAGAAAATCAAGGCTAACCTAGACAAGGATGTTATGGCAAGGAATCTTATGAACCTTGTCAAAATGGGCAAGACTACCCAATTGGGGTGCAAGATGGACTTCTAATGACAACAGGCAACCACATCTTTGTACCTAGGACTGGTGAGTTGAGAAAGACTCTTCTTAGGGAGTGCCATGATACACTTTGGGCAGGACATCTGGGTTGGGAGAGAACATTGCCTTGGTGAAACAAGGATATATATTTCCCCAAATGCATGATGATGTGGAAGAATATATCCGCACTTGTCTCACTTGCCAGCAAGACAAGGTTGAGCATAAGAAGAAAGTAGGCTTGCTTGAACCTTTGCCCTTGCCTAAATGTCCGTGGGAAAGTGTATCACCTGACTTCATCTCTGGACTGCCTAAAGTGGGAGACATCGGGACTATCTTGACTATTGTGGACCGATTCTCCAAGTATGCCACCTTTGTAGCTACCCCAAAGTATGTTTTAGCGGAGGAGACTACCCAACTCTTTTTCAAATACATTGTTAAATATTGGGGTGTGCCTAAAAGTATTGTTAGTAATCGGGATTCGCGTTTCATTGGCAACTTTTGAATGGAGTTATTCAAGCTTCTTGGGTCACAACTTAATACTTCATCAAGCTACCATCCGGAGATGGATGGGCAAACTGAACACTTCAACTGTATGCTCGAGAAGTATTTGTGCCACTTTGTCAATGCTAATCAATGAAATTGGGTGCAACTTCTTGATGTAGCACAGTTATGCTTTAACTCTCAAAAGAGTAGCTCTACGAGCAAGAGTGCTTTTGAGATAGTGAATGGACAGCAGCCACTGTTGCCCCACACAGTGGATGGACCTTATGAAGGAAAGTCGCCCAGTGCTTACCAATTTGCTAAGGAATGGAAGAGAAAGCATGACATTACTCGTGCCTATCTTGAAAAAGTAGCAAGTAAAATGAAGAAATGAGCTGATGAGAAGAGGAGGCCACTTAAGTTTTGGGGATCAAGTTCTTGTCAAACTCAACCTTGAGCAACGTAAGTTCATGAGGGGAAGAGACAAAAGGCTAGTGCGCAAGTATGAGGGACTGGTAACCATTCTTAAGAGAATTAGCAAGTGTGCTTACAAGATAGATGCTCCATCTTGGCTAAAAGTACACCTGATTTTCCATGTGAGTTATTTGAAGCCTTACTATCCAGACAAGGAAGATCCAACCTGAAATGAGTTGAAACGCCAAACCATCATAGCCAAAGCAAGAAAAAAGTCTATTGAATCTATTTTGGTCGATCGGGTGAAAATGGTTTCCAAAAAGAAATAAAGGCAATACTTGGTAAAATGGAGAGGCCTTGGAGATGAAGAAATCAGCTGGGAACGGGAGGCAGACTTGTTGGCTTTTCAAGACGAGATTGATGCTTATTGGGCAAAGTCGTCGAGGGCGTTGACCGTTCAAGTGGGGAAGACTGTCAAGGTACGCCCATCCAAGGGTTGACACCTTGATGCCACACTCGTTTGTGCCCTTTGGAGAGCCAAAAACATGCCCAAGAAGTTGTTGGTGCAAGTGCAAGCCAAGGCCCAAGGCCTACCATGAAGCAGCCCAGCCACAGCAGGCCACAAACTTATCTGCCTTGTTGCAACTTTAGGCCAACTTTTGGAGGGTCAAATGTAGTCTTTTTCCCTTATAAATTTTTATGTAAATACCTTAGTATTAAAGGTGTTTTGGGTCTAAGTATTCTAATTTTTCTCTTTTTGTAGAATTTTTAAAAATCCATTATGACTCTTCAAACATAGTGGATGTTTCCTCTTGTCGACTAGGAAATGGCTTAACAAGCTATATTTAGGAAGGGGTAACTAAGTGTTGAACCAGACCACTTGTGCCTTTAAAGTATCCCAACCTAGCTTATGGTAAGAAAACTTTTGTAGCACTTTTGGTGCATTGTTCAACTATTGTAATGTCTTCTTTTGATCAATGAAAAGTTCATTTCATCTTTAAATTGTGCAAGGCTTTTCAATTGTTGCTTGCTTTAATTTTAGCTTGTTGCTTGTTATTTTGTGGCTTGTCTCCAATCTTGTGACTCATCAACTTAACTAATATTGTGGTTTCTTGTCTTTGCAAACCTTTTGAGCTTTATTGGCGAGCTAGTGAAGAGAGTTAACTAGCGCCACACACACTTGCATATCTTTGTCAAGGCTTTCGCATTGCCGATGTGTGACACGTGGCCAGTGGTGATGGTGAAAAATGTGTATTGAAAATGTAGGATTTAGAATTTTGTTCTAAAAGATAATTTGATTAAGGAATAAAATTATAATTTAAAAAAAAAAATTATGTGTAGGGAGAATATTGTCGTACGAGTATGCGAAATACTTTGGGTACAAGATAGGTACGGCTTTGGTAATTTGGGGCATAATTAGATTTCTTCTTCTTTTTTTTTTTTTTTTTTTTTTGCCAAGATTGTAAAATATTAACTGTTAGTAAAATTAGATTACAACTAAAGTGGTTGCCATTGCTCCATCAGCTCGAATCTCTGACCTTTTCCTTATCACACTTTAATTGCAAGATTATTAAACCAAACCCAAGATCTAATACTAAAATACTTAAATCGTGTCTATTTTTTAAAACTTTTAAAATATAAGATAGTTTTACAATTGTGACGACCATCTCCTTAATTAAGAAAATTAATTATGTTAATTATATGCTTATTGTTAATTATGTGATTATGTGTTATGAAGTGTTGTGGAATTGCCATGTGATTATTTGAATTTTGTTATTGTGGACAGATATGTTAGGATGAAAATTAAACCTGTTTGATTCGTTAATTTTAACAAGTTAGAATTAAGAAATTGGATAAGAATTGGAACCTAATTCACACGAATAAGATAAAATTTGACATAATTAAGATTATATTGGGATAAGGATTAATTTAATTTCATTAGAAATGAGTTATTAGTTTAGTTCAATTAATTAAAATCCTACTCATCTATTTACCTATTGAATTGGTATAAGGGAAGACAGTAGGTTTGGTTGAGTCCTTTGCGCACACACACGTAGCGAGAGAAGGGAAGAGTAGGCATTTAAGAGTTCATCAAGAATACCAAGAAGAAGAAGAAAATTGAAGGAGAAGTAGAAATTCATTGTAGATAACCCAATTCTTTAACCTCTAAGTAAGAGTTCTTCTCTTGTATCTCATCAATTTGAAGAATCATATGTATATTTATGGAATTCAAGATCATTTAAGAAGAATATTAACTTGATTGTAAGATTTGTAGAAATAAATGGAAAATTAATACATGCATGGCATAATTCTTGAACAATCATGATCATACATTCAATTGCTTGCATATATTTTCAAATTGAAGAGAAACTTCATGGAAATTATGAGTTAGGCTCAAAATTTGCAAGCTTTATGATTATACATTTCAATATTTGAAGTGAAATTGGAGTTGATAATATATGATCATATAATTGAAAGATTGGATGAGTTGATTCTTAAAGCTTAACATGCATGACATGATTTTCATGAAAATTGTTGTTACACACTTAAATTCTTGTATGGTTCTTCAAATGAGAAGGAAACTCCATGAATTTTGAAGATTAGAGCTCATACTTATATGTTCTATACAATTACATAATCAATGGGAAGTTTACTTTCTTTATGTCAATTTTGGGGTTTGATTTTTGGTCATGGATTTTGTTTAAGGTAAAAGTGTTAATCCTCCATGAAGGTATGAGTTTTTGGCCTAGAAATTCATGGTATTGAAGTTAGAATACTCAAGGATTGAGGTTTCAAACAGAGTAGTTTTAGGCAAATAGTCAACCTAGAGCGCTCGAGTGGCCAACCTTCATATGCTCTAAGATGCACACTGCTTGACCACTGCTCGTGCGGCCAAGGCCACCGCACGTACGGCCAACAGTTCAGTCTTGGTTTGTTTTTCATTCCATTTTTCTACCTTTTGGGCCTCCATTTACATGGTCTGAAAGTGTTTTTATGTGCATTCGCATCTCATGAACACGAATGAATTAAAGAACAAAAGTTTAACCAAGCGGATAAGCAATAGATTGAAACCAAAAAAGGTGAACATCGAATAGAAACTGAATAAATAAATAACGAACTGAATAGAACCGATTGAATGAACGATTTATGTTTTGAGTTGTTGTGCTTGAATTGTTTGTTTAGGCCGGACGCCATATCCTTAGTGCATTTTAGCACATGTTTCAGGGAGCCCACTGTGAGTAACAATGTTGTAAAGCTATGTTCAATTATACTTATTTTCTGAATGATTAACTGTACTACTTTCTGAAATGATATTGTTTACTGAATGAATGTTTAGCCTATTTTATGTACTGTACTCGTGGCATCCATAGCAACTGATTGTTACTGCTACTGTTATAGAGATCTTTGTCAGTTCCAAGTTTTGGAACTATTATTTACTGTTTGATGGCTATCAATTGATTGTTCAGTCTTTTAAGACCTACTATACTATTCTGCTATTGGATGTACCACGTATAACTGCTATGATTTCTAAATGACTGATATGACGTGAAATATGAGACATTGATTGAATAAATGATCTATTGATGCAATTTACTGTTTTAATTACCGAAAGGACATTCATTCTTAACCCCTTTACACATTTGTTATTCATTGGGCTTTAGCTCATAGTTTATTATATATATGTAGGTTGTCAGGCACCGGAGCAAAGTTAGCAGTGTCAACTTGATTCTGTTTTGTCAAGCTAACCTGTTATGCCTTACCACGAGATTCCGAACTGTTATTGTCAAGGTTTGTTACGGGTGATCTAAATCCACAATTTTTGAATGAATGCTATATGGAGTCAAGTGAATATTTCATAATTTGTTTTGGCTTTGGAATTTAATTCCCCAACATGTCTTTTATTTTGTACTTAGACGTGTTTTGGACTTAAGTGCTTACATAGATGTTTGGATATGGACTTGGACTTATGTGCGTATCAGTAAATATATATATATATATAGAAGTTGTTCGTGCGTTTAAGTCCTCACAGCTCTTTGGACATTATGTTTTAATATTTACAGGCTTCCGTCGGCCCCTCATATTGTATAATTGTTGTTACTGCTAAGCAGGCCTTTAATAATCACGGATTACTGGCCAGTTACAATGCTAAACCCTTAAGGGCGGGTTTGGATCGTGACAATAATTCTCAAAAATCTATAAATTAAAAAAATTTAATTATTTTTATATTAATTTTTTAATTATTATATGTCATGTAGAAGTATAAATTATAATTTTTTCTTTTTTATTTTATTTTATTTTATTTTATTTTACGGATGTATCGGACTATACTTGTAATCATTTATTTATTCATTTTTAATTTTAGCGTATAGACATACTCGCACCATGCTTCCTAGAATCTTTGGCTTATAACATATATATATATATATATAGATACAATTTGACAGTTTGAGATCAGATTCTCTATTTGACATTAATACAAAAGTTGGATCTATAAATTAAGGGAAAACAGAGAGCAGCAATGGTAGAATAACCAACAATAGTCAACAATTTGTTGATGTCGCCCAAAACATATATAAATAAATAAATAAAGAGTAAATTATAAATACATTTCTTAAGATTTGTTTAAAATATATGTTGTTTTTTATAATTTGGAAAACTAAACTTACCCTCTTATCAAAGAAATTTATTTAACAAAATTAATTAAAAAAATAAAATTCATAACTGCTCTTCTATACAATAATAAAATTACATGAATTATTAATAAAAATATATTTCTAATATCATTAAAAACTGTTATTTGACTTGATGCTTTATTAATAAAATGGGCCATCTGTAATTAAATTAGAAACCTCAAAAGGAAGGAATGTAATTTTCAAAACTATAGGAATAATTCAGTGTGTTTGGTTTTAATTTTTTGGATTCATGGAAATTGATTTTTATGTTTTTTGTTTTGTTTTTTATTTTTTGTTTTTAGTGAATATTTTTTTAAATTTTAAACAATTTTTATTTTTATTTTTTAGATGCACCTTACCTAGATGTATCTAAAAAGTAAAATATTTGTAACAAAATATTTTTAAAAAATAATAAAGACACAAGAATATGAAAAATATATTGAATTCTAGTATTTTATTTATTTATTTTTTTTATATTTTTGGTATTTAGTGAATTTTTTAAAGATTTTTTTCACAAATTTTATACTTTTTAAGTGTATTTATGTTAGATGTATATAAAAATTAAAAAAATTTCTTAAAAAATTAAAAAAATTGCATAAAATATTAAAAAAATTCAGTGAAAATAAAAAAAATACGAAAAATAAAAAATCTCAATTTTCAGAAAAATGAATACTGAAAATTCAAATCGAACAAGTTGATTAGTATTTTAAGTAAATCTAGATGATGTATTTGTTATTTATTCAAAAATAAATATATAAAACAAAAGAGAGCAAAAAATAGTAAAGATCTAGGAGGGGCTAGTCTACTATGCAGTTGGGTGATGAGGTCACATTAACGAAGCTTTTTCTCTTTTTTGAACAAAACAGTAATGAAGCTTACTTATGTAGAGTCCAGATCATCTGCCGTTGTTTCCTGTGGTGGCTCCTACGATGGTTCAAAACGACGTCGTTATGAATCTTATATTTTTCTTTTCAGCCTCCTTTTGTTTTATTTGGTGTTTGAACCCTAACCCCTCTCAGAGAGACGAACAAAGAGGCAACGAAATGAGAGGTCGACGCGGGCGATGTGACTCCTACAGTGAGGTGAGGAGAGGCAACGGTGAGACAAAGGGAAGCGGTAGGAGACGGATAGAGATGCCACGAACAGAGAGGGTGACGTGGGCAGCCGATGTAAATACTACAGCGAGGCGGCGGCGGCGAGGAGATCTGTTTTGTCCCTTTTGTCTTCATTCTCATTTTTGTTACTAATATATATATATATATGATTTGTTGCCATTGTTTGATTTGTTGTTCAAAAAAATAGATGCGTTTGATTTAGTGAGTTTGATGGGTTTGATGATTTAGGGTTTGTTGTGGAAAATGATTTGTTGTTGATTTGAATTTTTTTTTTTTTTTTTTTTTATCAACATTTGATTTTTTTTCCTCTGAGATTGAGCTTGTTTACATTATGTCTTACATTCTCTAGTCTCTATCTCAATTTAGATTCGCAATTTTTCATTTGATAGGTGAGGAATTTTTAATCTTACAAAATTATGATTTTTCTCTTTCCTTGGTTTGCAATTTGTGCTTCATCATTTTTAGTTGGAATAATGACATTAATAATCAATTTCTCTGTGCTTACAAGGTTTAACAAGGACATACAAATAACCACATTTAACCACAAATAACAAGGTTTAATATGAGAGAGATGTGTAATCTTCTTCAATTGAAGTATCTTCAAATATCATTGGCTTCAATAGCTTGCTTACATTCTCTCTTAGTTTAGAATCTCATTTTTTTGTTTGATAGCTGAGGAATTTTGCATCTTATAATAATATGGTTTTCTCTTTTTGACTTGTGCTTACTTTGTTTTCAATTAATGATTAATGATTAATTGAACACTGAATTTCCCACCTAGTTTTCCCTTTCCGACTTGTGCTTGCTTGCTTTGATAGCTAGTTAATTTTCCATTTGTTTTTCTATTACTAAACACTGAATTTTCCCCAAATAAGCTGACTTGTGCTTGCTTTGTTTTCAATTAATGATTCAAAGATTTGATAGAAATGAAAATTCATAAACTTCTTTGGTTATGGACTAAACAAAAGTACATCTTTGTTTGAATGTTGTGTTTACTTGTAATTAACTGATTGTGTCATAAAATGCTCTTACTAAGATTAACATGTCAATGGGTTCAAACATTGATTGTGTCCTAATGGATTCTTCAATGGATTGCACGTACTCATTTTGGAATTCCTCAAAAAAATTTTTGGTGTAAGTCTCTACCACTTGCTTTAACATCAAAGTTGGAATTGAAACTCTCGGCAATTTTTGGGACAAATTATGCTAGGCTTCCAATTCTTTATACCTCTTCTCATAGAGCACCCTCTCAAAATGTATAAAAAACTCCATCAAGTTATAATCATAATTCAGATAATCCTTCAAAAATGCATTGAAGGATTCACTAAGTTGAGTAGTACTCATTCCAACTACCCAAGAATTCATAATATATGGCCATCCCCATTTCTCCTTCATGCGAAAAGTCTACTCCTACCAATGATTGTTGCGTGCATCATACTTATCAAGTGTTTAGTCCCATTGTATTCGAAATTCTTCTTCCCCATCAATGTCATGCACAAATTTTGAAAACACAGCCTTGACCCCTACATCATCGAAAACAAAACTTACATGCTTGACAACTATAGACACCCCATTTTTGACCGTCCTCAAGACTTGGACGTCACCGCTTGAACACTCGGTGATTATCCATGTTTGTGTTTGTTTGGAGTTCCCGGAGTTCTCGGCTACGCGCCTTGCCTCAGGATCTCCGAACTCGACTGTTTTGTACCTGGTTTTGCACCAAACACTTGTGTTTTGCCTTGGAGGGGCAGGGAATGCCTTGGGAGGCATCCCTACACACCATCGGCACTAGCTAGAGGCCACCGGCTGGTTTTTGTTGCCACCGGCAATATATATTGCCGGCCGGCACTCTTTGTTGCCGGTCGGCAGTCATTTTTGTCAAAATGACATTTTTGGCCAGCCGACTACTGTTCATCTGCTTTTTCAGATATTTTGGGACAGCTGTTTGGCATTTGGTTCCCCTCCATACAGTGTATGGAGAGATGTTCTTCTTGTTAGCTTTCTTGACAAGCTTTACAAGATTGGTTGCCTATATAGGAGAGAGTCTTCTCTTGGCATTAGGGTTGGAAATTTTAGAGAGGAAAATATTGCTAGAAGCTCTGGTTCTAGGGTTAGAACTCATATACATTCTATCTCTATCTATTCCTCTTTTCAGTGTTCTAGGTGCATTTGTTCATAGTATTGCATACAAACACCTACCATTACACTTTTCCTTGGCTATTGAGGTTCTAAGGGATTATTTTCAGAGTTTTGGGGCTGGTTTAAGCTCAAGGAGGCAGCTGGTCCTCCCTTTGTGAAGAAGGTTAACAAGGATAAGAAACTATTCCTTTTTACCCCATTTTTGCATCCTATTTCTACCTATCTTAGAGCTGTTTTTGTGTTTATTGTATAACATAAAAAAGTTCTATTTTTAGGCCCTCTTGATTGTTTGTTAAGAGTGTTTTGTGGTTTGGTTGTGTTTGACTACCCTTAGGCCTTGAAAGGCCTCATTTTGTGCTATTTTGTGCAAGTTTCGAGACTTTGGTGTTTCGGCCTCTTCACCACTGAAATCTTGAGGGATTTCAGTGGTGGAGATGGTGCCTTGAAGTCTCCAAAAGGGGAGGGCCACCCCCTCTCCTTGTTGTCCTTGAAAGGGACCATTTTTGGCCTCTTAAGGAAGTCTTTGTTCAAGTGTGTGTTGAGCATGCCATGGCTGTATTTTATGCTTATATTGCCATGTTATAACTTTGTATTAAGTTGGTTTTGGTACTCCATGCATGTTTAGTATAGTTGCCATGTAATGCCTCCTTGATCCCTTAACATGCCTTAGGTTGTTAGCCTTTGTTTGAGCATGTTTTAGGCTTAGCCTTGTGAATGTTTTGTGCTTATTTTGCCATGATTTAGGTCTGTCCATAGTTGTTTGGATCGATTTCGGCATGCTTAGTATAGCTCCTTTGCATTTGTAGCTTGTCGGGCTTGTATGCCTCAAGTATGTGAATGTGTAGCATGTGTTGATTGCATCATTTTGGTAGTTTGGAACCATCCAACATGTAATTTCAGTCCCTTTGGCATGCTCATATGCTTGCCTTAGTTGCCTCTTTGTTGCTTTGAGAGCATGTGTTGTATGTCCAATGTTTTGACCATTATGCATGCCTTTGAATTTGAGCCACTTAGATGCCATCTAAGTAGTCCTTTGGCCTTATTTTAACATGCTAAAAATATGTTTTTAGTTGTCTAATGCATGCCATGTTTGTTATGCTAAATGTGCTTCAAAGCTTCATGACTTGCCTCAAGTGCTTGGACCATGCTTGCATGTTTATGTTTACTTCATTTGAGTTGGTTTGGCACCACATTCTAGCATGATTTTTAGAGCTTATATTGCATGCTAATTGTCCATGACATCCCCTTTCAAGTGTGTTTGAGAGTTGCTCGTTTAATGCTTAGGTTTGTGCCTTAACATGTGCATGCGTGTGTGTGTGCTTAGCCTTCATTTTGGGGCACTTTGGCCACTGTTTTAGGCCTATTTAGAGTTGCCTAATCCATGTTTAAGTCCCTCTTTTATTTGGTTTGCATGCTTGCCTTGCATGCTTGCTTGTATGTTTGTATAAGTGCCTTGCATTGCCCATATTGCATGCTAGCCAACATGTCTAGGATTGCATTGCATTGTGCATGCTTAGCCTCTTGAAGTGAGTGTGATAGAGGTTAGGAATCTTTGGTTTGTTGTTTGCATTGCATTTCATTTGACATGAAAGTGCACACTTGATTCTTTGGGCCATCATGTATGGAAATGCGTGATTGGTGGTCCGAGAATCGAGGCACATCCTCGTTTGAGTCACAAACATGATAAGGAGTGTGATTGGTGCATACATAGCTTGAATAGCATTGCCATGCAAGATTCTGCCCTCTGCTACTATGAGTTGCAGGTCCTGCAGGAATTCATTGCCGGCCGGCATTATTTAGTGCCGACCGGCAGTCAATCGATGGCCGGTGGATTCATTTTGTGCCGACAACCACAAATTCATTGCCGGTGGTCATTCTACTTAGCCGGTGGTGATTCCCAGTATCCAGAGAGGCATCCTTGAGACTTTGGCAGTTTTCAGAGGAGTAAAGCAGGGAAAACAGAGGCAGGCTAGGCATGGCAAAGGTGCAATTAGAAGCGCAAGATGCATCTGACCCGCTTCCCGAGGGCTTTACTGTTTTAATTAGATTAATTAATTTGTTAATTTAATGGGTCTGTAATGTTTAATTAGCTAGCATAGTTAATTAATTTGTATTTTCTTTTGGTCCCTCTGTGTGAGGGCGTATTTGTAATAAGTGTGCGTGAGTGTGTGTATGTCTTCCAACCCCAAATTCTTTCTTCCCTTTTATTTACCCGCTTACGATGGTAGATTAAGGCACATTTATTTTAGTATACCTTACGCTATGCATGCGTGCATACATACATTTGTTAAACATACACCGGGCTCGGTACATCATACAAACCGCATCGTATATTTAAATCTAACTTGAATACGTGCACCGAATGATTGCATTTCACATGCCATTTTAGGGTTAGCTGAGCGTATCCTAATCACATCCTATATGTGATGCATTAGTCACTTAACATGAACTAGGACATGCATGTTTGCTAACTGGTTTATTGTTTTGGCACGGAGTACGAAGTAAGTATTTATGCTTTAGCATATCTCATGCGTGTGAATGTTAACATGAAAGTATGATTACCATGTGGCTAAATGCTTATATGAGATAAACTGTTTGAATGCCTGTGGGTGGAGGTTGGATTGCTTGAGTTGGAAAAACTCGTCGAAATCCGTGTTTTAGCCTACTTGCGAGTAGCAAATTCCAAAACGCTTTCAAAACGGACGGATATGCAATGCTTGTTTCCAAATTAGGCAATCCAGTCTATACTTGTTTACTGTGTGCATAACATAGTAATTCTAGGCTAATAATTGGAACAAGAACACATAACGTTTTCCAAATTGGATATCATGGTTAGTAGAGGCCGGTCTTCGGACCGGGCGAAAGGGGGTGCTCATAGCTGACCTTCCCCGACCGTACCCAAGCTCCCGAGCCAAGACAACTTTGGTGATGACGGACACGTGGCCTTCGGCACCGAGTCAGGGTTTCCTAAATTTTCCATTTTAAAAATATTTAGGTGGCGACTCTGTATCTGGCAAAGCAGTCCATGTTTGGCACTTCTTTTCAAAATCTGTTTTTTTCTCAAAACGATTTGCCAGAGTTGGACTCTTTGGTTTAAGGTTAAGAACCGTGACAGTAATTGAGTCCGAACTGTAACTAGCCGAGGTCCCTCGCGGCCATGTTACAGTTTCTGGCGACTCCGCTGGGGAGTTTAGAGAGCTTGACTCGAACTTGTGACATCCTGTTTTGATTTCATTTATGTGTCTCTTTGCATTGCATGTGCATTGGTGCGGCTAGGACACCGTGTTAGCCATCTGCTATTCCTGAGCGGTTTGCTAGAGGCTTGTCTTGTCAAGACATGACCATAAGGCTGACCGGTTGCGGGCTCTGCCAGTATGGGAACACAAACACCGGTTTTACCGGGGCACCCTTTTTGACCATTCGACCTAGTGCATATTCGGAATCCATAGTGACCATTCCAAACTAGGACAGGTTGCTTACCCGATATAGGTTGATTGAAACCGCTGCGTGCGTAGTGAAACCCTAGCTCCTGAAAAAATAGGACAGGGAAACCCTACCCCAACATAGGGGTGTATTGGCTCTCATTTACCTGCTATATGCTTTTAGAGTGTATCTCTGCAGGGAACGTATATATCAGTTTGCAAAGTTTGAGCATCAGGCCCGAGGGCACTAGTATCAGTGTTATTAAGAATCAGTTATGTCTGTGGGTATCAGTTCAGTTTTGAACAGTGATTCTGGGGAATAGTGATCAGTAGTAGAGAGCAATTGTTCAGCTACACCCGTGTTTGATCTTTTTGAAATTTGAAATCGCTTGTTTTCCGTTTGATTCAGAGATTGAGGGTCGATCGGAAACGACTAGTGTTTTCTCCTTCTTGGCGGGGTGAACATGACGCAGAACTCAGAAGAGATCGTGGTCATGACGGCCGCGTTGAGTCAAGGAATTACCCCGTAGGGTGAGACTATTGTTGACATGCCGCATCCACCCAGGTCGTCTGCCGCACACCCAATTTGGACCCCTCAACTATATCAGGCTCGCGAGCCTACTACATTTGAACTAATGGGAATGATAGGTGATCTTCAAAGATCCGTGGCGGATCTTGCCTATGGGATGTCTGCTTCGCCACCAGCCGCACCATATGCCGGAGGCTTTATACCCCAGGAGCCCCCGCTATTGGGACGAATTGTAATTGAACTTAGCCAACCGGAGATGGCCTCCAGCTATGGCAACGACGCATCAAACCAAACTCTAGATCAGGCTGAGGCCAGAGACAAAGGCAAGATGAAGGCAAATGCCGACCCTATCGAACAACTGTTGTGGGCAGTAGAGGCTTTGAAAGCCGGGGGAATGAACAAGCAACAGATATCCGCAGTTATGTCAAAAGCTGTGGAGGATGCTTTCCCCACTCCGCCTGAAGGCAATTCCAATCAATCAGAGAATCGGGATAGGCCCCGTCATGCCAAAACAGTTCTTCCCGCTCCCAACCTTGCATCCGGAAAGAATCAGAAATCCAAGGCCGCACCTGCCGATCCGTTCGCTAGTGCATCTAGCAAGAGTGCTCAGGCTCCAAAGTACCTGCCCCGAGGGCGTAGGGTCTTCCATGCTTTCTACATGCCATTGTCCAAGGCACTTCAAATCCTTGCTAAGAGGGGACACCTTAAACCCCTGGAGCCTCGGCCTCTCCCGAAGAATCTCCCTGATACTCATGACCCTTCCCAGTACTGTGCGTACCACCAGCAGACTGGCCATGCTACTGACAATTGTTTCCGCCTCCGGCACGAGGTGCAAGATTTGATTGACAACGAGGTTATCCTCCCCCCCACCTCAGCAAAGTCCATCACTACCCAGTTGTTGGATTTTGAGGACACAGATACTGCGAGTATGTAATCAGAAGGTGAACCGCCTGCGGGCAGTGTCTGGCGCATTTTTGGATGTGGCGTTTGGCACGCATTTTTGGGCATATGTTAATGTTAATTTTGTAAATTCTGGCTCGGGTGTCAAGTCAGTCTTTTGTTTTGTCTTGAGTCTGTCTCTCTGTATTGAGTCAGTCTTTTTGCTTACGTGGTCTGTCTTGTTGTAATGAGTCAGTCCCTCTTGTATAGTATACCAGGTGATTTCGAGGTTGTTGCCTCAAACACCATTTTGTCTTGTAATTAGTTGTTTTCACTTTTCTTTTTAAGTCTGTTTCTGCCGAAGAGCCAGTTATACCAACAAATCTGAATGAAAGAGCTGTGGCTATCACGTTCCGTATTTGTTGCTATTTGAGTTAGCCGTGCCAGAAGATGTGAATGGAACGACAGTACATTTCGCCTACTCTCTTGTGCCTTGAACATCATCGTAATGACATAAGCTTTTCATAAAACCCCTTTTCGAACACTGCGGTGATGAAAACGAAGAGGAAGTAATTCCTCGGGTTTTGTAAAATTTTGATCATTTTGAGAGAAAGAGAGGCTTGCTAAGCTTTTAATGAATGAAATCATGCTTGTCGGCGTGAGTACTGAGAAGGATCCTGGCTTGATCCAGATTGGTTCTATACTATCTTCAACGCGAATGATTTGTCGCTTTCTTAAAAACTTCCAAAAACAAAATGTTTCGCGCAGTCTTGCGAAGACCTATGTGGAATCGCTCTTGAGATTGTGCAGCCCAGGATCGCTCTCGGTCTCAAGATTCAATTTATCTGTTGCAAACTAGAATCCGTTCAAAACGTCCAACAGTGTCATGAAACGCCTGTGTGGCCCATTTCGAGGCAGCCCTCGAGCAAGAGGCGTCAAGGTTAGATCAGGGAGATCAGATCCCACCAAGCAAAGCTCGAGAAACAACCGTGATGGACTTTTCTGCAAATCAACACAACAGTCATTCTCCTCGACACAGAAAGGTTTCAATCTCAAAACCATTTGGCATGGGCTTGCTACACTTTTTATCCTTTGAGAGGCTCGCTGGGCCGAAAACCCGGAAGGGCGGTCCAGGCAAAAGTTAGAGCAAAGAAAAAAGAAATAAAAAGAAAATACAAAAAAGAAGCGAAGAAGAAAAGAAAAATACAAAAAAATAATAATAGCAAAAAAAATAATAAAAAAAATGATGAAAAAATGAAAATGCAAAAGAAAAGAATAGAGAGAAAGAAGAAGAAAAACATAGCTCGCAAGGTCGAAAACCCGCATTGGGCACCTTGGCAAAAGTTAGAGCCTAAACAGTGAAGGTTAAAATACTCAAGTGTACCTTAACCGGAACTACGTAAGGCTTGATTCCCATGTTTGGGATACATAGGCAACTTCATCTTGAAGTCTAGCCCCAACGCTCCCATAGCGTCTCAGTCTATGTCATGGTTTTGATCACTTTTGCCTCCTCCGAATCCAATGTCTTGATTGCAGCAACCTGGAATTACGTGACCAGCTTCATCTTGAAGTCCAACCACCAACACCTTTCAGGTGACTGTGTCCATATATTGATTCAAACCGTCTTCGTCTCCTCCGCGTCTGAGGGTCCGATCGTCGTCAACAAGGACTGGCTTACAATGTGCCGCGGCATCATCCAAACAAGGGGCAACTTTCCGTTGCCATGCATTACCATAAGTTGCCCTAAGTTACCGTCCAAAACAAGGGCAACTTTCCGTTGCCTTATCCCCCTTTAAGCCAGGGGCAATTTTCCATTGCCTCCGATCCGAGGTTGCATATCTCGAGGGTAAGTTCCGTGCTCGTTTGAGCATTGACTGTTTGCAAAAATAGTTTTTGAAAATTTTCACTGAGGTTGACTTATTTTCTCGAAAACTGTTTCATTTTCAAAATTGGACCATGTTTGGACCCAAAAAGGAGAATTTTCAATGCTCATAGCCTGATTCGCATGATTTTCAAATCAAAAATCGAATAAGTGTGTAAATCCAACTCTCATTTTTGATCAAAACTGTTTTAGAAAACAAAAAATGGTCAAAGTGACGAACTAGGGGCACAATCGAGTTAGGCCTTCTGTCTCCCCTCCCCCCAGTCAACATACTCGCCAGAAAGGCGCTCTATTCACCAGAAGGAATAGCCGTGAGCTAACAGTGTTGGGCGTGAACCCACAACCTCTCGTTTACCTATCAACCACTCTGGAGAGGGATGAAAAATGAGAGAATAAAGAATAGAGAGGAATAAGTTGAGAGAAAAGTAAAAAAAAGGGTTTTGAGAGAAAAACCAAGCATGAGGGCCGAGTGGTGTGAGTATCACAAATCAGAAAGGGGTGGGAATAATACCCGGAGGAATTGGCTCCTCAAGATTTGAGGTCTTTTCGTAAACATGTCCGTGTGTCGTGTCTTTTGACCTGTCGGTCTCGATTTTAGCTTTGAGTCTTTTCTCGTTCTTTTAGGTTGTGTGCCTTTTGTTTCTTTGTTTGAGTCTGTCTCGCTGTGTTCTGTGGTAGGCTTGATACCCTGGTTGAAAACCCTTCCTTATTTCAAAAAATCGTTTGTGCTCAGAATGCTGTGCCATTCTCTACATTCGTGCGAAGCAAGAGAAGGAAAGGGAAAATTTGGGACATCCGAGTGTGTTTCAACTACAACCGTGTCAGTTTTGTGATCCGTCTTGTTAGATTGGGGCTATTTGTTCAGGGTTTGCTGTGTGCAGAATGAAAATCTTGTATTATGGGTCATGCGAGATCAATTCCCGATGAGAGTATAATGTATTATTCAGTTTGAGTAGTGGTTTGTATGAGTTGTTTGCTGTTAGTTGGTTGGTTATCCGATTATCGTAGTGCAAGTGCTCAATTCACAAGTGTTCATGTTTCAGACAACAGATCGATATCATTTACATTTGAGGTGTAATATGATGCAATACAGTGCAAGGTATGAAATATACACGAATGTAAACACTTTTTCAGACAAAAAGTTTGTTTCATTTCATATCATCTTTTCAAGTACATAAGTTTTGGGAAACAAAAGTACAAAAGTACCCTAACTACTAACAAAAGGGGAAAATGCAAAAAAGCAAAAGAAAAAAAAAAACAGCAAAATCGGTATCAAATGTCAAAATGGCTCCGGGGCCGTCAATCTGTCCTGGTCCTCTTCCTGGACGAAGGTCCAGGAGCGTCATCAACAGGGGCACTATTAGGGGCATCGCCGCCTGAGCTTGAGTCCGAGCCATCATCGGTCTCCTCCGCCTCTGTCTCTGCCTCAGACTCGTCATCCGGAACTGCAGCCCGCGAGCTGCTCCAGACATGAGTGCGCCCTCCTCTGGTGCGGGGGTATACTCTGCCATCCCGGGTAGAAATGGGAGGTCCAGTCGGAGTGCCACCCACCGAAGGAATCGGGAAGGGAGGCTGAAAAAGCAAGAAAGGCAAATACATCAGAATCTTTAGGCGCTTTATCGGTCGTAATCTGACAAGTATGAATACAATGTGAATGTCGTGAGAAGTTTATCGGTCACGAGAATCTGATTGTATGAGTCTGATCTGTGAATGCCGTGAGCAGTTTATCGATCTGAGAATCGATGTATGAATACAGATGTATGTATCTTGTGAATGATGAATCGGTCAGGCGAGAATCTGATGTATCAGATGCCGTGAGCAGTTTATCAGATATTGCGATTATGCATCAGATTATGTAAAGCAGTTTGTATATGGTTTGAGGCTGTGGTCAGGAAGAACATACCGGAATGCTGTAGAGGGCTAGGAGGTCGAATGTCCGCTGTAGCATCCCCATCATGGAGGCATTCATCTCCAATGACTGCCGGGTGTACCCAGAAGACGCCTGCGAAAGTATCAGATGCATCAGTATTCTGTGGAATATCAAATAAACTGAAATGAAATGACTTTACAAAAATGCAGTAATACATACCGGAGGCAAGTCAGGGACACCAACAAGCTCGTGGTCAGCTGGTGGAAGAGCAAAGGGGATCTGGTAGGTCGCCCTATCCTGCCCTCGGAAAGTCAATGAAGCAGGCAGAACAAGCCAACCGGACCCCCGCCCTCGCTAAACTCCACCCCTACCACGGACTCGAGCCCTCCTCGGCGCTCCCCCTCCAGCTCCTGCTCCAGCCGCTGGCGCCACAGGTCTCTCTCTCTCTCTGCTCGGTGGCCGCCGCTCAGAGGTCGCATGATGAAGGTCCGGACGTACTCTGAGTAATCGCCCTCGCCCCTGAAGTCGTCTGCCTCCCAGCCAATGGTGTAGTCCGCCATCAGCTCGGCAGTGAACCTCTCTGTATCCCGCATGTGCTCAGGAGGATGCACCGGGACTATCTGCTCAGGTAAGCCCAGGGTCTGGCGTAAGAAACGCTCACCCAGGTACCAAGCCCGACAGACCGGGCCCTCGAGCAAAATCCGGTAGCGTGAGGTCTCATCGGCACCGGCAAACCGATCTCTCATCATCGCTGGCAGTGGAGCCCACGGCCGCCAGGTGATCTGAAAATGAAATACAGTTTGTTACCTACTGATATTGCAAATATGCAGTGGAAAGGCAAAACCTAAATGAACTGCAAGTAAAACATACCTCGGCGGGGGTGATGGTGTCGAAGTAGCGGCGGAAGAAGCTGAATGTCTCCTGTGGCCTCCGGGTGCATCTCCCGTCAAAACGACGCGAAAAAGAGACGACCAGAGGGGTCTCTGCATCGGGTATGGGAGCGAGCCTAGGAAAGTAGGCGTAAACCCACAACTGCAAGATAAATACCAGTGCATTTATCAGATAAAGCAGAATCTGAGAATAGAAGCGAAATAAGCGAGCCGTGTGTTGTGCAAGTATTGTGCGAGTGTGCAGTGTGGCGATGCGGTCGATTAAAGCGTAGTATGTGTGTGCCGTGTGTACAATATCTGACAAGTGTAAAGCAAACTACGATTGTGCGAGCAATGTAGTCTGAAAATAAAGAACGGAAATGAAAGGTAAAAAAGAAAGGTACCTCCCAAGCACGCTAGTAACCCCCGAGCAACTGTCCACTGCCGCGGGAGGCTGAGCTCATATATCCATAAAGGGTGGCCAGAGCGGTGCCACCCCAGTCATAATGTAAAATGTCTCTGACATCCACTAGTGCGCTGAGAAGGCAGAGAGGCACTATGTTCGCCCGGTCGGCGAAGATGGTCGTCCCAAACAGGAACATAAGGAAGCCGCGTGCGTATCTCTCCACAGCCTCTGGGGTCATCGGAGCTGCATCAACGAGGAAATTTGGACCGGATCGCACCTCGAACCAGAGTCTTGGGCCGACGCCGGGCAGCGAGCGGTGCCGCGCCAAGCAAGTAGACCTGAGCCGCGGTCCACTCATCCATATCAATGTCGAAGGGGATCAGATCACTCCTTACCCCGATGCCGGTGAGCATTGAGAAGTCATAAGGGGTCATCGTCATGTCCCCGGTCGCCGACAAATGAAACGAATCGATGGTGTCCCACCACCTCTCCACCAGAGCGGGGAGGAGAGGTCTGCATATCGCGAGCCTGGAGAGTCCCCTGCAAAAGGCGCCAAAGCCAGCCTGGTCTACGATGCGGCGAACTGCGTCGGGTAGCTCGGCGTATCACTCGCAAGCAACAATGTTCCCATACCCACGGATGGTATAGGAGTCTCCCTGTTTTCAAACAAGTAATTGCGAAACAATATAAAATGTACAGTTTTGAAGAAACAGTCAAAATCAGTGCAAATTTGGCATGCGTGCAAGTTTTTCAGATTCAAACAGATACCGGGTGCCGGTGTGCTTATAGTGAACTACAACATGTGATGCGTCAACGTGTTTGAATGGTTCAGTACAAATTTGGCATGTGTGCAAGTTTATCAGATTCAAACAGATACCGGGTGCCGGTGTGCTTACAGTGAACTACAACATATGATGCGTCAGTGTGTTTGTGTGGCTCGGTGCAAATGAAGCATGCGTGCATATTTTCAGATTCAGACAAGTATCGGGTGTCGGTGTTTGCAATGAAATACGGTGTGTGCCGTGGTTTGAGTGGTTCAAGGCTAGTGCAATGTGTGCGCGTGTGAGTCTTAAACAGATAATTAGATGCAAACGTGTTTGTAATCGACTACAATGTCTGATATCAACGGTGTCGTAACTAGCGATTAAAGACATGTCAGCTATGACAATTGGCAGTTAAACGTTCTACATCGCAGAAAGTAAAGCAGAGAAAAAAAGTTACCTCGGAAGCACCGGAGGATAGGTGGGAGACAGGCTCGCGTAGCAACAGCTCGGGGTCCAACGCCATGTCGAAACTCCTGAACTGGCGCAGTCCATCGGGTGGTAGAACATGGATCACCGGCCGGTAGGTCACCGGGTCGAACGGATGCTCGCTCAACGGGAGGAGCTCAACCTCAAGATCCATCTCGTGATCCGAGGGAGTCCCACCGCGTGGTATGTCGTCCGCCATGTCAAGAATGATGAGAAAATGGTCGGAAGAATGCAAATCGGGACGGAATACGAAGAGTCAACTGAAAAGTCAACCCCCGGGAGGGTGGAAAATGGCCGGAAGGGTCGGGATGTGAAAAGGCATGGAAATGAAGAGGAAATCGAGGGGAACAAGTCCCAAAAAGTTGAAAATGGCAAAGGATGTGCCGAAATGAAATTTCAATCGGTCGAAAATGTTTGAAATGCAATAAACTTCGCGAATCGAACGACGAAAAGGCGCGAGAACGCAAAGAAATGAGGAAATGAGGAAATGAGGAGAGAAAAAGGCCCTAGAGAGAGATGGTGTGTTTTTTCGGCGAAGGAGAAGTGAAGAATAGGGTTTAGAAACCCTATTTTAAAACACCCGAAGCGAAAAGTCGAATCTGCCCCGACTCAGCAACTTTTTGCCGGTCAGCAACATTTTGTGCCGGCCGGCAGAATATTCTGCCGATGGAATTTATTTGCAGCCGGTGGACAGCCGGTGGCCTCCTAGCCCGGCCAGTGGTGTTCCCACAGCCTTGTTTAGGCAATATGAATGGTTTCTGGTCTTCATAGCCCAAGAAAGTGCAAGAAAGTGTATCTCTGACGCTCAACCGGCCTCCGTTTTGACCTCGGACCGTGTCTTCTGTGCGTGGCACTCAAATTCATGCAATGTTGTATCCTTTTGTATCCTTTTGCCTTTTACAAGATTCAAAAGTTGCCCCGCGTGCATTCATCATGTTTGTCTGGTGCGTTGCGTCGCGCCGCCATGCACATCCCTCATGCATTGTCATGCATTTTATTACAAGCGTTGTCATGCATTGTCATGCACCTCAATACATACACCGCCTTGCACATTATTCGTGTTATCGTTGCCTCGCACATCATTCGTGTTGTCGTGCATCTCCTTGTTTTGCATTATCATGCATTTCAAAGAAAGAAAAGACCAAAAAAAAAAAAAAACGTGCGTTGTCGCGCACACGAGCACACTTGCATTGTTTTACATTTCATGTGGCATGCGTGTCACACTTGCATTGTTCTGTATCCCGTGTGGCATGCGTGTCACCCTTGCATCTTTTATCACTTACATAGGCACGTGTGCCTCATTTTGCATTGGCACGTGTGCCTTATTTACATCGGCACGTGTGCCTCATTTTGCATCGGCACGTGTGCCATATTTCGCATCGGCACGTGTGCCTCATTTTACATCAGCACGTGTGCCATATTTCGCATCGGCACGTGTGCCTCATTTCTCGTCAGCACGTGTGCCTCATTTCGCATCAGCACGTGTGCCTCAGTCGCATCGGTACGTGTGCCCATTTCGCATCGGCACGTGTGCCTCATTTCGCGTCGGCACGTGTGCCTCCTTTCGCATTGGCACGTATGCGTCGTTTTTCATAGGCACGTGTGCCTCCTCATTTGCATTGGCACGTGTGCCCTATTCTCATTGGCACGTGTGCCCCATTTTCATCGGCACGTGTGCCTCATTCTCATCGGCACCTGTGCCCCATTCTCATTGGCACATGTGCCTCGTTTTACATAGGCACGTGTGCCCCGTTTTCATAGGCATGTGTGCCTCTTCATTTCCATTGGCATGCGTGTCACATTTTCGTTAGCATGCGTGCTTCATTTGCATTGTCTTAGTTCCTTTTTATACACATTGCGTGCACGTGTGCATTGCTTTACTGATATGTGTTCAAGTTCCTTTATATACACATTGCGTGCATGCGTGCATTGCTTTAGTCACATGTGTTCAATCCTACCATTTCTCTATGCACGACTTGCGTTGTCACGTACTTTCGATTGCTTTGTCATGAATGTTGCTAACAACATTGTACCTGTTAAGTTTGTTTTCTTTTCAGGCACGATATTGTATGTACGGTTCATTTGAGGTCGGTGCAACCGGACGAGCCGCACAGGTATTGTATCCTCCGAGTGAGACGTATTGAGAATTGCATAATTCTCTTACATCCTTTCTGCAATGTAGTGTAGTCTGGCGTATGCTAGCTTATAACAGTTGCATGTGTGCTTCGTTACAGCTCTCTTTGCATGATCATAAGTTATGCTCGGCTTCTTGCATTTTCAGTTGCATTTTGCCCCTGCCTTCGGGCGCATACCTTGTTTGTCTTGCATGTTTGTCCAAGTTTTCGGCCTTGTCAAAAATGGGTCGTCTCTAGGCTTTGACATTCACTCCCGTCATTGTGATGACTTCCGAGTTCTGTCAAAGAGGGGCAACTGTAGACACCCCATTTTTTACCGTCCTCAAGACTTGGACATCACTGCTTGAACACTCGGTGATTATCCATGTTTGTGTTTGTTTGGAGTTACCGGAGTTCTCGGCTATGCACCTTCCCTCAGGATCTCCGAACTCGACTGTTTTGTGTCTGGTTTTGCACCAAACACTTGTGTTTTGCCTTGGAGGGGCAGGGAATGCCTTGTGAGGCATCCCCACACACCACCGGCACTAGCTAGAGGCCACCGGCTGGTTTTTGTTGCCACCGGCAATATATATTGCCGGCCGGCACTCTTTGTTGCCGGTCGGCAGTCATTTTTGTCAAAATGACATTTTTGGCCAGCCGACTACTGTTCATCTGCTTTTTCAGATATTTTGGGACAGCTGTTTGGCATTTGGTTCCCCTCCATACAGTGTATGGAGGGATGTTCTTCTTGTTAGCTTTCTTGACAAGCTTTACAAGATTGGTTGCCTATATAGGAGAGAGTCTTCTCTTGGCATTAGGGTTGGACATTTTAGAGAGGAAAACATTGCTAGAAGCTCTGGTTCTAGGGTTAGAACTCATATACATTCTATCTCTATCTATTCCTCTTTTCAGTGTTCTAGGTGCATTTGTTCATAGTATTGCATACAAACACCTACCATTACACTTTTCCTTGGCTATTGAGGTTCTAAGGGATTATTTTTAGAGTTTTGGGGCTAGTTTAAGCTCAAGGAGGCAGTTGGTCCTCCCTTTGTGAAGAAGGTCAACAAGGGTAAGAAACTAGTCCTTTTTACCCCATTTTTGCATCCTATTTCTACCTATCTTAGAGCTGTTTTTATGTTTAGTGTATGACATAAAAAAGTTCTGTTTTTAGGCCCTCTTGATTGTTTGTTAAGAGTGTTTTGTGGTTTGGGTGTGTTTGACTACCCTTAGGCCTTGAAAGGCCTTATTTTGTGCTATCTTGTGCAAGTTTCGAGACTTTGGTGTTTGGGCCTCTTCACCACTGAAATCTCGAGAGATGAGATTTCAGTGGTGGAGATGGTGCCTTGAAGTCTCCAAAAGGGGAGGGCTACCCCCCTCCTTGTTGTCCTTGAAATGGACCATTTTTGGCCTCTTAAGGAAGTCTTTGTTCAAGTGTGTGTTGAGCATGCCATGGCTGTATTTTATGCTTATATTGCCATGTTATAACTTTGTATTAAGTTGGTTTTGGTACTCCATGCATGTTTAGTATAGTTGCCATGTAATGCCTCCTTGATCCCTTAACATGCCTTAGGTTGTTAGCCTTTGTTTGAGCATGTTTTAGGCTTAGCCTTGTGAATGTTTTGTGCTTATTTTGCCATGCTTTAGGTCTGTCCATAGTTGTTTGGATCGATTTTGGCATGCTTAGTATAGCTCCTTTGCATTTGTGGCTTGTCGGGCTTGTATGCCTCAAGTATGTGAATGTGTAGCATGTGTTGATTGCATTATTTTGGTGGTTTGGAACCATCCAACATGTAATTTCAGTCCCTTTGGCATGCTCATATGCTTGCCTTAGTTGCCTCTTTGTTGCTTTGAGAGCATGTGTTGTATGTCCAATGTTTTGACCATTATGCATGCCTTTGAATTTGAGCCACTTAGATGCCATCTAAGTAGTCCTTTGGCCTTATTTTAACATGCTAAAAATCTGTTTTTAGTTGTCTAATGCATGCCATGTTTGTTATGCTAAATGTGCTTCAAAGCTTCATGACTTGCCTCAAGTGCTTGGACCATGCTTGCATGTTTATGTTTACTTCATTTGAGTTGGTTTGGCACCACATTCTAGCATGATTTTTAGAGCTTATATTGCATGCTAATTGTCCATGACATCCCCTTTCAAGTGTGTTTGAGAGTTGCTTGTTTAATGCTTAGGTTTGTGCCTTAACATGTGCATGCGTGTGTGTGTGCTTAGCCTTCATTTTGGGGCACTTTGGCCACTGTTTTAGGCCTATTTAGAGTTGCCTAATTCATGTTTAAGTCCCTCTTTTATTTGGTTTGCATGCTTGCCTTGCATGCTTGCTTGTATGTTTGTATAAGTGCCTTGCATTGCCCATATTGCATGCTAGCCAACATGTCTAGGATTGCATTGCATTGTGTATGCTTGGCCTCTTGAAGTGAGTGTGATAGAGGTTAGGAATCTTTGGTTTGTTGTTTGCATTGCATTTCATTTGACATGAAAGTGCACACTTGATTCTTTGGGCCATCATGTATGGAAATGCGTGATTGGTGGTTCGAGAATCGAGGCACATCCTCGTTTGAGTCACAAACATGATAAGGAGTGTGATTGGTGCATACATAGCTTGAATAGCATTGCCATGCAAGATTCTGCCCTCTGCTACTATGAGTTGCAGGTCCTACAGGAATTCATTGCCGGCCGGCATTATTTAGTGCCGACCGGCAGTCAATCGATGGCCGGTGGATTCATTTTGTGCCGACAACCACAAATTCATTGCCGGTGGTCATTCTACTTAGCCGGTGGTGATTCCCAGTATCCAGAGAGGCATCCTTGAGACTTTGGCAGTTTTCAGAGGAGTAAAGCAGGGAAAACAGAGGCAGGCTAGGCATGGCAGTGCAATTCCGAGCGGAATCCGAGCGCGAATGCATCTGACCCGCTTCCCGAGGGCTTTACTGTTTTAATTAGATTAATTAATTTGTTAATTTAATGGGTCTGTAATGTTTAATTAGCTAGCGTAGTTAATTAATTTGTATATTCTTTTGGTCCCTCTGTGTGAGGGCGTATTTGTAATAAGTGTACGTGAGTGTGTGTATGTCTTCCAACCCCAAATTCTTTCTTCCCTTTTATTTACTCGCTTACGATGGTAGATTAAGGCACATTTATTTTAGTATACCTTACGCTATGCATGCGTGCATACATACATTTGTTAAACATACACCGGGCTCGGTACATCATACAAACCGCATCGTATATTTAAATCTAACTTGAATACGTGCACCGAATGATTGTATTTCACATGCCATTTTAGGGTTAGCTGAGCGTATCCTAATCACATCCTGTATGTGATGCATTAGTCACTTAACATGAACTAGGACATGCATGTTTGCTAACTGGTTTATTGTTTTGGCACGGAGTACGAAGTAAGTATTTATGCTTTAGCATATCGCATGCGTGTGAATGTTAACATGAAAGTATGATTACCATGTGGCTAAATGCTTATATGAGATAAACTGTTTGAATGCCTGTGGGTGGAGGTTGGATTGCTTGAGTTGGAAAAACTCGTCGAAATCCATGTTTTAGCCTACTTGCGAGTAGCAAATTCCGAAACGCTTTCAAAACGGACGGATATGCAATGCTTGTTTCCAAATTAGGCAATCCAGTCTATACTTGTTTATTGTGTGCATAACATAGTAATTCTAGGCTAATAATTGGAACAAGAACACATAACGTTTTCCAAATCGGATATCATGGTTAGTAGAGGCCGGTCTTCGGACCGGGCGAAAGGGGGTGCTCATAGCTGACCTTCCCCGACCGTACCCAAGCTCCCGAGCCAAGACAACTTTGGTGATGACGGACACATGGCCTTCGGCACCGAGTCAGGGTTTCCTAAATTTTTCATTTTAAAAATATTTAGGTGGCGACTCTGTATCTGGCAAAGCAGTCCATGTTTGGCACTTCTTTTCAAAATCTGTTTTTTTCTCAAAACGATTTGCCAGAGTTGGACTCTTTGGTTCAAGATTAAGAACTGTGACACTAATTGAGTCCAAACTGTAACTAGCCGAGGTCCCCCGCGGCCATGTTACAACAACATTTTGCATCAAATGCCACGTACAAAGTCAATGGTTTGTATTGGGCATGACAATTGGAATGGCCTTAGCCATCGCAGTATCTCGATCTGTGAAAATAGTTTTCGGAACTTTGTTTGACATTGCCTCTAGAAAAATATGAAACAACTGTGTACAAGATTCGGCAGTCTCATCATACATCAACGTTGCACCGAATATAACTGTTTCTCAATGATGATTAAATCCAACAAAAGGTCTATGCTCGTTATTTAATTTGTAAGTGGTGTCAAAGGTCACTACATCATCAAATTGACCATAGTCCATGACCATTTGAGCATTGGCCCAAAATATATTACTTATCTGCTTTTCACAATCTAATTGGACTGCATAATAAAAGGATGGATTTTCCACAGATTCTTATGAAAATAATGCAATACACTGACTGCTTCTCCATATTCCAAATCTTTTGTCTCTTTGATCTTAAGTAATTTTTTTGGTCCAATTTCGTGAAGCCAAGTGATGCTCTTCCACCAGATTCCCTACCAAATAGCTCATAAGCAGACCTAAGAACAATTCCAAATTTTGAAGCCAATTCTACTTCAATTGCTTGGATGGTAGATCTTTTTCCTTGGGATGGCAACATATGAATTCAATCTTGAGGCACAAGATCATGATTATGATGTTCAACAAAATCAAAAGGAACATATTTTCCTGAAATTCTATCTAACTTGATACTAAATCAGGTACCATAACCACATCTTACCTCTTGTCTCAGATTTTTGACAAGTGGATCTTGTTTGTTGATACCCTAACTTCCCTCTTTGTAACATATAAACATCCGTGAAGTTATCTCCTTCGTATGTTTGTTCCTGTTTGCATGGGCCTTCCTAATACTGAAGCCCACCTTTCTCCCATAGGTATTGTCACTACAAAAAATTAAGGTTTTAGAGACCAAAATTTATGGACAAAATTATTTTTTAGGGACCAAATAATTTTGTTGCGAAAAGTGTCGTTATTATATTTTTAGCAACAAAAATTCACATTAGTGATGAATTATTATTTTTTTGGGACCAAATTTTTTGCCTCAAAAAATAAATCATTTTGAGACCAAATTATTTTGTCCCTAAAAGTATATTTATTAGTGACATTTTCAAAATTTTGTCGCTAAAAGCCTTATTTTTTACTTTTTGGGACGACCTTTTAGCGACTATCCTTATGACGATGGAAATTGGTCCCTAAATGTCTTTTGCAACAAAATTTTCACTTCTAGAGACCAAAATATTTGGTCTCTAAAACTCTTATATGTTGTAGTGTGTAAAAGTCATGCGCAGCTTGTTCAGAGTCAAATAGTGTTCCCAATTTCGGCTTCTAACCACAATTGGCCAACTCATCAATAATATTATTTTCTTCTATTATCTGATATTTAGTATCATACAAATAACAAGGTTTACCCATCCATGTTCTTGCTTTTTTTTATACAAATAACATGGTCATTAATAATCAATTTCAATATCATACAAATAACAAGGTTTAACCTTGTTAGTTGGAATAATCAATTTCTCTCATATCAACAATACTACACGTGCTTTATCCTTGCTATGCTACACATTAATATTGCAAATCAATTTCTCTGTTCTTCTTATTTTTCACACATCCCCCTCACATATATATATATATATATACATGAATATATAACAAAAAGCTTTAACCACATTTATACTAAATTGCAGGTACTGGGGGTGAATTGCAGAAACCCGAATCATATATATATATATGATGGAAGAAAATAATATATAAATCCCCAAACACTGCAGGAAATTGTACTTTTGCCAACTAACAATTTAGTTGGCAAAAGTCCATTTTTAGTCAGCAAAAGTTATCCGCGACTAATTTTTTCGATCGCCACTTTGGTCGCCAATTAAGGCTTGGGAAAAGTAATTAGCAACTAAAAAATTTTTTAGTCGGGAAAAAGTTCTATTTGCCGACCAAATTTTTGGTTGCTAAATATATAATTATTGGGACTAATCCATTTGTAGCTAAAACACTTTAGTCACCAAAAGTGATAGTTTCCTGACTAAATATGTTAGTTGCCAATTGTCACATTCCCCGACCAAAAATGTTAGTCACCAAAAGTAATGTTTATGCGACTAAAACTTTAGTCGGCAACAGACCTATTCATGACCAAACACTTTGGTTGCTAAAATTAATAATTTTACCGGCTAATTATTTAGTCGCCAAATGTTAATAGTGATTTTCCTATTAAAAAATTTCACCTTTAGCAACTAAATTTGTTTTTGGTTGCAAATCTTAATATATAACAACTAAATTTTTTGGTAGTCAAATCTCAATCAACGGCGAGTACAATATTAGTTGCCAAAGTACTAATCTGGTGACAAATTTTTTTTTTGGTCGGAAAAAATGAATATACGACAACTAATATCTTTTTTGGTCACTAAAACTTAACATTTTCCGACAAAAATTGTTTGGTTGCCAAAGAGTAACCATAAAAATATCATAGTTATTTTGTGACCAAATTTGGTCGGCCATTGTTTGTTAGTACATTTAGATATCAAAACAACGTCGTTTTGATATCTGCGACTAAATTGTATTAGCCGCTAAAAGATTATACTCTCCACCTAGTTTTTCACCCTCTTGCCTATATTTTTGGCGACTAATATTTTAAATTGGTGGCAAAAAATACTTTTCTGCAACGAAATTACTTTAGTCGGTAATAGTATGAACTTTTAGCTACGAAATTTATTTTTAGTCGGCAAATGTCATTTTTTTTAGTCGGCAAAAGTGGTCGGCAAAAGTATAATTTCTTGTAGTGAGAAAATAATATATACAAATAAATATGTGTAGCTTAATTTTCGTGCTCCTTTTGGATACGACTAGTCTTACAGTTCGAACTCTCGTGGTTCTTAATCTAATTTCACTAGTGCAATGTGAAACGGTGGAAACACAAAAAGAGTCCAAGTCCGGCAATTCTTTTGGAAAAGCAATTTGAATAAAAAATGTCAAAAATGGACTGCATTACCAGATTTCAGAGTCGCCACCTAAATATTTTTGAGAAATTTAGGAAACCTGTGACTCATGCCAAAGGCCACTTATCTGTCATCACCAAAGTGTCTCAGCTCAGGAACTTAAGTACGAGAGGGACAGGTCATGAATTAAGCACCCCACTCGCCCGATCACAGATCGACCTCTACTAATCATGATGTGATTCTTATTTACATTATATGCTCTTGTTCCGATTATTAGACTATCATTACTATGTGTTGCACACAAGTATAGACTAATTTGCAAAAGTTGGAAAACTTTGATTCCATGTTTGTTTGAAAATTATTTTTGATACTCATCACTTGGAAATGTGAGTTTGTACATTAATCAATTTGTCCCAATTTTGGCAATTAGCCTTCATCCACCGGCATTCAAACAATTATATCATCTAAGCATTTAACCTCATGGAAAACATGCTCAACATGGCAACAATCACACGCAATGCAAGATGCTAAAGCAATAAATGCTCACCTAGTACTCTAAGGCAAGCCAAACAAAGCAAAATAATTAGAAAAATATGCATGTTCCTAAACAATGTAATGTGACTAATGTAACGCACACATTTATGCCACTTTTAATAAGCTAGGAGCGGCTATGAGCATGGTATATGAACCAATTCAAAGCATGTGATGAAGCATGTATTCGAGCAAAGAATTTTGAATTTTGACATTGGTTAGAATGATGAGCCGAACTCTTATGCGTGTAAGAAAAATGGATGCAAGTCATGGAAAATGCTAAGTAAATATGATGCTACCATTATAAGCAGAGAAATAAAAGGGAGAAAGAATTGAGGATTGAAAGACATACAACATTATTACATATTTGCCATCATGCACGAAGGTCTGAATGAATGTCCAAGTGTCCGAATTAAACTAACTATTACAAAACCAAATGAATGAATAAACAACTAATTAGCTAAGCTATTGACTAATAATAAGAAATAAGTTAGCTACCTAATCTATTATAACAAGGGTACATAATAAAACTATCTAAGTTACTCAATACTAAACATTCATAATTATTACAATAATGCTAATTATATTTAATTACAATGATAATGAGAGCATTAATTTACAACATTTAATAGAACTAGAAAGCATAAGGATGGCATGCATGCGACGGTTTTCAAAAGCAACTATGTTTGCCTTCCTTAGAATTTGCCTTGTTTCACCTTCAGCCACTGCTCCTTGTTTTCTGCAAAACACTCTGTTTACCAAACATTGGGGCCCAGCCGGCCCCCAATGAAGCCCGGTTGGGCCCAAATAGGGCCAGCTGTGACCTAATTTTATGCAAAGCTCTATTTTTGTGCTTTGAGGTGAAAACAGTGCATACAAAATTTTTTGAGCATCTGTTTGTCCCTATTACATTTCTCTGTCATGGGAAGCCTCAAGAAAAGGATGGAGTCATTTCCAAAACCATCAATGAGCAAGTTGCTTGCTTGAAAATCTCGGTCACGATTTGGACAAAAATCAATGAATGCAATGAATCAACACCAACCTGTAGCGACCTTGATTTTTTGTAAATCTTTATTTATTTATTTATTTATTATTATTATTATTATTATTATCTTATTTTATTTTTTCTCTTTATTAACTGTGTGGTTACATGAGAATTTAATATGATATTTAGTTAATTTAATGTGATAATTAATTATATATAATTAATCCGAATATTTATATATTTATATTTTTTTATATATAAAAAATGGTGTTTTATATATTGATATATATATATATATATATCATATTTATGAATGTTATAATTATGTTGAATTATATAATAAAATATAATATAATAGTATATTAGGTTAGATGTGCCATTAAGAAGCAAAAAAGGGGATTGTGCCTGTGCGGCTAAGAAAAACTATAAGAGAGAGAGAGAGAGAGAGAGAGAGAGAGAGAGAGAGAGATTAATCAAGAAAGAGAGCCGAAAAAGAGAGAAACAGCGAGAGAAAGAGGAAATGGGAGAAAAAAAAGGGTTAGGGTTTTGTTTTGGTGGCTCCATTAGTTCTTCAGATTTTTTTTGATCTATAAAAATAATTGTGAGTACAAAACCCACTTCCCTTGATTTATGTTTAATTTTTTTTTTATTTTGTTTGTTTTATACTCAATTTATATTTAGCTGTGTACAGGCAAGAAACTAAATGCCACCATATCTCGAGAAACTACCCCTTCGTCTCGATGCAGATGGAATGACTTGTCTTGTCCCGTAACAAGAATTAATGTATTTTTCTTGGTGTCTGGTGGACATGTGGGTGTCAAATGTTTGTACTCATACCAATATACTTGTATACTGACCCATTTTGTTTCTTGGCATCTCGGGTGCGTTCTATTTGAGTGCAATCAAGCTTCCTTTGCAGGATTAGTTGGGACTACAGTGGTAACGAGAAATAACTATAGTTATTGGACATGTCGTTTAGACTTCTTTTGTTTTCTTGAGCTTAGGGTTATTATTAGCTTATGTATTTATTTATTTATTTATTATGACCTTAGTATTTTGATAATTTGGCATGGTTTGTAACTTTACATTATTTAAGTTGTTTTGACTATTTATTGTTATTTCAATGTTGGAAGTATTGGATAGTTATGAAATTATGGTGGATGGTTTGGTTAGCGTTTTGTTAGTTTTTTTTTTATCCTTTGTAATCTTTTGCGCATGGAAATTTACTTAAACCTTATAGAGACAAGATATAGACTCGACTTTCTTCGCGCGCCCCTTTCGGAGAGGCGCGAATTGGTCTATTACAGTTCGGACTCTTGTTACAGTTCTGAATCTAATCTCACAAAGTGTAATGTAAGACTGATAAACACCAAAGAGTCCAATCCGACAAATCATTTTGGAAAATTGATTTTGAATCAAATAATACCAAAACTGGACTACTTTGCCAGATTACAGAGTCACCACCTAAATATTTTATTTTTGGGAAATTTAGGAAACCCTGACTCGTGCCAAAGGCCATGTGTCCGTCATCACCAAAGTTGCCTTGGCTCGGGAACTTGGCTACGAGAGGGGAAGGTCTTGAAATGAGCACCCCCGCTCGCCCAATCAAAGGATCGGCCTCTACTAAGCATGATATGTTGTTTTATAAACCTTATGTGTTCTTATTCTGGTTATTAATCTAACTTTACTATGTGACGCATACAAGCAAGTATAGACTAAGATCGCGAGAATTGGAACGAATTTGACTTATGTTTGTTTTCGAAAATGGTTTGAAAGTGCCACTCGCAAGTGGACTAAAGCGCGAATTTGCCACCCTCAAGTGGGCTTAAAACATGATGATTTGCCACTTTGCAAAGTGGGCTTAAACCTCACATTTATCGAATTGTTCCAATTCAAGCAATAAAGCCTTCATCCACAGGCATTCATGCAGTTTAGCAATTAAGCAAATAGCCCCATGGCAAGCATGCGACCATGGCAACACTCACACTCATACAAGTATGCTAAAGCGTAAAACTTACAGTGTACTCCAAGCCAAAACAAAAGCTAGTTAGAAATATGTATGATCCTAACTATGTAGAATGCCTAATGCAACACATGCAATAATGCAACTAAATAGGCTCAGCTATCTAATATGGCATATGAATGCAACGATTTGATACACGTATTCAAATAGGTATTGAAATACAATGCAGTTTGAATGATGCGCTGAGCCCGATGCATGCAAGACAAATGAATGGATGCAAACATGCAAAGCATAAGGTATGCTAATCAAAACGTGCCCTAATCTAACCATCGAAAGCGGTTAAGTAAAAAGGAGAAAGACGTGGGATTGGAAGACATACACACACACGCACACTTATTATAACATTATGCTCTTGCGAAGGAGGGTCCGAATAAATAAGAGCTAAGCTACTCTAAGCTAAGCTAATCAAGCTAACTAATCTAATTAAATTAATTAGACTAATTATTACAAATCAAAATAAAGAAATAGCTAAGCTAAGCTACTTAATTATTACAACACTTAACTAATTAGCAAACTAATTAATTAAATTACAATACAAATGCTAACTAAACATGTAAAGCATTAAACCACACTGCCTCAGCTCTGCTTTGGAAAATAGATATGCATGCATTCGGTTTTCATCCTGAAACGCCTTCCGGTTTGCTCTTGAGAGGCTCTGTTTGCAGGGCTGCTCCAAGAACTTTCTGCTCCACCTTACCAATTCACTGCTGAGGAATGCACCAGTGGCTTGCCAGCCATAAGAGCTTGCTGCCGGCCAAGAGTGTGCTATGCCAGCCAAGAATGAAGCCGCTGTCGGCCACTGGTGTGCTGAAGCACCACACTGCAACAGAGCACAGACAGAGGAAAATGGAGGGTTTTCTAAGGATATGTTTTTACTATACACTCTTATTATCATCTCAAAACATCAAAGGAGTGGCACTCTTGGATCCAAAACCACCAATCAAGCATTTTCATGCATGATGGCCAAAGATCCAAGTTGTACGCTTTCAATGAATGCACAAAACAAGACTCTAGACCACCACCCTATCATGCATGATCAAGGGTGATGGAGACAAAGGAGATTGGCTCATTTCATCACTTTAAGTATGAAATTGACCAATCTACTTTGTGTTCAATATAACGTCTGATTGAACAGAATACAATGCAAGCACAACATACTTATCTTGGTCATGTTTTACTTGTCCAATTCTTGTTTACACATTTTAACATTACCAAGCCATTCTTTAGTCAATTTTTCCAAGATAAGTGTCCTCTAATGAGAGAGGGGTCAACCAAAAAGATGGTTCAAGACATGAGAGAGATCATGCCTTTGGTTAGAAGAAACCCTCAAAAGAGGGCTAAAACCATTTAGTACAAGCTCTATCTCAAGCTTAAACACAACCTTAAGGTAGACCAACCCTCAAAACAAATGAAAAGTGAAGAAATGAGGGAGGTTGCAGAATTTTCAGTGCTGAAATGGCATGAAAAATAATGCTAAAATATGCAAGCAACACATGCACAACATGTTAAAAGCCAAAAGCATTAAAGCTAGTGAAGAGCACTACACTAGAGTCATGCAATATCAAACTCAAATGACCAAACCAGCTCCAAACAGAGCTAAGACATGCCAAAATAGTGGCTAAAACATGCTGAGATTGAAGCATAAAAGGCAAGAAAAACATGCTCACATGTTAGGCCACAAACAAGGCTCAAAGCACAACTCTCAAAAGCCATAAAAGAGTGATAGAAGTGAGAGTGTGACAGAGCTATAAACACTAAAATTACATGTTAAATGATGCTACAACATGCAATGATCTCATGCAAAACATGTTAGAGGCCTTAAATCACTAAGCTAGTGAAGGCATTTGCACTACAACCATGCAAGGCAAGGCTCATATGACCAAGAAGGCTCAAAATAGAGCTAAAACATGATCAATTAGTAGCAAAAACATGCTGAGATCAAGTCACAAATAGGTAGAAAAACATGCTCAAATGCTAGGCCCTCTACACTTGCAAGCAAGACAAAAGGAGGGGAGGCCACACCCTCCTATTTTGGACCTCAAAACAAGGTTTTTGTCACTAAAAAACCTCTGAGTTTCAGTGGTAAAAAGGCCCACAAATTTTGATTTGAAGGTGATGAGAAATTGTGCAAAAAGCTTAACAAGCAAAAGAGCAAAAAGGGGGGGACAACCCCCTAACTCACAAAGGCTCAAACCACCACTTTTAGGACTGAAAAACAGAAATTTTTACATGCCAAAACCAGCCTCGAAATGGTGGAAAAATATGGCAAAGCAAGTATGAAAAACAAGCTTAAAGGGAGAGAGTTATACCTCTTGAAGCACAACTCAATTTTAGGCAACAAAACCAAGCAAAATCAACTCCAAGAGCTCCAAGAAGACCTTCTAGAACCTCAGCTCAAGGATAACCAACTTTGGTCAAGGATGTATAGGCAAAGGAGAAGTGTATCTACACTTGTATGCACTTATGCACAACGGTTCAAGAGAGAGAGAAATGTAGAGAGAGAATTGTAGAGAGAGAGGCTCCCCAAAATTTTCTTCCTCAAATGTTCTAACCTTGAAAAAAATAGAGAAGGCTCTCTATATATAGACAAATGAGGCTTCAGGTTGAAAATATCCCAAAAAGGACAACTGGAATAGCTAGAAGATAAATATCTGCAAAAATTTGACTTTTTCCATTAATGGCCAGCAAGCCATCATTGATGGCCGGCACATGTCCATTGTTGGCCGGAAAGGGTCACTCTTGGACGGCAGGGGGCCGGCAAAGGTCATTCATGGCCGGCACATGGCCAAAAAATCCCATTCATGACTAGCAACCTCCACCTCTAGTTGGCTAGAAAAATTTACTTTTTGGGCCCAACTTCAAATGGGAATAACTCCTTCATCTGGACTCCTTTGTAGGTCATTCTTCAACCTAAATTGAAGCTCTGGAAGTCTTCTCTCCAATTATTATAGCCTCACATCAAAATTCCAAGTGTGCAAAAAGATATGCCCATTTAGTTAAAACTGCTCAGTTTCGGCTCTCACGGATTGATGCCTAACTTCAACTAGCCATATCTCCCTCATCTGGCCTCGGCTTGAGGAGATTCTTGAATGTAAAATGAAGCCCCAGAAGTCCACTTTCCAATGGTGGTGGCCTCATACCTGAAATCCAAGTGTACAAACAGATAGGCCTGATTTAGCGAGGGCTGCTCGACTCTCTCTTAACGGTTCATGCCTAACTTCTCCCCCCAACTTGGTTTCTTCTCTCCCCTCTTCTTTTTTTCAACTTCAAACCTCTAAACAAGATGGTTTAAATATTTTTTCAAAGATTTCACCTCTCTTTCATTCATTCCACTTTGTCCTTGCTCGGTTTACCAAAAAGCGCAACATTTAATAGAATGCGAGCCTTGGAGCATCGTAGAATCATTTTCAAAAATATTTTGAAAGAGAGTGTTTTAAGGTCTAAAATATTTTTGATCAAAATCGTTTTGGTCCACAAATGGGGTGTGAGGTTGGGATTTGACGCTCCTCTTGCTGAAGAATTCGAACTTTTCCACTGCACACCTTTCATCACCAAGTAAACAATCAGTAGCGCTCAAGTCTCAAGGGCGATCAAAAATATGGTGTCTACACAAGAACAGTTAGATTTTGTTTCACTCCTAGGATTTGGATGATGGAATATTGATTGGGGCTTAGTCCTAATTTAATATTTAATTGTCTAAATTTTGGGGTGTGACACAAACCCTCCCCTTTATCATGGAGTGAGCTCAAAGGGAGGAGTAAAAACGCTTCAAGGGTCGTCAAAACACCATGAATTGATGTGTGATGACTCTTGACACAATAGACTCGGCATAACATCTGGCCAAACCCAAACAATATAACTCATGTTCTTTATGTTGGTTGGTTCATTTTAAGCCAAATCCATTAGTCTTTGCCATTCTTTAATCCATTTGTCCAAGGTGATGATTACGTCCACTAAAGATTACATCCACTAAATGAGAAGCATGTCAAACGGTAAGTAATTCTCAACATGAAAAAGGGACCATGCCGTTGACGATGAACCTCCATAGAGATTAAGCCATTGAGAATAGATCTCTACCTCTTGTTTTGAACAACCATTAACCGGTTGAAACAACTCTCAAATGAAAGAAATAAATGGTAAGTTGCTTATTAAAATGAGGCTCTTAACATGGATATCAATTAAAGAAAAGCTAAGAACAACATACAACAAGCTATATATGAGAACTTATGATACAACAAATGAACTAATCAAAGCTTGAACCAATTAAATAACCTAGGACAACCCTAAAACAACCCCTAATAGGTGAAAAATAGCGGCTCAAGTTGCATGAAAAGAGCCCAAAAAGCTAAACAACAAGCAAAGAAAATAAGGCTAGTAAGCAAGAACAAGGAGAGGTGGCTAGCCCCTTTACCTTTGAAACCTCAAAGTATGATTTTTAGCCTCTTTTAAACTTTGAAAATCAATTTGGAAAGCAAAGAAAAGAGTGTAAAACAAGGGTTTGAGCTATAGGTGAAGGTGCCAGAAAGAGTGTTAACTCTCTTTACCCTTTGGTAGCTATCCAAACCCAAGCTTAGACACTTGAAATGGATTTAAGACAACATAAAAACACAAAAAGTAGATAGCAAGAGATGGAACAAGAAGTAAAAGAAAAGGTGGTAAGCATATACCTCGCAAAGAAGTAAGCTTTTGTTTGTAACAAAAACTTGGTTCAAGCACACTCTCAAACTTGAATTGTGATGCTCAAGCCTCAACCAAGGTTTAAGGTTATGATCTTGATTTATGGTATATAGATATTGGTCAAGAGAGATAGGTTGGCTCAAAGATGACTTGTATAGGAAGAAGGAGCGTTCTCTTGTGTTTATAGATTCTTTAGAAATTTTCCAGCCCTCAAAACAGAGGTATAACCTCGGTTTTATAGAATTTGAGCAAAACAAGTTGAAAATATCTTCAAAAAAAGACAGCTAACAGGCTCTCACCTAGAATAGTGTGTATCTCCATCGAGGCACGTTCGGGCCCTAATAACCACGGCCGACTCCCAATGGGGCATGGTTGGGCCCTAATGTGCTGCCCCATTCTCCTGTTTCAAACTCAGTATAAGGTAGCACAATATTAAAAAATGAACCTCTAAGGTAAGAAAGAGACAAGTAGGAAGGTTTTGGGATCATTTCGGGGCTCAACCTTGGATTCCCTCACCGAGAACTCAAATCACACAATACAGTTTTCATCATTGAGTGCGCTGGACCAAGCGCCTAAGTCTTACGAGTGGTCAAAAATGGGGCGTCTACAGTTGCCTCTCTTTGATAGAGCTCGAAGTCATAAAATGACGAGAGTGAATGTTAAAGCCCAAAGACGACCCATTTCACACGGCCATAAGACTTGGGCAAGAAAATAAACCAAAATACAAATACCAAAGGTTGAACCCGAAGGTTGCCTACGTATCCCTTTGTAAGGAATCAAACCTGCGTAGTTCAGGGGCAAAATGCAAAATGATATGCAGGAATCATAACTAATGATCATGCAATGAAACAATGCAATGAAACACTCACATATATGTTAACAAGCAATGAAACAATACAACAAGCGATAATAGGAATACAACACTTGAACAAAAGCATAAATCCAAGCGAAACAAACTAAGCTGTGTCTCACACGAAAAGAAGCGAGAAAATAACCAAGCCTCTCATGGGAAGGACAAAGAAAGCACAAACCAAACTACGTCTCATATAAAGAGGATGTAAGAAAATGCAAACCTAACTACGCCTAACATCGGAAGGGTGAAAAGGATACAAGCCAGACTACGTCGCACGTAAAGAGGGCGAAAAGCTCTAAGTCAAACTACATCTCACACAGAGAGGGCAGAGGGTGGTGTGAACCCTAGGCGTACCTGGCAATTTTAACCAAATAACTTGAGATCTTAATGAGTCTCACGCAAAGAGAGAAAAAGCGGTGTAAACAAACAGGAGAACCTGCTGTTCTTAACTAAGGTAAATAATCCTTACGCATCACATGTGAGAGGAGGAAAGGTGGTGCGAACAAACAGATTCACTTGTTGTTTTTAACCGAGGAAAATAATCCTCACGCATCACACGCGAGAGGAGGGAAGGTGGTGTGAACAAACAGGCGCACCTGTTGTTTTTAACCGAGATAAACAATCCTCATACGTCATACGCGAGAGGAGGAAAGGTGGTGTGAACAAACAAGCACACATGTTGTTTTTAACCAAGGTAAACAATCCTCACGCATCACACGCGAGAGGAGAAAAAGGTGGTGTGAACAAACAGGCACACATGTTGTTTTTAATCGAGGTAAACAATCCTTACGCATTACACGCGAGAGGAGGAAATGTGGTGTGAACAAACAGGCACACCTGTTGTTTTTAACCGAGGTAAAACAATCCTCACACATCGTACGTGAGAGGAGGAAAAATATGGTGTGAACAAATAGGCACACCTGTTGTTTTTAACCGAGGTAAACAATCCTCACGTGTTGCACGCAAGAGGAGGAAAATGTGGTGTGAACAAACAGGAGCACCTGTTGTTTTTAATCAAGGTAAACAATCCTTACACATCACATGCAAGATGAGGAAAATGTAGGATCAATAAAAGGGGCAAACAATTCCAAACTTGACACAGAGGGATTGAAAGGCCTTAGAACATAAAGCCCGGTGAGATAGCCCAATTCAAGGTGCAAAATTAAAACATAAACCAAGGTACAAAACATAAACACAAAGTTAGGTACAAAACGTAAACATGAATTTTAACGAAGCTTTCAAATGTGAATTTTAACAAACTAATCAAAGATATAAAATCAAAATAATCAAAACGATGCTTGAATTAACAAGTTTATGTGAACAAAACAACACAAAAGGAACAAATCTCTCTCATTTTCTATTTTTCTCTTCCAGTTTTGCTTTGTTTTTCTCCTTCTTTTTACTGTTTTTCTTATTTTCCTCTTTTGTTTTTGCTTTTGTTTTTTCTTTTGTTTTTCTGTCATTTTGTTTCTCCTCCCTTGCTTTCTTTTTTTCTCTTCACCCTCCAAATTCAGAACAAAAACAACAAAATAAAACAAAAAACAAACTGGGTTGCATTTGGGGCTAGCCGGGCCCTAATGAAGCACGACTGGGCCCTAATAGAGACAGTCGGATCGCGATAGCGACACGGCGCAGTTCAGTCAAACCACACACCCCGGTTGATTTAAACACAAATCAACCCTCATTTCACATACACAAAAGGCCGAAACTCTCTCTAATCTCTCTCTCTCTCTCTCTCTCTCTCTAGATTTCCCCTTTCCTTGAGTTACCCAATAATCCTTGCAAATTTTTTTCTTAAAACTCTTCCAAATCTCTACGTTTTAATCGAACAAAATTTGATTTGGTGGAGTTTGAGTTTTTCTCTTGGTTTCTCTCACATTTACCCACACTTTCCTTCCTTCTTATTTGATTGTTTTCTTCTCTCTTTGTTTTCTCTCTCCTAGGGTTTTGGTTTTTTGAATTTTTACTCAATCTCACTTATCCCCTCACTTTTTTGCACATTTTCTCATTTTCCCCCATACGTCCCCATGGCTAGCGATGAAGTTCCCAATCCTGACCCAGCTGTGGGTATTGGTGCTGTCTTACATGTAGATATAGAGGCCAAAGAGGCTCCCGCGTTGCCTCCCTTGCCGATAGGCCATTCAACTCGACCACCTACCGACCACGTACACATGCTCTTACACCAGGTGGTATCTTGAGATTCGAGGGCCTCATCCCAGGAATAGATGAGGATATCTTGCTGCGAGAGCAGCGGAGCACTTATCTACCAATGCCTCTACGGTAAGTAATCTTTTCTTTGTTTTGCACATATGTTGAATCTCATAAGCAAACTACTCGTCCATGTTATACACGTATTGATAACATTTCCCATTTGCAGGTGATAGCTAGGAGGATTGGCGGTTACGAGTCTACATCTGGCCCTCGGCACTGGTATGAAAGGCTTCCTATGGAAGCTCGCACACGGGTTGATGCTACATGCTTCGGGGCTTTCTGTTTGGGGCTCATACAGAAGAGGGTTGAGCCACTACTATATAATTTAAATGAGTTTAGTTGCATGATTATGTGCTTGATTGTGTGATTACATGTTTAATTCTATAATTATCTGTTGATATATGGAATATCTGTTTAAATTGATAACTTAGAGTCTGAAATTAGGAGCCTAAACGACTTCAGAAATCGAAATTGACTAGCCCAATAGGCTAATTAGAATATTTAGAATTTTATGGAAACTTTAATTGACGGTTGATTTGGATCAAAATAATTAGAATAAACTGATAGAATTAGTTAGAGTTAAGCCTAATTGATTAATCCTAACCATATTTGATTAGGCTAACTTAATCACATCCTATATAAGACCCAAATTAAGCTTATGAGCTCATTTTATATACACATTTAGTTGAGAATTGAGAGAGAGGAGAGGAGAGTTCAACATTTAGAGAGAGAAAGAGGAGAATTGTAGAGAATTAGTGGAAGATTCAAAGATTAGAGCCATAATACACTTGAATTCAACACTAGCTATGGCATTCATCACTATTTCATGTAGTTATGGCATATAGTAGTTGAATTCCTCTCATTTTTGAACTCATTGGCATGTTATTGAAGAAAAGAAGCTATGAATATCATAAAAATGAAAGAATGGAGTTGAATTGCTTATATGCGTGCATATTTTGAGTTAAGCTCCATGAAATTCATACATGCATGGCACAATTATACCTCATTTTGGAGAATCCTTCATGTTTTCATGCTTCTCATGTCACTTGATCATATTTTGAATATGTTTTGGAGAAATATACGCTCAAATTGAGTTAAACTTATTTTATAAATTGAGGTTGGAGTCATTGGTTGGGAAATTACCATGATTTTGAATAAATGGGTTCAAATTGGAAATGTTTTCATGTTATATAGTGACTCTCCATGTTTTTATACCAAAAACACAAGATTTGAAGCTTTGAGTACCATGTTTGAACTTCAAACACAGTTCTGGAAATTCCAGAATTCGTGTTGTCCGCTCGAGCAAGGGAGTCAACGCTCGAGCGTGGAATTTAGGCTCCCAGAAGTTTCTAAAATTTTACAATCCACTCAAGCGACCAAAGTGGCACTCGAGCGAGGACCCTTTTTCTCAGTCTTCCGCTCGAGCAACCATTAAGCGGAAATTTCATGTATCCAGTACTTTTACTGACCGCTCGAGCGACAGAAGTTACGCTCGAGCGGCCACCTTTGTTTTTGAAGCCCCACTCGAGCGTAGGAAGTTGCGCTCGAGCAGAGACCCTGTTTTCAGCAAAATTTTACCAACTCTTTTAAGTGCATATTCGCATGCTTATGCCACTCCAAGCATTCTTAGGCACCATTTGGACTCCGATAATCATATAATAAGTTAGAGACGCATAAAGAGAATTGAATTAAAATGAAATGGAGTTTCATTTGTACTTTGTTATGTGCTTCGTTTAGGTGGACGTCCAAGGCTTTGTTTCACCGCAAACCACTATGAGTAATAACCTTATAAAGATATGTTCAAATTCTCTTTACTTTTGAAAATGTTATTGCTATCAACATGGATATGTGATTGATTGAATGAATTCTTAAAATGATTTGATAATTGATAGCATGGCTTATTGAAATGTTGTGTCCTTTAATGAATGAGGTTCTATTTTGAAACGATATTGTGGCATCCATTGAATATAGGCCCTTGCCTAGGGGTAATAATACCATGGCTAGGCCCTTGCCAAGGGGTAATAATACCATGACTAGGCCCTTACCTAGGGATAATAATACCATGGCTAGGCCCTTGCCTAGGGGTAACAATACCATGGCTAGGCCCTTGCTTGGGGGTAACAATACCATGGCTGGTATGATACGTTATCATTGGAATAATATTTGTCACTTCATGGATGTATCACATATAATATTACGAATGGCTTTTGTTACTACAAAGAGATGCTATTATTGCTAATCAAAATGTTTTGTGGTGAATTTGATCTAATATGGCAAATGCCTCCCTTTGAAAGTGATTTAAGATTCATTTCGAAATTGTAAGATATGTTTTTGTACTATTGTCAAACTTCATTCAGTTAACCTCCTTATTCTATTATTACTCATTGGGCTCTAGCTCACTATTCATTTATATATGTAATTGTAGGTAGGCAAACTGAACATCAGAGTTAGATAGCCTCGAGTTTACCCGGATCAGCCTTTTGTGGAGCTTCCAAGTGAAGTAAGCAGGCTTAGGTGGAGCCATGCTTGTCGAACCCCTTTTGTGTGGTTTAATGGTTTTGTATTTGTACATAATTGGGGTTGTATTTTATAAGATATGAATTTGTACTTATGTTGGGTGTAACTTTGCAACAAAACCTTGCTTAACATATTTGCTCTCCTCATGTATACACGGCTCAATGGATGAATTCTATAACATTTTAGACTTTCGCTAAGCCCCGTACTTTACATTAAAGGTTTATTTGTATGGAGGCCGTAGGTAATCTATGATTACTGGCCGGTCATGACGCTAAACCTATAGGGACAGGTTCGGGTCGTGACAGAGTGGTATCAGAGCACAAGTTATATCTCACTCACTTGTCCATTGAGCTATAGAGGGTCTAGAATAGACTTCAAGAATGCATTCATGTGCATTTGATATGTTGAGTGAGATAACCTTGTGATTATATATGCAACTGCGTACATGACTATATGTATATATAAATTGTGTTTGTTATAATACAAAGTTTCATATAGAAAATTGTGAGAACCAAAGGTGATGAAATAGAGAAGGCAACCTCCTCAAGACTGGATAGAATGGAACGAATGATGCAAGACATGGCTGAAGCCATAAGACAACAACAACAATGGCAACAACAACAACAACAACCACCTCCCCCACCTCCAATGCTTGTACCACCTCCAGCTCCAGGGTGTCAGTCGAAGACCTGTACTATTGTCTTGACCAGGGAATTCAAAAAGATGAAGCCACCAGTATTTCATGGCGGAATTGAACCGTTGAAGACCGAAGCTTGGGTGTAGACGCGCCGAACGTCCTAGGCTCCGCTCGCGAAATCGGCAGGAAATCCCATTTTGTTCATTTGGGCTTACTACAGTTCGGACTCAATGTCACGGTTCTGAATCTGATCTCGCAAAGTGCAATACAAGATCGATAAATCACCAAAGAGTCCAAATCTAGTAAATCGTTTTGGAAAACTGATTTTTGTAAAGATGTGCCAAACATGGACTGCTTTGCCAGATACAGAGTCGCCACCTAAATATTTTGTTTTGGGAGAGTTTAGGAAACCCTGACTCGTGCCTAAGGCCACGTGTCCATCATCACCAAAGTTGCCTCAGCTCGGGAATTTGGGTACGAGAGGGGAAGGTCATGCAATGAGTACCCCCGCTCGCCCGATCAAAGATCGGCCTTTACTAACATGATATCTTGTTTTTGAAAACACATGTGTTCTTATTCCGGTTATTAAACCTAGAATTACTATGTGATGCGCACAACATTCAAGTATAAGCTAGATCGCCTAAGTTGGAACAAAGCATTGCACATTTGTTTGTTTGAAAATGGTTTAAAGTTTGCTACTCGCAAGTAAGCTAAATCGGGGATTTGATGAATTGTTCCAATTCAAGCAATCCAACCTTCACCCACAGCCATTCAGGCAGTTAAACACTTAAGCAGTTAGCCTCATGACAAGCATGCTTTCATGGCAACCAATAACACGCATTCAGCCCGGTGCATGCAAGACAAATGAATGGATGCATGCATGCAAGCGTAAGGTATGCTAATTGAAAAATGACCTAGAACTAACCATCAAAAGCAAGTAAGTAAAAGGGAGAAAGACGTGGGGTTGGAAGACATTCACACATGCACGCACACTTATTACAAAAATATGCCCTCTCGACGGAGGGTCCGAATAAAAGCTACACTAAGCTACGCCACTAATCTAATAATCTAATTAAACTAATTATTACAACACTTAATTAATTAACAAATTAACTAATTAAATTACAAATTAAAGCTAACTAACAAGTAAGCATTAAAATATGTAGACTAGGCCGCCTCAGCTCTGCCTTGAAGGAGGTGAAGACGCATGCTCGATTCCCGTCCCGAAAGGCTCTCCAATTGCTCTCTTGAGGCTCTGTCTGCAGGGTGTCCTTGAGAACTAGCTGTTAGATCTTACCAAAAACAAGCTGAGGAGTGCACTAGTGGCCTGCCGGCCATGAGGAGCTTTTGCCGACCCCCCTGTCAGCCAAGAGTAGGCACTGCCGGCCAAGAATGAAGGTCTGCAAGCCAACAATAAGAATCTGCCGGCCACTGGTGTGCTGTGACACCAAGCTGCAGCAGAGCACAAAATAGAGAAAATTGAGGGTCTCCCAAGGGTATGTACATATTATGCCACTCCATATCACCTCAAAACATCAAGGGAGAGGCATAATCAGATCTAAGACCATCAATCGCGCATCTCGATGCATGATGGCCAAAGATCTAACATGTGCAAATTTCAATAAATGCATGACAAATAAGACACGAAGACCATCTCCTTATCATGAGGAATCAAAGGAAATGGAGACTAAGGGAGATTGGCTCATTTCATCACTTCAAGTATGAAATGAGCTAATCCACCTTGTGTTCAAACACAACACCGGGTTGAACACAATGCAATGCACACATGCAACATGACATGCAAAAATGTTATGTAATGCAATTAGCATGCAACAACATGCAATGTACCAAGCATGCAAAATACAAAGCAGCCTAAACTTGCAAACATGCAATGCAACATGAACAACCTAACAAGGTTAATGGCATGCACAATGCACAATGCTATGAACATGGCATACACAAATGCAATGGTACAACATGGCATACACAATGTGATGAACTACATGGCATACACAATGCTCAACGGACTTAAACCAAAATGGACAGACCTTAATCATGCCCAAATTAGTGGCCAAAACACCAAAACAAAGGCACCAAAAGACAAGGCATGCATGCACAATGCATTGACCAATCAACTAGGCCTAAGAGCACAACTCTCAAGAGTGCTCAAGGGGTGATAAATATGGAAGTGTGACAACACTAAATGCACTGAAATTAGGTATGAAATGATGCCAAATCATTCAAACAACATAAGCATAGCATGCAAAGGTCCTTAAAGCATGAAGCTAGCAAAGAGGACTTTAAAGGCGGCATGCAATACATGGCATAAGTGCATGAACCAAACATGGACAGAGCTAAAATAGGTCAAAACAATGACCGAAACATGCTAAGATGGAGGTTCAAAGACCTAGGCATGCAAGCATACAAGCTGAGCCATAAACAAGGCAATAATGCACAATACTCAAAGGCATTTAAAACATGAAAGATGTGGGAATATAGTCATGTTATAAGCTCTGAAATGAAGTATTAAATGATACCAAATCATCTAAATAGCTCAAAGATAGCATGCATGAGTCAACAAAGCACAAAGCTAGCAAGGCCAATTGCACTACAGCTATACAAAGCATGAAGCATGTGACCAAGGCAACCCAAAAAAGTCCTAGAACATGTTAAAGTGATACTAAAACATGTATGGAAGGAAGCAAAAACAAGCTAACATGAAGGGCATAAGGCACAATGCATACAAGGCAAATATAGTGGGTTACAGTACACCTATTAGGACCAAGCATGGGATGACTTAAGCATCAAAAATCAGAGTTATATCATGGCATATTAACCCCAAAAAAGCACTGAAATGATAGCTCGTAAGCTTAGGCATAAAGGCATACGCAATGACCCATGTTAAGGCATAAAACACCAACTATCCAAAGCATGGAATAGGTGATAAATGCAAGTGTGTGATGATGAAACATGGACTAAAATCACATTTTACATGATGCCAAATCATGAAAATACTTCAAGTAATACATGCTAATGGACTCAATGTACAAAGCCTACAAGTTAGAATGAACCATAGCTATACAAGGCAAGTCATGCATGACCAAAACAACACAAATCAAAGCTAGAGCATGCTAAAATATGGACAAAAGCTTCTTGAAGTTAAGCCTAAAGCATGCTAGAATGACATGTTAAAGCATGAGACACACTAGGCTAATTCATGGAATTACACTACAAGTGTATGGAGCGTGCAAGGGACCATCAAACCCACCTAAAAAAAGAGTCATGGTATGCTAAAACAACACCAAAAACCTACTAAAATGGAGACAAAACAAGCTAGAATGACATGCTACTTCGTAAAGCATACAAGACTAGTTTGTGTGATTTACACTACAAGTGTATTATGCATGCAAGAACCAGCCAAACCAACCCAAAACAGTGGTATGCCACAGAAAAATAATCACAAATACATGCTAAGATATGGCCAACATAAGCTTAACAAACATGCTCACACATGAGGCATTCAAAGCAAATAAACACAACACAAGGAGAGGGGATGACCCTCTCCTATTTAAGACCCCAAAACTACCTTTTCACCACTAAAAATCCTTTGGATTTCAATGGTAGAAAGATCATGCAAAGGTTACAACAAGAGCCTAAAGGGGATGGCTCAAAACAAGGCCTAACAAGGCCTAGGAGGGGGTAGATCACCCCCAACAAAAAAGTGACCTTAAACAAACTTTTTAAGCATACAAAAATAGAACTTTTTCCAGTTAAGAGTTAAGCTTAAAACAATATCCAAGAAGGGCTAAAAGCTTAAGCAAAAATGGGAGATTTAAGGGTTAGAAACTCACCCTTGAAGACCACCTTTACAACTGCAACTCCAGCAAGTTTTTCAAGCTCAAACTAACCCAAGAACACCAAAACCAGCTCCTAAGCACCTCAGTAGCCAAGGGATGGTATTTGAGTGTGTTTGTGTGTTAAAGTAAGACAAAACTACACTTTAAAGGCACAAAACAAGAACAAAAGAGAGGTATAGATACAAAACTATATGTATAACTCCAACCTCAAAATTCTGAACCTCTGAAATAAAGGAGAAACCACTCTTTATATAGAAGAGAGCAATGCAAAGCTTGTTAAACAAGCTTGAAAAGGGCACTCATCCCTCCATACACGTGTATGGAGGAGGGATGACTAAAAACCAGCTAGCTCAAAAGATCTGGAGTGAATTCTACTAAGACAAAGTGTTCTGCTGGCCATCAGTTGTGGCCGGCAGTGGTTCACTTATGGCCGGCAGGCATCATCAGTAGCAGGCAGGGAAAAATGCAAGGCCGACAATGCCAAAAGGTGGCCGGCAGTGCACTATGAGGATCATACTGAAAGGACCAACACATGGTCCAAAAATGGGGCAGAAAGGATACAGGGTTTGAAAAGCTCAAACCTGTGACATTCCACTACGAAAATTGAGTACTCGATGAGCAATCGAACTTGTGGCTGGGTGTACCTGCAAACACAACCAAGTCTTGAGGACGGCCAAAAATGGGGTGTCTACATTAGGTCTTGGGCATTGAAAAGTTGTTTGAAGTATTCCCATGTACCGAAACTCAAAAAGTGCAATTAGCAGCATTCACCCTAGAAGATGATGCCAAACGTTTGTGGATGTTAGTGTGAGATGATAATAAGGATGTTACTTAGGCTTGTTTTCTGGAAATTTTCTATGAGAAATATTTTCCCCAATGTGTGCGGGATAAAAACGCAACTGAATTCATGGAACTCAAGCAGGGAAATAAATCAATTGCTGAATATGAGGCTCAATTTATAGAAATAGCTCGCTTTACACCCGCCACATTTTAGACACAGATTACAAGAAGGCTAGACAATTCGTAGTAGGTTTACGTGACCCAATTCTAGATAAGATTAATGTACTCAAATTGCCGACGTACGTGCATGTACTTGATAGAGCACTAATAGCGGAGAGAAATGTGGCTAGCCGTAAACAAAACTTTGAATGGAAAGGCAGAAAACAGAATTTTAGTAAGGGAACTACATCAACGAACATGAAGTTCAAGTCAGGGAATTCTGGTAATACTGGTTCAAGCCAAAGTGGTAATTAGACACCAGCTTGTACCATATGTGGAAAGAAACATGGAGCTATATGCTATCGTGCGACAGGGGCTTGTTATCACTGTGGGAAGTTTGGGCACATTGCCAACGATTGTACACAACCACGTCAGGGTGGCAACTGAGGTGCCACAAGCTCAATTAGGTCGACTCCCACAACGAAACCAACTGCAGCATCACCCACCACAAGAAATTATCAAAGGCAATGAATGGTTTTTACATTGATTCCAAGGGATACTCAAAATACGGAGGCCATGGTGTTAGGTACAATCTCCATTTGTGGTAAACCTGGTTATGCTTTAATTGATTCCGGGTCTACACACTCATTTATTTCTATGGTCTTTGTTGAAACTTTGAATAGACCTATGGAAACATTGAATTATATACTATGTGTTACATCACCTACGGGGGAATCCATGCTATGTTCAACTGTATTTATTGCATGTGAATTATTTCTCGGGAATGCCACTTTGTATGCTGATTTAATACCTTTAGACATGGGACATTTCGATGTTATTTTGGGTATGGATTGGCTAGCTGAATACCATGCAACAATTGATTATGCCTTGAAACGAGTAATATTCCGACCTCCCGGGCAAGAAGAATTTTATTTTGAGGGAAAAGGGGTAGTCTTACCACCATACCTGATATCTGTCATGAAAGCCAAAAACTCATGAATAAGGGTTGTCAAGGGTATTTGTGTAGTGTGATAACCGAACCAATGGTAAACATTACTTTAGACAATATACCAGTGGTGAGAGATTTTCCTAATGTGTTTCCAAATGAATTTCCTGGCCAACTTGTTGATAGAGAAATCGAATTCACAATTGATGTAATACCAGGAACTCGACCAATTTCTAAAACTCCCTACCATATGTCTACCACTGAAATAAAAGAATTAAAAATTTAGTTGCAGGAATTGCTGGATAAAGGGTTTATCAGAACAAGTACATCCCCATGGGGAGCACCGGTACTTTTTGTTAAAAAGAAAGACGGCACTCTCCGATTATGCATTGATTACCGAGAGCTCAACAAGGTAACAGTGAAAAATAAATACCCTTTGTCACATATTGACGACCTATTTGACCAGTTGCAGGGGGCAGAGATATTTTCAAAAATTGACTTGAGATCAGGATATCATCAATTGAAGGTTAAGGCTAAGGATGTTGAAAAGACTGCCTTCCGAACCAGGTATGGACATTATGAGTTTTTAGTCATGCCATTTGGGGTTACAAATGCGCCTGTAGCATTTATGGATTTAATGAATAGAATTTTCAAACTTTTCCTAGATGACTTTGTTATTGTATTCATTGATGACATCTTGATCTATTCAAAAAGTAAAGATAAGCATGAACAACATTTGAAACTAACTCTTCAAACACTTAGAGAAAAACAGTTGTATGGGAAATTCAAAAAAATATGAATCTTGGCTTGATGAAATTGCATTTTTGGGGCACATTATTAATAAGGATGGTATATCTGTGGATCCTCATAAAATTGAAGCTATTATTAATTGGCCTACCCCAACTAATGTATCAGAAGTTCATAGTTTTATGGGATTGGCAAGGTATTACCGAAGATTCGTCAGAGACTTTTCCAAAATTACTGTGCCATTGACTCAGTTGACTTGAAAAGGGGAACTATTTGAGTAGACGGAACAGAGAGAAACAACCTTTCAAGAGTTGAATACAAGACTAACCACAGCCTCAATCCTTACTATTCCCTCAGGTACCGAAAATTTTGTGATTTTTAGTGATGCATCCAACAAGGGCTTGGGTTGTGTTTTAATGCAGAATGGCAAGGTTATTGCATATGCCTCTCGACAATTGAGACCACATGAAAAGAACTACACTACACACGACCTAGAACTTGTTGCAGTGGTGTTTGCATTAAAGATATGGTGTCACTATTTGTATGGAGCCAAATGTGAAGTGTATACAAATCATAAGAGCCTGAAATACCTCTTTACTCAGAAAGAACTGAACATGCATCAAAGACGATGGCTCGAGTTAATCAAGGATTATGACTTACAGGTTCACTATCATCCTGGCAAAGCCAATACTGTAGCAGATGCACTTAGTAGAAAGAATGTGGGAAATCTTGCCTGTTTACTCACAAATCAAAGAGAGCTGCTACTGGAGTTTGAAAAACTCAAAATTGAAGTAGTGCCTTTTGAACAAAGTAGCTTGATGACTGCAATGTCTTCCCAGCCTGCTATTCTCGAGTAAATTAAACAGAAACAAATGAATGATGAGTTTTTGAAAAAGCTTCGTGATGAACTTGACACCAAGCCTAGACCGGGGTTCATAATTGAAGACTCTGTATTGAAATATCAGGGGAGGTTATGTGTCCCAAATGATGCAGATTTGAAAAGGAAAATTTTGGAGGAAGCTCACAAGTCAATGTTTACTATGCATCCAGGAAACACCAAAATGTACCAAGACTTGAAGTTAGTGTGTTAGTGGCCCAACATGAAAAGGGAGACTGCCAACTTCAACTCTAAATGCTTACAATGCCAACAATTAGAAGCTGAACATTAGAAACCAGCAAATCTGCTTCAGTCTCTTCCTATTCCGAAATGGAAATGGAAACATATCACCATGGACTTTGTTGTTGGCCTACCTCGGACACCTAGAGGTATGGACTTTATTTGGGTTATAGTTGATAGATTGACTAAATCTGCTCACTTTCTTGCTGTAAAGACTTCATTTACTACTTATAGACTTGCTACTATCTACATTGATGAGATTATTCGACTGCATGGGGTTCCAGTGTCTATTGTATCAGATAAGGATCCTAAATTTGTTTCTAGATTTTGGCATAGTTTGCAGGAGGCAATGGGAACAGAATTAAGATTTAGTACAGCATTTTATCCACAAACTGATGGGCAAATCGAGAGAACTATTCAAACCTTAGAAGACATGCTTCGTATGTGTGTATTGGATTTTCAGGGAAGTTGGGAAACTTATTTTCCATTGGCCGAATTTGCTTATAATAACAGTCTTCACGTGAGTGTCGGTATGGCACCATATGAGGCACTATATGCCAGAAAGTGTAGATCACCAGTTTATTGGACAGAGATTGGTGATAGAGCTATTTATAGGATTGAACTTGTGCAGGAAATGACTGAGAAGATCAAAATCATCCAGCAAAGGCTCAAAATTTCACAGAGCCGACAGAAACACTACGCCGATCAGCGAAGAAGGGACTTAGAGTACAAAGTGGGAGATCATGTATTCATCATGGTGACCCCAAAATGAAGGGGCATTTGAGATTTGGTAAAAAGGAAAAATTAACTCCTCGCTACATTGGACCGTTTCAGATCCTTGAGAGGTTGGGTTCTATTGCTTATCGTATTGCCCTGCCACTGGGAATGGAACAAATGCATAACGTCTTCCTTGTATCCATGCTTTGTGGGTATCTTAGAGATCCATTCCATGTGATTTATTACCACTGGATTGCTCTGGATGAGGATATGATGTATGAAGAATGGCCCATGCAAATCATTGATCGGCAAGTGAAGCAATTGAGAAACAAAATTATCCCTATGGTGAAGGTCGAGTGGAGAGAAAATTATGGAAAGGAGGCCACTTGGGACAAAGAGGAAGAGATGTGGCAACGGTATCCGCATTTGTTTCCGTCTGAAGGTAAATTAAGTTTAGAGGAGCAAACTTTCTAAGGGGGAGAGACTGTGACAACCCTGACCTCCAAACTAGTACATTATATAATTTAAATGATTTTAGTTGCATGATTATGTGCTTGATTGTGTGATTACATGTTTAATTCTATAATTATCTGTTGATATATGGAATATCTGTTTAAATTGATAACTTAGAGTCGGAAATTGGGAGCCTAAACGACTTTAGAAACCAAATTGACTAGCCCAATAGGCTAATTAGATTATTTAGAATTTTATGGCAACTTTAATTGATGGTTGATTTGGATCAAAATAATTAGAATAAACTGATTGAATTAGTTAGAGTTAAGCCTAATTAATTAATCCTAACCATATTTGATTAGGCTAACTTAATCACATCCTATATAAGACCCAAATTAAGCTTATGAGCTCATTTTATATACACATTTAGCTGAGAATTGAGAGAGAGGAGAGAAGAGTTCAACATTTAGAGAGAGAAAGAGGAGAATTGTAGAGAATTTTTGGAAGATTCAAAGATTGGAGCCATAATACACTTGAATTCAACACTAGGCATGGCATTCATCACTAATTCATGTAGTTATGGCATATAGTAGTTGAATTCCTCTCATTTTTGAACTCATTGGCATGTTATTGAAGAAAAGAAGCTATGAATATCATAAAAATGAAAGAATAGAGTTGGATTGCTTACATGCATGCATATTTTGAGTTAAGCTCCATGAAATTCATACATGCATGGCACAATTATACCTCATTTTGGAGAATCCTTCATGTTTTCATGCTTCTCATGTCACTTGAACATATTTTGAACATGTTTTGGAGAAATATACGCTCAAATTGAGTTAAACTTATTTTATAAATTGAGATTGGAGTCATTGGTTGGGAAATTACCATGATTTTGAATAAATTGGTTCAAATTGGAAGTGTTTTCATGTTACATAGTGACTCTCCATGTTTTTATACCAAAAACACAAGATTTGAAACTTTAAGTACCATGTTTGAACTTCAAACACAGTTTTGGAAATTTTAGAATTCGTGTTTTCCGCTCGAGCGTGGAATTCAGGTTCCCAGAAGTTTCTAAAATTTTACAATCCACTTGAGCGACCAAAGTGGCGCTCGAGTGAGGACCCTTTTTCTCAATCTTTCGCTCGAGCGACCATCGAGCGGGAATTTCATGTATCCAGTACTTTTACAGACCACTCGAGCGACAGAAGTTACACTCGAGCGGCCACCTTTGTTTTTGAACCCCTACTCGAGCGTAGGAAGTTGTGCTCGAGCGGAGACCCTATTTTTAGCAAATTTTACCAACTCTTTTAAGTGCATATTCGCATCCTCATGCCACTCCAAGCATTCTTAGGCACAATTTGGACTCCGATAATCATACAAAAGTTAGAGACGCATAAAGAGAATTGAATTAAAATGAAATGGAGTTTCATTTGTACTTTGTTATGTGCTTCTTTAGGTGGACGTCCAAGGCTTAGTGTCACCGCAAACCACTGTGAGTAATAACCTTATAAAGATATGTTCAAATTATCTTTACTTTCAAAAATGTTATTGCTATCAAAATGGATATGTGATTGATTGAATGAATTCTTAAAATGATTTGATAATCGATAGCATGGCTTGTTGAAATGTTATGTCTTTTAATGAATGAAGTTCTGTTTTGAAACGATATTGTGGCATCCATTGAATATAGGCCCTTGCATGGGGGTAATAGTACCATGGCTAGGCCCTTGTCTGGGGGTAATAGTACCATAGCTAAGCCCTTGCCTGGGGGTAATAGTACCATGACTAGGCTATTTAACCCAAATGGCATGACTCGGTAGCAGTAGCTGCCCCATGGAGTAATGAAAGCGGTCTTCTCCCTATCCTTGGATGCCATTAGAATCTGATTGTACCCGGAAAACCCGTCCATGAATGAGAGCAGTGCATGGCCGGTGATGAAGTCTACCAACTCATCTATGTATGGCAAAGGGAAGTCATCCTTTGGACTAGCCTTATTTAGATCCCTAAAGTCGACACAAACTCTAATTCTACCATCCTTCTTCGGAACTAGAACAATATTGGCCAACCATGTTGGATACTCAGATACATGCAAGAACCCTGCTTCAATCTGTTTGGTAACTTCTTCTTTAATCTTTAAAGCCCAATCTGGGTGAACTCTGCGTAGTTTCTGCTTAACTGGTCAAGCCTCAAGGTCGAAAGGGATCCGATGTTGTACAATCTCAGGATCGATTCCAAGCATGTCTTCATAGGACTACGTGAAAACATCTTTGAAATCTTTTAATAAAGCAATTAAATGCTTGCGTTTCTCTAAAGATAACGTTGACCTGATCTGGACCAAGCAAGGATCTTCCTCAGTACCCACGTTAATTGATACGATTTCATCTGTACAAGGTTTAACACGCCTCTCCCTCCTTATGATCAACCAAAATTTTCAAAACCTGAGGAATTTCTTCCTCTTCGTTTAAGTCAAAATTTTGAAAATCAAGATCAGTACAACAAACCAAAGGCACAGAAAAGTAGGCAAAGTTCACAACATTCTCATTCCAAAGGTCCAGATCCTCAATTACAGTGGACTCAAAAGTAAAGCTAAAAGATGACCTGGAGAGGACTTTGGTATCCAGGTTACCACTCTCGGAAGTACCAAACTCAGAAGAACTCGAATCTGACTCCAACTCCACAGACTTAATGGAATCAGATCTGCACTCACTATCTGATCCAGAACTGCCGATGACGCCTTGCTCAAACTTCCAAACCAGGTATAGAGCCTTAGATGTATCCATGATGAGACTAGTGGAATCTGCTACCGGTGTATCCCCAATCATTGAGATAATAAAATTATCCCCTAAGTTGACGGACTTAGCTCCAGCAGTAGAACTTGCCAATACGTCAGCCAGTGCTTTTCCCAACAGTTCTTCTTCTTCAATGCCGAAGCTTGCAGTTCTACCTTGATTTGTTCTAGGGCTCAGGTATGCTTGCTGATCCCCTTCTTCTGGTAACTAGTGTCTGAAAAAGATCTCGAGCCCCGGATACCTAGTTTTTGTCTCCCAATCATACCAAGGCTCTGGAAATCCAAGGAAGGGGAAGTCTTCCCTTTGCTTGACAAAACATCCATTCAAGGTCTCATGTATTGGTTTGTGGACTAACTCGTACTGCCTCCCAGACTTTTTTGCTTTCATCCTTCATCGCAACTCCTTTTTCTTTCTTTGCCAATCTGCAGCGGTAGGTTTGTACCCCAGCCCAAAAAAGTGAGGGTTGTGACTCATCTCTTTGGCAACAGTATCCCTGCCTGCCACTTCTGCTTAATCCTGATCCAGGAATATGCCCCTGTTTGTTCATCATGTAGATGGCCTGAGCGCTTATGTAATTCCCATCATCCTCCGCTATGATGGTTTGGACCAGCCGGCTCTCTACCAGAGAGAAGCTAGAAAGGAACACGTCCTCCTCCCCATGTATGATTTCCAATAATGGCACAGTAGTTCCCTAGGGATAATAGATCACAAAATTGCCGTACACAATAGCAATCCCATCTTTGAAGGGGTACTTTACCAACTAATGGACCGTTGATGACACCCCTTTCATCTGATGTAGCCAAGGCCTTCTGCAAGGCCTTCCCAGTAGTAGATTGAATGTGGTCGATACATCCATTACGTGGAATTCCACCTCGTGTTCGGACGAACCGATTAAGATATAGCTCTTGAACGTTCCCATAACATCCTGGCTCGTATTGTCATAAGCCTGGACGGCCTGAGTCATAAGTGTAAAGTCAGCCAGCCTAAAACCGATTACATAGGCAGTCTTCACTGGACATACATTGATTGCCGATCCGGTATCTACTAACACTACTGGAATCCACTTTTTCCAACTTTCCAAGGTTACATATAAGGGTCGGTTATGGTTGGCACCCTCTGGTGGAAACTTCTTGTTTGTAAAAGATATCATCGGTGTAACGTCCCAAGATGTAACCAACGATACCAATTGGTCAGCAGTGGTATCGATAGGTAGTTTGGTCCTGTTCATTGCCTCTAACAGTACTTGCCTATGCTCCCAAGAAGGCATGATTAACTCCCAGATTGATATGTCCGCCTGAATCTTCTTGAGCTATTTCAAGACCAGGTTTTCTTCAACATCTTTTTCTTTTGATTTTTAAGCCTCTTTGTTGGAGGACTCCGGCTGATCTAAGGCAACAAGTTGAAGTACCGACTGCTTCGGGTTATGTGGTTAATCTCGTCAATATACCAGGTGTCATCTGGGGTGTCAGTTTTCCATCATTCGTCAGTGTACACATGACTTAGGTCGTTGTCTTCCCACCACTCTCCTGCAATCATGGCCAGGCTAGCGTCACGTTCTATTTGGAGCATGTTAACATCACGCGCGTCATCATCATACCATTCTTCCTCCACCACAGTCTTGGTTTCTGAATCCTGATATTTTTTTTAGCTTCCTTGACATCCTTTTCCAGTCACTGGGCTCCCATCCGACCTTTTTGGTAGCTTAGACATCACCCACCGTTATCCCAGGTTCTTCTTTCGCTTTTCCTTTTCCTTGCTCCAAAGTTATCTTTGTCTGGATCTCTTATATCCTTTTCCTTTGAAATTGTTCTAGTGCCTGTTCTTTCTCCGTCCAAGTTGCAGCCTCAGCCTTGCCATTAGCACCAATTTCCTATTCCTTCTCAGTCTCTCCTATCTGTTTCTCAACATCTGACTCCTCCTTACTCAGCCACACATTGTTTGTTTCCGATTGGCCTGGATTCGACCATCCCAGTTGTACACTGCTTGTGTCCTCTTCTTCAAAGAAGTAGAGGTTGTCTAGATCCTCTTCTAGCTCGGCCATGTTTTCTTCCAGTTCGGCCAAGTCATTTAGGTCCCGTTTCGGCCAATCATTCTAATTCTGTCCTAGCTGGTCCTCCCTAATAGCATTAATGTTGCGAAAGTCCAGCAATATGACTACTGGCTTCGACTGATCGACGGCCACGATGTATAAACTAGAGTCTGTAGACTGTCCGAAACTCCCTCCGCGCACCCCCCTTTTCGGAGAAGGCGCGAATTTGGGTTCTAGCTACTACAGTTCGGACTCCTGTCGCGGTTCTGAATCTAATCTCACAAAGTGCAATGTAAGACTGATAAATCACCAAAAAGTCCAAATTCGGCAAATCATTTTGGAAAATCGATTTTAATCAAAAAGCGCCAAACATAAACTGCTTTGCCAAATTTCAAAGTCGCCACCTAAATATTTTATTTTGAAAAATTTAGGAAACCTTGACTCGTGCCTAAGGTCACGTGTCCATCATCACCAAAGTTGCCTCGGCTCGAAAACTTGGGTACGAGAGGGGAAGGTCCTGAAATGAGCACCCCTGCTCGCCCGATCAAAGATCGACCTCTACTAACATGATATGTTGTTTTGTAAACACATGTTCTTGTTCCGGTTATTAGCTTAACTTACTATGTGATGCGCACAGCACACAAGTATAGACTAGATCGCCTGAATTGGAACAAAACAATTCAATGTTTGTTTTTCAAAAATGGTTTGAGGTTGCTACCCTCAAGTAGGCTAAAATGCGGATTTGCCACCCTCAAGTGGGCTTAAAACATGATGATTTGCCACTTCAAGTGGGCTTAAAACGCACATTTTGATGAATTGTTCCAATTCAAGCAATAAAGCCTTCATCCACAGGCATTCATGCAGTTAATCACTTAAGCACATAGCCTTATGGCAAGCATGCTATCATGGCAACACTTATACGCATGCAAAGATGCTAAAGCATAAACACTCACAGTGTACTCCAAGCCAAAACAGAAGCTAGTTAGTAATTAATGCATGATCCCAGCTATGTCAATAGTGCCTAATGCAACACATGCAAAATGCAACTATGTAGGCTCGGCTATCTAAGATGGCATATGAATGCAACACTTGATAACATGCTGCTAAACACGTATTCAAGTAAATGTATTGAAATACAATGCAGTTTGAATGATGCGCCGAGCCCAGTGCATGCAATATGAATGAATGATGCATGCATGCAAAACATAAGTATGCTAATTGAAATATGCCCTAAAACTAACCATCAAAAGCAGGTAAATAAAAGGGAGAAAGACGTGGGGTTGGAAGACATTCACACACTCACGCACACTTATTACAACATTGTGCCCTCTCGACGGAGGGTCCGAATAATAAGCTAAGCTACTTATTACAAATCAACTAATTAACTAACTTAACTAATTAATTATTACAACACAAATTGAGCAACTAGCTAATCTAAGCTAAGTAATTACAAACCAAATTAATTAATTAAACACTTAACTAATTAATTACAAAATAACTAAGCCAAATAACTAGTTTAGCTAAGCAATTTAAACAAATGGCCTCAGGAAGCGAGGGGGATATGCATGCTCGGTCGGCTTCGCTCGGAAATCCATTACCGTGCCCCCAATTGCCTTTATTTGCACTTGCCTTGACCTCTGAAAATTGTGCCAATCTCCAGAATGCTTTTTCTCCAACACAGGGACCCTCTGGTGGACTGCCGACCAAAAAAGGTGGCTGTAGACCAAGAAAAACTGGTCGGTCAACCACCCATACTAGCCGGTCGACTACTCCTTGTGGTCGGTCGACCAGTTGATTTTCCAGACTCCAATTTTTGCTGCAACAGAGAACAACAGGGGCACAGCAGTGTATTTGCATGACATGTGTGCACAACCACCCTTCTTATCATTTCTCAAGCTCAAATGAGTGTGGTACTCGACTCTTGGGCCACCAACCGAGCATCGCAACGCACAATGGCCAAGAAGCCAAGTTTGCACAAGTCAATGTCAATGAATGCACAAATAACACATAAGGGCCCCCACCTCTATCATGCTTGATCAAGAGGGTCGGCGACCAAGAAATGCTACACGTTTCATCACTTTAAGTATGAAACATGCGACATTCCTCATGTTTGGATTAACGTCCAATCCAAACACATGCAACGTAAACAAGATGATCAACCTTCAATGCTAAAGTGACATGCGCAAGACTCTGTCATGTAAGCAATGCATGCGTGGCATGTTTAAAAGCTAAGGCGTCAAAGCTAATGAAACATATTACACATGAGGCCTGCACTATCAATCTCAAATGGTCAAACAACATATGGACAGACCTAAGATGTTCCAAAACAGTGGCCAATACACACCAAAGCTTAGGCACAAAAGGCAAAGAATGCATGCTCATTCATTTGTTCTCAAGCAAAGCATGAAGCTTAACTTTCAAACACATCAATAGAGTGACATATATGGGAGCATGATAGAGGTACAAACACTGAAATCATATGCCAAATGATGACATATCATGCAAACAACACAAGTATAGCATGTTAGGACCTTGAATCATTAGGCTAGTCAAAGCTATTGCACTACAACCTTGCATAACAAGTCCCATATGACCCAAACTACTCAAAATAGAGTTGAGGCATGCTAAATCAAGGCCAAAAACATGCTAAAACATACATGGAGTAGAGCTAACACATGCTCAAATGGGAGGCATAAAGCATGATGCATGCAAGGCCAATGAGGAGGATTACACTACACATATCAAAACCAAGCAAGAGGTGTTCACCAACAAAAATCAGAGTTGTAACATGGCAAAATAACACCAAAAACATGCTGAGATGGTAGCCCAAAAGCTTAGGCAAGCATGCATACATATTGGCTTATAAGTGAAGCATAAGGCTCAACCCTCAAACACAATGGAAGGGTGATAAATGCAAGAATATGGCAGAGGTATATGATCTGAAATAACATGCCAAATGATGTCATGCCATGCAAAAAGCTCAAATATGACATGTTAGAGGTCTCAAACCTTAAGGCTAGCAAGGCCAATTACACTAGAGCCATACAAAGCAAGATATGCACGACCAAAACCACTCAAATCAGACCTAAAGCATGTTAAATCAAAGCCAAAAATGTGCTGGAGTGGAGCCAAAACATGCTAGAATTATAGGGTAAAATAGCAAGCATACAAAGCTAGTGAGCAAGGTTTACACTACAAGTGTAAGGAGCATGCAAGGAGTGGCCAACCTAGCCACAAACAGAGCTAAAACATGTTAAAAAAGTCACAAAAACATGCTTAGATCAAGTCAAGAGATTGTAGAAAAACATGCTCAAGTATGAGGCCAACAACACATGCTAACAGGACAAGAGGAAGGGGGACCACCCCCTCCTATTTTGGACCTCAAAACCATATTTATACCACTGAAAATCCACTGGATTTTAGTGGTTAAAAGGCCAAACAAAGATGGTTTCAAAAGCTTAGAGAGTTGGCTTAAAAGGCTTTACAAGCCAAAGAGCAAAGGGAGAGACAATCCCCTAACACAAAAGGGGCTTAAACTACCCTTTTTAGGACTGAAAAACAGAGTTTTTTCAGTTCAACACCACCCCCAAAACAGCCCCAAAGTAGTGTGAAAAGATGGCCAAGCAAGCATGCAAAATAAGCGAAAATGGAGAAACTTCTTACCCTTGATGCACAGCTGCAAAACAGGCACAAATCTGAGCTCAAATCACCTTTTGAAGCTCAAAAAAAGTCCTAAAGAATCTTAGCCCAATGGTGGTCAAGTTTGGTTAAGGGTCTCTTTGCAAAAATGTAGAGGATTCTAAGCTTAAGGCTCAAAACAAGAAGAGAGAGGAGCTTCTAGGGAGAGAGGCTCAGATTTTGCTCACAAAATCTTGTAGAAAGAGAGGGATTTAGAGAGAGAGAGTCCCAAACTTCCTCTTCCTTCAATCTATGAGATATGGCTCAATATATAGCAATATATGAGCATTTGGTCGAAATATCACAATTCAGAAATATCTGGGACAGTCTGGAATAGCTGAAGCAAAATATCTGCCAATTCTGGGCTTTCTGGGAAAAAGTAGTCGACCAACCACCTCCACTGGTCGACCGACCACTTTTTTTGGTCGACAAGGATCATTTCTGGTCGGCATATGGTCGGCATGCTCCATTTGTGGTCGGCACACTCCCTTAGTGCTCTGCAGCAAAAATCAGTCCTGGTCCCCGACTTGAAACAAGCCTAACTCCTTCATCTGGATGCCTTTTCAAGTCATTCTTGTGTGCAAATTGAAGCCCCAGAAGTAAACTTTCTAATGGTGCATCCTTACATCAAAATTCCAACTGTGCTAAGAGATATCCCTCTTTTAGTGAAGACTGCTCAGTTTCGGTCCAATCGGATTGATGCCCTACTACAACCAACCATATCTCTCCCATCCGGACTCAGCTTGAGGAGGTTCTTGAATGAAAAATGAAGCCCCGAAAGTCTTCTTTCCAATGGTGGTGGCCTCATAGCTGAAATCCAAGTGTACAAATGGATAGGTCCGATTTAGCGAGGGCCTCTTAACTCTCTCTTAACGGTTCATGCCCATCTTCTTCCCTAACTTGGTTTCTTCCCTCTTCTTCTCTTTTCTTCAACTCCAAACCCCTAAACAAGGTATTTTGGAATATTTTTCAAAGAGTTTATCTCTCTTCCATTCATTTCTACTTTGTCCCTGCTCAGTTTATCAAAAAGCGCAACATTTAACAAAATGCGAACGTCGGAACATCATAGGAACTTTGTTTCAAAAATATTTTGAAAGAGAGGGTTTTAAGATTTAAAATCTTTTGATCAAGAAATGGGGTGTGAGGTTTGGATTTGGAGTTCTCCTTGCCGAAGAAATCAAACCTTTGCATAGCATAGCCTGCATCACTAAGTAAGCAATCAGCGGTGCCCAAGTCTTAAAGGCGGTCAAAAATGAGGTGTCTACAGAATCATACTCCTCTGCGAGTGAGGCCCCTTTCTCTATGACTTAAGCATCAAGCTGGCCTTTCTCTGGTGCACTCTCTTTCTTGTCCATTTCTACTTTCATGGGTTCAGGTTAGGTTGGTGGTGGCATTAAATCCATCATGCACATGTCCATGCCTTCTGAAATAGTCACCTCTGGCTTAGGTAAATGGGATAAGGTAATGTAGGCACTGAGGTTAAAGAAGGGTGATAATTTATGTATTTGGTCTATCTTTCTGGGCAGGGGGGCTTGGTTATGTGTAGAATGCGGGTTGGTAGTTACGTTCGATTTGAAAGGTAGGGTGATGACCTTGTTGTCAATGAGATCTTGGATCTCATGACATAAGCGATAGCACAAGTTCATGGGATGGCCGTGTTACTGGTGGAAAATGCAATACTAGGTAGGGTCATGTTTGGGTGGTAATGGGTCAGAAAGTGGTCGAGGATCGAGAGGCTTGAGATGTCCATTTTCCATTAACAATTTGAGGGCATGGGCTAGGCTCATATGAAGAAGGGTAAAGATTCTTTAATTTCGAGGTAGGCTGGTATTTTGTGAAGGTTGCGAGGTTTTGGCAATAGCAAAAGAATCAGCCATCTTGGCCATTGTGACAACAGTACTGACATCTACAGGCCGCAGAATAGTGCTACTGTTAGCATTGGTACTCTGGGAGAATGGCCTTCTGGCAAGTTCGCTAGTTCTGTGGATGATACCCTTTTTGAATGCACTCTCAATCTGGACCCCTAACTAGTGTAAGGAAGCAAATGTGGACAACGGTGCCACTATCATTCTCTGCAGCATATCTGGCTCAAGGTTCTGGACCACCAGCCGGACTTGCTCTCTTTCAGTAGGTCAATTTGTCATTCTTGCTACCTTTTCCCTCCATCTAGCAACAAAGTCAATGAATGATTCTTTGGGGTTTTGGGTAGTAGCCTCCAGCTTACAAATGGTTACCTCTATCTGAGTGTTATAAGAGTATTGGTTGACAAATGCCTCCGATAACTCCTTCTAATTTTGCTTTGTACAGTCCTCCAACTTAGCGTACCAGATGTCCGCAACATCAGACAAGGTTCTCCCAAACAGTGATAATTTTTTAGCCCTAGACAGGCCCATTGACCTTAGCACATCTGAAAACAAGCGGACGTGCACAATCAGATCCCCACTTCTATCGAATCTGTCGATGTGGGGCATCTTAAATTTCTCCGATAATTTGACCGAAGCCTCAGTGTACCCGTCTTTAATATCTGGAATGGAATTGAAGCCCTAGGACTTTTTCAATGCTTTCTCTAATCTAGCAGTCTTGACCAAGGCCAGATCAATTTCATTGATATCAAAAGGAAAGATTCTTGCGGGGGGTGGGACCGGAGGCCTATAAGCCAAAGCCGAGGGAAACATTTCCTAAAGATCTAGGATTTGGGGATTTTCTACTAGTGGAGGTGGATTCAGGTTTGCCTGAGTAGTTAGGATCGGATGCACGGTTGATGCGGATGCCCCAGATGTACGTCGTAAATTAGCGATGATTTCGTCATGTGTGGCCATCCTTTGGTTTACGGTATCCATGATTCTCTAGAAAGTCGCCATCATGGCAGCAAATTCCTTCGTGTTCTATGCCATTGCTAGTCTAGATGAGTTAGATGCTAGTGAACTGCTTGAGTGAGAATGGATAGGTGTTTGCTGAATGCTTTGTGCCGATGTTGCTGACTGTCTATTCCTTCTTCGTCAAGTGACTAGTGGAAGTGAAACTAACACAGACTGGCCACTAACAAAGTCTTGAGCTTTGCAAAGCTTGCCAAAGCGAGTCCACACAACTTGGGGAATATCGGGTCTTTTTGAAGCTATGACGGTAAACTACCTAGCAAAAGAAAAGAAAAAAAACCATCGATCAAAATCAGACGGCACTTGGACCCTAATTCACAACAGATAAAACATAACTAAAGAACCATAATCCTCACCAAACTCTATTCTCAAACTCAGACTGATATGAAACATCTTGTACAGTCAAAAGCACATACCAAGTAAAAGAACCAAAACACCTCTATGAGGAGGGTAAGGTTACCCTATCCTAGATTTTTGACATGATCTAAGCTGCACTATTTCAAACAACAAGTTTCACAACATCCTAGAAATGGGTGGCATCCTATCCTAAGTTGGAATAGTCACTATAGTTTCACTATATGCAACTAGGTCAAATCGTCGGAAGGGTACCTCGATGAGATTACCTAATATACCTCTCACACCTAACACCGAGAAGTGAAAGAATAATCAAGCGGTACAGCGGTAATCCAGATCCAAGGGTTGTCTTTCCAACATGGCAGACCCTATGACCGGTCAGCCTTTTGGCAAGTCTCCGGCAAACCGTTTAGGAATAGTAGATAGAAAACACAGTGACTTATAGTGACAATGCAAATGCAATGCAAAGAACATATATATGTAGATAAAATTTCATATCATGAATTTCAAGTCAAGTTCTCTAAATCCCCAGCAGAGTCGCCAGAAACTGTAGCTTGTTTTTCGTGCTCCTTTCGGATACGACTAGCCCTACAGTTCGGACTCCCGTGGTTCTGAATCTGATTTTACAAGTGCAATGTGAAACAATGGAAACACAAAAAGAGTCCAAATTCGGCAATTCTTTTAGAAAATCGATTTGAATCAAAAATGCCAAAAATGGACTGCATTACCAGATTTCAGAGCCGCCACCTAAATATTTTTGAAAATTTTGGGAAACCCGTGACTCGTGCCAAAGGCCACTTATCTGTCATCACCAAAGTATCTCAGCTCGGGAACTTAGGTACGAGAGGGGAATATCATGAATTAAGCACCTCACTCACCCAATCAAAGATTGACCTCTACTAATCATGATGTGATTCTTATTTACATTATATGCTCTTGTTCCGATTATTAGACTATCATTACTATGTGTTGCACATAAGTATAGACTAATTTGCAAAAGTTGGAACACTTTGATTCCATGTTTGTTTGAAAATTATTTTTTATACTCGTCACGTAGAAAGGTGAGTTTGTACATTAATCAATTTGTCCCAATTTTGGCAATTAGACTTCATCCACCGGCATTCAAACAATTATATTATCTAAGCATTTAGCCTCATGAAAAACATACTCAACATGGCAATAATCACACGCAATGCAAGATGCTAAAGTAATAAATGCTCACCTAGTACTTCAAGGCAAGCTAAACAAAGCAAAATAATTAAAAAATATGCATGTTCCTAAACAATGTAATGTGACTAATGCAATGCTCACATTTATGCCACTTTTAATAGGCTCGGCTATGAGCATGGTATATGAACCAATTCAAAACATGCAATGAAACACGTATTCGAGCAAAGAATTTTGAATTTTGACATTGGTTAGAATGATGAGCCGAAAACTTATGCATGTAAAATGAATGGATGCAAGTCATGGAAAATATTAAGTAAATATGATGCTACCATTATAAGCGGAGAAATAAAAGGAAAAAAAAATGGGGATTGGAAGACATACAACATTATTACATATTTGCTCTCATGCACGAGGGTCCGAATTAAACTAACTATTACAAATCCAAATGAATGAATAAACAACTAATTAGCTAAGCTATAGACTAATAATAAGAAATAAGTTAGCTACCTAATTTATTATAACAAGGGTACACGATAAAACTAACTATCTAAGTTACTCAACACTAACCATTTATAATTATTACAATAATGCTAATTATATTTAATTACAATGATAATGATAGCATTAATTTACAACATTTAATAGAACTAGAAAGCATAAGGATGGCATGCATGCGACGATTTTCAGAAGCAACTCTGTCTGCCTTTCTTGGAATTTTTCCTGTTTCACCTTCAACCACTGCCTCCTGTTTTCTACAAAATACTCTGTTTACCAAACATTGGGGCCCAGCCGGCCCCCAATGAAGCCCAGCCAGGCCTAAATAGGGTCAGACGTGCCCTAATTTTATGCAAAGCTTTGTTTTTGTGCTCTGAGGTGAAAACAGTGCAGACAGAATTTTCTGAGCATCTGTTTGTCCCTATTACACTTCTCTATCATAGAAAGCCTCAAGAGAAGGATGGAGTCGTTTCCAAAACCATCATTGAGCAAGTTGCTTGCTTGATGATCTCAGCTACGATTTGGACAAAAATCAATGAACGCAATGAATCAAAACCAACCCCTCCATTTTATCACGGAGTAAGCTCAAAGGGGGAAGTAAAGACGCTTCAAGGGTCGCCAAAGCACCATGAATTGACGTGTGATGACTCTTAACACAATAGACTCGACATAACGTCCGGCCGAACCCAAGCAATATAACTCATGTTCTTTATGTTGGTTGGTTTATTTTAAGCCAAATTCATTAGTCTTTGCCATTCTTTAATCCATTTGTCCAAGGTGATGATTACGTCCACTAAATGAGAAGCATGTCAAATGGAAAGTAATTCTCAACATGAAAAGGGGACCATGCCGTTGATGACAAACCTCCATAGAGATTAAGCCATTGAGCATAGATCTCTACCTCATGTTTTGAACAACCATCAACCGGTTAAAACAACTCTCAAATGAAAGAAATGAATGGTAAGTTTCTTATTAAAATGAGGCTCTTAACATAGAAATCAATTAAAGAAAAGCTAAGAACAACATACAACAAGCTATACATAAGAACTTATGATACAACAAATGAGCTAATCAAAGCTTAAACCAATTAAATAACCTAGGACAGCCCTAAAATAGCCCCTAATAGCTTAAAAACAGTGGCTCAAAGTGCATGAAAAGAGCCCAAAAAGCTAAACAACAAGCAAAGAAAACAAGGCTAGTAAGCAAGAACAAGGAGGGGTGGCTAGCCCCTCCACCTTTGAAACCTCAAAGCATGATTTTTAGCCTCTTTTAAACTCTGAAAATCAATTTGGAAACCAAAGAAAATGGTATAAAACAAGGGTTTGAGCTATAAGTGAAGGCGCAAGAAAGATTGTTAACTTTCTTTACCCTTTGGTAGCTATCCAAACCCAAGCTTAGACACTTGAAATGGATTTAAGACAACATAAAAACACAAGAAGTAGATAGGAAGAGATGGAACAAGAAGTAAAAGAGAAGGTGGTAGGCTTATACCTCTGAAAGAAGTAAGTTTTTGTTTGTAACACAAACTTGGTTCAAGCTCACTCTCAAGCTTGAATTGTGATGCTCAAGCCTCAACCAAGGTTCTAAGGTTATGATCTAAGGTGATGTATGGTGTATAGATATTGTTCAAGAGAGATAGGTTGGCTCAAAGATGACTTGTATAGGAGGAAGGAGCTCTTTCTTGTGTATATAGGTTCTTTAGAAATTTTCCAGCCCTCAAAACAGAGGTATAACCTCGTTTTTATAGAATTTGAGCAAAACAAGTCAAAAATATCTTCAAAAAAGGTAGCTGGCGAGCTCTCACCCAAAACAATGTGTATCGCAATCAAGGCACGGTCGGGCACTAATAGCCACGGCTGGCTCCCAATGGGGCACGGTCGGGCCCTAATGTGTTGGCCCACTCCCCTGTATCAAATTCAGTATAAGGTAGAACAATGTTCAAAAATGAACATGTCACGCCCTCAAAATAAACCCATAATATATATAATATTACCATGCGTCATTCTAAGAAAACAAAGAGTCTTATTCCATTCATCAGAGTAAACTTATCAAAAGACATTACATGTAATAAAGAAAGTAAATGCCCTACAGGCTTACATCTTTCCAAGCCAATACTTGGACACAAAAATATGAGTACTAACTCATTTACAAGTTAAGCCCTTGGCTTGAGTCCTTACATGTAATAACGAATAAAGCAAATAACAACTAATCTAAATAAGTCTTCAACTCTAAATCCTTCCAAGCTAATTCCTTGGAGGTAGCACGTCACCTGAACCTGAAAATCATGTTCCCGTATAGGGTGAGCCACAGCCCAGTAGAAATATACTAAACCAAATATAAGCATTGAATAAAGCAATAGCATTCAATAGATGGTTAACCATGATAATCAATTATATCAATATACAATCTTAAGACACTAATGTCTATGACACTTATCAATATCCATTATTATCAATATGGCTCAGAACCTGGCCAAACTTACAACTGTGAACTACATAGCATATTCACATTACTTCCAATAACACAACACAAATGAGACTCAGGCTCATATCAAAACACTTCATACTTCCAGATTGATACACATTTTAGTGCTGTATCAATAAAACACTTCAACAGAAATAAGCACACATAAAAGTGATGTTAATGGAGTCCATCCCCTATCTCCTCCCAAACAAAATCCGGTTTAGAGGTCCATCCCCTATCTTCCCCTAAACCGTGGAGTACATCTCCTATCTCCTCCCACACAATATGCATATGCAATGCTCAACCAATACATGTATTTTTCTGTATTAATTCAATAGTCAAAATTAATGACTTAGCCAATGTGATTAGTTCCAGTTTGCCCTAATCCACATGCAATGTCTACAACAATCATGACTATCCTCCACCGATAGCCCAAAATAGTTATTTCTAAACAAGAAATAAAATATAATAACAATAATAATCTCAACATTTAAATAGGAGAGTGATTAAATAATCCAACTACACCATTTAAACTTATAAATCCCCAATTCCATGAATTCAACTAATATTCCCAATTTTCCTCAAATTAATTGTACAAATCAATTTATTAAAACAACTAGGGTTTTTCCCAAAATTACCAAAATACCCCCACCATATTAAAGTACCAAAACTTAGAACAAAACTCATAAGATGGAGTAGGAAATCCCTACCTCGAAGAAATAACCCAAAAATTAGAAGACGGATATGATGACCCAAACTCCAAAGTGCTCCAAAACCAAGATTGTTCAGATTAAACTGAAGCCCTTGACCCACACTATCTTTTTAATAAAGGATCTAGGATAGAAACACACTCTAAGTAGATCAAACTTAAGAGAAAAGGTGAGTAGGGGGAGAGAGAAGACGGACCTAGGGTTTTGAAATCAAAAAGAATGTGAAAAAGTGATTTAAAACCTGCTGCTGCCTATTTAAATCTGACAGGCTCGCTCGAGCGAAGACATGGTCGCTCGAGCGACCAGACACAAGAAAGCCTCGCTTGAGCGAATAAAAGCTCGCTTGAGCCAAAAACTCGATGCTTCAGGTCTGCAATCCAGAAGCACGCTCGAGCGACAGAATGCTCGCTCGAGCGAAAGACTCGAAAACATACACCTCGCTCGCTCGAGCGAAGAAAGCTCGCTCGAACGAAGAAACACTGCTCTCAGGTCTATACTAGACGCAATCGCTCGCTCGAGCGACCAAGTCCTCGCTCGAGCGACCAACCCAAAAACTGGACAGCAACACTTGGTTTCCGAACCCAAACAACCTGAAACAAACCTGCCCAACACATCCTACAACTCCAAAAGAGAAAATAAAGGATGACAACAACAATTATACAATGACAGAATCTACGGAACCTAAGTCCAGATACAATAATCAAATGGGAAAAGGCCGGGGTCGCTATAGAACATCTGAGGTAAGAATGAGACAAGTAGGAAGGTTTTGGGATTATTTCAGGGCTCGACCTTAGATTCCGTCGCCGATAACTCAAATCACACAATGTAGTTTTCATCATTGAGTGCGCTGGATCAAGCACCTAAGTCCTACAGGTGGTCAAAAATGAGATGTCTACCATGTGATTCAGTATCAAAGAGCCCCTATTTAATTTATATATGAATCCCCAAAAATCTGAATCATATAAATATGTATAACAACAAAAAATTTAATTTATATTTTCTTCCATTTATCATCAAACCCTTTTCAAAATTCAAAAATCAACAACAAATATATCATCAAATCCATTTCAAAAATACCCATTTCATCAAACCCATTTCAAAAATCAATAACAAATCTAACCCAAGAATAATATATATGTACAATAGCAGGAAATCACAATGATGATGAAATAGACCTCGTCGCAACCGTAATCTCGCCTTCCCACCATCGTGTTGTCGCTGAACTCACCGTCGCCTGCCATCCTTTGCGTTGCTCCTTCAACATCGCGTCGCTCCGCCATCTTCTCCATCTCTTTCGTCTCTCAGTTCATTTCTCTCTCTATTCACGTTTGTCTCTCCATCTCTCTCTCAGTTCCTCACTCCGTCTTTCAGTTGCCTCTCTCATCTCTGCCTCTCTCTCTCTGCTAGGGTTCACTGACTGAAACAAATCGATGATGCAAAACAAAGAAGATGATACAAAGAAGAGAAAAGAGGAGGAAATGAAAATTTTGAATTTAAAAAAAAAAATGACATCATTTTAGGCAAAATAACATTGTTTTAGGGACCACCGCAGGAACCACTGTAGAAAACCAAGGCAGAGGGTCTGGTTCATGTAATAGCGCTGTTTGGGAAACAAAAATTGACGACAGTTGAAATGGTAAAATAAAAGGGCATTTTTGCAAACTTAGGTAATTTATTATTTTAATAAATTTTTAAATTTTTTATAAATAGATATGTAAAAAAATAAAAAGAATTACATGTCATTTATAATTTTTTTATTAAAATAATCTATTAACAAACGAGACCTTATGTTTTTCTACGTGGATGCATGTTAGATAGAATAGAGAGAGAGAGAGAGAGAGAAAAAAAAAATTATTAGGTACTCGGAGTATCACATGGTCATACTTTCTTACCAATCACCACTCATTATGTTCCATCATATTTCTCAATCACTTAACACAAATAATTAATACCCTATCCTCTACACCAATCATACCACCATGGAACAATCACCCGAGAGATAGAGAGAGGAATGCTGAAGAGTGAGAAGTGAAATCCATTTTACATCATTAGAAATAAATTGAGAATATTCAATTAAACTTCCTAAACATTTTTCTTTGATTAAATTTTTGTACAAATTTTCTGGATGAATAGCGTTTAAAATAGTGACATATCAAATGCAGCCAAAACATTTTGTATATGACTATCACATGTGACTAACGTGGATTTTACTAATGCTGATTGATTTTATTTTTTTTTTCAAAAAATATGATCCATCAATTTGTTTCAAGTTTATCAGTATATATCATCAATTATTCTACCTACCCGGCAGCTAGAGATCGTTGTTTTCCTCGTGATGTACATTTTTTTCATCTATCCTACAGGCCTGTACATTTTTTTCATCTATCATACAGAACATTGTTATTTAACTATTTATAAGTCAATTTATTTGATTAAAAAAAATTAACGAATAGCGTTTGGTTGCAATTTTAGATTATAATTTATTTAGTTTTAAAAAAAATTTGGCCAATCGTAAGAGATGAATTACAAATTATAGAACTAACTTTTTCAAAAATGTGAATTGTACGCTATATTGGTTTTAAAGGAGATTATAGATGTTATGCGTGCTGAGATGGAAGTCACAATTCAAACTTAACGAGCACAGGTGGTGGAGCAATTGGAGTCTTAATTACAGGCCATGGGTGGGCCTCTTGCACCAGTTACTACACCCATACATTCACAACAATAATCCCATGCATTCACCTCATCATTTTGTTATTATATTTTGTCCGAGGAAGTGAGTAAACAGTTAATTATGAAATTTGCAATATGAAATTTTATTTATGTTACTTGTTTTTGTTAAGTGCAGGTTCACATATCAAAGAAAGGGAAGACAAAGAAGTAGATGGGACAAACTCAATGAAAGAGGGCCTCATTTTCGTGTAAATTAGATTTTCAATATGTTCGTTTCTAGCATAGAATTAAAGAGACAGTGAAACTCATTAGCATCTGATTCAATTATCAATACAATCAAGAGTTTATTTACCGATTATCTAGCTACCTGACTTAACCGAACTCAACCATTTATTTAACTGTCTAACTAACTCAAGTGGATTGTGATCTCCTGAGTTTAATACACGTGTTTGATAGTGACGGGTGTGCATCATCTGAAACTGACTCAACTGATCTGTTGGACTGTGGCCTAGGCTGCAGCCTTATCTTGTACTGTTGATGCTGTGCTAGCTTTGGCTTATTGGGCTGCTCATGGTAAGGCTTACTGAGCTGCTCATGCTTCTCATCAGTTGGCTTATCATTCCCCTTCAAGCTTTGGGGAGAAGGAAGAACCAAAAGCTTGGATATGCAATTTGTTTGAATCCAACAGAGAAACATGACTTGAGCATTGCAAAATTGAGTACATACAGGGCATGTTTGATTGGGTGGATTAGAGCATGGGATTGAGATTATTAATCCGTAGGCCCAATTATCCTATGTTTGTTTTAACATTTTGGTTTAGGATTATTAATTCAATGGATAATTAATCCAACAAATTTGTAGGATTATTAATAATGGGGTAGGTGTGGGATTATTAATCCAATGGATATTAATCCAATTGGATAGTGAAGGCCATGTTTGTTTGGGTGGACATGAGCTTGGGATTGGACTAATAGTCCAATAAAATTATTAATCCAATATTTGGTTAAACAATTGAAGTACGGACTAATTATTTTAAACTTGACTATTAGTTAAGATGTGATACATAATCCAACGAATTCGTAATCCTAGGACTATTAGTCATGAGAATGCTAATTCAGTCCGCCCAAACAAACATGGCCTAATTTAATGAGATTATTAATACTTCACTATTAATCTTGTGAATCAAACATGACCACAAGTCGTTATCTTTTGCTGGAATAGAAATTGAATGGCTTAGAAATTATTGGAAGAATATATACCAAACTCCCATAACCTTTATTTGCCACATCTTTAAATTCATACCTCATGTATTAAGTGTGTCCTTTATACAAGTATTGTCATTTTGCTGAGTATAATATATTTTGAGTAAAGTGGCATTTTGATCGTGTGAATCCTTCCAGCTAGAGAAGGAATTGTGTTTTTGGTAGATATTGTCTTCACTGAGATAATTTTAGCATTCAAAATGAGCTCTAGATTATTCGGTTCACTTAGTCAAGGATCTTTAAAGATTTATTCGTGCATTTTTGTTATTGCCATGTAATTTTTTTTCTTGGTCTCATTTTCAATCACGTGCAGAGTGGAAAAAAGTCACAACATGAAATTCCTCTCGTTAACATTGGTAAGTAATGTTATCTTGATTAAAAGAGGCATAGTACAATTTGCCATTTATAATTTTGATCACCATAGTGGTGCTTCAATGTAATAATTTGATATTATAGTTTTTCCATCTACACAATGAATGTCTGAAAAATGCGTACTTGAGTTAGTGTATACACGACAAATGTGATTTCTTTTGCAATTTTGAAAAGAAAATAATTAATTCTAGTGATTGAAACTTAAAATAAAGATACAGGTTTTAATTATTTAGATTTCTGTAAAAATATGGTGTTCTTATCTTATTTGCAATCATGAATCAACTGTTGCAAATGCTTGCCACATGACATTGATGTTTGGGCTTGTGAATGCAAGTAGGACCTCCACTTATCAACCCATCATCATCACATCTCATCTCATCGGAAAAAGCTCTAATCGGCCATGATTTCTCTCCACGAAAACAGTACAAATTAAGCTCAAACTCAATATTTTCTTGATCTTTTGAAGAATCAAGACTTGGGTTTGTATTTCATAATGCAATAAAAGCCTACAGTCAGTAAGAATCTCTCTTTAAAGTTTAGTTCAAGACTTTACATATTATGAGTTATAGATAATTTTTAGATCTATCATGATTTGGGTTTGATTGTTGAATTTTATGCTTTCAATTAGTTTCTATAGATGTTTTTGCATGTAGAAAAGCTATTGATTTGGAGATTGAAATTTGGGTTATTTTAGGATTTAAATGTAATGTAAAAATTGGGAATTTTGGTATTAAGAAATTTATATGTTGAAATTGAATTGAGAAATGGTAAATTGAGTATATTTATGTATTATGAATGATGTTATAGGAATTTTATAAATTATATAAATTACCTATGGGTTTATGGAAAAGTTGATTTTTGACTCTTGGGATTTAAGAAGTGGTGATGTTTTGCATATAACTTGATTGGATTTTATAGTAGATGATTACTCAAAATTCTATTAAGGATGGAATTGGACAACTTATTTTATTTGGGTGTCTTAAGAGAAGGTCAAAGGAGTTCGTGTCATATTTAGGTTCAATTTTATAAATGTTGCATCATGTTTGAAGTGTTTTCCTAATTTCTAGTATCTTTTATTAATTGCTAGGATTGGAGGAAGGCGTCTCTACTCGTTAGATTCATATATTTCAACTATCCATTTTGAATTTTTGGAGTTGAGTATCCTTTACCATGGAAAATTCACGCTATGTTTATTTAAATAAAAGTTTTAAGAATATTTGGTTAATAGGAAATGTTTGAACTCATTACATTATTTTACCATATTACTTGTATGTTTTTACAAAATTTATAAATTTATTTGTGGTCAAAGGTTAAATTTCAATAAATGATTTTTATTGCATGATAGATCATCAACTTTACATGGAAATGTATTTAAGTTGAGACTTTCAATTTTTTTTTTTTTTTTTTTTTTTTTTTACAATGATGATAATGGTTTGATAATGAAGCATTATTTTAATAATATTTCTTTTGCTAATCATATATCCGAATATAGCCTATGAGGCTACAAGAGCCAAAATGCTTTGAGGTCCTAGGGATCAAATGTTTAAGGGCCACATGGACCATTGTGCATAAAGAGTCTTGAGAATCGAAATATTGTTATGAGTTATGATGACATGATGCATAATCTTGAGTGGATATGTATGAGGTAAAGCTATGTGGTGGATTATATGATGGATACAGGTTTTTTCTTTTCTTTTCTTTTCTTTTTCTTTTTTTATCAGCAAAAGAAAAGATTTATTGATGAAAAAAGCAGATTAAATGCAAAGATACATCAACAAAATAGGGAAGAGCACAAGCATCATAACTAACTTCCACAATTCCAACTAGGTTGGCACCACAAAAGAAGTACAATCATATGCAAGCACTAAACCCAAGATTGGCGAGAAGTCAATCAAAATCAAAAAAAAGCCAAACAAACAGAACAACAACAAACAAGTAACACCATTCTACACTAGCTCCAAACCATTGAGTTTCCCTCAGCAAAATCAACATTTTATCACCCCATAGAACCTGTACAGACTAGAACAACCATAGACAAAAGCAACATACAGCAGCAGCATGCATCAGCCAGAGATAGCAGCAACATCCAGTATCAGACCTAACAGCAGTATCAGGCCAATGCAAGAACACTACACCTCTATACTACAAATGACCACCCAAGGCCCAACACTATTGTGTAGCAGCAGCAGTAGCAGCAGCAGCAATAACAAACTTACAGCAGCACTATCATCAACTATGTAGCAATAACAACTGGCAGCAAATAGCAGCAGAGAAACACTCCTATATAGAATGCAACCCTCTAGGCACCTCATAGACACATCCTTTACTAACTGAAAAAACAAAGCAGCCACACAGCAAAACAAACAATCAATTAATGTTTCACCAGCTCCAAACCATTGAGCTTCCAACAAAATCAGCAAGCCTCTTAACATACACAACAGACCCCAAACAACATACACAAATACCCAGTAGACCCAATAGCAACATACAACATACAGCAGACAACACCTAAGCATATCTGAGCAGCCTGAACATATCTGAGCAGCTAAGGGGCAAACACCCAAAGAAATCAACGGCCAACTCACCAACAACATGGCATACCAAGGACCATCAAAGCAGCAACTCTGCTCAGATTCCAGTGAACACTGCACCCATATGAATAATTCAGCTAATTAATCAAACTGACTCCAGCTTGCAGTAACTCAGCAGCCTACTCAAATTGACCACCCAGTAGCAGCCACACCTTGCATCAACTCAACACAATGTATAGCAGCATCAAACTTCAGTAGCATACAGCTCAGTGAATTAATTATTGAGATTCACTCCCCTGCCTAAAACAATATTGAACCATTACGGAACCAAATAAATAAAGGAGCCACCATAGCTAAGCAAAGCAGACCAACAAATTAGAACCTGAACCATAATCGACCACAATTGAGCAAAGCAGACCAACAAGATATACCCTGAACTAGGCTAAAGCAGTCCCACATACCAAAGCCAGCAATAGAGCAAAAGGACAGCAAAGGAAGATGAAACAGAATCTGAAGCAGAGCAGCAGCAATTCTACTACAAGGCCCTACCAAACATACTACACAGGTTCTAACTTGATGGAGATTAAACACATACCCATCCACTGAGTACCCTTGCCCAACTAAGTGAGTTTTCAGCCAAAGGGCCACTCTAACTTTAATAAGCACACAGAGATCTTCACAGGTAGGTTGCAGTCCATTGAATAGATAGTCATTCCTACACTTCCAGAAGGACCATAGACCAGTAATCAGGATTGATCTCCAAATTTGTTTTTCCTTTTTTCTAACCTTCCAGCCCAACCACTAGTGCATTAGCATGACCACTGAGCTAGGGGAAACCCAGTGCAAACCCCATTACTTAATTAGATTGGACCAAACTTTCCAAGCAAAGGGGCACAGTAGCAGCAGATGATTAGGTGATTCAATCTCAGTTTGACAAAATACACAGTTAGAGCTAACTACTGCACTAAGAATGCCAAGTCTGTGTAAGTAGTCAGAAAACTTTATCCTCCCTTTCCAAGCCAACCAAGAGAAGAATTGGGCTTTAAGAGGGGAGGGGTTGTGCTAGATCAGTTCAGGAGTTTCCAAATTAGGACCATTTAAAGATTCACACCATTTAGCAACATTTTTGACAGTAAACATACCTATAGGGTCAGATTTCCACCATAACATATCTACTGATTCCAATCTCACTGCAGGACCCTCACCTAAAACAACCCGTAATCTTTGTAGTTCATCTTCCTTCCATGCTAATAAGGTTGTCTGAAGCTGAGAACCCAATTGTTGTGTTGTCTAATCCTAGTCCACTACAATTTCAAAGTGATACCTTTATCCTCTAATAAATAGTAAAGTCTAGGGAATTGGGACTTCAAACACCTAGTTCCCATCCAATTATCAACCCGAAAATTGATTCTTTCTCCATTACCAATCTTGATTTCAACATTTCCCAAATAATAATTGAACAAGCTGCTATTAGAATTGAAAGGGAAGATTTGCGTAACAGTACGGCCGAGCTAAGACGACGTCAGATTTAACGAAGTGCACGGTACCGAGCTAACCCCCTATTGACGCGACTGATTTGCACGGTCATTGGCATTGACCGAGCAAGTGCAAACATGCTCTAGCCAAGCCGTGTTCCGGGCATTGTTCGGAATAGCGAGTGGTGCCCGAGCTAAAGGGCGACCCGGGCAAGGACGAGATTACAACGAGACCGGAAAGCCTCTGACCGGCCAGCTGAGATGGACAGCTCGTGTGGCCGAGAACTCAGATTGAATGGTTGGGGGCCGGCATGCCTCGCAGCCGGTTGGTTCTGATAAGCCGGTCTGGGGTAGCTCGGGTGGAGTGGTCTAGCTTTCACTTGTTCTAAAGGGACAGGTCGGCGATATGTAGCTCGGTTATGAACATGTAGTGGCAACCTTCCACAGGTTATAGGCCGATCATGGTACCCAGGTTAAGGGTGCCACCTGGGCCAATGGTGTGAAGGGAAGGACAACTGTTCCATGAACGGCTCAATACCGTTAGGCAGTTCAGCGTGCATTGGTGAAAGGACAAAACCTTTACACGCGTAAGGTTATGAGAGGCGCACACTGCCACCTGTCCAGGGAAGGACAGTAGAGGTAGTGCGCGCACGACCTCGAAGCTACATGGCCAGCCTAGAAATATGGGGAGAGACGAAGGTTACAGGTATGAAAACTCACTCTCACAAGCACTCTCTCTCTCTTCTCATTGTCTTCTTCCTCTGTGAACTGACTTGAGCGTCGGAGGGTTTTTCCGACACACCACCGCCGGGCAGCTCACCGTTTTCGTGTTGCAGAGACAGACGCCATTACCAGAAGCTTGACGTTCAAGGCGTACGGAGAGCAAAGTATATTTCACCCCCGTACAATTGGCGCCGTCTGTGGGAATTCTTTGATATTCAACCCTTGTTCTGTAAGCTTCTTCGACCATTTCCATGGCCAACCACGATGAAGTTCCGCTGTCCGTCGTCGATGGTGTCACTCCAGAGTATGTGCGAAGGAGAGAAGGCCCCCATAATGTTCCAACCATGGCGGGACTGGAAACCACTTCACGAGGAGCGCGCGACAAGCGTGGGAGGAGTTCAGATCGTTCACAGAGTCCTGAGGGCCGCCGGCGCCGGGGGGAGTCCCATGAGGAGCGCCTGGAGCACAAACTCAAGGACCAAGAAACCCTCATTCGTAGGATGGCGGCGGAGATGGAGCTTCTGAAGCGCCAAGTGAGGGGGAAGGGTGTTGCTGGAGAGGGCAACCTCAGTGAGCGCACCCCCTCCCCTCGTTCTAGCAATCGCCGCCAAAGGAGGACTCATTCAATCTCCATCACCAGGAACTATGGGGTTGGAGACTCTGACCAGCGAGAGAGCAGATCCACTACTCGCGACAGCACCTATCGCCCCTCGCGCCCGTCATCAACATCGCGATACTCAACCTCCGCCCGTTCCAGGGGTCTCAGGGACGTGCTGGAGCAGAGGGCGCGCCTTCGGGAGGTTCAGAGGGTGCCGGCGCTCCAGAGACTGAGTGCCCCAGTTCGTTGCAATGAAGAAGTGATGATGCCGGCGCCCAGAAACGTAGCCCCAGCACTGGTGGACAAAGAGCTGGCAAGGCTTACAGCCATGCCGTTGTCCCCAGAGATTGAGAGCACCCCACTCCCTGCCGGATTCCACCAGCCAAAATTTACTTTGTACGACGGCAAGACGGATCCGTACATGCATGTGAGTCATTACCGGCAAGTAATGGCTGGCCACCACCGGAACGACGCTTTGATGTGCCTCATATTCCCAGCAAGCTTGGGAGAGCTGGGCTTGAAGTGGTTTGAGAGGCTCCCGGAGGGGAGTATCGAGGGGTGGCAACAATTAGTGGAAGCCTTCGTCACCAGATTCTAGACCAATACTCGAACGCCAAAGGAGGTCGACCACCTCCTGGGCGTCAAGATGGAGTCTGGGAGTTCACTGAAGGCATACAATGCGAAGTATTGGGAGACTTACAATGAGATCCTCGACTATCCTACCAATCTGGCGATCACTCAATACAAGAGGGGTCTCCCAGTTGGACACAGGCTGCGAGACTCACTCACGATGCATCAACCCACCACCATGGAATCTTTGATGCAGCGGATCAACGAACACATTCGTGTGGAAGATGATGCTGCCTCAGCGCCCGAGAAGGATAATCCGGTCGCGGTGGACAGAAGGGTAGCGGGGAAAGTTCATTCGGTCGGGCAGGAGGAAAACCGCCCTGGTGACCGACCAAAAGATTAGCATAGAGGAACCGGCCAAAATGACAGAAACAAAGGTCGCAGAAATGACCGGGCTGATGCACCTCGTGACGCAGCAGAAGACGCCAAGAGAAAACTGAAGGCGCGGACAGGGATTACCACGGTCTTTAAAATTCCCATGTACCGCATTTTGAGCGAGATCTGAGGGGAGCCTTTTGTCCGTTGGCCGGCCAAGCTGGGGAGCGCGCAACGGGGCTTCAATCCAAAGTACCGCTGTACCTTCCATGAAGAACGGGGGCACCGGACAGAAGATTGCTTGCCGCTCAAATAGCATTTGGAGGAGTTGGTGGTGGCAGGGCATCTTGATCAATATATAGATGGGGGAGTCAAGGCCGCGCCGACTGGACAAACCGAGCCAAACGGAATGGCCGCCCTAGAGGCGCTCCCACAGGGTGTGATCAACGTCATCCACGGCATCATTGAACCAGCAAGGGTCTGCGAGCTGAGAGGGATGATTAAGAAAGCCGAGCACATGAGGGAAGTGCTCTCAGTCCAGCCTGTGGTAAAGAAGGGAAAAACCGAGGAGAAAGACGTCCTTTCGTTCTCTACCAAAGACCTGGAAAGGGTCCAGATGCCGCACAATGACGCTTTGGTGGTGACCCTTCGCGTCAAAGGCTTCGATATCAAGAGAATATTGATCGACCAGGGGAGTTCGGTCGAAATAATGTATTATGACGCGTTCAAACAAATGAAGTTGGAAGACAAGGATTTGGCTCCTGCAACATCTCCTTTGGTCGGCTTCAACTCGCAACCAGAATGGCCGATTGGAAAGATTATCTTGCCGGTCAAGGCGAGGTCGGTTGTGAAGCAAGTAGAATTCTGGGTGCTCAAAGTTCCATCGACTTACAATTTGATTCTAGGCAGGGGTTGGCTGCACGCCATGCAAGCGGTGGCTTCGACCTTCCATCAAGTCCTGCGCTTTCCGGCACCCAACGGGAAAATAGAGGAAGTCTGGGGAGACCAGGTGATGGCCAAACAGTGCTTCGTCGCAGTAAATGGCAGTCGAGCGGCCAAAGGGTTTGTTCAGATGATAGAGGGGCCCGAGGGCAAGGAGGTCCTTGAAGACGTGGGCAGAAAGGCCGAGGAAAAGTCAGTCGAAGATTTGGTGGAAGTTCGCATCAACGAGAAAGATCCAACTAAGTTCTTCCTCCTGGGATCGTCTTTGTCCAGCGCCGAACGGTCGGATTATGTCAATTTCTTTGTTGCCAACTTGGAGGCTTTCGTATGGACGCCTTACGATATGCCTGGCGTCGACCCAAGCTTCATCTGCCACCAATTGAATGTCTTCCCCAATGCGCGCCCAGTCATACAAAGGACGCGCCGTTCAGCCTTGCACCATGCTGAAGTGGTGGCAGAAGAAGTGAAGAATTTGTTGGAAGCCGGTGCGATAGAGGAGGTGCAGTACCCTCGGTGGATATCTAACACGGTGGTGGTTCCTAAGAAGAACGGCAAGTGGCGAGTCTGCGTGGATTACAAGACTGTCAACCGCGCATGCCCAAAGGATAGCTTTCCTCTCCCTCGAATTGACCAGCTAGTGAACTTAACCGCTGGCCATCAGAGGTTTAGCTTCTTGGATGCATATCACGGTTATCATCAAATAGCCATGTACAAGCCGGACAGGGAGATCACGTCCTTCACCACCCCCAGAGGCTTATACTGCTACAAGGTCATGCCGTTCGGATTGAAGAACGCCGGGGCAACCTTTCAGCGGATGGTGACAAAAATGTTCGCTCCCCTCTTGGGCCGAACTATGGAAGCCTATATCGATGATATGGTGGTGAAGAGCAAGGAGAAGTCTCAGCACCTCGCCGACCTAGCAGAAATGTTTGCCATACTCAAGCGTCACAAGCTTCGCCTGAACGCCTCTAAGTGCGCCTTTGGAGTTGGCACTGGGAAATTCCTAGGTTTTCTGGTCACAAACCGGGGAATTGAGGCCGACCCATCACAAATCAAGGCAATACAAGGGTTGGAGCGCCCTAACTCCACGAAAGACGTACAACATCTTGCCGGGATGGCGGCACAATGCATTTATCAGCCGGTCTTTGGATCGTTGCAGGCCCTTCTTCAAAACTTTGAAATCCAAGTTCTTTTGGGATGAGGAGTGCGACCGTGCTCTGGCGGACTTGAAAGCGTATCTCTCTTCAGCACCTATTCTGGTTACACCTCAGCCTGGTGAGGAGTAATATCTCTACTTGGCGGTCTCGCGACATGCGGTGAGCGCTGTTTTAGTCCGCGCTGAGGGCATTCAGCATTTCCCCATTTTTTATGTGAGCAAGACTCTGCTCCCGGCCGAAACGAGGTATCTTCCCTTGGAAAAATTGGCGTTGGCTCTCATGATGGCATCAAGAAAGCTGGCACACTACTTTCATGCCCATACAATAGTGGTGTTAACCGAGTTCCCGCTCAAGGTGCTCTTCGAAAAGGCGGACTTTACTGGGAGAATTCTGAAATGGGTCGTAGAATTAGGCCAGTACGACATTAAGTTCCAACCGCGCACCGCAATCAAGGCTCAAGCCCTTACAGATTTTGTGGCGGAATTTGCCCCAGAAACACATCCAGTCTGTCCGGTTGATTTGGTTGGTGCGGATTTAGCACAACCCAAGGTTCTGACAACAGAGATGTGTGATGGCTCGCAAGCGGGAGAAGGGCAAACCTTGACCGCAGTAGCAAAGGCCGACGACTCATCGAAAGAAGAACCCAGCAACGACGCGCAAGGAGACCAGATTGAGCCTACCAGAGACTTGGAATTGAGAAGCTCCCAGAATCCATCTGATTGTTGGAAGCTGTTTCTGGGCGAGATGTGGAAGTTGTTCGTTGATGGGGTGTCCAATAGGCATGGAGCTGGGCTGGAAATCATGTTAACCTCGCCAGATGGGCTAATTATTGAGCAAGCAATTACGCTCGGCTTCCCAGCATCCAACAACGAGGCGGAGTATGAAGCCCTCCTCGCCGGTCTAAGAAGCGCGCTAAGAATGAAGGTCACAGCCCTTATGGTATTCAGTGACTCAAAGCTGGTAGTCAATCAAGTCTCAGGGGAGTATGAGGCCAAATATGAAAGAATGGCCAAGTATCAGGCGCTGGTGCGAGCAGAAGTCAAAAAGTTCGATGCCATCAGGGTTGAACAAATCAACCGCGAAGAAAACAGTACAGCCGATGAATTGGCCGGTCTCGCTTCCATTCAGACAACCTTTCCCAATCCCTTGATGATTGAATTTTTACCCCGGCCAAGCATTGAGAAACTAGAAGCAACCGAGGTACTTTGCGCCGATTTGGGACCTTCCTGGATGGACCCCATCGTCGCCTTTTTGAAAGATCGAACTCTGCCAGAAGAAAAAAAGGCGGCCCACAAAATTCGGGCAAAGTCAGAATGGTTTTGGCTCTCACCTTCCGGCGCCTTGTACAAGAAATCTTTCACGGGGCCGTATTTAAAGTGTGTCCACCCCTCTAAGGTGGAAGCTTTCCTCTATGAGATCCATGAAGGCATCTGCGGCAGCCATACTGGGGGTAGGTCTCTAGCCTACCGAGCAATTTCGCAGGGTTATTGGTGGCCATGCATGCAGGCGGACGCACAAAAATACGTTCACCGATATGAAAAATGTCAGAAATTTGCTCACCAGATCCATCAGCCAGCAAGGGAGTTGCTCTCACTCACAAGTCCTTGGCCGTTCGCACTCTGGGGATTGGATATTGTTGGACCACTCCCAGTCGCACCGGGCAATCGCAAGTTTTTCATCGCTGCCACCGATTATTTCACCAAGTGGGTGGAGGCCGAGCCACTGGCAACTATTAAGGAGAAGGACGTAAAGAAATTTGTTTGGCAAAATGTGATCACTCGCTTCGGTATACCCAGGGCGCTCATCTCGGATAATGGCACTCAATTCGATGGGAAACTTTTTTGCGGATTTTGCGAAGAGTTGAAGATCGAGTTCTACAATTCAACGCCGGCCTATCCTCAGTCGAATGGACAAGCTGAGGCCTCAAACAAGACCATCTTGGACAGGCTGAAAAAGCGGCTTGAAAAGGCCAAGGGAAAGTGGGTTGAAGAGCTTCCTAATGTGTTATGGGCATACCGCACTACGCCAAGACGGTCGATCGAAGAAACACCGTTCGCTTTGGCTTATGGTATGGAGGCCGTCATCCCATTAGAGATTGGCATGCCGACCATCCGCTCAGAAAGTTTCCAGCCAGACTTGAACAATGAGATCGTGGCCCTAGAGCTGGACCTCACTGAAGAAAGACGAGAGCGCGCACTGATCCACATAGCGGCCTACCAGCAAGAACTGTCCAAAAAATACAACAAGGCAGTGCACCCTAGGCTGTTCAAGATTGGGGATTGGGTCCTCAGGAAGGTGCTTGGCAACACGGTGATCCCTGGCGAAGGCAAGCTTGGTGCAAATTGGGAAGGACCATACAAGGTGGTTGGTCTCGCTGGCAAGGGGGCATACCATCTGGAAGACTTAGACGGCAAGGCTGTCCCCAGACCATGGAACGCTGCAAACCTTAAGGTCTTTTACTTTTGAAATGTAATTTGTTTATGTTGCTTAGCTTTTTTAGATCTCTAGCCCTTTGGCATGTGATGTAAGAGACGGCAACGTTTTTATAATGAAAATTAGTCTCTTTTTGTTTGGTATTACATTTGTCCAATGATATCGCACGACACAAAGGCAATTATGGATGCTAGGGGCAAGAGCCGACCTGAAGGCAACCGGACTGTTTTCCTCGAAATGGAGGCAGACCGCACAAACAATTGCGTATGGAACAATGCGCATTAAGGCCGAGCTGGTTTTGCTCGCCCGGGGGAATGTTGGTGGCTTGACCAACCTAACTAAAACATTGGTGTTTTGCCCAATGTATGAACCGAGCTGATTTTGCTCGGCCCATCTAGCATATTGGTGAATTGTCCAATATGAGAAGCAAGCTGATTTTGATCGGCGGAATTGGCAATGCTGGTGTCTTGCCCAGCAATTACAAGGCCGAGCTAAATTTGCTCGGCCGAAAAGAAATATTGACGTATTAAACTTAAATATGCAGGCAGTTTTTGCTCGACCGAATGGGTGTTGTCAACCGAACAGGGCCAAGCGGACTTTTGCTCGGCCGAGTACAAAATATCATGTTTATGGGGAAATCAAGGAATTGCAAGGTTAGGCCGACTATTTGTGCGGTCTCGCCGACCTTCCAGTTTAGCGAGAAATTCAAACATGCACAAGCCGAACGGAAACAACGGATGTACGAGCAAAAAGTTGCATTTCATTGATAGAAAAGTTCAGTACAAAAAGGGGGCGTAGCCCGGTTACATTGCAAAAAAAAAAAAAAAAAAAACAGGCAAATGAAAAAGAAGGTCTTCAATTTAACACAAGGTGTTGTTCGGTCCCCTCCGACTCGACGCTCGGTAATGTTTGCTCGGGCAGGCCCTCCTCGGCATCATTTTCAGCCCCTTCCACCGAGACTACATCCCGAACAGTTGCTTCATCTTCAGCGTTTGGGGACGCTTCGGATGGAGTTTGTTCGGCTTGTTTCTCGACGGCGGCTTCTTCTTCTGCCTCCTTCATTGCCTTCGCAATAAGGCGATTTTGTTCGGCCTTAGAATATGCCAGCATATAGACCGGGATATAGGCAGGGGGAGGGTTGATGAACATGTCAGAATCCTGACCAAGGCCAACTTTCTCCACAGCGGCCTTCCAACCACATTGGAAAAAGATGTCCTTGGCCGACCGGACTTGACGTTCATAGGTTTTCTCCCCCTGCTGGTATCCCCGGTCCTCTGCGTCGTCTACCGCCTTGTCCATGGCCGCCTTGTTAGCATCCCGCAGCTTTCTGAGCTCGGCGAGATACCGAGCTTTGGCCTTCTTCACGGCCTCATGCTTGTCCGCGTCAGCCCGGTCGACCTTCATCTGCAGAGCATCCCGCTCAGCCGCAACCACTTCTTGTTCGGCCCGAAGTCTTTCTATCTCGGCTTTCTGGGTCTTGTTCTCCGTGATAGCGTCGCGCAGATTCTGGCGCAGCTTGATCATGCGATCGTGGGCGAGATAATTCTTCTGCGCGGCCTGCGAACAAATGAAAGATTGTTAGCGTTCTGAAACCGTGCAAAACACCGAACAAAAACTTGAAGCTAAGAGTGTTCTACTCACCAGCACTATTGACTCCGCTGCCGAGCGAAGGACCTTGAGGTCAGATAGCTCATCGTGCCTTTTCATGTCCTCAGGCAAGGCCAACCCCTTGGTCAAGTTAAAACCAAGCGAGTGATCCTTGTCCTCCTGGACCGAGTCTGCGGCTGAAACTGCTCGGCCTTGATACGTGAACTCTGGCGCCCAGACCGGCGGGGTGGCAGGGCCCTTGCCCTTGGATTTGCGGGCGAGTGGCTGCTCGGTCTGGTCTGCCAGTTCAGTCGATCCAACCTCGGTTGAGTCCTCGTCAACGAGGCCCTGCCCGGCCTTGTCTTTCCTCAGCCTTTTCTTTGACCGGCCAGCCTATTGTTGTTGTTGGCGGCGAAAGCATCGCCTTCGCTTGTCCGTGAGGCGGAGGAAGTTCCATTTGCCTATGGAGGCGGGGACTCCCCTTCCTCCCCGGTGATCATGGACTTGATCGCCCTGATTTTTGCCATCTCCTGCTCGGCGGTGAGAGGGACGAGTCTTATCGGTGGCAAGTTGGGATCTGGTTCAGGGGATGGCGCACGCAGGAAGTCGGTTACTCTACTTTTGCGCGGCGCCTGGTAGTTGTAGGTTTGCTCGAAACTGAGAAGTTTTGACGCCAACCTTTCCTCCTCGGGGTAACGCAGCACAGCTTGGATGGCCTCTGGGTCGGCCCGATGGTAGTCCGCTACCAAGTGTTTATCTGCAATAAGAAGACAAGTGTTAGACCGGCAAAAGATGGCAAAAGGGAATACAGCAAGAATATAGTACGGTCAGCCGGGCTACTTACCAGCTCGGCCCAAATCTTTCCTAATGTACCAGCCCAGTATGGGCGCCTCGGTGTCCTCGTAATTACTGGACACCCAAAGGAAATCGTCGTCATTGGTTTCTTTGTCAGGGTTGCCCTCAATGAGTTTTGCTCGGCCCTTCCTGACTTTGAGGTACCAGCAAAGCCCACTCTTATTTCTACTTAGACTGTATTGGTGAAAAATTTCCGCGAGGCCGAGATTAAGACCGAGCCTTCGGTTCAGCTCGGCAACGCCGTTTATTATCTTGTATGTGTTATTCGACACTTGGCTCGGGCAAAGCCTCGTCTGCCTCAAAAACTCGCAGATCAAAGGCTGCACGGGGAAGCGGAGCCCTTCTTCGACAATGGAAACGACCATGAAAGGGCACCGGTCTAAGTCGCCCCATGGTGTGTCTCCTTTTTTGGCGAGCTCAAGGACGACGTCGTCAGGAATTTTGTACTCCTTTCGAAACTCCGTCATCGCGCCGGGCGAACTGACCATAAATCGGTACTTCCCCATTACCTCGGTCTTATTGGTGTGTAACTCGGTCAAAAATGTTGTGTGGTTGCTCGGGCTTTGAGCTCCACCAGTGGTGACTCTGAAGGGCTTGGTTGGTCCTATATGTTCTGCATATTGAAAAATTAGGCCAAGGGTTAGCACGGCATAAATTGCACGGCCCATAGTGGAAATCCTAGCTAAAAAGGGTCTAGGCTCTTGGCCGATCTATTATATATCTCGGTTCGTCGGCATGGCTGATTTAGCCTCCTAGCTCGGTTATAGCTCGGTTGAGTCCAATCGAAGGATCAGGTTGACCCTCCAGCTTGGTCAAGGTTGGGCGCAGGTTTCAGTGTTCTAGCCCGGTCAACTGTTCTCACTGATCTAATGGAGTATTTAGCCCGGTCGCGGCCTCTACGAGGAGCCACAAACCATTTTTTGATCGGTTGAAGCCCAAATTGCGGATCTAAATAAGCATTTAGCTCGGTCCTACCCAGATTCAAGCTGTTCATCCCATTTTTGAGATGAATCCGCTCAAACCCAGGAAGAACAGGGCATGAAGGCCCCATCTACTCCCACAGTTTTCGTTTGCCCTAGGGTGTGATGGTCCTAAGTAATGGGAAGGACTCCTAATAACCCCAAAGCACAAACGCAAAAGAACAATGGTACAAAAATGAAGAACAAACTCGAAGAACACAAAAATGGAAACTGGAAATGCAATGAGAGGGTGAAGAAACTTACCAAGGACGAACGAGGACTTTGAGAACTCGAGTGGAGCGCAGAAACAGCAACAGGAGCAGTGACGCAGCAATGAGCAGGAACGGTGATGGCTTCGAAGAGTTGAGAGGCTAGGGTTTTTGGGTGAGGAAGCAAAATGAAAGGTGAAGGGTTTAGACCCTTCGAATGGGGTTTATTGATGGAGGGAAAAGACCAAACGGCGTAGCCGTTTGAAATTCGAGCGTGGGAGACAGCTAGCTGCACGACCCAATAACGCGAAGCCACGTGGCCCTGAGAAAACGGCTGTCAGTACGGCTGTACGACTTTTGATGGGACAGCGGAGGAAATGGCCGGCCAATTGAGACAGCTCGGCGACAGATATGTCGCCAATTACGCTCGGCTCGGTAGAGGCGCATCTAAATCGTGGCTTGGCGGCCCGCGTTCCTCCAATCAAGTTCGGCCTGGCAGGAGTGCAACTTGACCTTAGCTCGGACACGGTGATAAACCCAATCACGATAGCTCGAATGGGTTTAAGGGGCAATTGAGAGGGAAGATTTGCGTAACAGTACGGCCGAGCTAAGGCGACGTCAGATTTAACGAAGTGCACGGTGCCGAGCTAACCCCCTATTGACGCGACTGATTTGCACGGTCATTGGCATTGACCGAGCAAGTGCAAACATGCTCTAGCCAAGCCGTGTTCCGGGCATTGTTCGGAATAGCGAGTGGTGCCCGAGCTAAAGGGCGACCCGGGTAAGGACGAGATTACAGCGAGGCCGGAAAGCCTCTGACCGGCCAGCCGAGATGGACAGCTCGTGTGGCCGAGAACTCAGATTGAATGGTTGGGGGCCGGCATGCCTCGCAGCCAGTTGGTTCTGATAAGCCGGTCTGGGGTAGCTCGGGCGGAGTGGTCTAGCTTTCACTTGTTCTAAAGGGACAGGTCGGCGATATGTAGCTCGGTTATGAACATGTAGTGCCAACCTTCCACAGGTTATAGGCCGGTCATGGTACCCCGGTTAAGGGTGCCACCTAGGCCAATGGTGTGAAGGGAAGGACAACTGTTCCACGAACGGCTCAATACCGTTAGGCAGTTCAGCGTGCATTGGTGAAAGGACAAAACCTTTACACGCGTAAGGTTGTGAGAGGCGCGCACTGCCACCTGTCCAGGGAAGGACAGCAGAGGTAGTGCGCGCACGACCTTAAGGCTGCATGGCCAGCCTAGAAATAGGGGGAGAGACAAAGGTTACAGGTATGAAAACTCACTCTCACAAGCACTCTCTCTCTCTTCTCATTGTCTTCTTCCTTTGTGAACTAACTTGAGCGTCGGAGGGTTTTTCCGGCACACCACCGCCAGGCAGCTCACCGTTTTCGTGTTGCAGAGACAGACGCCGTTACCAGAAGCTTGACATTCAAGGCGTACGGAGAGCAAAGGATATTTCACCCCCGTACAAGAATCACTAACAAATATAATGTCACTCCATACTCTTGGGATATTAGTTGCCTTCACTTGGAATGGAAACCATCTACCCCCTTCTGACTTATACTCACTGCATATGACCTTCTTATCTATGGTTATATCCTTCCATTTTACTAAATGAACTTTCTTTCTCACATCTGAATCACCCCACAGAAAGGCTGCTTGCATCTTGTCCAACTCTTTTGCCACACCTCTAGATAGCCTAAAAAGAGACATGTGGTATATAGGTAGTGAAGAAAGGACAGATTTGATTAGTGTTACTCTGCTAGCAAAAGACAGTAACCTCCTCTTCCAACCTGACAGTTTCTTCTTGAAATTGTCCACCACAGGCTTCCATGTTGCCCTCCTAGATGGGTTGGCACCTAATGGCAATCCAAGATACCTCAGTGGAAGCTTCTGATATGTACAGTTCAACCTTGAAGCAAAAAATTTCATACACTCCTCTGACAACCCTACTCTACAAACCTAACTCTTGTGAAAATTGATCTTCAAACCGGAAATGATCTCAAAGCATCTAAGTATTCTCTTGACAATAAGCACATCAAACAACTCAGCTTCACAGAAGATAATTGTGTCATCTGCGAATTGGAGATGGGAGATGTTGATGGCGTTTGACCCAATGATTACTCCTTTGATCAAGCCCAGCTCTTTTGCTCTTGCAAGAAGTAGGTTCAAACCCTCAGCCACCACATTAAACAGGAAAGGTGATAATGGGTCACCTTGCCTAAGCCTTTTTTGGGGGCAGAATTCAAGTATGGGTGAACTATTAACCAACACAGAGATTTTTGCTGAGGAAATACAGGAATGAATCCACTTCACCCACTTATCACCAAACCCAAAATTTGATAGCATTTGGAGGAGATAGTTCCAATTGACTGTGTCACATGCTTTTTGGAAATCCAACTTTAAAATCAGGCTCTTTCTTTTTATTTTTTCTACCAATCCACCACCTCATTAGCTATTAGGACACCATCCAGGATGTTCCAACCCCCTAGAAATGCAGATTGAGCAGTATCTATAGCAACAGGAAGCACTTTTTTCAACCTATTAGCAAGCACCTTGGATAGAATTTTTTAAGTGGAATTTATAAGACTAATAGGCCTGTAGTCTTGAATTCCTAGGGGATTGTCTTTTTTAGGGACCAATGTAATAAATGAGCTATATAAGCCCCTCACCAAGCCACTATTAACAAAAAAAATTCCTTCATAAATGTGATGATATCATTCTTCATAAATTTCCACCCTTTTTTATAGCAAGTCATGTTAAACCCATCCAGCCCCAGTGCCTTATTCCCATCACAGTCTGCCACTGCTGCCTAAATTTCATGTTTAGAAAATTCCACATCCAAGCTTCTGCAATGTTGGCTCTATGCAATCCCATTAAAAGGGCCCAAAAGCTTAGGTCTATACTTCTATTGCTCAGAAAAAATTAATCTGAAGCGATCATACGCAGCTTGTTTAACCTCCAAAGGTTCATTCACTAATTCCCCATTCACTGACATGGAATCATTGGCATTGGTGTTCTACTTATTAGTAGATATGATGTGGAAAAATTTTGTATTTTTTATCACCCTTAAGATTCCAGTTCAACCTTGACTTCTACAGCCAAATTCTTTCCATTATCTTTCTGAACTTCCATACCTCTCTTCTCCTTTTACCTTCATCCTCATCCAGATCTTTACACTCAGCAATGATATCTATGGCATGTAAGTTCTCTTCAATTTGTTTCAGTTTAGAATCCATATTCCCAAACACTTTAGAGTTCCACTGCCTTAGAAATTGTTTAAGTGCCTGCAACTTAATCTTCAGTTTGTACCCTGCCCAACCATCCACCTGAGTACCCTCTCACACTTTCTTCACTTCATTTAGAAAAGTGGGATGAGATACCCAAGCATTGATGAATCTAAAAGGCTTTGGGCCCCAGTTTCTAGCATCTTCCATTAGAATAATTGGACAGTGATCTGAGATGGATCTAGGGAGACCTCAAAGTTTGAACCTAAACCGGACCAACCATTCTGGCCCAACAAGGAACATGTCCAACCTACTCCATCTCTCACCTTCCAATGAATTACACCAAATAAATTTTCTTCCCAACATTGGAAAGTCAATTAGTTCCAGACTACTTATGAAATTGCAAAAATCTGCCATTCCCCTATCCCTTCTTACATAACCCTTCCTTTCATCTATTGATTTGATTTCATTAAAGTCTCCCCCTATACACCACGGTTTAGGGAAAGCAACCTTAAGATTGAACAAAGAGACCCATAAGCTTCTCCTAGCACTCACATCATTAGGTGCATACACATTCACAATCACACATTCCAAGCTATTAAATAAGGTACCTGATAGTATGATGAAACTCCTATTGCAGTAGCAGTCAGCTAGAGAAAAGACTTCAGGCTTCCACGCACATAACAGGCCTCCAGCACTCCCATCAGCATCCACATTCATGTAAGCAACTAGGTCATAAAGCCAGATAGACTTCACAAACTGATCTGAAATGTTTGCCTTGCCCTTTTTGTTTCTTACAATGTCACCATATCCACTTTTCTTTCTTTGATAACTACTTTGATTCTCCTCTTCTTCTCAGGCCTACTAAGCCCTCTAATATTCCAAGAAAAAAGCTTCATAAGAACTTACTATTCACTCTTGAGCAGCCATTGATACTGATCTAAACCCCTGCACCATCACTCTTATCAACAATCTGTTCCATGTCATCCTCCTCCATTTCAATTATTTTCCTCAGAACTTCATCATCTTTGCCTTCAAAATCAATGCCCAGACTTTTTCCAACTCAAATTGTAGCTTGAGCCTCCTTTAATAACACATCATGTTTTCTTGATCTACTAGTATGAGAAAGTGAAGAAGAAATTGCAGCTGCAGCTGCAGCTGCTCTAAAGATGCCCCCCCTTTGAAACCCCATTTTCATCACTATTTTCCTCTGATTTTTCCAACCCTTACCTTTACTCTCCTTGATAATGGATACAAGGTTGATAATGAATGATAAGTTAAGTATTATTTTTCTTTTATTTCCTTGATGCAAATGTATTCAATGAAAAATTAATATTTTTTTTGTTTATTTTTATTTATTTATTTTTTTTTTTTTTGAAAGGATTGAAAAATTTGTTATGCACAAATTATTATGTCCTAGTTTTCTTTCCAAATTAAGTTTCATGCATATCAATTAATTGTTGACCCCATTTTGGAAAGTATGGATTTTATAACTCCTGTAGAAAAGGTATATTCACTGGGCTCTAACTCAATCTCTTTTCTTTTCTTTTTTTTTGGTTGTAAATCATAGACTATAGCGTAGCTCATCTCAACTTGAAGGTTTAAGCTTTTGGAGTATGGACATGTTGCTAGTTGGGATTTTTGCTTAGGGTTACTCTAAAATGAAAATAATTTGTACTTATGAAGAAAATGATTGTATATATTTTTGGGTTATGAAGTTTGAAACAAAGATGGATTCATTTTAGTACTTTGGGGGAAAAATTATGCTTGGAAACAAACAACTTAGTGACTTGCTATTTTTGGTTTCTAATGGATGAAAATAGTATTTAATTGTTAAATGGAAGATTGTCAATTCTTTATTGGAGATATGATAATATGAAATGTACAGGAATTATTATATACAAGTGTTGTAGTGCTTGAGGTCCACCCTCTCGGTAGGGTTTTCCTTGCCAGGATTGGGGTGTAACATCAGATGCACCTTCAGCTCTTTTTCTTCAAGGCAATGCAATTTTTTGGTTGTTTTTTGCCTTATTGAGATGTATATATGTTCCATTCCAAAACATGATGCTAAAATCCAGATAAATGCGAGTGATTCAACTTCACCCATTCTTTTATATTTTTTATTTTTTGGGTGCTATTGTTTCATGCCAAATTGGTGATATTGTTTCTCTTGGATTAATGGTGACATGTACAAACCCACAAAGGCCATGAATCACTATAAACAACCCAAGCCCATCACTTGGAGCCCAATACATAATCCAGCTGGTAAGATCCAGAACAGCTGGAATCCAACATGGCATAAAGAGCCAATGACATTCAGACACATGACAGGAGAAAGGCGAGCCACATCGGCAGACAAAGATCTGCAAAGTTATTGCCACTGCACATCACCATTAATGCAGCCCATCACAGCATTTATTATGACAACACCTCCCCGTCAGAACAGGACCCCCTTACCCTGAACAAGGTAAGCTACAACATAGACTTTCGGCGAGGAAGGCAGGTCGGAAGGGACAACGAAATGATTACCAAAGGATATAAGCAAACGTTGAAGACAAGAAGGAGGTTAAGCTTTCTATCTCTAAACTCTCCTTATACCCTACTTCTCCTTCTGACTTGTTCGTCGGAGGGTTCACTGGAGGACTACCCCATTCCCCGTTGGACTTGTTTGTAGGTAATCTGGTGGGCTTGATCAACTGGACGTGGACACTGAAGAGCTTGGACTTGTCCGACCCATCCACTTGGACAAATTGTATCATCAATTGGCACCGTCTGTGGGAAACGTCTTCGCTTCGCGCGCCAGTTGTGCTCATTGTCGCCGGAGACCCTATCCCAACAACCTTTTCCTCCTACCCATCAAAGTGTATGGTCACGACTAGATCCATGGCTTCCCACAATAATGCTACCGACCATCAGGCCGACCCCCCCATCCAAACAACCCACCGCTGTATTTTATCGAGCTTACCAACAACATTAACCACATGGCCGAGCAAAACTAAGCCCTGATAAGTGTTTTACTCCAAAGAAACCTTCCGATGCCTCCTCTACCACCTCTAGATATTCCACCCAACCAAGAAAGAGCCTCGAGCCATACTGTTCCGCAACCCTATCCACCCAACCTGGAAGGTTTGCAACCTCCTTCTCCGCATATAAATCTACCACCTCCACCCCCACACCCGTCAGTCATGGTACCGGCCCCTGAAGGGGAAGCCAGCAGTGTCCAGCCCCCATTGACTGACCATGGTGACAACATTCCCCTCTAGGACACTGAACTTCGAGCAATGAAGCTCCAACTCCAAGAGGTCATGTAGAACATTCAGCATAAACCCTCTACCACGGCAAACTCACCATTTGTTGCCTCCATTCGGGACAAACCTCTGCCCACTGTAGACACCCCATTTTTGACCGTCCTCAAGACTTGGAAGTCACCGCTTGAACACTCAGTGATCATCCACGTTCATGTTCGTCTTGAGTTCCCGGAGGTCTCGGCCACACACCTTACCTCAGGATCTCTCGACTCGACTGTTTTGTGTTTGGTTTTGCACCAAACACTTGTGTTTTGCCTTTGAGGGGCAGGGGATGGCTTGTTAACCATCCCCATACATCACCGGCCATGGCTTGAGGCCACCGGCCACTGGTTTGTTGCCACCGGCCAAATGTTTAGCCGATCGGCACTTTTTGTAGTTGACCGGCCATCTATTTTGGTCAAATTGCATTTTTGGCCGGCCGACCACTATGCATCTGCTTGTGTAGATATTTTTATGCCAGCTATGCTAGCTGGCATGCACCTTTGCTCCCCTCCATACACGTGTATGGAGGGATTTCCCTCTTGACTAGCTTACTTGAGAAGCTTTGCAAGAGGGATTGTCTATAAGAGAGAGCCTCTTCTCCCTCCATTAGGGTTAGACAAAAAAGACAGAGAGAGCTCTCAAATTAAGGTTTACATAGTGTGTGTATTCTATCTCTATTTCTCCCTCTCTTTTGCCTTAAGGTGTTTTAGTCTTACTATTGCACACAAACACATAGAGTTACACCTTCTCTTGACTACTGAGGTGCTGAGGAGCTGTTCTTGGTGTTCTTGAGTGGATTCAAGCTTGGAGAACCAGCTGGAGCATTGTTTGTGAAGAGGGTCATCAAGGGTAAGAACTTCACCCTTTATTCCCCATTTTTGCATAGCTTTTTAACCTATCTTGCAACTATTTTTGGACTTTTTATATAAATAATAAAAGTCTTGATTTTGAGTGCTTTAAATAGTTGTTTAAGAGTGTTTTGTTGTTTGGGGTTGTTTGACCCCTCATAGGCCTTGTTAGGCCCTTTTTTTGTGCTATTTTGGTGAGCTCCGAGACCACTTTGTTTGGGCCTCCTCACCACTGAAATCTTGAGGGATTTCAGTGGTGAGGATGGTTCCTTGAGGTCCTACAAAGGAGAGGGCCACCCCCTCTCCTTGTTGTCCTTGAAAAGGGCCATTTTTGCCTCATGTGTGAGCATCTTGTTTAAGTGTATGATGGCCATGCCTTAGCTGTTATTTGTGCTTATTATGTCATAATATAGCTCTATTTTTACTTGGTTTAGGTACACCATGCTTGCTTAGCATATGTGTCTTGTAATGCCATGAATTGCCTTAACATGCTTTGTGCTTTGAGCCTTATTCTAGCATGTTTTTGGCCAAGCTTTGTGAAGTTTTTATGCTTGTTTTGATGTGTTAGAGGTCTATTTGTGGTCATTTGAGTTGTCCATGCTTTGCTTTGTATAGCTACCATGCAAACTCTCTTGTATGCCTTGAGCATTGACCCCTTTAGCATGCCATCCTTGCATCATTTCAGTGGTTTGGAACCACTTGTCATGTTATTTTAGTCCTCATGCTTTGCTCGTATGCTTGCATTTGATGCCCCTTTCATGCTTTAAAAGGTTAGTATTTCTTGCTCCATGTTTGTGCCATTATGTATGCCTCTAAGATTAGATCATTTAGATGTCATCTAAGTGGTTTTTGGGGGCTTACTTTTGCATGATTTAGGACTGTTTTAGTTCATTTTGGTCATTTGCTCCATATGTCTTATGGCCATGGTTTAAGCCCTTGGGCTTGGTTGCATGTTTAGCTTGCATTGGTAGGTTGGTTTGGCACCTTCTCTAACATGATTTTCAAAGCTTACTATGCATGCCATTTGTCCATGTTTGCATCCTCTTAAGTGTGCTTGAGAGTCATTTCTATATGCCTAAGTGTTGGTCCTTGTGTACATGCATATTTGTATGTCATTTTGCCTTCATTTTTGAGCATGTTGGCCACTGTTTTGGGCTTAATATAGAGTTGCCCAAATTAGTTTAAGTCCATAGTTCGCATGTTGTTGCATGCTCACCTTGTATGCTTGTTCGCATTGCTCATGTTGCAGGCTAGCTCATATGTCTAGATAGCATTGCATTGACATGCATGCTTAACCTCTTGAATTGAGTATGATAGAGGTTGAGCTCCTTGTTTGTTTATGTACATTTCACTTGAAATCAAAGTGCATAACTTGGTTTCTTGGGCCATCACGCATCGAAATGCGCAATTGGTGGTCCGAGAATCGAGAACCATGTCCCTTTGAGTCACAAACATGATAAGGGATGTGTTGGTGCACACATTTGCTTGAAATGCATTGCTATGCCTTGTTTTGCCCTCTGCTACTGTCAAAACAGGATTCTGCAGGAAGGTTTGGCCGGCTGGCCATCTTTAGTGCCGACCGACCAACAATTGATGGCCGGTGATCATTTCCTTCGACCGGTGATCATTTCCTTTGGCCGGTGACAATTTCCCTTGGCCGGTGGTGTCCCACAGGGTTCATAGAGTGCACCTTGGGAATTTTGCAATAATCAGAGAAGGAAAACAGTGTGGACAGAGGCAACTTGTGCATGGCAGTGGACTTCCGACCGGAGCCGAGCATGCATTGCATTGGGCCCTTTTCCCGAGGCTATTTACTGTTTTATTATATTAGTTAATTTGCTTAACTATTTTAATTGGTCTGTAATATTTAATTAGCTTGTAGGTTAGTTAACTCTGTATTATTCTTTCGGTCCCTCCGAGCGATGGCAAATTTGTAATAAGTGTGGATGCGTGTATGCATGTCTCCCAACCTCCATTTCTTTCTCCCTTTTACTTACCTGCTTTGATGGTTAGTATTAGGACATATTTAAATTAGCATACCTTATGCTATGCATGCGTGTATCATTCATCAGTATTGCATGCATTGAGCTCGACGCATCATGCTAACAGCATAGTATTCCAAATCTAACTTGAATACGTGCTACTTGTTGCATTCCACATGCCATCCTAGGATTAGCCGAGCCTATTCGAGCAACATTCTGTATGCGTTGCATTAGCCACTTGACATGGACTTGGATCATGCATGATTGCTAACATGCTTATTGTTTTGGCTTGGAGTACACTGTAAGTGTTTTATGTTTTAGCATCTCGCATGAGTGTGAATGTTAACATGACAGCATGCTTACCATGTGGCTAGATGCTTATGTGATATAAACTACCTGCATGCCTGTGGATGAAGGTTGGATTGTTTGAGTTGGGACAACTCATTGAAATCCGTGTTTTAGCCTACTTGCGAGTAGCAAATCTCAAATCATTTTCCAAACAAACGGATATGCAATGCTTCGTTCCAAATTAGGCGATCTAGTCTATACTTTTGTGTTATGCGCATCACATAGTAAGGCTAGCTAATTAATCGGAATAAGAACACATAACGTTTTTAAAACAAGATATCATGGTTAGTAGAGGCCGATCTTCGGATCAGGCAAGAGGGGTGCTCATAGCTGACCTTCCCCAATCGTACCCAAGTTCCCGAGCTGAGGCAACTTTGGTGATGATGGACACGTGGCCTTAGGCAAATGAGTCAGGGTTTCCTAAATTCCCCCATTAAAAAATATTTGGGTGGCGACTCTGTATCTAGCAAAGCAGTCCATGTTTGGCACTTCTTTACAAAAATCTGTTTTCTTAAAACGATTTGCCGGATTTAGACTCTTTGGTTCAGATTAAGAACCGTGACAATCGAGTTCGAACTGTGGCACAGAGGCCCTCACGCGAGGCGCGTCCACACCCGCCAAGTTCAAGATGCCCACCATTGACTCTTTTGACAGTACAACAGACCCAGTCAACCATCTGGAGACCTACCGAACCCTCATGATCCTCCATGCCTTCCCTGACGAGATCATGTGTCGGGCCTTCCCTGTGACATTGAAAAGGTCAACTCGACTGTGGTTCAGTCAGTTACCAGCAGACTCTATCTCCACTTTCCAGCACCTTAGCGACTCCTTCCTTAGCCATTTCATTGGAGCCCAGCGCCAACGCCGCCCGGCAACCCAACTCCTCAACATCCGTCAGACCGAGGGGGAGTCGCTGCCTAGTTTCGTGACCCGCTTCAACACTGAAGCCCTGCAAGTAGTGAAAAACAATGACAAGGTCATCCTCATGGCTTTCATGGTCGGGCTACGATCGTCCGATTTTCTCTTCTCCCTCTCCAAAAACCCCCCGACCTCCATGGCAGCCCTACTCTCCAAAGCCCAGAAGTACATAAATGATGAAGATTCACTAGCCGCTTGGCAGGATCCAATAGCTAAAAACCCGACCCCCATGGAAAAGAGAAAAGACTCAAAACCCAGAAACACTCAGTATAATAGCCAAACACCCCACTATACAGACCGACCCCCCCACGCTGACCGGTCGGCACCAGCCCGACCGCCCAGTCGGTTTGAGCGATACACCCCCCTTAATTCTCGCATGGAACAAGTCCTCAACCAGATCCAATGGGACTACCCCCTCAAATGGCCCTTACCCTCACAGACCCCTTCCAATCGGAAAGATCAGTCCAAATATTGTCATTTCCACCAGGACCATGGCCATAACACTGATGAATGCATCAACCTCAAGGATCAGGTCGAGGCCCTAATACGTCGGGGACATCTCAGCCACTTCACGGACACCCGCCCACAGCAGAGGTAAAGAACCGAGTCCCTCATAAACAACCACTGGCGCACCCCACCCCGGTAGCCAGCTCAACCTAACCAAGGCCATGATTGCCCTCCACAACAGCCTCGGCCGCCAAGTAATCCCCCTCCGCCAGTTGGCGAAATCCGAGTCATTTCAAGTGGCCTTGCTTGTGAAGGGCCATTCCGCTCGGCTCAGAGGGCAGAACTCAGAAAGATAAGGCAAGGCTCAGACAAAGCAGTGGACAGAGCTCATCACTTTCACGGACGCTGACTGTACAGGCATCCATTATCCTCATGATGACCCCCTCGTCATTTCTGCCCTCCTCTCCAACTATAAGGTCAGTCGGGTTCTCATCGACAACGGCAGTTTTTCAGACATCATATTCCTCAACTATTTTCGCCAACTCAAGATTAGGGAGGAAAGTCTATCGCCCCTCCAAACCCCTTTGGTCGGTTTCACTGGCGACCGGGTGACCTCCATCGACTCCATTGATCTCCCCATTACCATCGGCGAATACCCACCGCAGACTACAAAGTTGCTCACTTTCCTTGTGGTCGACTGTCCCTCTGCCTACAACATCATCCTTGGTCGCACCGCCCTCAACGCTTTCCAAGCTATCACTTCAACCTACCACCTCGCCATAAAGTTCCATACCGACCTGGGCATCGGGATAGTAAGGGGGGAGCAGACCGTAGCTAGGGAATGTTATGTCGCCTCACTCAAGGAAGTCAAGCTAAAGGAGGCCATGATCATTGAAGGACTTGACGTACGAGATGAGGACGAGCTGGTTAGAGGGGAACCGGTAGAGGAGCTCGTTGAGATTTCCATCGATCCCACCAACCCAATGAAAACGGCCAAGATCGGCAGCCAACTATCCCCCCAAGCTAAGGCTGACCTTACGGCCCTTCTGACCGAGCACAATAATGTATTTGCCTAGACTCACTCAGACATGCCCGGCATTGACCCCTCTTTCATAACTCATCGCCTCAACATTGAACCTCATTTCAGACCTTACCGCCAGAAGCAACGCATTTTTTATCTGGAGCACAATACTCTTATAGCCGCAGAGGTTGACAAACTCCTTGAGGCCCAATTCATAAAAAACGTGGACTACCCTAAATGGTTGTCCAACGTGGTCCTAGTCCGCAAGAACAATGGCAAATGGCGACTCTGTGTCGATTACTCTGACCTAAACCGAGCTTGCCCCAAAGACAGCTATCCTCTTCCCCGCATAGATCTGCTGGTCGACGCCACGGCTGGTCATCAACTGCTCACCTTGATGGATGCTTTCTCTGGTTACAACCAAATCCTGATGCACCCGTCCGATCGGGAACATACATCCTTTATTACTGACCGAGGTACCTACCACTATCATGTGATGCCATTCAGTTTGAAGAACGCTGGGGCCACCTACCAACGGTTGGTCAATACCGTTTTCCATCACCAGATAGGTCGGAATATGGAAGTGTATGTCGACGACATGCTGGTTAAGTGCAAACTCTCTACTGATCATCTGACCGACCTGCGAGAAACCTTCGCCACCCTACGCAAGTACCAAATGAAGCTCAACCCAGAGAAGTGCACCTTCGGCGTAGGATCTGGGAAGTTTTGGGGTTTTATGGTCAGCCAGCGGGGCATTAAAGCCAGCTCCGAAAAGATCAAGGACTTGATCGAGATGCAATCACCCAGAATGGTTAAGGAGGTCCAAAGACTCACTGGCCGAGTTGCAGCCCTCAACTGCTTCATTTCCCACGCAACGGATAAGTGCCAACCATTCTTCAAAGTTCTTCGGCAAAGTTTTGAATGGATGGCGAAATCCGAAGAGGCTTTTCAATAGTTGAAGCAGTGCATGGTCAATCCTCCCCTCCTTTCACAGGCAATTACGGGCGAGCCCCTTTTCCTCTATCTAGCCATATCCAGCACCGCTGTCAGTGCAACTCTTATTAGGGAAGACGCCTCCGTCCAACGACCGGTCTACTACATCAGTCGGGCCCTTAGGGGAGCAGAGCAGAACTACCCTCTGTTAGAAAAATTATCCTTGGCCTTGGTCACCGCCTCCAGACGACTCCGCCCTTACTTCCAGGCCCACTCCATAGTGGTCCTTACCGACCAACCCTTGAAGAAGGTCATGCAGCAACCAGAACTTTCCGACAAACTTATGCAATTATCAGTGGAACTCAACTAGTTTGACATCTCTTACCGGCTTCGAACAGTAATTAAGGGGTAGGCCATTGCCGATTTCATCCTAGAATTCACTAATCCTACCACAACCACTGCCTCTCCACCCCCACCCGCTCCAATCGAGCTAGAAGACCCTCATTCTTGGACTCTCAACGTCGACGAATCATCCCGCAGGAAAGGTAGTGGGGCTGGCCTCATCCTCACCACCCTTGAGGGAGGTTATTTCAAATGCGCTCTCTATTTCCTGTTTGAGGCCAGTAACAATGAGGCCGAATATGAGGCATTGATTGCAGGTCTTCGCCTGGCCAGGGATATTGGTGTCAGCCACATCCGAGTGTTCAGCGACTCCCAGCTCATCGTCGGACAAATCACGGGAGAATTCGATGCCAAAGAGGACGCAATGCGGGCTTACAGGGATATTGCACTTCCCCTTGTTCGCCTCTTCAATACCTTCCACATCAAGTACATTCCTCGGGCGAAAAACTCTAAGGCCGATGAGATGGCTCAGTTGGCTTCTGCAGACCAATCCAACCTCAGCCGTGGTGTCCGCCTCGAATACCCATCCCACCCCGCCATTTACCCCGATCAGCACGAAGGACAATTCCCTCAAAATGAGCCCATCCCTTGGGCGTCAGACATCTTTCTATTTCTGACAACAGGGGAACTTCCAGACGACCAACAGCAAGCTGCCAAGGTCAGAGCCCGGTCGTCCAATTACATCCTCGCCAGCGGCATTTTGTACAAACGTGGCTTCTCACGTCCCTATCTGCGATGCCTCAATCCAACTCAAGCAACTTATGTGATGCAAGAAATTCATGAGGATATCTACGACAATCACTCAGGCGGCAAGTCTTTGGCCCACAAGATACTTCGCACTGGATATTTCTAGCCTACTCTCAACCAAGATGCGGCTGACTTCGTACTCAAATGTGATACGTGTCAGCGTTTTTCCAATATCCCCCATGCTCCTCCTACTGAATTGATCACACTTTGCAGCCCTTACCTGTTCGCCAAATAGGGGATCGACCTAGTTGGTCCTTTACCCACCGGCCGAGGCCAGACCAAATTTGCCATTGTCGCCATTGATTATTTTACTAAGTGGGTAGAGGCAGAACCCCTTGCCACCATTACTGAGCGGAACACAACCAAGTTTATCTGGCAGTTGATCGTTTGCAGGTTTGGCATCCTTCAGGCCATCGTCTCTGACAACGGCAAACAATTCAACAACGCCAAGTACAGGAAGTTCTGTGCAGACCTCCAAATTCAACCATGTTTTTCTTCCCCCGATCATCCCCAAGCCAATGGCCAAGTTGAGGTCACCAACCGTTCTCTTCTGAAGATCATCAAAACCAAGCTAGAAGCTGCTAAAGGGCTTTGGGCTGAGGAACTACCAAATGTACTCTGGGCTTACCGAACTATAGCTCAGACTCCCACTGGGGAAACCCCTTTCCACTTAACATACGGCGCTGAGGCGGTTATTCCGGTAGAAGTCGGTCTACCTACCCCTAGAATTTTACATCCGGATCCAGCACTAACGGAAGAGCTCTGTCGGGCAGACCTAGACCTAATTGAAGAACTCAGAGAAACCACTGCTATCAGACCAGCCTCATACCAACAGAAAATGAGAACACACTACAACTGCAAAGTTCGACCAAGGGAGTTCGCTGTAGGGGACCTTGTCTTGAGAGAAGCAAACCTTGCCACCAAAAATCCAACTGAGGATAAACTGGCAACCAAATGGGAAAGACCATACGTTGTAAAAGCCCGACCACGCCCGGGCACTTACTAACTTAGGACATGGAAGGTCGAGACCTCCCCCAACCCTGGAACGCTGAACACCTGAAGCGCTACGTTCAATAAGTTTCTACTGTTGTATTGCTCAGTTGTTGTATTTTCTTTTTGATACATAATGTAAACTTGGATCGACTGGATTACACTGTCCATGACAACAATTCTATATCTTAGCTATCTGTGTGTTGTCTCAATAATATTCTCATTTGCAGCACTCATTAAAAGCCTTAGCCAGACTGAGCATTAAAAGCCTCAGCCAGACTGAGCGCCAGAAACCTCGGCCAGTCCGACCGTCAAAAGCCTCAGCCAGACTGAGCACTAAAAGCCTCAACCAGACTGAGCACTAGAAGCCTCGACCAAACTAAGCAGTAAGAGCCGCTGCCAGATCGGGCATGAAACACTCGGCCAGACCAAGCCTCAGTCAGCCTAAGCATAACAAGTCTTAGCCAGACCGAGCGCCACAGTTTCAGGGTCAGACTCAGTTACCTACAATGTTAGTAAATCATAGCTTTGCCCCAAAAAAGCACGCATGCAGGGCTCGGTCAAGGCCACCCATGCAAATTTCATGCTTGTGGAACTTAGTAGACACACTTAGTCACAATTCCAGCTCCCAAATCTTTACACCACTCTTTGTTCAGTCGAATTCCAAACACGTTCTTACACGTCTTCTTTACAAGTCAGGTTATTTTCTTCTCAATCAAACTCTCACAAGTCAGCCTTTCTCCTCACAAACCAAGCCTTAGTCCATAAACCACTAACCTACTTAAGCAGTGTGGCAAACGCAAACCTGTAATTTTACTACATTTTAAATTTCACTCTACATTGAGGAGTTCCTAACTTTACTCTGCATTGAGTTTTTATTACAAGTTCAACTTCACTTTGCATTATTACAAGTTTAACTTCACTCTGCATGATTAAAAGTTCAACTTCACTCTGCATTGAGGAGCTCCTGCATTGAGTTTTTGTTACAAGTCCAACTTCACTCTGCATTAAGGAGTTCCTAACTTTACTTTGCACTCGGTTTTTATTACAATTTCAATCCCACTCTGTCTTGAGGCATTCCTAAATTCAATTTTTATCACAAGTTTATCACAAGTTCTTATCACAAGTTTTCATCCATTTCAGATGCCCAAGCAAAAACAGTCTAATGCAAAACACAACTGAAATTTTATTTATTCACAACTTTGCACATAACTTCATTACAGCAATTCAAAAAAAAAAAAAAAAAATTCCCTCATTCCTCCTCGCTGGAGACGAGGTCTTCTTCTTCAATACCCTCATCCAGGGGGGTTTGGGCTACATCGTCCTCACCAATTGTTACACTACTAAGGTATAAGTCTGGGAACAGTTCTTCAGCTCTACGTTTGAACATCTTCTAGCCACTGTCCCAGAACTCAGCCATTTCGTGTTTGTAGAAGTCTGACTGCTAGAAGCTCTCAATAACTTCTGCTTCAGTTCTGCCTCCAACGGTCGTCCTCGATGGGCCCGCCGCCCCAGACTCTTGCCTAGCCAAGCTGCTGGCAACCACGGCATCAACTGCCACTTGAAATTCAGCAGACCCTTTGAATCGCTTCCATCACAAGGACGCACTTTTCAGAGGTCGCTTTCGCCTCTCTTCGTCCAGCTCCTTCTGCAGGGTCGCCCTTTCAAACGCAGCCTTAGCCCTCTCTTCCGCCAACTCTTTCTCCAGGCTCTCCTTTTCCACCGTCGCCTTGTCTCTCTCTGCTTCCAACTCCTTCTGAAGTCTCCCTCTCTCCTCCACTGCCTTGGCACGCTCGCCCTCCAGCTCCTTCTTCAGATCGCCAATCTTCACATCTGCCTCATCTTTCTGCCTGACCAGCTCTTCATTACTGCTCATTGCCTCTTCATGTCGTTCGATTGCGACTGCGCAGGCTTTTTGGGCCTCATCCAACCTCTTCTGCTTGCCAGCCAGTTGGAACTCGAGTGACACAACCTAGCGGCGTGTGTCCTCCAGCTCCATCTTGACCGCTTGCAGATCAGCATGGGCAGTCTCCCAACTTGCACTCTCCTTCTTCAACTTTGCAAGCTGAGTCTTGGCCTCATCTGCCTTGAGTTTTGTAGCCCCCGCCTTCCTCAGCAGAGCCCCTGCTAGGGTGGTTACCTCCATTTGAGCGGAGCATAACCCCCTCAGCAGTTCAGCTTCGTTGAATCTGGATGCTGAACGCAAGGCTGCCTCTTCTACAATCCCCACCAGGCGGTCTGCCCCTGCCCTGGCTGGGCCTTCTTCTCCCTCCAGCTGCCCCGACACCGCACGAGTGTGGTAGATCGCTGTGGTAAGACTGACTCCCACTCCTTGGGGTGCAGGACCCCCCTGGGGCTGTTTTTCCCTCCTTGGCCCAGGGCCAGTTGCCCCATCTTCTGCTTACACTTCAAGGGCGGCCCTCGCGACCCCTGTAGCGATCGCCGCCACTACTGGAACCACTTCCATGCCCTCTGAGGCGATGTCCACCACTTCTGGGGCAATTACTTTTCCTGGGGCCTCCTTCACTTCCCCCCCTCCTCTGCTTCCTTGGCCATATTGGTTTCCTCTACCCTTGCTTCCCTCCTCCTCTTCTGGGTAGGCCCTTCTTCACTCCGCCTCACTCTCTTCTTCTTCTTCCCCACGCCCAACACCTCCATCTCCTTCAAAGACCTCTCCTTCAAAGGGTCTATTAGGGGCGGTCGTGGCACAAATTCACCTAAGTCTTTCTCCCCCAAGGGTTTGGGGCGAGGTCGAATCCTCTCCCTTGCAACCAATTTTGGCAGTCGGTTGGCCAGGGACTCTTTGAATTTTTAGGCTTTTGCAAGGATGGTCTGATCCTCCGCCTCTTGAGCCCTCCTCCTTGCCTCCAACTCCGCTTGGTCGAGGTCCCCATCGCTCGGCTGTGGACCGAACCCTACCTCAAACAATGCAGACGGCTGAACGATCTCGTCCCATTTGGCCCCTTCTTTCTCCCTCCACTCCTTTACCCTCTTCACCCTCTCCTCTGCTGCTGCTCCCAGCTTTGGCTCCATCGACTTGGTAGGCACCTTCCAAATGGTACGCACTCCAACTCCTCCACTGGCAGACACATACAACCACCGTGGTCTCCACCCCTTGATTGACGACGGTAGCCCCGCCACCAGCCCTTTCCCTGTTGCTGCCTGCAGAGTGACCCAAGTCTCTTGCTGCCTTGAAGCCTTATAGCATACGAAGAATTCGTCCACTGTCATGGCCGCCCCTTCGTTCGCCTTCGGCCAGGCACTTGCACAGGACAACAAGATCTTTCACGCATTGGGCATTAGTTGGCCCGGCGCCACCTCCAAACGATTTAGGACATCTACTACCACCTGCGGCAGGGGCAACCTCAGTCCTCCTTTCAATGCCTCCTCATAGAGGGCAAACTGCCCTGGCCTGGCATCGGATGGCCTCTCCATCGACATCGGCAACGATAACTCTATTTCGGCAGGCACCTGGTATTTTTCGCGAATAGCCTCCAAATCTGCTGCAGTAACTGTTGATTTATCTGCCTTTGTATGCCAGTGATCAGGTTCTGCCTAGTTGATTGGCTTTGGAGCTGCTATCATGGTGGAACTATGGGATCGTACAACCGACTCCCCTACCCTCTCCATCCTATATTGCTGCGCTAACTCCACAGCATCATCATCGCCAAATGGATCTACCCTGACATTTGCAGTTTCTTCTTGGGCCATTTCTATGGTATGACTACGAATCGCTTCGGAGGCAGGTGCAAGGAAATTGAAAAAGTGTTGCAGAGGTGTATCGTGAGCAACAAAGGAATTCACACTTGGAATATTTTGATTTTTCATAAACAAGTAGGTGAATCAAATAATGCCAAAAGCCCACGGTTTGCCCGTATTCCAGGGATCCCAATTAATTTTCGCCAGTTTGAAAACTTTTCAAAATCATCCACCAAAACTGTCTTTTCAACACCCATAATGACCTAACGTTTCATTTCTAATCCAATGCCTAATCTTCCCCCCCACGGGATGTTGCCACGTGTACGACCACGATCCACTGTCTCCTCCCCTTACCCTGTCTTTTCCACTTCAAATCACCACATGACACGCCGCCTCTTGAGCCCCACGCCCCTCCACCTCACCTTTCGCAGTTGGCCCTCCTCATGGTCGGCCCTCCCGCGCCGGCCAACCTTCGCGATCAGCCCTCTTCACGGTCGCCCTCTTCACGATCGGCCTTCCCACTCGGCCAACAGTCACGGTCGACCCTCCTCGCGGTCGACCCTTCCACTCGGTCACCCTGCACGGTCGGACCACCTCCCGGTCGATTCACTCGCTCGGTCACCCCCGCCGGTCGACCTCCATACTACCACTCCCTAACACCCTCACCTTCTTCATTACTATTCCCTTCGCTAGACTAAAGCTGCACTCGAGAATGGGGGACTACTGACGTGTACAAGCCCACAATGGCCATGAATCACTATAAACAACCCAAGCCCATCACTTGGAGCCCAATACATAACCCAGCTGGTGAGGTCCAAAACAGCTGGAATCCAATATGGCATAAAGAGCCAATGACATTCAGACACATGGCAGGAGAAAGGCGAGCCACATCGGCAGACAAAGATCTACAAAGTTATTGCCACTGCACATCACCATTAATGCAGCCCATCACAGCATTTATTACGACAACACCTCCCCGTCGGAACAGGACCCCCTTACCCTGAACAAGGTAAGCTACAGCATAGACTTTCGGCGAGAAGGGCAGGTTGGAAGGGACAGCGAAATGATTACCAAAGGATATAAGCAAACATTGAAGACAAGAAGGAGGTTAAGCTTTTTATCTCTAAACTCTCCTTACACCCTACTTCTCCTTTTAACTTGCTCGTCGGAGGGTTCACTGGGGGACTACCCCGTTCCCCGTTGGACTTGTTTGCAGGTAAGCCGGTGGGCTTGATCAACTGGACGTGGACACTGAAGAGCTTGGACTTGTCTGACCCATCCACTTGGACAAATTGTATCATCAAATGGTATGAATGTTATCTATGTTTTTGCTTTTGTCGATGTTGGTAGAGTGGGTTAAATCTATCATTGGAAAAGAATTATTTGGATATGTCATGAAAATCATTTTATCATGTTGAATTGTGACTAAATTTTCAGTGAATATATATTTTCTTTCAATTTAAGGGCACTAGAGAATGACTTTGGCAATCCTGTGATTTTGTTGACATTTAACTATCTTCTACAAGGATCTCCTTATAGTGTAATTTCAAGCTTGTTTGCAAAAGTTTGTTTGTAATCAATCCCATGGTAGTTTATTGTGAAAAAATGTCACTAAAGGTCGTCATCATGACATCATACATTATAATAAAGTTAGCGAACGTTAAACTATGCAGCGTTCAAAAAAAGATACCTACCTATAAGTGTAATTGACATTTCTAATGTAAACTTAAGATGAAAGTCGAATCAGCAACGCAAATTTATATATGTCATATTAGCCTATTACAACATTTTAAGGCCTATAGTGGCATTTTAAATACCGCTAATTTAAAATTTTTCAATAGGGTCTACAAATTATTTGGTGATTTTGTAGTAATATTTCATACTAGTACTACTCATGTTAATATTTTGAAAATAAACATAAAAATAATTATTTTATCTATTTTAACTAATAAAAATTTAATTAAATCATGCCAAAGGATCACAATATAAATTTCCATTGAGTAACACACAAATTCAAGAAAAATAACATTGCTAGTAGCCTAGAAGCAAACTTACATTACATATCCAGTGGAAGGTGTCCATTAAAAAATTAAATTCCTTTTTATTTCCCTTCGACGATTCGATTTGCCTTAGAAAGCTTTGTTCTTGAGCCACCTATGACTTTTAAAGTTTTCTTTTTTTTATTCAGCAAAGTAAATCTTTATTGATGATAAAGCCATACATTACAAATGGGAGTTCAACAATAAGGATGAGAAAGAAAAAATGAGAAAAAATGATAACCAAGCATAGTGTTGGTGAGAAACCAACACTAGCTCACAAGACCACAAACATTCCTAGCAGTAGAGCAGATTAGCAGCTAGAAAACCACAATCCAGAAAATTGACAGCAAAAGAATAGCATATTCACCTAGAACAAAATCTGACCAAGAGCAACACTCTATGCACATGACCAATATAACAGTCCACCACTAACAACCAATAAAAGGCCACACAGTGACACAGCACCAAAGGCACACAGTAGAGTTACCAGTTCTAGCAGATACACAACCCCCACAAAATATAACCAAAACCAGAACATTGACAGTAGAAGAATAGCAACCACTAACACATTAGCATCAGCCTCACAAACATATCAGCATCCTCAATGTAATGCATATTCACCTGGAACAAAATCTGACCAAGAGACATACAGTAGAGCTACCAGTTCTAGCAGATACACAGCACAAACCAGTAAACCAACAACCAGCAAAAGGCACATCATAACCAGTAAACCAACAACCTAGCAAACACCAAAATGCTAGATAGATACAACACTGAGATAGATAGATACACAGTCAGCAGGTAGATACCCAGCCAGGATTGAAACAAGTGTTACCCAAACCAGTAAACCACCAAACCAACAAATACCAAAATACCACCTAAAACACCACAAACAGCAACAAGCAAATTACAGACCAGCTCACAACATATGGTGGTAGACCAGCAAGAGTTGCCCAAACCAGCACAGCCTAGGGTAAAGCAGCTATTCACCAAAATAGCAAATCAGCAGACCAATAGAATCCAAAATTCAAAAAGCCCCCAAAACACCCAAACAGCAGCCAGCATATGACAAAACAAATCTCAGCTACAATCGTTAATCTGTTCAAGATTGTTGATTAAGTCCATGATAGAGTACATGATCCCCTTTGACGAAGCTTTAACCCAAAGAACAAATCTAACCTTAATAGTTTCACATAACTCAGACTCACTAGGCTGGACTCCATCAAATACACAATCATTTCTTAACTTCCAAATGGACCAGAGAACAATAGAAGGTAAGACCCTCCACAACCTCCTAACCAATTTCTTATGATTCCAGCCTAACCACCACTGGAATAAGCAATCGATAGACTTTGGCACCACCCACAAACACCCCCACCAATGCAGCAAATTAGACCAAACTTTCCATGAAAATAAACAATGTAGCAGAATATGAATAGCAAATTCATTTTCATTTTTTGCCAAAAGCACATAAGACAGAAGCACTACTATTAAGGGCACTAACATGTTGTAAAAAAACCCCTATTTTAACTCTATTCCTCTAAGCCAACCAACCAAAAAATTGAACTTTAGGGGGAATACCATTGTTCCAAATAAACTTACAAATTTTGATATGAGGGCCCAAAAGGGAATCACTGAACCTATAGATATCAGATACCTTAAAGTTACCTCCAGTAGAACCATTCCAAACAGGACAGTCTTCAACATCAGGACTTAAAGGAGGGGTCTCCCTCAATGCTGCCACCAACCTATTGACCTCTGCTTTCTCCCAATCAAATAACACCCTTCTGAAGGCAAAGTTCCATTCCACAAAGCTGGATTTCCTTTCTGAAAAATAAGCCAGTGTGCCCTCATTGTCATTTGACAAACTAAAGAGTCTAGGGAACTTATCTTTAAGGCACCTATTTCCAACCCACTTATCAAACCAAATCTTTATTCTATGCCCATTCCCAACCTTTATCTGATACTGCCCCCAAAAAGAACTCCACCAGAGGTTGATTATAACTTGCAATTTAAAGAACATCTCTCCAGATTCTAGATTGTCTAGATGATGAGTGCACATGTGGTAACCAACTAGCCTCCTCAATCATGTACTTACTGCACACCAATTTTCTCCATAAAGTATTTACTTCACTTCCAAATTTCCACCACCATTTAATAAGTAAACTTGCATTGACATCCTTAATTCTTCTAATCCCCAATCCTTCTTGATTCATATTTTTGGATACTTCCACCCAATTCACCAGATGAACCTTCCTCTTTAACCCATTCCCACCCCATAGGAAAGAAGCTTCAAGCCTTTCAATTTCTCTAACCACTCCACTAGGCATTTTGAACAAAGATAGATAATAAATAGGAAGGCTAGACAGTATGGACTTAATCAAAATTAATCTACCTGCAAAGGAGAGGAGCCTTCTCTTCTACCCAGCCAACTGAGATTTTACCTTATCCAAAACTGGCTTCCCGGTTGATTTCCTTCCTGGATTAGCACCTAAGAGAAGACCCAAAAATTTGAGTGGTAGGCCATGAACCTTGCAGTTTAGAATATTAGCCAAAAAAACCAAAGTTTCCTCATCTACACCCACACCACACTCTTGTGGAAATTTATTCTCATTCCAGACAATATTTCAAAACTTCTTAAGATCCTCTTTGTGTGCACTATTTGATCCATATCTACCTCACAAAATATAATGGAATCATTAGCAAATTGGAGATGGGATATCACTACCTCTTTCACCACCACTTTTACCCCCTTAATAATGCCTTTCTCGTAAGCTTTGTTCATTAAGATATTTAGACCTTCAACCACTATGTTGAATAGAAAATGAGAAAGAGAATCACCTTGTCTGAGACCTTTCTATGGAGAAAACTCCTCCATTGGTGAGCCATTCACTAAGACAGACAGCCTTGCTGTAGAAATACATTCCCGCATCCAGGATATCCACTTAGATCCAAAGCCAAAATTAGATAACATAAAGAATAGGAATTCCCAATTGATTGAATCATAAGCTTTCTCAAAGTCCAATTTGATAATAACACCTTTTCTTCTAGATTTTTTCCATACATTAACTATTTCATTAGCAATAAACACCCCATCCAATATACTTCTCCTCCGCCCCCCCCCCCCAAAAAAAAAAAAAAAAAAAGAAAGTAGATTGTCTTTCCCCATTAACTATAGGAAGAACTTTCTTGAGTCTATGAGCCAGAACTTTAGAGAGAATTTTGTACAAACTACCCACCAAACTAATAGGTCTGTAATCAGATAGACCACAGGGATTATCATTCTTAGGAATAAGGGTGATAAATGAACTGTTAATCCCATAGGAAAGCTTGCTAAAAGCATGAAATTCTCTCAAGAAATGCATAACCTCATGATGAATAGACGTCCAGAATTTCTAAAAAAAGAGGAGATTAAACCCATCCGGGCCTGGAGCCTTATCACCATTGCACTCCTTAACAGCTACCCTTACTTCCTCTTCAATGAACACTGCTTCAAGATCATGAAATACAGAACTGGTTAGCACTGACTTAAACAATCCTCCCAGAACTGATCTTCTTACCCAGCTTTCAATGAATTGCCTCTTGAAATGTTGTAAGACTTCACACTTTACCTTCGTTGGCTCCTCAAAGACCTCACCTTCAACTATGATGGAATTAATTGAATTTTTACTCCTCCTGTTGCTGGCCATAATATGAAAAAAAAAAAACTTAGTGTTTTTGTCCCCATTGATGGTCAAGTTTACTCTAGACTTCCATTGCCACAGTCATTCCACTATTCTACTAAGCTTCCAAACTTCACCTCTCACTTCTCTTCTTCTAACCCTTTCAGCCTCCTCTAGAGGTCTACCTTCAACCAGAATGTCCAGTTCAACCAACTCCTCCTCTACCTTCTTGAGTTTTGTTGATAGATTTCCAAAAACTTCAGAATTCCATTTTTTCAGCTTTAACTTTAGAATTTTCAGTTTCTGAAACAAAACATACCCTGCTCTCCCAATAATTCTAGATTCATGCCAAACCTTGTCCACGAATGAGGGAAAACTTGGATGAAGAGTCTAGGCATTAATGAACCTAAAAGGCTTAGGTCCCCAATCCCTCTCATCATCCATTAGCAAAATAAGACAATGATCAGAAAATAGCCTAGGAAGACCCCATAATTTGAAGTTAAACTTCAGCATCCACTCCGGATTAAGCAGAAATCTATCTATCCTACTCCATTTCTCCCCATCTTGAGCGTTGCACCATGTGAACTTCCTGCCGAGCAATGGTAAATCATTTAACTCACAACTCTTAATGAAAGAATTTAGATCCAACATTCTCTTATCTCTTCTGGAACAACCCACTCTCTCACTAATATTTCTAATCTCATTTAAGTCACCCCCCAAGCACCATGGTTTTGGGAACTTAGATTTAACTTCAACAAGGATTCCCAAAATTTACATCTACTGCTCACCTCATTTGGTGCATACATATTCAAAATAGTACAATCAAATGTATTCAACAAGGTACCAGAGAGGAGAATAAATCTCCTACTACTACAACAATCCACCAATTGAAAAAAATCTGGGTCCCATATACAAAGTAGACCCCCAGCAGTCCCATCAGAATCCACAGCCATAAAATCCATGTTTCTCCTTCCCCACAATGCTCTGACTTCATTCTCAAAAATTGAAACTTTCTTGGTCTCCTGAAAAAGCACAAAATCAGCCTTACTTTCATATATGAGCTCTCTAATTCTTCCCTTCTTCTCTAACTTCCCCAACCCTCTAACATTACAAGACATCAACTTCATATGTAAACTATTGTAACACCAAAATCCCCAAAAAGAGACTCAAAACTCCTATTCTTTCCTCTTCTCCTTCCTTCTTTCTCTATCAACTAATTCCACAGCAACCATCATTTCCAAAGCTTCAGACTCTCTGCCTTTATAATTGATGCCTAGGATTTTCCCCAGCTGAATGTTTGCTTGTGCCTCACTAAGGATGTGACTTCTACTGCAAGAGTTACCCTCATTTGAAGTAGAGAGTGACAAAGCTGCCGCAGCAGCCCTAAATACAGCACATTTAGGGGTGGACTTACTAGATGATGCCCCTTTATGACCATACAAACGAGCGAGAGATGAGTACCCTTTCACCTCTATAATGGATTTTGTTGCAGTAGAAAATCTTACCTTACCTTTACCTTTCTTTTTTGACTTCTTCACACTGTATATGCTATCTATCACTCTATCTGGGTTTGTTTGCACCTGGTACATGTTAGGCCTGATGGAGGCTCAATTAGAAATAGAAGTCGACTATGTATTTGGGCCCTCACCACTAAACCCATTCTGTTATTCTCCCCTAGATCAAGGATATGGACCAAGTTCACTTCCACATTAATACCAGGCCTTTGGCCAATAAACCCACTTAAACACCCAACAAAACCAGGTGTAATTAGTTGTTCCTCAACCCTTAGATTATCATCATTAGCCTCTAAGCTATGCTTTGCAACCCCCATCTCCATACGCTCCTCAATCACCAATATGTTCCCCACGCCACTTTGGGTCTCAGCCACTACTGTGTCTCCATGATTGCTTTTACTAGTCAATTCCAGCCTACTCTCTAGTGCCATATCGCCAGAACTTGCCACCTCCACTTCATCGTCTTCCTCCTCTATAACCTAATTCTCAACAGTCTTATCACCACAGCCCACCCTTACAAGTTCAGGCTTATCGACCTCATTTAAACTACGAACTTCCTCAACCTTACTAGATAATATGCTTTCATACACCACTGAACTGTGCGGTTATTCTTCACAAACCATCACTGCATGTAGTCGTCCCTTGCATTCCAGATTAATGGTTGTATTGATAAACTCCATACAACCTGTAACAATTCTGAATCTGCCGTAACTAAAGGACTGTGGTTGGCTAATGTTCTCATCCAGACTAAGAACACTACCCCAAATACTACCGATCTTATTAAAGGTGCTCCTATTCCACATGTTGAGAGGGACACCACAACATCTAAGCCATATACATCGCTCTGGCTCTGCACAAAATCCTAGTTTCCAAATTTTGACATATTCACACCAATCCTTAAACTATGTTTTGATCGACGATAGTTTTGACAGCATATCAGCTTTTGATAAGAAGGTCAACACTACATCTCTACCACCTTCATTTCTGACCAGTACATGCTCCAATCCTTTCTCTTTTAGCACCTCCTTAATGCTCTGCACAAAATACTCTATTTGGCATTTCAACAGCACACTGTCATACAACCAGCCATGCCCTTCTTCATTAACCTTAATGGTAGATACTACTTTCCCCACCGGCATATTTACACCTATTTTTAAAACATCAGCAAAAGATCTCTGTAACCCGTGATGATCTGGAGCATACCTTCCCCTAATTTCATTTCCACCTATATCCCCTCCAGACTGATTTCTTCTAACTGCTCTATCTTCAAGTCTACCATATTCTGCCATTTTAACTTTAAACTCCTTATCCTCCACCCATAAACCATTGGCTTTTTGGACTGCAACAGTTGCTACCACTGAGCAATCAAATCTAGCAAAACCAAATCTCGTATTTGTCGCTTTCCTTCTCTTCTGAGGTATAAATACATCCTTCACTATTCCAAACTTTGAGAATAGTTTAAACAGTGCTCTAGGATCCATATTGGAAGGTAGCTTATCCACAAAGACAGAGAATAATCCCTTGCCGACCTCCTTGCACCAGGCTTCATTCCTTATCCTTTGCTTGACTACTGGAATCCACCCACCTTGTTCCATTGCCAATGTGTTCTCCGTTTTCTTTATGATCTCCTCAAACACAGAATTACTAACTTTAGTACTCCTATAATTTGATGTAATTCAATTGCAGTCGACCTTGATTGCTTTCTTTGTTTTGAACATTGAAAAACAAGATCAACATAAAGACATATGGACTTTTAAAGTAACTTAACAAATTGTCCACGTACCTCTCTTATTTATCCCTACTACCAAACAACCCTTTCATCTCCTTAACCTTGTACTTGTATGCCTTCCCTTCTTCGTCAACGATCATCAGCCTCAGCGACTTAGCCACTGAGTCCCTCGTGAATGACCCGTTTAACTTGTCTCTTGGTATCGAGCATGCTATCTTTTTCTACTCTAAAAGCCTAGTATTCAACCCTTGGTCCGCCAAGTATGTCAACAGAATAAGAGCCCTCTCAAACTGTGATACCCCTGTTTCGTATTATGCAAATTGGTCATTAATTTGTATATGATTATGTGTTTGTTATGGTTTTGTGCGCCATTATGTGAAAATATGTGGTTTTGAATTTCTATCTATTCACCGTAGGAATATCTATTTGATTTTACCGCTTTGAAAATTAAATTGGAGGACTTATCGGCAACAGAACCCAAAATTGGTTACGCCATTGTGATTGGCATAATTTTTAGAGCCTACGGTGAAATTTAATTAAAAAACTGATTCAGGCCAGATTAAATTGATTTAATTAATGAATTAGTGCCATATTATTTATTATTATTAAACTTGATTAGTGGGCTTATACATAAGGGCCATTACACTTCAATTCCTCCATTTTTAACACTTTGGCTGATTTTGAACTCAAGAATAGAGAAAGAGAGAGAAAGAGGGTCGGCCTTAGAGAGAGAAGGGGAAGAGTTGTGTGGTTTTGGCTCAAGGCTTGGGAATCTTGAAGATCAAGTCAAGAATCGACTAGGGTTTGGAAGATTAAACTCCTAGGTGAGTAAATTCATGAGATTGAACTTGTAATTTTGTGAATTAAAGATTAATTGGTGATCAAGTACAAGAGTTGTGCTACAATTGATGAATTTGAAGCTAATGTGCACATGCATGTGTAGGATCACCATGATTTTGCATAATCAAGCATGTATTAAGTTGAATATGGAAATGTGAGTGTTGAATCATACATGCAAGCATGTTTTTGTTGAGCTCCATGAGAATGAACACCATTTGCATTATTTGGAATGGAAATGAAGTCAAGATTAGCATGCATGTTTGAATAATTAAAGATAGGAGCTTCGAATGCATGAATGTGTATAATAGAATTCAGTTTGAACTAAATTGAGCCATGCATGTATTTGATTTATGAAATTGGGCTCCATGAAGATGTGCTTTGATGTTTATACCATGTTAGTACAAGTATATGTGAAATTGGAGCCATTAAAGGCAAGAAATGATGGTTTGAATGTTGAAGGGAGCTCAAGAACTCAATTTGGAAAACCTAGAAATTTTATGTCCGCTCAAGCGGGGAACCTACAGCTCAAGCGTGATTTTCGTGCTCCCAGCATTTTTGCAGACTTGGATGTCCGCTCGAGCGGGAAACCTTTTAGACAGGACTTCCGCTCGAGCTCCTTATTTCATGCTCGAGCGTAGTTTTGACACAACCAACACTTTTGCAGGCCTTAAGGGTCCACTCAAGCAGGAAAGTCCACGCTCGAGCGGGGATCCTGTTTTGCTGAAATTTTGTTTATGCATTCTGTGTTCTGTTTTCCATTCCCTTTCACTTCCAAGCACTCTTAGGCATGCATTGAGCATTGTAATTGAATTAAAGAGATAAGAATGAGGCCTAAAGAGGAATATGTGAACTAAAGAACGAATTGAATTAATTGTGACCCATATGTGTTATGTGATATATAGGGTCAAACTCCAGGGCAAATCCACAAGCCGATCACTGTGAGTAATATCTGACATATGTTATTGTCCAATTGCTACTTCTATGTAAGTTTTGTAAAGTTCATTAATTTGAATGGTGGACACAGTTTGATATAAAAGGCCTATGAGCCAATTTGATATAAAAGGCCTATAAGCCAGTTTGATATGAAAGGCCTATGAGCCAGTTTGAAATGAAAGTTTGTAAGGCTTAAATGCCAGTTTGATATAACAAGTTTGAAAGGCTTAAATGCCAGTTTGAAATGAAAGTTTGAAAGGTCGAAAGACCAGTTTGACACGAAAGTGTATATGGGCCGCAGGCCGTTTGACAAGAAAGTGTATATGGGCCAAAGACCGTTTGATAAAATGTGGGCCGGAGGCCGATTGATAAAATGTGGACCGAAGGCCGTTTGATATAAATGTGGGCCGAAGGCCGATTGACATAGACGATTGGGCCAAAGGCCGATGGACATGAATGAATTGGGCCCGAGGCCGTATGATATGTTTGGAACCTCAGTTACTTAACTTACATATGTCTATGTATGTATGTATTAGTTAGAAATGAAAATTGGGCCCAAGGCCGTTTGATGTATATTATTCCAATGTATATTCTTTATTTGATATTATTCACTGGGCTTTCGCTCACGCTCATTCATATGTTTGTAGGTAAGCCAAGAGAGGTCCAGACCCAGCCTCAGAAAAGTCAGTTTGGAACAACTAAGGTTTTGAGGAGTCAGCCCTTGCGTCTCACGCATGAGACACGTCTTCACCTTTTTGTTATGTATTTATATTTTGTTAGGTTAGCGAAGTCTTTGAATGTGTTTGTATGTAGTTTTGTTTGGCTGACTTAGATTTGAGTGATCCTGTTTGTACAGAATTTTATGTTATTGCATTTTCTGATGTGAGTTATTAACATATGTATGTAATGATGTGCATATAAGCACGGCTCTATGGACAAAGTTTCAATTGCTTCCGTTTGGCCACCATGAACTCTATTAAAATATGTTTGGTTTGGTTTGAGGCCGTAGGTAATCTCATGATTACTGGCCGGTCATGTCCATAATCCATGGGGGCGGGTTCGGGTCGTGACAGAGTGGTATCAGAGCACGAATTAATAACTCACACACTTGTCCAAAAGAGCAATAAGCGTCTAGAAAAGATCTAGGATGCATTTATGTGATAAATGTGAACTTAGGAGCATCAAGAATATGCTTAATTGTTTCGATATGAACAGTTATGTGTTATAAATTCGTGAATTGCTTGCATTGTAAACCATTGGAATATGTATGCTCTCTAGTATATGCATACTTGTGAATCTTTTGTATAAAGTATAATGCAAGTTAATCAAATGGTGAACTTTAATTATTTTCTGATGATATGAAATGACAAGTTCCCTGAAATGCTATGTTTTGCATGAGTGAATGACTGTTTAAATTTTCTTCGAATGTAATTGTGGTATCCTTAGCAGAAGCCCTCACCCAGGGGACATAATACTGTGGCTGATGGTCATGAGGCCCTAACTCAGGAGAAATAATACCGTGGCACAAGCCCTCGCCCGGGGGAAATAATACTGTGGCTTATGAATGAGATCTGTTACTAGTTATGCTTGACCAACATGATATGTTACGCTAAAGGAAATACCACACATGATTTGAATATGAGATATGAATTGTTACACTACTGTGTACAATAAAATTTGTTTTGTTATAGTACACATACATGAACATATGAACCATGAAAAGTTGCTTATGTGCATTCGATTCTGCCAATGGGTGCCTATGTGAAATATGAACATGATTTGAGTATATAATTACTTAGTAAATGTTCAGCATACGATATCTGATGAGTAGGCAATCATCTGTTACCTATGTGATTAAGTGTGTTGGGACGGTGCATAAAATGAGAATATAACAACGTGTCTATGTGCGAACGTACCCATATGTATCTGTGTTTATTTTTGTATTTGGCACCCCAGTATTTGGCAAGGCTTGATAAGAGATTGTGTAGTGTATGGATGAAGTAAGAGCATACGGATTAGAAGGCTCTTCCACAGCCCGACTTGATAGTCTGGAAAGAGTAGTACAAGAAATGGCAGAGATCTTAACACAACAGCGTCAGTTGCCGCTACGGCAAGAACCTTTGCCACCACCAATGTAAGAAACACCGAAGTGTTTGTTATCAGATTTTCTGGGGCTCGTTATAGATGTGGTAGAATGGACCATATGGTAAGGGACTGTCCCCGAACTGAACAAATGTGAATAAATCTTCTGCCTCAGTTGAATTCGTACCAATGGTAGGAATTGCTAATCGAGATAGAGTAATTACACTCGTCCCAGAAAGCCCTCAGAATACTGCAACCGTTATCCCAGGTATATATACTATTTATAAACGAATGCATATGTGTTGATTGGTTCTAAATTAGTACATGTGTACATTTTTGCTTGGGATATTATTTGATTCGGATCGGCATATTCCTTCATATCTGCTGCATGTGTATTTAGATTGGTTAGACCCATCAGATCGAGACCGTATTCATTGAATGTATATGCTTCATTTGGGAAAATTGTGAAATATGTATTGGGATATTGATAAACTCTGCAAATTACGGACCATGTATGTGGACTGGTAGAGAATGGGCTGAACTACGTGACTAAACTAAGCTTGACTCGTAAGCCTATGTTTTGTGACTGATTTAGAACTTTTGTATAACAGACCCTATCTTATGTACAACCGAGGAACTTTGTTTAATGTCTTATTGTGCACCATGTACTTGCATGTAAGACTTATTTGGGAACTGCTATACTGATTATGATACGTACCTCCCAACATGAACAACTGCATACATATGCAACTATACATGAATTCATGTGGACAATGCCATATTGTACATGACTTGAAATACTTTGACGTGAACAGTTGTGATAAATGACTCCGATTTCACTTTGAAAACTGATAGACTTAGGACAGTTGTGAAATTATCAACCATGTACCTAAGTAAACGAAGTGTGCCTTACAGAACTAAATACCCCATTTGAGAAAACTTTTATCTAATTCGATCCAATAGAACCTTTGTCTGATTTGACCTGATAGAACCCTTATTGGATATAATGTGATGGAACCTTTGTTTGATTTAATTTGACAAGACCTTTGCTTGGGTTGATTTGATAAGAGTCTCTATCTGAGTTGATTTTGTTAAGAGGGATCAGGGATGGTTTATAAATAAATGGCCAGATTATTCTTGGCAGAAAAACTGATAGACCCAAAACTTGAATCCGTTGGAATACTTGACTTATTTGAAAGACCCTTGTGGACTTTCAACAGATTGATCTAACCATGAAAACCACTGAGAACCAACCTTCAACTATTAAGGACATATGTGTCATAAATGAACTGAATTGTGCAAATCTAGTGATTGGGTGTCTTAAGGAACAATGCTGGTGTGTTATCGCATTCTTGTTTGTCTGACGCTATGGAAACTGATGACAACAGATTGATTTGATTGTGAACTGTACTGAATATTTATCCTCGACTAATCAGAATATGTTTCATGCGTTTGCTTCAAGTGTTATCGGGTTTTGGGAAATTAGGTTATAGTAAGTGATATTGCGTTTGTTTTGATGACATTCTTGAGACGTCCTTTCGTGCTAAGGGACGTTAAGCCTATGTAGCACTTTTGTTGAGAATCTCTTTTGCCACCGACGGTTTTGTACGGGTGGGTTTGTCTAATCAATCTTGAGTCGGCCACCGACGATCATGAACGGGTGTGCTTTGATTCCGAGATGATTATTCTTTTGTTTTGTCCGGAATGTCATCCTTTAGTATTACGTAGAGGTTTTAACATCCAAGAAGCTTTGAGAAACCCTGATTATCCGAAGATGTGTAAATTGTGTTTGACATGTAATTGATTGTTTTGATATTACCCTTGACGTCATGGGGATTAATGCATGAATTGTCTTATGCTTTGGACAACTATCAGATGATGTGGAGAGACTCGATGGAACCGAGAATTGAATATTAAACTGAATTGTAAACTATAGGATGATTGAGGGAACATGTATTATGTTAGAAATGGACTGCTTCAGTGTTATTGTACCTTACAATTGGTACTATGGGGATATGTGAGTTACGTATTTCGTGTGGTGGATTGTTTCGTTGTTATCCTTGTTGACTCGGGGATTTATGCCCGGATTCACTTTAAATTCCTAAAGACTTTTGATTAACCTTGAATAACTGTGATGAGAAACCAAATTAAATGCCAAATCGGATTATGAATTGCGGAATTGTTGGAGAATGAATTGAACTTTTGTGACAAGGGAATAGACCGAACTCCTATGGTAAAGTTAGTTGGCTTTTGAAATAAATATGTTGGCCACCTATTGTGAAGAAGGAAATTGTTGAAATTGCATCTAAATGTTTTCAGTGCCAACAAGTCAGAGTTGAATAACACATATTGGCGGAACTACTGCAACCTCTGTCTATTTCGGAATGGAAATAGGAATATGTAACTACGAATTTCATTGTGAGACTACCTCGGACATCCAAGGTATAAGTCCCGCTTGAGTTTTTATGTATGGGATTACTAAATTGCTCGTTTCCTCCCTGTGAAATCCTTGTATAATGCTTGTAGGTTAACTGTTGTTACATCGATAAGGTTGCTTGTTTGCATGGGGTCCCAATATCTATTGTTTAGACAGGAACCCTAAAATGTGTTCGAGTTTGACAAGCCTTCAAGAGCCAATGGGGACTGAATTGTGACTCGGCGCTGCTTTCCATCCGAAAATCGATGTATAATTAGAAAGAACTTTTGGGAGAAATGCTCCAAATATGTGCAGTAGATTTTTTGGGGAGTTTGAGGGATTTATCCATTGTTGGCAGACTTTGCTTACAACCACAGCCTACACTCTAGTTTTGGTGTGACACCATATAAGTCTTGTATGGAGGAAAAGTTGAGTCTTTGACTGATTGAGAGCAGAGTGTTGCTCGATTTTGAGACTAAGCAGCTAACTATCAAAAGGATTGGAAGCATTGAATAAGAAGGTATTCCAAATTGTTTTTAGCTAAAGGTAAATTAAGTTTGGAGGACCAAACTTCCTAAAGGGGGGAAGACTATGATACCCCTATTCAGTATTATGCTAATCGGTCCTTAATTTGTATATGATTATGTGTTTGTTATGGTTTTGTACGCCATTATGTGAAAACATGGTTTTGAATTTCTACCTGTTCACCGTAAGAATATCTGTTTGATTTACCGCTTCGGAAATTAAATTGGAGGCCTTATCGGCCACAGAACCCGAAATTGGTTACGCCATTGTGATTGGCATAATTTTTAAAGCCTACGGTGAAATTTAATTGAAGAACTTATTCAGGCTAGATTAAATTGATTTAATTAATGAATTAGTGCCATATTATTTATTATTATTAAACTTGATTAGTGGGCTTATACATAAGGGCCATTACACTTCAATTCCTTCATTTTTAACACTTTGGCTGATTTTGAACTCAAGAATAGAGAGAGAGAGAGGGTCGGCATTAGAGAGAGAAGGGGAAGAGTTGTGTGGTTTTCGCTCAAGGCTTGGAATCTTGAAGATTAAGTCAAGAATCGACTAGGGTTTGGAAGATTAAACTCCTGGGTGAGTAAATTCATGAGATTGAACTTGTAATTTTGTGAATTAAAGATTAATTGGTGATCAAGAACAAGAGTTGTGCTACAATTGATGAATTTGAAGCTAATGTGCACATGCATGTGTAGGATCACCATGATTTTGCATAATCAAGCATGTATTAAGTTGAATATGGAAATGTGAGTGTTGAATCATACATGCAAGCATGTTTTTGTTGAGCTCCATGAGAATGAACACCATTTGCATTATTTGGAATAGAAATGAAGTCAAGATTAGCATGCATGTTTGAATAATTAAAGATAGGAGCTTTGAATGCATGAATGTGTATGATAGAATTTAGTTTAAACTAAATTGAGCCATGCATGTATTTGATTTATGAAATTGGGCTCCATGAAGATGTGTTTTGATGTTTATACCATGTTAGTACAAGTATATGTGAAATTGGAGCCATTAAAGGCAAGAAATGATGGTTTGAATGTTGAAGGGAGCTCAAGAACTCAATCTGGAAAACCCAAAAATTTTATGTCCGCTCGAGCAGGGAACCTGCCGCTCGAGCGTGATTTTCGTGCTCCCAGCATTTTTGCAGACTTGGATGTCCGCTCGAGCGGGTAATTTCACGCTCGAGTGGGGAACCTTTTAGACAGGACTTCTGCTCGAGCTCCCTATTTCACGCTCGAGCATATTTTTGACGCAACCAGCACTTTTGCAGGTCTTAAGGGTCCGCTCGAACGGGGACCCTATTTTGCTGAAATTTTGTTTATGCATTCTGTGTTCTATTTTCCGTTCCCTTTCACTTCCAAGCACTCTTAGGCATGCATTGAGCATTGTAATTGAATTAAAGAGATAAGAATGAAGCCTAAAGAGAAATATGTGAACTAAAGAACGGATTGAATTAATTGTGACCCATATGTGTTATGTGATATTATGGTCAAACTCCAGGGCAAATCCACAAGCCGATCACTGTGAGTAATATCTAACATATGTTATTGTCCAATTGCTACTTCTATGTAAGTTTTGTAAAGTTCATTAATTTGAATGGTGGACACAGTTTGATATGAAAGGCCTATGAGCCAGTTTGAAATGAAAGTTTGAAAAGCTTAAATGCCAATTTGATATAACAAGTTTGAAAGGCTTAAATGCTAGTTTGAAATGAAAGTTTGAAAGGTCGAAAGACCAGTTTGACACGAAAGTGTATATGGGCCGAAGGCCGTTTGACACGAAAGTGTATATGGGCCGAAGGTCATTTGACACAAAAGTGTATATAGGCCGAAGGCCGTTTGATAAAATGTGGGCCGAAGGACGATTGATAAAATGTGGGTCGAAATGTGGGCCAGAGGCCGATTGATAAAATGTGGGCCGTAGGCCGTTTGATATAAATGTGGGCCGAAGGCCGATTGACATAGACGATTGGGCTAAAGATCGATGGACATGAATGAATTGGGCCCGAGGCCGTATGATATGTTTGGAACCTCAGTTAGTTTAACATACATATGGCTATGTATGTATGTATTAGTTAGATATAAAAATTGGGCCCAAGGTCATTTGATGTATATTGTTCCAATGTATATTCTTTATTTGATATTATTCACTGGGCTTTCGCTTACGCTCATTCATGTGTTTGTAGGTGAGCCAAGAGAGGTCCAGACCCAGCCTCAGAGAAGTCAGTTTGGAACAACTAAGGTTTTGAGGAGTCAGCCCTTGCATCTCACGCACGAGACACGTCTTCGCCCTTTTGTTATGTATTTATATTTTGTCAGGTTGGTGAAGTCTTTGAATGTGTTTGTATGTAGTTTTGTTTGGCTGACTTAGATTTGAGTGATCCAGTTTGTACAAAATTTTATGTTATTGCATTTTCTGATGTGAGTTATTAAGATATGTATGTAATGATGTGCATATAAGCACGGCTCTATGGACAAAGTTTCAATTGCTTCCGTTTGGCCCCCATGAACCCTGTTAAAATACGTTTGGTTTGGTTTGAGGCCGTAGGTAATCTCATAATTACTGGCTGGTCATGTTCTTAAATCACGGGGGTGGGTTCGGGTCGTGACACAAACTGTATTGCCTCCACCACCGAGCTCCACCCAGAGTGAGTCAAGAACCCATCCACAGAGTCATGACTCAGTATCTTGAGTTGAGGCACCCAACTCGTGCAAATCACCCCAACTCCTTTAGTTCTCTCTTCAAACCCATCAGGCAGCTCAATCAACTCAGTATCAACCAACCCATGTCTCTTCCTCAGAACCCAAAAGAATTGTAACTGAGAGAGCTCTAACCCCAGAGCTATCTCAGTGAGTTCATGTTGAGTAGGTTTGGCATCGCTTCTAAATGCAACGTAGACCACTGATCCTTTGTCTTGCTTGTCAAGCCACTCTTTCATTTCCCTTCATGCATCTTTGTTGTTGTCATCGTCGCCTTCATCGTATGCCGTTGTGGGTAGTTGTCCAACTGGAAAAATCGGCTTCTCGTGAATTTCCTCTAAAACTTGTAACCATTTCGGTTCAAACTCGAAGCAGCTCCTCACAACCAACACATCACAGCCTTTAGCACTAGCTGCCAGGCGATGCAAATCCGATACACCAAAATTGTTGCCTGTAAAGCCGTCCATCATCCTCAAGACTTCATAAAGCCGAAAAGCCTCCATAGAAGGGAAAGATACCCACTTGGGAGGGACAGTTAGTCCTCAGGATTGTTCTGATCATCGTTTCCATGAACCACCGTTGATAATGGTCCAAGGAAGCCCATACAAGAAGTAATTAGTATATTGAAGAAGGCACTAGGAATGTTAAGCTTAGCTACAATAGGACCTAGCCAGTAAGGTGCAAAATCGTGGAGCAGCCAATCAAGATCCGAAGCCTCAAGAAAGTAAGCCATGGATTCTTGCATGCTATCGAATGCTATTTTGAGGTACTGAACCTTGTCGTAGTGTAAGTCAAAGGTGGCCTTTGCATTTTCAAGGAGGTTTTCGGTAGGGGGTAGAGGAAGCTTGACAAAGTTTAGGAGAGTGGATAAAGAAGGAGGAAGTTTGGGGAGGCAATCGATGTTTCTGGGGATGGAAACGAATGAGACTTCATGGCCTTTTTGAGCAATGAGTTTGACGAGCTCTAGGTATGGGATCATGTGACCAAAGGCTAACCATGGAACCATAACTATGTGTAGCTTGCCATCATTGGCCATGGACGTGAGATGAGGCTCTAAAGCCATGGTTAGACCTGCAATGCTAGTGTTATGCTTTGGCTAGCCCCACACCACATTAACACACACACACACATATATATGGATAAATTACATTAACACCTGTGAGGTTTTTATTTAATACAGATTTCTCTCTCACGTTTAAAAAAATATATTTCTCTCTCTAAAGTTTGTAATCTAATTACAAATTACCTATTTGATAGTTGATGTCATACCCTAAAATTTTATAAATGACCATTTTGCCCTTTTTCCGACCATTTCTTCCCCATATCATCATGACTACATTTTATAATGTTCTATTAATAAATTCTACATGAACATATTCTTATTGAGTGATAATATACAAACATAAATTTTATATAAAATTTTCAAATATAATGATATAGCTTAATCGTGACCTTTTACTTTAAAATAAAACGCTCATAAAAATAATTTATATTTACAACCAAAAAAAAAGTACAAAAAAAAAAAAAAAAAAAATAATCAGTGTGTTTGGTTTGAGTTTTTTGAATTAAGTTTTTTGAAAACTGAATTTTTTGATCTTTGTGTTTTTTTGTTTTTAGTGAATATTTTTAAAATTTTGAATATTTTTTTACTTTTTTAGATGCACCTTACTTAGATGTATCTAAAAAGTATAAAAATTTATGAAAAACTATTTTTAAAAATTAATAAATACATAAAAATATAAAAAATGTACTGAATTCTCATTTTTTTTTTGTATTTTTGGTATTTAGTGAATTTTTAAAAGATTTTTTTCAAATTTTTTTTACTTTTTAGGTATATGTATGTTTGGTATGTTTAAAAATTTAAAAAAAAAATTGCTCAAACTATTAAAAAAATTCAGTAAAAACAAAAAAATACGAAAAATAAAAAAGTAGAATTTTCTGAAAAATATTTTAAAAAAATGATAACTAAGCATAGTATGTAACTTAAAAAAGTCAAAAAAAACTAAAAAATGAACTTTTAATTCAATTGCCAAAAATAGGCCAATATTGACCCCTTCTCTTTCATGTATTTTGGTAGTAAACAACTCACTCCATTCTCAGCTCACTTTAGTACTGCATTGTACACGTAAAGGCCATATTATGGCACACATCTTTTAAATGAACGTATTATATATATACTTTATAATTAAAAAAATAATATAATTTTAATTTTTTGAATTATAATTAAATATAATATGTGACATAATTAAAGAATTCATTAGTTATAACCAAAATAATATCATAATAAAATAAAAAAATTAATCATAATTAAATAAAAAAATTGACATAACTAAAAGTGTATATAGTACACACTTTTTAGAGTTAGTTTGAAAAAAAAAAATTTTAACCTGACTTTTTGACTAATTTAGACTAGTTAAATTAGCTCTATTTCAATTTTTAATATTTTGACTATTTTTGTAAGATATAAAATAAATAATTATAATTTAAATGTGACATTTTATCTTATTTATTTATTTAACTTAGGGTGGTTTGAGATAATCTAAATAAGTGTACTTTTTGACTTTTTATAAAATATAGGTTAGGTATGGATTGGATTTGAAGTGATGTGATAGAGAGGTCATATGACTTAAATAAAATGATATGACTTAAATAAGATAGTGACTTTTTAACTTTTTTTTTTTTTTTTTAAGATGTCAAACCAAGTCTTATTTTATGTTTTCATATTTTTTTAATCCCAATCCTCTTCTGGCTAACTTGTCAAACCACAGCTAAAAAGGTGCATATTTACATTTTCCAGATGTATCAAAAAGGAAATCAAACTAAAACTACAGAAACTCAACGAAACCAAACATATAATGCCGTCTTCAAAGAACAGCCAAATTAAAATAAAAACATAAAAGTAAACATAGAAAGATTATTTATTTTTTTATTTTTGAAAAGATAGACTCGACTTACAAATTCGATAAAATACTATCCATTCATGAGTATTATGATCTTCTCTGATCTGTTTTTGCGTTATTCTAAGAACACAATGTATTCCTGTATTTCTCTAAGAAAAATTTCTATTTCCGTATCACTAATCAAACCAATCAAACTTCACGATGATCTTGTTTTTCAGCCTAACCAGGACAAATGGTAATTTACTCTTTCCATTAATATCCAAATTTAACCTATTTTGCATGAAGAACATCTGCAACAAAAAAAAAAAAAAAGCACATTATTTAACAAAGCCAGTTAAAAGCCTTCTTCAACTCTCTACCCTAAATTCAATTTGAGAGATCAATAGAGAGAAACACAACAATTTATATACGCTCTGTAAACGTACCATATGGCTGAACCCCTGGATCAACCCTCAATTTCGCAAACTATTTCAAGGAACCGCTAGCATTGCTCATCATTTTCTTAAATTCTTCAAAGTTGACGTAACCGTCGCCGTCGGAATCAACGGACTTGATCATTCCGGTGCAGTCCTCGACGGAGCACTTCTCGCCTAGGCGGTTCAAGATCTGGTGGAGCTCCGTGGAGGAGATCAGACCGTTCTTGTTGAGGTCGTAGAGGTCGAAAGCTTCCTTCAGCTCCTGAGCCCCACCAGCGGAGGAGCTCCGGTAGAAGTTGGCGAACTCATCGAGGCTAATGAAGCCGTCGTGATCGGTGTCGATCTCCTCCATCATCCGCTTCACGTCGACTTCGGAGGTATCGGATCCGAGGGCTTTCATCACGTGGACGAGCTCCGTCAACGAGATCTTACCGTCGCTGTTTGTGTCGAACCTGTTGAACACCTTTCTCACTTCCTCCATGTCCTGCAGGTTAGGGTTTGTGTTCGTCGCCATTGCTATTTCTGGTTTTTGCTTTTAAAATTCAGAGAGAGAGATTAGCTTTCATTGTGGAAAGGTCGTGTTTTTCTATTTATAGGGATCAGAGGGCGAGGTGTAGACAGAGGTGTATATTTAGAGAGAGAAACGTAGCCCATGATATAAGAATGTAGGGGTGAGCAGCGGATATACCGATCCGCCAAAACCGATCGAACCGAACCGATCCGTCGCATTTTGGACGGATGCGTGATGACGAGCGGACGGTTGCGGATTGATTTTCTCCAATCCGCCAATTTGGTGGACGGATGGCGGATTTGAGATTTCTTTGGCCGCAACCGAACCGCCAAACCGCCAAATCGCGAGCACCCCTAGTAATTTATAAGACTTTGTATTTTCAATTTGTTTAAATATTATGTTTGTGTTTTCAATTGAAAAAGAGTTTAAATATTCTGTTAAAAAAAGTTTTCAACTTGAATATATTTTTTGAATTGAAAAAAATAAACATATTAGTTATCTATATTTTTTGGTTTTTAAATCTAGGTCTAAAAATAATAAATAGAAAATATGATATATGCTGGTTGGTTTTTATTTTCAAAAACATATGTAGATGTAACAATATAGAGACATATAATCTCCACTACTGCTCTGTTCATGGTTTTGGTGGTTTGAATTATTATTATATTTTAAGAATCACAGATTGTAATACTTTATGTGGATGAATCATGCTGTGATTGTAATATGTGGATGAGGCATGCAGTGATCATGATATTCTAAAGTTTCAAACTTTCTTTCTTTAGATAAGGCATACAGTGATTGTAATACTTTTTTAAGTCATTGACTGTAATACTTTCTTCTTCTTTTTTTTTTTTTGAGGAAGTGCATAAGTTGAATTATGTTGAAAATTTATAAAATTTTAAACCGCCAAACCGATTCGCATTCATCCGCCAAACCGCCAATCCGCTCAATCCACATCCGCCGGATTGGCGGACGGATGCGGATTGATTTTCTTCAATCCGCCAATCTGGCGGACGGATGGCGGATTGGAAGTTCCGTGGCCGCAACCGACCCGCGCCCACCCCTATAAGAATGGACTTGAGAGAGAGAGAGAGAGAAATGTTTATTTTAGAAAGTGAAAGAAAGGTGTTAATCGCGGATTCAATGGTGGAGCCCGGATTCTCGGCCATCCTATTTGCAATTTTTCCTGTAATGCCTCAAAGACGACGTTTTTTTGGAATTAATTTTTAATTAAAAAAAAATTTCTTGGTAGCTCGAATTTCGTGGCCCAAATTTGGTTGAAAATCTAAAACGATGTCGTTTTGGGTTTCGAATTTTTTTTTTTTTTTCTTCTTTTTCTTTCTCTTCTTTCTCTTCCTTTTCTTTCTTTTTTTTCTTCTTCTTCTTCGTTGAACTAGCCAACACAGGTGAGAGAGAGAGAGAGGAGAGGAGAGGAGAGAAGCGCCCCTGCCGCCACCGATCCTCGCAGCCCCGCGCAGCCCCGACTCTTCCTCCAGCCCCATTTTTATGGCCCCCTCCCCTCCAGTCCTCCTCCTCCTCCTCCTCCTCCTTCCTTCCTTCCTTCCTTCCTTCATCCTCCTCCTCCTCCTCCTCCTCCCTCCTTCTTCTTCTTCTCTTCTTCCTCTGCTTCGAATTCGAGCCAAATTCGAGCCTCCGAATTCGAGCTACGAATCGGAGCTGAAAAAAAAAACACCAAAACAAAACCCAGAGAGGAGAAGAAAAAAAGCATCAACGACGAGCAACCATAACCGCGACCCCTTCTCTCTTTCTCTCGATCTTAATCTCGCCACCAACGACGAGCCACCATCTTGATCGAAAGAAGAAGAAGAAAGAGGAGAAATATGAAGGAGGTGGATGAGTTTGAGACGGCGGTGTTATGGCAGTCGAAGAGACAAAGGCTTGAGAGAGAATTCAAGGTTTTGATTTTTTAGTGATGAACTTCGATTTTTCATCATATTTTTTAGCCCATAATTTGTGTTATATATATATATATGTATTGTAGATTTGTAAAGATATAAAGATATATATATATATATATATGGATGGAAGTGGAAGGTGAATAGGAATGAGAAATCATACCAGCGATCAAAGAGTGGCGCCGGTCGGTGAAGGGATTCCGGAGGATGTGGTCGTTGTAGGCTACCGATGCCGTGTTCTTCTTTCCCTCTTTCTCTAGCTCTGTTCTGTTCTGTTTTGCTCGTTATGTGTTTTTTTTTCTTTTTTTTTAAATTGGCTCCAAAATGACGTCGTTTTGGAGCGTTGCAGGGAAGGGTTGCAGGGTAAGGCGGTCGAGAATCTAGACTCTTCAATGGTGGCTAAAGTTTGTATTTTTATTTTTTATTTTTTTTAATACATGAGAAATAATCTATATAATAAAGCATGATGGTTTTAAATTTGTCCTACACACATTTCTCCTACTATGACATTTAGACAGCTTAGGTCTATTCAAATTATAAAATAATGGTTGAGATATATTTTTCAAAAATTATCCTACATGTACATTTTCTATTTTCCCGCTTCACTCTCTTACTTTTTCCTTTTCTCACCCACCCTTCCATGATCCCACATTCCTCTCCCTTTTCTTTTTATTTTTTTTATTTTCTCCCAATTTTATTTTTCTGTCTATTTGTTTATTTTTTTTTTATTTTCTCCTTTCTGTTCACTTATTTTTATTCATATTATATGGAAAAGTCTACGATTCCAGAATTAGGAGCCAGATTTTACTGTGTGTAATGGAGATTAAGTTAATGAATTTTATAGTCCACAAATAAAATGAATTTGAACAATTAATTATTATTTTTAAATATATTGAATACCTGATAGACTTTATAAATTTAAACCATATATAAATCTTCAACATCTATATAACAAAGCATGATGATTTTTGAATTTGTCCAACACACATTTGTCTTACTATGACATTTGAATGACTCAGATCTATTTAAATTATAAAATAACAGCTGAGATATATTTTTCATATTTGTTCTTCTCTTTCTTACTTTTTTCTTTTCTCACCCATCTTTCTATGATCACATGATCTCACCTTCCTCTCTCTTTTCTTTTTTTCTTTTTTTATTTCCTCCCTTTTTTTTTCTCTCTAATTGTTTTTTTTTTCCTCCTTTTTATTCACTTATTTTTATTCATATTATATGGAAAAATCTACGATCTCATACTTAGGAGTCAAATTTTACTTTGTGTAGTGAAGATTAAATTAATGAATTTTACAGTCCACAAATTAAATGAATTTGAACAATTAATTATTATTTTTAATATATTGAATTTGAACAGTTTTATAACCCTACATGTAAATATAGAATTCGTAAATTTAGACCTCATATGAATCTTCAACATATTTTTGTCCTATTAGGACATTTGAATGGTTCATATCTGTTCAAATTATAAAATAATAGTTAAGATATATTTTTTAAAAACTGTTCTACATATACATTTTCTACTTTCCTACTTCTCTCTCTCTCTTACTTTTCCCTTTTCTCACACCCCTCCTTCCATGATCTCATGATCCCGCCTTCTTTTCTCTTTTCTTTTTATTTTTTTATTTTTTCCCATTTTTATTTTTCTCTCTATTTATTTTTTTTTATTATTCTCCTTTTTGTTCAATATATTTTTCACATATTTCCATAAAATGTATGTATACCCGTAATACACTAGGATATTACAGGCATATTTACAATTTCCATATAATTATATAAGCAAAAGCAGTATTATATGTATGCCCGTCGAAATTGTATATATGCTAGGCACATCTATCTGTCTTGCTATTTATTATATAAGTAAAAGCGAGTTTTCGTGAGAAGTTCTGTGAGAACTCCAAAATTTTATAATAAATTTGTGATTTTATAAATAATAAATTTAAATAGTGTTGAGATTACAATTATATTCTAATCCTAATATTATTTATGCTGTGCCTTCAAGCACAAGCATATGCTAGTATATTAATAAAACAAGTAAAGTAATAGGACTCTAAAAGGTCATCCCAATTAAATAACAAAAGAAAAAAAAAAACAACCACACTGAACAAAACAGCCAAAAAAACAGTTATGAGTTAAGAAAAACCACTGATCTACTCAAAGATGTGGTTTGGGAAGCAAAATTTGCTTGAAAGTTCGTCGTCCCTGTTGACAACACCCCTGTCACCGCTACCCAACACCGCCGCCACTGTCGCCAGATAAGGAAGAACACCCACAATGGTATGGGAGAAGGGTTTAGAGAGGAGGTAACCATTGTTGGTGTCAAAAAATAAAAAATCTATGCCGAAATCAGAGAAGAAAACTCTCAAAACTTTTATTTTAGACATAAAAATCTAAATCTACACTCGAAATCTACATTTTGAAAGTAGAAAAATGATCACCGAAAAGTCGCCGGAGCTTCGCCGAGAATCGCCTAGATGGTGGCTAAAGTTGAAATATAAGTAAAATAAAATTAGTATGTAAAATGACATTTTAACTTAGGAGTATTTGGCGTGAGTTAAATAAATATATTTTTTAATTTTTTATAAAAAAAAATATAAAATATGGGGTAAATTTGAAATAATAGGATAGAGAGGTAGTGTGACCCAAATAGGATAATGTGTTAAAATAATATCTGCTATTTTAGCACATGCCAAACTCTTCCTTAATTTTTTTTTTCTTCTTTTTTTGGTTCAATTGATAGGAATATAATTATAAATATGAAAAATATTTATATCATCAAATAGATAACAACGTACAATTAAAAAGTTAATAAAACTTGGCAAGTTGGATTTTAGCCTTTTTGGTTAAAATTTACAAAAATACAAATTAGGCTAAAATAGCTAATAAGACAAAATGTCACATCAAATCCATAATCATTTCATTTTTTATCTCACAAACATCACATCCAATTACAAAAAAAAATCCAACTATCTTTCCAAATACAAAAATTTTAACGTACTAAAATAGCAACTTCTCAAACACCCACTTAACCCAAGCCCAAGCCCAAGACCACAATAACTACTACTGACTTCGAATAGCCCAAGACCACAAAGGGTGTTACACAATCATTAGACTTAATATCCTAGTTCATTTCAACTTAGCCCTCGTTTGGAATGAACTTTTTTAGCATGGCTTTTCTACTATTTAGCTATTTTAGCATGGCTAAAAAAGTTGTATTTTGGATAATTTTTAATTTTTTTATTTGATTTGATGGTTATGAGAAAAATAATAAAATGATTATGATTTATATATGACATTTTTCTTATTAGTTATTTGATTTGATTTTTATATCTTTATTAACTATTTTAACCAATAAGTTATATTCCAAACAAGGCCTAATATTGATATATTTATAAAAATTATATTGAAATATGTATTGATATTTTAATTAGTATCTTATGATTTTTTTATTTTAATTTTATTATTACGTAAAATATTCATGTTGAAATTTTATTTCACGTTACCAGTGGTCAACTTAAAAAGTGCTTTAAATTATTCATTTACGTGAATCTCAAAACCTCACTAGGGGTGTAAAAATGATCCAAAACTCGTGAGCGGCCTAAAATATGTCCGAGGCCTGAGGTGGGCCCAGCCCAGTATCATGAGACTAGAACTGGGCCTTCCATTTGAAACCCGACCCATTGGCCCGGCCTGTTGGCCAAAAATTTTGGTCCCAGCTTGGCCCACCGTGCCCTCTCTTTGCCCATAGTCAAATTTAAAAAAAAAATAATAATAATAATAATTAAAAGACAACTTGCAACAGTTAAATAATAAATAAAATAAAATAAAAATCTGATCTTGCAAAAAATAAATAAATAAATAACAACACAATACAATGGTCATTTGCTTCCAATAAATGAAAAACAAAAATAAATAAATAAATAATAATTCTATTCTAGATAAACAAATAAATAATAATTCTATTCTAGACTGCTGCTTGCGCCGCCTACCTACCCTACCCTACCCTACCCTACCCTACCCTCTGCCTTGCCTCTCCCTTGCATGCATCATCACATCACATCACCCACTCTTTCAGTCACATCAACTTGAAGTTGTAATTAAATGAAAAACAAAAACAAAACTTTTGCACCTTTGTCTGCTAGACTACTTTGCTCGCCTACCCTTGTGCTATGCATCACTCACTCATCATTCACATCAAGTTGCAATGAATGAATAGAATATATATATATATATATATATATTTTGCACCTCTGCAAACTTAAAAAATAAATAAATATTTTAACGATCATATTACCGTTGAATACAACAGTGCTATATATATATTCTTTTTTTTAAAAAAAATTACTTCAACCTTTCAAACTACTGTAAATATCCCTCATTTTTCAAAATAAATCTCACAGATAATTCTCTCTTAAACTCTTAATCTCTCAACTGTCAATTAATTTTGAAGTGTCATCCTTAAAAGGCAATTGCAATTGTACAATAAGAAATTTTTATCAGTAGAAGCTAATTTCTATATTACATTTGTCAATCGGTAACATTAATTAGTTTAATTAAATTTATTAGCTACTTTTTTTTTCATTAATTATTATTTTTTATTCATTGTATTTGCACATTATTTAAATTAATTGTTAGTTCTTATATATTATTTTACTTACATTACTATGAATCCTAATATTCCTAATATTTATGTCGATGTTGATACATATACTACACAATATAAATCTGTTGATTCTCCTTCTAATATCTCTCTTCTAATAGTTGGATCATCATCTACGGGCACAACTAGTAGTGTTTAGGAATATTTTGAAAAAATATCTATAAATAATTCTGAAGGTACAATTACAATTAAAGTAAAATATAAATATTATGCACATTTACTTAGTGCTGCATCTACAGAGGATACTAGTTATCTAAAAATGTATGCTAACAAACATTTACAAAGTCAACAATCTGATATTAGAAGTCAAATTCAATTAGGGGCTTCATTAACTGGTAATTTGTAAACATTTTCATATGATCTTATACGTGCACAAAATTTTATAGTTGATTATATTATTAAAAAAAGAACAACTTTTTAATATTAGTGAATGTCCTGATTTTACCGAAATGATTCACAAAAGTTTTGCATTGCAATATCAAAGTTTTTTAAGAAATACTACTAGAAACAGAATTTTAAAGAAATTTGAGAATGTTAAAAGTGAATTATTTGACATCTTTAAAAAATTGAATAGAAGTGTTTGTTTAACATCTGATCTATAGTCAAATAATGGTTTAGAATATCAATATATCACTGCACATTTTATTGATAATGATTGGTAATTAAATAAAAGAATTATTTCATTTAAATTAGTTGAACTTCCATACACTAGTCATTCGCTTGGTGTAGAAATAAGAAACGTATTATATGAGTGGGCTTTACAAAATAAAATATTTACGATTAGTTTAGATAATGCAGCATATTATAATCAAATTGTAGCCTATTTAAAATCAACTTTACAATTACTTGTTGATGGTGATTTATTTCATGTTCGTTATTGTGCCCATATTTTAAACTTGATTGTTAAAGAAATTATGCATATATACAAGACTTCTGTACTTGTAATAAAAAAATGCAATTGTTACTATTATGTCTTTTGCTAATCGAATTTCGGAATATAGAAAAATTTGTTAACAAGAAAATATACCAATTAAAAAATTAATTTTAGATATAGATAGTTGGTGGAATTCAACGTATAATATGTTAAAAAGAGCTTGTAAATAAAGAAGATCAATAGATTTATTTTTTGTAACAATACCAATAAGAGGAGTACTACCTCCCACATAACTTAATTGGTGCCAAGTAACCTTGTATAAAGATTTTTTAAAAAATTTTGATACTTCAACAAAATTATTTTCTTATATATATATATATATATATTCCTACTTCACCATTTGTTTTATATATGCTAGCAGAAATAATTAAAGTTTTCATAAAATATATGGGTAATAAATATTATGTAACCATTATTACTGCAATGAAAGTAAAATTTGATAAATATTATGATCATTTGCCTCATCTTTTAAGTTTAGTCATAATAATTGATCTTAGGTGTAAAGAAATTAGTTAAGAATTTTTAGAACATATTTTCATTGATTAAACACAGTTTGCCCCTATTATGCAAACATATAACAAATTATTTGAAGAATATAGGGCAGCTACATTTGTAAATACACATACACATACTACACTAACGGTCTCATCTCGAGGCGAGAGATTAAGTATTTTTTCAACAATAAAAAGTAAAAGAATATCTCAACATACAAGCGTAAGTAGTTCTAAACTACAACATTATTTGGAAAGCCCTTCAGTGGATGATTTCAATGATTTTGACATTTTGAAATGGTGGAAATAAAATGAAACTATGTGGCCTGTGGTTTCACAAATGACCCATGATATACTAATCTTTCTTATTTCTATAGCTGCTTCAGAAAACAGCTTTTAGTGCAGGTTGACGGGGTGCCAAGCGATTACCGCAGCAAACTTTCACCCCAAATGGTTGAGTCACTAAGAATATCCAAAGATCATATACATGCGCTTACGAGAAAACAAAATTATAGTGAAAATGAGCGAATTCAAAATAATTTGGATAACATATCCTCAGGCAACGCCAATGTCTGTCTTCTCCGATGATTGATCAATAATTTATTTTTTACTATTTCATTTCTTTTTTTCTTTTCCTTTTTTTTTTTTTTTTTGTATTAGATTATTGAGGTGGAGTCACTACAACAAAATTGATTTTTTATGGGACCACATCAACGATATACAACAAATGCAAGCCATAATTTCTCACTTTTACGACTTGCTTTTTTTTCACGTCATAAATAGTTTTCCAACGACGACATGTCTATTGCGTAGGTCGTGAAAGGTAATAACAATGATTTTTTTATGACTTGCAATGTTTGCCATAAATAATAAAACTTTTTATGACATGAACATGACAGCTGTTGATACGTCAACTATACACGACACACATACGCCAGTCATGAAAAGTATTGCACTTTTCATAGTGCACACAACACCCGCCGTTAAAAGTATTGCACTTTTTACGACGCACACAACGCTTGCCGTTAAAAGTATTGGAATTTTTATGACGGACAATGTATGTCATGAATTGTATGATCAAAAACAAAAAAGCGCCAAAATGAAATTTCTGGTGCCAATTCACCAAAAAAACAAAAAAAAAAAAAATATTTAGCAAAAGAAAATGTACATCAATTGTTTGGGTTTCTAATAGATTCTAATCATCAGACACTGGTTCGAAGGGCATCCATCGCCGGTACGACAGCTGGCTCGACAACGGTATCCATCGCCGTTTCGATCATCATCTCTTTGCTCACTTCCATTTTCTAACTCGTCTCTTTGCAGCTTCGATTAGCAAAACGACGTTAACAGCTCCACTTAACAACGTCGGGCACAGGGAGGGAGATAAGGGACGATACACACTCATGCTCTTCTCTTCTCTCTCTCTCTCTCTCTCTCTCTCTGACAAGTCGTCGCTTGGGTGGGAGACTGAGTCGAAGACGAGTCAAACCTCGTTTGGGTTGACAGTAAAGACAAAGCACGGTGAGGTCGAAAGGAAGGAAGGAATGAACTCCATGGACAGAAGAAGAACACACGTACATTTTCTAGGTTGTTTATATTCTTTTCTCGGCTACCAAACAGAGTATTCTCTTGAGGGCCAAATAGAGCATCTAGTTGTGTACATGAGTTTTTTGATTGAATTGTTTTTTTTTTTTTTCCCCTCTTTTGATTTTGTGTTTTATTAAGAACTACCCAAAATTGGATGATGACGAATATGTTGTTTGGCTTTGGGTTTAAGAAAAAGTAAGGTTGGTTGGTTGCTGAGAAAATGAGGGAATTGTATAAGAAAACGAAATTTAAATATTCTATTTTTTTTTCTTTTATAAGTATATTGTATTATGTAAGTATGTGTTTTTGTTTACATATATTGATTCCATTCAAATGGCCAGTCTTAGAATTTGTGTTGTTTTAGATTTGTGTTGTTTATGTGTCAGTGAATTTCTAACCACACTGCCAACTCAGTATTCAATTGGAGAGTACTAGCAGAATAGGATAAGCCCGAACGACCTGCAACAGAAAGAAGAGATTTCAGCAGTGGTTCGTCCACCCGGGGGCACTCCGATGATTAAGTCAGTAATCAAATATCTCTCAAAGATAATCAATAGTGCTTAACTCACTGTTCTGAATATAAATTGCGTACCTTAGACCCATGGAGGTGCCTCTCTTTTATAGCCAACTCAATCCTAGTCCCAATAGAAGCCTAGCTTCAATGGACTTCTACTCAGTGCTCACCCTAGACTCTCCAATAGATAAAAATAAACTCTCTAAGAGGTTTATCCTTATCCAGGCTGAAGTCCTTCCTCATTCTAGGACTCTTGTCCCTTATCCGCTTATCCCGAAATCTGAAATCTTCGGAGAGAACCTCGGCGTAGCCGAGATCACCTCGGCGTTACAACCAGGACACGTGGCACCTCAGCTGACATGTCGGCGTCACCTTGGCCACGTATTGGTACTCAGAAAATATATCCCCACAACTGGCCCCTAGGTTCTATTATCTCGGCATATTGAGGCGATGGAACCTATATCGTGAATGTCGGCGATTATGCTGCATCATCCAACATATCGGCTTCGAACATCCAGGTCCTGTAGTCTGTCTCATCTTGGTTTTTAGAACCAATAACCTAGTTCATTTGAGTTATTTAGCTGAGATCTTCCCATAAGCCGAGGTCATTGCTTTATTTAAACCAAGAACTCCAAGAGTTTTTTCACGCGTATGAGCTATTACACAAAATAAATCAACCGTTTCTGCTACGCGTTCGTCCCCCACTGGACCATGTCCGAAACGCGCTTGTAAATCGTCTTGTGTCTAGGTGCGCCATCTGACAAGCACGTCGTCCTAGACGTATTGATGGTTTTCTGCCGCCATTCTCCGCATTTTGATCAAAATTAATTTTCTCTCTCCTTCTTTTCACTTTTGTATCCTTTGTTCTCAAGCTCCCAACTTTTTCTCTCTCTAACTTTTTCTCCCAAATCTGCCATTATCGTTTTTGCGAAGCTTTTTGCAATTACTTCCGTTCACTCCCCTCCGGCGAGGATTTTCGCTGCACTTTTCCGGTTGCTGCCACCGTCTGATCTCGGCGACTTTAATTTTCCCTTGCAAGTCACTGTTCCTTCGTTTTGATTTTTACTCTTCCTCAATTACAACTGTATACTATAATTGCAATGTTTGTTCACATTTGTCTTTTTGAATCCAACCATGTATTCTGAGCATATTTTTCTCATGATTTTGCTTTTTGCCCAAACCGTTCTTTAATATACATAATACCCACATACTTGTGCATTCTGCCACTGTTCTTGGCCTTGCACCCTAGCACACACTCTGTCACAGTGTTCTTGATGATTCACCCATTTTCTTGATTCTGAATCATTGCTCTTGTTTCTGTTTGCCGTGTTTTTTTCCAGATTCTTGCCTCTAATCTTCGTTTCCATAGATCTAGGTTTGGGATTTGTTTATAGAACCCACAAATTCTAAGAAGAACTGAAACGATCCCCACAAATTCTTACCCCAGCTTACATTTTAGGTTTTTGCTGAGGTCCCTATAACTCTTTACAAAACACCTTCTTTCTAAAATCCAACTCCTCCGAGTTAAGCCAACGTTATGGATATGTGGAAGCATAGGGTAGACACCCCGACCAAGTTAGAACACTTTAGGCGGGAGTTTGACATCCCGATTGACGTTCATCTGAGGTTGGCTGGGGAGGATGACTACATCATGCCTACAACTGATTCTATGCCCTTCCCTGTTGTAGCTTTTATCGAGTGCAGACTTAGGTTCCCACTCAACATCCTCTTCCGTGAGATAATCCATTACTATAAGTTGAACCCAATGTAGCTTGCCACCAATTCCTACTAAGTCATAAATGGTATAATAGCCTTAGCCAAATAAGAAAATGCTAGGGTTACCTTAGCCGACATCCAATACTGCTACACCATGTGTGGCCTTAAAAACGAGAAAGGCTATATTTACTGCCTTAAGCCGAGGTTCACAGAGTATAAAATCGTTGCCGACCTCCCAAACTCCAACAAGGGAGCCGAGAATGATTACTTCATTATCTCGAGGAACTGGGAGTTCGCTCTAGATGAGGACCTCCACCTCTACCCTCTTCCTCAAATAGTTTTTGTAGAGGGTAATGGTAAGAGCCCAGTGTTTATACTTATTTTTGTCTTTAAAGTCTTCAATACTTCGTTTGTTCTAATGTTTGTTTTTCTTGCAGCTCTTTCCCAACCAAAAAAAGGCTACCGCAAGTCCTTTTTCCCCAGCAAGGGTCTAAAGAAGCTATTGGATTTGCCAGTCCATAAGTGCAGAGCCCCTTTGGTACTCAATTTCATCCCAGCCTACAAATCGGTACTCTCTGACATCCCCAAGAGGAAGAAAAGCCAATCTCCTCCTTCTACCACAACTTCTCCAACAGCGTCCTCATCTCGGTCAAATCAAGGATCAACCTTAGATCCAACAGAGCAGCCATCCACCTCAGCTCCACAGCTGATCCCACCATCTTAACGCCGACGACGTTGATAAACTATTTTTGCTGCTGAGATAGGCCGCCAGAAAGCAGTCGCTAAAGATCTCTTAGCCAACATTCCTGATTCAGTTGATGCTCAACCAGCACAGACCTAGCCTCAGCCAAAGCCAATGCAAAAACATCTGAAGAAGGCTTAGCCCAAGGCAACGGTGACTCAGATTGATACTGAGGACACCTTGCCAATTTCAAAATTGGCACAGAGTGAGAAAACCTCTTCTCCTACCGAGAAGAGGCCCGTCGATGCCGAACCATCTCAATCAACTCGATCTAAAAGGTCGAGGTCAGAGTCAGCCACAGCTTCGGACTCCATGAAGTCTGATGCCCCCTGGGCTCCACCTATTACTTTGGAGGATAGGCCGGTCAAAGTTGATGACAGTGCCAACGACATCAACGTCGGTGTTGCCCTTACTATAGCCTTTCTCCTCCTTGGGGATCTCGACCGCAACGCCGAGATAACTAAGTATGAAAAGTTCGCCTTGATGCTACAGCACTCTGCTAAAGTAAGCCCCTTTATTTGTTAATTTTTCTTTCTCTATTTTATACTTAGAAAATTTTTTAATAACTTCTGCTCTGTCTATTCTTCTTCAGGCAATCCAGCACGCCCACTCCTTCTCAATGCAATCTTTTGAGACAAGGAAGGCATTGGCCGACAAGACTAGGGAGGTTGCTAGTCTGCAGAAGGCCAGCAAAAGGGCCGAGGAAAAAATGAAGACCTTGGCAAACTAGGCCGAGGCTGTTGTCAAAGCCAAGGATGAGGCCGAAGAAAAAGCGGATGCCGCTGAGGCCATAAACAAGGTCCTTGAGGCCCAGAAGAAAGAGGCCGAAGAGAAAACAGCCGAGGCCCAAAAGGAACTTCAAGACGCCTTGGCCACCAAAGCTGCCGAGGTCAAGGCCGCAGACGAAAAGGCATATGCTGAGGGGGTGGCCGATGTCACGGCGGACTACGAGCGTCAGGTGAAGCAGGCATGCAACAAGGGTTTCACCCTTGGTTAGATGGATTTACTAAAAAAGCTCTAAATCCCCAAGGACTCCCCCCTCAGGAACACCAATGTCCTCACCCTACCATTCCCCCCAACTCCAAGCCAATCTGACGACGATTCTAAGTCTGAGGAGGAAGCTTTGGTGAGGAAGTCAAAGGAAGCTGCTGGGACCAAGTCCCCTACACAAAATGAGCAAGTCCTGGACTTGACTCAAGATGAGGAGGATGAGGAGGTTCCCAAAGATACTACTCCTGAGAAGGCAACGTCGGACACACCTATTGCCGATAAGAGCCTTGACCAAACCCTTGAAGAAATAGACGCCGAGCTCGCGACTGAGAAGGCCGCCAAGATGTCTTCTCAGCAGTCCTCCGAGCTCCAGACCCAACCTGCCAGTGGCGCCGAAGAATCTTAGTTTTATGCTTTTCTCTTCTTTTTGTACCTTGTATTTTGTTCTTTCTTTGAAACAATGCAAGCTCTCGATATGGCCGATGTGCCCTCTTTTGAATGTTAATACAATTTTCTCTCCTAAATGTTTGTATCTTGTCCTCTTTTTACTGTCTTGTATGATTTCAAGCATACACCTTATCTGTGTAATTTCCTCGGGGTAATATACCTCGGTAAGTACATAAGTACTTCTCTTAATGCAACCTTGGCTTTAACTTGTAAATTTTTCATAAATTTCAGCAAGTGTTTAGTTCAACTTCAACTTGTAAATTTTTCACAAATTTCAACAAATGTTAAGCATGATCTCGGTTTAACTTCAACTTGTAAATTTTTTACAAATTTCAACAAGTGTTAAGCATGATCTCGGTCTAACTTCAACTTGTAAATTTTTCACAAATTTCAACAAGTGTTAAGTATGATCTCGGTCTAACTTCAACTTGTAAATTTTTCACAAATTTCAACAAATGTTAAACATGATCTCGGTTTAACTTTAACTTGTAAATTTTTCTAACTTCAACTTGTAAATTTTTCACTAATTTCAACAAGTGTTAGACTGATTTTAGCTTGTCTATTCTACCTTGCCAGGAACCATTTTCCAACTTTCTGCCTCCTAATGTGAACTTAAGTTCCACTTGGGCTGTCATTATGCATGTATTCTGGAAACGTCATCAACTATCTTATCAGTCACAAGTGTAAAAAATCAAGCTTTATTTATTACTTCAACTAATAACAAAGAATAAGAAACTTTAATGATAAAAAAATTTAAGATTGCAAGTATTCCAGGGCCTTGGCAACTCTTTGCCCTCATTATCTTCAAGCCGATATGCCCCATTGCCCAATACCGAGATGATTCTATAGGGTCCCTCCCAATTTGGGAAAAGCTTGCCCTCTCTCGGATCCTTCTTGTTGCCGACGAAATTTTTCAAGACGAGGTCACCAACTTGAAACTCCCTTGGGTTGACCTTCTTATTATAGGCCCTGGCAAGCTGCTGCTGGTATGCTGCCAGTTGAATTGCAGCTCTCTCCCTTCTTTCTTCTAGCAAATCCAGATCTCGGGCTAATAATACATCATTAGTCCCATTTTCTACTCCCTGGGTTCTGATCCCTGGATGCCAACTTCTAGAGGAATGACTACTTCTGTGCCATAAGCCATGGCAATTGGGGATTCCCCAGTAGATCTTCTCGGTGTAGTCCGATATGCCCATAGTACACTTGATAGTTCATCCACCCATTTTTCCTTTGCTACTTGCAGCCTCTTCTTAATTCCATCCAAGATGACTTTGTTGGATGCTTCTGTTTGTCCATTGCTTTGAGGAAAACTTGGGGTGGAAAAATAATTTTTGATTTTCAACTTTGCACAGAAGCTCTTGATTAGCTTACTGTCAAACTGTGTTCCATTGTCTGCAACTAGTGCTCTTGGGATCCCGAACTTGGTGATGATGTTCTTCCATATGAAGCTCTTCACATCCACGTCTCGAATATTGGCAAGGGGTTCAGCTTCTATCCATTTGGTGAAGTAATCTATTATTACCAGCAAGTGCTTCCTTTGCCCAGTTGCTTGGGGCAGTTGCCCAACAAGATCCATGCCCTATTGGGCAAACGACCAAGGACTGGATACTGGGTTTAGGTCTGCTGCTGGTTGGTGTATCAGAGGTGCAAACCTTTGATACTTTTCACACTTCTTGACATAGGCCTCTGTGTCTTTCTGCATGTAGGGCCACCAATATCCCTGGGTAATGGCCCTATGAGCAAGTGATCTGCCCCAGTGTGGCTTCCACATATTCCTTCATGTATTTCGTACAAAAAATCTTCAACTTGTGAAGGATGTACTATAACAAGTCCGTGAGGGACCCCGCTACAGTTCGGACTCGATTTGCGTCACGGTTCTTAATCTGAACCAAAGAGTCCAAATCCGACAAATCGTTTTGAGGAAACAGATTTTTGAAAGAAGTGCCAAACATGGACTGCTTTGCCAGATACAGAGTCGCCACCTAAATATTTTATTTTGGGGGAATTTAGGAAACCCTAACTCGATGCCAAAGGCCACGTGTCCGTCATCACCAAAGTTGCCTCGGCTCGGGAACTTGGGTACGATCGGGGAAGGTCAGCTATGAGCACCCCCTCTCGCCCGGTTCGAAGACCAGCCTCTACTAACCGTGATATCCTTTTTTGAAAACGTTATGTGTTCTTATTCCGGTTATTAGCCTAGATTTACTACGTTATGCGCACAACAAACAAATATAGACCAAATCGCCTAAATTGGAACAAAACATTTCATGTTTGTTTTGAAAATGGTTTGCTACTTGCAAGTAAGCTAAAATGAAGATTTTGCCACCCTCAAGTAGGCTTTAGAAAATATGGTTTTGCCACTATCTGGTGGGCTTAAAACTCACAGTTTTAATGCATTATTCCAACTTAGGTAATTTGACCTCCATCCACAGGCATTCAAGCAATTATATCACATAAGCAGCTAGCCTCATGGTAATCATGCTATTATGGCAACATTCACATGCATGTGATATGCTAAAGCATAAAAGCTTACCTAGTACTCCAAGCCAAAGCAGAAACTAGTTAGTAATCATATGCATGATCCTAGTTCATGTTACGATGGCAAATGCAACACATGCAAAATGCAACTATAATAGGCTCGGCTATCCTAAAGATGGCATGTGAAATGCTGTAACTAACAACTACTCAACTTGGAATTGAAATACAAGTGCAGTTAGCATGATGTGCCGAGCCCGATGCATGTAAGACAAATGTATGGATGCACGCATGCATAGCATAAAGTATGCTAATTTAAATATGCCCTAATACTAACCATTGAAAGCAGGTAAATAAAAGGGAAGAAAGATGTGGGGTTGGAAGACATACACACACGCACCCACACTTATTACAAATTCGCCCTCGCCCGGAGGGACCAAAAGAATATACAATTTAATTAACCTACAAGCTAATTAAATATTACAAGCCCTTAATTAATTAATAAATTAACTAAGCTATGGAAAGCAGTAAAAGGCCTCGAGAAGAGGAATGAATGCATGCATGCTCGGCTTTGCTCAGAAATCCAACGCCATGCACAAGTTTGCCTCTGTTTTCCTCGCTCTGCTCTTCTGAAATTTGCACAAATACCAAGGTATGCTCTCTGCACACTGTGGAGTGCCACCAACCAAGTGGGAACACCACCGGCCATATCCGGATGGTCATCGGCCATTTGTTGAGCTATCGGCCATCAATAATTGGTCGGTCGGCACTCCATGTAGCCGACCGGCCAAAACTTCCTCCAGAAACCTGTTTTGGCAGCAGCAGAGGGCAAAACATGGCATGGCAATGCATTTCAAGCAAATGTGTGCACCAACGCATCCCTTATCATGTTGGTGACTCAAAGGGACATGGTTCTCGATTCTCGAACCACCAATCGCGCATTTCAATGCGTGATGGCCCAAGAAACCAAGTATGCACTTTGATTTCAAATGAGATGCACATCAAACAAACAAGTGAAACCCAGCCTCTATCATACTCAATTCAAGAGGCAAGGCATGTATGCTCATGCAATGCGACCTAGGCATGTTAACTAAGTATGCAACATGGGCATGCAAGCAAGTAATGCACAATGCATGTTAGGCGCACAACCTAAATGAGCAAGCATGCAAGATATGGAATAATAATGGGAGTGACAAGCATACAAGATGTGATCTAAGCATGCAAGTGTGCAAGGCATGCATCATATTAAGCAACCTAAACATGCAACAACACACAAGTATGCCACAACACACAAGGTGAGCATGCATCAACATGCAAAGGATGGTCTTACACTAACTTGGACAGCTTTCTACTAGGTCCAAAACAGTAGCCAAAATGATGCAACAAAGGCATGAAAACACACACAAGCATGCATGCACAAGGCCTTAAACATGGAGCATAAGCCATTAACTCTTCAAAGCATGAAAGGGATGGAAAATGCAAGTATGCAAGCATGGAACATGGACTGAAATGTGGTCTCCAATGATGCCGAATCATGAGAACAAGCCAAGTAAAGCATACTAGTGACCTACACACCCAAGGCTAGTAAGCTAGAATGCAAAGAAGCTATACAAAGCATGGAAAACATGACTCCAAAGACCCAAGACAGACCTTAAGCATGTTAAAACATGACCAAAAACTTCATAAAGCTAAGCCAAAATATGCAAGCATGGTGGTCCAAAGGCAAGATGCATTTCTAGGCAAAATAGAGGAATACAAAGCAAGTGCATGATGCATGCCAAGGGTCAACAAACCAACATGGGACAGAGATAAAACATGCTAAATAAACACCAAATACCCACTGAAATACAGCCAACACATGTTAGAATGAGGTGCTCCTTTGGAAGGCCATGCAAGGGGTTGTTATACACATGCAAGAGGGACACTCAATATGACCAAAAAAACTCTGGAAATGGCTTATGGGGGTCCTAAAACCCACTGAAAAATGCCTGAACCGAGCTCAAGAAGTGTGCAAATATAGGCCCCTTTGTAAGGCCAAAAAGGGCATCAAACAAGACAACAAGGAGAGGGGATGGCCCTCTCCTTCTTAAGACCTTAAAACACCACCCCCAACACTGAAATCCCTCTGGATTTCAGTGGTGAGAGGGCCAATACAAGGTGGTCCTGAAGCTCACAAAAAATGCACAAAAATGAGGCCAAACAAGGCCTAAGAGGGGTCAAACAACCCCAAACACCAGAGTGGTCTTAATGAAGTATCTTAAACACACAAAAAAAAAAAAAAAGAACTTTTTTATGTTATACACCAAGCTCAAATCAGCAAGCAAGACAGGCTAAAATGAGGTACAAGAAAGTGCTAAAAAGAGGAAGAAACTTATCCTTGAAGACCAAATTCGAGACCAGCAGCTTCAGGGGCCAAAAACCAGCTTTTGGAGCTCAATAAACCCTCCCAAGAACCTCAGTCCAATGGTAGTGGTGTATGGCTATGAGGTGTGGTGCAATAGGCCAAGAACAAGGGTCTTTGAACACCCTAACACACCCAAATGTAGAGAGAGAGGGAGATATAGAGAGAGAGGGTGATATATATGTTATATGTATGTATTAGGTCTGATTTTGCTGAACCAAAACAATGGAGGAGGATGGGTTTCTTTTATAGAGCAAGGAAATGGCATAAAGCTTCTCAAAGAAGCTATACAAAAGGGTCAAAGGGACCAAGCTTCTAAGAGAAGTTAATGCAAAGGTGCAAGCTTCTTGAGGAAGCCAAGACAAGGGGTCAAAGCTTCCTCAAGAAGCTTTGAGCAAAGGGTGCAAAAAGAGGGTCAAAAAGGGTGCAAAACAGCCACACACGTGTATGGGGAGCAAAGTCTATGCATTCCAGCTGGCACAGCTGGCATCCATTCAATCTGTAGAATACTCCGGAAGGTCGTCGGCTAGCTAACTTGGTCGGTCAGCCATCTTTTTTGGCCGGTCGGCCATCTATTTGGTCGGTCGGCCATTTGTTTTGGCCGGTCGGCAGGAAAAATCTGCTCTGCAGGTCTAACTTCAAACAGGCATAACTTCTTCATATGAACTCATTTTCAGGTCATTCTTGTGTCAAAATTGAAACCCCGGAAGTAAGCTTTCCAATGGCACCAGACTTGCATCAAAATTCCAACTGTGAAAAAAGTTATGCTTGTTTTGGTGAAGGATGCTCAGTTTCGGTCCAACTGGGATGATGCCCGACTTCAACCAATCATATCTCCGCCCTCCGGACTCGGATTTAAGAGATTCTTGAATGAAAAATGAAGCCCCGGAAGTCTTCTTTCCAATGGTGGTGGCCTCATAGCTTGAATCCAAGTGTATAGACAAATAAGCTTGATTTAGTGAGGACTGCTCGTCCCTCTCTTAGCAATTCTTGCCTATCTTCTTCTCCAACTGGGTTTCTCCGCTCTTCTCCTCTTTTCTTCAACTTCAAACCCCTAAACAAGGTGTTTTGAAAGATTTTTCAAAGATTTCATTTCTCTTTCATTCATTTCCACTTTGTCTTTGCTCGGTTTACCGAAAAGCACAACGTTTGACAAAATGCGAGCCTCGAAACATCGCAGAAACTTTATTTCAAAAATGTTTTGAAAGAGAGGGTTTTAAGGTCTAAAAACCATTCAAAATAGCTCTGGTCCAAAATGGGGTGTGAAGTTGAGATTTGTCTCTCCCCTTGCCGAAGAATTGAACCTTTGCCCTGCACACCTTTTACCACCAAGTAAACCATCAGTAACGCCCAAGTCTTAAGGGCGGTCAAAAATGGGTCTCTACATGTACACATCTCAAAAAGGGTCCAATGAAGGATCTTCTGTAGAGATGTCCCTCTGCTGTCAGACTGAATCTTGCCGATTTTAATCTGGTCTTGTGTGCTTCCTTGTGATCATCTGGCAATTTTCCTTCTTTCAGGAATGCTATTATTGCATCCATCCAGCTTGGTCCCATGTCTACACACATTGCTTCACGCTCTGTGGTCAATGGTTCGATGCTCGGTCCCGACAAGTAGTCAGCCATTATCATCCTTGCCTTTCCCGGTTGTATTGCACTAGCCAGGTTAGCCAGGGCATCGGCGTGACTGTTATCATCTCGACTAATCTGTTGTAGCTGGAAATTCTGAAATAGGGCCATTAACCTGCCGACCTCCTTCGCATAAGCCAATATCCTTTCATCTCGGGCTGCGAACTCGCCTGTCGTCTGGTTGACTATAAGCTGAGAGTCACAGAAGATTACCACCTCATCTGCTTCTACTACTACTGCCAGTTTCGATCCTACAATTAGTACTTCATTCTCCACTCCATTGTTTGAGGCCTTGAACCCCAAACGAATGGATTATTCAAGTATCTGTCCATCTGAAGATACCAGAACTACTCCTGCCCCCGCTCCTTATCGGTTTAAACTTCCATCAACAAACAGTTGGAAGGATTCGCCGATGTAAATGCTGCAGGGTCTGCGCTTTTCTTCCTTCTTATGTTCTGTTGCCCTTGGTTGGGCTCCCCTTTGCTCGCTTAGACATCGTTCACATCGGCTCAACGGAGCCCGATGTACGATGGCTCCTGGAGTGAACTTGGCCCGAAGTCGGCCAAGACTTGGCCTTTGATTGCTGTTCTGGGTCTGTATTCCAGGTCATACTAGCCCAAGGCCACTGCCCACCTGGCTATTCTGCTCACGATCTCCTGCCAGAATGAGGACTTCAAAGGATGTTCAGTTAGCACCACAATTTTGTGGGCTTGAAAGTAATGGTTCAGCTTTTTTGAAGCCATTACTAAGGCCAGTGTTAACTTCTCCAAGGGAAAATATCTAGTTTTTGCATCAGCCAAGATTTTGCTTACATAGTAAATAGCCCTTTGTTCCCCTTTTTCTTCTCGGATTACTAGTGCGCTTACCGCATGTTCCGAAACTGCTAAGTATAGGAACAGCTCCTCTCCAGGTTCTGGATTTGAGAGAGCCGTGGTCAGATACTTCTTCAAGTCGGCCAGGGCAACTTCGCATTCTTCTGTCCATAAGAAGTCTGTGGCCTTTTTCACTAAGCTGAAGAAGGGTTTGCATTTGTTAGAACTTCTGCTTATGAACCTATTCTGGGCAACAGCCCTTCCCATCAACATCTGTACTTGCTTCGCCGATGTGGGGCTTTTTAGTTCTAGGATGGCCTTGATCTGATCTAGGCTGGCCTCAATGCCCCTTCTGGTCACCAAGTACCCCAAGAACTTACCAGATCTAACTCCAAATGCGCATTTCGATGCATTGAGTCGGAGCCGATATATTTTAAGGATATCAAAAACTGCTTTTAGGTTGGCCAGATGACCCGCTGGTTCTTTGGTCTTCACGACTATGTCATCGATGTAAACTTCCACTGTTCTGCCAATTAGATGTTTGAACATCTTAGTTACCAATCTCTAGTAAGTTGCTCCTGTGTTTTTCAACCCAAAAGGCATCACTCTGTAGCAACACAACCCTTTTGGGTTGATGAACGCAGTCTTCTCCTCATCTGGCAGGTCCATTGCTATCTGATGATATCCCCTGTAGGCATCCAGAAAGCTCATCATTCCATGCCCTAAAATGGCATCCACCAGTTGGTCAATCTTGGGTAAAGGAAAACTATCTTTGGGACAGACCTTGTTCAGGCTGGTAAAGTCCACGCAAACCCTCCATTTACCATTCTTTTTCTTTACCACCACTGTATTCGATAGCCATGTTGGGTAATTTACCTCTCGAATGGCTCGGGCCTCTAGAAGTCTGTCTACTTCCTCTTCCACTGCCTCAACATGCATCAACGTCGGTCTTCTTTCTCGTTGGATTACAGGTTTGGCCGACCTGTCTACATTCAGTTTATGGCAAGTGACCTCGAGGTCAATGCCTGGCATTTCGTAAGGTGTCTAGGCAAACACCTCAATGTTTGCTCTCAAGAAAGCCTTCAGTTCTTTTTCCTCTTCTTTGGTTAAGCCCAAGCCGAAAAGGAAGAAGCGTTCTCCGTCTCCCTGCTGGACGAGGGTTTTCTTTAAGGCTTCTTCACTCTTCTCGGCTGGCTCCTTGCCGACGTCCTCTAGGACCTCCACGTCCTTGTCTTCGATCTCTGCCCTTTCTGGTTCTCATATGCTGTAGGTGGATTTCATTGCTGCCATGGAGCAGTTTTTTGCCTGCAACTAATCTCCTCTGACCTCCTCTATCCCATGCTCTATTGGGAACTGTAATAGTTGATGCAATGTTGAGAGAACAGCCCCCATTACATACAACCATGGCCTTCCCAAGATAATGTTGTAAGGGGAGGGTGTGTCGATTATGGTGAATTCTGTCTTTATCTTCTTGGTGCCAGCCTGCACATCCAAGCTTACTACTCCTAGTGGCCATGTCGGCGTTCCATTGAACCTGACCATTGGTCCATTGGATTGCTCCATATCATCTGGGTGAAGGCCAAGCTCCTTATAACATCTGACATACATGATGTCACAAGAGCTGCCTTGGTCAATTAGGATGCGCTTCACTTGGCACTTCCCAACCTAGAAGGATACTACCAAGGCATCATTGTGTGAATATTGTACCATCTCTAGGTCGGCTTCAATGAAGAATACTACTGGTCCCTGGCACTCTTCGGCCCGAGCTCTTTTCTCCCAGACCTGGTACACATGTTGCAAGTGCCTCACCTTCTGGGTCTCCCCCCGTATTTTGTTTTCATTGACCTTCGAATGAATTACATTAATTACCTGAGGTCCGCCTGCTTGCGGCTACTGTGCTGGGTGGAGTGGAGCTGCTGGTGCCTGAGGAAATCTTGTTTGCTCTTCTCTTGTCCTGGCCTCATCTACAAGGTCCCTTAAATGGCCTTGCCTTACCAGGTCTTCTAGGTGTGACTTCAGGGCTCTGCAACCCTGAGTCAGATGCCCATCTTCGTTATGGTAAGCACAATGCTTCCCAAGGCTTCTTCCCATAAACTCTCCTAGAACCCTTGTCGGTGCTCTGAAATAGGGTTGGGTTCAGATTTTATCCAGGACTTTGTGAATTGGGATTCGGAATACAGTCGTAACTGCCTGTGCGGTTCTCAGTCCTATCTCTTGTTTGTTGGATCCATTGTTACCTTGGCCTCGCTTCGGCAAGCCGTTTGCTTTCTCTTGCTTCGTCGCCTTAATCCCCGGCGTGTCTTCCTCGGCTCTGGCGTATTTCTCAATTCTGGCCATGAGCTCCTCCATGCTTTTTGGCAATGTCTTTGCCAATGACTTTCGTAGTGCATAATCATCTTTCAGGCCGTTCTTGAAAGACACAACCGCCACCTCTTGGTTGCACTCGGGTATTCGGTTGAACACCTCATAATACCTTTTTATGTAGGCCCTAAGGCCTTCATCCTCACTGATTCTCAGAGCCATCAGGGCGTCTACCCTTAATGGATGTAGCTTGTTTGTCACGAACCTGGCCACGAACATCTCGGCCAGGCCTTCCTAGGTCTTCACACTCCCCTTTGGCAATTTGTGAAACCAATCCGATGCAATCTCCCCGAAGGATGAGGGGAACACCTTACAAAGCAACGGCTCGTTCCTAGTGTATAATGCCATCGAGTTCAGGTATAAACCGACGTGAAAATTGGGGTCTGACTTACCATCGTATATCTGGAACCTCGGCATATTGAAACTTTTCGGGGCCTCAAATTTGTCCAACTCCACCGAGAACGGTGTTTTCGGCTTAACAGGGGAAGTTACCTCGGCATTTTGTTGATTCCTCATGAGGTAATCTCTTAAGTCCTCTTTGGTCCGCCTAGGAGCTCGGCTATCTCTTGATTTTAGTCTTTTAGGGGCACTACTCTCAACTTCGTTGTGAGCCATTTTCGACCTTTCTCCATTGCTTGCATCAAAGCACAACTCCTGCCTTTGAACATGCTAATGTTCTCTAGGATCTACTTCCTTGGTGTGGTATGTCCTTCGAGATTCTTCTCTTCTTGACTCTTCTCGCCCGACCTCCCTTGATGGCCGATGAGAGTGTTTTTCGCTTCCGGTGTGCTGGGGGGCTACAGGGATTGTTTTCTGCCCTCCCTTCTGGGCATTGGCCGCTGGAATTGGCGTGTCCTGCAGTGGGAACGGTGGCTGCATGACGTTATTTTGCATCATGAAATTGACCATTGTTTGCAGGTCCGCCAATTTGTTCGCCATGGTCTTTACCTCATCGTCCCTCCGTAGGCATCTTTCTTTCCATACCTGGAGGTCGTCCTCGTTGTAATACCCGCTTTGGTTCGTTTTCTTTGGTACGTCACCTTCCTAGCCGACGTCCTTTCCTCCGTGATTCTGGTCACGAGTTTCTTCGTTGCAATTGTCTTCTTCAACGTCAAAGTCAATAGGTCTCCCACTCCCAGTAGGAGTGTTGTCCCCAATCTTCTCTTTCTGTCCATCGTTGGCCATCTATTCTCCTTTCTTTCCCACAGACGGCACCAAATTGTGTGAGTGAATTTTCGACCACATTGCCAACTTAGTATTCAACTACAGAGTACTAGCAGAATAGGATAAGCCCGAACGACCTGCAACAGAAAAAAGAAATTCCAGCGGTGGTTCGTCCACCCGGGGGCACTTCGATGATTAAGTCAGTAATCAAATATCTCTCAAAGATAATCAATAGTGCTTAACTCACTATTCTGAATATAAATTGCATGCCTTAGACCCATGGGGGGCTCTCTTTTATAGCCAACTCAATCCTAGTCCCAATAGAAGCCTAGCTTCAATGGACTTCTGCTCAATGCTCACCCTAGACTCTCCAATAGATAAAGATAAACTCCCTAAGAGGTTTATCCTTATCCAGGCTGAAGTCCTTCCTCATTCTGGGACTTTTATCCCTTATCCGCTTATCCCGGAATCTGAAATCTTCGGAGATAACCTCGGCCTAGCCGGGATCACCTCGGCGTTACAACCAGGACACGTGGCACCCCGGCTGACACGTCGGCGTCACCTTGGCCACGTGTTGGTACTCATAAAATATATCTCCACAGTTTACATGCTTTTTCTAAGCTGTTGATCCCATATCTGGATCAATAATCATTTCTAAATGCTTTTGGATTTTTCTACCAATGGATTTTTCTTTTCTTGATGCTTGTAAAAATAGCCCTTAAGTTGGTATTATCTCAAAGTCCAAATTAATTTGTACACCTCTGTGATGTATCCTACACTTCTATACATGGTTGTTTCCCTCAATTGTAAGTCTCATTTGCAACTTTTCCAATATTCCCCTAACATTTGTTCACGTTTGTAGAACAAATGAGATGTAAGTCAGTGATGGATGCAGTGGTCAGACTTTGTCATTTTTTTATTATAGGAAATGGCTGCTACAGATTATTTAGAAAACTAGAATCAGTCTGGGGTTTGTTAGTCCTCTAGTGTGCTAAACTGAAAATTGTGATTGATTTCAAATTCTGATTTTGAACTATAAACCTGCTATTCCAATATGTTGTGATAAAATGTGAGGCATGTGCTAATATGTTCTCTGTATACTAAAAGTTGAGATTTAAAAACCCATTTTAAATCATTTTGTGTATCTAAAACCCATTTTCAATCATTTTGCGTATCTATATGTAGCAATATCAAATTTCAAGTATCTATATATCTTTATATACTCAGTATATATATAATTGTTTTATATATATAGTATGTGCTTTTCCTTTTTGATATGTTGATCTTATAGTTCTGCATTATAAATAAAATAAAAAAAGTACAATGTTCACACAAAGATGTGTTTTTATGAAGGTAAAATTCCTCATATTGCTATAATTGCTAGTAATGTTTCTTATGAACTGGGATATTTTCGTCTAGCATTTATTTATGATTACAAGATTTGAGATTAGGTGTTATTTGATTGGTGAAAATTCAGATATTGTATTGAAAATCTTGGTAGTGATTGGACTTCAATGTCATGACATTAGGTGACCTACGTGAATCTTTTTTCTCTGTCACATGGCATGTTTTATGCCAAAGTTTGTGTTAAGAGTTGTTAGACCCCAGTTACTGGTCTAGAGTGGGCAATAACAATTGCCTCCTAAATATCTATTTTTTGTGTCTATGGAATGAGAGGTATAAGACTTTGTTTCAAAGAGTGAGGTGTTTGTGACCATAGAAGCATTTTTTTTTTTTCCTTCTTTTAAGCAGTTTATTTGTGTGGCCTATAGGCAAAGATTGAGACTATTTTTTCTCTTTGATTTTTTTTCTTTTATTTATTTTGTCTTGGTTTTGCAAGGATTCCAAACTTTTTTTTTTTTTTCCTCCTTCAAATTCTATATAGCTGGGCCACATTACTGTTTTAGCAAACCAGACACCACTAATATGTCTGTGTCAAGTGTTGATGTTTGTGTTGCCTTCCCTACACAATATTTTTTATGTTTAAGAAACCATCCTTTGTCATATCCCATATGAGATTCACACCTATTTCTATATCCTTTCTATGTTGTTATCAACTATATCTCTTTTTTCCATCATCTTGTGAGTTTTGTTGCAGAATTATATCTTGATTTGTTGGTTGTTGAGTTTTCTGGACTCTTGTTGATTTGAGGTGTTGGTTTACTTTTATTTTTAAAAAGAAAAAAAAAAATAGTGAGAGTTAATGATAGCTTATGTGCAAGATACTTACTACTGGTCACACTAAATAACACGAGCAACTGCATCCAGAACCTCCCTGGAAATCTAAAGGGAAAATATTTGAAAAAACATATTCAATAACGGTACTAAAAAATGGATTATGCAACAAACTCTTTAATTTCCGCAACATATTTGAGGTTATGAATTGTAGCGATCCTGATTTTTCGTATGTCATTAATTATTGTTATTATTTTATTTTATTTTATTTTTGACTTTATTAATTACTTGGCTACATAAAAATTTAATGTGATATTTAATTAATTTAATGTGTTATTTAATTATAAATAATTAATTTGAATAGTTATATATATATATATATATTTATTATTATTATATATATATATAAAGGTATTATATATATTAATTTTATATAACATATTATATATGTTGTATTTGTGTTGAATTTATATAATATAATATTATATAATGTTATTAGGCTATTGTATAATATACTTAAGTTGAATCACAAAAGTGTGTGGGAAGAATATGTAGCAGCAGCTTCGGAAAGGAGATTGAAAGGAGAGAGAGAGAGAGAGAGAGAGATTGATTGATTGATTTATCCAAAAAAAAAAAAAAGAGAAGGGGGGGGGGGGGGGTCTGTGCGCGGCTAGGTGTGAAAATCCCAGAGACAAAGAGACGGCAAGAAGAGGAAAGGGAAGAAATAAAAATAGAAAAAAAAAAATTAGAGTTTTATTGTGGTAACTTTATTAATTTTTTTAAGTGATATTTTAATTTTTAAAAAATAATTGTGAGTATAAAACTCACTTCTCTTAATTTATATTTAATTCGTTATTTTTATTTATTTATTTTTATTTATTTGATATTAAATTGATTTTATATTTACATGTAGATGATTGATCGATTTTAATTATTTTGATTAATTGTATATATAAGGTTTAGAGTTTTTAGATGATTGATTAATTTTAATTATTTTGTTTAGTTGTGTATGTAAGGTTTATGATTTTTAGTTTATTAATTGATTTTAATTATTTTCATTAGTTATGTATGTCAGATTTAGGATTTTTATATGGATTTATTTTATGATTGTAATCACACTCATAACTATATGAAATTAAAATTAATTAGGAACTCATAGATAAATTCCTTACACTCCACTATGACTCTATGAATTATTGTTTTATTTGAGCTTTGGTGAGAAAGAGTGTATAAAAAAAAAAAAGTGAGGATTATGAGATTTATTTGAATGCCTTAGGCATGACATTGTTATGTTGTTCTCATGATTGAGATATTTTGTATAAGTATATTGTTACCTCGTTCTCATGAGTAGACGAGTCTTTGATTTACGCGCGTACGTATATGTTAACCATTCGGGGAGTGTGAGTCAAACTCGAGACAATATCCCCATGCAAGTTTGGCTTCGAAGCGGTGTTAGATATACGGGAGGCACATGAGATATATGTGTAGGCCGGAAGTGGAGGCCGAAGTGGTGGAATTAAGATACAAAAAAATTAATTATGAGTTTATTAGTATAGTGTGAATTGTATTGATTTATACATCTTGAAAAATAGTAAACTACCTCGATAAATTATGAAATTTGAGAAGAGGCATGTATACGTGATTCTAGACAACTTTTGTGTTTAAACTTTTTATTAGAAAGATCAATTATAACTTATAATCGGATGATCTTGATTACAGTAGTTTTGATTCATTTTGGCAATGCAGATTTTAGAGGCTATTTTAACCCACGAAACGAGCTTATTTTTATTGTTTTCGCGTAAACTGAAGTAAAACATTATTCTCCACACTTTTCGTGTTTTGAACTTTTCCGAAAAAAATCATCTTAGGGCAGTTTCTATTCGTTTTCAGTTTCAGATTTTTTAGTTGAATTTCGTCCACGTTCTTCTATCAAGTTTTTCTCTCAACCTGTTTAGTTTCTACTAAATACATCCATAATGTTTTTTAGGAAATTTGATTCTGTACAATTTTTGCTCTTTGAGTTTTGGTCAATTCGAATTATTTAAGTATGAAACGGTGCATTTTTATACTTCTTCAACAAGGGTAGTTTCTATTCGTTTTCAGTTTCAGATTTTTCAGTTGAATTTCATCCAGGTTCTTCTATCAAGTTTTTCTCTCAACCTGTTTAGTTTCTACTAAATACATCCACAATATCTTTTAGGAAATTTGATTCTGTACAATTTTTGCTCTTTGAGTTTTGGTCAATTCGAATTATTTAAGTATGAAACGGTGCATTTTTATACTTCTTCAGCAAGTTACTTATGATTAAATTATACTAACTTTATTTTTTTGCAGGATGGTAAGTCTTACTAACTTTTTTTATGCAAGGCTGACTCACCATATTTTTATTTCTATTTTGTTTATTTTATAATCAATTTATATTTCATTGTGTACGAGCAAGAAACTAAATGCCACCGTATCTCGGGAAACTACCCATTTGTCTCAATGCGGTTAGAACTACTTGTCTTGTCCCGTAACAAGAATTAAATATATTTTTGTTTGTATCTGGTGGACACGTGGGTGTTAAATCTTGTATTCATACCAGTATACCTGTATATTGACCCATTTTGTCTCTTGACAACTCGGGTGCGTTCTGTTTAAGCGCAGCCGAGCTTTTTTTGCAGGATTGGTTGGGGCTACGGTAGTGACGTGGAATAACTATAGTTGTTGGCAATGTCTCTTAGATTTCTTTTGTTTTCTTGAGCTTAGGGTTGATATTAGTTTATGTATTTAATATTTTTTTTTATGACTTTAGTATTGGGATAATTTGGCATGGTTTGTAACAGTACATTAGTTAAGTTATTTTAACTATGCATTGTTACTTTAATTTTAAAGGTATTGGTTAGTTATGAAATTATGGTTGATGGTTTGGTTGGCGTTTTGTTAGTTTTTTTTTTTTTTTTATCCCTTGTAATCTTTTGAGGATGGAAATTTACTTAAACCCTTTGGAGACGTGAACGTTTAGATTTTGTTTCACCCTTAGGATTTGGATGATGGAATATTAATTGGGGTTTAGTCCTAATTTAATATTTAATTGTCCAAATTTTGGGGCGTGACAGTTTGGTATCAGAACTCTAGGTTACCCTAGACTTGTGAGAGTTTAGGTGATCCTCGGATTGTGGAAACATGGGTTAGCTGGTTTAGGTTGGTGGTTGAATCTATTCGAAGTATTTATGAACGAATTTTTTTTATGTGTTTAACTTGAAGGTCATGGTTGGAAGGTATCTTTAATTTTTTTTTTTTTTTTTTAAGAACCCATTAAAGTACTTTTTGATGTTGGTGCCTCTCATTCTTTTATATCTAGGCAGTTTGTAGAAAGAGAACATATTGTAACTACCTCCTTGTCTAGACTTATTCGTGTTGACACCCCTTTAGGAGGGGCAGTTACTCTTTACGAGATGTGTAAAGATTTGAGATTGATTTTGTAGGTAGAGTCTTGTATGCAAACCTAATTGTTTGAGGTGTGGATTGGCTGCGAAAATACTTTGTGACTCTAGATTGTGCTAGAAGGGCTGTGAATATAGATATTCCCAGTATGCCACGACTTATCCACACTTCTAGTGATGGACAATAGTCGATAATGACGAGTTTTTTATGCTCGGTAGAAATCCCTAAGCAGGATATTAGTGAGGTAGATGTGGTGCGTGAGTTTGAGGATGTATTTCAGGAGATACCTGGACCTCCTTCATGACGGGTAATAAAATTTCGCATTGACTTAATGCTAGGAACTACACCAATTTCTAAGGCGGCATACAGAATGGCACCTAAAGATCTTGTGGAGATGAAGAAGCAACTGGAAAAGATGTTTCAGAAAGGGTTCATTCGTTCAAGTAACTCCCCGTGGAGAGCACCCACGATCTTTGTCTCCAAGAAAGATGACACTCTCCGTATGTGCATAAATTACAAAGAGCTAAACAAGGTGACTATCAAGAACAAGTATCTGCTACCTAAAATTGATGACTTGTTTGACCAGTTGAAGGGGGCAGCCATGTTCTTTCAGTTTGATCTCAGAACGGGTTACCATCAGATGGCTGTGTTAGAGGAAAGTATACCGCTTACTGCTTTTCGAACCCAGTATGGATTGTACGAATTTCCTGTAATGCCTTTTGGTTTGACAAATGCTCCTGCCTATTTCATGGACTTGATGAACAAAATTTTTCAACCATATCTAAATAAGTTTGTGATTATCTTCATAGATGATATCCTGGGTATTCTAAAAATGAGGAGAAACATAGAGAACACTTGAAAGTTGTATTGCAAACTTTGAGAGAGCAGCAGTTATACGCTAAGTTCAGTAAGTGTCACTTTTGGGAGAAAGAAGTTCGATTTTGGGGGCATGTTGTGTCCAATGAGGGGATAGCGGTAGATCCTGAGAAAGTTGTTGCAATCCAAGGATGGAAGCAGCCCACGAACCCTACAGAGGTGAGAAGTTTTTTAGGACTAGCCGGTTATTACAAGAGATTTATAGAGAAGTTTTCCACTGTTGCAGCATCCCCAAGTTGACCCGCAAGAATGTGAAGTTCTTATGGACAAATGATTGTGAGAAAGCTTTCGAGGAGTTAAAGCAGCGGTTAACTACAGCTCCAGTGTTAACTATACCGGTACAAGGGAAAAAATTAGTAGTGTTTACTGATACAAATGGAACTAGGTTGGGTTGTGTGTTGATGCAGCATCAAAATGTTGTATCTTATGCTTCTCGACAGTTAAAACCTCATGAGAGACGATACCTTACTCATGACTTAGAGTTGGCAGCAATTGTTTTCACGTTGAAAGTGTGGCGACAATACTTGTTTGGGGAGCGCTTCGAGTTGTACACAGATCACAAGAGCTTCAAATATCTTTTTTCTCAAAAAGAGTTGAACATGAGGCATCAGAGGTGGGTTAAATTCGTTAGTAGTTATGATTTTGAGATCCTTTACCACACAGGGAAAGGAAATGTGGTTGCAAATGCACTTAGTCGACAACATGGGATTATAGCTTCTTTGATAATTCAGGAATGGAAGTCCTTGGAGTTAATTTCGATGTATGATGTTCAACCAATAGAGAGTGTTGAGAGAGCATACATTGGTAGTTTGACCGTGCAGCCGACGTTACTGGGTAAAGTTCGTTAGATGTAGAATTTAGATGGGTTTCTCATCAGTAAGCTCGATGACCTTGTAGTGGATTTGATCGATGATTTTCCTACTAATTGGTCTGTGGATTCAGATGGGGGATTGCGATTCAAGGGCAGGTTGTGTGTACCTAACATTATTGAATTGAGGAAAGAGATTATGGATCATGCTCATAGGTCCCGATATGCCATTCACCCTAGTGAGACTAAGATGTATAATGACCTGAAGAGGACGTTTTGGTGGGAAAGTATGAAGAAAGACGTAGGAGAGTATGTTTCTCAATGTTATGTATGACAACAGGTTAAGGCAGAACACCAACGGCCGTTTGGATTTTTGCAGCCTCTCGAGATCCCTACTTGGAAATGAGAGTGCATCTCTATGGATTTCGTCGATGGATTGCCGCAGTCTAAGCGAGGCAATGAATCTATTTGGGTGGTAGTGGATCGACTCACCAAGTCTGCTCTTTTTATTCCTATCAGTGTTCACCAAACTGCGGATAAACTAGCTAGGTTGTATATTCTGGATGTGGTGCGACTTCATGGCGCACCAGTTTCTATAATTTCATATTGTGATCCTTTGTTTGTGGCAGAGTTTTGGGAGAGCTCAGCGTGCTTAGGGTGCTAGGTTAGACCTGAGCACCGCTTATCATCCTCAGACGAATGGGCAAACTGAGCGGGTAAATCAGATCTTGGAAGATATATTGACAGCTTATGTTCTCAATCTTGGTGGTAGTTGGGAAGAACACTTTCCATTGGTGGAGTTTGCTTATAATAATAGCTATCACTCCAGTATCGGGATAGCACCTTTTCAGGCTTTGTATGAGAGGCCATGTCGATCACCTGCTTGTTGGATGGAGGTAGGAGATGCTCCATTGTTAGGGCCAGAGTTGGTAAGAGAGACCACAGAGAAGGTGAACATTATTCAGGAACATATTAAGACTACACAGAGTTGTCAGAAGAGTTACGCTGATAGAAAACGTAAGAAGGTTGAGTTAAATGTTGGAGATTTTGTGTTTTTGAAAGTCTCGCCGATGAAGGGTATCATGCGGTTTGGAAATAAGTAAAAGTTGACACCTAGATTTGTAGGACCATATGAGATCACCGAGAGGATTGGTAATGTGGCTTACAAATTAGCTCTACTACCTGCTTTAGCTATGATTCACCAGGTGTTCCATGTATTTTTATTGCGGAAGTGTGTGCAAGACCCTTCCTAAGTAGCATTACCAGAAGTGTTGGAGATTAGTGACGATCTAACGTATGTGGTGCGGCTGGTTACTATTCTAAACCGGGATGTAAAGTAGTTGCAACGCAAGAAAATGAACTTGGTTAAAGTGCAATGGAGCGAGGATGAGAATGATATTATCTGGGAGTTAGAAGAGAAAGTTCGGCGTATGCATCCAAAACTTTTTGTTTAGTACTCTCTCCTATCGAATCTCGAGACGAAATTCTTTTGAGGTGTGTATATTATAGTGACCCTGATTTTTCATATGTCATTAATTATTATTATTACTTTATTTTATTTTTGACTTTATTAATTACGTGACTACAAGAGAATTTAATGTGATATTTATTTAATTTAATGTGTTATTTAATTATAGATAATTAATTTGAATATTTATATTTATATATATATATATTATATATAAAAAGGTGTTATATATATATATTGATTTTATATAACATATTATATATGTTGTATTTGTGTTGAATTTATATAATATAATATTATATAATGTTATTAGGTTATTGTAAATATATTTAGGTTGAATCACAAAAGTGCGTGAAGAATATTCAATTTAGCAGCAGCTTCGGAGAGGAGATTGAAACGGGAGAGAGAGAGAGAGAGAGAATATGAATGTGTGATTTATCAACAAAAAAAAATAAAATAAAGGAGCTCTGTGCGCGGCTGTGTGTGAAAAGCCGAGAGAGAAAGAGACGGCAAGAAGAGGAAAGGGCAAAAATAAAAAATAAAAAAAATTAGAGTTTTATTTTGGTGACTCTATTAATTTTTTTAAATGATTCTTTGATCTATAAAAAATAATTGTGAGTACAAAACCCACTTCCCTTGATTTATATTTAATTCGTTATTTTTATTTATTTAATATTGAATTGATTTCATATTTACATGTAGATGATTGATTGATTTTAATTATTTTGATTAGTTGTGTATGTAAAGTTTAAGATTTTTAGATGATTGATTGATTTTAATTAATTTTTTTAGTTGTGTATGTAAGGTTTAGGGTTTTTAGTTGATTGATTGATTTTAATTATTTGATTAGTTGTGTATGCCAGATTTAGGATTTTTATATGGATTTATTTTATGATTGTAATCATACTCGTGGTTATATGAAATTAAAATTAATTAAGAATTCATAGATAAATTCATTACACTCCACCATGACTCCATGGATTATTGTTTTATTTGAGTGATGTTGAGAAAGAGTGTATAAAAAAAAATGAGGATTATGAGATTTATTTGAATGCCTTAGGCTTGGCATTGTTATGTTGTTCTCATGAGTGAGATATTTTGTATATGTATATTGTTGCCTCGTGCTCATGAGTAGACGAGTGCTTTGATTTACGTGTGTACATATATGCTAACCATCTAGAGAGTGTAAGTCAAACTCGGAACGATATCCCCGTGCAAGTTTGGCTTCGGAACGGTGTTAGATATACGGGAAGCACATGGCATATATGTGTAGGCCGAAAGTGGAGGCCGAAGTGGTGGAGTTAAGGTACAAAGAATTTAATTATGAGTTTATTAGTATAGTGTGAATTGTATTGATTTATACATTTTGAAAAATAGTAAAATACCTCGATAAATTATGAAATTTGAGAAGAGGCATATATACGTGATTCTAGACAACTTTTGTGTTTAAACTTCTTATTAGAAAGATCGATTATAATTTATAATCAGATGATCTTGATTACAATAGTTTTGATTCATTTTGGCAATGCAGATTTTAGAGGCTATTTTAATTCATGAAATGAGCTTATTTTTATTGGTTTCGTGTAAACTGAAGTAAAATATTATTCTGCACACTTTTTGTGTTTAGAACTTTTTCGAAAAAAATCATCTTAGGGCAGTTTCTGTTTGTTTTCAGCTTTAGATTTTTTAATTGAATTTCGTCCAGGTTCTTCTATCAAGTTTTTCTCTCAACCTGTTCAGTTTCTACTAAATATGTCCACGATGTCTTTTAGGAAATTTGATTTTATACAACTTTTATTCTTTGAGTTTTGGTCCATTCGAATTATTTAAGTATGAAACAGTACATTTTTATACTTCTTCAGCAAGTTACTTATGATTAAATTAGACTAACTTTATTTTTTTGTAGGATGGTAGGTCTTATTAACTTTTTTTATGCAGGGCTGACCTACCATATTTTTATTTCTATTTTGTTTATTTTATAATCAATTTATATTCGTTGTGTACGGGTAAGAAACTAAATGCCACCATATCTCAGGAAATTGCCCATTCGTCTCAGTGCAGTTGGAACTATTTGTCTTGTCCCGTAACAAGAATTAAATGTATTTTTGTTTGTGTCTGGTGGACACGTGGGTGTTAAATCTTGTACTTATACCAGTATACCTGTATACTGATTTGTTTTGTCTCTTGGCAACTCGGGTGCGTTCTGTTTGAGCGCAGCCGAGCTTCCTTTGCAAGATTAGTTGGGGCTACGGTGGTGACGTGGAATAACTATAATTGTTGGACATGTCTCTTCAATTTCTTTTGTTTTCTTGAGCTTAGGGTTGATATTAGTTTATGTATTTAATATTTTTTTTTTTATGACTTTAGTATGGGGATAATTTGGCATGGTTTGTAACCGTACATTATTTAAGTTATTTTGACTATGTATTGTTACTTTAATTTTGGAAGTATTGGTTAGTTATGAAATTATGGTGGATGGTTTGGTTGGTGTTTTGTTATTTGTTTTTTAATCCCTTGTAATCTTTTGAGGATGGAAATTTACTTAAACTCTTTGGAGACGTGAACGTTTAGATTTTGTTTCACCCTTAGGATTTGGATGATGGAATATTGATTGGGGTTTAGTCCTAATTTAATATTTAATTGTCCAAATTTTGAGGCGTAACATGAATTTTCCAGTTATTCCGTATTTAGGATAAAAAAAAAACTTATAACAAGATATAGCAAATCATTGGACTTTTTTTTTTTTTTTGTGTTAATTCTAAAGATATTTTTATGAGTCGTTTTTGCTTTTGTTTTTACCTTTGAGTTATTTGCATGTACTTGGGTTTTGTACCCTATTGAAGCTCTTTTGGATTTTTCTTATTTACGAAATTATATATATTTTTGGTCGGCTCTTCATGGGACTCATTGCCTTTTGGGCCATTTTAAATGAAAAAAAAAATGATCTTAAAAGTTGTGGATTCATTCTGTAGCAACTTTATTTCTCAAATTACCTGGTTCATTTTGCATTCATTTTTCATTACAATAAAAAGAATATAGTATTATATTTGGAAGAATACAATGTATTATTTTAATTCTACACATGTGTGTGTATATATATAAAATATATGCATATAAACTGAATACAAAAAAAAAAAAAAAAAGAAGCTCTGTTTCTTGCAGCATTAGCACCACTTCCCGTTACAATTTTTACGACTGCTATTGTTATTATTATCATCCTCTAGTTAGATATCCAGGATTTTAGTTTGAAAATTGGAGCTGGTATTTTTTTTTTTTTCCCTCCTATATTTTCACTCATATTTGCTTACATTACCTCCAACACCACTGTCACGACTTTTTCTTCATTGTATTCTTGTTGTTGGTTTCCAAAGGTGTAAATAACCTTAATTAGGTAAGCAGCTAAAGTGTCACGACTCAAACCTGCCCCTATAGGTTTAGCTTCATGACCGGCCAATAACCATAGGTTACTTACGGCCTCTATAAACAAAACCATTAAATATAAGGTATGGGGCTTAGCAGAAGTAAAAGAAATCATAAAAATTTATCCCTTGAGCCGTGCGTATATGAAAAGAGTTTGCATTAAAACTGTACAACCATTTTATAGATAAGTGCATACATCACAAAAAGTTTGAAGCAACATCTAGTCCACAATTTCCAAAACTTAACTAGTCATACATACACAAAAACCCCCTATACTAAAAACCGAACTAAGAGCTCATAATAAAAGGGGTTTAGACTTGCTTGACTCCACACGAGTCCAAGTTGGCTCATTCTCGGGAGCTCCACAAAAAGCTAACCACTGGGTAATTCCAAGGCAACTTCTATCCATGATGCTCATCTTGCTCACCTACATATATATATATAGTGAACTAATGCCCAATGAGTAATAACAGGATAAAGAGGTTATATGAATGAAGTTTAATACCATTACAAATATCAATCTTAGCATCAATAACCATTTTATTCAAACATGTGGCACATCCAACAGAGTAACAATGTTTTAATAACAATGGTACGTCAAAGGTTAATCAATATATTATATCCAATGTGACCATTGAGGTCTAACAGCAAAGATTTCTATATTTCAATTATCTAAAAGGCCACGGTATTGTTTCCCCCGGACAAGGGCCAATGGGCCATGGTATTAATTTCCCCTAGGCAAGGGTCAATGGGCCATGGTATTAATCTCCTCCAGGCAAGGATCTCACTAAAGGATGTCACGAATACATTTTCAAAAGGGAATTTCATTCATTCATAAGAAACTAGAGTTTGAATAAACTATTCAATGAACAATAATTGTTTTGATAAATCGTCATAACGTTTTAATAAACCAATCGTTTCAATAAGCCATTCAATCATTCATATATCAATTTCGATAATAGTAACATTTTTGAAATTAAACATAACTTGAACATATCTTTATAAAGTTATTACTCACTGTGGATTACGTTGTCACAAGGCCTCAGATGCCCACCTATACAAAATACATAACAAAAAAATACAATTGGAGTACCGTTCAATAACCATTCCACTTTAATTAAATTCTCCTCATGTGTTTCTAACTCATTCCATATTTGTATGAGTTCAATTGGTGCCTATGAGTACTTGAAATGGCATGAGGATGCAAAGGTGCACTCAAAAAATTTAGTCAAAATTTACTGAAAACAGGGTCTCCGCTCGAGCGGATGTCCAAAAATAAGGGTAGTCGCTCAAGCGTAACTTCTGTTGCTTGAGCGGTCTGCAAACTTGGCAAAAGTACTGGTTGCATGAAATTTTAACTCAACGGTCACTCGAGCGGAAGACTGAGTAAAAATGGTCCTCGCTCGAGCGCCACTTTGCTCGCTCAAGCGGTCTGTAAAATTTTGTACAACTTCTGGGAGCTCGATTTTTACGCTTAAGCGACACTTTCTTCGCTCGAACGAGCAAGCCGAATTCTAGAATTTCCAGAACTGTGTTTAAAGTTCAAATTTGAAATACAAAGGTCCAAAACTTGTACATGGAAAAACATTTTAGAACTTGGGAATATAGTTAATTTGAAACCAATTGCTCAAAATCATGATAAATTCTCAAACCAAAAACTTTAACTTCAAGTTGTAAATCTTGTTTGACTCTCTCTCTCTCTCTTCAAAACATGATCAATTGACATAAGAGGTATGAAAACATGAAGGACTCTTCAAGTTGAGGTGTAAAAGTGCCATGCATGTAAGAATTTCATGAATTCTAAACTCAATTTATGCATGCATGTACATAGTTCAACCCAATTCTTCTAATTCAAGCTAATTTATGCCTCCATTGTATAATTTCATGCAAATAAACTCTAAACTTGGATGAATTCCACTTCTACATGTTTTATGTACAAGGATTAGGGTTGAAGATCATACCTAAAGCTTGAATTCAGATGTCTTATAGCTTAATTCTCCAATTCTCCTTCAATTCCTTCACAATTCTTTTCTCTCTCCCAAAATCTCAACCACGTGTGTGTATATATGAGCTCAAGACTTAATTAGAACCTTATATAGGGTATGATTAGCTTAGGTTAATTAAGCTTACTTATGGATAATTAATCATATCTAAGTTTAATTAATTCCAATTATTTTATTCTAATTATTTTGGTCCGAATCAAATTTTGATGAAAGTTGCCATAAAATTCTAAATATTCTAATTACCTATCATGCTAGTCAATTTTGGCTTCAGAAGCCATTCGGGCTTTCAATTTTTGATCCTAAGTGTAAACCCGCCCGAACTTCCTTCGTGCGCCCCCCTTTCGGAGAGGGCGTGGATTTGAGTTCATGCTACTACAATTCAGACTCCTGTCACGGTTCTGTATCTAATCTCACAAAGTGCAATGTAAGACTAATAAATCACCAAAGAGTCCAAATCCGGCAAATTATTTTTGGAAAATCGATTTTAATCAAGAAGTGTCAAACATGGACTGCTTTGCCAGATTACAGAGTCGCCACTTAAATATTTTATTTTTTGGGAAATTTAGGAAACCCTGACTCGTGCCTAAGGCCACGTGTCCGTCATCACCAAAGTTGCCTCAGCTCGGGAACTTGGGTACGAAGGGGAAAGGTCATGAAATGAGCACCCCTGCTCGCCCGATCAAAGGATCAGCCTCTACTAATCATGATATGTTGTTTTGAAAACACATGTGTTCTTATTCCGGTTATTTAGCTAGCTTACTACGTGATGCGCACAGCATACAAGTATAGACTAAAATCACAAGAATTGGAGCAAAACATTTCATATTTGTTTTCGAAAATGGTTTGAATTTGTCACCCTCAAGTGAGATTAGAAATGCGGATTTGCCACCCTCAAGTGGGCTTAATACATGATGATCTACCACTCCAAGTGGGCTTAAAACTCACATTTTGATGAATTTTCCCAATTCAGGCAATCAAGCCTTCACCCACAGGCATTCATGCAGTTATAGCAATTAAGCAAATAGCCTCATAGCAAGCATGCTATCATGGAAATCACTCACACTCATGCAAGTATGCTAAAGCATAAACACTTACAATGTACTCCAAGCCAAAACAGAGAACTAGTTAGAAATCATGAATGATCCTAGCTATGTTAGATGCCTAATGCAACACATGCAATAATGCAACTAAATAGAAGGCTCGACTATCTAAGATGGCATATGAAATGCAACAATTTGATAACACGCTTTGAAACACGTATTCAAATATGTATTGAAATACAATGCAGTTTGTATGATACGCCGAGCCCGGTGCATGCAAGACAAATAAATGAGGCAAACATGCAAGCATAAGGTATGCTAATCAAAATGTGACCTAATCTAACCATCGAAAGCGGATAAATAAAAGGGAGAAAGACGTGGGGTTGGAAGACATTCACACACACACACACACACACACACACACACTTATTACAACATCGCGCCCTCTCGAAGGAGGGTCCGAATAAATAAGCTAAGCTAACCTAAGCTAAGCTAATTATTACAAACCAACTAATTAACTAACTTAGCTAATTAATGATAACACAATTGAATAACTAGCTAATCTAAGCTAATTAGTTACAAACCAAATTAATCAATTAGCTAATCTAAGCTAATTAGAATATTACAAAATGAACTAAGCCAGATTAATTACAGCACATGTAATTAACTACAGCTAGCTAATGAAGCGATGAAAATGGCCTCGCAGACGAGGAAGGCATGCATGCTTGGTCACGTCCTCCCAGAAATCCACTACCTTACCTCTAAATGCCTCTGTTTGCACTCTTTTGACTTCTGAAAATTGTGCCAACCTCCAGATTGCTTCTGTTTGATCCCAGGAACATGCTGATGAACTGATCAGCTAGAAGTGATGGCCATCAGCCAGTATTGGGTGGCTGGTCGGCTAGCTTGGGTGGCCGGTCGGCTAGGGCATGTGGCCGATTGGCCACTGATTCCTGCAATTTCTCCTTTTACTGCAACAGAGCACAAACAGAGGCATGGTAGTGTATTTGCAAGGAAATGTGTGTGCAACTACCCTCCTTATCATATCTCAAGCTCAAAGGAGCGTAGTACTCGGCTCTCAAGCCACCAACTACGTATCTCAATGCATGGTGGCCAAAGAGTCAAGCTTGCACAATGTTAGTGAATACACATATAAGGCTCTAAGTGTCGTCATCCTATCATGCATGATCAAGGGTGACAACAACCAAGAAACGCAACACGATTCATCACTTTGAGTATAAAACATGCCACATTTCTAGTATTTGGATTAACGTCTGATCCAAACACATGCAATGCAACACACATATGTTATCTTAGCATGTTTTACTTTGCTCGATTCTTGTTTACACATTTTACATTACCAATCCATTCTTTAATTGGTTAAGTCCAATATGCAAGTCCTCTAAGGAGAGGAGGTCAACCAAAAGAATGGCTTAGGACATGAGAGGGATTATGCCCTTTGACTAGGAGGAACCCTCAAAAGAGGGTTAAAGCCATTTGGGCACAAACCCTACTTTATGCTTAAACACAATCTCAAGGCCAAACAACCCTCAAATGAAATTGAAAAATGAAGAAATGAGGGAGGTTGCAACTACTTTAGTGCTGAAATGGCATGCTAAAGACCTTAAAGCATGCAAACAATGCGAACATGGCATGTTGAGGACCAAAAACATCAAAGCTAGTAAAGAACAATACACAAGAGGCATGCAATACATAGCACAAATGTCCAAACCAGCCCTGGACAGAGCTCAATCATGCCAAAATAATGGCCTAAATATGCTGAAATAGAAGCTCAAAATACAAGAAGAACATGTTGGCCTATAAGCAAGGCATAATACACAACCCTCAAAAGCTATGAAGAAGTGAAGTACATGAGAGTGTGACAACACTATATGCACTGAAATTACATGCCAAATGGTGTCATACCATGCAAACAACCCAAACAAAGCATGCTAGAGGACTCAAAACACAAAGCTATCAAAGCTTATCATGCTCTAGCCATACAAAGCAAGCCTCAAAGGGCCAAGACCACTCAAAACAGAGTTCAAGCATGCTAAAATATGAGCAGAAACATGCTGGAGTGTAGGCAAAATAAGCTAGAATAATGGGCTAAAGAAGCAAGCATGCAAAGCTAGTACGCAAGGCTACACTACAAGTGCAAAGTGCAAGCAACCAATGATCAAACAAGCCAAAACAGAGTCATGGTAGGTCTAGAAAGTCACAAAAATATGCTTGAACAAAGCCACAAAGAAGTAGAAACACATGCTCATTTAGTAGGCCATCAACTCATACAAGCAAGACAAGAGGAGAAGGGACCACCCCCTTCTATTTGGGACTTCAAAACTACCTTTCCACCACTAAAATTACTCTAGAATTCAGTGGTTAAAAGGCCAAAAAGAGATAGTTTGAATAGCTTTAAAATGTGGTACAAAAGCTTAGCAAATAAACAACCAAAGAGGGTAGACCACCCCTTAACCCCAACAAGGACTCAAACCAACATTTTTAACCCTTAAAAATAGAGCTTTTTGTAGTTAACAACCAAGCCTAAAACAACATGCAAAGGTGGCTAAGATGGTATACAAAAATAAGCTTAAAAAGGGAATATGCTCACCCTTGAAGCACGGCAGCAAGAGAACAACTTCTGAGCCAAAAACCAATTTTAGGAGGCCCAAATAAGCCTTAAGGAATCTCAGCTCCAAGGTCAAGGTGTTTGGCTAAGAGGGTTGTGTGCAAATATGTGAAGAAAACACACTTTCAAGCTCAATATAGCACAATATATATAGAGAGAGAGAGAGAATTCTAGAGAGAGGGAAATTTCAGCTCTGAAATTTTGTAACCCTCAAATAAGGGGAGGGGGCTCCCCTTATATAGGAAATGCAAGCAAAAAGCTTGCTTCATCCCTCCATACATGTGTATGGAGGATGAGCTCAGTGTTCAACAGCTGGAACAGCTGGCACCAAAAATATCTGCAAAAACAGAAAAAAAGGCTTCGGCCAAAACTTGTGGCCGACCGACCATTAAAGAGGCCGACCGGCCACCACTGATGGCCAATGGAAGCAAGGCCAAGCCAGTGGGTTGTAGGGCTAGCTAGTAGGCCACCTTCATCCCCCAAAAGCAAAGATGCAAGTCCTTGGTGCACAACCAAGCACAAAACAGACAAGTCGAGAGGTCCGAAAGCAAGGCACTCCGCCAAGAACTTCAGGCGCTCTAAATGAACACGAGTATGGATGATCATCGAGTGTCCAAACAATGACATCTAAGTCTTAAGGACGGTCAAAAATGGAATGTCTACAGTTGCCCCTCTTTGACAGAACTCGGAAGTCATAAAATGACGGGAGTGAATGTCAAAGCGCAGAGACGACCCATTTTTGACAAGGCCGAACACTTAGACAAACATACAAGATAATAAAACAAATGCGCCCGCAGGTAGGGGCAAAATGCAAATGATATGCACAATGCAGAACATAACTCATGATTATGCAAAGAGGGCTGTAATGAAACATCTAGATACAAATGTTATGCAAAGAAATTGTACAGCAAACTCGTAAGAAAACACGCTACGCATGAGAACCACAAACCGAACTACATCTCATGCAGAAAGGCTGTAAGAAAATTATGCAAGCTTCACTGTACTTCATGCAGGAAAAGCTAAAAGCGACCGTTGGGCACACCCGAGGTCTCAAACAAGATTCTAATGCGTTGCACATGAAAGGAAAAGGAGTGGTATAAGTGTTGGAAGACGTTCCAAATGCTCTTAACCAAAGAAGGTCTAACCCGCCGCGCGCGTGAGGAGAAAGAACAACAACGCCCAAGGCATATGAGGTTAAATGCGATAGACACATAGAGTGAAGATGTGTGATGGATGCACAAAGTGAATATGTGCGATAGATACACAAAGATAAACATGTGCGATAGATACACAAAGATAAACATGTGCGATAGATACACAAAGATGAACATGTGCCATAAATACACAAAGATGAGCATGTGCGATAGATACACAAAGATGAATATGTGTGATAGATACACAAAAACGAACATCTGCGATAGATACACAAAGTGAACATGTGCGATAGATACACAAGGATAAGCATGTGCGATAGATACAAAAAGTGAACTTGTGCAATAGATACACAAAGATGAACATGTGCGATAGATACACAAAGTGAACATGTGCAATAGATACACAAAGATAAACATGTGCGATAGATACACAAAGTGAACAATCTTATACGGAACTTCTCTGAATGAACCGCACATCCAATATTGCCTGGTTACGCCAGCTTTAAATGAACGGTACATACAATATCGCGCCTGCATAAGAAAGAAACTTTACAGGTACAATGCAATACAATGCATGTCTCACGCGAGATGAATGATCGCAACACGATGCCAAGGCATGCTCAATGCTCAATATGCAAGAAATGAAACCGAGGCATGTTCCATGCGAGATAATCAACAATGCATATTCAATGCAAAATAATCAACGATGCATATTCAATGCAAGAGTGAAAAGGTGCATAACAACGCAAGTCTTGCATACATGACAAAATGCACTAACACAGCACATTCAAAAGCGATTCATTGATCTTGCGGTATACAAAAGGATATGAAAAAGGATACACTTTGTTCGTACTGAGTGCCACGCACTGGAAACACAGTTCGGAGCTTCCACGAAGACCGTTTGAGCTCAAAAGTGTATTTTCTTGAACTTTCTTGAGAGATGAGGGTACAAATCAACAAAACAACCCCAAACAAGAGCATTGGAGGTCCATCGGCCACCCTAGGAAGACATCGGCCATTCATTGGCCACAAAACAAGGTCATCGGCCAACCATTTGGCCGGTCGGCCAACCATTTGGCCGGTCGGCCATAAATGGCAGATTCGGGGCAAACTTGACTTTTCACCACGGGTCTTTAAGTATAGGGTTCTAAACCCTATTTTCTTACTTCCCCCTTGCCGAAATCCTTCATCCTCTCTCTCTAGATCGCTTTCCTCCCCTCGATCCGAGCTTCAAACATGTTTTACAGACATCCTACAAACATCCGATTCGTAAAACCCTTGTAGTTTACAACACTTTGAACCAATTGAAAAGTGTTTTCGGTGCCTCTTCCTTGATTTCCCTCACTTGGGGTTTGCTTCCGCCCGAGTCACCCTTGATTTCGGTGCCCTCTTCCGAGCCTTGACCTTTTCTTCCATTTTTTACCCCTTGAAGTTGACTTTTTGGCCTTCCTAACCATTTTCCACATTTTCGACCATTTTTCCATCCTTCTCGAGATGGCAGATTACATTCCACATGGCGGAGCTCCTCCAAGGATGGAGATGGATCCCGAGTTTGAGCCTTTGCCACTAGGCATTCGACCGTTCAATCCAGCGACATATGAGCCAGAGGTACATGTACTACCCTCCGACGGCATCCGTCAGTTTAGAAGGTTTGCACGAGGTGCACCTGTGATAACCCTGGTCCGTATTATGCTAATTAATCTTAATTATGATTGTGATTATGTGTTTGATATGATTTTGAGTGCCAATTGTATGATTATATGTGATTTTGAATTTCTATCTGTTCACCGTAGGAAAATCTGTCTGATTTTCTACTTTAGAAATTAAATTGAAGGTCTTATCGACCACAGAAACTAAAATTGACTACGCCATTGTGATTGGCGTAATTTTTAGAGCCTATGGTGAAATTTAATTAGAAATTGATTTGGATCAAATAGTTAGATTCAGAACGATTAATTAAACTCTATTATTTAACCTTAATCAATTTGAATAAGAGAGCCTATATAAAGGCCTTATTACACTTAAACTCTTCATTTGGTGAACTCAAAAATCCAGTTATACACTCTAGAGAGAGAGGGGCCAGTTCTAGAGAGAGGAAGAGGGAGAATTGTGTATCTTGGCTAAAAGTTGTGAATTTGGAAGCTTAACTCCAAGAATTAGCTAGAAATTGGGAGCTTGGAACTCCAAGGTGAGTATTTGAGCATTGGTTCATAAATTGAGATTATAATTTTGAGGATTTGAAGCTAGATTGTAAACAAAAGTGTAAATTAAGTTATATATGAAGTTAGATTGTGCATGCATGCATAGAATTACTATGAATTGCCATGGATTGTATAATTTAGCTTGTAGTTTGTCAATTATGAAAAATTGAGTATTGGATCACACATGCAAGCATGGTTTTGATGAGTTTTGTGTGTGTAAGCATCACTTGAACCATTTGGAATGGAATTGAAGTCAAAAATTTGCATGCATGCTTGATTGATGAAATATAGAATTAATATGAAATTGAATACACATGTTTTGGATCTATGGAGAGAATTCAAAATGATTTTGGAATAGGGACCATGAATTTGAGCAATTGGCCTCATATTGTTGTTGTTCTCATGTTATGCAATATGTTTCCATGTTTTTGTGTCCAAACCATGAGCTTTGAACCTTTAAACTTTGAGTTTGAACTTGGAGAACAATTCTGGAAATTCCAGAATTCAGCATGTCCGTTCGAGCGGGGTAATAGCCGCTCAAGCGTGAAATGCTAGCTCCCAGCAGCTTTACAGACAATGTCGTCCGCTCGAGTAGAGAGAACCACGCTCGAGCGTCCAAGGCATATGTTTGACCCTCAGCTCGAGCATCTGAATTATCGCTCGAGCACGAATATGAGGCAACCAGTACTTTTGCAGACCATGGGGGTCCGCTCGAGAGGAGGAACCCACGCTCGAGCAGGGAGCCCTGTTTAAGAAACTTTGTAAAGATGTTTTGTGTTTCATTTTCCGTTTTCTTTCATTTCTAAGTACTCTTAGGCATACATTAAGCATTGTAAATGAGTTAAAATAATAAGAAAGAAGCCTAAGAGGGGTGTATGAATTAAGAACGGATTGAATCGTTTGTGACCCATTATGTTCGTGAAATGTGTAGGGTCAAGCACGAGAGCAAATCCATCGGCAGATCACTGTGAGTAATATCTTAGTAGAGATATTTTGAAGTATGTTATTTGTCCAATTGCTTATTTCTATATAAGTCTTGTAAGCTTGCTAATTTGAATTGTGGACAAATGTTTGTTATGCCATTAATGATTGGGCCAAAGGCCGTTTGACATGAATGATTGGGCCAAAGGCCGTTGGACACAAATGATTGGGCCAAAGGCCGTCAGATATTAATGATTGGGCCAAAGGCCGTCAGACATGAATGAATTGGGCCCGAGGCCATTCGATACGTCTGAACCTGTAGTCACTTGATACACTGGATAGAAACATAAATTGGGCCTATGGTCGTCTGTTGTATCTATTTCGAATTCCATTCATATACCTTCTTCAATTGATATTATTCATTGGGCTTTCGCTCACTCTCATTCATGTGATTGTAAGTAAGCCAAGCAATATCCAAACCCAGCCCCAGTGAAGCAAGTGTGAAATAGTCAAGTTTTGAGGAGTCAGCCCACATGTCTCACACACGAGACTTGTTTTCGCCCTTCTGTTCTTTTGTATATTTTTGTTATGTTGGCTAGAACTTTGGATTGCGGTTGTGTATAAGCTTTTGATTGGCTGACCATGACTTGAATGATCCTGTTGTGTAAAGCTTTATGTTAACTTTCTTTGATGTGGGTTATTAACGAATATATGTGCAATGTTATAATGTGCCATGTAAGCACAACTCTATGGACAAAATTTTTAAGTTTACTTTCATTTTGGCCCCTTAACTCTGTTGATATATGTTTGATTTGGTCTGAGGCCGTAGGTAATCTCTTGGTTACTGGCCAGTTATGTCCTTAACCCATAGGGATGGATTCGGGACATGACAGTACTAGAGGATCTCCTGCTATGCGAGCTGGAGTCACACTTATCCCATGGTGCCTCTGAGGTATATTCTTCCTCTTTGCTTTCTACAATGTAGATCAAATGTCTTGGATAGCCCACACTGCTCTTCATCTGATTATCCCAAACACACTTGTACACCACATGCCTTGCTCATTCTGAGCACATTCATACATGGTACTTTTGTCAATTTTGAACACATGCATACACTATACTTCTGACACTGCCTTGCATCTGTTTAACTTGGACACAGGGAGATTCTCATGCCTTCCGGGGCTATGGGAACACCATCGCACGAGACTGGTACATGGAGCTGCTCGATGTTGTTCGCCACATCGTCGATGAGGCTGGTTTTGGTGCATTCTGTATAGGACTCTCGCGCCTCACTGCGAGTCGGCCTCTTCTAAGCACCTTAGTGAAAGGTGGTGGGACACCACCATTTCTTTCTATCTTTTTACAACAGGGGAGATGACGATGACTCCCTTTGACTTCTCCATGCTCACCAACATACGAGTAGGGGGTGATCCGATCCCTTACAACACTGATATGGGCGAGTGGGATGCTGCTCAGATCTTTTTGCTAGGGACTCGCCCACCTCTCTCTCGACCAGGGATGGTGCAATATTCATGGTTTGCCGACCACTTCAGGGGGGAGATGCCGACGACCCACGAGGAGATCGAGCACTATTCCCGGGGGTTCCTCATGTTCTTGCTTGGTACCACTCTTTTCGCCGACCGGGCGAACACCATTGGCCTCTACCTCTTGAGTGCACTAGTGGACTTGTCTCATGTCCATCTTTACGACTGGAGTGGCGCAGGCTTGGCCACACTATATGGATACATGAGTTCTTCATTTCGTCGGAGCGAGCACCTGCTAGGAGGCTACTAGAGAGCCAGGAAGGTACATCTTTCCCTTTTTGGTTTACAGTCCTGCTTTACATTATCTGTACACCGCACACATTGCACAACACACAAACCACTTTACATTACTTGTACACTGCACACACTGCAAAAGACACGGCATATCACTCTCTAATTTTTACTTTATCTGCATGTTGCTTTATATCTGATAAACATACTCAATATAACCCTGGCACATTCCGTAACTGTGGGTATATGCCTACTTCCTAAGGCTTTCCCCAGAGCCGAAGGTAAAGACGCCTCTCATGGTCCCGTATTCACACAGATACGATGTGAGGTGCAAGTGGAGGCCCCGAGAGTCTTTCTTATTCTTCCGCCGATATTTTTGACACTGTAGCTGCAGCGGAGGTATTTCGAACCTTACAATTTATTTAAGCTTTGCTTCATATTACACTTTCAATAGCAAATAACAACCTATATATCTGTCATTTGCAGATCACCTAGCAACCCTGGGCAGTGCTGCCTGACGCGGTTAGAGATCAGTTTATGGGTGCTCGGGAGGCTTCCTGATTCCGGCTCTTGCTCGAGGGTTCGATCTATCGGGCATGGTTACTTGGAAGAGCATTTCTTGCGACAGAGCCTTGGTTTGCCTGAGCAGATAGTCCCGATGCCACCTCCCACCTATATGAGGATCACAGAGAGGTACACTGAACAGGAGATGATCGACTTCACCAGAGGCTGGGATGCCGACTTCTTCAGGCTCAACGGCGACTATACCGTCTTCATCCAGACATATCTCATGCAGCCTCTAGCCAGTGTTCACCGAGGTGAGAGAGACAGACCTATAGCCTCAGCAGAAGGAGTGGGAGAATCCATGACGACTCAGGCCCATGATAGGAGAGGTTCCCAGAGGAGACAGAGGGGAGGTTGGCCAGACCTGGCCACCACTATGACATGTCGAGGACGTACTGGAGAGACTTATCAGATTCCCATCGCTCCTGCCCTAGCTGATCACGAGCTCGTCGAAGTTCGAGACCCGACCCCAGTATGTACCATACTTTACATTCTGTTCATTCAATTCATTTCATTTCAATTTATACCCCGCAAATTACTAATTACCTCAACACTTTTGCAGGCTTCCATAGAGTACACCGGGCAGGCTTTAGAGCTGTCAGCTTCTCTGATGGGGATGATGCAGACGAGCATGGACCTGCCCAGCATTTACGGTATTCCGGTAAGTTCTTTCAACCTGCACCCCAAAATTCTCTGCAATCTGCTCAACACTAATTTGATGCATTTAACCATACTGCATTAATACACTGCACTCATATATCGCTCACAGCATTCATACACTGCATTTAATACCATACTCAGCTTCGCATATCACAACTAATGCATTTGCCAAATTGTTCTTTTCAGGTCCCATTCGGATGCGGCGGCAATGGTGCCCCAATGAGACCTTGATGCCTCCCGAGCGGCAGGGAGAGTGAGGAGGGCGTCGGCCTACACCAAGCAGAGCTAGGCGGACTCACACCGGGAGTATTTCATGGGAGCCTGCCCCAGATGATGACGAGTCTGACGAGGAGCCAGTGAGTTCGTAGTCAAAGTCGTCTCAAGATGGAGATGAGGCTGGGGATGGCTCAGGTTCAGACTCGGGCAACAGTGTTGACGGCGGTAGTTCTGGGCCCATGCCGAGGAAGAGGGCGAGGAGGGCTTCCCGCTCTTGAGGTCACTAGCGCCGATTCAGATGCTTTCTGCTTTTAGTTTTCTCTTTTTGCTAGTAGTATTAGTACATTGTATTGCCTTAGGTAGTTTTATTTTCTTTAAAACCTGTACTCTTTTGCAAAAAAAAAAAAACCATGATGAAATGAAAACAGCTTTCATTTAAAAAGTGTTACATTTTGCAGTCAAAGCATCGCATAACATCGCACAGCATGAAAATGAGATTGAACTTTGTTTGAAAATTGCATATTCAAATTGCATTGTCTTAATCAGGTGGTGAACCGACCGACAACTGAAAGAACAAAATAACTCGATAAACAAAACTAGGACTTTACATGCTACTCAAATGTGAATACAACTCGATAAGTAAAAGACAAGAACTTAATAGTCAATGCAAATACAACTCAATAAACAAAATTGCCACAATTTGATAAACAAATTGAAACAACGCAGGTACGACTTCGCAAAATCATCACAAAGATGCATCCAAAGTGAAACAAGACACAAGTTCTCAACACTTCCAATACATAGACAACTCAGAGAGCAAAAAGAAAGGCCATCGGCCAAAGTAGGAGGCCACCAACCACCATAGAGGGCCATCGGCCACCATCACTAGCCGATCGGCTATAAAAATGGTCAGTCGGCCATCAAACTTGACCGGTCGGCCATTAATGCAGAAAATCTCTAGATTGTTACCACCCGTCTTCCACTCAACACCTTATCTTCTACAAAAGCTCCAGCTTCGTAGTTTCTCTATTTCAACACTGTTTTTGCCTCAAATGGAAGCATTTCTTGCCCAAAAACTCTCCGACTGGCTTGCAGCTTTGGATGGCTCAGAAAAGTTGAATTTTCGGGGTTTCGAAATAAATGCACTATTCACGTTGAGCCGCACTCCGCTACATTTTCCGTTCCTTCATGCCACGGCTAGGTGCTAGAATCCGATAACTCATGTTTTTAGCTTTGGCAGACAAGAGATATGTCCCACTTTTGAAGATTTCCAAGCTTTGATGGGATCCCGGCGTGATGAAGAGATCTTACCCCAATTCCCTTTTGGCCACATCCAAGCCTTAGGACGGATGTGTGGGATTACTTTACATAATGCTTGGTCTTTGATTCACGATGGAGAACTGGATATTCCGAGCTTAGTTAATTGGTTTTCTGATGCCGGTGACCGCAGTGACCATCTTTGGCAAAGTCTTCGGCGATACGCCCTCTGCTTATGCATGTTGTCTCATTTCTTGCTTGCCCCAGGCTTCAGAGGGTCTAGCATCCGTTTTATTGAGGTTATCCATGGCTTAAAAGAGGGTAAGAGTTGTATCGCCATGACACTCGCTGAGACTCTGATGGGTTTGGATGCCTTCCATCGCCGGGAGACAACCAAGTTCGCGGGGAGTCCACTACTCTTACAGGTAATGTTTCCTACCCTCCTCACATGTGTGTTTCTCACATCACTCGGCCCTCAAGCTCTGTTTTTCTCTTAAAAACCCTTTTCTCACTTTTCTCTCCACGTACACCTCTCTATTCTTTAATCTCTCTTATTTTTCATCCCTCCCCAGATGTGGCTGATGGACAAGTTGAAAGTGGTGGACTCATGCCCAGGATATTCAGCACTCGGCTATTTCTTCCAGCAATGACTAGTTGATACCCCAAATGAGGGATGGTGGTGCGAATGGATATGCTGTTTATCTGCCGTCAACATTGCTTGGCGCTGCCCCTACCTTAATCTGCCAACAATGAGCTACAGCATGTCTCGCCAGTCGGGCATTCAGTTGGTTGGCCTGACACACTATGTCTTTTACTTTCCATTTCAATTCCGGTGCCAATTTGGATATGATCAGACTTGCCCAAAAGAGGGAGTGGAATACCTAGCTTCATATTTGATCAAAGGCTAAAATCTAGCTCGATATGCCACAGCATGGGGGACGAGAGAACTTCTGGCTCCCGCTCCCACTTTGAGTTGTGCCCTTCCTGGCGAGTGCATAGCTTGGCTTGATGAAGAGGCACAGACCAGAACCACTTTGGCATCAGAGGCTTCAACATGCTTTGGGAAGGGATGCAGGAACACCTGACTATGCCCTAAGTTTATTGCTTTAATCTGTACTTTCAAGTTTTCTTTATGAATGTAATAAAAAAGCAACTTTAATTTGTATCGACAGTCGGAGAGCTCTGTAATGAAATCAATGAAATTGAAGGTTGTGGGTACTGAAAATTTTTCGTTTTGGTCCAAAAATCGTCTAAGTTGTAAAAGATTAATTTGAGCAAAGTCAACTTTTATTAAAACTTTTCAAAACCATTTTCGATATGGATCACAATTGGACACACCCGAGATCTATCTCTGAGATGTACAACCCCGAATCCAGTAACTGGAAAGTTGCCCCTTGTCTGAATAGAAGTGCACTGGAGATCACAACCGAGCTCTTGAATGCAGAAAAGACAAAGATGACCAACATGACCACATGGACAAAGTTGATTTGGAAGTGTTTATGGCTGGACTTCATAATAAAGTTGCCTACATATCCCGAAGATGGGAATCAAGCCTTATATAGTTTGGTTTGGATTCGCTCATGTATTAACACTCTCCTTTTACGCTTTAACTTTTGCCAAGGCCACCTTTTCTAGGTTTTCAACCTTGCGAGCTCAGTTTTTCTTATTTCAAATTTTTCATGCTCTAACTTTTGCTTAGGTCGCCCTTTTGGGTTTTCGGCCTAGCGAGCCACTCAGGGATAGTATTTCTTTAACTTGTCCATGTTGATTAGCTGGGAGAACTTAAGGTCATCTAAATCCATCAGAATGACAGCTCCACTCGACCAGATAGACTTGATGATGTAAGGACCAGTCCAATTAGGTCTGAACTTACCTCTAAGGTCGTAGATGAGAGCTCGGTTGTCTTTGAGCACCAAATCCCCTTCTTCCAAATTCCTGGACTTAACCTTCTTGCTGAAAGCCCGAGCAATTCTATGTTGATAACCTTGAATGTGATACAGTGCTTTCAACCTTCTTTTGTCAAACAGCATGAGTTCTTCAAACCTGCTCCGCTGCCAATCTGCCTCAACTATCTGGCACTCAGCCATTACGCGGAACGACGGAACCTCAACTTCGATAGGCAAAACAGCCTCCATTCCATAAACCAAGGAATACGGAGTTGCCCCAATAGAAGTTCAAATTGATGTCTGGTAGCCCCAAAGAGCAAATGGCAGCTTATCTGGCCAGTCCTTGTAGACTTCCACCATCTTCTACAGAATGTGTGTAATGTTCTTGTTGATGACCTCAACTGCTCCGTTAGTTTACGGCCGATATGTGGATGACTTATGAAAAGCCACGTTGTACTTCTCCAACAAGTCGATCATTTCCTTCTTGAAGTGGGAACCATTATCTGAGATGATCTCATTCGGAACTCCGTAGCGACAGATGATGTTGTTCCTGATGAACTTGGCTACATGCAACGCCTTCAGCACTGCATAGGATTGGGCCTCGAACCACTTTGTAAAGTAGTCTATTGTTACCAAGATGTACTCATGCCCGTTCGACCCCTTCGGAGTAACTACCCTAATCACATCAATTCCCTAGACTGAAAATGGCCATGGCGAAGTCATGTTGTACAACTTTGACAGCGGAATGTTCATGTGATTTGCATGGATCTGGTATTTATGGCATCACCAAACAAAGCCAATACAATCCTCCCCCATGGTTGACTAGTAGTAACCCTGTCTGAGAATTTTCCGAGCTAGCATCACCCCGCTCATGTACGCTCCGCACTCTCCTCCGTGGATAGCCTCCATCAGGCGCTTAGATTCTTCAGCATCAACACACAGTTTATGCATTCCCAGATGGCCCCTTTTGTACAATTTACCCCCGCAGATAATGAACTGAGCAGCCATTCTTCATATTGCCCTCTTATCTTTGGCATTTGCCTTTGGTGGATAAGTCTCCTTTTCCAAGAAGTTCCAGATGTCGTAATACCAGGGGTTTTAATCTTGTACCTCATCTATGGCAGCAATTAGCTCGTAGGCCGGCACGAATTTCTGTTCAATAATTATCAGACGCATATGGACTCTGAAAGGGATGTTTATCATGGAAGATAGAATTGCTAAAGAATCAGCGAACCTGTTGTTCTCTCTTAACAGATGGGCAAAGTTCAGCTTTTCAAACCGAGGAATCAGAACGTCCAAGGTTTGGTGATAGATTTTCATCCTTTCTTCTTTAACTTTCCAGTCTCTTTTTGCTTGAGATACAACCAGGTTCGAGTCTCCGATGACATCCAACCGCTTTGCTCCTAGTTCCAGGGTGGCTTCTAGTTCAGCAATACATGCCTCATATTCTGCTTCATTATTTGATACCTTGAACCAGAGCTTGAAGGCTAAGGGTATGCGGGAATTGTTGGGTGCTATTAGCAACACCCCTATCTCATACCCGTACTGGTTTGACACTCTGTCAAAATACATAGTCCAAGTTTCTTCTTCAACATATAGAATAGCCTCATCTGGGAACAGATATTCTACTGCTTCATCTCTCTCCACTGGGTGATCGGCTAGGAACTCCGCTACCGCTCTCCCTTTCACAGACTTACGCGTCATGTACTTCAAATCAAATTCGGAGAGAAGAAGCAACCAACTAGCTAGCCTACCCATAAGTGTTGGTTTCTCTAAGAGATATTTGATAGGATCCAATCTCGAAACCAGTATTACGGAGTGAGCTAATAAGTAGTGCCTTAACTTCCTGGTAGCCCATACCAAGGCCAGACAAGCCTTCTCCAGCGGAGTGTAACGGGTTTCGTATTCCAGCATTTTCTTGCTCAAGTAGTAAATAGCATTCTCTACTTTGTCCTCAGACTCTTGTGCAAGCATGCAGCCCATTGTCGTTTCGGTTACTGACAGATACAATATCAATGGTTTCTCCGGCTCCAGCGGTAACAACACGGGTGGGTTCTGTAGATGCTGCTTGATCTGCTCAAAAACAGCTTGGCATCGGTCATCCCACTATAACTTATTTCCTTTCTTCAAGAGACCAAACGGTGATTCACAAGTCAAGGTTAATTTTGCAATAAACCGTCTTATGAATTGCACTTTACCCAGAAAGTCTCGCACCTCCTTTTCAGTCCTTGGTAGTGGCATTTCTAAGATGGCCTTAATCTTGGAAGGATCGACCTCGATACCCCTTTGTGTGATCAAGAACCCCAGCATTTTCCCTGCTATAACACCAAAAGTAAATTTCTGAGGATTCAGCCGCAACCGATATTCTCTGATCCGTTGGAAAAATTTCTTCACGGCGGTGTAGTGGCCCTCTCTTTCCTTGGACTTGACAATCATGTCGTCCACGTACACCTCAACCTCTTTATGGATCATATCATGCAAAATCATGGTCACAGCTTGTTGATATGTAGCCCCTGCATTCTTCAAACCAAACGGCATCACCCTATAGCAGTAGGTTTCCCACGAGGTAGTGAAAGCAGTCTTCTCCCTGTCTTCGGGGGCCATCAAAATCTGGTTGTAGCCTGAAAATCCATCCATAAATGAGAGCAGCGCATTCCCCGCAGTGAAGTCCACCAATTATTCGATATGCGGCAAAGAAAAGTCGTCCTTCAGACTGGCTTTATTCAAATCTCTGAAGTCTACACATACCCAAATTCTGCCGTCCTTCTTTGGCACCAAAACTACATTGGCCAACCAAATAGGGTATTCAGATACCAACAGGAACCCTACATCAATCTGCTTGGTGACCTCTTCTTTGATCTTCAGAGCCCAATTCGGGCAGATCCTTTGGAGCTTCTGCTTAACAGGTCGAGCCTCTGGGTCAAGAGGGATCCGGTGCTGTATAATCTCAGGATCGATTCCAGGCATGTCTTTGTAGGACCACGCAAAAACATCTTTGAAATCTTTTAATAAAGCGACTAAGCGCTCGCGCTCCTCAGAGAACAACGTGGACCCGATCTGGACCAGCCGCGAGTCCTTCTCAGTACCAACATTAATTGAGGTGATTTCATCAACCAAAGGTTTTACAAACCTCTCCAGCTCTCGGTCAATCAAATGCTTTAAAACCGGAGGAATTTCTTCCTCGTCGTTTTCATCAAAATTTTGAAAATCCTGATTAATGCAATAAACCAAAGGCACAGAAAAGTACTCAAAAGCCATAGCAACACGATTCTCATTAGCAACTTCCAGATCGTCTGATTCTTTGGTTACAACCGACTCAAAAGAGAATGAAAATGACGACTTGGACAGGACAGTGGCATTCGGGTTATCACCCCCAAGAATACCAGACTCAAACTCAGAAGAACTGGAACCTGATTCCGATTCCACAGACTCTATGGAATCAGATTCCGGTTCACTATTTGACCCAGAACTGCTCAATAAAAAGCCTTTCTCGTATTGCCAAACGAGGGAAGGTGCGATGGATGCATCCAAAATGCCGGAAGATGGGCACACAGCCATTTGATCCCCGATCATGGAAACTGAGAAGTTATCCCCTAAGCACTCCGGTACGATCTGAGGATCTGAGAGGAGACAAGCTAGCGCTACCCCCATCTCAAGTTCTGTGCTCTTGGACTCATCCTCCTTGCACTGCTCAGCCTCAGCCGTTGGGTCAGTCTGCTCTTCGGCAACTTCATCCCCCAGTAATTGCAAGTCAAAGAAGATCTCAAAACCCGGCAAGCGCCGCCTCTCTGAATTCAACCATGGCTCTGGAAAGCCGCAAAACGGGAAATCTTCTCCCTCCTGGACAAAGCGTCCGTTTAGGGTCTCTCGAATAGGTCTATACACTAACTCATAGTGCTTGCCGGCTTGTTTAGCTCTGGCTCTTCCAGCCATCTCTGTTCCTTTCCTTGCCCAATCCTCCTTGGTAGGTAAGTAACCTAAGCCAAAGGTATATGGGTTATGCGGCACTTCAGTCGATGCCGCGATGCTCTTCCGGCCATTTCACCCTAATTCTATTCCAGGCATGTGTTGAAGCTTGTTCATGAGGTAGGCAGATTGTGCACTGACGTATAGCCCCTCATCAACGGCCAACATATCCTGTACAACCCGAGCCTCAGCCAAGGTGAATCCCAACAAAAATACATCCTCCACGCCATGCTCAATCTCCAGAACTAGTATAGAAACCTCTGGCGGCAGATATATTGAAGAGTTCCCAAAAATAATTGCCACCCCTTTCCCGTGGGGATACTTCAACATCTGGTGTAAGGTGAAAGAGACGGCTCTCACCTGGTGCAGCCACGGCCGCCCACGGAGTAGATTGAAGGTGGTTGGCACATCCAAAACATGAAATTCGATGTCATGTTGGCCCGGGCCAACCTGAGTTTTAATCCGTACCGTTCCCATCACCTCTCGACTAGTGTTATCATAGGCCCATATTATCTGGGCTAGAGGAACAAAATCTGCGGGCTTTAACCCGATAGCATACGCCGTTCACGACGGACATACATTGATTGCAGATCCCATGTCAACCAGGACCACCGGTATCCATTTCTCCTTACACTCCACAGAGATATAGAGCGGCTTGTTGTGATCAGAGCCCTCAGGCGGTAATTCTTTGTCTGTGAAGGTCAGAGTCGGTGTAGCACCACCCGGGAACACCAATCCTACCAACTGTTCAGGCGTTATATCAATCGAAAGCTTAGCTTTGTCCATGGCTAAAAGGACAGCTTGTCGATGCACCCTCGAGGCCATAAGTAGTCCCCAAATTAAGATGTCTGCTTGAATCTTCTTTAGCTGCTTCAGTGCAGCTTCCTCCTCTAACAGTCTGTCCTTTTATTTCTCAGCTTCTCTGTTTATCCCAGACGCCTCTGGCTGGTCCAAGTGTGGGGGCTTGAAATACCACCCACTTTGAGTCATATGGTCCACCTCGGTGTACCAGGTATCGTCGGGTTGATTCTGCCCCCAATCTTCATCAGTATGGACAAGACGCAAATCATCGTCTTCCCACCACATCCCTTCGGCAACCGCCAGACAGCTGTCCGGTTCTGCCATAGCTGTTGCTATGTCCTCAACACGTTTTGCCCTCCCAGGTGCCTTGACTTTTCTAGCCCTTTCATCGTTCTCGATCCTCTCTTACTCAAACCTCTTCAAAGTAGCTCCCTATTCGGTGTCTGCTATACCCAAACTGCCCAAGTCCCGAGCAAAATTCTTCGCACCGGTGCTCTCCGGTGATCCTTCCTTGTTCTCGGCCATTCCGGCCACTGTAGATGTTCCAGTTTCTGACTGCCCCTGCCTCAGCTAAGACTCCTCAACAATATCTGGCTCGTCACTAAGCCACCCTGTAGCATCTGTTGCTCTATTTGCATCATACCAACCAACCTGCACATCCCCCAGGTCCTGCTCATCAAAGAACTGTAGGTTGCTAATATCCTCCTCAAGGTCAGCTAGATCATCCAAGCCATGACTCGGCCCGTCTTCCCGGACAACATGTACCTCTGCCCCGGTTGGCAACTCCACCCTCGGCTTAGTCTGGTCTGTTGGCACAATATAACCGCACGAGTTGTATGCTTCCTTAGTTAAGCTCGCAGATCCCTCAGGTTCTGAACCAACATTCTCATTCTCCTCCAAGGTCACCCCAGCTTTGTCTTCGACAGTCACCACCACTGGCTTGGGTAGGGTTAGAGAAGTTCTTATCATGCACAAGTCCATGCTATCTGGGATGAACACCTTAGGCTTGGGCAGGTGGGAGGGAGTGATGTATATGGTGGGGTCGTACAGGACGGCCATGGTTTGAATCAGGTTTATCTGCCTGGGTGGAGGAGGGGGGTTGTTATGTGGTGAAAGGGGGTTTGTGGTGACGTTTGGTTTTTCAGGAGGTGCAATCACCTTGTTGTCAATGAGATCTTGAATCTCATGACGTAGTCTAAAGCAGAAGTCGGTGTCGTGACCTCGCTGCTGATGGAAGGCACAGTATTTAGTCGGGTCATGCTTTGGAGGGAGAGGATCGAGTAGAGGCCATTGTTCTAACAGTTTGAGATGTCCTTTCCTGAGTAGGACCCCTAGAGCTTTAGACAAAGGCAAATAAAGTAGGGTAAAAACCCTCTTGCCTCGGGGTGGATAGTTTACTGGTTGAGAGGTGGTTCCGGACACACTGATGAAGGGTGTGGCTGTTTTTGGGGTGGTGGTGGTGACCATGCCCACATCAGAAGTTCTTGCAGCTACACTACTACTGGTAGCTGCATTCGAACCACAGGTAAATGCCCTCTTGGGCTGCTCTCTCTCATGGTCAATCAAACCTTGCTTCATAGCATCCACAATTTGTACCCCAATCTCATGCAAGTCAGCAAAGGTGGGGAGAGGTAAGACGATCATTTTCTGCATCAGCTTGGGTTGTAAGTTGCGCACGACCAACCTTATCTGATCCTTTTCGAGTGGCCAAGTTGTCATCATGGAGGCCTTGGCCCTCCATCGAGTAACAAAATCAGAAAATTCTTCATTCGGCTCTTGTCTGGTTGCTTCAAGATCACGAGTCGTGACCTCGATCTGGGTATTGTATGAGTATTGAGCAACGAAGGCCTCGGCCATCTCCTTCCAACTCCTTTTCACTAAGTCCTCTAGCTTAGCATACCAAATGGCCGCAATACCCGACAGGGTCCAACCGAAGAGTGATAGTTTCTGGAGTCTCGTCAAGCCCATTGAGCGCAAAATATCAAAGAACAGCCTCAAATGAACCATAGGATCGCTGAGCCATCAAAGCGATCTATGTGCGGCATTTTGAACCTGTCCGGCAGTGTCACCGCCGAATCAGTGTATCCATCTTCTATATCCGGGATGGAGTTAACTCCCTGGGTCCGCTTGAACAGTTTTTCAAGCTTACTCACTTTCAGGGCAATTGGATCCACTTCAAATTCGAACGGTGCATCCATTGGGAAGGCCGGTGCTGTTGAAGTCTGTGGTAGAATCGGTAGTGGGACTGGCCCTGTTGGAACGTCCGTATTTTCTTAGACGTGAGCTGTTTCCCCGGGTGTTGGAACCCTAGGTGGGGGTGGAGGTGGGGGTGGATGCGAAGCAAATGCTCCGGCTTGTTATAGTTGTTGCTGTTGTTGAAGCCTGGCAATTAGTTATGCCTATTGAGCTACAACCTCTGCCCGACGTACGGTAACCTCCACCTGACGATCAGCATCCTGTTGCATGACTTGCATGGTCTCTTGGAGTTGGCGCATCATGTCGTCCATACCGATCTTGTATGGCCGTCTAATCGACAGTGTATGTTCCTCTCGAGGTAAAAGCAGATATCTCATTAGCTAATCAAGGTGAGGTAGATAATGACCGCTGATCTGGTAACCGCTATATTGATGATCTGTGCCTAGATGACCTCCGTTTCGTAACCGGGGGTAATGCAGCAAATACTTGTTGTCCATCAACGAGATCCTTAGATCGATGAATTCTCCCAATCCAGGTCCAGAGTGCTTGGGGGGTATCTGCCTCGTCGGAAGCAATGATGCAATACTACCTTGCAAAAAGGAAAATAAAGCAAAATAAGGAAACAATAAGTAGAAAAGTGGACAACGTTTTGGCTAGGATAAAGATATCACACAGTTGATATCAGAAGCTGAACAAACTGTTCTCACACACTGATCTCTATCCCCAAATCACTGCCTCGAATTTGATACCCCCAAATACTGATGTCCTCAGACTGATACCCAGACTTGCGACTGATACATACAACATTTAGAGACACACTCTAATAGCACATATCAAGCAAGTAAAAGCCAAAACGCCCCTATGGTGGGGTAGGGTTTCCCTGTCCTATTTTGTCTGGAGCTAGGGTTTCACTACGCACGTATGCGGTTTCAAACAATCCTGTAATCAGATAAGCAACCTGTCCTAGTTTGGAACAGTCTCTATGGCTTTCGATATGCACTGGGTCAAATGGTCAAATAGGGTGCCTTAGCAAAACCGAGGTTTGTGTTCCCATCGTGGCAGAGCCCATAACCAGTCAGCCTTATGGCACGCTTTTCCAAGCAAGCCTCAGCAAACCGTCTAGGAATAGCAAATGACAAACAATGTGACTTAAGCGCACCAATGCAAATGTAATGCAAAGAAACACATAAGTGTAGATAAAACAACATATCATGATGTTCGAGTCAAGTTCTCTAAATCCCCAGCAGAGTCACCAGAAACTATACACCCGCCCGAACTTCCTCCACGCATCCCCCTTTCGGAGAGGGCGCGGATTTGGGTTCATGCTACTACAGTTCAGACTCCTGTCACAGTTCTGTATCTAATCTCACAAAGTACAATATAAGATTGATAAATTACCAAAGAGTCCAAATCCGACAAATTGTTTTTGGAAAATCGATTTTAATCAAGAAGTGCCAAACATGGACTGCTTTGTCAAATTACAGAGTAGCCACCTAAATATTTTATTTTTTGGGAAATTTAGGAAACCCTGACTCGTACTTAAGGCCACGTGTCCGTCATCACCAAAGTTACCTCGGCTCGGGAACTTGGGTACGAGGGAGGAAGGTCATGAAATGAGCACCCCCACTCGCCCGATCAAAGGATCAGTCTCTACTAATCATGATATGTTGTTTTGAAAACACATGTGTTCTTATTCCAGTTATTTAGCTAGCTTACTACGTGATGCTCACAGCATACAAGTATAGACTAAAATCACAAGAATTAGAGCAAAATATTTCATGTTTGTTTTCAAAAATGGTTTGAATTTGCCACCCTCAAGTGGGCTTAAAAATGCGGATTTGCCACCCTCAAGTGGGCTTAATACATGATGATCTGCCACTCCAAGTGCGCTTAAAACTCACATTTTGATGAATTGTCCCAATTCAGGCAATCAAGCCTTCACCCACAGGCATTCATGCAGTTATAACAATTAAGCAAATAGCCTCATGGCAAGCATGCTATCATGGCAATCACTCACACTCATGCAAGTATGCTAAAGCGTAAACACTTACAGTGTACTACAAGCCAAAACAGAGAACTAGTTAGAAATCATGCATAATCCTAGCTATGTTAGATGCCAATGCAACACATGTAATAATGCAACTAAATAGAAGGCTCGGCTATCTAAAATGGCATATGAAATGCAACAATTTGATAACACCCTTTGAAACACGTATTCAAATATGTATTGAAATACAATGCAGTTTGTATGATACGCTAAACCCGGTGCATGCAAGACAAATGGATGATGCAAACATGCAAGCATAAGGTATGCTAATCAAAATGTGACCTAATCTAACCACCGAAAGTGGATAAATAAAAGGGAGAAAAACGTGGGGTTGGAAGACATTCACACACACACGCACACTTATTACAACATCGCGCCCTCTCGAAGGAGGGTCTAAATAAATAAGCTAAGCTAATCTAAGCTAAACTAATTATTACAAACCAACTAATTAACTAACTTTGCTAATTAATGATAACATAATTGAATAACTAGCTAATCTAAGCTAATTAGTTACAAACCAAATTAATTAATTAGCTAATTTAAGCTAATTAGAATATTACAAAATGAACTAAGCTAAATTAATTACAGCACATGTAATTAACTACAACTAGCTAATGAAGTGATGAAAATGGCCTCGCAAACGAGGGAGGACTGCATGCTTGGTCGCGTCCTCCCGGAAATCCACTACCTTGCCTCTAAATGCCTCTGTTTGCACTCTTTTGACTTCTGAAAATTGTGCCAACCTCCAGATTTCTTCTGTTTGATCCCAGGAACATGCTGATGAATTGATCGGCTAAAAGTGATGGCCATTAACCAGTATTGGGTGGCCGGTCAGCCACTGATTCTTGCAATTTCTTCTTTTACTGCAACAGAGCACAAACAGAGGCATGGCAGTGTATTTGCAAGGAAATGCATGTGCAACTACCATCCTTATCATATCTCAAGCTCAAAGGAGCGTAGTACTCGGCTCTCAAGCCACCAACCACGCATCTCAATGCATGGCGGCCAAAGAGTCAAGCTTGCACAATGTTAGTGAATGCACATATAAGGCTCTAAGTGTCGTCACCCTATCATGCATGATCAAGGGTGACAACGACCAAGAAACACAACACGATTCATCACTTTGAGTATGAAACATGCCACATTTCTAGTATTTGGATTAACGTCCGATCCAAACACATGCAATGCAACACACATATGTTATCTTGGCATGTTTTACTTTGCTCGATCTTGTTTACACATTTTACATCACCAATCCATTCTTTAATTGGTTAAGTCCAATATGCAAGTCCTCTAAGGAGAGGAGGTCAACCAAAAGAATGGCTTAGGACATGAGAGGGATTATGCCCTTTGACTAGGAGGAACCCTCAAAAGAGGGTTAAAGCCATTTGGGTACAAACCCTACTTCATGCTTAAACACAATCTCAAGGCCAAACAACCCTCAAATGAAATTGAAAAATGAAGAAATGAGGGAGGTTACAGCTGCTTTAGTGCTGAAATGGCATGCTAAAGACCTTAAAGCATGCAAACAATGCGAACATGGCATGTTAAGGACCAAAAACATCAAAGTTAGTAAAGAACAATACACAAGAGGCATGCAATACATAGCACAAATGTCCAAACCAGCCTTGGACAGAGCTCAATCATGCCAAAATAACGGCCTAAATATGCTGAAATAGAAGCTCAAAATACAAGAAGAACATGCCCACATGTTGGCCTATAAGCAAGGCATAATACACAACCCTCAAAAGCTATGAAGAAGTGAAGTATATGAGAGTGTGACTACACTATATGCACTGAAATTACATGCCAAATGATGCCATACCATGCAAACAACCCAAGCAAAGCATGCTAGAGGACTCAAAACACAAAGCTATCAAAGCTTATCATGCTATAGCCATACAAAGCAAGCCTCAAAGGGCCAAGACCACTCAAAACAGAGTTCAAGCATGCTAAAATATGAGCAGAAACATGATGGAGTGTAGCCAAAATAAACTAGAATAATGGGCTAAAGTAGCAAGCATGCAAAGCTAGTGAGCAAGGTTACACTACAAGTGCAAAGAGCAAGCAACCAATGATCAAACAAGCCAAAAATAGAGTCATGGCAGGTCTAGAAAGTCACAAAAACATGCTTGAACAAAGCCATAAAGAAGTAGAAACACATGCTCATTTAGTAGGCCATCAACGCATGCAAGCAAGACAAGAAGAGAGGGGACCACCCCCCCTATTTGGGACTTCAAAACTACCTTTCCACCACTGAAATTACTCTGGAATTCTGTGGTTCTAAGGCTAAAAAGAGATAGTTTGAATGGCTTTAAAATGTGGTACAAAAGCTTAGCAAATAAACAACCAAAGAGGGTAGACCACCCCTAACCCCAACAAGGACTCAAACCAACATTTTTAACACTTAAAAATAGAGATTTTTGTAGTTAACAACCAAGCCTAAAATAGCATGCAAAGATGGCTAAGATGGTATACAAAAATAAGCTTAAAAAAGGAATATGCTCACCCTTGAAGCACAGCAGCAAGAGGACAACTTCTGAGCCAAAAACCAGCTTTAGGAGGCCCAAACAAGCCTTAAGGAATCTCATATCCAGGGTCAAGGTGTTTGGCTAAGAGGGTTGTGTGCAAATATGTGAAGAAAACACACTTTCAAGCTCAATATAGCACAATATATATATAGAGAGAGAATTCTAGAGAGAGGGAAATTTCAGCTCTGAAATTTTGTAACCCTCAAATAAGGGGAGGGAGCTCCCCTTATATAGGAAATGCAAGCAAAAAGCTTGTTTCATTTGTATGGAGGATAAGCTCAGTGTTCAACAGCTGGAACAGCTGGCACCAAAAATATCTGCAAAAACAGGAAAAAAAAAAATTTCTTCGGCCAAAACTTGTGGCCGATCAGCCATTAAAGAGGCCAACCGGCCACCACTGATGGCCGATGGAAGCAAGGCCTAGCTGATGGGTTATAGGGCTGGCCAGCAGGCCACCCTCTTACCCCAAAAGCAAAGATGCAAGTCCTTGGTGCACAACCAAGCACAAAACAGACAAGTCGAGAGGTCCGAAGGCAAGGCACTCTGCCAAGAACTTCAGGCGCTCTAAACGAACATGAGCATAGATGATCATCGAGTGTCCAAACTATGACGTCTAAGTCTTAAGGACGGTCAAAAATCGGGTGTCTACACTAAGTCAATAAGTGAACAGATATTCCATGTAATAACAGATAATTACAAAATTATGCATGTAATCACACAATTAAACACACAATCATGCAATTAAGCTTATTGAAGCAATATAAAATAATAGTTCGAAGGTCGGGGTCATCACATGAAGTTTGAGTTCTGCTCAATTTTATGTAGCAATATCAACATAACAAATGGAATATGGCAGTTTGACAGGATTCTTACAAGCACATATTTGTAGATGGAATGTAATAGGAAAGGGATTTACTCGTTATGATGTTTTTAGCTTAAAGAAGTGGCAATAGATAGTTGATTCTTACCCACAGGGCCATAACCATAACAGATGCCTAATGAAGTTATGTTAGTGTGTAGAATCCCCATTTTTTACAGCCCTTAAGACTTTGGTGCCACTGATTGATCACTCAATGATAAATGTGTAAGGTTATCAAATTGTCACGACCCAAACCCACCCTTGTAGGTTTAGCATCGTAACCGGCCAGTAATCCTTGGATTACCAAAGGCCTCTTAACAGAATGATACATAATAAGGGGCTGCGGAAGCAAATATAGAAAACATACAATGTCCATAGAGCTGTGTTAATGTATATAAGACAGAAAACTTCAAAACAGCTTATGCATATGTGACATCATAATTACATTAGTCTTACGTCACACAATACACAGATAATGCCAAATGGGAACTAAGCCCAATGTACATATAAGCAAAATATCTGTAGCAAGGTTACAAAACTAAACATTTCAAAAGGGAACCTCCCTAAGAGGCACAGTGGCTGGCTGACCCAAAACTCCAGGCAGCAGCTTAGGCCTGGTCATGCGCCTGCTCACCTACATACATAATATAAATAATGAGCGGAAGCCCAGTGAATAATAACAGAGTAAAGGGTTTAAATGAATGATGTCCATAACAGAATCAGAAACTAGAGTTCATATCAGAAACAGATTTATATTCATTTTCTTGTTCAACTTCATAAAGAAATTAAAGTTCATGCTTCATCATACATGGTACTTCCAATAGCATTATCATGCTTGTCGGTTCCATAAGGAACCACCGGTACCGAGAACTTGTAATATAATTGAGCTACGGTATTGTTACCCCTGGGCAAGGGCCATGAGACCACGGTATTATTACCCCGAGCAAGGGCCTTGCTTATAAACCACGGTATTGTTACCACCGAGCAAGGGCCTTGCTTATAAACCACAGTATTGTTACCCCCGGGCAAGGGCCTTGTTTCAAGGATGCCACGAATACTTTTCAGAAATTGAACAATCATTCATTGGACAAAATATAACATTTCATAAAATAGAGCATTTCTTGTCATATCATATCATATAAGAAATTACTTAAACGTAAACATAGCTTTACAAAGTTATTACTCATAGATGGCTCCACTTACAGAATAGACAAATCAAATAACTTGTGGCGCGTAACCTACACACACATAGCAGAAACACATAATGAAACACACACTCGGTTGGTACTTAACTTCTTTCATTTCATTCTTAGTGTGTTTCTAAGTCTTAACCTCTTATTAAGTCTTAACCATGGCCTAGGAATGCCTAGGATGCAACATGGATACCAAAATGCACTTTGGAACCCTTAACAAAACTTACTAAGCGGACATGCAAACATGTGAGAGGCCGCTCAAGCGCAATTTCCTTCACTTGAGTGATCTGCAAACTTTGAAAAAGTACTGGTTATGTGATTTCCATGCTCGACGGACACTCGACAGATGCTCGAGCATAAGACTCAAGTCCTCGCTCGAGCTCAATTCTTATCGCTCGAGCGGTTTACAAATACATGAAACTTCTGGGGAGCTCGCATTTCACACTCGAGCGGACTTTTGGTCGCTTGAGCGGAAGTGTAAGATCATAGAGTGATCACTCAAGCGCAGCTTCTTCTGCTCGAGCGGAAGTGCATAATCTGGAATTTCCAAATTGCACTCCCAAGCTCCAAACTCGAATTACACACCTTAAAACTCATCTTTTTGGGCTAAAACTCCAGAAAACATTTAGAAACTTGTAAAATACCATGGTTTGAAGATCATTTCACTAAATCAAGGCCCAAAAGCATGCTAATTAATCAAAACTCCAACTTGTAATTTATGAATATACCATGAACATGACATGCATGAATTACTTTGAGCTAAGGCTTTCCAAAACATGATTAATTAAGGTTAAATGGTAAGAAACATGATGAATTCTCAAAACCAAGTCAAGATAGACACATGCATGTGACAATTCTTTAGAAATTTACTCAAAATGCCATGATATATGCATGCATGCATGATTTGGGTTACAATTCTATAATCCTAGCTTCATTCTCATGTCATTCCACCTCTTTCACTAGAATTCTTACAAAACTAGTTCCATTACACAACTAAGGGTTGGATTCCTTACCTTAGATGCTCAACTATGCTCTCTCTAGAGTTAATTGATTGAAGTTCCTAGCCAAATCTCCAAATTCTCAAGCAATTCCTTTGTTTGAAGTCACTTCTCCCTAGTCTCTCTCTCTATACGTTTTTGGGCTTAAGCAAGAGGAAACGAGAGTGCAAAAGTCTGTAAGAGATATTGAGGTGGCCTTAAATAGGCTTGATTAAAGAAATTAATTAATTAGCTTACCACTAATCTGATGAGCATTAATTTATTCTAATTTAATCATTCTGAACCGAATTTTAATTAAACCTACCATAAAATTCCAAAAATTCCAACTAACACGTAATTCAAGTCAATTTCACGATCGGATGCCGATAAGGCCTTCAATTCACAGTACAAAACAAAAACAGATATTCCTACGATAGACAGATAGAAACTCATATAGCACATAACACATGCAATTAACTCAGGATTTTTTCTTGATTACTTATTAGGCATAATTAATCATGGTTAATCAGTTAATCACAGGTCGGAGTTGTTACACAAATGCTTGATTTCCTCAATAGGAAACCTTAGTTTTGAACCTACAAACCTTGTGCCTTGTTTTGGACCAAAATAGTAGTTTTTTAAGCTTGACTATCTGGGTGCCTGCAGACCCACTAATGACTCAAGCCGCCCACTATTAGTGGTCGGCCACCCCCTTTTAGTGGCCTTCCAGCCACTTATACCTGCAAACCCAATTGTGACTCCAGCTGCCCACTATTAGTGGCCTGCCGGCCACTTGTGTAAATTTTTAGACCTTTTTGCCAACTGTGCCGGCTGTCTCCACAGGTGCATAAACGATGCCAGTTGTGTCTGTATAGATATTTCTGAGGTGGTCTCATATATTTCTATATATAGATGACTCCCTCTTACTTTTTTATGGTTAGAAAATTTTGGAGAGCAAAAGTTTTTGAAAAATATTTCTCTCTCTACAGTTCTCTCTCTTCCTTGCAACTTACATAACCTTTTCCTAGACACTCTAAACCAAACCTTGAGGGATCTTTGCTAAGGTGCTTAAGCTTGCATTTTAGCACTTGAGAGTGTGGAATTAGTGGTTTGGGAATTCAAGGGATCACTCCTCTTCAAGAGGTATAAATTCTAGTTCTTTTGTACCATTTCTTTCTTATCTTTTCTTGCTGTTTTTGAGTTTTTTATCACTTGTGTTTTTGGGCTAAAACTTGTGGTTTAAAGCCATTAAAAGTAGAGGGGTGGATCACCCTTCTTTGAACCTTGTTCCATAGGCTTTTACCCTTGTGTTTCCCACCTTTTTATCAACTTTTTTTGAGCTTTTTACCATTAATTTTCAGAGGTTTTCAAAGGCTAAAAATCATGTTTTGAAGTCCAAAAAATGGAGGGGGTAGCCTCTCCTCCTTATGCTTGTTTATTAGCTTAATTGCTCTATGTTTTTAGCTTACTCTCTTAGCTGTTTTTACTTAAATTCTAGCATTATTTTGAGCTAATTTAGAGCTGTTTTTGTGTTTATTTCATTTATGCTTTGTATTGCATGCTTGTACTATAATGGTCCTCATAAGGTTGGTGGTTTAGACCTTGGCCACCAACCTATTTGAGTTGATAGCATTTATTTCTTGTTTTCCATACTTGTGTTCATCTCTAAGCATCTCTACAACATCTCTCCTTTCTTGTCCTTTTCTCTTTATTTTGAGAGTTGTTCCAAAATGAGTGTTGTTTAAGCTTGAGAGATGATATTGTGCTTAATGGTTTAATCCCTTTGGGGGTTCATTACCAATGGCATGATATCCCTCTCATGCCTAAAACAACATTTGGTTTGACACTTCTCTCTAATAGTGGACTTAGAGCTCATTAGTGGACTTAATTGACTAATAAATAGAAGGTAATTAAAATGGAGTAATAAAGTTGGGGTTAAAATGAAGCAAGACAATAAAACATTTGGGTTCAATCAAACGTTAATTGAACGCATAGAGTCTTAAGTCGTTTCATACTTGTCAGTGATGAAAACGGTTCAAAAATCAATGTCAACCCTTTCCCTTGATCAATCCATGATAGAGAGGAGGTTTTGAGAGTTTTTTATTGTGCATTTATCAAAATTGTATCCCTTAGTTCATAAGTCATCACGTGATGAAATTGCATTGATTGATGGCTTGCAAATCAAGCTTATATCTCCTTTGAGCTGTTTGATGATAAGGAGAGGCAGGGTGGACAAACATTCCCTGTGAATGCTCTGTTTGTACTCTATTTATTATCTGTTATAGCAGGAGAAACCCAACATTAGTGGCTGGCAGACCACCTTTACTGGGCGGCAGGCCACTATTAGTGGCCGGCCTGCCGGTCACTTTTTCCAACAGGGTAGTGTGCTATTTCCTGTAGAAATTGAGGTGAAAAAATCAGTGCAATCTCCTAACTGTGCAACAGAAGCATTCCGCTAGCAAAATAGAGATCATTTTCGGGTAGAAATCCACATCCATGCATGAACCATCCCTCGATTCTCGGGATCCGTTAAAAGAATGTTGTAATAGTAGTATGATTGTACTTAAAGTAGCGAACTTGTAACTAATTAGTTAGCTTAGTTAGAATAGCTAGTTAGTTTTGTGTTGTACTTAATTAATTAGCTAAAGTAGTTAGTTAATTTGTAGTATTGTAATAATTAGCTAGCATAGTTAATTTGTTTCATTTGGGTTGTAACATTTAGTTAATTCGTAGTAATTAGCTAGGACATTCATTCGGACCCTCCTGCTCAAAGGCAAAAATGTAATAATGCTTGTATGTCTTTCAACCCAACGTCTTTCTCCATTTTATTTACTTTCTTATAATGGGTGGTTTAGAGCATCATGTTTCTTTTAGCATTTCCCATGTTTGCATCCACTTGTCTTACATGAATCGAGGCTCAATTCATCATTCTAACAAGCATTTTCGTTTATTACTTCGTTGAATATGTGTTTAAAACGCATGCTATCAAATTGATTTACATGGTATATTAGTAGCCGAGCCTATTAATTACATCTTGCATGTGTTGCATTAGTCATATTGCATTCATTAGGGACACGCATGTTTTTCTAAATATTTTGTTTGTTTTGACTCGCCTCGGAGTACTAGGTGAGCATTTTTATTGCTTTAGCATATTTGCATGAGTGTGATTGTTGCCATGTCAAGCATGATTACCATGAGGCTAATTGCTTAAGTGCTATACTTGTTTGAATGCCTGTGGATAAAAGCTAATTGCTTGAATTGGAATAATTTGATGAATGTACATATGAGATCACTTTTTCAAGTGATACATATTCAAACCTATTTTTTAACAAATATGAAATCAAAAGTGTTTCAATTTTTACAAATTAGTCTATATTTGTGTGCAACACATAGTAAAGTTAGTCTAAAAAAAATTGGAACAAGAGCATATAATGTAAATAAGAATCACATCATGACTAGTAAAGGCTAATCTTTGATCGGGCGAGCGGGGGTGCTCAATTCATGACCTTCCCCTCTTGTACCTAAGTTCCTAAGCCGAGACACTTTGGTGATGATGGATAAGTGGCCTTGGGCACGAATCCTGGGTTTCCTAAATTTTCCAAAATAAAACATTTAGGTGGCGACTCTATATCCGGAAAAGTAGTTTATTTTTTGCATTTTTGATTTAAAATCAATTTTCCAAAAGGTTTGCCGGATTTGGACTCTTTTGTGTTTATCTATTTCGCATTGCACTTGTGAGATCAGATTCAGAATCACGAAAGTCCGAACTATAGGGCTATCGTATCCAAAAAGAGCACAAAAAGCAAGCTACAATTAGTTAGGCTTTTATGTTATTATATAGTTTCACCCTTCTTTTTGTAATATTTCCAATGATATTTCAAGACTTTTCCAGGGGAGTTGAGATGTGTCATGGAATGCTTTCTTCTTCTTCTTTTTTAATTTTCATTCTCATCCATGTTTGGTGGTGTGTTACTTTCCCAAACGAAGATTTGCAATGATCACACCTCAAACATGATTTGATAGCATCATTATTACTCATTGTTTGTTGCCTCTGTTTGTTTGAAATTCAAGGTTTACAAAACTTTAGAGTGAAGGCAAAAAGTGGTTAGCTAAACTACCATGGGTTTAATCTGGTAATGCGTATGTCTTACAAGGTTGGAATGATGATCTAGTTTAGCAAGTGTTGCCATATTATAGTACAATGGAGGAGATTCTTTCACAAAGTGGGTATGTATGATCTGTAAATATGGTTCTTTTTCTGTTAGTTAGTTGCTTTGTTCGGTTATTATTTCTTTGAATATTTTTATTTTTATTTTTATTTTTATTTTTTAACATGGTATCTGTTGGTTGCACTTACCACTTTGTATTAATGGTGAATCAACATCTTTCTCCTAGATTAATGAAGAAACAGTCCTGGCAAGAATTTGTAGCTTGGTTGTCTCAATTTTCAAATTAGTATAATACTGATTTGATTAAGTACATCAAGCCTACTAGTGATTTTAGTTAAAATGTTTATTTCTAGGAATGTTAGGAAACAAAATGAATTATAGAATGGTTCACAAAAAAATGCAATTGATGACTAAGATTAAACCCCTAGTTAGGTGAGTTGGTGTGTTCCCTTCTCTTTGAGGGTTGAGTGATGTGCGCTTTCAAATATATTATATTTTGTTTGCAGGTACATAGTCGGTCCTTGTTTAGAGATGTTGTTGTTGAGGGTTGACTGAAATAAGTAATAAATTGTTGGTTAGTTCTTGTATTGATTGCTTGGCCTTTCAGGATCTGTTGTTGCTCCTCTGTTTGGCTCTTGTGCTACTGCTACTGTTACTGCTGTGCTGAGGGGTTGGTTTTTGTTGTTGGTGTCCTATTGCTAGCTTCCTTTGTGTGCTGCTACAGTGTGTTGGCGTGCATCATGTGTTGTTTTTTTTTGGAATTTGGCTCCTATTGGTCTTTCTTAGGTTCAGCTGGAGCTGGTCTCAAGGGGCTGTTGCTGGTTGTGTACAGCTGCTATTTGGGTTGTCATGCTGCTTTACGATTGTGGTTTTTTATTTTTTTCTGGTTGGGTTCTGCTTTGTCATGTGGGCTGTACACGGTGTCCTTGTTTGTAGATAGGTTACTTTCCTATTTTAGTTTGTTAGTCAAGTGGCTTTTTATGGTTGTTGTCCAGTTTTTTTTTTATGGTTGTTGCTGTCTTTTCTTGTTTTTTAGTTTTTTTGTTTTGATGGTGCTCTGTTTGTATATCTTTTAGGTCTTGGGCCATGCCCTTTGTATTTTTGTATTCTTTTGTCTTTTATATTATGACTTATTCACCCAAAAAACAAAATATACATATTTGTCAAAATATTACATGTTTTATTATGTTATAACCTAGTGATTTACGTATCTATGGATTTTTCTTCTCATTTCACTTTATAACTAGGTTTGATTTATACAGGTTAAAGAAGCAGGTACTAGCGTCATTTGCCAAGTCAGCTGAAGGTGTCTTTCGTGCTATAGAACAATCTATGAAAAGATAATTTAATACTTCTTCTGTTCAGCTTGCTACAGAAAGTGCTGCTGACCAACCGTCAAAGCCTCCTTGTGAAAGAGCTAAAATAATTATCCCAATCCAGGAAAAGGAATGAATCAAGCAATTTTGAGTTTACAAGGTATACTGTTTTTTTTTTTTTTTTATTTGCATAAAGTTTGTTGAACTTTTTCATAGAATAATTATCTAGTTGTCATGTAGTATGTTACTAAGTTGCCTATCAGACACCAAAACTGATATTCAATTGTTTGTTACGTACTTGATATTTCCAAAACTTAATGGTATTTGATTACAATTCTAGATTATTTGAAACTTTAAAATACTATCTTTGTGTATTTGCTAATTATTTTGAGTATTCATGCATGTAACTAATTTTAGTAGTTTTTGTGATTTGTTAGCAAGTGGAAAGTTCAAGATGGACAAAACATGGGTACATTTTCCAAGGTTTATTTCTAAACACAACCATAAATATGCTTTCAAATGTTAAGTTACTCATTTTGTTTGGATGGAATTGATAATAATTTAAAGTTTTCAAAGTATCGAATGAGTACATGAACGAAGCGAGAAAATTTGTCAACATGGCTAAGGCAAATTCAAGGAATCCCGATATGATCATATGCCCTTGTGGAAGTTGTCGAAACCTGTCACAACAACATTGTGATACTATTTTCGAGCATTTGGTCATTGTAGGGATGGATCCTAGATATACGCCATGGGTTCTTCATAGGGAACGACTAAGTGAATCTGTAGAAGTTCAAAACAATGTTGAAATTTCGAAGACATATAGGCTGTTTAGAAATGGTTATGCACACAATGATTTTTTGCAACCTAGAAATGAAAGTAGAGAGAGGGAGTTCACAAAAGCATTAGAAGATGCTGAAACTCCTTTATATTCAGGTTGTACAAAGTACACTAAGTTCTCAGCAATTGTTGCTTTATACAAGCATAAAGCTGTGCATAGGGCATCTGATAAGAGTTTTGATGAAAATTTGAGATTAGTGTCTGACATGCTACCAGAAGGTAACACACTTGTGCAATCTATATATTCAGCAAAGAAGTTGCTTAAAGCTTTTGATCTTGGGTATGACAAAATACATGCTTATATTAATGATTGTTGTTTCTTTAGAAAAGATTTACAGCATATGGAGGCATGCCTGAACTACAATTGTTCACATTGGAAAGTGGATAAGCGAACTAAGAAGATTAAAAATGGGGTTCCAGAAGAAGAGTTTATGCGTTCAAACAATGGACTCTACTTCTTTGACATCTGTGACTCTGGTTGTATGAATAGTTCTGGTGAGGAAGACTCTCCCAAGAAGAAGAGAAGTCTTCTCAACTGCTTTTTTTTCATTGATGACAGAAAAAGTTTTCTTTTGACTTTTATTTTTGTTATACTAAACGCCTAAAAAAAAGGAAAAATTCTATCTAAATAAACAAGGAAGCCTAGTGATGTTCTACATGGTTTGTTCACTTGTCGACCACAAAGGTCTAAATTGCCAATAAACCTAGGCATAAGAAAGTAGTAGTCATAAAGGATAACTAGTCAAAAACAATTAATGCAGATTAAGGAAGTCACCAATTTTAATATTAATTTGCAAACAATACTCAATTCTAGTGGGCTAGTTACTTAAGATTTGAGAATATATGAATATCTCAAACCCAATTCTATTCAACAAATAATTGTACAAGTGTTCAATAAGGTTCTTTGCTGCTATGCTATATGTTGTTGTGCTGTTTTGTTTGGGCTACTGATATGCTTATATGATGTTTTGTTTGGGCTGCTATTGCTGTGCTGTTTTGTTTTGGTATGAATGTTGAACAAATTGCTAGTTTGTTTTACTTTTTTTTTTTTTTTTTGGTGATATATAGAGGTCCAGTTTGTCTTAAACAGAACCTATGAAGTTGTGCTTGTGACGTTACTTCATTTTTTCAATTTGTTTGATAATGACTTGTCCTATTGTGGTGAAGTAACTCAGAGGTGAGTTTTCCACTTGTTTTGGTAGTTAGCAGAGTTTGTACGTCCTCTTCCTCTTCTTTTTCTTTGGATATAAGTACAAACTATGGATTTTAGGTTTTTGGATTTGATTGGAGAAGAAATATTAGTGTTATTGTTTTCCTGAAACTTGAACCGAACATTACTATGGCTTGTTTTTCGTGCTTCTTTCGAATACAACTAGCCCTACAGGTTGGACTCCCGTAGTTTTGAATCTGATTTCACAAGTACAATGTGAAATAGATAAACACAAATGAATCCAAATCCGACAATTCTTTTGGAAAATCGATTTTGAATCAAAATGTCAAAAATAGACTGCTTTGCCAGATACAAAGTCGCCACCTAAATATTTTTGAGAAATTTAGAAAACCCGTGACTCATGCCAAAGGCCACATGTCTGCCATTACCAAGATTGTCTCGGCTCAGAAACTTAGGTACGAAAGGGGAAGGTCATGAAGTGAGCACCCCACTCACCCGATCAAAAATCGGTCTCTACTAATCATGATGTGATTTTTATTTACATTATATGCTCTTGTTCTGATTATTAGGCTAACTTTAGTGGGTGATGCATGCAAGTATAGACTAATTTGCAAAAGTTGGAACATTTGATTTCATGTTTGTTTGAAAAAAATGTTTTGAATACGCGTCACTTGAAAATGTGAGTTTGTATGTACATTAATCAATTTATTCCAATTCAAGCAATTAGCCTTCATCCACTGGCATTCAAATAGGTATATCACTTAAGCACTTAATCTCATGAAAAGCATGCTTGATATGGCGACAATCATACTCATGCAATATGCTAAAGCAAGAAATGCTCACCTAGTACTCCAAGGCAAGCCAAATAAAGCAAAACAATTAGAAGAAATGCATGCTCCTAAACAATGCAATATGACTAATGCAATGCACATATTATGTAGATAACAAGTTCAGCTACTAGCATGCATATGAACCAATTCAAGGTATGCGATAAATCACGTACTCGAGCAAAGAATTTGAAAGTGACATTGGTTAAAATGATGAGCTGAACCCTTATGCATGTAAAACGAATGAATGGATGCAAGTCATGAAAAATGCTAATTAAAGCATGATGCTACACAGCCATAGTAAGAGAATAAATAAAAGGGAGGAAGAAATGGAGATTGGAAGACATACACATATTATTACATATTTGCCCTCGCGCAAGAGGGTCCGAATGAATGTCCAAGTGTCCAAAATAAACTAACTATTACAAAACCAAATAAAGGAATTAAGCTAATGAATATTAAATAACTAACTAGCTATCTAATTTATTACAACAATGATGAACAATAAAACTAACTAACTAAGTTAACTAATTATGACAATTACGAATAAACATTAATAATAATTACAACAATGCTTACCATAATGATAATTATTACAACACTAATAGGACCATTAATTTACAACATTGATATAAGCAAAGATGCACAAGGTTTGCATGCACTTGACTATTTTCAGAAGCAGCTATGTCTGTCTCCTTGGGAATCTGTCATGTTTCACCTTCAGTCATTACCCTCTGTTTCTGCAAAACACACTGTTGACCAAACATTGGAGCCCTGCCGGCCCCCAATGAGGCCTGACCGGGCCCAAACAAGGCTAACTGTGCCCTAATTTCTTGCGAAAGTCTACTTCTGTGCTCTGAGGTGAAAACAGTACATACAGAGCTTTTCTAAGCTCTATTTGTCCCCTCTGCTCTTCTCTGAGAATAACGAAGTTGGTTCCAAAACCATCAATAAGCAAGTTGATCACTTGATGATTTTGGGGACAATTGGACAAAAATCAATAAATGCAATGAACAACCATTCCTCCCTCATATCATGAAGTGAACTCAAGGAGGGAGGTAAAGACGCTTCAAATTTCATCAACGCATCATAAATTGGTGCGTGACAACTCTTGATACTATGGACCCGGTATAATGTCCCGCCGAATCCAAGCAATCTTACTTATTTTCCTTACGTTGGTTTCATTGGTTTTAAGCTCATTTTGTTAGTCATTTCCATTCTTTAATTAATTTGTCCCAAGTGATGGTTAAGTCTACTACGTGAGAAGAAATGTCAAACAAGAAGTGATCCGAAGCATGAAACAGGGACTACGCCTTAATGATGAACCTCTGAAGAGGTTAAGACATTGAGCATAGGTCTCTTTCCCATGCCTTGAATAACCATCAATCCTTTGATATAACTCTCAAACAAAAAGAAAGAAGAAAAGAGGGAGGTTGCAGACATGATTGTATAAGATTGATTTGAAGAAGGAGACTTTTAATATGAAAACCAAGCAAAGAAAAGCTATCAACTCAAATGGCTTGATGTCTAAGGCCTAAACAAGCAAAGCCATGAGGACTTACAACATGATAGGCAAAGTATTCAAAGCATGAACCAATTAAATGAATTAAAACAAGTCTAAATAGCGCCTAATATGTAAAAACCGGCGGCTAAAATTATGTTTAAAGAGTATGAAAAAGATAGGAAATAGCAAAGAATCACAAGGCCAGTGAACAAGAGCAAAGAGAGGTGGCTAACCCCTTCATTTTTGAAACCTCAAACCATGTTTTTTTAGTCTATTTTGAACTCTGAAAATCAGTTTTAAGACTATAAAAAAAAGAGTGTAAAGACAAGGGTGTGAGCTACGAAGTAAGGTGCAAGAAAGGGTATTAAACCTTTCTACCTTTAGTAGCTATTCAAACCCAAGTTCCAACATTTAAAATAGATCCAAAATAGTACAAAGACACAAGAAATTGAGGATAAGAGACAAATATGAAAGCAAAAGAAAAGGTGGTAAGCTTATACATCTTAAAGAGGACAAGGTCTTGTTATGGATCAAACTTGGTCCAAGCATACTCACGCTTGAATTATGATGCTTAAGGCTCAACCAAGGCTCTAAAGCTTTGCTCTAAGGTTGTATGTGGTGTATAGATATGTTTCAAGGGTGATAGGTTCGCTCAAAGGTGGCTTGTACAAGAAGAAGAGGCTCTCGAGTGTGTATATAAGCTCTTTGGAAATTGTTTAACCCTCAAAACAGAGATATAACCTCGTATTTATAGAATTTGAGCAAAATCGGTCAAAAATATCTTCAAAAATAGACAATAGGCAGGCTCCCGTCCAGAACAGTGTTTATTGCTGCCAAGGCACGACCGGCCCCAAATGGCCACGGCCGGCTCTGAGTGAGGCACGGCCGGGCCCCAATATATTGCCTTGTTTCTCTGTTTTTGGCTTAGTGTAGGGTGGCACAATGTTCAAAAAGGGACCTCTGAAGTATAAATAGGAAAGTGTTAGGACTTTTTTCGAGGCTTATTCTCAGATTCCTTCGTTTGAGCATTCGAATCACACACAATGTAACTTTCATCATCGAGTGCACAGAACAAAGCGTCCGAGTCTTACGGGCAGTCAAAAATGGGGTATCTACCATTGCCCCTCTTTGACAGAGCTCAAAGTCATAAAATAACGCAAGTGAATGTCAAAGCCCAAAGACAACCCATTTGACGCGGCCATAAGACTTGGGCAAGAAAATATATCAAAATACCATTGGTTGAACCCAAGGGTTGCCTACATATCCCTTTGTAAGGAATCAAACCTGCGTAGTTCAGGGGCAAAATACAAAATGATATGCAAAACATAACTTATGATCATGCAATGAAACATTTGAATGCAAATAACAAACAATGAAACAATGCAATCAAAACAAGAATGCGACGTGGAATAAAAGCGTAAACTGAAGCAAAACAGATCCAACCGTGTCTCATACGGAAAGAAGTGAGTAAATAAACACGTCTCACGCGAAAGAGACAAAAAAAGTACAAACCAAACTTCGTCCTACGTAGAAAGGATGTAAGACCATGCAGGCCTACCTACGTCTTATGTAGGAAGGGTGAAAAGCTCCATGCCAAACTGCATCTCACGCAGAGAGGGTGGAGGATGGTGTGAACACCAGGCGCACCTGATGTTTTTAACCAAATACAACAACTCTGAGCACGTCTCACGCGAAAGGAGGAAAGATAGTGTGAACACCAGGCGCACCTAATATTTTTAACCAAAGAAAAAGGTGGTGTGAACAATAGGAACACCTGTTATTTTTAACCTGGAAACAACAACCTAACGTGTCTCACATGAAAGGAGGAAATGATGGTGTGAACAAATAGGCGCACCTGCTATTTTTAACCGAAGAACAACAACCTAACGTGTCTCACATGAAAGGAGGAAAGAGCGGTGTGAACAAACAGGCGCACCTACTATTTTTAACCGATTAACAACAACCTAACGTGTCTCATACGAAAGAAGGGGAGGGTGGTGTGAACAAATAGGCGCACTTGTTGTTTTTAACCGAGGAACAACAACCTAACGTGTCTCACATGAAAGGAGGGAATGAAATCAACGAAAGGGCAAACAACACTCAAAACTCGACACAGCGAGATTAGAAAGCCTCAGAAACTGAAGCCCACCATGATAACCCAAAACAAGGTACAAAATGCAAACACAAATCACAATACAAAGCATAAACATGACTTAATCGAGGCCTCAAATGTGACTTTCACAAACTAAACAAAGATAGAATCAACTCAATCAATATGATGCTCGAAGTATCAATGTTAAAAATTTTATAAAAAAAATTGAACAACACAAAAGGAATAAAGCTTCTCTTCTCTTTTTTCCTCTGTTTTCCCTTCCCTCTTTTTTTTTTTTCCTCTGTTTTTTTTTACTACCTAGATCCGAAGTAAGGCTGCCTAGCACTGAAACAATCAAAACAAACAAACTGTATTATATTTGGAGCTGACCAGGCCCAAATAAATCACGGCCGGGCTCCAATAGAGCCAACTAGGTCGCGACAATGGCAGCAGAGTAGTTCGGTAAAAACAGCCACTGTGGGTGTTTAAAACAAGACCCAACCCTTATTTCACACATACCCATATCCGAAATCACTCATTCTCTCCCTCTCTCTCTAAGCCTCCTCTCTCTCTCTCTATTTTCCCTCTTTTAGCAAAACCCATAAACCCTCGTGAATTTTTTTGTAAAACTCTTTTCCTCCTTTACATTTTGAACTGAACAAAACTTAATTTGGTTGAGTTTGGGGGTTTTTCTTGCTTTTTCTTAGGTTTTCACACATCTACTCACACTTTTCCCTCTCCCCCTTTGAGTTTTCACTTTCTCTTTACTTTCTCTCTGCTAGGGTTTTGGTGTTTTGGGGTTTTCACTCAATTTCACTCACCCACTCACTTTTTTCACATTTTCTCATTTTCTCTCATATTTCTCCATGGCTGGTGATGAGGTTCCCATCCCCAGCCCCGTTGTGGGTATTGGTGCCATCCTAGGTGAGGACATAAAGGCTGAGGACATTCTCGAGCCCGCGCTACCTCCTCTTGCCGACGGACCATTTAATGCGACCACCTACCAGTCACGTACACATGCCCTGACCCCGTGCGGTATTTTGAGATTCAAGGGCCTTATTCCCGGGATTGATGAGGACATCTTGTTACGAGAGCCCGCGAAGCACTTGTCCGCTGATGCCTCCACGGTAAGCAATTTTTCCTTTGTTTTGCACATATGTTGAATCTCGTAAGCAAACTATCCGTTAATGCTTTGCATACACTGATAGCATGTCCAACCTACAAGTGATAGCCAGGAGGATTAGCGGTTATGGATCCATATCAGGCCCTCGGCATTGGTATGAGAGGCTTCCTACGGAGGTTCACACATTGGCCAACGCTACCGGCTTCAGGCCTTTCCGTTCAGGGCTCATACAGATGAGGGCTGAGCCACTGCTCTACGGGGCCTTGGTGGAAAGATAGTGGGACACCACCGACTCGTTCTATTTCTCATCGATCGAGGAGTTGACTCTGACCCCGTACGATTTCTCGATGCTCACAGGCTGCAGGTAGGGGTTGGTAGCCCAATCCCGTTCAATCCTAACGTGAGGCAGTGGAGAGCCGCACAGCGTTAGCTTCTCTAGGCGATCCCAGACACTACCGGCCACGGGATGGTGCAGTACAGTTGGTTCCTAGAGCGCTTCACTAACCTTCAGCCAGCTACTGCAAATGAGGTCACCCAGTACACCCACGGTTTCCTCATGTATCTCCTCGGTACTATCTTGTTTGCAAATAAGGAAAACATCGTGGGGTTATATCTCTTGGGAGCACTGGCGCACCTACCATAGGTGGTAGAGTATGATTGGGGTGGTGCTGGCCTGGCCACCCTATACTGCTACATGAGCTTCGTATCCCGCCGCAAGGCAGATTCACTGGGCGGCTACTAGAGGGTTTAGAAGGTACACCTCACACTTACTTTTCTGTTTAACTTTGCATTCCCTACTTATACTTGCTTTTCATTTTCTTTTTATATCTGCTCATCTACTTCACTTGTTCCTCAACTTGTTTTCTTTTGCAGCTATGGGTTTACACGTATTTCACTTCTCTAGCTCCGGTCCCAATGAGGTCGATTGAGTTGTCAGTACCCCGCTCCCGATACTACGATTTTTGATTCGAGCAGTGCCGCTTCGTAGACCAAGACTTCCCTTACTTCCTCCATTTCTTTGACACCATCACCATGGATTAGGTAAAAAATTACTAGTCTTTACATTTACTATTGTTTCCATATTGTTGTTTCTATACCCCTGATATCTGACACTTAGCTTGCATTTTCTATTCATAGGTTGACTGGCACCCCTGGGCAAGCATCCCTCAGGCAGGGAGGATAACCTATGTTGCTGCATGGCACACCTCCACCATGCAGATTCTATTTGAAGGCCCTTTCGGTAGGGCTTATTACTTGGAAGAGAGGTTCATCCGTCAAACACAAGGCGTAGTTGATCCCGACATTGCACATCCTCCTCCTCTAAGCATGAAGGTGGTTGATGATCTCTATGACGAACCCCAGATTGACTTCCTGATGTTGGAGGAGGACGGTGATCGGTACCATGAGCCTGGCAACTTCACTGCCTTCTTACAAACTCGGGTGATGGAGCCTCTTACCCAGGGTGTGATTCACGCCGTTACTGAGGTTGCTACTGCTGCTGTTTCCACTGGAAGGGTTCCTGCTGCAGCTCCCATCCCTGGGCTTCCGGTGATTCCTACTGAGGTTGTGTACATGTGACCAGACGAGGTGATTGAGCAAAGCCCCCTTGAGTACATTAAGGAGAGGGATAGCAAATTGGTGATCGCTCCTGGCGTCGAGTAGCTACACATCTCTCTATATGTCTGCTTTCTGCCCACTGTACTCCGTCATTTGTTGCCCACTATGCTTTATTACTTGTTGCCCACTATACACCATTACCTTGTTTCATATTCTCAAATCTTTCCTCTTTTACAGGTACCTACGGGGTATGTGGATGACCTCTTCCGGACAGTTGACAAACTGATTCTGATGGTGTAGAGGAGGCAGACTGCTCTAGCCACTTATGGCATCGAGGTACACTTTGGCCCTAGTTTACAGTCATTACAATCTCGCTCATAATTCTATTGGTCTTTTCTGATATCTGCACTCTCTCTTTTGTTCTTTTCAGCTTGAGCCAACACCAGTTGCACTTGCAGGACCTCCTCCAGCTAGGAGACGGAGACGAGGCCCAGTGAGAGGCAGAGGAGGGGCTGATCGAGGGAGAAGCCAAGTGAGATAGCACTCACCCTCTGAGGAGTCCTTTGATAAGTACACGACCCCCGAGGAGAAGGGGGGAGGAGGTTGACATGCAGTCTAACAACCCTAATGATGACAGTGATGTACCTCTTCCGCAGCCAAGGAGGAAGAGAGTGAGGATGGGTTGCTGATTTTCTTTGCTTTTCTTTTACTTTGTAGTTAGGAACTATGTAGCTTCAGATAGACCTATGTATTTTGTTTTTGAAGACTTTTCTTTTGTTTTTGGTCTTTGTAAATAATGATTAGGATTGGACCCGCTAGTTTTATAAAAAGAAAGATTTTGAAATGATCTCCTTACATAATATATGACGAATGGCGTAACCTTTGCATGGTAACTTTGTACAAAACTTTAGAACTGTGAATTCTTGCTCTTGCATTCATTCTTGGATTGGATAACAACCCACAATAGGACAAAATGCAAAATACAACTCGATAACTGAAAAGCACAATGAAAACAACTCGAAAATACTAAAAAACACTTGATACAAAACAAAACCAAACCCAAACCCAAAATACAGCCGTAGTACACCAAGGAAAAAGCCAGTCCTTTTCCTGTAACTTGCTCTATCTGGCCAACATTTAGACTTGGCCGGGTCCAAATAGGCACGGTCGGGCCCAAAAATGATGTTGGTGAGTGTAGTCCAACTATCATGCACTGCCTCTTCTCAAACTCTATAAATGGTGCTCCCCATGCTGTTTCTCTGGCAGAATAACAAGTCTTTGCTATTTTGCTCTCAAGATGGAGATGCTGCTCAATAATAGGCTCCGAGATTGGATAGTCACTTTGGACGGCTCGAAAAAAATGAACTTTCGCGGTTTTGGCTTAAACGCTCTTTTTCTTTTGAGCCGTACTTCGCTTTATTTTTTGTTCCTCCATGTCGCAGCTCTGTCATGACCCGAACCCGCCCCTATGGGTTAAGGACATAACCGGCCAATAATCGAGAGATTACCTACGGCCTCAAACCATATAAGACATAACTCATTAGAGTAAAGGGGCCAAATGGAAGCAAATTGTAAACTTTGTCCATAGAGCTGTGCTTATATACACATCATAACTTTTCACATAAGTATTCATTAATAACTCACATCAAAGGGAAGTTAACATATAAACTGTACATACAGGATCATTCAAGTCTAAGTCAGTCAAACCCAAAGTTTATATACAAAAGTAATTCAATGTTTTCGCCAACATAACCAAACTATAACGAAAGAACAAAAGAGGCGAAAACAAGTCTCGTGCGTGAGACGTTGGGCTGACTCCTCAAAACCTTGACTGTTTCTCACATATTTCACCGTGGCTGGGTTTGGATGTCCCTTGGCTCACCTACATACAAAATGAATGAGCATGAGCGAAAGTCCAGTGAATAATATCAAATAAAGAAAGTACACGAATGAGATTCACATATATCAAACGACCTTGAGCCCATCTAGTATTCTACTTCGTGTATTATTTAGTACATTAGGCGATTCAAGCCTGAACATATCAAACGGCCTCTGGCCCACTTTATTCTTAAACGAACGGCCTCGAGCCCAATTCATTCATGTGTATCAAACGGCCTTTGGCCCAATCATTCATATCCAACGGGTTCTGGCCCACTCATTGACCATTCATTCATATTCGATGACCTCTAGCCCATTCATTGGCCATTCATTCATATCCAACGGCCTCTGGCCCATCCATTGCCCCTTTCATTCATATCCAACGGCCTCTAGCCCATTCATTGGCCCATTCATTCATATCCAACGGCCTCTGGCCCATTCATGTCAAACGGCCTTCGGTCCAATCAATTGTATCCGATGGCCTTTGGCCCAACCACATGGCATAACAAACATTTGTCCATAATTCAAATTAACAAACTTATAGGACTTATAATAAGCAATTAGACAATTAACATACTTCAAAATATCTTTACTAAGATATTACTCATAGTGATCTGCCGGTGGATTTGCCCTCGTGCTTAACCCTACACATTTCATGAACATAATGGGTCATAAACGATTCATTCCATTCTTAATTCATACGTCTCTCTCTTAGGCTTCTTTCTTATCCTTCTAATTCATTTATGATGCTCAATGCATGCCTAAGAGTGCTCAGAAATGAAAGAGAACGGAAAATGAAACACAGAACACCTTTACAAAATTTCTGAAACAGGGGTCCCTGCTCGAGCGTGGGTTCCGCCGCTTAAGCGGACCCTCATGGTCTGCAAAAGTACTGGTTGCCTCATTTTTACGCTCAAGCTGAAAGTCTCACTACATGGCTCCCCGCTCGAGCGTGAATCTCCCCGCTCGAGCGGACACCCATGTCTGCAAAACTTCTGGGAGCTCGTATTTCCCGCTCGAGTGGACATGCCAAATTCTGGAAAATCCATAATTGTTCTTGAGCTTCAAACTTATATTCAATTCAACATATCTTGCATATTATGGCTCAAACTTCACATATACATTTACTAACATGATCCAACACCAAATTCATTACATTATGAAGCTCAATTTCATAAATTAATCACATTCATGTCCCAAATTACACCAAACTTATTTCCAACATAACAATTTCATGTATTCAAAACTCATACTCTTATGAATTGTACATGCATGTGAGATATAGCTCTCATTCCCAATTCAAATGATGAAGAGATGATCAAAAGCATGAACTTCAATCAAAGATTCAACATGGATCATGTCTTTCAAGCTCAAACATACAAATTCATGGCAATCTCCTACATGCATGTGTATATTGACTTCCAATTTATCAAAACTAACTCATTTTCATCATAATCAATTCAATTCATGTTCTTGATCACCATTTCATCTAGAATTCACAAAATCACAAGCTTAAACTCATGAATTTACTCACCTAAGAGCTTTAATCTTCACAAATTCTAGTTAAATCTTGAGTGTATCTTCAAGATTCTCAAGCCTTTTGATCAAACCTTCAATTTGAGCTTCCTCTCTATCTTTAAGCCGGCCTCACTCTCTCCCTAAGGTATAAAATCTAATTTGAGCCTCAAAAAAACAAAATGAGAGTGTAATTGGCCCTTTATATAAGCTCCTCTAATCACATTGGTTTAATACTAATTAATTGAGCACTATTTCATCAATTTAATCTATTTAATTTGATCCAAATAAATTTTCAATTAAATTTCACCGTAAACTCTAAAAATTACACTAATCACAATGGCGTAGTCAATTTCGGTTTCTGTGGCCGATAGGGCCTTCAATTTAAATTCCAAAGCAGAAAGTCAAACAGATTTTCCTACGGTGAACAGATAGACGTTTAAAACCACATATATTCAAATAAATGACACTCAAAATCATATCAAACACATAATCATATTCATAACAAAGATCAATTAGTATATTACTGAACAGGGTTATCACAAGCTCGATGCTGGAACCCGATCACTCATGTATTTTGCTTCAGATCACAAAAAATGTGTCCGATGCTCGAAGAATTTCAAGCATTGATGGAATCCTGGTGCAACGAAGAAATCATGCCTCAACCTTGTTTTGGCCATACCCAGGCTTTGGAACGGATGTGTGGGCTCACTTTGCACGAAGCTTGATCCATGGTTCACGATGGGGAGTTGGACATCCTGGATTTGATTCGTTAGTTTTCTGACATCAAATACAGAGGTGACCTCCTTTGGTGAGGTTATCGGCAACATGCCCTCTGCTTATGCTTACTCGCACACTTCCTTCTTGCCCCAAGGTGCGGCAGAGCCAGCATTAGGTTGATTGAGGTGGCTCAGTGCCTGAAAGAGGGCAAAAGCTGCATTGGTCTGGCACTGGCCGAGACCCTGATGGGTTTGGATGCCTTTTATCGGTGAAAGACTCCCTAATTTGCAAGGAGTCCGCTACTTCTTCAGGTATTCTTTCCCACCCTTTCTTATGTATGATTCCTCGCTTCACTCGGCACTCACTCTCTATTTTCATCTCTAAACCCCTTTTCTTACTTTTCTCCCAACGTACATCTCTCTATTCTTTAATCTCTCTTACTTTTCATCCCTTCCTAGGTATGGCTTATGGATAAATTGAAAGTAGTAGACCCTTGCCCCGAATATTTAGCCCAAGCTTACTTCTTCTACCAGCGACTAGTGGACTTTCCCAATAAGGGATGGTGGTGCAACTGGATGTGCACTAAATCTGCAGCTGACACAACTTGGCATTGCCCCTGGCTTAATGTGACTAAGATAAGCTACAGCATGTCCCACCAGCAGAGTATACAGTTGATTGGCCTCATGCACCGCGTGTTCTATTTCCCTTTTCGATTCAAACGCTAATTTGGACATGATCAGACTTATCTAGAAGGAGAGGTGGAATACCCAGCTTCATTTCCCATTCGTGGTTCACACCTGACTCGGTACCTCACTACTTGGAGGACGAGAGATCTTCTAGCCCCTACCCATAGTTTTAGTTATGCCCTTTCTGGCGAGTTCTTAGCGTGGCTCGAGGACGAAGAACAAGTTGGGCTATCTTTAGCTGCAACGGCTTCCACGAGCACGAGTAGAGGATGAACAACCACCTGACTTATCTACCTTTCTTTTCAAGTTTTATGATGTAAAAGCAACGCTGATTTATATCAGAGAGTTTGGAGAATGTACTTATGTTGAAATCAATGGAATTAAAGTTGCGAGTACTAAAAATTTTCCTTTTGGTCCCAAAATGGTCCAAGTCTTAAAAAGGTAAAATTTTAAACAAAATTAACTTTTATTAAAACTTTTCAAAACTATTTTCAGGAATGATTAACACCTGACACACATAGAATCAACCCTCAAGATGTACAGCCCCGAATCAATAGATCGCAACTGCCCATAACTGTATCCGCCATACTGGCCCTTCTGTTGCCAACATAAAGATCACACAATCGAGCTAACTGATAATAGAGAAAGATGGCCTAATCAAATATGAACGAATAGGACAATTAAGTTGGAGATGGTTACAACTGAACTTCAGGATGAAGTTACCTACGTATCCCAAAGATGGGAATCAGGCCTTACGTAGTTCAGTTCAGGTTCGCTCGAGTATTAACTCTCTCCTTTTGCGCTCTAACTTTGCCAAGGTCGCCTTTTAGGGTTTTCAACCTTGCGAGCTCAGTTTTTCTTTATTTCTAATTTTTCATGCTCTAACTTTTGCCTAGGTCGCCCTTCCGGGTTTTCAGCCTAGCGAGCCTCTTAAGGATAGTATTTCTTCAACTTGTCCATATTAATCGGCTATGAAAATTCCAGGTCATCCAAATCCATGAGAATAATCGCCCCTCCTGACCAGATTGACTTGATGATATAAGGACCAATCCAATTGGGTCGGAACTTGCCCCTAGGGTCATGGATGGGAGCTCGGTTGTCTTTCAGTACCATATCTCCCTCCTTGAGATTCCTGGACTTAACTTTCTTGTTAAAAGCCCTAGCAATGCAGCATTGGTAGCCCTGGACATGATACAATGCCCTTAGCCTTCTCTCATCAAATAACATTAACTCCTCAAATCTAGTCTGTTACCAGTCCACCTCCGCTATCTGACACTCGGCCATAACTTGCAGTGACAACATTTCAATTTCAATTGGCAAAACAGCCTCCATCCCATAGATGAGAGAATAAGGGGTTGCCCCTGTAGATGTTTGGATTGAGGTTCTGTAGCCCCAGAGTGCGAATGGCAGTTTATCCGGCTAGTCTCTGTATGTTTCCACCATCTTTCGCAAGATGTTCTTAATATTCTTATTAGTGGCCTCAACAACTCCGTTAGTCTGTGGTCTATATGTCAATGACTTATGAAAAGTCATGTTATATTTCTCAAGCAGATCCACCACCTCTTTCTTGAAGTGTGAGCCATTATCTAATATAATCTCATTCGGAACTCCATATCGGAAGATGATGTTATTTCTGATGAATTTGGCTACATGCGACGCTTTTAACACCACATAGAACTAAGCTTCCACCCATTTCGTGAAGTATTCAATCGCCACCAGAATGAACTCGTGCCTATTTGACCCTTTTGGCAAGACTGCACCAATAATGTCGATTACCCAAACTGAGAAAGGCCATAGCGAAGTCATACTGTAAAGCTTTGACAGCGGTATGTTCATGCGATTAGCATGGATCTGGCATTTGTGGCATCGCCGTACAAAACCAATGCAATCCTTCTCTATGGTTGACCAGTAATAACCTTGTCTGAGAATCTTCCGAGCTAGCATCACACCGTTCATGTGTGCTCTACACTCCCCTTCATGGATAGCCTTCATAAGGCGCTTCGATTCCTCCTCTTTAACACATAGCTTGTGCAGTCCCAGATGACCTCTTTGTAGAGCTTACCCTCGCAGATGATATATTGGACGGCCAGGCGTCATATGCCCCGTTTGTCTTTGGCATTTGCCCTTGGTAGATATGCCTTCTTTTCCAGAAAGTTCCAAATGTCATAGTACCAGGGGTTCTTGTCTTGAACCTCATCTATAGCAGCGATGGTCTCATAGGTCGACATGTATTTATGTTCGATAATAATTGGATGCATCTTCACTCCCAACGGGATGTCTACCATAGAAAGTAGAGTTGCCAGTGTATCAGCGAACCGGTTGTTCTGTCCAAGCAGATGTGTGAACGTCAGCTTTTCAAACCTTGGAATCAGCATATCCAAGGCCTGATGATAGACCTTTATTTTGTCACGACCCACTCCCCGTACCCAAGGGTTAAGCATCATGATGGCCAGTAACTGAAGTTACCTCCGACCAATTCTTAAACAATTTACTAAACGCAAGCGGAAAAATATTTAAGTGAGGGTAGTAAAATAATCATTGGAACTTTTACTTTTATCACAAAAACTTATTGATCAAAAGGCCGATATTTACATATGAACAATAGAATTATAAATAAGTGCTCTGTGTGTCTATTTCACATCCCTGCTTCTAAGACTCTCCAAAACTATTTATGAATTGCATTGTTTCCTGAAAATTGGTAAACAGCTATAAGCACATGGCAGAGTGAGAAATATTATACCAAAAGTAGAAGGGACACAAAATAATCATGGATAGTTATTTAAGCGAAAACATTAACATAACTTAATTTGAATAAATAAATTAATCAAGGTGACAAAAACTGAAATACATAAATTATGTAAATAAATAACCATAACCACAGTACCAAATAGAACAGAACAAGGGTCACATAAGTGACAGTCAGAACAGATGTCAATGGATTCATGACAATACAGAGGTATGGATTTAAGAGGTGGATCGTACGAATTCTAGAGGTAGCTCCCACAATAGTGTAGCACTTAGCTCCACACAGAACTTTGCTCCGCATAGAACAGAGGTTACTAGAGTGACAAACAGAATAGAGGTCAATGGATCCATGACAAACAGAGGACCACAAAGTGGTCAAACAAAGGCCAATAGTTATTTAAGTCCCCCAAGGCATGGGACTCCCGTGGTGGTACTTACAACACGTAATTATTTATAAAATCATTACAAAATAATTATTAAAATTTAAACAAGCATATCCTTGGGTTTCTATTTAAGCAAATAGAGTTCAGAAAATAATCCACGTAATCAAGATATTAATATAATTTATAAAATACAAATTGCATAAAATAAATTCTGGTAACTTAAAACATCTGTAAAATATATTGTGGTGACTCAAGGTATAATATAACTCACCTTAACTTTAATTCCAACTTTTACCTTTCGTTCACTGCGACCCACTAGATACTCCAAACTAAACTCAAAGTTTTATATATAAAACTCACACTAGAGACAAACAGAGAGAACTAATGGTGTTGATGCACAAGGTTCACCTCTTTATATAGGTGAGTAGGCGTGGGAAGCAAGACACTTAGGGGCACGTAAGTTTGTTATACAAAAAATGTTGTATTTTAATGTATTTTGATTTAGGAAAAATATAGAGAAAAATATAATAAAAATACCATAATGCTCAGAAAATAATATCGAATAATAATATAAAGTTAAATTTATTATTTTTTTGACATAATTTATAATTAAATAATACTAATATAAAATTTAAGGGACAACTTAAATTTTCGGGTTGTTACACATTTTCTCTTCTTTGACTTTCCAGTCTCCGTGTGCTTGAGAGACAACCAAGTTTGAGTCCCCAATGACATCCAACCTTATTGCCCCTAGTTCTAGGGCAATTTCCAAACCAGCAATACACGCTTCATATTCTATTTCGTTGTTGGACACTTTGAATTAGAGTTTGAAGGCTACAGGTATATGGGAATCATCTAGTGCTATCAGCAACACGCCTATCGCATAACCGTATTGATTGGACACTCTGTCAAAGTATATCGTCCAAGTTTCCTCTTCGACTTGCAGAATAACTTCATCTGGGAACACGTATTCTACTGCCTCATCTCCTTTTACCGGGTGGTCTGCCAAGAATTCCGCTACAGTTCTTCCTTTAACGAACTTGCGCATAACATATTTGAGATCAAATTCGGAGATAAGAAACAGCCAACGAGCTAGCCTACCCATAAGTGCTAGTTTCTCAAAGAGATATTTGATGGGATCTAACCTCAAAACCAGGATTACGGAGTGAGCTAACAAGTAGTGCCTCAACTTCCTGGTAGCCCATACCAAGGCTAAGCAAGCTTTCTCCAAGGGAGTGTAGTGGGTCTCGTAGTCTAGCATCTTCTTGCCCAAGTAATAGATGGCCTTCTCCACCTTATCTACAGATTCTTGAGCTAGCATACACCCCATGGTCAAGATCAATAAAAACAAAATCAAAGGTTTCCCCGGCTCTGGTAGCGACAACACAGGCAAATTCTAGAGGTATTGCTTGACATGCTCAAAGGCAAACAGACATCGATTGTCCCATCGAAATTGCTTTCCTCTCTTCAGGAGACCAAAAAGTGGTTCACAAGTCAAGGTTAATTTGGAAATAAACCGTCTTATGAATTACACTTTACCCAGAAAGCCACGCACCTCCTTTTCAGTCCTTGATGGTGACATTTCTAAGATGGCTTTGATTTTGAAAATATCTACTTTAATTCCCCTCTACGTGATCAGAAAGCTCAGCATTTTCCCTGCCATTACACCGAAAGTGCATTTCTACGGGTTTAACCTCAATCTGTATTCCCTGATCCGTTAAAAGAATTTTGCTAGTGCGGTGTAGTGGCCTTCTCGCTCTTTGGATTTGATAATCATGTCGTCTACATACACCTCAACCTCTTTGTGGATCATATCGTGCAAAATGGTGGTCGCAGCCCTCTGATAGATAGCCCCAACATTCTTTAACCCAAACAGCATGACTCCGTAGCAGTACGTACCCCATGGTGTGGTGAAAGCAGTCTTTTCTCAGTCTTCTGGTGCCATCAGAATCTGATTGTAACCAGAAAACCCATCCATAAAGAAAAGCAAGGCATGGCCAACAATAAAGTCCATCAACTCATCAATATACAGCAGTGGAAAGTCATCCTTCGGGCTGGCTCTGTTCAAGTCCCGAGAGTCAACACAAACCCAGATTCTGCCATCTTTCTTTGGAACTACGACGAAATTGGCCAACCAGGTCGGATACTAACAAGAATCCTGCATCAATCTGCTTGGTGACCTCTTCTTTGATTTTCAACACCCAATCCAAATGAATTCTGCACAGCTTCTACTTGACTGGTCGGGCCTCGGGGTCGAGAGGGATTCGATGCTGTACAATCTCAGGATCGATTCCAGGCATGTCTTCGTAGGACCACACAAAAACATATTTGAAATTTTTTAATAAAACAATTAAACGCTCGCGTTCCTCTGAAGACAATGTAGACCTAATCTAGACCAAGCACGAATCCTTCTCAGTACCCACATTAATGGCAACGATTTCATCAATACACAACTTAGCACGCCTCTCCTCCTCTCGATTAATCAATTTTTTCAAAGGCAGAGGAATTTCTTCCTCTTTGTTTTCATTAAAATTCTGAAAGTCTTGGTCAATGCAATAAACCAGCGGCACAGAATAGTACACAGAATCTGCAAAGTTCTCATTCAAAAGGTCTAGATCTTCGGTTATAGACTCAAAAGAAAAGCTGAATGAAGACCTAGACAAGACTTTGGTATCTGGGTTACCACCCCCGGAAATACCAGACTCAGACCCCCTAGACTGACTTGAATCAGATCCCAACCGCATAGACTCAGTGGAATCAGATTCTGGCTCATTACCCGACTCAGAACTGGAAAGGTAGCCTTCCTCTAGCTACCAAGTAAGACGCAGTGCCCTCGATGCATCCAGAATGCCACTAGTTGGGTCAACACTCTATTCTTCCCCGATCGAGGAGACAGTAAAGTTATCCCCCAAGTTCTCTAAGTCGGCCACAAGATCTGTTAAGAGACTGGCCAGTGCTGCCCTTACTCCAGGATCATTGTCATCTGAGTCATCTTTCGTGCTCTGGTTGGTTTTGGTGTTTAGTTCACCCCTTTCCTCATCACTATCCTACAGCTGCAGAACAAAGAAAATCTCAAACTTGGGGACGTGCTTCTTTGAGGAATTTACCCAAGGCTCAAGAAAGCCACAAAAAAGGAAGTCTTCTCTCTCTCTCTCGAACAAAACGGCCATTCAACGTCCCTTGGATTGGCTTGTGGACGAGCTCATAATGCTTCCCAGCTCTCTTGGCCTTGGTTTTGCCCCTCATCTCTTCTCTCTTCCTTATCCAATTCTCTTTGGTGGGCACATAGCCCAATCCAAAGGTATGTGGGTTATGTGGCACCTCTACCAATGCTACAACACCTTTCTGTCCGCTCTTTTCAAGCCCTATTCCCGGAACATGCCGTAGTTTGTTCATGAAGTATATGGACTAGGCACTGACATATATGCCTTCCTCCACAACCAGAATTGTCCGCACTACCCGGGCTTCAACCAGAGTGAATCACGAGAGGAATATATCCTTGTCACCATGATTGATCTCTAGTACTAGCGTAGTCACCTCCGAAGGTGGATGGATGGATAAGTTCCTAAAAACAATTGCTACTCCTCCCCCATAATGATACTTCAATATTTGATGGAGGGTGGAGGGCACAGCCTTTACGTGATGTAACCAAGGCCTCCCTAGCAGCAGGTTAAAAGTAGCCGGTACATTCAAGATGTGAAACTCGATCTCTTGCTCAGCTGGGCCTACCTGGACTCGCACTTTCACCGTACCCATGACCTCTCGACTTGTGTTATCATATGCCCGTATCACCTGGGCTGTGGGAATAAAGTCTGCCAATTTAAGGCCAATTGCATAGGCAGTAAAGGACAGACAGACATTAATGGCATAACCGGTATCTACCGGCACCACCAGGACCCACTTCTCCCTACATTCCACAAAAATGTATAATGACTTGTTGTGGGCCAAGCCTTCCGACAGCAGCTCTTTGTCCGAGAAAGTGAGCATTGGCTTGGCACCACCTGGAAAAGCCAAGCCCACAAGTTGCTCGGGTGTAGTATCAATAGACAATTTGGCCTTGTTCATTGCTGACAATACTGCCTGCCGGTGCACCCGTGAAACCATGAGGAGCCCCCAGATAGAGATATCAACTTGGATTTTCTTGAGTTGCTTCAACACTAACTCCTCTTCTAGTTGCTTCTCCTTCTGTTTCTCGACCTCCATGTCCTTTCCAGATGCCTCTGTTTGATCCAGGTAAAGCGGCTTAAAATACCATCCACTGTAAGTAAGATGGTCTATTTCCTCCGCATACCATGTATTATCCGGGAGACAGCCGACCCAATCTTCGTCAATATGGGCCAAATGCAAATCATTGTCGTCCCACCACTCTTCGTTAGCTGCTAACAAACAATTGTCCGACTCCACTTGAATCATCTTCACAGTATAAGTGCCCCTCCAAGGGGACACGTGGTTGCAGTTTTCTGGCTGTACTCCACTCTTTCTCTCTCAAACTGCCTTAATGCAGCTTCATGTTCAGTATCTACAGTGTTCACAACTCCTTATTTTTTACTTGGGTTTCCCACACATGTGCCCTCCGGCCGTTTTCCTTTCTCATCAGCCTTCCCGACTAGTACAGCTACCTCTGCTTCCTTTCCCTCCAGTTTCATCCCTGTTTCTTCTTCCTTGTCTAGCTCATCACTCAGCCATCCGGTGTTGTTAGTCAATCCGTTCAGGTCAAACCACCTGATCTGTATATCTCCCTGATCATGCTCATCAAAGTACTACAAATTTTCTAAATCTTCTTCGAGATCTACCAAATCATCCAACCCTTGGCTCGGGCCATCTTCCCTTACCACATTGATGTATGCCGAGATTGGTAGCACCAATTTAGGTTTGGTTTGACTGGTTAGCGCAATATAGCAACTCAGATCATATGCCTTTTCAACCAAGTCCCCGGGACACTCCGACGACAGGCCAATACCTTCCTCCGAGGCCAGACCCTCCTTTACCACGAGTATTGACACCACATTGTGAGGCTAAGGTTGTGGCTTAAATGCGTCCATCATGCACAAATATGTGCCCTCAGGAATGAACAGTATTGATTTTGGTAGGTGGAAAGGGGTAATACGTTGGGGTCATAAAAGGTGGCTAGTGTATAGATGAGGTTAAGGTTTTGGGGTGGGGGGACTTGATTATAGGCTGGGAGTGGATTTGTAGTTACATTTGGTTTCTAAGGTAGAATGATAACCTTGTTGTCAATGAGATCCAGAATCTCATGACGCAAACGGTAGCACTGGTCAGTGTCATGACCATGCTGCTGGTGAAAAGCACAGTATTGTGCAGGATTATGCTTAGATGGAAAAGAGTCAGGGAGTGGACGAGGTTCTAAGGGTTTAAGGTACCTTTTTTTTATCAGCACTTGCATGGCTTTGGATAAGGTCATGTATAGCTGATTAAAAGTCCTCTGGAGACGGGTAGGGTTGGATGATGTTTGTGGTTCTGTATTGGCAAAGAGGTCAGCAGGTTTTATCATGGTGACAACACTTACATCCGATGGCCTCACAGTTGTGCTACCACTTGCAGCATTGGAATTGTGAACAAATGAACTTTTTGTCAACTCCTTCTCATCTATAATAAGCCCCTGCTTCATGGCGTCTTTGATTTGCACTCCTATTTCATGACGTTTTGTAAACGTAAACAACGGAAGCATAATCATTTTCTGCAACAACTTGCCATGCAGATTCCGGACAACCATTCTGATCTGATCTTTCTCAAAAGGCCTCGTGGTCATCATCGAGGCTTTAGCTCTCCATCTTGTCACAAACTCAAAGAAACCCTCTTCGGCTCTTGGAGTGTTGCCTCGACATCATAAGTTGTGACCTCAATCTGCGTATTGTAAGAGTACTGAGCAATGAAGGCTTCGGCCATCTCCTCCTAATTTTGTTTGACAGAATCTTCCAACTTAGCATATCAAATGGCCGTTATACCCGACACAATGCGACCAAAGAGAGACAGCTTCTGAAGTCTAGTTATGCCCATTGGCCGCAAGATATCTGAAAGCAGTCGCAGGTGAACCATCAAAATGATCAATGTGCGGCATCTTAAACCGATCTAGCAATATAACCACAGAATCAGTGTATCCATCATATATGTCTAGGATGGAGTTAACCCCTTGCACTCTTTTGAATAGTTTCTCCAATTTGTTAACCTTGAGTGCAGTTGGATCAACTTCGAACTCGAACGGAGCCTCGGTCTGATAAACCGGGGCTTTGGAAGCTTGTGCTGGGATTGGCTCTATTTGGATTGGAAAAACCGGATTACCCTGGTCTTCTAGATCTTAAGCATTGGCAATATTAGTAGTGGCACTGGCCACAGGAATAGGCATAGTGGGTGCGTGGGATGCAGAGGGTACAGCCAACTATGGTTGTTGTCATTGTAACTTAGTTATGACCTCAGCCTGACGAGCTACATCATGTTGTAGGGTCTCAACTGTTTGTTACAGATGGAGTAACAGTTCCTCCATATTGGCCGAGGGATACTATGCCATTGGAATGGGTGACTGGTTTTGAATCAGACTGAAAGTGGGTGACTGCTCTTGAACTAGACTTAACACAGATAAGCTAAGAGGTGATTGCTGTAAAAATTGGACTGGCCAACTCTGTCTGATTCTCCGCCATCTTGTAACCGATGAGAGTGAGGTAAACACGAGTTGTTCCTAAACAAGATCCCCTAACTCTGGTCCGAAGTACTTAAGGGATATTCGAACTTTCTGAAGCTATGGTTTTTAACTACCTAGCAAGAGAAAATAAAGAAAAGTACAATAATCAAAAACCACACAGCACCTCTGCTAAGATGTTATCAACAGACATGCTCAAAGTTGTAAATCAGACTCACATCAATCTCGCCCCAAAATCAGATACAACCGTGCAACCTAAATGCACATTCTCTGCATAGCCATCAGAAGCACATACCAATTAAAAGAGATCCAAACACCCCTATAAGAGGGTAGGGTTACCCTGTCCTAGTTTTGTCATGAACTAGGACACAGGTGAGTGTAGACGTCCCCGAACGCCTCGGGAGGGTGAATCTCGTTCTGTTCTTTTTGGGGTCACTACAGTTCGGACTCAAATTGTCACGGTTCTTAATCTGAACCAAAGAGTCCAAATCCGGCAAATCGTTTTGAGAAAATAGATTTTTAGAAAAGAAGTGCCAAACATGGACTGCTTTGCCAGATACAGAGTTGCCACCTAAATATTTTATTTTTGGGAAATTTAGGAAACCCTGACTCGTTGCCTAAGGCCACGTGTCCGTCATCACCAAAGTTGCCTCAGCTCGGGAACTTGGGTACGATTGGGGAAGGTCAGCTATGAGCACCCCCTCTCGCCCGATCAAAGATCGGCCTCTACTAACCATGATATCAAGTTTTGAAAACATTGCGTGTTCTTATTCCGGTTATTAGCCTAGATTTACTATGTGATGCGCACAGCATACAAGTATAAACCGGGTCGCCTGAATTGGAACAAAACATTTCATGTTTGTTTTTGAAAGATGGTTTGCTACCCGCAGGTAGGCTTAAAGTGCAGATTTTGCCACCCTCAGGTGGGCTTTAGAAAACATGGTTTTGCCACTATCTAGTGGGCTTAAAACTCACAGTTGATGATTTGTCCCAATCCAAATAGCCCAACCTTCACCCACAAGCATTCAGGCAGTTATATCACATAAGCACATAGCCTCATGGTAAGCATGCTATCATGGCAGTCACTCACACGCATGCAAGGATACTAAAGCATAAAAACTCACCGAGTACTCCAAGCCAAAACAGAAGCTAATTAGAAATCCATGCATGATCCTAACTATACAGAAATGCCTAAAGCAACACATGCAAAAATGCAACCATAGCAAACTCGGCTATTCTAAACATGGCATATGAGATGCAACAGCTTATCAAGTATTCAACTCGGAATTGAAATACAAATGCAGTTAGTATGATGTGCCGAGCCCGGTGCATGCAAAACAGATGAATGAATGCAAACATGCTATCATACTGTATGCTAATTGAAATGTGCCCTAATCTAACCATCATAAGCTGGTAAATAAAAGGGAAGAAAGATGTGGGGTTGGAAGACATACATCACACTCACGCACACTTATTACAACATTGCCCTCGCGCAGAGGGTCCGAAAGAATAATACAGTCCCAAATAAATACAGTCCGAATAAGTACAAAATCCTAATTAATTAACAAATTTAACTAGAAAAGCAATAAACTAGCATGCAAGCTAGGGACTACCTCGACTCTGCTCCGGATGATGGATGATGCATGTTCGGGCTGCCTTTGTGCGGAAATCCACTGCGATGCCCCAATTAGCCTCTGTTTGCAATTGTTCTTAGAATGCGTGCCAAGCTCCGGAAGGCTGCTGATTCTTGATTTGCTGCAACAGAGAGCAGGAAAGGGGCATGGCAATGTATTTTCACATATGTATGCTTGACTACTCTTCAGGGAGTGTAGTCCTCAATCCTCGTGCCACCAATCACGCATATCGATGTATGATGGCCGAGGAGTCGATTTGCACAACTCGATATGAAACGAATGCACATGAAAATATAACAATACCTAAACTCCATCATGGATAATCCGGAGTGTCGGTGACTAGGAATTGAGACACGTTCCCGCACTTGGAGTACGAAACGCCCCTCGTTTCCCATGCTCGGGCTAACTCCTACCCCCAAACAAAATGCAAGATGCATGACATGCATGAATGCAACTACGATATAACCTAACGTGCACAATGCTATGAAATGGCATACACGATGCACGAGGTAACATGGCATACACAATGCGCTAACATACAACCTAGCATACACAATGCTATGAAATGAAATGGCATACACAATGCATAATGGACTTACACCAACACGAGTGAACCTCAGCCACACTCACATAAGTGGCCATTAGATGAAAAAGAGACACTCGAAATGCGTGCACGCGTACACGCAAACCGAGGACTGAACTTAAGGCACGAATGCCACTCTACCAAAGCATGGTAAGGCATAGAACATGGTATGCAAACATGCAAATTTCAGCACTGAAATATAATGCTAAACAGCCCCAAATCATGAAAATATGGCACCCGATGCATGAGGTGAGACCCGAAACTCAAAACTAGGCACATGGAATGACTTACAGCCATACAAAGCATGCATTATTTGAAAATGAAGCATGAAGACAGAGTCAAGGCAGTCCTAAAACATGGACTTTTTCAGTTTAAAGTAAGGCCAAAAAGTGCTAGCAAGATGGACTAAAGTTGCAAGCGATTTTGACTAGCAAACATGGTTTACATGGCAAGTGTATGATGCACATGGAATTTCACCAAACCGTCGAAAATCAGTGAATTAAACATGCCAAAATACACCCAAATACACATGGAAAGACAGCCAACACATGCACAAATGAGGGGCTCCTTTGGAAGGGCATACAAGGGATTCTTAGGCACATACAAGATGGACATGAAGCATGACCAAAAAACTCTGGAAATCAAATATGGTAGTCCCAAAACTCACTAAATTGACCCTGAAATGTGACTTCAAAGCATGCAAGATAGGGTCAAAATAACCACCAAACAAGTCAAGGTGAGAGGGGGGTCACCCCCCTCTGATTTGGAAGCTCAAAATAGTGGCCAAGCCACTAAAAATCCACTGGATTTCAGTGGCCAGAAGGCCAAACAAAGCATGCAACAAGGGCTAGGATATAAGGCTCAAAACGGGAGGCAACCAAGCATACAAGATAGCATGTGACCTCAAATAGGAAAATTCCCTTAATAAATCATGAAGATGATGTCAAAAAAATCCTCTTTCTAATTTACAACATGCCCCAAAAATGAATACAAATAGGGCTAATCTATCATGCAAAAATGGCCCTAAAGAGGAGTAAAGAGACAATGGATAGAAGCCGGCCCCAAATGGAAAATATCCCTTCAACAAAGTTGAAGAGGGGCTCAAAACATGGCACTTTACAGTTTATATCAAGCCACGAAAATGAACACAAGTAAGGTTAAACTACCGTGCAAGAAATTGGCCTAAAGAGGAGTAAAGAGACAAGTGGTAGCTTCTGTCCTCAAATAGAGGAGAGCCCTTCAAAAAAGTTGAAGAGGGGCTCAAAACAATCCACTTTACAGTTTATGGACAAATCCAAAACAGCTCACAAATAAGCCTAAAATACTATGCAAGAATAGGCCTAAAAGAAAGTTAAAGAGGCAAGTGATAGAACGAAGTCTCAAACAAAGAAAGACCCTTGATCAAACATGAAAAGGGGATCAAAATATGATCTTTTCTAGTTTGGGTTGGAGCCCAAAAATGTAAGCAACAAAGGATAAAATTGCATGCAAAGAAAGAGCCAAAAGAGATTCAGCAACTTTTGGACCAAGGAATGGTGCTTTCAACCTCTGCAAAAGGCCTCCAAGATGCTGGAATGAGTGATGGAGGTGTGGTGCTATGGCTTGTAGTGAAAAAGTGCAAAGAAATCTAACTTTAGGGCACAAAACACACACAATATAGAGAGAGAGGAAGCTTTTTGGCTTTTTTTAAAAGCTCAACCCTTGGCTAAGGAAGAGGACCCTTCCTTATATAGAACAAAGCAAAGCTTAAGCTTCTTGAACAAGCTTTTCTTGGCTTTGATCCCTCCATACACATGTATGGAGGGCAAATATGAGGAATCCAGCTAGTACAAAAGATCTTCCCTAAACCACCGAAATAGGGTGCCGACCATCAAGAATGGCCCAAGAAGTGCACACCGATGGCGGCAGTGTTCACCAATGGCAGTGGGGCCAAGCCATGGCCGGCAGTGCCATGCCATGGCCGGAAGTGCACCACAGGGCCACCTGAAAGGACGTGTCGGTCCAAAATGAGACAAAGGATACAAGGTTCCAAAACCGAACGGTGATGTTCACAGCAGATCGAATCTTTGGGCGAGCAATCGAACCAACCGTTGGGTGTACCTACAAGCACAACCAAGTCTTGAGGACAGTCAAAAATGGGGTGTCTACAGTGAGCATCATGTCCAGCGGTTTCACCAAAATCCTACACACAGGTGAGCATCATGTCCTAGTTTGGAACAATCTCTATCGCTTTCTATATGCAACTAGGCCAAATGGTCAAAGAGGGTACCTCAGTAAGACTACCTAATATACCTCTCACATCTAACACCGAGAAGTGAAAGGATGATCAAACGGTACAGCGATAGTTCAGATCCAAGGGTTGTGTTCCCAATATGGCAGAGCCCACGACCAGTCAGCCTTTTGGCAAACCTTTTAGGTGAGCCTCCGACAAACCGTCTAGGAATAGCAGGTGGCAAACACAATGATTTAAGCGCACCAATGCAAATGCAATGCAAAGAACATATAAGTGTAGATAAAAATTTACATCGTGAAGTTTGAGTCAAGTTCTCTAAATTCCTCAACAGAGTCGCCAGAAACTATGGCTTACTTTTCGTGCTCCTTTCAGATACGATTAGCCTTACAGTTTGGACTCCTGTGGTTCTGAATCTAATTCCACAAGTGCAATGTAAAATAGATAAACACAAATGAGTCCAAATCCGGTAATTCTTTTGAAAAATCGATTTTGAATAAAAATGCCAAAAATGGACTGCTTTGCCAGATACAAAGTCGCCACCTAAATATTTTTGAAAAATTTTAAAAACTCATAACTCATGCCGAAAGCCACATGTCCATCATTACCAAGATTGTCTCGACTTGAGAACTTAGGTATGAGAGGGGAAGGTCATGAAGTGAGCACCCCACTCGCCCGATCAAAGATCAGCCTTTACTAATCATGATGTGATTTTTATTTACATTGTATGCTCTTGTTTTGATTATTAGGCTAACTTTACTAGGTGATGCACGCAAGTATAGACTAATTTGCAAAAGTTAGAACATTTGATTTCATGTTTATTTGAAAAAAAAAATGTTTTGAATACGCGTCACTTGAAAACGTGAGTTTGTATGTACATTAATCAATTTATTCCAATTTAAGCAATTAGCCTTCATCAACTGGAATTTAAACAGGTATATCACTTAAGCACTTAGCCTCATGGAAAACATGCTCGATATGGCGACAATCACACTCATGCGAGAAATGCTCACTTAGTACTCCAAGGCAAGCCAAATAAAGCAAAACAATTAGAAGAAATGCATGCTCCTAAACAATGTAGTATAACTAATGCAACGCACACATTATGTAGATAACAAGTTTGGCTACTAGCACCAATTCAAGGCATGCGATAAATCACGTACTCGAGCAAAGAATTTGACAGTGGCATTGGTTAAAATGATGAGCCGAACCCTTATATATGTAAAACGAGTGGATGCAATTCATGAAAAATGCTAATTAAAACATGATGCTATACAACCATAGTAAGCGAATAAATAAAAGGGAGAAAGAAATGGAGGTTAGAAGACATACACACATTATTACATATTTGCCCTCGCGCAGGAGGGTCCGAATGAATGTCCAAGCGTCCAAAATAAAATAACTATTACAAACCCAATGAAGGAATTAAGCCAATGAATATTAAATAATTAACTAGCTATCTAATTTATTACAACAAAGAGGAACAATAAAACTAACTAAGTTAACTAACTATGACAATTATGAATAAACATTAATAATAATTACAACAATGCTAACCATAATGATAATTATTACAACAATAATGGGACCATTAATTTAGAACATTGATATAAGCAAAGATGCACAAGGTTTGCATGCACTTGATTATTTTCAGAAACAACTCTGTCTGCCTTCCTGGGAATCTGTCATGTTTCACCTTCAGCCACTGCCGTCTGTTTCTACAAAACACACTGTTGACTAAACATTATAGCCTGGGCAACCCCCAATGAGGCCCAACCGGGTCCAAACAAGGCCGACCATGCCCTAATTTCATGCAAAAGTCTACTTTTGTGCTCTGAGGTGAAAACAACGCAGACAGAGCTTTTCTGAGCTCTGTTTGTCCCCTCTGCTCTTCTCTGTCATGGAGAGGCACAAGAGAAAAATGAAGTTGGTTCCAAAACCATCAATAAGCAAGTTGATTGCTTGATGATTTCGAGGACAATTGGATAAAAATCAATAAATGCAATGAACAACCACTCATCCCTCCTATCATGAAGTGAGCTCAAGGAGGAAGGTAAAGACACTTCAAATTTCATCAACGCATCATGAATTGGTACGTGACGACTATTGACACTATGGACCCGACATAACGCCTGACCAAATCCAAGCAATCTTACTTATTTTCCTTACATCGGTTTCATTGGTTTTAAGCTCATTTTGTTAGTCCTTTCCATTCTTTAATCAATTTGTCCCAAGTGATGGTTAAGTCCACTACACGAGAAGAAATGTCAAACGAGAAGTGATCTGAAGGATGAAAGAGGGACTACGCCTTGACGATGAACCTTCGAAGAGGTTAAGCCATTCAGCACAGGTCTCTTTCCCTTGCCTTGAATAACCATCAATCCTTTGATATAACTCTCAAACAAAAAGAAAAGAGTGAGGTTGCAAACATGATTGTCCAAGATTGATTTGAAGAATGAGACTTTTAATATGAAAACCAAGTAAAGAAAAACTATCAACTCAAATGGCTTGATGTCTAAGGCCTAAACAAGCAAAGCCATGAGGACTTACAACATGATAGGCAAAGTATTCAAAGCATGAACTAATTACTTGAATTAAAACAAGTCTAAACAACCCCTAATATGTAAAAACCAGTGGCTAAAATTATGTTTAAAGAGTACAAAAAAGATAGGAAATAGCAAAGAATCACAAGGCTAGTGAACAAGAGCAAAGAGAGATGGCTAACCCCTCCATTTTTAAAACCTCAAACCATGTCTTTTTAGCCTATTTTGAACTCTACAAATTAGTTTGAAAACTATAAAAAAAAAAAAAAAGTGTAAAGACAAGGGGTGTGAGCTATAAAGTAAGGTGCAAGAAAGAGTATTAAACCTTTCTACCTTTGGTAGCTATTCAAACCCAAGTTCCAACACTTGAAATAGATCCAAAACAATAAAAAGACACAAGAAATTGAGGATAAGAGACAGATATGAAAGCAAAAGAAAAGGTGGTAAGCATATACCTCTTAAGTAGAACAAGCTCTTGTTGTGGATCAAAATTGGTCCAAGCACACTCTCAAGCCTGAATTGTGATTCTCAAGACTTAACCAAGGCTCTAAGGCTTTGCTCTAAGGTTGTATGTGGTGTATAGATATGTTTTAAGGGTGATAGGTTTGCTCAAAGGTGGCTTGCTGTCACGACCCAAACCCGCCCCTATGGGTTTAGCACCGTAACCGGCCAGTAATCCGAGATTACCGAAAGCCGCTAACAAAGAATACAAGAAAGCAGTACAGGAGGACATGGCGGAAGCCAAAACAGTAAATAAATAATGTCCAATGAGCTGTGACAGTCTGTATGCAAAAAAGATTTTTCATACACACATATATATACAGTACAGAACAGTGTGCACAATATTTATAACCATTCAGAATAGGGACCTTATCCCTATTAACGGTACAGTACAATGTTATCAGTCTATACAATTATACAAAACAGACACAGAGACAGATAGGGGAAATAAAAACACCCCTAAGCCATAGCTTGGCAGGCTCGGAACCTCGCAGTGAGGCACAGTGGTTGGCTTGACAAAAAGAGAAGTCTAATCCACGCCCCTAGCTCCGGTCTGGTGCCTGAACACCTACATATATATATATAAACAGTGAGCTAAAGCCCAGTGAATAACATAATGCGTAAAGAGGTTTAGAATGAATGTCCTTACAGTAATGAAAACAGTTCATTAATTCAGTATATCACTATTCACCATATGTGGTACATTCATTAGCATAGAAGATAAGAAACAAGAGGGTCTTGAAAGACCAAGCAATCAATGATGGCCATCAATCAAGAAATGAGTGGTTCTAACAAGGAACCGACAGAGATTTACATAAAGAACGATGAAATGAGTTGCTAAAGATGCCACAATACAGTTCAGAATATAGGACATACATTCATTCGATTAACAGTATCAGTTCAGAAACAGAACAGTTCAATTGTTCAGAAGATAATCATTTTTGAACATATCTTTACACAGTTGTTACTCACAGAGTTCTGGGCTACAGTAAAACTAGAGCGTCTCCTCGGAAGCCAACCCTACACAGTTAACAGATCGAACACACACTAAGCTACACAGTTGGGAAAAATGATAACTTAATCCCTAATTTCCTCGGTGTGTTCTACATCTATATCCTCATTAAGATGTCTTAAACATGCCCTAGGAATGCCTAGGATGGAAAGAGGATGCAAAGATGCACTTTTAAACACTTTACAAAATTTTTGACAGAACAGGGTCTCGCCGGCGTGATTCCTACGCCGCTTTACATGTAGACAAAAGAGCTCCGCTCGAGCGTGACTTCCGTCGCTCGAGCGGACTGCAAGCTACAGTGAAAATACTGGATACTCAAAATTCACGCCCGACGGGCGCTCGACCCTCGCTCGAGCGTGAGACACAAGTCCTCGCTCGAGCATGAATTCTCTCGCTCGAGCGGACTGCAAGCTCATGCAAAGTATTGGATGCACGCATTTCACGCTCGAGCGTCACTTTTCTCGCTCGAGTGGAAGGCATGATCACAAAGTGTATGCTCAAGCGTGGACTTCCTCGCTCGAGCGTGGGTCCAAAATTTGGAAAACCCAGATTTGAGTCCCAAGCACAAAACCAAGTTTAAATGCATTAAAATCGATCCTCTTGGGCTGAAAACCTAGAAACCACTTGTAAACACATAATATTATATGTTTCAAAGATCAATTTGATGAATCAAAGTCCAAGGGTGTTTCAATTAAATCCAATTTCAAACCACATTTTCATGGACATGAAAAACATGCAAACATGCATGAATTTAAACCATTTTAAAGCTTCAATGCTTGCTCAAATGAGCTCAAATCTTGCAAAAACATGATGACAACATGAACTATAACAATATTATAAACATGCATGTGGGGAATTATGAACTTACAACCTCAAAACCCAAGAATGATAACATGCATGCAATAATTAAGCTACAATTCAACATTATAAGCCATGCCTGGGCTCCAACCTTTAACGATTCTCTAAAACATGCTAGAAGAAGCTCAAATCAAACACAAGAGGGCAAAAGCTCTACCTTATGTCTAGAATTAGAGGTATGGAGGCTCAATGTTGCAAGTCTTCTACAATTTCTTCTAATTTCCAAGCAATTCTCCCAAGAACGAATCAATTTTCCCCCTCACTCTCTCTTGGTCGATTGAGACAAGAAATAAGGCTAAAGAAATGTTTTGTTTACATGTATAACAAGGCTCAAGTATGTTGGCTAAGTGGCCCACGTAGTGGCTTTATGGTAAATAAGGCCAATTATGCAATTTAGCTTATTTTAATCATACTAAATCACTTTTCAAGTAAATATACCATAAAATTACATAAATTCTAACGATCATAAATCATAAACCATTTTCAGGTTCGGCCGCCGATAAGGCCTTCAATTTGCAGTTCAAACATAAAAACATGAACAGATAATCAACAGGCAACAGATAGAAATGCAATATAATAGATATACTTAATCAATTCAGTTCTAGATTTCGGTCAGCCAATTCGGTATTTCAATCAATTCAATTACAAATCATGATCAGTCTCAGTTAGCAGTATTCGGTAGTTAATCGGTAAACAGTGACGAGGGTTGTTATACTTGCACAAGAAAAAGGGGCTCTCAAGTATGTATATAAGCTCTTTGGAAATTTGTCAACCCTCAAAATAGAGATATAACCTCGTATTTATAGAATTTGAGCAAAATAGGTCAAAAATATCTTCAAAAATAGACAGCAGGCGGGCTCCCGCCCAAAACAGTGTTTATTGTTACCAAGGCACGGCCGGCTCCCAATGAGGCATGGTTGGCCCCAATGTGTTGCCCTATTTCTCTGTTTCAGGCTCAGTGTAGAGTGACACAATATTCAAAAAGGGACCTCTGAAGTATAAATAGGAAGGTGTTGGGACTATTTTCGAGGCTTATCCTCATATTCCTTCGTTTGAGCATTCGAATCACACATAATGTAACTTTCATCATCGAGTGCACAGAACAAAGCGCCCGAGTCTTATGAGCGGTCAAAAATGGGGTGTCCACAATTACGATCAACAACATGCCCTAATTATGCTCAATAAAAGGAATGGAGGTTGTGTTTCCTTTCAGTTTATGAAGTAACTCAGAGGTGAGTTTTGCACCTGCTTTTGTAGTTAGTAAACTTGGGTTCCTTATCATAAATGTTATTTATTGCAGAATAAGGTTCAAGAGCTTTACAAGCCTTCTACAGAAGAAGGGTCAATGTCTATCAAAAATGATACAATTGTTCAAGCCTTTGGTCCAGAACGGCGTGGTAGTGTAAGAGGGCTTGGATTTGGAGCATTGCCATCGAAAGTTGACGCACAAGCATACCAAAATCAAAATATGAGACCACTAAATCAAAAATTGCTGCTCTTAGAACAAGAACTCTGGGAGATGAAAGCTGAAATGTTAAAAGGAAAAAAGCAAAATAAGGTTTTAAAAAAATGAACAATGTGACAATATATTTTATATATATTAATGTTTCATAGTTGTTCCTAAAAAAAAATTCAATTAAAACTTGTAGGAACCAAGCGAAGATGCAACGGGTAAGAAAAATTCTCATGGAAAAACCCAAGTAGCTTTTTCTAATTCTGTTTTTTTTTTTTTTTTCTAATTTTATGAAAAGAACTACACAGTCCACAGACTTCTATTTAAATTTAGGAGTAATTATAGTTTAACTTCTCATGGTTTGGTTCAAAAACACATAAGCTCTCTTATTTCTCTATCTACTCTACCACCAATACCCCCTCCTATTGTGAAAAAAGCTTAGACTTTCACTGTCTATAGCTTTGGCACTTAGGGCTATGGGTACTTCACCTACTTTAAGGTAAGGATTGTTATTACTTTAAGAACTTCTTTATTATTGAGTTGCTCAATAATAGGATGCATTTGAGGATTGTTATTACTTTAAGGACTACTGTACTCAAAGTTAAACATGTGATAGACATATTGAGAGCAATGTTCTCAAAACAAAAATGGCATGGTGCGCCTGACAAACCTCCTTCAATAGTCTAGACCTATAACTTAGATACTAGCAGCATGTGCATGAATGGGAAATTATTGTCCAACTGTCCATGTTGAATTTTTCACTTTAACTCAAAAGATTAGAGCCACCAAAATTCATGATGACTAATTTGTGAGCTTTTTGGGTTATTTATATGGGAAAAGATTAAAAGCTCATTGACTTTCAACTTGTGAAAATCCACTGTTCCTTATTTTTACAGCACTAGGTGAACAAATTTGTCTTCCTATAAAAGTTAACTATTTTTTACTTTGGTGCTTCCCATCTTAAATATAAGGATATTTTACAAAGTTTGTAAAAATAAAAAAATGATTAATACTTGTAGGAGCCAAGCAAAGGGGCAAATGGACACTCACATGGAGAAACCTAAGTAAACTTGCACATTTCTCATGGTTGTGCTTTTGCTTGCTTACTTTTCTACTCAAGCTTGTCATTTTGCATATGGATTACATTAAGATTCTAAATTTAAGAAAATAAATGCTTCTTACCATTGTATTACAATTTTTTTAGGGTAAGGAAAACGGTAGAGGTGAACATAGGGTGCATGGAGGTGGTGAACATAGGATGCCCTCACAACAAAATATTTGGGTAAATTTTGTATAGCATTATTAATTTACTCATTTGCATTTTTCTTATGCTTTTGCTTTTGCTTGCTTGCTTGCTTGCTTTTCTACTCAAGAGCTTTTGTCAAATTTTCATATACATCCCACATTGTTTACTGAATTTGGATAAACAAATATAACTTGATATTGTATTACATTTTTTTAGGGTGACAAAAACAATGAAGACGATGAAGATATTTTGGTAAATTTTATATGGCATTAATAATAACTTTAATTTTGTCTTCAATTCATTAGCTTATCTTATGTATTGCTTTCATGATAATTGCATGATGCAAATGAAACTGAAAATGGTGGATCCTCGAACAATGCCAAATGCAAATTGTTGAATTGGGATGAAACAAAGGTGGTGGTTGCGGAAGGCACAATTGCATCAACAGATTCTAAAGCATTGGTACATCACGTGCCTCTTGGCCCTAGATGTTGGAAAGTATGGGTTAACCATGTCATAGTCAATGCGCCATTGTTTCACCCTAATCATGAGATGTTTGTGCTTGAGGATGCTATTGGAAGCACTGTTGCTTGGCCAACTCATTTCATTAGCTTTGACTTTGAGTAGAACTAACATCTATGAATAGTTTTTAAGGATTTTGATGCATAGATTTCTATAATTTTTGAATAGTTTTGGGTAATGTTTACAAACTTATATATGTACAGTTTTGGATGGTTTATAACTTTTTGGATAATTTAGAACTTATATATAGTACTTTTGGATGTTTTTGAACTTGCAGTTAGGTTTTGGATGTTTGGAATGTATTTATTGACAATTTTTGAATGTTTATAATTAATAGATATAATTTATTTTTTATGGTTGAAATAATATTTTGGTGGTTGATTGATATTTTGTGAAGCTTGTTTATAATATTAGATTGTCCAAGACAGGTCAAATAGAACCTGTTGAATTAAAACAAAACAAAAAAAAAATGCACATTCTACGGCAAGCAAATTAGGTCATTATATGAAATATTCCACAACATTCCATGTACACCGTAGTATGTTCTACTTATCTACGATAGGCTGAGCAAGTCATTGTATTATATATTTTACGGCGCACAATCAGCATTGTTATTTGTCCCATCAAATAACGGCATGCAAAAGTGATCGTAGAAAAAGTAACAATGACGCACAAAATCGACTGTTAAATAGTTTTTAACAACGTACTATAGCATGTTGTAGAAAAAGTAACAACGACCCAAAAAATCTGCTCTTAAATAATTTTTAACGGCGTACTATAGCATGTCGTTGAAAGTGAATGACTTTCCAAGATTGGTCATAATATGACGTGTCACTGCACGTCGTAGAAGTCACGTCGTAAAAACCCTTTTTGTTGTAGTGAATATAATGCAAATGATTGGTAGGCTAGTAGATGCTAATCTAGTTAAGATGTACTTGACATATAATAATACAACTGCTCTACTATCATCAATAATTTACACTTATTTTATTTAATGATATAAATTTTTATAATATTTTATTTCATTTTGAAATAAAATTATTCATTCAATAAATATTATATAATTAATTTAATATTGTAATATTAAGTTTCATTTTCATATATATAAAATTATTCATTTCGAAAGAAAAAAATTACATAATTGTATATTTTTTTAGCTATAAGTTCATAAATAAAAAAAACATAAGTCATATATAATTAAATTTATATATCACCATGAAACATAACCAAACAAAACATCTTATTAATCTTTAACTAAAATATTCTAGTATAATTTTCTTTTATTTTTTATCCCTAATAAATAATCTACATAGATAATGTATTTATTATTTATTTTTTTAAAAGAATAAATAAATAACTGGGCCCGAATGAGCCAGGCCGGGCCAGACCATCGTTACATCTCTAAACCTCGCACAAATGAACGGCTCTCCAATCTTTTTGTAATATGGCTAACGTTCATGACAATGAAGAATTGCTCTATCATGTTACTTTAAATAACGCCCATGCCAGTGACTAATGTGAACCAACGGTACTACATTCTCAAAAATAAAAAATAACCCTTAATTAGTAAATATTAATATGTGTTTGGAAGGAAGAAAATTAAGTATACGACTAACCTTTGACATAGTGCACAAAGTAATTATCTCAAAACTTAAACCCATAATTTTAAAATTATTAAGTCAATATTTTACCATTAAATCAATAGTCGCCCTACTGCATTTTCAAAAATAATGTCCAAAAAATCACCTCGAATGAAAATTGTATAAACCAGAGAATATAGTAATAGCTCATAAGTAAACTACACATCACATTTTATTTACACTACACACTTATTTTTCTGAGTTAATTTTATGGTAAGAATTCCGAGTCTCTGTATCCTTTCTCATTGTGGGCCTGTGATATTTACTATACGAGGTATCTTTCCTCATTGATACAAACAAACCTTCTTTCGTACTCACCACCATTCGGTCTCTTACGCCCCAAAAAAAAAAAAAAAAAAAATTATTGTCAAAGATTCCGACTTTTCAAAAACATAACTAAACAAAACTTTATTTTAATATTTAACCTAAGGCTTCCAAAAAAACCTTAAATCGTCATTAAAAAACATCCCTTAGCTAGTTTCCGACAGCAATACAAAATCTAAACACAACACAACCCATCATTTTACATATAATAATTAAACAAATATCCAAAGTGAATAAAGATCACTCATTTTTTACTACTGCTTCTCTCTCAATTCAGTTTAATTCTTTAATGGAAGGAACTCGAAGAACTGGTATGGAGTGAAGTCGGGGTTCATGGCAGCGAGAGAAATCTCTGCAGTCTCGTCCTTCTCAGTGATGTCACTCCGAAGGGGAAACAGTTGGAGGGTTTGATCATCCCTGGGAATGGCAGGTGCCATGAACATTTTCAGGTCCTGATGATGATGATGAGTGCTATTTTTGATCTTTGCTGGGTCCATAGTAATACTAGTATTAGTATTGGTCTTGTTTATGAGGTGGGTTGGTAGAGGTGAGCAAGATGAAGGCTGCATCATTTGTTGCCACATTGACATAGCATTCCTGCTTTCTGCAAGGTTCCTTCTCTGATGTGATAATTCTCCTCCCTCGTACAACTGTACCCATCTATGATCTGTTATACATTCTGCTACTGCTGTTTTTGCTTGCCCCCCTTGTATTGTTGAAGCATTTTTCTAATAAATATTAGGCATGCAAAAAATTAATTACATAATATGTGTTTCACTGTCTATATCACTCAAAAGCATATATATATATATATATCAGTTTTTGTGAGTTTTTCTGTATATTTATCTATGACTGGTATATAGAGATAGTTATATAAATTTGGTTATATGGGATAATTTGAGAATAGAAAAAATTATAACATAAATATCAAGTCAAGCCTCTTTGAATAATAGAATATATAGATAACACTTATTTGGATACACCTTAATTTTGTTTTACAAAAAATATTATACACAAAAAGTATTAACACAATAGCAAACAGTGTGATATAGATTTATCATGAATACGGTACGAATAATTGAATAACGCTAATAATAAAATTTGACCGCACTATGTCCGCCTAACATTTTGTTTCCCATATCAAGAATGGACCCACAAGAAACCAAATTCTACTGGGTCAGTTTTGTCTTTTCAGAAAGGAATATTAGGGGGTGCCCCATGCCCAAATAATTGGTCCTAAAATAAGAGAATCCGACAAAAAGGAAATTAAGTAGGTGTTTGGGAGGTTGCTATTTGAGTAAGTTATTTTACTTTTTAATTATTTTGGTAAGTTAAAATTTTTGGTTTTGGGAAGATAATTTAATTTTCTTGTAGTTAGATTTGATATTTGTAAGAGAAAAAGTGAAATAATTATAAATTTGATATGACATTTTGTTTTATTAATTATTTTAACTTATTTTGTCTTTTTATAAATTTTAATCCAAAAAAAAGGCTAAAATCCAACTTGCCAAACACCCCCCTAATGCAGTGTTTGAATTGAACCCTTTTCATTTCACAACAAACAAAGCTTTTATTGCTTTCTCTAGATATCTATCTTGTATATAATTATGAATAAATCTGCAACACAGAGATCAATTTTGTAGAATTTGATACAAAATGTGTATGAATGAATAAGATTTTTCATAAATAGAGTCTCATAAAAACTCACTCATTCACATGTATTTTGTATCTAATTTTATGATTAAATTTATATACTTGCATGAACTAATAACCATATGGGTATTATTACATGATTAGTTGATTGTAATAGTCCTCAAAAGTTAGTGGCATGACATGTTAAGTTTTGAAGTAATACGATAATGATGATCTATTTTTATCATTATCTTAGAAATATACATTAGTGGTGAAATCTATTATATTAATATTGGGTTGACAAATGAAATGATAAGAATAACTTGATATAAAATTGTGGTAAGTCTAGTATTATTCGAGTTTTTAATTAAAGGCGAATTACACTAACAATCTCTATAATTTGAGACTCATGTCACTTCAGTTCCCGACTTTTCTATTGTGACACATTTGACTTTGAATTTTAAATCTTGTTTCAAATAAGGACAATTGAAGATATTATTGTTTAATTTCAAGGGGTAAAATTGTCAATTTGATAAAATATAAACTAATTTGACAAAAATAAAAGTCAAAAAATATTTTTAAATTTTAAAAATTATTTCTACCCACCAAAGATAAAACTATGTAAAATTGATAAATCTTTTAGACATTTTTTTTATTTTTTTATTTTTTTTACCAAATTAATTTTTATTATGTGTTTGGATGATAATCATGTAAATTGTTAGGCTTTTAATGTATAATCGATATATTTAATATATAAAATGTTTTTAGTTTTAGATTTTTTGATTTAATGGATTTGTTTAATAATGATATCAAAGTTGTCTCTATATTTGACTTTTGAAAAAATAGAAACTAATTTAATGAAAATAAAAGCAACCACCCATTACATGATCATCATCCAAACACATAATAAAAATTAATTTTGTAAAATAAATAAATAAATAAATAAATGTCTAAAAGATTTATCGATTTTACATAATTTTATTTTTAGTGGGTAGAAATAATTTTTAAAAATTCAAAAATATGTTTTTGACATTTACTTTTGTCAAATTAGTTTATATTTTTATCAAATTGACGATTTTGCGTCTGAAATTAAGTAATGGTATTTTCAATTGTCTTTATTTGAAACAAGATTCAAAATTTAGGATCAAATGTATCACAATTGAAAAGTTAAGAATTAAAGTAACACAAATCCCAAACTATTGGTCCGTTAGTGTAATTTCGCCTTTAATTAAAGGACTCTGTTAATTAGTGTATGTATGAAGAAAGACAAAAGAAAGGGAGGAAAGTAGACCTCTACAAATGTACTGCAGTTTATAGGGAATGCCCAGTTCTTGATCTGTTCAAAACCTGTCCTCCTACTTGCTTCTGTAGACAACCAGAAAATTAATATTTGCATCTCAAATAATAAACCGAATCAAAAAATAATTAAATCAGAAATCAAATATCAATACTACTTTACATCTCTAACAATAATGAAATACAAGTCTATCATTATAAGAAACTAGTAATGGATCATTCCCCATATGATAACAGTATTTTTAATTATGGTAAAATTAGCTAATTATTATTATACAGACAACAAATTACGCATTTGTTACCTGATTCTTCCTTTTCTGTGGCTTCGATATCACAGTATTCTTGATGAGAGGCTGATTCAACTTGACGGCGGCGTTTGTGATGACGATCTCTAGCCTTGTGATTTTGGAACCAATAGAAAACATTCTTGCCTTCAATCTTGCCATATTGGCGAAGCTGTGCGGTAATATGATGAATTTGATCAGCAGATGGTGTTCGAATCCCACGCCGATACAATTCTTCCAGTGCCTCCAACTGTTCTGGTGTTGGGTTCCATCTTGAGCCTACTACACTGACTTCTTGTCTATTCAACCACTTCCACTCTCTCTTGCTTTGTTCAACTTCTTCACCCACATTTACTTAAAATAAATTACACAAATTCTCATCAAACACTACAATACCCATTTGTTGTTGTGCAATTGTAGTTATAATCATTCAATAGGACAGTAAATAATAGAATAGGCACACAAGATATACGTGGTTTGATGGTTTATATCTAGTTTCATGGCAGAGAGGGAGAACAAATCAATAAACTCAATAAGAATTACAAGAAGACTTTCAACTTCTCAACGCAGCTCTCTTTTCTGTAACACTCTCAAAGAAATCCTATCAGAATTTACAATATATATATATATAACCTAGTCTCGGGGCCTAGGCCTAACAGTTTTGGCACTCTGACTCCATAAAAGCCATTACAGTAACATTAATACAAGACACCACACCACCCTATATTTAACACTTGTGAAGAGAGAGAGAGAGAGAGAGAGAGAGAGAGAGATGGACTTGGAATAGAAGGTGTAGTTGGTAGAAATAGAAGTAGAAGTACCTGGGCATGGACATGGCCATGGAATTAAAGGCCGGTGGTTCCCGCCATTGAATGAAACTGGTTCCGGGATGGTAATTAGTTCTCTATTATTCTTATTCTCACTGTATCCGATCATCCACATTGTGCTTGTATGTAGTTAGTTGAATGTGAAAGCTGCAAACATGTATAGCTTATATAAGTGGATAATTATTTAGCAGTAGTTCCAAGTATCATATATTATGTGATGCTGTAACAGCCTAGTAGAAAAACTTTTTAAGGGACACAATGTTGATTAGTTAGTTGACTGACAATGAATTAACGGATTATTATCCACCCACTAATGTATTTTTTTTCAATTCTTTATTTAACAGAGTAAGATGTAGACATGTCACGTAATATTTCATGAGTATTTAATAATTTTCTCGTTTCATACGAAATAGTATTTTTATTTTATTTTATTAGTAGTGCATTTATTTGAATAACATAATGCATTTTTTTTAGAAAAAAGTTAGGGATCATAAAAATTGTGTCATGAAAATGATCATGAAAAATTTATGATCCTTAGATTACCTTGATTAGTGTGTGGTGCTTTATTCTAAGTGTAATCCAAGGATCACAAAGCTTTCATGATTATTTTCATGAAAAAATTTTCATGATACTTAGCATTGCTGTTTTGTTTATTATGGGTTCATATTGTGTCTATTTCGATAATTTAAATTATTTATTTTGCAAGATACATCAAAAAAAATAATAATTACACAAAGAAAATTAATAATCACAAGATTGAATTATAAAATAATATTAAAAAAATGCAAAGAACAAACGAAAGGTGGGGGGCAACCGTGAAATGGAGAGGGGGTGTCATTGGGAGGAGCGAATGTAAAACGACGTGACGATGATACACACGATTCATGAAGAGGACTACAATACTTGCTACTATTATCATATAAGACCCGAAGAGAAGAGAAGAGAAGAGAAGAGAGAGAGCTTCTAACAATAATAACACCACCCTCTCTCTCTCTCTCTCTCTCATGTCTCTCTCTTGTGCCTTTCACTCTTATATATTCTCAATCCCAACTGTCCCACTCTCTCTCTTTCTCTCTCCATTTTCTTTCTTTGTCTTCTACTCCAGCTACCAGCTATGTTGATTTTGTTTCATAGATACAGTATGTGTTAATTATTGTCCTTTACCTTTCACAGATAAAACCTTTACAATGTCATTCACATCACATTTTTACCCTTCTTGTCCACACAAATAATTTTGTTGTATATAGGGCATATTTTTATTTTTATGTTATAACGTGCCTGAGCAGCTTACGTTGCTGTTTGTGGCGCCTCATTTAAAATCAAAACAAATACTCTGCATATTTGAAACTTGGAGGGAGAGTAGTCCAGGCTCCAAATTGTGCTCTCCAGGCCAACCCTTTGAAATTGCATATTGGATATATTTGGTTATTCAATGCACTTTATTCTACGCTAAAAATTAAAATTAAAATATTAAAATCAAAAAGCATTTGTCTCCCACTTTTTAAATAATTAATTTTTTTTTTTTTTTAAATTTGTTGTCTAATAAACTACAAACAAAAGTTAAACCAAACAATATAACTCATTTACTTTCAAAATAAGGAAAATTCTATGGTTGGAGTGTACACCATATGTATCCCTAATTATGACTTTTGTGGTCTTTGATTATGACATATTATTGTGTTGATTATGACTTATTGTAATATTAATTATAACTAGCCTATCACCCGTGCTATGCACGAGATGATTATAGATATTTATATTTATTTTAGATTTTTTTTAATATATAAATTATGTTTTTTAAAATTTTTTTCTTATCATTAACCATAGTGTATGGAGGAAGTTGAAAAGAGTACTGCAGTAACTATACACGAATTGTATCTATAATTATTTGTATAAGGGGATTTTAAATACTGATCAGGCGATTTTGACCAAATCAATAATTGCAGGCATATGGAAAGATATGTGGATTAAAAAAAGTTAATAAATACTAATCAGAGAATTTTGACCAAATCAATAAATGCTGAGTTTTTTTTTTTAAATAAAAAATTTAAAAAATTCAAATTAGGATATTGAAACTTCCATAGACCTTAGGGGTTAAAAATCCCCTTTTGCTTAATATATAATATAGATATTATTTTAATTATAATCTTGGTTATACTTTAAATAATGTTTGATTATAATTTTTTTTTAATTATAATCACAAATGTCACAACTTACCTATAATACATACCTTTTTAAAAATATGTACCGTAGCGTTACCTTATAAATTATTCAAATAAACTGCACCAATACGATTGTCTTGTGAAGGTGTGTGCCGTCACAATTACTCTGAATTTTTAGGTGTAAAAGGTCTGGGGAATCTTCCCTGACCTCCTTGATTTCACCCTTGACGTTTCCTCTGTCCATATTTCTCTATTATATGTACTAGTAATTCCATTCCAGTGCATGCATTGCTTGGGGATTATCGTATGTATGGTCAGCACTTCCTTCCAAAATCTCTAACCCCCTCCGCTGCCTCATCATTGTTGAATCATTCTAACTTTTCACTCACACACACAGTTACATATGTTTATTTAAAGAATATTTAGATTTTAATTCTTACCTCATGAAATTCATATTTTGAATGATTCTTGATCACACACTATTTTTTTAATAAAATTTTAAATATTTATTTATTTATTTATGATTTGTAACGTCAATATGATAGTACTATACAATACAAGCTATCAACTAAGGCTTAATTTGGGAAGATTGAAAAAAGACAAAAAGTCAAAAAGTCACGATTCTATTTAAGTCATATCATCTTATTTAAGTCACATCACCTCTTTAACGCATCACTTCAAACCCAATCCAAACCTAACTCATATTTCATAAAAAGTCAAAAAGTACACTTATTTAGTCTTTCCAAACTAGACCTAAGAGTCTTACAGATCTTGTATTTTACAACTCCACCTGATTCTTAGTTTATTAACATGTATGCATTTTTTTTAATAAGAAAATCCTAATGGTTTCTAAATGGGTGTTTATTAGTTTCGATTGTATGCAAAAAAAGAATAATAAGAATAATAATAAATTACATATGAAAAATGCATTGAAATGCTAAGGTAGCGTTTGGTGACATTTACGTTTTTTGTTTATATTTACAAAAAATTTGTAAACTGAATTTTGTTTATTTTTAGAAAAACATAAATTATAAACGCGTTTGGTTTGAACAAAATGTTTAAAAAAAATTTAAAACATAAACTAAAAAATATGTTTATTCAGACCTAAAATATTTATATTTATTTTTATTATTTATGACAATGGGATCACACACATTAAAATTGAAAAAAAAATTTAATTAAAAAAATTGAAAAAAAAATTAATTTGAAAAAAAAAATTAATTGAAAAAAAAAATTATTTCAAAAAAAAATTAATTGAAAAAAAAATTATTTGAAAAAAAAAAATTAAAAACTGAAAATGTAAACTCATTTTTTGAGTTTACGTTTTTTTCCTCAAATTTATAAACTGAGACAACTATTTATAAACCAAAAAAATTATCAAACAAGTTTTTATGATAGTTTTTAAAAATTTTGTAAATATAAATTAAAAATTGAAAACGGAATGATTACCAAACAAACCCTAACTATTTTGATATTATCTAATAACAATCTGCATGACCTCTGTTTAAATATATATATATATATATATATCTACTCTCTGGTAATGTTTGTGAGAGTACTGAGTGATAATTTAGTAACAGGATTAATATTATGATATGAGTTTGTTTATTATTAGTGATTAGGCTTTTGGGGTTTATGGATTGCATCAATTATGTACAGTTTTATCCCATTGAATTCTTATTTTTCTTATGAAGAATTATCTTCTATCAAGTCGTGGTATTCTATTTTATTCACCTACCTATGTCTGAGAAAATGTATCACACCTCAATTATGAATACAATTACTTGGACTTCAAATTTGTCCTTGGAAATACAATTATATATATAATTATTTTTTATGGATATCTAAAGGGTAAGAGAAAAACAAAAGATTTTTCTCATCCGCCTAGTGTACATGTTTTACTTCTTGCACAGTTGTCTTTAAACAAACACATTCTCTTCTGACTTAATGTATCCAACTTGTGTTGTAGGGCAGATTAACTCAGGATAAAATCACATTTTAATCCATCCATTTTGCCATGCACTAGAAGAAAATAAAAAAGCATTTGCAACTTATAGATAGATTAATGTCAAAAGAACATAAAAATCTTTAAGCCCATACAACACTAACCTACAGACAGGACTAGTACAAATATGCAGAGATGCAAAAGCAAAGGTGAATCTGTCATACATGTCATCACTACTACACACTACCCCACCGTTTGATTCCCTTGATACTGCAAAGTAGTACTAGTTGAACCCAAAAACCAGCAGCACCGGGCAACATAAATCAGAGAAAGCATTGTTTACAAACACTAATCTATAAACCCTTGCTGCCAGGGAGGTCGATCCAATGCAGCGACAGTTCCACTTCACCACATTCCACATTTCTCAATCTGAGGCACAAGTCTTGCGAAATCTTTCCATCCGTCCAGGTTATGCAGCTTTCTTCCGCTAGGCAGTTTTGCCTCGATGGTTGTTCTCTTGTCACTACGGTGCCTGCTGGAAGGCCATGCAAATCCATTCTCATGGCCTCTACAAACCCTTTAATGTAGAACTCTGCATCTCCCATTTTGTCGTCTTTGCTGAACGTGTCATGGTCATATACAGTCTGAAATTGGCAAAGATGATGACCATTAACATTTTATCAGAAACTCACAAAATTATAGTTAGTTTTCCGAGTGTCCAAATTGATTATCTTATGAACTTTGGCCCAATAATGCAAATTTTACTATTTAAGACCTAATGTAATCTTGAGCTTTAATTGAGTCTCAATTTATGACTTTTATAGGTTAATATATTGTTGTTCATGTCTATTAATTAAGTTATAGGAATCAATCTTATTTCAGCAGAGTTGAGTTCTGAGATATTAATATCGTGTTAATTGTATTGCTCAACACTTGCATATCCTTCGCCATACAAAATTTCCACAACCCTCTGAAAATCCAGCTGCCCATCATTTTCAAAACCAATTCATTCCAACACTTTTCAATTACAAAACTCAGAAGCTCCCTTTATTCTACTCTAAATTTTCCAGTGCTGTCCTACATCAAGATTTAGAAAACATGTAAGGGTGATGCAAAAGTGAGACAAAAATATATCGACACTTGAAAGCATTTGAAGTCCAGAACACCAACTTTTATGAATAATTTGTTGTCACTTAGGAAACAAACTTGTTTCTCTCTCTACGGGTGGAGTTAATGGGGAGGCCCATGTGATTTAGTTGGAACACAACCTAAAGATATCAAATTAAACACCAGCAACATTTAGAATCGGCACTAGAAGTCTAGCACTTACCGATGATCTCCAAAGAAGGAAATTATGCCTGTATCATTAAAACTTGTTATGATTGAATGTCCTCCAATTGAATTTACCTTTTATTTGCATGTAGACATTTGACAAGCCTAGGAAACATGTGGAACATTTGACGAGCATGGGAAAACTCTATATTAAATTACTAAAAGAAACTAGCCTTATTAGTCCCTTGTAGGGTTTCATGTCATAAATTGGAAAGATGTAACCAATGAACATACCAGCTTGATTGGGAGATCAGGATCTGAAATGGAAAGAGTTAAATCTTCATTCCATTGAGGATTGACATCCTTCTTGATAACACGAGTCTTCAGTTTCTGCAACAAACCAAATGTCAAACATTCACATGACATGACATAAGAAAATCAAGTAACACCAAGTAGAAGGTAAGCATTATAAGGAAAAATATGAAATAAAAACTTATTTAAACAGTTATATCAGAAACCCCATTGTGTTGCAACCACTTGTCATCAAGTTTGTAAGCAGTGAGCTTTGGAGATCCTTCTGCCTTATCTCCAGAAGGCAAACAGTAAATGCTAGCTTCTCCACTAAAGGAAAAGTAATGGGTTCCAACCATAGATGTTAAATCGAGAATCATATCGTGAATCGAATTGATAATCATAAGAATCGGCACAATCTACAAAAAGGTATTGTTCGATAAAGGTATATATGAAAAAATAAAATAAATTGATTTTGGCACATGTTATACAATAGTTTTTTGTTGAAGTTTTAGGCAGTTGACTGGTTTTATTTTGTAAATTTTAATTGGTTTTTGTTAATTGTGCATTGGGAACTCTGTGTACTTGTTAGGGGTGTTTTAAACGGATTCAGAAATGCCTCGGAGCTCGATTAATTGAGGCTCGAGTGGCCCGAATTGTTTTCTCTCCCCCCCTCTCTATTCTACTTCTGTTCTCCTCTCTTCTCTATCTCTGTTTTGTTCTCTCTCTCTCTCGCTCGCCGTGACCCCCCTCGTCTCTACCCAATACTACGGCGGCACAATAAACAGCTCCAGCAACACCACAGTCTACGCCTTTAGAGAGTGCATGAAAGACCTTTCTCGCTCTAATTGCGACCTCTATTTCGCCCAAATCAAAACCCAGATCCTTTGTTGCCTCCCTTGCCAACGTCTGATTCGCGATGGTCGATTGTTCTACGATAGGTGTTCCTTTAGGTACAACGATTACATGTTCTTCAACGAAAGCTTGAGTGGATTGGATCGAACTGTGTGTGGGTCGAGTGGATGTGTGGGTGGAAATGAGACTCTATATGGAGCAAATGTTAGTGATTTGGTGAGGATTTTGAGCTTTGAAGGTGTTAACAATGGTGGATTCGCTGTTGGGTCTGGCTCAGTATTTTTTTTTTTTTTTTGTGTTGTTTAATAATGGTGTTCTTCCATCTTTTCTTCTCCCATCTCTTTTTTTTTTTTTTTTTTTTTTTGTTCTCCCCTCTCTCTCTCTCTCTCTCTCTCTCTTGCCTCTCTGTTTCACTGAGAAAAAAAATAAAAAAGAGGTGCCAAAACTCGAGCCATTCGGGCCAATCCATTTTCGAGCTACGTAGTAAAGTTGAAACGGATTGTGGATAACAAAGATTATGATGCTCTGTTTTGCCTGTTTTGATGAGCAAGGACGATGCTTTAGTTTGCACTTGGAAGGCATTGCCTTCATAGTAAGGGATGCTAGTCCATATAAAATTATTTAGGGTCTGTTTGGTAACCATTCCGTTTTTAATTTTCAATTTATTTACAAAAATTTTAAAAGCTATCATAAAAATTTGTTTGATAATTTTTTTTGTTTATAAATAGTTTTCTCAGTTTATAAATTTGAGGAAAAAAACGTAAACTCAAAAAAGGAGTTTACGTTTTCAGTTTTCAATTTTTTTTTTCAAATAATTTTTTTTTTTTTCAATTATTTTTTTTTCCCAATTAATTTTTTTTTCAATTAGTTTTTTAATTAATTTTTTTTGAAATATTTTTTTTTTTGAAATATTTTTTTTCCAATTAAATTTTTTTTCAATTATAATGTGTGTGATCTCATTGTCATAAATAATAAAAATAAATATAAATATTTTAGACCTGAACAAACATATTTTTTAGTTTATGTTTTCAAACATTTTGTTCAAACCAAACGCGTTTATAATTTATGTTTTTCTAAAAATAAACAAAAATCAGTTTATAAAATTTTTGTGAATATAAACTAAAAATGAAAACATTACAAAACGCTACCTTAAAAACCATAATATATTTCTCTTGATATTCAAAAAATATAACTAGAAAACCCAAATAGGGTACATGAGAAGAAATAGCAAGTGGGATGGGAACTCCTTATTCAAAACCTAAAACAAATTGAAAAATGCATATGTTTATTGTTATAAAAATATAAAAAACAGTTACAATACCATTGGGTTTAACTAACCAAACCCATGTCATATTAAACATAATTATTTCACCAAACCAACAGTAGATAATTCGTGAGTTCGAGTTGCTTAACAAATAGATAATTCATGAGTTTTCGAGCTACTACCCAACAACAACCTCAACCTTGTAGTTCAACCAAAAGGCCCCTAGTGAAAAAAGATCCAAAAACAATGTGGCCACCTACTGACTTCAAAAACTTTTGTACTCACTGACTAATGCCATAAATAAACCCCCAAGTTCCACATTCTGAACCTCTCTAAATCCCTGCCTAAAGAAACCTCTCTAAATTGGTGTATATTCACAACATGTCCACAATAGATTGTCTACATGTTTTTTTTCCAATGACACCACAAAAACTCAGGCATTAATGGATTAATTACCTAACATACATCACTTTTTACTCGGTTCTACGGCTTGGGCCTCTTTGTTTCCTAGGCCTCTGTCCAGTCTCTTTATGTCATGGCCAGAGCCAGATCCTTTACAATATTCAACTTTCAAGTAAATTTTCAGTAATTCTTGTTTTCTGAGCTTGATTTGATGTGGAACACTCCATTCGTCACCCATTTCTTTCATGAAATCCTCTTAAAAAAATTACAAACCTATCCTAAAAATGTGTTTTTATAGTTTTCAATGAAAGAAACCAATTTTCAATCCTTAACTCTTTTTAAAATTTCACCAAATATGAGTAAAAATACAACAGCTGTAAATTAAGTGAAGGATTTGGCTCATCCTTCCTTTGATGGAAAAATTGCATCTGAATTGATTTACCACAAATTTGATGAATTGGTTGCAGCACAATTCTAACCATTTTTCCATCAAATTGAAATTTGATAAAATTAAAATTGATGAAGGATGATTGGTCAGAGATGCTCTACACAACAAAGCTGCATGAATAAATCAGTTGAATAAATAAATAAATAAAAGTATATGGATAGCTTATTGGGTTTTCGTGATTTTGCCAATAAGTGGATTACATGATCATAAGAAATTAAGAAACTTTCCCGAGGCCTCGAATCTTGCAGAAACAATCATGAAAATTGAAAAATGGGATTATCAAGAAACAAAAACAAACCCAGAAAAGAAAACCCCCAAAAAAAATAAAAAAATAAAAACAAATCTGCAGCATTGATAAACGAGAGAGAGAGAGAGACCTGTCTAGCCATCTTGATGACGACATAAGGATCGCTGCTACGAACGTCGCGGACAGCGAGGTTGACACCGCGCTTAACGCGAATTCGGAGGAGACCCAATAGGCTGTCCATTAAAGAAGACGACTTTGGTGTTTCTTTTGGAGAGCTACCAAACCCCCCTCCTCCTCCATTCGATGGTGAGTCCATCTCGCCTCCGCCTCCCACCTCCTCCTCCACCAACCCCACCTCTCCTCTTTTTATACTCCTCCTACCCCTATTTTTCACAAACACCCAGTACCCCTCTCCTCCTCCCCCTCCTCCTCCTCCCTCACCACTGTTCAACTACTCAAATTTCCTGCTCCAAAATCAAAATCAAAATCAAAATTCAAAAGCAAAAACAAAAAAAACAAAATCATCATCATCATCAAAGGAAATAGAAAACAGCAGGACTTTATGGGTCCCACCTGTCCAAATCAAATCATAAAAATCGATATTCACATTGTGAGAGATGTCCTATCACGTTGTCATATACAAACCAGTTACGTTACGTTAGTGTGAAAGTCAAAAAATTGTATTATATCATAGATACGTATATATGGAAGAAGCAATTGTATTTGTGTGCTCACTTTTGTTTCGGAAGCTTTCTGGAATTTAAGATTTTTTTTTTTTTTTTTTTTGGGATTTGATGGGGGGAGAAAAAAAGGAAAGAAAAAAAAAATTAGAGTGGGGGATTTAGGAGGGGGAAGTCAGAAAAAGAAGGATGAGAGAGATGCTTAGCAAGAAGAATACAAGGTTAAAACATTTGTGGAAAGTGGGTAACCGGGAGTTCCGGTAACAGGTCAGGAATTGAATGGCCGGTTGTTTTTGGTTTTTTTAGGGATTAATGACTGAGACTGGATGTGTGCCGTGCCGTGATTGGCTTGGAGTTGGAGGTATACGTAGGGTGGGGCGTTAACAGCGCTGGTGGACGTCTTTTTATATCCGACGTGATGGCAGCATTCCGTTTCTCACATTATTATTAGCATTTCTACGTGGATGTTTGGAAAGTAAATTTTTACATAGATATTTTTAATTGTTGGATGTTATTAAAGTAAAAAATTTTGATATTTAAAGAGGTAATTAGATTTTTTTATAATTAGATATAATATTTAAGAGAGAAAAAATGAAATGATTATGGAGTTGAATGTAATATTTTATTTGGATTTTTTTTTTTTTTAATTTTGTAAAAAATTTATCTTTCAGTAAAAAAATCAAAATAACCCCAACACACAAACTTCCCAAACACCACCACATTTTTAGAATAAATTACAAACTTTTTGAATTTTAGGAGAATCATACTCGGATTCTTCTAGAAAGATGATTACAAATTAATATTTTAGTTTTTTTTATTTTTTTTAAAAAACATATAAAAAGTATAAGAAGTGATATGATTTAAAATGAATTAAAAGTTAGAAAGTAACTACTAAGACCATCTCCAACGGAGAACCAAATTCAGCATCAAATTCAAAATTTGATGAAAAATTCACTTTTCACAGCTCCAACCGTTGCACCAAACTCATATCAAACTGAGGATTCACCAAACAAAACATCAAACTGATACTGGGAGACAGATTTTACCAAATCACTGTTACTGACCGTTGAAAGTGGTACACCGGTTGCCCGGGTGGTTGCCCGACCGGTTGATCAATCGGTCAACCGGTTCTCTTTGAAATACATGGGTTCAAACGGGTCAAAAACAGTTCAAACCGTTTTAAAAAAAAAAAATTTGCCTAGGTGGTCGACCACCCGGTCGACCACCCAAAAGTTCAAAAAGTTCAAAATAAAAGGTTCAAACCGGGAAAAAAAAAAAAAAATAGGTTGCTGGCACAAATTTGATGAAACAGATTTGATGCTGAACCGTTGGAGCGCAACGTATCAAATTAAGGAAATGGCCTGTTTTTTACTCAGATTTGTTGAAATATTTGCTACATCGTTGGAGATGCTCTAACACATTTTTCAAAAGAATCTTAATTTTTTTTATTTTTTTTTTTTAATTTGAAACTTATGTCATTTTCTCATAATAAATTTTTATGTATTAAAGATAAACTTAAAAAAAAAATCTTGAAAAATCCAATAAATATCACTATTATCAAAATATAAATTTTAAAATAATATAACTTTTTATGTATATTTTTAATAAAATTAATATTTTTAGAATTTTCTTATCAAAAATCTATCAAATAAAATCCATATTGATTATGAAATTCTTTTTAAAAAAAAAAAAATTATTATCGTTCAAATTAATATAAACAGTAACATGTTACTCTGTCTCACAGTAACATGTTACTCTGTCTCACAGTAACATGTTACTTTCTTTGACAATTACTCTACTTGATAGTAACATGTTATTTTGTCTCACAGTAATATGTTACTCTGTTTGGCAGTAACATGTTACTCTGGTAATATTGTCGAAGAAATAAATATATATATATATATATTACTTTGTCCTTACCCAGTTATGTGTTTTCTCCTTAGAAAATTTATGAAGAAAAATAAATTAGGCTATTATTTTCACCAAATAATGATCAAATAGAGGGGTTTTGACTAAATTTCCCTTTTCGTTTTTTATTTTTAATTATGATATATTTGATCATGAATTTTGAATCTTATTTACAAATTGGAAATTTCAAAGATAAAGTCATCATACAATTTATTTTCTGTTTGATGATACATCATGTTCCAGGTGGAACGGGTCGGACTGATCCACGCTTCCTCAAACCAGTGTCCGAATGACCAAGCCCACCAAAAGACTTGCACAAGAGTTTAACGGGGAACGGGGAATCCCCCAGCGAACCCTCCGACGAGCAAGTTAGAAAGAGAAGTGGAATGTAGAGATAGATTAGAGATAGAAAGCTTAACCTTCTTCTTATCTTCGACGTCTGCTTATATTCTTTAGTAATCATTTCGTTGTCCCTTCCGACCTGTCGTATGGCCCAAAGTCTATGCTCTAACTTGCCTTGTTCATGGTGAGGCCGTTCTGTCTCGACAATGAGGGCTTATCGCAATAAATGTTGTAAGGGGCTTCATTAATGGCTGATGTGCAGTGCAATAACTTTGCAGGATCTTTATCTGTTTATGTGGCTTGTCCTTCACCTGCCACGTGTCTAAGTGTCATTGGTTCTTAATGCCATGTTAACTTCCAGCCATGTTGGGCCTCATCAGTTGAATTATGTATTGGGCCCTTGTCACGACCCAAACCCTACTATGGGTTTAGCATCAGAATCGCCAAGAATCCGAGATTACCAAGGCCTACAAGACAAGAATACAAGAGAACAGAAGTTCGAACTGGCGGAAGCCAATACAGTAAATAACTAGTGTCCATTGAGCTGTGGAAATCTGTATGCCAAAAACATTTTTCATGCATTCATACAGTCCAAAACAGTACGGTCTATATACAGTCAAATACAACATGTACAACATTCAGTACGGGGACCCAACCCCTCGATAACAGTACAGTAAACAGTCTATACAACAGGTACAATACAGTAGGGAGACAGGTGGGGGAAACAAAAACACCCCAAGCCATGGCATGGCGTCTCGGAACCTCGCGGTGAGGCACATAGGCTGGCTTGACAAAACTGGGGACCAATCCCACGCTCCTAGCTTCGGTCTGGTGGCTGAGCACCTACATATATATATAACAGTGAGCTAAAGCCCAGTGAATAACATAAAGCGTAAAGAGGTTATGAATGAATGTCCTACGAGAATGAAATCAATTCATTTAACAAGATTTCACCAATCAAGAATTCATCTTTCAAGATTTCAATCAATCAGTCATATGTGGTACATCCATTAGCCTATAAACAGTAGGTCCAAAAGGACCGGGTCTTAACAGACCCAACAATAATGATGGGCAATCATTCAATAAACCGTATGGTTCCACAAAGGAAACCACAGAGCTCAGAATACCAATAACAGTGGGTGCTAAGGATGCCACAATACAGTTCAGAATACAGGACATACATTCATTCAATAAACGATATCAGTTCAGTAAACAGTTTAGTTCAGTATTCAAAGAATAACCATTTTGAACATATCTTTACACATCTGTTACTCACAGAGATTGGGCTAAAGCAGCTAGAGCGCGTCCCCGAGAGCCAACCCTAAACAATAAACAGAATAGAACACACACTAAGTTTACAGTTGGAAAGGATGTTAATTAAATCCCTAAATTTCCTCGGTGTGGTTCTATGTCTAAATCCTCATTAAGATGCTCTAAACTAGGCCTAAGAATGCCTAGGATGCGATGAGGATGCAAAAATGCACTAAGGAAGCAATTCCAGAATTTTCAGTGAACAGGGCCTCCGCTCGAGCGCAGGTTTCCCCGCTCGAGCGGACAAGCACACAAAGGCCTACGCTCGAGCGTACATTCCGCCGCTCGAGCGGACTGATGAAAGGTGCAAAAAAAATGCTGGATGCGCGATTTTCCCGCTCGAGCGTTAAAATCCTTTCGAGCGATCAGTAAAATAATGCAAGAAAATACTGGGAGCATGAATTCCCGGCCGAAGCACTTACTTACCCGCCGAGTGACGTCCAAATTCTGGAAAATCCAGATTCGACCTCTGAGTTTCAAACCAAGTTTTAATGCTCCAAATTCGATCCTCTTGGGCCCATTTTCTGGAAAACTCTTTCAAACACATAGAATAACAAGTTTTAAAGCTCAATTTAAGAAATCAAGGCCCAAAGGTGTTTAACTCAAACTCAATTTCAAGAACACTTTCAAAGCATGACATGCATGATCTTTAAACCAATTTCAAGCTTTAAATCTTGCTCCAAAGAGCTCCATAGTTGGCAAATGAAATGAAATCATGGACTTAATATGAATATGAGCTTGCATGCACCAATTGACCGTGAATTCAACCTCAAGAACCAACAAATTCCAACATGCATGCAACAATTCTAACATAATCCAACCTCTAAGCACTCTAACTCAACAATTGACATGAATGATGCAAAATGAGGCTCAAGACAACAAGAAGACAATGAATTTCCTTACCTAGAGTGTTGGTTTCAAGTCTAGCAAGCTTAATTTAGCCAATTTCCTACAAGTTCTTCAAGTCCTTCTAACAATTCTTCAAGCAAATTCAACAAATGAGCTAAAATCCCTCTCTTAACTCTCACTCTCTTCTTGGCTAGGAGTTCAAATGAGCTGATGAAATGTTTTGATTGAGTTGTATAAGGCTCAAAGGTGAATAATAAACAATGGCTCCACTCAATGGCATTTTCGTGATTAAGTCAAACTTGGCAATTAATCAATATTTACTCTACTTTAATCATTCCTAATCAATTTTCAGATAAAATACCATAAAATCACAAATATTTTACTGATCATGAAACACTAAACGGTTCCTAAATCGGCCGCCGATAAGGCCTTCAATTAGCAGTTTAAACATAAACTACAAACAGGTAAAATCATACAATCAACAGATAGAATATGCAATTCAATAGGCAGTCTTATTCAGTTTCAGTTTCGATTCCAATCAGTCTGTCCAGTACTTTAATCAGTTCAATTATCAGTCATTAGCGGTTCAGTTTAGCATTAATCAGTATATAATTCAGTGGTCATCCGGTAATCAGTACGAGGGTTGTTACAGCCCTAAGTGATGGGCTTGGGTTGTTCATAGTGGGCTATAATCTTTATGGGCCTACCTATGTCAATGTTAGTTAACTTATATGTTATCTGAAATATAATGGCCTTTTTTTAATGAATATTGTTGTAACTTTCTTGGTTATAAAATTTTATTTGGTCTGGTTTTCAAAATCTATTTTCAAAAAAAAAATCTAAGAAATTAAAAATTAAATTAGTGAAAAAAAATTAAAAACACAAAATTTTTATATAATTGTATCTTATGAGAGGGTAGAAATAATTTTTTTATATTTATTTTTGTTAAATTAATTTCAATTTTTTCAAAATTCAAACATAGCGACAATTTTGATATCATTATTAAATTAATTTATTAAATCAAAAAATCAAAAACTAAAAACATTTCATATATTAAACATATCGATTACACATTGAAGGCCTAATAACCATCCATTATATGATAATCATCCAAAAATATATGTTATCAATAAATACAACCATCTATTACAAGATAATCATCAAAAAAAAATAACAAAAATAACCCCTCACTATATGATCATCATTCAAACACATACTAAAAATTAATTCAGTAAAAAAATAAAATAAAAAATAGAAATGTAAAAGATTTATCATTTTTATATAATTTTATCATTAGTGGGTAGAAATAATTTTTTAATAATTATTTTTGTCAAACTAATTTATATTTTATCAAATTGACGATTTTACCCTTGAAATTGAGCAACGTTGTCTTCAATTGTCCTTTATTTAGAATAAGATTCAAAATTTAGAGTCAAATGTACCACAATTAAAAGGTTAAAGATCAAAGTAACACAAGTCCCAAACTACAGGAACTATAAATTTAATTCGGCTATAAAAAAAAAAATAAAATAAATATTCGTAGCCTGTGTTTGGTTCACAAATTTATAGATAAATTTAAAAATGAAAAAAATAGATAAAATATAATTATATTTCATACATCTTTTTAGTTTCCTTTTGTAAATTCTTACTGAAATTCATGAACCAAATACAACCTTATAGTTTTGAAAAGGGAAATGATTCGGCGTTCAATGCACATTGTATATAATCCTATACAAAATTACATGAATTTTTACTGACTTACATAAGTAATCTCATAAAAATATGTAAGTTAAATACAAATTCGAGTAAGTTCATACAAACTTATGTGATTATGCAAATTTGTATTCAATTTACGCATTTTTGTAAGATCACTTATATAAATTTATAAAAATTTACGTAATTTGTATAGGGTTACGTACAGTGTGCATTGCACACCAAATAATTTTTCTTTTGAAAATTATATTTTGTCCATTCAAGTTTCTAGTCATATAAAAAATAAGTTTTTTCATTTATTAAGTCAATTAACAGTTTTTTATGATTCAGAAATATGTTTCAATTAACAATTTAGATAATTTTATTGTTATATATAAGAAAATAATTAAGATTTTCATTTTTTGAAGGGCTAATTTTATTGAATAAAAAAATTCTAACAATGATTTTTTTTTTTTTTTTTGTAATTTTCAAAACTACAAGAAAATTTACATACTTTAAGCAAATCTCAAGGGTTTGTTTTTAATTTACACTAACTTTTTTTATCATTTTTTTTAATATTATTATTTTTTTAAAATCGGGAATAAAATCTTCATTGCAAAACCAATGAAAAAATCGATTAATCTTATATAGCGATAGCAAAAGATCTCATAAAAAGATAATAAACTTCTATAAGAGCAAGAATCTTAGCCTCCATAGAGAAAGGAAAAAAGCCCTCACAAAGAAAGGACACAACCTCTACATAAGGAGGATTATTACTGCAAACATTAAAAAAAATTAAAGAGCAAATTGAAAATAATCACAGTCTAAGTCGCTAAACACAGCCAAAATTCCATTACAGATATCGCGACCTTCAACTTAAAATTTGAATACCTCACCTCTGCTGGTCAAGATGGAACATTGAAATTGAGATGGTCGCTTAGCGTGAAACGAACGTGTTAAACATCGTTGGTCTTCGAATTGTGAGAAAATTTGAAACCTGATCTTAAATTTTTAGGCACGAGGAAAAAAGTTTGCATACAAGCCAAACATCAGATCTGGAAGATCAAAAAGAATGAGAGGCGATGTCAACATTAGTGGCCAGAGACAGATCTAGTGAGAATGGATCTATGGAAATGGGAAGGTGATAAATCTAGTTTTTCCTCAAATTTTAGGTAAAAAGTGTACTTCCTATTTTAGGGAACCATTTTTTCAATTATCGTTCCCATCAATACTCTATATTTTTCTCTATATATTTTAAATATTTTAAAGTATCCTTTCCTTTCTTTTTTTTATTAAAAATGTTTTTACAAATTCTCTTCTCTCTGCTCTACCATTTGAGAAACATATGAGGGTGAGAGAGAAAAAGTAAATTTTTAATTACAACAATGATAGAGACCACTAATTTTGAAGCTCTAAAAAGATCACTAATGACATGGCACTTAATAAAAAAAGAAAAAAAAAATACAACACGAAGGCCAAAATATCAAATCATTCATGGTGGAGCCCACTGTCACATCATTAGTAATAGTACTAATTAGTGCTCTCACTATTTTTTTTTTAATTATAAAGTGATTAAACCCTCACTAAATGTAGAAAACCAAAAGTTTACTCTGAGAGTTTGGTAAGGAGTCTGTTGGAGGGAATTATTTTGTGTTTCCCTAATTAAAGTAGAGAAAAAGTGAGAATAGCGAGACTATGAGGAATGCTCAAACTAACTAATATATTAATTAATATATCTATTAAATATAATATTGGGTGAAATTCATATTAGGGAAATACTATGTTACATACTCTTCAAAGGGTGTGTAACATTTGCACTCAAAATTAAAAAATAAAATGACATAATTTCATATTTTCTGAGTCATCATAATCAAAAAAATAAAAAATAAAAAATTCATAACCAAAATGCATGAGGTATAACCAAAGATCTCATGTATTATAAATAAAATAATGTCATAACTAAAAAAATATAAAAAATAACAAAGTCATAACCAAAACACATGATGTATAACCAAAGATCTCATATGTCATAACTAAAATAATGTCATAACTGAAGAAGAAAATTAGTCATAACTAAAAAAATAAATGACATAACTAGAGGTGCATATGGTATATCCCTCTCAATGGGTGTATATAGTAGCATTTTCCTTCATTTTATCAAATGATGAAATTCACATATCTATATGTATTATATAAGGAAAATGAGCTTTTTAGTAAAGGAATTGAGGTGGCTACTGTGCGGGGGTGCACAGCAGCCACTGCTGTGCAGTCAATTGGGTCCTTTTCGGGGCTCATTTTGATAATCCAAACCGTTCACATTTTAGAATACATCAAGTAGAACATACCTGTAAAAAATCAAATTAATCGAATATCGTTTACCCATTCATCCACTCACATTTGTATTCAGTTTAATACTTTAAATTACAATTGTTATTTATTTTTATAGATACAAATGTGAGTGTGTAACAACCCTCGTACTGATTACCGTTAAACCACTGAATTACCTACTGATCATTGCTAAACTGAACTGCTAATGACTGATAAGTGAACTGGATGAACTACTGAACAAACTGAACGAAACTGAAACTGAAACTGAATGAGTTTGTCTATTTGATTACATATTGTATCTGTTGACTTATGTGATTATCTGTTTGCATTTTATGTTTAAACTACTAATTGAAGGCCTTATCGACGACCGATTTAGAAACCGTTTGATGTTTTGTAATCAGCATAATATTTGTGATTTAATGATATTTTTATCTGAAAATTGATTAGGAATGATTAAATTAGATTGAATTGAGTTAATTACGAAGTTTGACTTAATCACCGAAATGCCATTGAGTGGAGCCATTGTTTATTATGCACCTTTGAACCTTATACACTAAGGAGAAACATTTCATCAGCTCATTTGAGCCCCATAACCGACCATAGAAGAGGTTAGAGAGAGAGAGAGTTCATCTTGAGGGAATTTAGCTCATTTGTTGATTTTGCTAGAAGATTTGAGGCATGGATTGCTAGATTGAGCTCCTAGACTTGTAATTGAGACTTAGGTGAGTGAATTCATCTTCTCCTTGTTGAGTTTAAACCTCATTCTTGCATGTTTCATGCATCATTGTAGAGCTAAAACATGATATTGTTCATATATGTTGGATTGAAGTCAAATTCATGCATGCATGTTTATATTGGTGAGTTTGAAGTTGAGTTCATGGCAATTTGTCACATGCATGTTCATGGTATTGTCATAGTCCATGTTTTCAACTTGCTTTTCAAAGAATTGAGCTCATTTGAGCATGATTGGAAGCTTAAAATTGGTTTAAAGATCATGCATGTCATGTTTTGAAAGTATTCTTGAAAATGGTTTGAAATTGAGTTTAATTGAAACACCCTTGGGCCTTGATTTCTTAAATTGAGTTTTAGAACTTGTTATTCTATGTGTTTGAAAGAGTTTTCCAGGAAATGGGCCCAAAAGGATCGAATTTGGAGCATCAAAACTTGGTTTGAAACTCAGAGGTCGAATCTAGATTTTCCAGATTTTGGACGTCCGCTTGAGCGGGGGAAGTGCCGCTCGAGCGGGGAATGCATGCTCCCAGTATTTTCTTGCATTGTTTTACAGTCCGCCGAAAGGATTTTAACGCCGAAAGGGAAAATCACGATCCAAAGATTTTTGCACCTTTCATCACCGCCGCGGCGGAATGTACGCCGAGCGGCCTTTATGTGCTTGTCCGCCGAAAGGAAACTCAAGGCCGAAAGGAGGCCCTGTTTCATCGAAAATTCTGAATTGTTTTCTAAGTGCATTTTTGCATCCTCATCGCATCCTAGGCATTCTTAGGCCTAGTTTAGAGCATCTTAATGAGGATGTAGACATAGAACCACACCGAGGAATTTAGGGATTTAATTATCATCCTTTCCAAATCAGAACTTAGTGTGTGTTCTATTTGATTGACTGCTTAGGGTTGACTCTCTGGGACGCCATCTAGCTATCGATAGCCCAATCAATGAGTAACAGACAGTAAAGATATGTTCAAATGGTTTTATTTTGAATACCGAATCGAACTGCTTATTGAACTAATATTGTTTATTGAATGAATGTATGTCCTATTTCCTAATCAGACAGGCATCCTTAGCACCTATCGTTATTGATCGTTACAGAGCTCTGCTTGCTTTCTTTGTGGAACCATACCGATTGATGGCCATCATTATTGTTGGGTTCATATGCCCTGGCCTTTTGGACCCATCGTTTATAGGCTAATGGATGTACCACATATGACCGATTGATTGAAATCTCGATTGACCGAAATATCGAAGATTGCAATATCAGATAATGAATTGATTTCATTATCAAGGACATCATTCATAACCTCTTTACACCGTATGTTATTCACCGGGCTTTAGCTCACTGTTTATATATATATGTAGGTGCTCACCACCGCATCGAGCTAGGAGCGTGGGATTGGTCCCCGCTTTGTCACCAAATTTTGTGCCTCACCGTGAGGTTCCGAGACGCCATGCCATGGCTTGGGGTGTTTTTGTGTCCCCATAGGTCTCTTACTGCTTTGTATCACTGTAATGCTATCAGATAGACTGCTTTATCAGATCATATCGAGGGACCGAGTCCCCATAATCAATGTCTCAGAATGATTGTGTATATCAGATCGATAGTGAACGATAAATGTATGAAAAATGTTTTTGGCATACAGATTAACACTCTATGGACACTAGTTTTTACTGCTTTTGGCTTCCGCCAGCCTCAACTCAGATTTATCAGATATCGACGTGCCTTTGGTAATCTCTTGACATCGCCGCGATTATGCTAAACCCATAGGGCCGGGTTTGGGTCGTGACAGAGTGGTATCGAGCGATACTTAACCAACCATTTAGTTATACCGCATACACGTGTCCGAATGAGCTATAGGGTGTCCTAGAAAAGCAATTAGGGCATCTCATGAATTCAAAAGTGTGTGCTTATGATCGATCAATAAATGTTAAACTGCTTAATTGTACAACTGCTTATAATGATAATCGCTATAATCGCTTTATAGTGAAATGGATAATGCAAATGAAATCAAGCATCATCTCGAGGCGAATGGCCAGACTTGAACAAATGATGGAATTGGTAATTGGAAGATCGACCAACAATGTAACCAACAAATTTCACCTCCTCCTCCTGCAACCTAATGTAATGTACAAAATGTGAATGCTATCGAGGTGGACATTATTATACCGACTCGAAATTCAAAGAAAATGAAACCGCCATTCTTTCAGGAGGCTTAGAACCGTTAAAGGTCAAGCTTGGGTTCTTGAGACCGAAAAAGTTGTTTGAGGTTTTTCCGCGGCTCTGAAGCAAACAAAGTATTGTTGGCAACCTTCACCCTTCGTGAAGAAGCGGAAGGTGGTGGATGTTGACCGTGATGCAAATACCATTCTCGACTTGGGCTCGATTCTAGGAGTCCTTCTTTGAAAAGTATTTTCCCAAAGGCATCGAGTGACGTAAAAGTGACTGAGTTTGAACAATGAGACAGGCAAAACATCTGCTTAGTATGAAAAGCAATTTATCGAACTTGCTAGGTATGCCCCACACATGGTGGATACCGATTATAAGAAGGCCGGAGGTTTGAAGGCCTTAGTGTTGCTATCCAGACCGGATAAATGTTTTGAAAATGCCAACTTATGTAGGTGTTCTCGACTGTGCATTGATGGCCGAGACAAATATTGCAAAGAAGGAAACAATCAAACACCGACAAGTGAGTGGCAAGGAAAAGACAGGTTTTAAGATTAAGAAAGGCAAGTATAACCCAAAGAAACAAGAAATGAATACGGGTCAACTACTAGCCCCACCAAGGGAGTGGATTTACTCCACCTGCTCCATATGTGGCAACAAGCACAAAGGGTTTGCTACCGTGTTTCGGAGCTTGTTTGTGTGTGGCAAGGTGGGCCACGTAATCAAAGATCGCCTTCCGCTTCGCCACTAGTAGTAAAGCCGCACTAAGCGCAGAAAGATTTAATGTAGCACCAAAACCGAACCCCAAAGCTACCGGAAAGAGCCTATGAGGCAGGCCGAGTGTTTGCCCTAGTACGGAGACGGCAAAACACCGAGACCGTTGTGTCGTATCCTCTATTTGTGCTCGTAATGCTTATGTATTGATTGATTCGGGTCTACACATTCTTATGTGTCGCATGCTTTTTCGTAAATTGAATAGACCCTTAGAACCCATGAACTATTTGTTAGTCAGATCATCACCTGTTGGGATCCATGACATGTGCATATATGTATCCCGCTTGTGAGATTATTGTTGGGGATATGCACCTATTTATTGATTTCTTGCCATTGAACATAGATCATTTTGATGTAATATTGGGGATGGATTGCTCTGAAATATCATGCCACTATAGACGTGTAACAAAACAAGTAGTTTTCCGGCCCACCGGTTTGCCCGAATTTGTGTTTAAAGGAGTGGAGTAGTACCTCATCCATATCTCGATTTCTTCAGAAAGGCCGCCAAATTGATTAGAAAGGTGTAAAGGATATCTGTGTTCTCAGATTGACTGCATCGCTAATGATAACGTTAGAATCGCGAATTGTATTCCTATAGTCGAGAATTTCCGATGTATTTCGGATGAATTGCGGGATTTGATTGACAGGAAATTGAATTTATTGTGGATGTGGTTCCGTACCCAAATGACATCTAAAGCCCCTATAGAATGGCTCCGATCGAATCGAAGAATTGAAGGTACAATTGCAGAACTGTTAGACAAGAAGTTTATCGGACTCCAAGATTTCACCGGTGCACCTGTTTTGTTTGTAAAGAAGAAAGACGGCTCATCGAGATCGTGCATTGATTACCGTGAATCGAACAAGGTAATCAGAAGAATAAATATCCATTATACAGATTGATGATTTATTTGACCATTCATGGTGCACAAGTGTTTTCCAAGATTGATCTTAGATCGGGTATCACCAATTGAAAGTCAAACCGAAGACATTGATAAACGCTTTTAACGAGGTATGGCCACTTTGAATTTTTAGTTATGCCGTCGAGTTACGAATGCCCCGCCGCATTTATGGACCTCATGAATGTAATTTTTAAACCATACCTTGACGATTTTATTGTCGTATTTATTGATGACATATTGATCTATTCTAAGACTGTAGAAGAACATGAACAGCATCTGAGACTTGCCCTGCAAACCTTAAGAGAACAGAAACTATATGCTAAACTGTCTAAATGTGAATTTTGGCTTGATCATATAATGTTTTTGGGACATGTTGTTAGCAAAGATGGAATTTCTGTTGACCCGCAGAAAATCGAAGTCAGTAGTGAATCGCCTAGACCAACCAATGTAATCAAGTCCAAGCTTTTGGGATTGGTGGATATTACGTAAGATTTGTCAAAGATTTCTCTAAGATTGCCCTACCACCGACTCAATTGACACGAAAGGGATATCGTTTGATCGGGTGACTGTAGGAATCAAGATTTCAAGAATTGAAAACCGGACTTGTGATCGCACCGATTTTGACTCTACCTTCAGTACGGATGGTTATCTTGTTTTAGTGATGCTTCTCATAAGGGTTTGGGGTGTGTTTTAATGCGAATGGGAGAGTTATTGCTTATGCTTCCGACAGCTTGAGACCGCATGAAAAGAACTACCCGACCCATGACCTAGAACTTGCTACGATGGTTTTGCCTTTGAAAATTTGGCGTCACTATTTGTATGGAGCAACTGTGAAGTGTATACTGACCACAAGAGCTCAAGTACTTTTTCACTCGTAAAGAACTGAATATGAGACAAATGAGATGGCTTAAAGCGATAAAAGACTATGACCTCTGATTTTGTACCATCCGGGAAAAGCCAACACCGATGCATTGAGCGAAAATCGATTGGGAACTTAGCCTGCTTTGTTGACTAGACAGAAGAGTTGCTTCTTGATCCGAAAAGTCTGAAATTGAAATTGTATTGAAAGAACAAGGTGGAACCTTAGTGCTATTATCGCTCAACCAAATTTTGATTGAAGAAATTAAAGAGAAACAACAACCGGATGATTACTTGAAGAAAATCATTGAAGAAAGGGATTCAAAACCGAAACCGGATTCAAGTTTGAGAACAATGTCTTGAAATTTTAAGACAATTTGTGTGTACCAAATGACACTAAATTGAAAAGAAGAGTTACGCAAGAAGGCCACGATTCAAGTTTTCGATTCACCCAGGAATACAAAAATGTATCAAGATCTCAAAGCGAAATTTCGTGGCGAGAATGAAGAAGGAGATCGGATTTTGTGTCCAAGTGTCTCCATTGTCAATGTGTCAAAGTCGAACATCAACGACTCTTTGGATTATCGCAACCCTTACCCATACCAGAGTGGAAATGGGAGCATATCACGATGGATTTTATCGTCGGATTACCTCGCTCCAGGAAAGGTATGGACTCTATTTGGGTTATTGTTGATAGACTGACTAAATTTGCACACTTCCTACCTGTCAAGACAATCTATAATGCAGATAGATTGGCTGTTATCTATATTGATGAAATTGTGAGATTGCATGGAGTGCCTGTATCTATTGTTTCTGACAGGGATTCGAAGTTTACATCGAGGTTACAGCGAGCCTACAGATGCATTGAGTCTTGAATTGAAATTTGAGTAGTGCCTATCATCCTCAGACAGATGTGTGTCCTTGATTTTCAAGGAAATTGGGAAAGTCATTTGCCATTAGCTGAATTCGCCTACAACAACAGCTACCATTCGAGTATCGGTATGGCGCCTTTCGAGGCATTGTATGGCAGAAAGTGTAGATCTCCAATCTGCTGGGCAGAAGTTGGAGATGGGCCGTTGCTTGGGCAAGATTGTATATAAACGGCGAGAAAGTGAAATTGATCTGGCGAGAGCCTGCAGCGCAGCGCAGAAAAGTTATGCAGATGTCAGAAGACGGGATAGAGAATATGAAGTGGGTGATCACGTGTTTGTGAAAGTGACACCAATGAAAGGCCAGACTCGCTTTGGAGTCAAAGGCAAGTTAGCACCGAGGTATGTCGGACCGTATCAGATTATTGAGAAAATCAATCCGGTGGCGTATCAAGTTGCACTCCCTCCTGAAATGGAGCATATGCATAACATCTTCCACATTTCGATGTTGAGAGACTATCTCCGGGATCCGTTTCATGTGATTGAGCCTACCCGTATCGTGTTGAGTGATGACTACACTTACGAGGAACGGCCTATACAGATTGTAAACCGACGGATCAAGAAACTGAGAAACAAAGAGATTCCGCTACTGAAAGTTGACTGGCAGAACCATGGTGGTGTGTATGCCACTTGGGAAAGGGAAGATGACATGGCTAGGCGATATCCGGATTTGTTCCCGCTGAATCCTGTTTTCTTCCAGACTGAAGGTAACTCGAGTTTAGAGGACTAAACTCCTTATAAGGAGGAGATCAGAATAACCCTCGCATCGACATTACCGTTAAACCATCAATTACCTCGATCATTGCTAAACCGAATCGCTAATGACCGATAAGTGAATCGGATGAACTCTTGAACAAATCAACAAATCAAATCAAATCGAATGAGTTTGTCTATTTGATTACATATTGTATCTGTTGACTTATGTGATTATCTGTTTGCATTTTATGTTTAAACTACTAATTGAAGGCCTTATCGGCGGCCGATTTAGAAACCGTTTGATGTTTTGTAATCAGCATAATATTTGTGATTTAATGATATTTTTATCTGAAAATTGATTAGGAATGATTAAATTAGATTGAATTGAGTTAATTACGAAGTTTGACTTAATCACCGAAATGCCATTGAGTGGAGCCATTGTTTATTATGCACCTTTGAACCTTATACACTAAGGAGAAACATTTCATCAGCTCATTTGAGCCCCATAACCGACCATAGAAGAGGTTAGAGAGAGAGAGAGTTCATCTTGAGGGAATTTAGCTCATTTGTTGATTTTGCTAGAAGATTTGAGGCATGGATTGCTAGATTGAGCTCCTAGACTTGTAATTGAGACTTAGGTGAGTGAATTCATCTTCTCCTTGTTGAGTTTAAACCTCATTCTTGCATGTTTCATGCATCATTGTAGAGCTAAAACATGATATTGTTCATATATGTTGGATTGAAGTCAAATTCATGCATGTTTATATTGGTGAGTTTGAAGTTGAGTTCATGGCAATTTGTCACATGCATGTTCATGGTATTGTCATAGTCCATGTTTTCAACTTGCTTTTCAAAGAATTGAGCTCATTTGAGCATGATTGGAAGCTTAAAATTGGTTTAAAGATCATGCATGTCATGTTTTGAAAGTATTCTTGAAAATGGTTTGAAATTGAGTTTAATTGAAACACCCTTGGGCCTTGATTTCTTAAATTGAGTTTTAGAACTTGTTATTCTATGTGTTTGAAAGAGTTTTCCAGGAAATGGGCCCAAGAGGATCGAATTTGGAGCATCAAAACTTGGTTTGAAACTCAGAGGTCGAATCTGGATTTTCCAGATTTTGGACGTCCCGGCGGGGAAGTGCCGCTTCGGCGGGAATGCATGCTCCCGAGATTTTCTTGCATTGTTTTACATCGCCGAAGCGGATTTTAACGCCGAGCGGAAAATCGCGATCCAAAGATTTTTGCACCTTTCATCAGTCCGCTCGAGCGGCGGAATGTACGCTCGAGCGTGGGCCTTTATGTGCTTGTCCGCTCGGCGGGAAACTCAAGGCCGAGCGGAGGCCCTGCTCAATCGAAAAATTCTGAAATTGTTTTCTAAGTGAACTTTTTGCATCCTCATCGCATCTTAGGCATTCTTAGGCCTAGTTTAGAGCATCTTAATGAGGATGTAGACATAGAACCACACCGAGGAATTTAGGGATTTAATTATCATCCTTTCCAAACTGTAAACTTAGTGTGTGTTCTATTTGATTGACTGTTTAGGGTTGACTCTCGGACGCCAGCGCTCTAGCTATCGATAGCCCAATCACTTTGTGATTGTGTAAAGATATGTTCAAATGGTTTTATTTTGAATAATTTAATCGAACTGCTTATTGAACTAATATTGTTTATTGAATGAATGTATGTCCTATTTCTGAATCAGACAGGCATCCTTAGCACCTCGTTATTGATCGTTACAGAGCTCTGTCGGTTTCCTTGTGGAACCATCTTGATTGATGGCCATCATTATTGTTGGTGCATTAGGCGGTCCTTTTGGACCTCTGCTTATAGGCTAATGGATGTACCACATATGGTGATTGATTGAAATCTTGATTGGTGAAATCTTGAAGATTGCACATCAGATAATGAATTGATTTCATTCGTAAGGACATCATTCATAACCTCTTTACATCAGATGTTATTCATCGGGCTTTAGCTCATGCTTATATATATATGTAGGTGCTCACCACCGCATCGAGCTAGGAGCGCGTGATTGGTCCCAGCTTTGTCGGCCGACCAAATTTGTGCCTCACCGTGAGGTTCCGAGACGCCATGCCATGGCTTGGGGTGTTTTTGTGTCCCCATAGGTCTCCTTCTTGTTTTGTATCTTGTTATGCTATCAGATAGACTGCTTTATCAGATCATATCGAGGGACCGAGTCCCGTCTTGAATGTCTCAGAATGATTGTGTATCAGATCTTGGTAGTGAACGATAAATGTATGAAAAATGTTTTTGGCATACAGATTAACATGACTCTATGGACACTAGTTTTACTGCTTTTGGCTTCCGCCAGTTCCGAACTCAGATTATCAGATATCTTGATTGGCAGGCCTTTGGTAATCTCGGATTACTGGCCAGTTACGGTGCTAAACCCATAGGGCCGGGTTTCGGTCGTGACAGAGTGGATGAATGACTAAACGATATCTGATTAACTTGATTTTTTACAGGGATGTTCTATTTGATGTATTCTAAAATGTAAACGGTTTGGATTATCAAAATGGACCCCGAAAAGGGCCCAATTAGCTGCACAGCAGTGGCTGCTGTGCACCGCCGCACAGCGACCACCCCAATTCCTTTAGTAAAAAGTCTTCCAATAGTTCAAAACTCTCATTCTAAAATTATTGATTTTTCAATTTACAAAATAGATTAAAAACAAATTATTGACTAATATATTTAATTAAGAAAAATTTACCTATAAATTCCATTTTAGGAATGGTGATCCATTTAGTCCTAAGGATTTTCTTATAGACCAATTAGTCTCATTGATTTTGGAAAGGTAGATTTAATATATTATTTAAAAATTAGATTTACAGTTATACCCTTATTTTTACTATACTTTTTCTCATTGTTTCTTTTGTGCTAAAGAGGTAAGGTACACAATATATGATAATCAAATTTGAGATGAATTTTTATATAAAAATCTTTTTTATTTGGAAAATATTTTATAAGGAATACAAAAATGGCTTAAAATATGGGATTCTTCAAACATTCTAAAAAGATGTGAGATTTTTCAAACATTTCAAAAGGAGTACAAAAATTACTTGGTAAGTTTTGACCAAATGTATAATTTCAAACTGTAATACTCAAATGTAACACTAGAACGCAACACTTTAATATAACACTAAAAAAAAAAAATTAGTGTAATACCTTAATGTAGCACATAAAAAACCTCGTTACTGTATTTTTTCCAAACGTAACATTCCAATATAATACTTCAAAAAAACTCCTTAGTGTAACACTCTAATGTAGCACACAAAAAAATTCTTTATTGTAATACTCTAATGTAACATATAAAAAAATTCCTTAGTGTATTTTTCCTAAACGCAACACTCTAATATAACATTAAAAAAAAAATTCATAATGTTACACTCTAATGTAACACACAAAAATTCTTTAGTGTAACACTCTAATGTAACACACACAAAAACTCCTTAGTGTAACATTCTAATATAACGCACAAAAAAACTTGTTAATGTACTTTTTCCAAATGTAACACTCTAATATAATACTTTAAAAAAACTCCTTAGTATAACACTCTAATGTAACACACAAAAACTCCTTAGTGTAGCATTCTAATATAACATGCAAAAAAACTCATTAGTGTATTTTTTTCAAACATAATACTTCAATATAATACTCTAAAAAAATTTCTTAGTCTAACACTTTAATGTAACACACGCAAAAAAAATCTTTGGTAACTTTTCTCAAATGTAACGCTCTAATGTAACAAAAAAAAACTTCTTAGCATACTTTTCCCAAACGTAACACTTCAATGTAACATTAAAAAAAATAATAATGTAAGATTCTTCAAATCATTCTAAAAGGAGTAAAAATATTTCTTAATAAGTTTTAAGCAAATATATAATTTCAAACTGTGAGTGTTATGTTTGGAAAAAAATACATCAAAGAATTTTTTTAGTATTTGTGTATTACATTGAGTATGTTACATTAGAGTGTTACGTTTAGGATTACATTGATCAGAGTGTTAAGTTTGGAAAAAATATACTAAATATTTTTTTTGTTTTGTTATATTGAAGCGTTACGTTTAGAAAAAATACACCAAAGAGTTTTTTTTTAGTGTTACGTTGTTACGTTTGAGAAAAGTACACCAAGGAGTTTTTTAGTGTGTTATATTGAAATGGAGTGTTACATTAGAGTGTTAGATTTTTGTTTGTAATGTGAGATTTGTACAATGAGAGAAAATTCAAAACTTCTATAATGTAAATTGCCCAAATGAATAATTTTACATTTTGAGAAACTCACTTTTATCTCTAAAAAATTAAATACAAACATGTAAGTGATTATCCTTTTATGTAATTTCTACTTTAATGGGATCTTTGGGTTCATAAGAAAAAAGTGGGGATTAAACAATTCAAAAGATCACATTTTAAGATTTATTGGTGTTTCACCCTTTAATTAATTATTAATTATTTTATAATTAATAATTATTCCTTAATTTATAGATTTCAAATGGAAAGATAACAAAATATTTCATAATCTTTCCCATCACAATCTCTCTCACCAATTTTCAAAAAATTAAAACATTTCTTCCTACTCTTTCTCTTCCTTTTCCAAACTATCTCTCTAATAAAAAAAAACATACTTACCTTGCATAGTTCCAATATTTTTTTAAATGTCATATGCAAATTACTTATCCCTAAAGAGGTTACATCATGTAAAAGAACATCACACCATTTTTATTATTTTTTCTAAGGTTGTTACAGGTTAGTCAATATTTAATGTTTTTCCTACTCATTACTTTTTTATTTTTCAACAATACTATTTCTCCATTCTTTTACACCACATCACTTTCAATCTCTGTTTTGTACTCAAAGAACTATACTGTATATCTATCCCATCTATACAAGCAAATGTAGTGGAATATGATAATTCTCCAAACTCTTAATATTAAATTCTTATGGATTCTCTCTCCTACGTGTCACTTCTTAAGTCTCTTCTCCCACTTTTCCTAATTTTTAATCATTTGTCAATTATCTAAATCTCAAAAGCCAAAAAGATTATATATATTTTTTAAAAAAAATATAAAAAAAATAAAATAAAAAGATAACTATTCAAATTTCAACCACAAATCTATCCTATCTATCCTATCCTATCCTATATATATATATATATATGGGCAAATGTAGTGGAATATGAGAATTCTCCAAACTCTTAATACTAAATTCTTATGGATTCTCTTTTTTATGTGTCACTTCTCAAGTCTATCCTCCCATTTTTTCAAATTTTTAATCATTTGTCAATTATCTAAATCTCAAAAGCCAAAAAGATTATATATATTTAAATAAAATATAAAAAAAATAAAATAAAAAGATAACTGTTCAAATTTCAACCACAAAATAATATAAAGAGTCAAATAAAAGATAAAAAAAATAACTAAATAAAAATATTATGAGTCAATTAATTATAAAAATAAAAAGTTAATTATTTATATATGAACAATTAAAAAAATTAAATAAAAAATATTACGAGCCAAATAATTTTTAAAATAAAAAGGTAATTATGTATATATGAACAACAAAAAAATAGAGATGAAAAAATAAAAAATATTACGAGCCAAATAATTTTTAAAATAAAAAGGTAATTATGTATATATGAATAACAAAAAAATAGAGATGAAAAATATACAAAATATAAAAATATAACTATTTAGATTTGAACTACAAAATGAAAATTCAAATAAAAGATAACAAAATATTTAAATAAAAAAAAGGATTAAGATTGGGATATAAATATCCCAAAAAGATGATAATTTTTTTTAACGATCTATATTTATCTTTTGTTAGTTTGTTATAGAATTTCCATATATTTTAACTTAATCTTTTTAAAGTTAATCTTTAAGTTGAACTTAATATTTTATCTTTTAAAATCATCAATTACTTATCCATACAAATTTTAAATATGATAGAATTTCATATATATCTTTTGTTTAAGCATAATTTTTTCAATATAAAAACAAGTTCCTGCAAAAGAAACCATAAACAAAACATTGAAGGGAAAACAATCAACATTTAGCCATTTTTTATCCCTTTTCGGTGCCTAAAAATCTTAAATATTTGCTTTACATTTGAAATGTGTTATTGCATGAGTTTTTGCATTTGTGAACAAGTGAGTTTATGTAAATGGATATGGATATTATTATTTTATTTTTAAATTTTTTTGTTACAATCTGTATTTTTCCTTATTTCTTTTTTTTTGTTAATAATGTATCATTTAATTGAGATTTTATTCTTTTTTATATTTATAAAAGTGCTACTATTATCAATTTGTAACTCTCTCGCTTATTGATTATTTGTGTTTAATTTTTTTGGGTGTAGATATTAGATTGAAAATGAAGAACACATCAAAATTTATTAGCTATGGGTTATACTTTAAATGTATTCATTAGTTGATTTTTTATTATTGATTACTCTGTTGAAATAACTCATGATTAAATTTATTTTTTGGAATTCATTTCCTTTGAGAACTAAACCATAAATTTCTTCTTTTTTTAATTAATAAATTTATTTATTTAGGTTCATAGTTTGAGCAAATGGAAGATATCTCATATTTAAAATGTTTTTTTTTTGAATAATTTAAATATTTATATTCTTTATGTTTGTCAATTCAAGTTTAAAGCATTTCCAAATTTATTTATTTTTGTAATCATTCCAAACCTATTTCTGTTTAATGAGTCAATATAACCAAAAAAACAAAAAGAATGTAAAAAAATTTTAACCACTAACTAAATATAATGGGAATTAAAATTATTTTTTTTTAATTTATTACATTATATGGGATGATTAATGTAATATCTACTATTAATTAAGCAAAATTAGTGTTACTTTTATTTAATATATTAGTGTGGGGATACATTTTCGAGTACCAACACGTGGCATGGTGACGCCGACGTGTCAGCCGAGGTGCCACGTGTCGTGGTAGTTACGCCAAGGTGATCTCGGAGTTGCCGAGGTTATTTCCGAAGGTATCGGAATCCGAGATAAGCGGATAAAGAACAGGAGTCCTAGATTGGGAGAAGACTTCAGTTTGGATAAAGGTAAAACTCTTGGAGAGTTTTGTCCCGAACCCCTTGGGAGTTCCAGATTAATAATAATCCTGAGTCCATTGGAATTAGGCTCCTATTGGGACTAGGATTGTATTGACTATAAAAGAGAGGCACCCCCATGGGTCTAAGGTACGTTTTTAATACTCAAGCTTGTGAGTTGAATACTTGATTTATCTTTGAGAGATATACTGACTTGATCGTCGGAGTGCCCCCGGGTGAAAGAACCACCGCCGGAGCTTTTTCTTTCTGTGCAGAACAGCAGGGTGCCATCTATTTTGCCTGTGTTCTACCGCTGAACCACTAAGGAGGGCAGTGTGATCAGAAAATCACTCACACAATTTGGCGCCGTCTGTGGGAAAAAAAGACGAATAGATGGCCAGTAACGCACAAAACGAAAAGGTTGGGGACGACGCTCCCGCTGAGAGTGGTGGGCCTATCAACCTTGACGTTGGAGGAGACAACCACAACGAAGAAGCCCGTGGCCAGGGGCACGGGGGAAAAGACGTCGTCCAGGAGAGCGACACTTCGAAGAAAACAGACCAGGGCAGATACTACAATGAAGACAACCTCCAAGTATGGAGGGATAGGTGCCTACGGAGGGATGAGGAAGTAAAAGAATTAGCAAATAAGTTGGCTGACCTGCAGTCGGTCGTCAACTTCATGATGCAAAACAATGTCATGCAGCCACCATACCCGTTGCAGGACACGCCAATTCCAGTAGTTAATACTCAGAAGGGAGGAAGGAAAATAATTCCTGAAACACCACAACACTCCAGGAGCAAAAGGCACTCTCACCCGCCCTTCGGGGAGGTCGGGCAAGATAAGCCAAGGCAAGAGAAGTCCCAGGGGACGTATCAAACAAAGGACCAAGAACGCAGAGAACATTGGAACGTTCAAAGATAGGCGCTTTGCTTTGACACAACCCATGGAGAAAGATCAAAACGGACCCATCACGAGGCCGAGAGTAGTGTGCCGAAGAAACTGAAGTCGAAAGACAGCCGAGCCCCGGGGAGGAGTAAAGAAGACTTGAGAAACTACCTCAAGAGGAAGGAACAGAAAGCTGAAGCCGAGGTAACCTCACCCATCAAGCCGAGGACGCCGTTCTCGGTAGAACTGGACAAATTTGAAGCACCAAAAAGATTCAGCATGCCGAGGTTTCAAATATGCGATGGTAAGTCAGACCCTAACTTCCACGTTGGACTATTTTTAAACTCAATGGCGCGTTATGCAAAGGAAACGAGCCATTACTCTGCAAAGTGTTCCCCTCGTCCTTTGGGGAGATTGCATCAGATTGGTTCCATAAATTACCAAAGGGAAGCGTAAAGACGTGGGAAGGCCTGGCCGAGATGTTTGTGGCCAGGTTCATAACAAACAAACTACAGCCATTAAGGGTGGATGCGCTAATGGCTTTAAAAATCAAGAAGGATGACGGCCTCAGGGCCTATGCAAAAAGATACTACGAGGTGTTCAATCGAATACCTGAATGCAACCAGAAGGTAGCGGTCGTGTTTTTCAAGAACGGCCTGAAAGATGACTGTTCACTACGAAAATCTTTGGCAAAGACATTGCCAAAGAGCATGGAGGAGCTCATGGCAAGAATCGAAAAATATGCACGAGCCGAGGAGGATACATCGGCCCACAAGAAAGCCAAACAGGAAAAAGGGAACGGCTCGCCGAAGCAAGGTCGAAGTAACAACGGATTCAGCAAAACAGAGATGGAGTTAAGGGCTAAACAGGCAGTGACAACCGTGTTCCGAATTCCAATTCAAAAGGTCTTAGGAAAAATTCGGAGCCAGCCCTATTTCAAAACACCAACAAGGGAACCAGGAGAGTTCATGGGAAGAAACATGGACAGACATTGTGCCTACCACAATGAAAACGGACATACAACACAGGGCTGCAGAGCCCTAAAGGCACACTTGGAAGATCTGGTAAGACAAGGCCACCTGAGAGACCTTATCGATGAAACCAGAACAAGAGAGGAACAGGCAAGACTACCTCAGGCTCCAGCAGCCCCACCACCTCCGCAACCTCGAGCAGAAGGACCTCAGATAATTAATGTAATCCACTCAAAGGTTAACGAGAATGAAGTCAGAGAAGAAACCCAAAGGTTGAGACATCTACAACATGTCTACCAAGTTAGGGAAAAAAGACATCGGTCTGAAGAGATCCAAGGACCAATAATAACCTTCACCGAAGCCGACCTAGAGTCGGTCCAGCACCCGCACAATGACACCTTGGTAGTATCTCTCCAGGTTGGAGAGTGCCAAGTGAAACGCATCCTAATAGATCAAGGCAGCTCTTGCGACATCATGTACGTTAGATGTTACAAGGAGCTAGGCCTTCACCCAGACGACATGGAGCAATCGACTGGCCCGATGGTCGGCTTCAATGGAACGCCCACGTGGCTCTTGGGCGTTACAAACTTGGAAGTACAGGCTGGTACTAGAAAAATTAGGACAGAATTCACCGTGATTGATATGCCTTCTCCTTACAACATCATATTGGGAAGACCATGGTTGCATGCAATGGGGGCAGTTCCCTCAACATTGCACCAACTATTGCGCTTCCCAATAGAACATGGGATTGAAGAAGTCAGAGGAGATCAACTGCAGGCAAAAAATTGCTCCATGGCAGCAATGAAGACAACCTGCAATGTTCGAGAACCAGAAAAGGCAGAAATTGAAGATGAGGACATATAGGTCCTAGATGATGTCAGCAAGGAGCCGGCCGAGAAGAGTAAGGAATCACTAAAGAAAATCCTCGTCCATGAGGGTGGCGAGGAGCGCTTCTTTCTTCTTGGCTCAGGCTTAGCCGAAGAAGAAGAGAGAGAACTGGAAGTTTTTTTAAGAACAAACATAGAGGTGTTTGCCTGGACACCTTATGAAATGCCTGGCATTGACCCCGAGGTTATATGTCACAGACTGAACGTCGACAGGTCGGCAAAACTTGTAATACAACGAGCTAGAAGACCGACGTTGATGCACGTCGAAGCTGTGGAGGAAGAGGTAGACAGACTTCTGGAAGCCAAGGCCATCAGAGAAGTCAATTATCCAACGTGGCTATCAAACACTGTGGTGGTAAAGAAGAAAAATGGTAAATGGAGGGTTTGCGTAGATTTTACAAGCCTAAATAAAGCCTGCCCCAAAGACAGCTTCCCTCTGCCAAAAATTGACCAGCTGGTGGATGCCACATCAAGACATGGAAGGATGAGCTTCCTAAATGCTTATAGGGGGTACCACCAGATAGCCATGTACCCCCCAGACGAAGAAAAAACAGCATTCATCACCCCAAAAGGCCTGTACTGTTACAGAGTGATGCCTTTTGGACTGAAGAACGCAGGAGCAACCTACCAAAGGCTGGTAACCAAAATGTTCAAGCACATGATAGGCCAAACAGTTGAAGTCTACATCGATGACATGGTCATAAAGACCAAGGAGCCTAAGAGTCATCTTGTCGACCTGAAAAAGGTATTTGAAATACTCAAAACATATCGGCTCCGACTCAACGCATCTAAATGCGCGTTTGGAGTTGGATCAGGTAAGTTCCTAGGTTACCTGGTAACAAGAAGGGGAATAGAAGCCAGCCCAGATCAGATCAAAGCCATCCTAGATCTGCAGAGTCCAACATCGGCAAAACAGGTTCAAATACTCACTAAAAGGGCCGCAGCCCTAAACAGGTTCATAAGCCGAAGTTCAGACAAATGTAAACCCTTCTTCAACTTGGTAAAAAAGACCGCAGACTTCCTATGGACAGAAGAATGTGAGGCTGCTTTGGCCGACCTAAAGAAGTATCTGACCACGGCCCCAGTTCTCTTCACACCTGAACCTGGGGAAGAGTTGTTTTTGTACTTAGCCGTGTCAGAACACGCAGTAAGTGCAGTTCTAATCTAAGAAGAGCAGGGAGAACAGAAGGCTGTCTATTATGTAAGTAAAACCTTAGCCAACGCTGAAGCAAGGTACTTACCACTAGAGAAGTTGATGTTGGCCCTAGTCATGGCCTCAAAGAAGTTGAACCACTACTTCCAGGCACACAAGATTGTAGTACTAACAGAGCACCCACTGAAGTCCTTATTACAACAAGGAGATTTAACAAGAAGAATTGCAAGGTGGGCAGTAGCCTTGGGCCAGTATGACCTGGAGTTTAGGCCCAGAACAGCAATTAAGGGCCAGGTTTTGGCCGACTTCGTTGCAGAATTCACGCCTGAATCCATCGAACGTTGGGCTCCGTTGAGCCAAGATGCACAAGGTCCCAGCAAGCAAGGAGAATCTCAGCCTAAGGCCAAGGAACAAAAGAAGGAAAAGCTCAGACCCTGCAGCATTTACATCAGCGACTCATTTAGACTGTTTGTCGATGGAAGTTCAAATCGACAAGGAGCAGGGGCAGGAGTGCTGCTGATATCCCCAGATGGGGAAATAATAGAACAATCCATCCGTTTCGGGTTCAAGGCCTCAAACAATGAAGTAGAATACGAGACATTAATTGCAGGGCTAAAGCTGGCAGCAGTAGCAGAAGCAGATGAGGTAATAGTTTTTTGTGATTCACAGTTAATTGTTAACCAGTCAATAGGAGAATTTACAGCCAGAGATGAGAGGATGTCGGCATATGCAAAAGAGGTTATCAAATTGGCCGAGTTATTTCAAAACTGCTGACTTCTCCAAGTAAACCGAAATGATAATAGCCATGCCGACGCGCTGGCCAACCTGGCAAGTTCAATACAAACTGGAAAGACAAGAACAATTATGATCGACTACATGTCGGGCCCGAGCATAGAACCACAGAACGCAAAGTAAGAGACAATGTGTGTGGACATGGGGCCAAGCTAGATGGATGCAATTGTTGCATTCCTAAAAGAAGGAAAGCTGCCAGAAGACCGCAAGAAGGCACACAAAGTCAGATTGAAGTCAGCAAGATTCAGCCTGACTGCGGACGGACAACTCTACAGAAGGTCCTTCACTGGACCCCTTTTAAGGTGCGTATATCCCTTACAAGTTGAAGATTTTTTATATGAAATTCATGAAGGAATTTGTGGAAGCCACACTGGGGGCAGATCATTAGCCCATAGGGCCATTACCCAAGGGTATTGGTGGCCCTACATGCAAAAAGATGCAGAAGCATACGTGAAGAAGTGCGAACAATGCCAAAGGTTCGCACCTTTGATTCATCAGCCAGCTGTTGACCTAAACCCAGTATCCAGCCCTTGGCCGTTTGCCCAATGGGGCATGGATCTGGTTAGACAACTTCCCCAAGTAACTGGGCAAAGAAAATACTTGCTGGTAGCAACGAATTACTTCACAAAGTGGATAGAGGCAGAACCGCTTGCCAAAATCCAAGATGTGGACATCAAGAATTTCATATGGAAAAATATTATCACCAGATTTGGTATTCCTAGAGCCATTGTTGCCGACAACGGAACACAGTTTGACAGCAAACTTATCAAGAACTTCTATGCAAAATTCAAGATCAAGAATTACTTTTCAACACCAAGTTTTCCCCAAAGCAATGGGCAAGCAGAAGCATCCAACAAAGTAATCTTGGATGGAATAAAGAAGAGGCTACAGGCAACAAAAAGAAAGTGGGTAGACGAATTACCCAACGTACTTTGGGCGTATCGGACTACGCCGAGAAGATCAACAGGGGAATCCCCCTTTGCCGTGGCCTATGGCACAAAAGCAGTAATTCCACTGGAAATCGGCATTCCAGGGATCCGAACCCATGGAGTTGAGAATGGGACTAATGACATACTCTTAGCCCGAGATCTGGATCTTTTAGAAGAGCGGAGAGATAAGGCTACAATTTAGCTTGTAGTATACCAGCAACAGCTTGCCAAAACTTACAACAAGAAGGTCAACCCAAGAGATTTTCAAGTCGGTGACCTAGTCTTGAGAAAAGTCGTCAGCAACAAGAAAGACCCCAGAGAGGGCAAGCTTGGCCCAAACTGGGAAGGACCTTACAGAATTACTTCGGTGATAGGCAATGGAGCCTATCGGCTTGAAGACAATGAGGGCAAAGTATTACCAAGACCTTGGAATACTTGTAATTTGAAAATTTTCTATCATTGAGATGTTCATTATTGACCGATGTCATTAATAAAATCTTTTCAGAATTCTTCAAGCACATATGATTGATTAAGATACTTAACATTATTTCTGGAAGACATAAAAAATGAGAACTCAAGTGGAACTTAGGTTCACATTGGGGGCAGAGAGATGGCAAAGTCTACTACTTGTTGAAATTTGTAGCAATTTACAAGTTGGTCAGACCGATACAAAGTCTACCACTTGTTGAAATTTGTAGCAATTCACAAGTTGGTCAGACCGATACAAAGTTTACCACTTGTTGAAATTTGCAGCAATTTACAAGTTGGTCAAACCGATACAAAGCTTACTACTTGTTGAAATTTGTAGCAATTTGCAAGTTAAAAGTAAGCCGAGATGATTCCTTAACTTCACTTATTGAAATTTGTAGCAATTTACAAGTTGAAGTTAAGCCGAGATATTTGTTTCTCTTCACTTGTTGAAATTTATAGCAATTTACAAGACGAAGTGAAGCCAATGTTATGACAATCTACTAATTGGATAAATCAAAAAAGATGTTTAACACTTGTTGAAATTTGTAGCAATTTACAAAGTTAGAAGTTAAGCCGACATATAACCATCTGTTGAAATTTGCAGCAATTTACAGGTTGAGGTAAATATAATTGTTTAAACCCTTGTTGAAATTTGCAGCAATTTACAAGTAGATCATTGTTTAAAACTTATTCTAACTTGAGAAAAGTTTACTGTATATGATAATCCTTGTTGAAATTTTTAGCAATTTACAAATAGGACAGATTGAGGTTACTGTTTAAACACTCGTTGAAACTTCAGAAAAATTGGCAAAGATAACATTGAATAGTATCTATACTTGTTGAAATTTATGAAAAGATTGCAGGTCAATGTATTGCCGAAGTAAAATTTACAGTTATTATACCCGAGGTATGTAACCCCGAGAAGATTGTGCAAATGAAGAGTTATGCAAAACATACAAAATATTCTAAGTATAAAGTCATACAGAAGCAATGAAGAAAAATCAAAGACTAAAGCATTCAGAGAAAAACAGTTGTAGTTGTATATAGTAAAGGCACGATGGCCTAGCAAAAAACAAATGTTTACAAGTGATAACGAAAGGTACATCGGCCATAAAAAGGAAGCTTACATTGTCCAGAAAACAAAAGTACAAAAAAGAAAGAAGGACAAAAGACATTTTCAAGATTCGCCAACATTAGCAAATGGTTGGGCTGGGACCTCGGAGGACTCTGGAAGAACCACCTCGACATCTTTTTCCACAACCTCGGCGTCTTTTTCTGCCGCGATCTCGGCGTCAATTTCTGTGACTGTTTGACCAAGACTTTTTTCAACCAAGGGAACATCAGATACTGCTTGTTCAGGAGTGGCCTCTTTAATGACCTCCTCATCTTCCTCATTAGTCAAGTCAAGGACTTGATCACCCTGAGGAAGAGACTTGGTCTCGTTGGAATCCTTGGGCTTCCTTATTAGAGCATCATCAACGTCTTCGGCTTCAGACTCGGATTCCTCTTCATCTTCAGACTGATTTGGAGGTGGAGGAGGAGGGAATGGCAGAGGAATAGCATCGGCCTTGCGCAATGGTGAGTCATCTGGGATATTAAGCTTCTTGGCAAGAGACATCCAACCAAGGGAGAAGCCCCTGTTGCATGCCTGCCTGACTTGAAGTTTGTACTCCTCAGTCACGTCGGCCATACCTTGGGCGTATGCCTTTTCATCAGACGCCTCGATTTCGGCATCCTTGGTGGCCAAAGCCTCCTGGAGCTCCTTCTTGGCTTGAGCTGCTTTTTCTTCAGCTTCTTTCCTTTGAGCTTCGGCGACCTTCTTTATAGCCTCGGCCGATTCAGCCTTTTCTTCGGCTAACTGTTGGGCTTGAGTAGCAGCTTCAGCTTGATCCTCCAACTTCTTCATCTTTGCTTGAAGACCCTTGTTGATCTTCTGCAGGGCAGAATAATCTTGCGTCAAATTAGTCAACTTCTCCCTGGTCTCAAAAGATTGCATGGAGAAGGAGTGTGCATGCTGGACAGCTTGAAAGAACACAAAGCAAAAATTATTACAGAATTTTACAAGTATGGAGCAATAAGGATAAAACAAGTTATCAAATAAGGACACTTACTTGAACACATCGCTGAAGCATAAAAGCATAATTCTCATATTCACTCATCTCGGCGTTCCTCTCAAGATCGCTTGGGAGAAAGAGGGCTGTGCTTAGTGCAACACCAATGTTTATGTCATCGGCGCTGTCACTAGCCAAGACTGGCTTGTCCTCCAGAGTAATTACAGGCGTCCAAGGAACATTTGGCACCTTGGACTTCGAAGTCGTCCCAGAAGAAGACCTCGGCTTATTTGATTTCTGGGACGTTGCTGGTTGAGTTTCAGCAGACCTTTTTGTCGAGGTAGAAGCAGTCTTCTTGCTCTCAGCTAGTTGGGAGATAGGTAAGGCGTCTTCAGCCTCAGTCTCAGTAGCCTTGGACTTCGGCTGGGCTTTCTTGGTTCTTTTTGGTTTTGGTGGTGGCAGGGGCTGTGTTGGAACAGCATCAATATCATCTGGTAGGTCGGCCAGGAGGTCTTGGGCGACAGGTCTTGGGCGAACCATTTCGGCTGTTTTAACAAGTCTATGTCGGCATTTTCTCTCAGGAATTGGTACCAAGAATGGTGCCGAGGTGGAAGGTTGATTGGTTGGGTCAGATGTAGATCCCTGATCTGTCCGGGATGAAGAAGCAACTTGAGTTGTGACGGTAGCTGGAGAGAGGCTCTTTTTCTTCCTCCTTGGGACGTCGGGCAAGGTTGATTTGTATGATGGAATGAAATTCAGCAGCAATGGAGCTTTGCGCCTTTGGATAAGAAGGTCCAGAAGCTTCTTTAAATCTTTGCCAAGGAAATAAGACTGGTGAAAATCCTTGGGAGGCTTGCGAACGTCTGCAAAAAAGCTCACAACATTAGAAACAGATGAAATCTCTTGAAGACTTGGAAATAAAAAGAAACAAACAAAACAACAGCTAAGTAATTGGCACTGGGCTCTTACCCTTGCCCTCTTTAACTGTTTGGGGAAGATGGTAGAGATGGACTTCTTCGTCTGGGCCAAACTCCCAATTTCCAGAAGCAATGAGATAATCGTCTCCAGCCCCTTTGTTGGAGTCTGGGAGGTCGGCTACAATTTTAAATTCGGTAGACCTCGACTTAAGGTAATATACATAACCCTTTTCTTTCAGGTTAAGGGCGCACATAGTGTAACAGTATTGGATGTCGGCAAGAGTGATTCTAACATTCTCCTGCCGAGCTAAGGCTATTATACCATTAAGTGTTCTATAGGAGTTGATGGTGAGTTGCATAGGGTTCAAGGTGTAGTAGTGAAGAACTTCACGAAAAAGGGGATTAAGTGGGAGCCGAAGTCCACACTCAACAAAAGCTACAACAGGGAAAGGCATTGTATTATCTGTAGGCATGATGGAATCATCATCCCCAGCTAGCCTAAGGTGAACATCGGCAGGGATAGAGAATTCTTGCCTAAAGAATTCAAGTTTGGTTGGGGTATTTACCCTATGTCTCCACATACCCATGTTTTTGGTATAAAGGTACTCGGCTACAGAAACAGTGTGTTCTTAAAAGGTTACTGGCACCTCGGCTTAAACCTAGGTTTATACTGGTAAATGATTGTTTCAGTTTTTCCTAAGAATTAAAGGTTCTATAAACAAATCCCAACCCTAAAACTATAAAGGCAAAGATTGGAGGCTTGAAATCTGGGAAAAACACAAAAAGCAGAAAACAAAAGCGAAGTTTTAGATTCAAAAAACACAAAGGGTGGAAGACCAAGAACAGTGATAAAACAATACAAGTGTTCATGTAAAATCATGAAATAAGAGTCGTTCAGGAGAGAAATTCACAAATTGAATGCTATAACAGAACAGTAAAAGCGGGGAATTTCAAGGACAAATCGAAAACTAGAGAAGAAAGACCAGTTGCTTACCAGAAAAAGTGACGCCGGAATGAAATTCACCGAGGACAGACGACAGTAGCGAGAGCTTCGCAAAAACGGAAGAGCAAGGACAGTTGCAGAGCTTGGAGCTTAGAACAATGGCGGATTCAGAGACGAAAAAGTTTTAGAGAGGGAAAAACAAGTAAACAAAATGCAAAGGTAAGAAAAACAGAGGGAAAAACAAAGTTTTGTTGAAAAACTTGAAACGGCGGCAAAACAGGGCATTAAATGCGCCTGGAGTAACGCAGACGTCAGGCGGCGCAAATAGACGAAAGACAACTTGCAAGCGCGTCATAGGCACGAGCCAATAGAAAACACGTAAGTGAAACGGTTGAGAAGTGATGCATGACAGCTCACGCGCGTAAAGGAGTTCATTTGAATTCTTGTTTTTAAAAGAAGACACGTCGGCCTAAAATAAAAAACCTCGGCTTGGAGGTCCTAAGCCGACGTATGGGAAAGAAGAACAATATAGGTTCCATCACCTCAGAATGCCGAAGTAATAGAACCTAGGGGGCAGTTGTGGGGATAAATTTTCGAGTACCAACACGTGGCATGGTGACGCCGACTTGTCAGCCGAGGTGCTACGTGTCGTGGTAGTTACGCCGAGGTGATCTCGGAGTTGCTGAGGTTATTTCCGAAGGTATCGGAATCCGAGATAAGCGGATAAAGAACAGGAGTCCTAGATTGAGAGAAGACTTCAGTTTGGATAAAGGTAAAACTCTTGGAGAGTTTTGTCCTGAACCCCTTGGGAGTTCCAGATTAGCAATAATCCTGAGTCCATTGGAGTTAGGCTCCTATTGGGACTAGGATTGTATTGACTATAAAAGAGAGGCACCCCTATGGGTCTAAGGTACGTTTTTAATACTCAAGCTTGTGAGTTGAATACTTGATTTATCTTTGAGAGATATACTGACTTGATCGTCAGAGTGCCCCCGGGTGGAAGAACCACCGCCGCAGCCTTTTCTTTCTGTGCAGGAAAACAGGGTGCCATCTATTTTGCCTGTGTTCTACCGCTGAACCACTAAGAAGGGCAGTGTGATCAGAAAATCACTCGCACAATTAGTTTTTTTATTCATTATAATATGCCTTTGTTACTCTACTTCTGGTTGTTTGAAGTGATTCTTAGATAAATCAGCTATTGTATATGTGATGATTTACTTAATGTATGATAGTTTTTTTAAATTTTCAATAATGTGAAAATATTAAATATTTTTAATGATGTGAAGTAAGATTTATATATACAAACTAAATAAAAATATTAAGAAATACAAACAAATGGCAAATTTTTTTTAGTAATTACTAACTTTCTAAAATCCCGTGAATCGCACGGGTGACCACTAGTATATATATACACAAATGTAGTAGGTGTGTTCTTAAGCCTACAAATCTCTATCTTAATTTGCTAAAATTTTAAAAAATTATATGGCACTTAAGTTTCAAACTCACTCATTTCCCATCACTTCCATTTAAAATAAATTTTTTTTTTAATAATTTAGTAATATATGCTCTTAGAATAATAGTTATCTGAATACAAACTTATCAACGAGAAGAAAAAAAAAACATAGAGAGAGAGAGAGAGAGAGACCTATCACAAAATTCAAAAGTATTTGAATTGAAAATCTATATAAAGATAATCTATATCTATCAACAAAATTCAAAATAAAAATAATTTAAATTTGAATTTGAATATATAATAAATATAATCTATATTTATCTATCCAATTTCGCATCTCTCTTTTCTTATATAAACATTTATATTTCAATTGATTATAAACATATACAAAACTATTATGTTACTCTTTCTCTTTCCCCCTCTCTCTTTCTCTATATATATAATTTTATATTGTTATATAGGTATGGCTGAAATACTCCACATATTTGTTTATTTTTCTAAATCTTAATTATTTGCAGGTGACATGATAAATATAATACCATACTTGACGGCTAAAGAGTTTTTTAATTTCTTTTTATTGCATAAATGTTGAATATTATGTACCAAAATTGCAAAAAAAAATGTGTAAGAAAATTATTTATGTGTATCATTCTCATAATGACTTTTTCACCAAACTAAAAAACTCTTTTTTATTTGAGAATGTTAGAGTAATTTAACTTGGCCGTTGAGTATCTACTATATATTCTTTTGCTTAAAATTTTATCTTTCGATGATATTTTGGTAATGAGTTCACATGGTTTATATGTTTTTATATAATATTTAATTTTACTCTTTTACATTTGATATCAATTTTATTTTTTAATAAGAAATTTGAATAATTGAGTCTTTTATTTTGTTTTGTTTTGTTTTGTTTGTAGGTTGGCATTAGAATATTATTTTGGGAATGACTTCCCTCCAGTCCGTGATCGAATTGAAGGGCACTGTTGGGCTCGTGGTTGCCCACCACCGGTCCTATTTCGATAATCCGAATTATTCAATATGTAAAACTCGTCGAGTACTATATACTTATAAAAAAATCACGTTAATTGGATATCGATAGCTATATAATCAAATCAAATTTTTGTAAGTTGTTTATTTTCCACTGTTCATTTTTTTTTTTCATATAAAACTGATTTGATCACATAGCTATCAATATCCAATTAATGTGATGTTTAGTAAGATGTAGTACTCGACAAGTTCTACACATTGAACGTTTTGAATTATCGAAACGGGACCCGTGATGGCCCTTACGGGTCCAACAGTACCCTCCAATCCGTGATTGGACTAGAAGGAAGCCATTCCCTATTATTTTTATCATAGCAAAACATAGTTCTCAATTATATGATACTTATCGATGTTTTACTGCATTTATTTTTTTATTTATTTGTTTGTTTAATTGAATTACTTTTTATGTAAAATCTTATTGAAAATAAATAATAAAAGACAATCAGTGCGAATGATATTAAACCTAAAACCATAACACATCATATGTTTTGCAATCCTATTTTTAAGTTATTCATTTTAAATCATATACACCCTATGTATCGCACGAATTACCACTAATATATCTTATATCTGAAGTGTTAATTGATATATTAATTAATGTTTCTACCGTTACTATTTTGTATTGGATTGTTGTTATTAAAATTATAAGTAACATGATGTTTCTTGAGGTCTTTTAAAAATAATAATAATTTAATAATTTTAATATATGGGAGTCGTTATTTCTACTTTACTTTATTCCAAAATATACTTCCTTCTTTGTCTTTATTATGAGTGCTACTATTAGCACCTGCCAAATTCTTTGGATTCCCCATTTTATAATTTTTTTTATTACAATTATACCCTAAAGTAAAATTATATTAAAAATCATTATTAAATGGAACACTCATCTATCAATAAGAACTAATACTCTATAATATTGGACACCCACCCGCACCCCCACCTCCAACTCCAACTCCAACTCTACGTATTCCATGTTTGTAAACCCTAAACTTATTACTTTTCATAACCAACTAACATAAACCCTAAATCTATTATTTTTCATAATCATCTTAAATCATGAATGTGTCATCTTCATCACTATCATCAACGCTATTGAACTCGAAAGTTTTGCTTCAAGTATAATGTATACTTCATCACTTATTTCACTGTGTAGATCAGCGTTCCATTGGTAAGTTTATCTGTCTTGTATTAACATTCTCGATCGTTTTCAGTCATTCTTGTTTCGTTCAAGGTGTTCGGTACTGGTTTGCTGACTGTTAGAATTATGTTCGGTAATACAGTACTGAACATAATTCTTTCGTTCAATACATAGGTTCTGAACATTAATGCAGACAGTCAGTTATGTAATTTTCTTTGTTAAACTAACTTAGAATTGAAAAAGAGTGAATTGAAATGGATTTAAGTTATGTATTTTGAATGGATTTAATTCATGTTATTTTAAGTTGTGAATTAAAATAGATTCAAGTTACACAGTGATGAACAAATTTTGTTCAGACATACAGTGCTGACAGGATCATTATTGTTCAACAAAACAGTTCTGAACAAAATACATATTTTCGGCTACACAGTGGTGAACAAATTGTTTTGGGCTACATTCAGAATTCTGATGGCGATTCAGACGATGATTCTGTTTTTCCTCATCTTGCAAACGATTATGCAAATCCAGTAGAAATTGGAGTATCTTCGATCGATCTCAGCAATTACGAAGATACAAAAAGCAACGAAGAAGATGATGATGAGAGGATGTTCAAGGTTACTGATTTGGCGATACGGAGAGCGTTCAGAGAAGATGAGAGTCGTCGGAATGCTCTGTTGACGGCCGAGACGGCGACAAGAGTGATGGAGGGTTGAGGTACAAGAATTCTATACTGGACCAAAGCTCCAAACTCTGAAGATTGAGTGAGTCAGGGAAGAAGAGGGATGGAAAATTAGGTGGGTGTGCATTTCATTGTGAAAATATTATGAATATGGGTAGATTTGGTGATAAGTGGGGTGTCTAAAAAAATATTATTAAAATTTAGGGTTTAGGGTTCGGGTCCAAAGAAATGGGGGTCTAAAGAATTTTGGTAGGTGCTAATAGCAGCACTTTTTTATTATACATAGTTATATTAATACCCTTTCATACAAAATGCACTCTTCGAAAAAATCAAAATTATAACAGTATTAATGTAACTATGTATAAAAAGAAAAAAGAATGGAATGTATTTGGAACAAAGTGGAGTGAGACTAGCGGCTCCCTAATATAATTATAGTTTTAATTTACATAATACTGATAACCTATTTAACAACAGATTTTTTGGTTAAAAAACTACAAAATTCAACAAATTTAACTTCATTAATAAAATATCACATCATATATATCAATTAATTATTTTTTTCTCAAAACTATTTATTCAATTAAAAAAAAAATTCCAAGAACATTTTACTTTTTTCACTTCATAAAATATCAAAAAATCACTATAAAAAAAATCCAAACGGGCACTTATTTGGGAATTAATTATTTTAATTAGTTTTTTAATTTTTTACGACAAGACGTGTAAAAAAATATGGAGAATAGCTCGTTTATTTATTTATTTATTTATTTTTTTTGCAATTTTAGCTAATTGCCAAAACAAGCTTTAGTTTCTTATTAATCAATAATTCGTAAATATAAATAAAATACTAATATTATCATTTTTTTACACCAATTTATATATATATATATATATATATATATTTCTTTATTTACCTTTGTGTTCTAACAATATTTACATTAATTTTGACCCTTCAACTAAAAGAAAAAACAGTGTAGTTATTTAGGTTTAAGATATAGTAAACAACCAAACTATTCTCCATTTCAAAATTTGATTAGAGGGTCAAACTTTGATGGCTTTAGATTCATTATGATCTATTTCTGTCATGTAAACCGTTTAACTTGTAGAAATAATTAAGTAAATTATTTATATAAAAAATTATATTAATTAGAGATCGATAACCATATAATAGACACATGGCATGATATGAATTTAGATTAGAGGGAAGCTTGGTTCAATATTAAAAAATAAATAAAATTTTAATATATCTCTAAAAGCTTTTAACTATTTTTATACTTTTTCACAAGTGCTTCAAGATTAATGATGAAAATTTGATATATTGCACTTTTCTTCCTTTAATTTTATTTTTTACTTTGGCCTCTGACATTCATATTTTTTTTTTTTCATTTTCTCCTAAAATTAACATTTACTACATTGACAATGTAGTTGGTACATGGCATGATATGAATTATTTACACCGGCAGTGCTAGGTCCCCCGAAATGGGGCCCTCGAATCCCCCGAAATGCCAAATCAAGTAAAAAAAAAAAAAAAAAAAGAAAATAGTTTCTAAAAATAGAAATTAGGGGGATTAGGGGGATTATTTTTAGGGGGATAAATCATTTTTGTTATTTACACTTTGCCCGCTGAAGTTTTTTATCTCCCTCAATTTACTTGTATTTTTTTTATATGGAAAATGACATGTACATAAAACCTAAAACCAACAATTGGTAATTGTTTGGTTTGATTTTATTTTTAAAAAAACTAATCACTCTGTTTGGTTTTAATTTCCAAAATTCACTTTTCAGAAAATTCAAATTTTTTATTTTTCGTTTTTTTTTTGTTTTTACTGATTTTTTTAATATTTTAAGTATTTTTTTTATAAAAAAAAATTAGGCACACCTAACATAAATATACTTAAAATGTATAATATTTGTGAAAAAAATAATTAAAAAATTCACTAAATACCAAAAATACAAAAAAAAGAAAAGAAAATTTAGTACACTTTTCGTATTTTTGTGTATTTATTATTTTTTTAAAATATGTTTTTACAAGTATTTTACTTTTTAAATGCATCTAAGTAAGGTGCATTTAACAAAGTTAAAAAATTACTTAAATTTTTTAAAATATTCACTAAAAACAAAAAAAATAAAAATAAAAACTCAATTTCTATAAAATTGAATTCAGAAAATTGAAACCAAATGCAGTGAATTTTTTTCTGTGTTCCTCTAGTTACTTTTTAATCTTATTTATAAGCTTTTTATAGTTTATGACATAAAGTAATACTTATCAATAATTTAAGGGGTTTGTTTATACATTTTTATAGTTAAAAGGTTCAAAATGATAATTCTTAATTATTTAGAGAGTCTCCGTATAAATAATTCTCAACAAAAAGTGTATCAAGTAGTCTCATACATATTCTTAAATTAAAACAAACTATAAAAGCTAATATAAATTAGAGTGAATTACATGTGATTAAAAAAAAAATTACAGAAACATGGATGGGATGCAATACAAAAACATGGATGGGGTGCAACTCAAACTTGCACCTCCATAACTTTTGAATTGCACCCCCTCCACACAAGGACCTAGGGTCGTAAATTTGTGAGCTGGCTTAGCTTGGCTCAATTTGTTTAGTAAATGAACTACGCTCAAGTTCGAGCTCGAATAAACTTGATTCACTTATCTTTATTTAAATTACATAATAAATATAATAATAGCATAAATATATTATTTATGTATTAAATAATATAAATAATAAAAAAAATTTATCGAGCCTAGCCAACCTCGAACCCAGTTAGTTATCGAGTCGAACTTGAACTCTACAAATAAAGGAGTCAAGCTTGAGTTTAGTAAAATTTGACTCCGATTTGACTTGTTTGTAGCCTATAAAGACCCCATATTTTACAATATATCTTTTAAGCTTCTACTGTGCATGGTTACTTCCTCCCTAATGCAATTTTTAACCTAGATTAAAATCTTTCATCGAATTTAAATTTGTTAAAAATTTGATAAAAATAGTGTTCCAACCATTTCACTCAATTGGTATTAAATAAATGGAACTATATTTTTTTTAATCAAATTAAGGGAGCAGTTAACCTTTCATCAATTTCGTAGATGATCATTGGTAGGCAACTAGATAGATGACTGGTCAATCAATTGGGTGAACGATTGGCCGGATAACCAAGTGGACGATCAGATTGGAGAAAATTTGAAGAAAATTTACATTAGTTGGACGACTGTCTAGACATCATCTCAGTTGTCTTTCTAGTCGACCAATTGTTTAATAAAAAATCAAAATTTTAAAGTTAAAATACTTAGGCTAAGTTTGGGAAGTCCCAAATAAGCCAAAAAGTTAAAAAGTTACTCAAAAAGTTAAAAAGTTAACACTATTCACCAAAAGTCAACAATTACGGCTGCACAACTCCCAATTCAAATTTTCCTCTAAAAACTAATTTTTACAATTTTTTATTACACATTTTTTCATAAAAAGTTAAAAAGTTAACCCAAACATCTATATTTTCAACCTCACTTTTTTAGTCAAAAAAGACAAAAAGTACACTTATTTAGTCTTCCCAAACAAGGCCTTAATATTAGATTAAACTTTTAATTCGAATTTTTACTCAAATATATATATATATATATATATAAAATCACTCAAAACCTGTTTCAACACTTATCCAAAAATAAAAATAGTTTATTTATTTATCGGCCATCAATCCAAAAGGGAGTGTAATACAATTCAGAATTGAAGCCTCTGGCCCCAGTGCTAGGTTTCTTCGTGCTGCTTCACCACTGTTAGCTCTGTTATCCTCTCTCTCTACCACTCTCTGTTTTGAGCAATAAAAATCGAACAAATAAGTTAATTTGAATGGGGTCTTCTTCATCTGCTAATCTATGGGTTTTGCTGGGTTTGGGGTTGGCCGGAATACTGATAATGACGAGAAAGCTGAAGAAGGTGGTGAAAGAAGACTTTGGGGCTTTCGTGGAGAGGTTTCAGCTCCTCCCACCTCCTCAGCCTGCTCCTCCCAAAGCTCCTCACCCTTTGACTGGCCTCTCCTTCTCCGTCTCCGACCTGTATGTCCCCGATTTTTCATTTTTTTTTAGATGTTACTGTTTTATTTCTATGAAAATATTAGCAATGAAAAAAAGAAAGCAAAGAAAAGAGAATTAAGCTTTCTATTTTGCTTTATTAATAAATTAAAAAAAAAAAAAACTATGAATTTAACTTTAAGGCTTACTTCTTTATTTGTTTTTTTTTTGTTTTCAATTTGGGATGGGTATTGGGGAGGTGGGTTTATGGATTTTTCTCATAGAATGAAAAAGGTTGCCTATTTAGTGTGAGGAGTGAATTTCAATTATGATGATTTAAGCTATGTAATATTGGTAGTGTTATGATTAATGGAATGAATAGAGACAGGACAATACTGCATTGAAGAATGGGAATGCAAGTGTATTGTTTGGGGCACTACTTGCCATAGAGTGCTGCATGACTGAGAGAAATTGAGACCTTGACGGCTTTCTTTGTGTTATTTTAGTGCTTTAGATTTGTTTTTGAGGAGGGAGGAACGTGAGGATGGGTATCTTGCAGGAAAGAAAAGTTTGAGGCAAGGCGAATTCATATATATGAAGTGTTGTGGTTGTATGTCCGGATCCCCTTGGGGTTGTGCTCCCTCCAAGGGTTTAGGGTTCAAAACCTCTTAGGTGCTAATAATTCCTTGAGGCCATCGGACTGGGAGAAAATCCTTGAACTAACCGTGGTGCACTTGCGGGAAACTTTGTGGGTGGACACTCCGGTGCCAATCAAAAAAAAAAAAAAAGTAGCTTTATGGGTGGACACCAGCCTCAAGAGAGGACCTATACTATTCATAATTTAGTAAGAAGAGGTAATTACCACCCTAATTGGTTTTGCATGTGTAAAGGTGCAGTGCAAGTGCTAGTCTTTGACTTGTCACTCAATGGTGAGTTTGTTCTATCATTTTCTCATTATTTGTCATCTATTGGGTTATGTCTTTCTCAACTTGTCTGGTGTTTTGAATCCCAAGGAGGGCAGGAATCAGACAAGAATTGGATTGGTTTGAAGGCGTCTTTGTTGTGTTTATGTGGTAGAAATTTGGGAGGAACTTGATAGTTGTATCTTTGAAGTTGAGGACCGTCTGATCTAGAAAACAAAGCATTTAAAGCTTAGTTCTCAGTTCTCTTTGTTTAAGGGAGGCAACCTTTGATAGCTTTGTAGATCAGTTGGAGGATGCATGGGTATAGTGATGTATACCTTTGATTCTTATGGCACTCGCATTTTTCGTCTTTCCCATGACCTATGCATATGTGTTGATCTCCTTCTATAAAAAAGAGAAAATTTTACAAAGTGGACAGTATTATGAGACTAACTTAATATGTAACTTGGTTTCGGTAACAAATAACAATTTCCTTTGAACAGAGGTTACCCTATGCTTTTTCTTTTTTCTTTTATAATTAAAGGGAGAAAGGGGAGAAAGAAAGATCAAATGAGAGTCAGAAGATGGGAGAAGGAGGGCGCATCTCGTCTTCCAATCTTTTGCTCAAAAGAGAAGAGGAGGGGGAAAAGAAAAAGACAATGAGAGAGGGAGGGTGTAAAAATGAATTCCCTGATCCCTTATTAAAAAAGAAAAAAGAACACTTCTTTAATCTTAAAAAAAATTATTAAAACCATTTAACCAATTCATTCCCCCCCCCCCCCAAACCCAACACACACACACAGACACACAAGCTAACTAAGTATACTTGAACTACTTGACCAATTCCAGCAGATGACTTCAACCTGCTCCTTTTGGAGCTGATAGCACTGAAATGTATTTGTATTTCTTGTAGGCTGCTTTGATTATCCTTTGTTGCAATTAATAACCACAAATATTAATGTCTTAGCTTTTTGAGGCAGATAAAGAGCTATTAGTTTGTCTCATTCCTGCGCTGTATTTTCATCCTTTGTTTCAATGAAGTGTTGAAACTTCTTTTCAGGGACTTGTAGTGGTCTCTTGTTGGATTCAATTGTAGTACTATATTATATTTGAAAAAATACTGTTGCTTTTGTTCCATTAGGTAACTATGGTGAGTTGGGCTCATACAATTTGGTAATTAACATATACAATGTCAACAGATGTGTCTCTATCTTAGGCAGTTCTAATTTCTATTTAGATGGCTACTACAGTAAGAAAGTTTCCAATTTTGATACCCAGATTTGATATCGATGGATTTGTAACTGGGTTTGGCAACCCAGATTGGGCAAGGACACATGAAGCTGCCTCTCAAACATCACCTGTGCTTTCAGCTCTTATTGAAGGAGGTGCCACGTGCATTGGGAAAACGGTTGTGGATGAAATGGCATATAGGTTTGTACTTGACTGTTCAAAAATTTCAATTTTACTATCTAATAAATGTGGGCTTGGGGTTTCACACAGTGGACAAATGATGAATGCCTACCTTGACTTTGAGTAGAATAATGGAATTCTTTTGACAAAGATAACATCTGTTGCACCGATCTTAGTGGTACCATATGCAAGTTTATACTGTTTAGATGTAGTCATTGTAGTGATTCTTCATGTTTTATTTTTCAGTATCAGCGGAGAAAATAAGCATTATGGTACCCCTACCAATCCTGCTGCTCCTGCACGAATACCAGGAGGATCCTCTAGTGGAGGTGCTGTAGCTGTGGCTGCTAATCTTGTTGACTTCTCCTTGGGTAAGCCTCTTACCATCTTGAACACACATACTTTTCTGCTGAGTTAATAATAGGTTGATCCATATTTACTTCTTATGTCGATGAAACATTTTATTGAGTTTCTTCTATCTATTTGTTTTTATTTGTTTTCTGCAGCCAGGGGGTGTGGGGTTGGTCTGAGGGAACATTAATTTGTTTGATCTTATAACAAATCAATAATGATTGTGGTTATCCTACAATAACCTTGATGTTTTGTTATCCTTTACTTGACCCTTTTTCCTAGTGCCCAAAAATACACAACCTTCATTTGGTTATAATTAAACATCTTTTTGGTAAATGTACTTGTGTTATTAATTCACAATTGTTGCAGGAATGCTTCTTTGTTCTATATACATATTAGTGTAAAACCGTGTTATTAATCCATAGCTTTGATAGCTGTTGATTGAGTAATCATTTGAGATTGCTGGTTGCATAAGATTGCCCCCATAATGTTTCTTAAATGAAAAGTGCTTGTGTATTTTCATTATTGTTTAAACCGTAAGCCATACAAGGTGATGACTGTTCTGTTGTTTTGGCATCTGGATCGTTTCATGGCTTCTATTATGTAGTTTTCGAGCATGCATTTTATTATAACATTCTATGACAGGTATTGATACTGACGGTGGTGTGAGAGTACCTGCTGGATATTGTGGGGTGATAGGGTTTCGACCCTCACATGGAGCTCTGTCTCACGTTGGGATTATTCCTGTTTCATCAAGTTTTGACACTGTCGGTACGCTTTCAAATTTTTTATATGTTAACGGTAATAAGAGGTTTATATTTTATTGGACTATTACATGACTACCTATTTTTTATGTAGTAATTATTTTTTCATCAATGTTGCTTTAGCAGTTCAAGTTACTGATAAATGCTGTTGCTTATCTTGCAACTTTTCCTATGATCAATTTATAAATATGATGTGGTGCAATACAATGTTAAAGGAAAGAGATGATAATTGTAAGTTATTTCCTAGGGTTGGTTGTGAATGGGAAAAGGAAAAAGAAATTCATAAAAAGATCGAAGATAGGTTTTGGGAGGATTGTAAATACGGAAGATCAAATTGTAAATGAGACTTTATTCTTCTTTGTATTCTTGAGATGGGATTTATAGGCTGGGGATTGAGGGGTTGTAGTGGTCCCCAATTGATGCCTGTAGCCTGTAGGTCAAGATGGTTTGAGAGGCCTTTTGATGAAGAAGTGAGAGTGGCAGTGTTTGAGTGAGAAGGATAAGTTTATGGAGTCTAATAGTTTTTCTATAGCTATTTGGCGAGCCATTGAAGACTAGCTAAACATAAAAAGTAATATATTCTCCATCTCTCTCTCTCTCTTTCCCCTTTTTCTTTCTCATTGGAGAATACAGATTAAAAAATAATATTTTTTGCAACGGCCACCTAAAATAGAGTCTTGTTGGAATACATACTAGCCAAAGTGGCTAGCAAAAATAGAAAGTGCATTTTTTGGTTACTAGGAGTGTTGGAGTGGTTCTTCAACTTTGGGGTAAGTGGTTGTCTGCCGATTAGAATGCCATTTAGTTACTATATACTTCCCTTTTAGTCTTTGTTTTTGACCTCTAACATCACTTCTGTAGGATGGTTTGCGAAGGATCCCAATATACTACGTCGTGTTGGGCATGTGCTGCTGCAAGTACCATTTGCAGTTCAACGGAATCCTAGAAATATTATCATAGCTGATGACTATTTTCAAATGCTAAAGATTTCTGCTGATCAGGTCACTCAGGTGGTGATTAAATCTACCGAAAAGCTATTTGGAAGTATGTTCTTTTGCTGTATAATGCATTCCTATTTATTCTAAGTTTGTAATGGATTTTTATTAGAAATTTTCACTTTTCCATTGAGGAGTTCCCCTGCATAACTTTGTAGTAGCACATATGCAGGACAAGTTTTAAGGCATGAGAATCTTGGAGACTATTTTGATGCTAAAGTTCCAAGCTTGAAAGCATTTTATGGCAAGAAATCAAATGGTGAAGTAAAATCTTCTTCAATAAGATCTCTAGCTAATGCCATGCAATTAATTAAAAGGTGAGGTTTGTAATTAATATTATTGGGAAATCATGTTATTGCAACTTCAGCTTATATTCATTAGTTTGTTCTCCTTTGATTGGCACTGGTCTCTTAATATTGTTGAGGCTCTGCTGTTTGAATGCCATCTTAACGCAGCCACTTTTGATCTAAATAGTTTTCTTTAATTTGTCTGCTGTTTTGATTATTGTGATTTTATTTTATTTTATTTTTTTGGTCCTTGATCCTTTTCCCTGGTGTTGGCATGTGGCTGGAATTTTGTTTTCATGCCAACACTGTAGTTGCCCAATTGTGGAAAAGGGGAACATAAGGTGATGGGAAGCTTGTATGGAGCTTCGGAGGAAAAGTTGAAGCATTACAAGTATTGTATAGGGAGCACCAATTTTTAACAAGAGGAAGAAGCATTTATAAATACAATCAACTAGAAATCTGGAAAAAAATTCATAACAAAAAACAAAATGACGAAGGTACCTCACATATTAGCATGCTGCAATTCTTTTTAGTATTTCTTGTTCGTGTTCAAATGACTAGAGGCTAATTCTTAGATGTAATTTGGAGATGAGGCTATCATGAGATCATGCATGGCATATAAGTTGAAGAGGTCAAAAATATCGAAGTGATATGAAAAGAGAAGGGAAAGAAAGAGAGCAAAATCAACATATGCCAAAGATTTTGGTCACACAATGACACCAGAGGGGAGACAAATACTTAAGTTTGCTGGCTGAATATTGGATTGGTTCCTTTGCTGGTAGGAAATAGATGTTATCATTTTAATTTGTTTGGGCCATCCTTGCTGCACTACATCATTTTCAGAGAAGAAGCAGGATGTGAGGTGAGTGCTTTGAATCACTTTCTACCATTTAAACCAGTCTTGATGAAATGTTATTTTGGTTCAAAGGATTTCACTTAACTAGTGAGCTTGCGCTCATCATGTTGCCTCTTATTTGCTTATTTTGGATGAAAATATTAGTCGATGTCAAAACGAAACTAATCAAATTCTTCTTCTTATGCTCAATCACAAAAGTTCTTCAGAAATTGTGTCCTGATGTGTGTAGTTTGTTCATGTGTTTGATCATGTCCAGAAGTAAGTTTATTCTTTCATCTTTCAAACTTATAGCGTGTGATGTGATCCCTTGCACATATGAAAAGACAGTTGAATGCATCAATTATATTTTCATGATCTTAATAACTTTTTGTGAATATGTGAAGTTGAGTTTGTTTCAATAACCCTTTACACAGGTATGAGTTCAAACATAATCATGAAGAGTGGATCAGCTCAGCGAAGCCTATTTTGGATCCTGTTATCAGAGCACAAATACATGAAAGTTTGGAGATAGAAGATAAGGAGATTGAGAGCTGCCATACAATTAGGAATGAAATGCGCATGGCATTGAACTCACTTCTAAAGGTATTGCCTTTTATTTTATTTTTCTCTGGGATTGATGATTAAAAATGAACTCCTAAACCCACCTCTTCCTTTCTGATGCCATGCCAGCACTTTTATGCCTGGTCATCCTGCTTTCACGCATCATTTGATTATGGATTCTAAGTCTAACTTGCTTATAAAAAGAAAAAAAGGATTCTAAGCCTATCTTTTGAGTTTGCTTTGTTGTTCCTTTTAGCGTACATTAATGGTACTATCTTAGATGCCAGATAGAATCATCATGCAAGGGTATGAACTTTCTGTATCTGTCAAATGGCGGGTAATTTTTGGACCTATTTGACTTTTTAGGCTAACAGCCAACAACATACTGCCAAGTGCTGAAATGTCAAACGTTTCTCTGAATTGACAATGGTCTTGTGGACATGTTGGACATGCCTATTTTTGAAGTTGAAGACCTGTCCAACTTTTATATGCTTCACAAATGTTGACAAGGACTGCATACTCAGTTTTTAGCAGGATTTCTTATGCTGTCAATGCCTTATTGATTGGTTTACTCTGTTTTTTCCGCCACATGCACACATGTTAACACCAATGTTTCAAAGTGGCTTACATGTAAATTGTTTCCAAACCAACACACGTCTGTGTTAATGCAACAGTCTTTTTAGTATTTTAAGAGTCTTTGTTTCTCCTGCATACATTGGTGTTATTGTTTTAATTTGTTAATCCAGAGCTGTTCTTTGCCTCATCTTTGTTGTTACTCTGTATGATTTGGGCAGGATGATGGAATATTGGTGATCCCTACAAATGCAGACCCCCCTCCAAAACTTGGTCACAGGGAGACTTTGTCTGAGGACCGCCTGAGTCGTGCATTCAGCCTTTTGAGTTTAGCTAGCATGTCAGGTTGCTGTCAGGTGAAACCCTCCTCTTCTCTTCTCTCTTTTTCCTCTCTGTCTCTCATTTATTTCTGGCCACTCAAGAAAGCAAAAAAATTAATTTCCTAAAAAAAATAAAAGAAAACTTCTTCTTGTGGTTTGTTGAGATTGTTGTATCTTCACTACTATTTTATTTTATGTCTTCACATGCTACTTTTTCTTCTATGTTCTCATGTCATCTGCTTTACAGGTCTCTGTGCCACTGGGATTCTATGACAAATGCCCAGTGTCAGTGTCTCTTGTAGCTAGACATGGAGGTGATCGATTTTTGCTAGATACCGTGCAGACCATGTATGCTTCTCTACAGGAACAGGCTGACATAATTTCAAAGTCCAAATTATCTACTAATGCAATCAGCCGGGAAACATCTGCTGAGATTGCTAAAGAAAAGGTGGACTATTTTTGTTGGAGTAATCTTCAAAGTATTATTTTTTAATTAGTAGAAATTTATTAGAAAATCATCAAGGGCATGCCTCCCATATACATAAATTAGAAATAAAAACAAGAAACTCATAACACGTATCCAATGGACCTATACACTCATTACAGTTCAAAAGATTTGACAAGTTCGAAAATTGCTTCAGGTTTGGAATCACCCTCCCTGAAGTCTAGCTATGCCAAATGGCCAACAAAGAGCTTTTCATATATACAAAGGTTATTTATTTCCGTTGTACCTAAAAAAAAATATATACAAAGGTTGTTTCACACCCTAAAATTCCACATTTAGCACAATGGAGCAAAAAGCTACTTCTTTCTCCACCATTTCCCCACTGCACCCCTCTCTCCTATGATGCAAAACAGTTGCCACCGGTTCAAATTGATACACTAAAGAGAGAAGTGTGAAAGAATAAACAAATGCGGCTCTCGAGAGAAACCTAAAAATTAGGATTCACTCCCATAAGCACATCCATTTATATTAAAGTGGTCCAAAGTACACAATTACCCCTTAGACTACTAAAACATAATGTCGAGCACTCCCCTTATTTGAGCTGGACCTGAATTGGTCCTGTGGTTTTTTTCCATTTAGGTTTGCTACGTAAAAATTGTAAGTCTTCTTTGTGCGGGTGATTGTTCTTTACTTTACATTTGCAATTTTAGTTTGTGCAATTGACAACCAACCCAAGAATATATAATCTATATTGGCAAACCAATATCTTACTCAGGCTAACACAACTCAGGCTAACACAAGACATTTTGATGGCAAGGAGTTCTCAGATATATCATAATTGATCTAGTCCTTTGTTTTCATGTACCTCGGGATTGGTGGATTTGTTTTGATCTATTAGGTGATATGTCTTCTCACTAGGGGTTTTCTTTTTCTTTTTGCATTTGTACAAACCGGTCTATACTAGGGTTGCCCCCCCAGAGAGGGTGCAATTGCAAATCAAGCCAGAAGTGACATGTTAATGCTTTTATTTCTACTTCTTGCATTTTCTTTTCTATAACTCATCATTATCTGTTGTTTACCAATTCTTTTTCAGGGTAACCAAGCATTTAAAGATAAACAGTACCAGAAGGCAATCAGCTCTTATACAGAAGCTATCAAACTCAGTGGCAATAATGCAACATACTATAGTAACAGGGCTGCAGCTCATCTGGAAATTGGAAGGTACAACTTGTTTGGTTTGAGTTTTCTGAATTCACTTTTCAGAAAATTAAAATATTTTGTTTTTTGTATTTTTTTGTTTTCACTGAATTTTTTTAATATTTTAAGCAATTTTTTTAATTTTTAGATACACCTAACATAAATACACTTAAAAAGTATAATATTTATGAAAAAAATCTTTAAAAAATTCACTAAATACCAAAAGTACCCAAAAAAGAAAAGAAGGAAAATTCAATACATTTTTCATATTCTTATGTATTTATTGATTTTTGAAAATATTTTACTTTTTATATATATCTAAGTAAGGTGCATCTAAAGAAGTAAAAAAATTGCTTAAAATTTAAAAAATATTCACTAAAAATAAAAAAATACGAAAAATAAAAAAACTCAATTTTCAAAAAATTGAAACCCGAAGTTTATTGCCTCAACGATTGTATTTATGTGTTTAACAAGTCTTTGTTCATCCAGCTTTCTTCAAGCTGAGGCAGATTGTACTAAAGCTATCAATCTTGATAAGAAGGTGACTTTCATTCTCAGTGATCAATCTCTATTGGACTTGGCTATTGTTTAGTACTGATGTTAGGCTACTGGCCACATGAATCTCCTCATCTATCTTGCACTTATTGATATTAAGATTTATGCTACTATCAACTATGCATATCATGTGACATTTTGGCATGCGTTAGAGATAAGCTTCATTTCTTTTCAAGATGCATATCATTTTTATTAATTTTGCATCTACAAGTAGTCATCCTTGTTTGAATTTGATTCCCGATATGACCCTGATTTTTGCAAGAAGGGCTGTCTAAGGCTAAAACAAATAGTGTGTGCATGATAGATGTTTTTTTTTCTCCTCTTTCCAACTATATGGAATATATTCTGATATATGCATTCAGTACATATTCTTTACTCTGGTTAGAGTTCTTAGTATAATGTTGTTTGTGGCTTTATATTTCTTCAGAATGTAAAGGCTTATTTAAGAAGAGGCACAGCTCGAGAGATGCTTGGCTATTATAAAGAGGCGATTGAAGGTAAGCCTATTGTTGTTTCTAAATTTGACCTTATTTATTTTGATTTTATCATATGTATATCACATCTTCACCATATGGACTTGAAGAAAAGAAAGCTATGTTGTTCTGCACTTCATCACTTGAAATGAGTACGCAAGTTGTAGTTTGAGTTGACGAAAAATTGACACTTAGAAGTTGAAATTGGCTATTCATTGTTTTTACTCTCTGAAGGAGGAATTTATGAGGCTTGTTAATGACTCAACATTATAATCGGTCAGTGCATTTCTAGGACAAATCGTGCAAACTCATTGGGTCCTACTTTCTGAAGTTAGACTAATTGTTCCTTTAACCATGCAGATTTCAGTTATGCACTTGTTCTTGAGCCAACCAACAAGAGGGCTGCTGTTTCTGCTGAGAGGTTAAGGAAGTTGTTTCTGTAGGCTGGCCATTGAAGTGTGCATGCTACTCTGGGAAGGCTTGATGCACGTTCATACAAACCTTCTTTATATCCCCGTATGTATGTCAGAAGGGACCCATTTGGACGAACAAAGATTGCCATAAATTGCAAAAGTCTGGAAGAACCCTTCACAAGGGATTCCAAAGGTCCATAGTAATTCGTGGCGGTTGGTTGGTTGGTTGGTTGGGTGGGTGGTCACCAATTTGAGCAAGCTCTATTTTATTATTTTGTTGTTTGGAGTTTGTCATATAGTATAAATTTTGTTGCTCTCTTATGTATTATGCGTCAGCATTGTAATTCTAGCTTTAAGCTGAGGTTTTGTTCTTCTCCTCTTTTTGTTCCAAACATTTTTTGCAACTACACTGAGTAATTGAATTTTGTTTTTGGTGAAGAAGCCCTCGACCTTGTTTGCTTCAAAACTCCATTTGTCCTCTGAATTTCTCGATCAATATTTGTTGAGATTTTTGTCATCTTTTAATAAGTCTTTGTTTGTTATAGTTTAGGAGTCAGTTGTGGTGTTTTACCTATTCAATAGAAGTATCCCAGTTATGTAGGAGTCTTAGTAGTGGTTGTTAGTCATGGAGTAACCTGTTCCTTTTTATTCTGATGACTTTGTTACTATTTGGTCTATTTAAGCTGTAATCAGTCAGGTTGAATAAATTGACAGCTTCAGTTCATAATATTTTCTTATCTCTGTTGCTTCCAGTAAAGGTAGTTTTTAACATTTGGTATCAGAGCCCCCATTGGGCCTGCTCAGAAATTATTGCAGCAGCAAGGTTCCATGGCTTCCGACAACACCAATTACGTGCAACCTGCCATTCCTCGCTTTGATGGTCATTATGACCATTGGAGCATGCTAATGGAAAACTTTCTAAGATCCAAGGAATACTGGAGTCTCGTGGAAACTGGTTTTGTCGAACCAGCAAGTGGAGTTGTCATGATAGAAGCACAGAGAAAGACGTTGGAAGACCAAAGAATGAAGGACCTCAAGACAAAGAATTATTTGTTCCAGGCGATTGATCGGGCCATTTTGGAAACCATTCTCCAAAAGGACATCTCTAAACAAATTTGGGATTCCTTGAAGAAAAAATATCAAGGTACAGCAAGGGTGAAACGAGCACAGCTTCAAGCTCTTCGCAAAGAGTTTGAGATTCTTCATATGAAAGAGGGAGAGTCAGTCAATGATTATTTTGCACGCACGCTAACAGTAGCCAACAAGATGCGTATTCATGGTGAAAGAATGGATGATGTTACAATTATTGAGAAAATCCTTCGATCAATGACCCCAAAATTCGATTATGTTGTCTGCTCCATTGAGGAATCGAAAGACATTGATAGTCTTTCAATTGATGAGATGCAAAGTTCATTGTTAGTGCATGAACAGAGAATGACCAGCCACCTTCCAGAGGAACGTGCTTTGCAGGTTACGACCCATGGTGAATCATCTACATGGCGGGGATCAGGAAGAGGTCGAGGTTGGGGTCGAGGAAGAGGCAGAGGACGTGGTCGTGATAATCAATCTTCTTACCATGGACATGGCCGTGATAATCAATTTTCATCCAATCAAGGGTCACAGTTTGACAAGTCCAATATTGAATGCTACCGCTGTCACAAGCTTGGTCATTATCAGTATGAATGCACTGACAAGGAGGAGAAGACAAACTTTGCTGAGACAGAAGAAGAAATGCTCTTAATGGCATACATTGACAAGAAGGGGTCTCAATCAGATACGTGGTATCTGGACTCAGGCTGCAGTAATCACATGTGTGGTAATAAGTCTCTATTTTCAGATTTGGATGAAACTTTTAGAGAAACTGTGAAACTTGGAAACAATTCTAACATTTCTGTCATGGGAAAAGGGACTGTCAAAATTCAAACTAGAAATAACACTTTACAGATAATTTCTAGTGTTTTTTATATTCCAGACTTAAAGAGTAACCTCATTAGCCTGGGCCAGTTACAAGAGAAGGGCTTTACAATAAATATTCAAGGTGGATGTTGCCAAATTCAACATCCAGAGAAGGGCCTAATCGCACAAGTTCACATGACAACAAATCGGATGTTTTCATTACACACTCAGAACAAGGTTCAGACCTGCCTCTCTGTAAAAATGCATGATTCAACATGGTTGTGGCATTTTCGCTATGGACACCTGAATTTCAATGGCTTGAAGACTCTACAGCAGAAAAATATGGTGACGGGCCTTCCTCAAATTCAATATCCTTCGTCAGTTTGTGAAGAATGTGTTATTAGCAAACACCATCGTGATTCATTTCCAAAAATGAGTTCTTGGAGAGCAAAGAAGGCATTGGAACTAGTTCATTCCGATCTTTGTGGTCCCATAAATTCGACATCTAATGGAGGTAAACGATACTTCATTACGTTCATTGATGATTATAGTCGGAAAACGTGGGTTTATTTGTTACAGGGGAAATCTGAAGCTTTCGCGGCATTTAAAAATTATAAAGTGCTTGTTGAGAAAGAAGTTGGCAGCCCGATAAAAGTTCTTCGCACTGATCGTGGCGGAGAATATAACTCACAAGACTTTGTATACTTTTGTGAGATGCATGGCATTAAAAGACAACTCACAACAGCCTACACACCTCAGCAAAACAGTGTGTGCGAGAGAAAAAATCGCACAATTATTAATATGGTGCGTAGCCTTTTGCAGAGGAGTGGAGTTTCAAAAAATTTCTGGCCTGAAGCGGTGAATTAGAGCATTTACATATTGAACAGAAGTCCCACACTGGCTGTTCAAAATGTGACACCTGAAGAAGCATGGAATGGACGAAGACCAGCAGTTGATCATTTTCAAATCTTTGGGTGTATTGCATATGCCCACATCCCCGATGAGAAGAGGAGAAAACTAGATGACAAAGCAGAAAAATGCATTTTTCTTGGTGTTAGTGATCAGTCCAAAGCTTACAAATTGTACAATCCTATCACCAAGAAAATTGTAATCACTCGTGATGTTGTTTTTGATGAAAAAAACACTTGGTCATGGGGTGATAATGGCATTGGACATCAAATTTCAGCAAATTTTTATAATGAAGATGAAGAGAGAAGGCAGCAACTTGAGGCAAATGAGCAACACTCACCAGAGTCTGAGTCGACAGTATCTCAAAATACACAAGCAGTTGACATTGTTGAATCATCAAGTGTACAGCCAGATATAGTGACCAGTACACGTCCTCAACGCACTAGGACAAGACCAGCATGGATGGCAGATTATGAAGTAAGTGCACTTGACCAATCTGATGATCCACTCACACATTTTGCTCTATTTTCAGATTGTGATCCTATAGCCTTTAACGATGCTGTTAAAGAATTAAAATGGCAAAAGGCCATGGATGATGAAATTGCAGCCATTGAAAGGAACAATACTTGGGAATTGACAGATATTCCTAAAGAAAAAAAAACAATTGGAGTCAAGTGGGTTTACAAAACAAAGTTGAAGGAGAATGGCAAGGTTAATAAATATAAAGCGCGCTTAGTAGCTAAAGGCTATAAGCAAGAATTTGGCATCGATTACAATGAAGTTTTTGCTCCTGTTGCAAGACATGATACAATCCGATTGGTGATAGCATTGGCAGCACAAAACTCATGGCCTATCCTCCAGTTGGACGTGAAATCAGCCTTTTTACATGGAGACTTGCAAGAAGAGGTATTTATTGATTAACCTCCTGGTTATGTGAAGCTTGGAAATGAGCATAAGGTATATAAATTAAAAAAGGCTCTATATGGACTAAAACAAGCTCCCAGAGCTTGGTATAGTCGTATAGAAGCTTATTTTTTAAAGGAAGGTTTTCAAATATGTCCATATGAGCATACACTTTTTACAAAAATTGGAGATGAAGGAAGACTTGTTATTGTATGCTTATATGTAGATGATTTGATCTACACTGGAAATGATAAGGTCATGTTGGAACAACTTAAACAGTCTATGATGATGGAATTTGATATGTCTGATCTTGGAATGATGCATTACTTTCTAGGCATAGAAGTGGTCCAATCTCCTGTTGGCATTTTTATGTTACAAAAGAAATATGTGCGAGATATTTTAGACAGATTTCAGATAAAGAATTGTAATTCTGTTAGCACTCCAACTGAAATAGGATTGAAGCTCATCAAAGATCCTGAAGGAAGAAAGGTTAACAGCACACTTTACAAGCAAATTGTGGGAAGTTTACTGTATTTAACTACAACCAGGCCAGATATAATGCATGCTGTAAGTCTTATTAGCAGGTACATGGAATGCCCAAGAGAGATGCATCTTCTAGCTGCCAAAAGGATTTTTAGGTACTTGCAAGGTACCGTTGATCTTGGGTTGTTCTACAAGAAGGGAGAAAAATCACATCTATATGGCTACACGGACAGTGATTATGCAGGAGATCCTGATGATAGAAGAAGCACATCTGGGTATGTCTTTATGATGGGTTCAGGGGCCATTTCTTGGTCATCAAAAAAGCAGCCAATTGTTACTTTATCAACTACCGAGGCCGAGTTTGTAGCTGCAACATCATGTGCATGTCAAAGTGTCTGGTTGAGGAAAATTCTTAAAGAACTTCATTTCAAGCAACAAGGACCAACTCCAATTTATTGTGATAACAGTTCAACAATTAAACTCTCTAAAAATCCTGTTCTACATGGAAGACGCAAGCACATAGATGTCAAGTATCACTTCTTGAGGGACCTCACGAAGAATGGAATGATTGATCTCATTTACCGTAGGAGTGAAGACCAAGTAGCTGACATACTAACTAAACCCCTGAAATTAGTTATGTTTTTGAAGCTGAGGAAGCTACTTGGTGTCTGCACATTAGAAGATTCAATTTGAGGAACAGCTGCAACAAATCACCATTAAACTGAATGTTAGAAAAATTTCAGTTTAAGGGAGGGTGTTGAGATTTTTGTCATCTTTTAATAAGTCTTTGTTTGTTATAGTTTAGGAGTCAGTTGTGGTGTTTTACCTATTCAATAGGAGTATCCCAGTTATGTAGGAGTCTTAGTAGTGATTGTTAGTCATGGAGTAACCTGTTCCTTTTTATTCTGATGACTTTGTTACTATTTGGTCTATTTAAGCTGTAATCAGTCAGGTTGAATAAATTGACAGCTTCAGTTCATAATATTTTCTTATCTCTGTTGCTTCCAGTAAAGGTAGTTTTTAACAATATTGACATATTGTGGTCCATGAAAAATATAACAAAATAATCTGTCAAGTTCACGTTATTTATGATCCAACAACATAATTATTACTTTAGTAAAAGTAAGAAGTGAAAAAAATTAGTTTAAATCCATTATTTTCTTGGGATATTTATGTTTGGGTACCTAGGAGAGAAAAGAAAAGACATGATTACTTAAAATAATAACAGAAAAGAAAAGAAATGAAATGATTGTGATCTCTCTCATTTTTGTTTGGATAAGGAAGAAATAAAAGAAAAGAAATGATTGTGATTTCGCTCATTCTTGTTTGGTTAGATTTCATTAAGAGAAAAGAAAAGAAATTATTTTATATTATATTACCAAAATAACCTTTTTATATTTTCAATCATTTTATTTCTTTTATTTTTATAGGGACAAAATTGGTATTATAAAAATAGTGGTTTCTTTTCTCTCCCAATCTCTTCACTTTTGAAAAGATTGAAAATGAGGCTTATAAGAGAAATGAGTTTCTCTTTATTTCTCTCTATTTCTTTCCATTTTTCTCTACTCAGGTTATCTAAACAAATAAGAGAAATACATATCACTCCATTTCTTTTCTTTTTTCTCCAAATCACTCAATCCAAACATATTCCTTTCTAACTTTTAATGATAGGAGAGATCCATAATATATATATATATATATTTTGCCTAAGGTCCCGCATCACATGGGCTGTTGAGCAAAGCTACGAGAGAGCAAGACCACTTATTTTTATTCTCTGAAAGCTCTTGTGATGGTTTCTGTTGTGCGAGAGAGCAAGACCACTCATTTTTGTTCTTTGAAAGCTCTCGTGATGGTTTCCAGATGCAACAGATTCATCGACAGAATATCAATATCATCTCTCAAGTCTGCTATTAAATCCAATCTTCAAACAGCTTCTGCTTCCATTGAAAGATCTGTCTCTTCTTCATGATTCTCTCTTCCAACCAGATTCACTTCCTCACCACTTTCACGATTCTCCCTTTTTAGGTTCTCAATTCAAATCCCTCTTTTTTCTCTCTCTCTCTCTATGTATATTTATCTATGCAGTTGTACATAACTTTTTATTTTGTTTAGGGTTTAGGGTAATCTTCTGGATTTAATTTTATAGTTCAATTTTCTCTCGTTTAGTCAAAACATAAAGAAAATTGTGAGCAAATCAGATAAAATTAGTCAAAATACAGAGAAATTTGTAAGCAAATTAGAGAAATTTCAACTTAGAGAAATTTTAAAACCTAGAGGAGATTTCATGCTTGGTTCCATTTTTCTAAAAACACTTTTCAGAAAATTTTACTTTTTATTTTTCGTATTTTTTTGTTTTTATTGAATTTTTTTAATATTTTAAGTAATTTTTTTATTTTTTAAACACACCTAACATAAATACACCTAAAAAGTAAAAAAATTGTAAAAAAAATCTTTTAAAAATTCACTAAATACCAAAAATATAAAAAAAAATACAAGAATTCAGTACATTTTATGTATTTCTATGTATTTATTAATTTTTTAAAATATTTTTTCACAAATTTTTTACTTTTTAGATACATTTAAGTAAGATGCATCTAAAAAAATATATAAAATGTTTAAAATTTTAAAAATATTCACTAAAAATAAAAAAAACACAAAAATACAAAAATCAAAAAACTCAGTTTTCAAAAAACTTAATCCAGAAAACTCAAACCAAACACACTTGTCTGAAATTTGTTTGTATTTTGAAATTTCTCTAGATTAAAATTTTTCTAAAAAAATGTTGAAGGACTTCAACCATTATAAAAATATTATATGTCATTTATTCTATAAAATCTTAGTACCAGAGACCTTAAAAAAAATTCCACTATTTTCTTCACCAAAATAATTTGCTATATTTTTTTACTATATTCATTTTTTATTTTTTCTCCAATTTATTTAAATTATTTCTCTTACATAAATTATAAATAAGAATTGCATGATCTATGACATAAATTTAAAATAAAATAAAATTATAAGCAACTCAATAAATTATGATTAAGGCCAAGTTTGATAAGTTGTCAAAAAGTCAAAAAACTAAAAAGTTATTCAAAAAATTTAAAAGTTATTACTATTCATCAAAAGTCAAAAATTACAGCTGCACAACTCTCAATCCTGATTTTTCTCTACACACTAATTTATATAATTTTTTAATACATTTTTTTTCATAAAAAGTCAAAAAGTTAACTCAAACATCTATATTTTTTTCTCAATTTTTTAGTCTAAAAAGACAAAAAATACACTTATTTAAGACACCCTGTAGACGCGCCTGTGGGCTTCCATCTAACAGTTCGGACTCCCTTGTGTCACGGTTCTAAATCTGAACCAAAGAGTCCAAATCCGGCAAATCGTTTTGAAGAAAAACAGATTTTTTGAAAAGTAGTGCCAAACATGGACTGCTTTGTCAGATTACAGAGTCGCCACCTAAATATTTTAAAATGGGGAATTTAGGAAACCCTGACTCGGTGCCGAAGGCCACGTGTCCGTCATCACCAAAGTGGTCTTGGCTCGGGAGCTTGGGTACGATCGGGGAAGGTCAGCTATGAGCACCCCCTTTCGCCCGGTCCGAAGACCGGCCTCTACTAACCGTGATATCCGATTTTGAAAACATTACATGCTCTTATTCCAATTATCAACCTAGAATTACAATGTTATGCGCACAGCAAACAAGTATAGACTAGATTGCCTAATTTGGAAGTAAACATTGCATATCCGTTTTGTCTCGAAAAACGTGTTAGATTTTGCTACTCGCAAGTAGGCTAAAATACGGATTTCAATGAGTTGTTCCAACTTAAGCAATCCAACCTCCACCCACAGGCATTCAAACAGTTTATCTCACATAAGCACTTAGCCGCATGGCAAGCATACTGTCATGGCAACATTCACACGCATGTGGTATGCTAAAGCGTAAATACTTACATCGTACTCCGTGCCAAAACAAGAAACTAGTTAACGAACATGCATGACCTAGTTCATGTTAAGTGGCTAATGCAACACAGGCATAGATGCAATCTAGAGTAGGCTCGGCTAACCCTAAACATGGCATGTGAAATGCACGAGTAGCACGTATTCAATTTGGAATTGAAAATTGCAATGCAGTTTGTATGATGTACCGAGCCCGGTGCATGTCAACAAATGCATGGATGCACGCATGCATTGCATAAGGTATGCTAAGATAGAAAAGCCCTAATCTACCAACATAAGCAGGTAAATAAAAGGGATAGAAAGAAATGGGGATTTGAAGACATACACCCACTCACACACCCTTATTACAATTTTGCCCTCACTCGGAGGGACCGAAAGAATAATACAAATTAATTAACTACGCAAGCCAATTAATTATTACAAATTAACTAAATTAATTAAATAAAATAATTAATCTAATTAAACAGTAAATTGCCTCGGGATGAGGGCCCAATGCAGCACGCGCTCGGGACTGGCTCGGAATCGCACTGCCATGCACAGATTGCCTTTGTTTCCTCTGCTCTCCTCCTCAGAAAATTGCCAAAGTCCCAGGAGTGCTTCTCAGGGCACTGGGGAGTACCACCGGCTGGGGTAGAGCACCACTGGCTAAAGAAGGAGGCTACCGGCACTAGATGAAGTTATCGGCTGGTAATTGACTGCCGGTCGGCACTAAATAGTGCTTAGGCACTTAACACTGTAACACCTGGCGAGCAGAGGACAACAATATGCATGGCAATGTGATTCAAGGTATTTATGCACTAAACACATCCCTTATCATGTTATTGACTTAAAAGGGCATATGCCTCGATTCCCGGACTACCAATCGCGCATTTCTATGCATGATGGCCCTAAGAACCGAGAATGCAACTTTGATTTCAAATGCATGCAATGCAAACAAGCAAGCAAGGGTGCTCAACCTCCATCATACTTCACTTCAAGAGGCCAAACATGCACAATACAAATGCAACCCTAGACATGTCAACTAGGCATGCAACATGGACTATGCAATATACTTATGCAAGCATACAAGCAAGCATACAAGACAAGCATGCAAACCAATGAAAGGATGGTCTTATACATGACTTAGGCAACTCAAATAGGCCTAAAATCAGTGGCCAAAACCAAGAAAATGGGGGGGCTAAAATGCACACACCCATGCATGCAATCATGGTCCAACACTTAGGCACAAACATGGCAACTCTCAAGCACACTTAAAGAGACCAAACATAGACAACGAGCATGCATTGTAAAGCTCTGAAATACATGCAAAACATGGTGCCAAACCAAGTCGAAGATAGACCAAACAAATCATGCAAATGGTCTAAAGCTTAAAGCTAGTCAAAGAGGCTTTGAACTAAACTTATGCAAGGCGATTATGGCATGCACTAAACAACTAAAAACAGGTTTTTAGTATGTCAAAACAAAGCCAAAAGGCTACTTAGATGGCATCTAAGAGGTTTGAAATCAAAGGCATGCAAAATGGCCAAAACATGGGGGCATTCAAGACATGCTTTCAAAGCATTAAAGAGGCGACTAAGGTGAGCATGCAAGCATACCAAAGGGCCTGAAATAGCATGCTAGGTGGTTCCAAACCATCAAAATGAAGCAAGCATGGCATGCTATACATTCATGCTCTTGAGGCCAACAAGCCAAATGTAAAGAGGCTACAATATACATGCTAAGATTGACCAAAATGACTATGGACAGAGCTAAAACATGTCAAAATAAGCATACAAGCTTCATGGATCTAGGCCTAAAACATGCTAGAAAGAAGGCATACAAACCTAGAGCAAGTTAAGGCAATACAAGGCATTACAAAGCATCTATGCGAAGCATGCAAGGAGTGCTAAAACCAACTTAAAATAGAGTTTAATCATGGCATAATAGGCATGAAAAACAGCCAAAACATGTTCAACACACAACCAAACATGGTGCTCCTTTGGAGGCCAAATCTTGCCCTTTTCAAGGACATCAAGGAGAGGGGGTGGCCCTCTTCTTTTGGAGACTTCAAGGCACCATCTCCACCACTGAAATCCCTCAAGATTTCAGTGGTGGAGAGGCCCAAGCACCAAAATCTCGGAGCTCTCACAAAATGGCCTAAAATGGGCCCTTTTCAAGGCCTAAAGGTGGTCAAACTTGCTCAAAGTGCAAAACACTCTTGATAAACAATAAAGAGGGTTAAAAATTAGAACTTTTATGTGTTATAAACTAAACACAAAAACAGCTCTAAGCTAGGAAAAAATGGAATGCAAAAATGGGGTAAATAAAGCAAGTTTCTTACCCTTGATGATCTTCTTCACAAATGTTGGAGTTGTTGGTTCCTTGAGCTCCAAACCAGTCAAGAACACTAAGAACAAGGCCTTAGCGCCTCAGTTCCAAGAGGAAAGTGAAACACTAGGTGTTAGTGAGCAATAGTAAGTCACAAACACCTAGTATTCAAACAAGAGAGAAAGAGAGAGATAGGATGTGTATCTATCCTAACCCTAAAAACCAGAGCTTGGTCTGTCTAAAAATGTCTCAAATTTTGTAACCCTTGGCCAAGAAGAGGAGTGGTTCTCCTTATAGGCAAGCAAAGCTTGCAAAGCTTACAAGCTACGGCATCCAAGGGCTCATCCCTCCATACACGTGTATGGAGGGGAAACAAAAGGCATACAACTGTCTGAAAATATCTCAGAAAACAATTGTATAGGAGTCGGCAGGGCAAAATGGTCATTTTGCCATAAAGAGTGCCGACCGGCACAATATAGTGCCGATGGCAACACCAACTAGCCGGTGGCCTTTAGCCACTGCCGGTGGTGTGTAGGGATGCCTCACAAAGCATTCCCTGCCCCTCCAAGGCAAAACACAAGTGTTTGGTGCAAAACCAGACACAAAACGGTCAAGTTCGGAGGTCCTGAGGCAAGGCGCGTAGCCGAGAACTCCGGGAACTCCAAACAAACACAAACATGGGTAATCACCGAGTGTTCGAGCGGTGACGTCCAAGTCTTGAGGACGGTCAAAAATGGGGTGTCTACAGTTGCCCCTCTTTGACAGAACTCGAAAGTCATAACAATGACGGGAGTGAATGTCAAAGCCCAGAGACGACCCATTTTTGACAAGGCCGAAGACTTGGACAAACATGCAAGATAAACAAGGCATGCGCCCGAAGGCAGGGGCAAAATGCAAGATGATGCAAGAAGCCGAGCATAACTCATGATCATGCAAAGAAAGCTGTAATGAAGCACGCATGCAACAGTTATAAGCTAGCATACGCCCATCTACGCTACAATGTAGAAAGGATGTAAGAGAATTATGCAATTCTCAAAACGTCTCACGCGGAGGATACAATACCTGTGCGGCTCGTCCGGTTGCGCCGGCCTCAAATGAGCCGTACATACAATATCGTGCCTGCAAAGAAAGTAAACTTAACAGGTACAATATCGTTAGCCATATGCATGGCAATGCGAAATGCAAAATGATATGCAATATATACAAAGTGATGTATGAATAATGCAAATGATAATGCAATGCAATTGAAACAATGCAATGCATGCAGAGCAATTGAATCATGATTCAAGCCGAAGCTGTTCGAAACCACACAAATGTCAAGTAGATTGATGGAAGTAGCAAGTCCGTCTACCATAGAACGATGTCTGAACTATGAGTGATGTAGACGGACACAAGAACAAGTATTGGGTGGATTGACATAGGTGGGGTGACGACCCGCTGAGGAAAGAATAATGATCCTAATGCTGGATCCAACAATTACACTACAATGCAATATGCGATTATGGCGCGCGGGCCAAACCGTATCTCGCTTAGAAAAAGGATGCACACATACAAGCCATGTCTAACACAGAAAAGGTGCCGCAACCTCAAACCAAGTTCATCAAGGAGTAGGCGCGATACACATGCAGAACCGTGCTTCAACGTGAAAAGTAAGGGCACATACCAGACCAAGCTCAACAAGGAAAGGCGCAAGCCATAGATGGAAGATGATGTAGTAAATGCATGCAACTACAAATGCAATATGCAATGGGTATTTACAGAAAATGCATGACATATGCATGTTTGTTTTTTTTTGAAATGCATGACATATGCAATATTTACAATGATGCATGACAATGCACGTGTTTTTTGTATTTTTGTGTTTTTTGAAATGCATGACATATGCAGTATTAATGATGCATGACATGCAGTATGATGCAATGGCTGCGATTGCGATTTTCCCTATTCTCCCAACATGGTGATATACTAGGTTGGTTCGGTATCCAGAATTGAGGCGTAAACACGCCGCCTCAACCTATGGGGCTTCCATACAGATTTCAAGTCGAGGGTACACCCCCTGGGTATTTAAACCAGACTTTAGTCTCGGAAATTTCAAACCTTTGCGTTCTAGGCATAAGCCGTTCAAACTCTAGTTTTCACCGTCCCCATTGGTCTTCTAGGAACTCACCGCAAACACAGGTAGGTGGCTTTACCAGACCACCGGAAGTCGTTCGGGCACGACAAACACCAAAGGAATTGCACCTTCAGAGGATTTAAGGTCTCCTAGACCGGGATGCAAATATGGAGAAGGTTTCGCACCCTCCAAGGATATAAGGTCTCCTAGACCGTGCGTGTTTAAGGTCTCGCCAGACCCGGGGGGCAACTAATGAGGCGCGCGAAACAACGCGATGGAATGCATGCCAAATGCAATGAGGTGCGCTAAACGACGCGATTGAGGTGCGCAAGATAGCGCGATGCGATGCATGCCAAATGCAATGAGGTGCACCTTAATGCACCGAAGGTCTTGCACCTCCCGAGGATTTAAGGTCTCCTAGACCGTGCGTGTTTAAGGTCTCGCCAGACCCGAATGGGCAACTGATGAGGTGCGCGAAATAGCGCGATGGAATGCATGCCAAATGCAATGAGATGCACACCTTAATGCACCGAAGGTCTTGCACCTCCCGAGGATTTAAGGTCTCCTAGACCGCGCGTGTTTAAGGTCTCGCCAGACCCGCTTTTCGGGACAACACAAGTGTGGTGCGCAAAATGGCGCGATGAAATGCATGCCAAATGCAATGAGGGGCAACTTAACACACCGAAGGTCTTGCACCTCCCGAGGATTTAAGGTCTCCTAGACCACGCATGTTTAAGGTCCCGCCGGACCAGCTTTGGGGGAATGCATGATAATGCAAATGGAGTGTGCGCACCAATGCACCGAAGGTCTTGCACCCTCCGAGGGTTTAAGGTCTCCTAGACCGGGCGTGTTTAAGGTCCCGCCGGACCGGGGCAACAATGAGGCAATGCACACGGGATGCGTATGCCAATACAAAATGAGAAGCGGAATGCAAAATGAGGCACGCATACCTCGAAATGCAAGGAAATGCAAGATGAGGCACGCATACCTCATTGAATGGAAAATGGAATGCAAAACGAGGCACACGTACCTCGAGATGCAATGAAATGCAAAATGAGGCACACATACCTCATTGAATGGAAAATGAAATGCAAAACGAGGCACACGTACCTCGAAATGCAATGAAATGCAAAATGAGGCACACATACCTCATTTGATGGAAAATGAAACTCGTACCTCGAAATGCAATGAAATGCAAAATGAGGCACACATACCTCACTTGATGGAAAATGAAATGCAAAATGAGGCACACGTACCTCGAAATGCAATGAAATGCAAAATGAGGCACACATACCTCATTGAATGGAAAATGGAATGCAAAACGAGGCACACGTACCTCGAGATGCCATGAAATGCAAAATGAGGCACGCATACCTCATTGAATGGAAAATGGAATGCAAAACGAGGCACACGTACCTCGAGATGCAATGAAATGAAAAATGAGGCACGCATACCTCATTGAATGGAAAATGGAATGCAAAACGAGGCACACGTACCTCGAGATGTAATGAAATGCAAAATGAGGCACGCATACCTCATTGAATGGAAAATAGAATGCAAAACGAGGCACACGTACCTCGAGATGCAATGAAATGCAAAATGAGGCACGTGAGGTAGTACACCTTACGTGGATCAAAATGAAATGCAAGATGAAAGTCTGACACGCATGCCACATGATAATGCAAAACGGTGCAAGTCGTAAGGGACGTGCAAAATGGCGCGATACGATGCGCCGGACAATGTGATGGATGCGCGCAACGCACACGGGACAACTTTTGAATCTTTATAAACGACAAAAGGATATAGTCTTCGCTTGAATTTGAGTGTTACGCACAGTAGACACGGTCCGAAGTCAAAACGGAGGCTGGTTGAGCATCGGGGGCGCATTTCCTTGCAATTTCTTGAGCTATGAAGACCAAAAACTCCTCAATTTGCCAAAACAAGGCCTTGGGAACACCACCGGCTGGGTGGGGTGATCACCGGCTGCCATCGGCTGCATAAAATTATCCACCGGCACAATAATGTGCCGACCGGCCAAAAGTTGCTGATCGGGGGCAGATTCGGCATTTCACCTCGGGCTGTATAAAATAGGGCTTGAAACCCTATTCCTTTCATTATGCTACCGCCGAAATCACTCTCTCTATCTCTCTAGAGCTTTGTTCTCTCATTTTTTCGCCGTTTTCCCCGCGTTTTCGCCCCGTTTTACCGTCGGATTCGCGATATTCTTCGCGTTTCGGACATTTCCACCCGATCGAAAACTCATTTCGGGATCTCCTTTGCTATTCCCACCTTTTCGGGACTTGTTCCCCTCGATTTTCTCTACATTCCCATGTATTTTCATCTTCCGGCCTTTCCGGCCATTTTTGACCTGCTCGGGGTTGACTTTTCTAGTTGACTTTTCGCATTCCGCCCCGATTTTCCTTTCCCGGCTATTTTTCACTACCACTACCATGGCAGACGATGTTCCACATATCGGGACTCCCCCGGATCACAAGATGGATCCCGGGGTCGAGCTCCTCCCATTGAGCGAGCGCCCATTCGACCCGGCGACCTACCGCCCGGCCATCACGTGCTTCCGCTAGATGGACTCCGCCACTTCCGCGGTTTTGACAGGGCTCTGGACCCGGAGCTTCTTCTACGCGAGCCGACCTCGCACCTTTCATTCGGCGCTTCCGAGGTAACCCTTTTCTCTGTTTTACTTTCTGCAATGTAGAACTGTAAACTGTCAACTGCCATAGCTGATTACAACCTTTAATTGCTTAGCTCTGATATACCATACTGTAGTTGATCGTAGACAAACTTTCAACTGATATCTATTTTAGGACCGACACGTGCACACACACTGCACTAGCCTGAATCACCCATAAACACGGCACACCGTATTTCACTGCAAACTCACCGATACCCGGTATTTATTTGAATCTAAAAACCTGCACACATGCTAGATTTACACTGAATTGAACCACTCAAACATGCTGACGCCTCACATGCTGTAGTTCACTGTAGGCACACTATGACCCGATATCTGCTTGAATCTAAAAAAAAAATGTGCACACACGTACCATATCTGTATACTGACCCTCACAGATACACTGACACATCACAGTAGTAGTCCGCATGATACTGCTGAAACACAGTATCTGTTCGACTGAAAAACAAAACTTGCACGCATGCTAGATTTGCATTTTCTTTAACATGTTTCCTCAGAACTGTACATTTTATTTCATATTGCTTTGCAACCATTTGTTTGTAAACAGAGAGATTCCCATACCATCCGCGGGTATGGGAATGTTCTTCTTGCGAATTGGTACCAGAGCTTCCCGAGGCGGTTAAATCGCATCGTGGATGGCGAACCGGTTCTTCTGCAGGGTTTGACTCGGCTTCTTGCTGCGAGCCTCTTTTAAGCCGCTGGCGGAGAGATAGTGGGACAACACCAATTCATTTCATCTATCCGCGGCGGGGGACATGACGATGACCCCTTACGATTTCTCGGTGCTCACCGGCATCGGGGTAGGGGGTGATTCGATCCCCTTTGATACAGACATGGATGAGTGGACCGCCGCTCAGATTTATCTGCTTGGCGAGGTGCCACCTCTTGCACGCCCAGGTTTCGTCCGCTACTCATGGTTCGAGGTGCAGTTTCGGGTGCAGCCTCTTCTTGCTGACGCGGCTCCGATGACCGAGGCGGCCGTGGAGCAGTATGCGCGCGGCTTCCTGATGTTCTTGCTAGGGACGACCCTCTTCGCCGACCGGGCGAACACCGTGCCTCTCTGCCTACTCAGCACACTGGTGGACGTCCGGGACATTTTGCGCTTTGATTGGGATGGCGCGGCTCTGGCCACTCTTTACGGGTATATGAGCTCGGTCTCCCGTGGCGTGAGCGATTGCTCGGAGGCCTCTTGGCGAGCTTAGAATCGTCTTCTTTTCGCTTTACATTTACATTACGTACTTTACGTACTCACGCATTACCTGCCTTGTGTCTGTTTCCGATTTATCTTATACACGACATACACAAACTTTGCTTTACCTTGTTGCACCGCTACTTGCCTTGTACACTCTGCTCAATGCACCGCACAACACACGGCTATGCTATTTCTGTTTTACTCTGTATTCTGCTTTTTTTGATAAATGTTCTGACATCTATCTTGCAGTTGTGGGTTTATGCCTACTTTCCCAGGCTAGAGCCAGTGCTGGAGACAGAGACTCCTCTAGTCATTCCTTTCTCACGCCGCTATGATGGGAGGTGCACACGGCGACCTCGGGATAACTTCAGCTTCTTCCGCCGATATTTCGACACCATCACCCCGGCCGAGGTATGTTTCACTTACAGTTCATTTAAGCTTCACTTTTTCACTGTATATTTGCAATACCAGTAGGTAATAAACTGTATTTCAATTTCAGATCACCTGGCAGCCATGGGCTCCTCTCCCAGCGATGGTGTGGGATCGGTTTGTCGGCGCGATCGAGACCTCGCGTTACCGAATTTTGCTAGAGGGCCCGGTCTGTCGGGCTTGGTACTTGGGTGAGCACTTCTTGCGTCAGACCTCAGGGTTACTGGCGAGATAGTCGGTGCATCCTCACGAGCATATGAGGACACGGCGTTTCACCGTGGCGGATGGCGGACTACACCATCAGGGAGGCAACGGCCAGAGGCGAGGCGATTACTCGAGTACGTCCGGATCTTCATCATGCGGCCTCTGGCGGTGGTCGCCGAATGAGCGAGAGACTGCGGCCCGGCTAGAGGCGGGGAGCAAGCGGGATCGTCCTGAGCTCGAGCTCGTGGCGAAGAAGTCTGAGAGGGATGAGAGGGCAGCTAGCCCTCTGCCTACCATCTTGACATCTGAGAGGCGAGTGGGGAGACCTACAGATCCTTTGCTCCTCCGGCTGGTCATGAGCTTACTGGCATTCCTGACTTGCCTCCGGTATGTGTTACTGCATTTCTGTACAGTCATTTCATTTTAGTTTAGTTCATTCGATATTCCACAAAATATTGATGCATCTAATACTTTTGCAGGCTTCTTCCGAGTACACCCGGCAGTCAGTGGAGCTGAATGCCTCCATGGCGGGGATGTTGCAGCGGACCTTTGAGTTCCTAGCCTTCTATGGCCTTCCGGTATGTTCTTTCTGACATAGTCCCAAACTATATACAAAGCGCCGCGTGTCGATACGACACAACATCGATAAAGCATTCACGGCACTCACACTGCTGCACTCACCTGCGTTACGCGCGATAAAGCGCTCCACGGCATTCACCGCAGCTGTACTCATACCTGCTGCGTTACTGATAAACTGCTCACGGCATTCACACACTGTACTTTCTGTTTTGATAAACTGATTCATGTATACTGATGCATCTGCCTTTTGTACTTTTCAGCCTCCCTTCCCGATTCCTCCCGTGGGTGGCAGTGTTCCATCTGGACCTCCCATTTCTACTCGGGATGGCAGGATATTCCGCGCGAGGCGTGGCCATGTGGGGGCAACTCGCGAGCTCGATTCGCGAGGATGGCGAGTCGAGGCGGAGGCCTCGAGGAGGCCGGAGGCGGCTCGAACTCGGGCTCCGGCAATGACACTCGACGATGCTCACTTACCTGGGGAAGAGGCGAGGATGGATCCCGGCCATGAGGCCATTGATGATGATTCTGAGACCTGCTGTTTTTCTTTCATTTTCTTTTTCTTGTACTTTTCTCTTTTTGGTAGATAGAGTACTATGTCTTCTTGCCATGACGAGTTTTATTTTCTCAAACTTTGTACTTGAAAAGATTATATGGGATGAAACAAACTTTTTTTCGAAAAAGTGTTGCATTTGTATATATATGCATATTTCATATCCTGCACTGCATTGCATCATATTACACCTTAAATGTAAATGAAAACGATCTGTTGTCTGACAATTGAACACTTGCACTGTAATAATCAGATAACCAACCAACTAAATAGCCACACAGCTCATGCAAACCACCGCTCAATCCCGGGTACACAGCCCGTACCCTGCTGGGGACTATTTTGCTGGGGATTGATCTGCATATAGCCCATAACACAGCATTCGGTTCATTCTGCACACAGCAAACCCTGAACAAATAGCCCCAATCTGACGAGACGGATCACAAAGTTGACACGGTTGCAGTTGAAACACACTCGGATGTCCCAAATTTTCCCTTTTCTTCTCTTGCTTTGCACGGATGTAGAGAATGGCACAGCATTCTGAGCATAAGCAATTACTTTTTGGAAGAGGATGGGTTTTCAACCGGGGTATCGAGCCTAACACAGAACACGGCGAGACAGACTCAAACAAAGAAACAAAAGGCACACGACCTGACCTAACGAGACACACTTGGAAAAGACTCAAAACGAAAATCAAGGTCGACAAATCAAAAGACACGACACACGGACATGTTTACGAAAAGACCTCAAATCTCGAGGAGCCAATTCCTCCGTGCATTATTTCCACCCTTTTTGATTTGGTGATACTCACATCGCTCGGCCCTCAGGCTCATTTTTTCTCTCAAAACCCTTCTTCTTACTTTTCTCTCAACTTACTCCTCTCTATTCTTTAATCTCTCATTTTTCAATCCCTCCCCGGGGTGAATGACAGATGAATAGGAAGTCGCGGGTTCACGCCCAACACTGTTAGCTCACAGCTATTCCTTCTGGCGGATAGAGCGCCCCATTGGCAAGCGATTAATCTGGGAAGGACCCAGAGGACTCAATCGTGCCCCTAGTTCGTCATTTTGACCATTTTTTGTTGTTTTTCTAAAACAGTGATAAAAAAATGAGAGTTGGATGAGCACACTTGTTCGATTTTTGATTTGAAAATCATGCGAATCAGGCTGTGAGCACTGAAATTTTCCCTTTTGGGCCCAATTTTGAAAATGAAACAGTTTTCGAGAAAATAAGTCAACCTCAGTGAAAATTTTCAAAAACTATTTTTGCAAACAATCAACGCTCAACGAGCGCGGAACTTACCCTCGAGATACGTAACCTCAGATCGGGGATAATGGAAAATTGCCCCTGGCTTAAAGGGGGATAAGGCAACGGAAAGTTGCCCCTGGTTTGGATGGTAACTCAGGGCAACTTATGGCAATGCATGGCAACGGAAAGTTGCCCCTTGTTTGGATGATGCCGCGGCATTTTGTGAAACCGATCCTCGTTGGCGGCGGTCGGATCCTCGAGGCGTAGAGGCGAAGACGGCTTGAATCAATATGTGGACCTGAACACGGAAGATGTTGGTGTTTTGGCTTCAAGAGGAAGTTAATCACGTAGTTTCGGGTTGCTGTAATCGAGACATTGGATTCGGAGAGGGCAAAAATGATCAAAACCATGACATGGACTGAGACGCTATGGAAGCGTTGGGGGCTGGACTTCAAGATGAAGTTGCCTACGTATCCCAAACATGGGAATCAAGCCTTACGTAGTTCCGGTTAAGGTACACTCGGGTATTTTAACCTTCACTGTTTAGGCTATAATTTTTGCCAAGGCGCCTGTGGCAGGTTTTCGGCCTTGCGAGCTTTGTTTTTCTTCTTTTTCTTTTGCATTTTCATCTTTTATTATTTTTTTTGCATTTTCTTTTCTCTTTTGTATTTTTCTTTTCTCTTTTTGCTTCTTTTGTATTTTTCTTTTTTTCTTTTCTGTGCTGCTTTTTTTGCTTTTCTTTGTTCTTTGCTCTAACTTTTGCACAGGCATACTTCCGGTTTTCTACCCGAGCCTCTCAAAAGGGTAAAGTGTAGCAAGCCCATGCCAAATGGTTTTGAGATTGAAGCCTCTCCGTATCCGGGAGAAACAGTATTGTATTGACTTGCAGGAAAAATCCATCGCGGCTACTTCTCGAGCTTTGCTTAGTGGGATCTGATCTTCCTGATCGGACTTTGATGCCTCTTGCTCGAGGGCTGCTTCAAATTGGGCCACACAGGCATTTCATGACACTGATCGTTTCGAACGGATTCCGGTTTGCAACAGATAAATTGAAACTTGAGACCGAGAGCGATCCTGGGCTGCATAATCTCAAGAGCGGTTTCACACAGGCCTTCGCAAGACTTGCGCAAAATATTTTGTTTTTGAAAGTTTTTAAGAAGGCGACGAATCGCTCGCGCCGAAGACAGTGTGGAACCAGTCTGGATCAAGCCAGGGTCTTTCTTAGCACTCACGCTGACAAGCATGATTTTATTCATTAAAAGCTTAACATGCTTCCCCTTCTCTCAAACTGATCAAAATTTGCAAATACCCGAGGAATTACTTCCTCCTCGTTTTTATCACCGTAGTGTTCGAAAAAGGTTTTTCTGAAAAGCTTAGGTCATTGTGACGATGTTTAAGACACAAGAGTGTAGGCGAAATGCATTGTCGTTCCATCCAAATTCTCTGGCACGGCTGGCTCGAATAGCAACAAATTCGGCCCATGTTAGCCGCAACTGTTTCATTCAGATTTGTTGGCATAACTGGCTCCTTGGCAGAAACAAACTCAAAAAGCAAAAACAACTATTTGAAAGACAAAACGGTGTTTGAGGGAACAACCCCGAAATCACCTAGTATACTATACAAAAGGATGACTTGTTCTGACAAAGAAGATGACTCTATAAGCAAAAGACTGACTCAATACAGAGAGACAGACTCAAAACAAGACAAAAGACTGACTCGGCACTCAAGTCAGGATTTACAAAATTAGCATTGGCAGGTACTCAAAAATGCGTGCCAAACGCCACATCCAAAAATGTACCAAACACTGCCCGCAGGCGGTTCACCTTCCGATTACATACTTGCAGTATCTGTGTCCTCAAAATCCAACAACTGAGTGGTGACGGACTTCGCTGAGGTGGGCGGGAGGATAACCTCGTTGTCAATCAAGTCTTGTACCTCATGACGGAGGCGGAAGCAATTATCAGTGGCATGGCCAGTCTGGCGATGACTGAGGTAGGGTCATGAGTGTCAGGGAGATTCTTCGGGAGAGGCCGAGGCTCCAGGGGTTTAAGGTGTCCCCTCTCGGCAAGGATTTGAAGTGCCTTAGACAATGGCATGTAGAGAGCATGGAAGACCCTGCGCCCCCGGGGCAGGTATTTTGGGGCCTGAGCACTCTTGCTAGCTGTACTAGCGAATGGATCGGCGGGTGCGGCCTTGGGCTTCTGATCCTTTCCGGATGCAAATTTGAAGCAGGAAGAAGCTGTTACGGCATGTGGGGCCTATCCGATTCACGATTGATCGAATCGCCCTCGGTAGAGTAGGGAAAGCATCCTCCACAGCTTTTGACATGACTGCGGATATCTGTTGCTTGTTCATTCCCCCGGTTTTCAAAGTCTCCACTGCCCACAGCATTTGTTCGATAGGGTCGGCATCTGCCTTCATTTTACCTTTGTCTCTGGCCTCAGCCTGGTCTAGAACTTGGTTTATTGCGTCGTTGCCATAGTTGGAGGCCATCTCCGGTTGGCTGAGTTCAATTACAATTCGTCCCAGTAGCGGGGGCTCTTGGGGCATAAAGCCTCCGGCATATGGTGCAGCTGGTGGCGAAACAGACATCCCATAGGCGAGGTCCGCCGCGGACCTTTGAAGATCACCTATTATTCCCATTAATTCAAATGTGGTGGGCTCGCGAGCCTGATATAGTTGAGGAGTCCAGATTGGATGTGCGGCAGGCGACCTAGGTGGATGCGGCATGTCAACAGTAGTTTCATCTTGTGGGGTGATTCCCTGACTCAGCGCGGCCGCCATGACCACAATTTCTTCTGAGTTCTGTGTCATGTTCAATTCTGCCTCAGCGAGAAAAGGACACTAGCTATTCTAGCTCAACTCTCTGAACTTCCCCTGAACGGAAAACAAGCAGTATTTTAGCCCCAAACTGATCAAACACGAGTGTAGCCGGACAACTGTACTCTATTACTGAACACTGTTCCCCAGAATTATTGCCCCAAATCTGAATCTGATACCCGCAGATATAACTGATTCTCAATAATCACTGATACTGGTGCCCTCGGGTCGGATACCCAGACTCGCAAACTGGTATATGCATTCCCTGTAGAGATACACTCTAAAAGCACATAGCAAGTAAATGAGAGCCAATACACCCCTATGTTGGGGTAGGGTTTCCCTGTCCTATTTTGTCAGGAGCTAGGGTTTCACTACGCACGCAGCGGTTTCAAACAACCTAACATCGGGTGAGCAACCTGTCCTAGTTTGGAATGGTCACTATGGATTCCGAATATGCACTAGGTCGAATGGTCGAAAAGGGTGACCCGGTAGAACCGGGGTTTGTGTTCCCATACTGGCAGAGCCTGCAACCGGTCAACCTTATGGTCATGCCTTGACAAGACAAGCCTCCAGCAAACCGCTCAGGAATAGCAGATGGCCAACACGGTGTCCTAGGCGCACCAATGCACATGCAATGCAAAGAAACACATAAATGAAATCAAAACAGGATATCACGAGTTCGAGTCAAGCTCTCTAAAGTCCCCAGCAGAGTCGCCAGAAACTGTAGACGCGCCCGTGGGCTTCCATCTAACAGTTCGGACTCCCTTGTGTCACGGTTCTAAATCTGAACCAAAGAGTCCAAATCCGGCAAATCGTTTTGAAGAAAAACAGATTTTTTGAAAAGTAGTGCCAAACATGGATTGCTTTGCCAGATTACAGAGTCGCCACCTAAATATTTTAAAATGGGGAATTTAGGAAACCCTGACTCGGTGCCGAAAGCCACATGTCCGTCATCACCAAAGTGGTCTTGGCTCGGGAGCTTGGGTACGATCGGGGAAGGTCAGCTATGAGCACCCCCTTTCACCCGGTCCGAAGACCGGCCTCTACTAACCGTGATATCCGATTTTGAAAACATTACATGCTCTTATTCCAATTATTAGCCTAGAATTACTATGTTATGCGCACAGCAAACAAGTATAGACTAGATTGCCTAATTTGGAAGTAAACATTGCATATCCGTTTTGTCTCGAAAAACGTGTTAGATTTTGCTACTCGCAAGTAGGCTAAAATACGGATTTCAATGAGTTGTTCCAACTCAAGCAATCCAACCTCCACCCACAGGCATTCAAACAGTTTATCTCACATAAGCACTTAGCCGCATGGCAAGCATACTGTCATGGCAACATTCACACGCATGTGGTATGCTAAAGCTTAAATACTTACATCGTACTCCGTGCCAAAACAAGAAACTAGTTAGCGAACATGCATGACCTAGTTCATGTTAAGTGGCTAATGCAACACAGGCATAGATGCAATCTAGAGTAGGCTCGGCTAACCCTAAACATGGCATGTGAAATGCACGAGTAGCACGTATTCAATTTGGAATTGAAAATTGCAATGCAGTTTGTATGATGTACCGAGCCCGGTGCATGTCAACAAATGCATGGATGCACGCATGCATTGCATAAGGTATACTAAGATAGAAATGCCCTAATCTACCAACATAAGCAGGTAAATAAAAGGGATAGAAAGAAATGGGGATTTGAAGACATACACCCACTCACACACCCTTATTACAATTTTGCCCTCACTCGGAGGGACCGAAAGAATAACACAAATTAATTAACTACGCAAGCCAATTAATTATTACAAATTAACTAAATTAATTAAATAAAATAATTAATCTAATTAAACAGCAAATCGCCTCGGGATGAGGGCCCAATGCAGCACGCGCTCGGGACTGGCTCGGAATCGCACTGCCATGCACAGATTGCCTCTGTTTCCTCTGCTCTCCTCCTCAGAAAATTGCCAAAGTCCCAGGAGTGCTTCTCAGGGCACTGGGGAGTACCACCGGCTGGGGTAGAGCACCACCGGCTGAAGAAGGAGGCCACCGGCACTAGATGAAGTTATCGGCTGGTAATTGACTGCCGGTCGGCACTAAATAGTGCCGGGCGGCACTTAACACTGAGAACACGCAACCCACAAAGAAGAGAGGACAACAATATGCATGGCAATGTGATTCAAGGTATTTATGCACTAAACACATCCCTTATCATGTTATTGACTTAAAAGGGCATATGCCTCGATTCCCGGACCACCAATCGCGCATTTCCATGCATGATGGCCCTAAGAACCGAGAATGCAACTTTGATTTCAAATGCATGCAATGCAAACAAGCAAGCAAGGGTGCTCAACCTCCATCATACTTCACTTCAAGAGGCCAAACATGCACAATACAAATGCAACCCTAGACATGTCAACTAAGCATGCAACATGGACTATGCAATATACTTATGCAAGCATACAAGCAAGCATACAAGACAAGCATGCAAACCAATGAAAGGATGGTCTTATACATGACTTAGGCAACTCAAATAGGCCTAAAATCAGTGGCCAAAACCAAGGAAATGGGGGGGCTAAAATGCACACACCCATGCATGCAATCATGGTCCAACACGTAGGCACAAACATGGCAACTCTCAAGCACACTTAAAGAGACCATACATAGACAACGAGCATGCATTGTAAAGCTCTGAAATACATGCAAAACATGGTACCAAACCAAGTCGAAGATAGACCAAACAAATCATGCAAATGGTCTAAAGCTTAAAGCTAGTCAAAGAGGCTTTGAACTAAACTTATGCAAGGCGATTATGGCATGCACTAAACAACTAAAAACAGGTTTTTAGTATGTCAAAAAAAAGCCAAAAGGCTACTTAGATGGCATCTAAGAGGTTTGAAATCAAAGGCATGCAAAATGGCCAAAACATGGGGGCATTCAAGACATGCTTTCAAAGCATTAAAGAGGCGACTAAGGTGAGCATGCAAGCATACCAAAGGGCCTGAAATAGCATGCTAGGTGGTTCCAAACCATCAAAAATGAAGCAAACATGGCATGCTACACATTCATGCTCTTGATGCCAACAAGCCAAATGTAAAGAGGCTACAATATACATGCTAAGATTGACCAAAATGACTATGGACAGAGCTAAAACATGTCAAAATAAGCATACAAGCTTCATGGATCTAGGCCTAAAACATGCTAGAAAGAAGGCACACAAACCTAGAGCAAGTTAAGGCAATATAAGGCATTACAAAGCATCTATGCGAAGCATGCAAGGAGTGCTAAAACCAACTTAAAACAGAGTTTAATCATGGCATAATAGGCATGAAAAACAGCCAAAACATGTTCAACACACAACCAAACATGGTGCTCCTTTGGAGGCCAAATCTTGCCCTTTTCAAGGACATCAAGGAGAGGGGGTGGCCCTCTCCTTTTGGAGACTTCAAGGCACCACCTCCACCACTGAAATCCCTCAAGATTTCAGTGGTGGAGAGGCCCAAGCACCAAAGTCTCGGAGCTCTCACAAAATGGCCTAAAATGGGCCCTTTTCAAGGCCTAAAGGTGGTCAAACTTGCTCAAAGTGCAAAACACTCTTGATAAACAATAAAGAGGGTTAAAAATCAGAACTTTTATGTGTTATAAACTAAGCACAAAAATAGCCCTAAGCTAGGCAAAAATGGAATGCAAAAATGGGGTAAATAAAGCAAGTTTCTTACCCTTGATGATCTTCTTCACAAATGTTGGAGTTGTTGGTTCCTTGAGCTCCAAACCAGTCAAGAACACTAAGAACAAGGCCTTAGCACCTCAGTTCCAAGAGGAAGGTGAAACACTAGGTGTTAGTGAGCAATAGTAAGTCACAAACACCTAATATTCAAACAAGAGAGAGAGAGAGAGATAGGATGTGTATCTATCCTAACCCTAAAAACCAGAGCTTGGTCTGTCTAAAAATGTCTCAAATTTTGTAACCCTTGGCCAAGAAGAGGAGTGGTCCTCCTTATAGGCAAGCAAAGCTTGCAAAGCTTACAAGCTAAGGCATCCAAGGGCTCATCCCTCCATACACGTGTATGGAGGGGAAACAAAAGGCATACAGCTGTCTGAAAATATCTCAGAAAACAACTGTATAGGAGTCGGCAGGGCAAAATGGTCATTTTGCCATAAAGAGTGCCGACCGGCACAAAATAGTGCCGACCGGCACAATATAGTGCCGATGGCAACACCAACTAGCCGGTGGCCTCTAGCCACTGCCGGTGGTGTGTGGGGATGCCTCACAAAGCATTCCCTGCCCCTCCAAGGCAAAACACAAGTGTTTGGTGCAAAACCAGACACAAAACGGTCAAGTTCGGAGGTCCTGAGGCAAGGTGCGTAGCCGAGAACTCTGGGAACTCCAAACAAACACAAACATGGGTAATCACCGAGTGTTCGAGCAGTGACGTCCAAGTCTTGAGGACGGTCAAAAATGGGGTGTCTACACACCCCAAACAATCCCTAATTCCCAGCTCATATCAAGATGTATTAATGAAATTTTGAACAATTTTTTTTTGTGGTTGGTCCATCATCGGTTGTGGTAAGGTTTTAAAATAAAAATAATAACAAAAAAATAAATAAAAAAGGAATTGGAAGCACATCAAGTGTATGGCATGTATAGGTATGAGTATAAAAATGACTCGTAATTCGTGGACAGTCCGAAACCCGCCCGTGGCTCAAGGTGAGCCCGATCCATTTAGGCGAGTTTGGGCCTGGGCCTAAGCTCAGCCAAAGCCCCTAGGCCTAAGCCTGACCCATCATTTTGAAACTCGGCCCATCGGCCCACTTAAGGTCTACTCAAGACCCAGCCCGCCAGAGGCCTAATGTCTTTTTTAGTGGAAAATAAAAAAATTTTGATAGAAATTTTTTTTTAAAAAAATAATTTGGTCAGGCCTAGCCTAAACCTGGCCTAAGCCCGAGGCTTGACCCATCTAGGGATGGCAACGGGGCGAGGCCAAGGATTGCACTCCCCGTCCCCAATCCTCGATGGCGAAAATTCTCCTGTCTCCGGCCCTGATCCCCGACAGGGAACCTATCATCGTCTCCGTCTCCATCCCCGTCTCCGTTTCCTAATGGAGCTCGGGTTTCCCCAATCCCGAAAATTTCTCGGCCAAAAAAAAAAAAAAAAAACTCCAATTGCAGATCTAACAACACAATCACAACCAACTCAAATATATAGATATATATACACATATGTAGAATCAGAATCAGAATCAGAAGCTGAAGTTATAAAATACACACAAATATATAGATATATATACACTCATGGACACACACATAAGTAGAATCAAAATCAGAAGCCGAAGCTGTAAAACACACACAAATATATATATATATATATATAAAGTATTTGGAATAAACTAAGGTGGTGTTTGGCAAGATTTTTTTTGGGGTTTTTTTTTGATTTTTTCCACTAAAAGACAAAGTTTTTGCAAAATAAAAAAAAAACAAATCCAAACAAAATATTATATTCAACCTCATAATCATTTTACTTTTTCTCTCACAAACATCACATTCAACCACAAAAAAACCCAACTATCTTTCTAAACACCAAAAAAAATTTCTCCAATAATATTCTACAACTAAAAAACCTACATAAAAATCCATTTCCCAAACACCCACTAAACATAAAAATCTATTTTTTCACTCAATCTAATGGAAACATAGACTCTATACCCCCGAATCTACTCATATGTTCACTCTCACTCAAAGATTAAGAGGAGAAATTCAACACAGATCACCATATTCCATGAGGGGAGCTTTCCCTCTCTAGAATCTAGAGAGAGAGGCTCTATTTTCTTCCCTAAAGACACACACATACAAAAAGAGAGACTAGGTTTGGATTTGAAATGGTGAAGTTCATGGAGGGACGACGAATACATCTGTAGCGGCGAAGATCTAGAGAGAGACGGCGACCAAGGGTAACACAGTGGTAGTGACGTCAGAGGAGGCAATGATGTTGAATTTGGGTTTGTAACAAAGAAGAGAGAGCGAGAGAGAGAGAGAGAGATATGGGTTTGTATAGAAGAGTAAACTAAATATATATATATATATATATATATGGGGCTATTTGGGGATTATACGGGAAAATCTATCCCCGTTCCTGACCTGTAAACCATTGGGGATCTATTTTTTAATACCACTCTGGCCTTATGGGGAATAATTTTTGAGAAAAATTCGATTTATCAGGACGGGACGGGACAGGTCCCTGTCGAGTCGAGTTCAAATTGCCATCCCTAGGCCCATTGGCCCGTTTAATGCCCGAATACCCCTAGGGCTAGGGCTAGGCCTAAACCTAATTTTTTGGCCCATGGCATGACTTGGCCCGTGGCTCGAATTTTGGTAAGAGCCCACGAGACTCGGCATAGGCCAGGTCGAGCTAGATTTACACCCCTACATGTAGGGCTTACCAAGGTATTATTTTGAGACAATTACTATTGACTATAAATTTTTAAAAATAATTTAAATCATTAAAGTCTTAACATTTTTTATAATTATTTTGTACGACGACTTAGCAGGTGTTTAGAAGAACTAAAAATATATATATTTTTTTAATGATATGCATTTATTTAGGTCACATCAATCAACATATTCTCTTTTATTTTTCTAATTATTTTTTCTACTCTTTTACATTTTTTTTATTATAAAAAGTTAAAAAGTATATTTATTTAAGGGAAAATTATTTAGAAGTCCTATTAGGGAGACTTATGCTACATATAGTCCTACTAAAAAATTTATGTTCCCATAAGTCCTGTGAGAAATTTGTTGACACATTTACCCTCAATATTAGTTGTTAATATCATAAATAATAATAAAACCATATATAGGAAATTGATATAAACGTAATGTAACGTGACACCTACATAAACGTAACGTGACACCTATACGTAACGTGACATATCTACATAAACGTAACGTAACGTGACACCTATATAAACGTAACGTGACATATCTACATAAACGTAACGTAACATGACACCTACATAAACGTAACGTGACACATATGATCTATGGTAACATTTAATTTTTTATATAGGAAATTGATTTTATTTATTTTTCGAATTTTTTTGGGACAGCCAAACAACCAAATTACTGAATTCAAACACAATTAATTAACCAAAAAATAATTCATAAATCATATTTCAGTCCACAGAGAGTTAAACAAACTCTTCGCCCCTCTGCCCTATAGAATTATTAAAACAGCATGAAGAGCAGGCAAATGCCATTTTCTTTCACATTATGATTTACTTTTTTTTCATCAACAAAGGCAAGATTATGATAAAGAATACCGAAAATACTTACTTTTGAATAGTTTGTCCTTCCATAGATGTCTTCTTCAACAAGAATGTTAAATCATCTTGTTATTGCTATGATGGCTTAGCTCCAGCAATTCATCAACATTGATGAAGTGCATCTGTGGTCCTTAAATAAAAGGCTGCACAAATAATACAATTTTCCTTGGTAAGTCAAATGAGAATATTAATATTATGCTAAAAATTGAAAGTAGATAAGGATAACCTGTTGAACTTGGTCAAAAACATTCCAGAACGCCAATAATTGCTGCTTGCTAAAACTTGCCATTAATCCTTTGATTAACCTTGCGAGGGGTGGTGGTGTCACTTCTTGGGTTTGGGGAGCTGTACCCAGAGATGGTTTCCATTCTTATATAAAAAATGTTACAAATTGGGGATTAATGTTTGTGTCAATTTTTTTATTTTTTTATTTTTTTTAGTCATATTATCATAGATTATATGTATATAAAACGTAATATGACATCAACATAAATCAGTAACATTTTCACATTCAATTTTAAAAAATAAAAACTTATTAAGTTTGCGAAACGTAACGTGACACGTTATGTTACGTTTATATAAGTGTCACGTTACGTTTATATAGGTGTCACATTACGTTTATATATGTGTCACGTTACGTTGAGTTTATGTAGGTGTCACGTTACGTTACGTTTATATTGGTGTCACGTTACGTTACGTATATATAGGTGTCACGTTACGTTACGTTTATGTAAGTGTCATGTCACGTTAGGATCTTGTGGAATACATTCTTATGAAAATATGACTTGAGACTTTATAAAAAATTACACAGGACTTAGTCTAGTATAAAGTTCTGAAAAAAAACTTATAAATAAGTCTCCCTTTATTTAAAACCACCCAAACCACCCCAGGGTTAGTTTGGGGTGTACTAATAAATATACAGTTTTTATCATTGTATCTTTTTTTCTATCGCATTATTTCTCTATTTTTTTACATGAAAAATATTTGAGTGGCTCAAATGGCTCAAAACTGTCAAAATCAAATGGTTCAAAATTGTCAAAATATTTTGACAATTTTGAGCCATTTGAGCAACTGTTTTTGTGGCCCTCTACCATTGCTCAATCTTTCCATTAAAAAATTAAAAAATACATTTATTCAAATCATTCCTCCAGTCCCAGTATAAATAAGTCAGTCACTGCTCCTAGTAGGGTTTTGCAGTCACTCTTCCTAGTAGGGTTTTGCACAGAGAGAGAGAGAGGGGGCGCCTGGAGACGACGATTCTAGTTTCCTCCGTATAGCAACGACATGGCTTCATTCGATCCGACACTGAATCTCTTTCGTCGACACCAGTAAGTCCAAGGGCACTGCTATTCTCTCTCTCTCTCTCTCTCTCTCTCTCTCCTGTTTTAAATAGAGAGAGAGAGTGCTTGTGCGAGCGTTTGTATTTATAGTTCTGGTTTCGAATATTTGTTGTTAATTTTTTTTATTTCCTTTTCCGTTTTGTTTCTTCTCTTGAAAAAGTCCATTTTGCTGGAAAAATTTCCGGCAAAACAAGCAGAGAGAGAGAGAGGGAGAGAGCCCTTGGGGAATGCTGAACTTATGAATTGAATATATCTTGCATTGTGTGTAATGATGTAAGGTTGTTATGATGCTGATGTTAAATTAATGTGGTTGTAAGTTTATAATTAGTAGCAGAATGAGGTAAGATCATGGGGATCACAAGACTTACCCAGGCTCTTGAATTGTGTAGACAACTGCATATTTCATAAAAATTCTTAATAAAGTTTATTCAGGAAGAAATAGTTGTGCTTTATGCTAACAATTGAATTGAATTGTTCTAAGTCACCTCAATTTCACATATGCTGTGGTTGGATCTTTAATTTATGATGGTAAATAAATGGGGAGGGAAAATAAGCTTCTACTTAATTCACTTTTCCTTCCTTCCCCCTTTTGTTTCACTTGACAAATCCAAGATCTAAACACAGCCCTAGTGTTATGTTCTAAATTTTTTAAGGTTTTATATTGTAATTGATGTTGATCAATATTTTCACTGGCAATGATGACAAAAAAGGCCGGGCTTACAGCTGCTTTCAAATGGTTGGTAGTAGATTGATGAAACCATTGTCTAAGGTTTTGCTGAGCCAGTTGATGTTATGTTTGGGGATATGTCTTTCCTTTGTCATTTTGCTTGCTGATTTTATTTTTTATTTTTCAAAAATTATTTCTTGTTTTTAGTAGAACTCATAAAATACTTATGCAATTATGCTCACTCTCTCTCTCTCTCTCTCTCAATTGATCATTTTCTTGAGACACTCCCATTTTGTTGAAAGGTCCTTGACATTTGCACTCAGTTGCGTTGCAAATTTCATTCACTTCGGCAAATTTAGAAGTTGATGCATACTACCTTAATGTCTTGGCTTTTGTTCTTTTTATTGTTTATGTTTATGTTTATGTTTGTGTGCGTGGGTGATCTTCTTTCTCTTCTGCTCATGTGAAACCAAGTTGGAGCTTGGATAAAGAAGTCAAGAATGGCGGCACCAAATTCGGCGGAGTGCAGCGCATGTGGGAGCGCTGAATCTGATACAGCAAATCTAGAGTGATTTGTGGGATAGTGCTGGCCAGTTTCTTCTCTCCTCGGTGTATAAATAGAGGAAGAGAGAGCAGAGAAAGATGTGAGAAAACCAGTGGAAAAATGTAGAGAGAAGACAGAGAGTCCCTCTGTGGCAGAGAGGGAGCTCCCTCTGTGAGAGAGGGTGAGTTACGTGGGAGTTGAGTGAGAGAGTCTCCTCCTCCATTGGGTAAATCTCTTTGTATTTCATCTCCATTCATATAGTGTAAATGGTTTTTCTTCAGAGCCATTGGGCCGAACTACGTTAAATGTTGTGTCTCCTTTTGTGTTTATGTTGTTTTTCTACTTGGTATAATTTCTGGAAAGTCTTGGGTGGGATCCCGGATCCCCAATAGTGTGTGTTTTTTTCTTCTTTTTGATTCACCTTTTTAGACAATGTTGCTGATCATCTAGGGTCTAGTTGTATAGAGTTTGGTTTGATATTTTTAATCGCGATTTTTGGTCCTGTTGACTTGATTTTTGGCCCCATTTGGTCATGAAGGGATAAAGAGGAGTTTGAAGACCATGAATCTATTGTTTGATAGAAGTGATGAGAGTTTTGTGGAGCTACTCTCTTTGGATGTTCACTTCTTTATTTTTGTTTTATTTGATGGCTGGAAATCCGAGTATAAACATGTGCTTTGTTAGTTACTGTAAAAGTTTATATCGTAATACTTTATGGTCCATTTACATTGTGAAACTTGATTGCAGCCCAAATGCATTCATATTACTTTCCTTTTATTTTTCCCTGCTAAATCTTTGAGGAAATGCTGACAGAGTTATTTCAAATTGTGGAGTTGAAAAATTGAAAATTTCATAAATACATATACAGTGTTGATGATTGTTTCTTAGCAATACAAAGCTTTAATATGACCTAACTATGGTAGATTAACTTTACCAACAAAGGAATAAATAATTGGGTAAATGTGGTGTTTATAAAATTCCAAATATTGTGTTTTCAAATACATTTCTTTTTACAATAATGATAGAGACCACTAATTAATGACATGGCACTCAATAAAAAAAATATATATATATAACACCAAGGTCAAAAGATCAAATCATTCATGGTGGAGTCTACTGCCACATCATTAGTTGTAGCACTAATTAGTGCTCTCACTCATTTTTCTTAAACAAAACACTTTCTTTTATTTTCTGTTATTTACTCCATCCAAATAAGATACGTGAGCAATCACATTATCTTCTCTTTTATTCATTCAAATATAATGGGATTGTTTGGCAAGTTAGGTTTGGGTTATTTTTTGATTAAAATTCACAAAAAGACAAAATAGACTAAAACAGTTAATAAAACAAAATATCGCATCAAATCCATAATCATTTTACTTTTTTTATTACAAACATCACATTCAACTATAAAAAAAATTCAATCATCTTCCCAAACATAAAAAATTTTAATCTATTAAAATAGTCAAAAATTAAAATAGTAACTTTCCAAACACCCACAATGATGAAAAACCATAATAACTTTCTTTCTTTTCTCACTCAAGTGAGAAATTACAATATTTTCGATTCTTTTCTTTTCTTTTCTCACCTCACGATCCAAACAAAATGTTACACGTTTGACATAACTGTATTAATTTCCCTTAAAATTTTAATTTATATGACAGGTAAATTATTGTCGGCATTTTTTTTCTACTTTAACCTTACTGAAAAGTAGATCAATACAATTATGTTAAAAATATTAGACTAACTGTAAATGTAAATCAAACACTCATATAAATGTTTAATAAAAATTGTAATATAATATTTAAAATCTCTAATAGGGTATTGATAAAATGGTGTGGGAAGTAAAATCCGTCCCTCCTCACTCTCATTGCGACAAAAACAACCGTGCTATGGACCCCGATGAAGTCGCGCCCCTGATGACGTGGCGCCCCCTGGCAATCAAAAAAAAAAAAAAAAAAGAAAAACTGTTTTTTTTTCACCCAATCAGCCTCCGCCACCTCACTGGGGGTCGACCCCCAGTGGGGGTCTCGCGCATTTCTCGCGACAAAAAACACCTCACGCAAAATGGGGCAGGGTAACATGGGAGCAGGGTGAGGGGAAATCGCCATCACTAAGGCCGAAAAGTGACCATCTGAGCGACTGCCCATCACCACCTGTTCCAGCAAATTTGTAGGTAACTAAAGCAATTCAAGCCTAGTCCAAATTCAATTTATTATGTCCAGATAGAACGTAGACAATTAAAATTTGAATCAGATTTAAACAACTCTCACCACAACCTCAAAACCAGTCCAAACCTGCTGAGTTGAGACAATCCACTCATGTTATATATTTTCGTTTTGAAAGAATTGATGCCTGAATAAGTCAATTGCATTTTCTAGGAAATTTGTCATCATCAATGGCTAGCAAGATCGAATTCTTATTCATCAACAAACACAAAATCAAACAACAACCATCATGTTGATGGAGAGCTAAACATAGACAAAGATATGCCGCATCAAATTCTGAAGGGGCTAAATGCAAAATGGGTTAGGTCCAAGCCTTGGGCCGGCCCAATCTCACAAAGCCCAAGTCCTAGTTGGGCGGATAAGTACATGGACAGATCAGTTGAGCCCAATCTCACGATCAACAGCCCACCCAAGTCCTCAAGCACTTGGGCCCGACCTGCAGTGGAAAAGGTTACCAACCGCCCGGCGATCGGGTAGCAGAGACGAAGAATGTGGGCGAACAGATAGACCAAATTCATCTTCACAAGATAAGCACGAAAAGGGCCGAGTCGAGGCACGTCATTACCGAACTGAAGTATATGGGTACCGAGCTGGAGAAACCTAACAAGGAAGCGTGGGATCTGTGAATGCATGCATGCAGTTGCCACCTCGGTGTCCCCTATACCACAAATCACGGAAGTTGTTGAGCAAAAGGAATGTGGTTAGTTATGAGCATGCTTACAATGAGAATAGGCAATCATTGACAACTACCAAGTGGTCCCCACTTTGGAGCAAGGTTGGAAAGACACTGGCGACCTTTACCTCATGAACTCACCTTGAGAAGCAAGTAAGGAACACTATACATACAACAAGAACTTCACATTGAAGGTAATCAACATTCCGATTTCACCCACACTTAACATACTTCTCTTCTCCGATCACTAATTCCCACACCGAGGAGGTTATCCAAACCAACCCCCGGCGGCTCTAATCGGTGCTTCTGTGGCAGAGTCCTGGGCGATCCGGTGAGTCTCCGATCCACTTTCATCTAGTGCGGAATCCGTGCGCGCTGGTGGTGCGGTGAACGTGGATCATCTTTTCATCTCTAAGCTCTGTATTCAGTTTCAGCAATGGGGATTGAAGACGTTCTGCCTTCATCACATACTCCGCAGACGAAAAAGACGAAGGAAAAAGGTTTGGCACTCCCAACAGATTACGGAGAACAAGCTGAAACAATAATCGAACCCCGAGTGCATCGAACATCGATTACCCTTCGTCGGAGGTTCTTCTCATCATTTCATACGGAGAAAGATTATAGAGATCGAATTATAGATTCCATGGGAATGGAGATCTGAGGTGAAGGCTCAACTAAAGAGGGTGTTGGGTGACCCGACAGAGAAGAGACGAGCGAGAGCCCTCCCGTTTGCAACAAAAGAGCTCATCTAGGGAATTACCAAGTAAAAAACTCCCGGGAATGATTAGACACAAAGCCAACCAATCCCAACTCGGGCGAGGCGGCAGTAGTCACCGTGGGTCACGCCGTAGGAGGGCCAAGAGACGAAGACGGGTAGTCAAGAACCGAATACCCTCCTCGGGACCTTTCGTGCTTAGGCGTCGGAAATAGACGGAACGAACAACATCGGGATCATTTGGACCGTACTGTCCACCAGAGAGAACATCGAGCGCTGGACAGACTTGTCTCTTCGCCGTTTTCTTCAGAGATAGAAACCATGAGACCCCCAAAGAAGTTTACTCCACCGAAGTTCACTTCCTACGATGGGAAGTCGGATCCTCTCACGCATATCAGTCATTTCAGACAGATGATGTCCCTCTGGAGCCGAGATGAGGCACTGATGTGCAAAGTCTTCCCGTCCAGCTTGGGAGAAACCGGACTCCGATGGTTCGATCGACTCCCATTGGATCAATTCATAGCCTGAGCGACTCTCCGAAGAGTTCTTAGCAGTTTGTTTCCAATACTAAGATCCCAAAAGAACCGGACACCTTGTTCGCCTCGGGGAAGGAAGGAGGAAACACCGCAGCGATTATGCTAGGAGATATTGGGAAGAATATAACGATCTGGAAGAAAATGTGTGCGAACAAATGGTGTCATGTCCTTCAAACATGGTTTGCGTCCAGGAAAGTAAGTTAAGACAATCACTCACTAAGCGTCCGACCACACTCTGAAAGATTTGCGCCAGATTGAGCGATATGCTTTCGCTGGAGGACGATCGATTCCCATTGAGGTAGTATCGGTGAGCGGCGGCGGCGAAGAAGAAAAGCGGACCGAGGAGAACAGGGGATTGCGATGAATGAGGTCGATAAGGCTAAATCACATGAAGCTATTGTGACCATGTTCAAAGAGCCAATCTAGAATCACGGAGAAGATCAAGAGAGCCCTTCTTTGTTTGGCCGCCGAAAATGATGGGAGATCCAGCTCGGCGCAATCAGAAGCTCAGGTGCACCTACCAACCAGACAGAGGTCACATGACTGAGAACTGAAGAGCACTAAAGCAACACTTGGAGGACCTGGTGGCGGTGGGCACTTGAGGGAATATATAGATCGAGGGCAAGAAGGCGGCGGGCGGGGAACCCACTTCGAAGTAAATGTGGAGCATCCACCGGTGATAATAAATGTGATCCATGGAGCAATGACTCGGAATCTGAGGAAACTCTTGAAAGAAGAGATCGCAAAGGTCGCCCAAATTGACAAATCATGTCGATGGAGCCGTCGAAAAGGTACGTCTTGTACCAAAATCCTCCCTATGCTTGTCTCATTTACTAGCAAAGATCTAGAAAGCATCTGACACCCACACCGATGCATTGATCATAAGCTGTTGGGATTGGGAAGCGATTTGATGTGAAACGAGTCCTAGTAGATCGAGGCGGTCTGTGAACATCTTGTATTATGATTTGTTCAGAAGCTTGGCCTCTCCGGCGACATCTCACCCGGCCGCGATCCGTTGGTCGGTTTCAATTCCATGGCCGGAATGGCTCGGCGCATAGTGTTACCCGGTCGTGGCGAGAACCAAAACCCTCGGATAGAATTCTTGGTTGTTAACACACCATCCCTTATAACGCCATACTTGGCCGCCCATGGATTCATCGCATGAAGCGATCCCTCAACCTATCACCGGCTCATTCGTTTTCCTACGGAACACGGAGTAGAGCATCTCGAGGACCAAGTTGCGTCCAAACACCGCTTCATGGCGTTAAAAACAAAGCAACTCTGCAGAACCGCATGCAAGTGGAAGTGGCGAACAACCTCTTGGAAGATGTAGGAGGGACTCGGGAGGAAAAGATGGTGGAGGATTTGGAGAAAGTCCTAATAGGAAGCCGATCTGAGAAGTACTTCCTTGCCTCGCTAAGCGCTGATGAGAAACTTCAGCTGCTGGAACTGCTGAGGGAAAATATGGAGGTATTCGCGTGGTCAGCATATGATACTCCGGGGTTGGACCCAGAATTTGCGTGCCACAAGCTCAACATCAACCCTTCGGCTCGGCCCAACGTACAGAAAAGACGGAGATCCTCAGTCGGGCACACCGACGCAGTGATCGCCAAGTCAAAAACTTTTGGCCTCGGGTGCAATCAGAGAATCTGATACCAGCGATGGTTGTCCAATATCTGATTGTAGTCAAGAAGAAGCGGAAAATGGAGAGTTTGCGTCGATTTCACTGCTTGAACAAAGCATGCCCTAAAGATAGTTTTCATTGCCTCGCATTGATCGGCTAGTAGACTCAGCAAATAGGCATGGCGCATGAGTTTTTACGGATGCCTATAGCGGTTATCACCAAATACCCTTTATTCGGCGGATCGGGAAAAAGCGGCATTCATCACTCCAAGAGGACTTCTTGCTATAGGGTAATCTTGGATTCGGCCTCAAGAACGCCGGAGGCGACCTACCAAATGAATGATCACTCGGATGTTCAGAGATCAATTGGGTAAGACCATGGAAGCCTATATAGGCGATATGGTGGTAAAAAGCAAGTTCGCTACAAGCCACCTCACAGACTTGAGAGAAGTATTGAGATCTTGAAAGCCCACGGCTTCGCCTCAACGCCTCGAAGTGCGCCGAGGTGGGAGCAGGAAGTTCTTGGGATATATGGTCACTCGTAGAGAAAGCGAATCCGGATCAAATCGAGGCCATCTGAGAACCTCGAAGTGCCAACGAAGTCTAAAAGCTACGAAACTAAGCGGGATGGCGGTACCTTTGAGCAGGTTTATCGGCAAATCCTCGGATCGGATGAAACCCTTCTTCCGACTTTTAAGGAAAAAAGCGGACATTTGAGTGGAGCAGTGAATGTCTTGAAGCACTCTGAGAATCTCAAAAGATACCTCAAGACACCCCACTATTATCCACTCGAGCCGGGAGAGGAGCTATATCTCTATCTAGCGATGTCGAGATCATGCCGTGGCCTTGATATTGATCTGGAAATTGATAAGGAGCAAAGACCGATTATTACGTCGAGAAAACTCTACTAGGCCGAGACACGGTACCTACCACTAGAGAAGTTGGCTTATCTTGGCTTATAGCCACAAGTAAGTCGCAACATTACTTCCAAGGGCACACCATTAATGTCCTCACCGAATCCCCCCTCAGGTCTGTATTTAGCCGAGCCGATTTCTCTGGCCGAACAGCGAAGTGGGCGGTAGAGCTTGGTGAGTTTGACATTAGGTATCGACCCTGACGGCAATCAAGGCCTGGTCTTGGCGGACTTCGTCAGAATTCCTCCAGAGTCTGAACAGGGAACCATAGCTCGACACAGTGCCATCTGCGCCCGAGCAGAAAAACCAGTAACCGGAAGCATGGAAACTCTTTATTGGAAACATCGCAACTCGTCGATGGTTCGTCCAATAACCGAGGCTCGAGGCGAGTAGTCCTTATTTCTCGAAGGATTTATCCGGGAACAGGCTCTCGGGCTTGGTGGAAAGCTTCAACAACGAGGCGAATCTGGCGTTATTAAGCCGACTGCGGAGCGCGAACACTTCGATCTTGAAAGCGACTTCTTGTTTTCGGTGATTCACGACTAGTAGTAAACCGACTTTCCGGTCTATGAAACTTCGGGACGAAGAATGACTATGTCTGTGAGCAAGGCGAGACACCTTTCGAAATTTCAATCCATACGAGTGGAGCGCATCGGTCGGGACAAAAATAGCCCTTGAGATGCTCTGGCGTGCCTAGGCTCGTCGATAGACACAAAGGATGCGGAAGAATTTGGGTTGAGTTCATACGAACCAAATATTGCATCTCCGGTCCTCTGCAACAACTTAGAGCCGAAATGGATGGATCCAATATTGGTCTTCTTGAAATCTGGTCAACTCCCAAGACAAAAGGAAGCCAACAAGATCGGACATAAATCGGCTCGATTTTGGGTCTCACCGTCTGAGGAAGCTTCTGAGCGTTCTACCTCGCCCTACCTCCTATGTGTGCATCCGAATCTCGTTGAGAATGTTCTCTATGAAATTCACGATGGGATTTGTGGGTGCCACGTTGGCGGAAGGTCACCGCACACCGAGCCTTAACACACGGCATCTTGGTGGCCACGAATGCGACGCAAGAACGCAATGTGCGCGATCGACAAATGTCGAGGTTTGCTCCACTCATTCATCGACCAAAACTCTCACTCCACTCCACCCATGGCCCTGCGCAATGGGGTGCGGATATTGTTGGACCATTGGCGCGAGCCTTTGAACAGCGATTCTTCATTCTTTGCAACCGACTATTTCTCCAAGTGGGTCGAAGTTGAGGCATTGGCAAATATCAAGGAGGCAGACACAAAACGGTTTGTCTTGAGGAACGTGGTAATGCGTTTGCATCCGTAGTCTTGATTGCGGACAACGGGACTCGGTTTGATGGAAAGGTCTTGAAGTGCATGCGACCTCGAATTGAATATAGGAACTCCTCTCCGGATATCCACAGAGCAATGGTCGAGAAGCATCGAACAAAACCATCATCAATGGAGTAAAAAGCGGCTTGAGCACGCCAAAGGAAAGTGGGTCAAGAGTTACCACATGTACTATGGGCCTCCGAACTACGACCGGCGCCCCACGGAGAAACACCTTACTCCTTAACCTATGGAATGGAGGCCATCATCCCACTTGAAGTAGGTCTCCCAACTCTTGATGTCTGAATTATTTGAAAGCTCGATGAGGAAGCCATCGCACAAGCTTGGATATGGCGGAAGGCGGAGAGAAGCGACCTTGATCGGGCTTGAAGCATATCGACAATACTCATCCGAAATTTCAACCAAAAAGTTTTTCCAAGGCAATTCATACCAGAGAATTGGTTTTGAGGAAGGTCATGGATCATAAGCAGTGCTGGCGAAGGCAAACTTGGGCGAATCGGGAGGTCCCTACAAAATCACAAACGATGGGAAATGGAGCTTACTACGGAAGATTTGAGCAGCGAGCAATACCTCGACCTTGGAATGTAGCAAACCTCAAGAAGTATTATCGGTAGAATCGATTACATAACTTCTTTATCGGGATGTAAAGGCATTTATTCGTCATTCAATACAAATGTTTTCCCACTCTTCTCGATTTATACAATCTATGTAATTAGCTTTGGTCTTTACCAAAGCGGAATTAGCTTTGGTCTTTACCAAAGCGGAATTAGCTTTGGTCTTTACCAAAGCGGAATTAGCTTTGGTCTTAACCAAAGCGGAATTAGCTTTGATGTTTATCAAAGCGGAATTAACTTTGGATTTAACCCAAATGGCTCAAACGAGCAGTGAGCGAATTTAAATTTGGTTAGCACTCAAACATGCCAAGTGGTATAGCTTGGAGGAAAATGTTTGGCAACCGAATTGGAAATTAGCCAAGTGGCATTGCTTGGTGGAAACCGCACTAATATATCTTACGTAAACATCTCTATTTAGCCAAGTGGCATTGCTTGGTGGACACCACACTAATGCATCTTAATTAAATTTTCGACCAAGTGGCATTACTTGATGAAAATTATCTTGGCATATCTTGAGCAAACACCTTTGCATCTCTGAACTTCTTAAGTATCGGCATATCAACACTTGATCTGATTCAAACGGCGAGTTGAAACAGACTCAATAATTTCGATCTCACTTAGCTCCGGTGGGGGCAAACAATTGTTTTCTTACAAAACCAACGGACCTAAGTGAGACCAGATTAACGCCGATCACTAGTTCGCCCGAGGCTAACGATTGCTTTCGTAGGGGCAAATGAGGCAATGCCACGCAAAGCATCGGTTCGGCCAGGCCCGAGGTCTTTCGTAGGGGCAAGCAACATAGAATCAAAGCAGAACATCCATTAAAAGCAACCACAGAACTGGCCAGAGCATCTATTCTACCGAGGTCCCAACAATGCTCTAGGGGCAAGCGGATGAGAAATGTTCAAACAAGCATCAATATCAAATTGCAAGTTCAAAAACAAAGGAAAATTGTACCATCCAACAAAGGGCACAGAAGGCCCGCAACCAAGCAACATCAAAACAAAACAAAAAGAAAGAAATTGTCTTGAAGAGAAAAAAAGCAAAGGTTCAAATTTGGGGTGACATCAATCTTCATCAAACTTCATCAACAATGGGTAACTCAGAGCAATTTGAAGAATCTGGTCCGAGCCATCTGCGGGAGGAAAAGTAGAGAAGCTCCAACTTCACGAGAAGTAGGAGCCACCTTAACCACATCTCCCACGGCTTGGCCTCGAGTCTGAACCCTTCAAAGATCCACCGTTTGATGGCAACATTCATGCTCTGTGTTTTGCTTGCGGCTTCATCTTCGGAGAAACATTATGCAGTTACGATAGAACAACAGAGTAGAAACAATCTTGAACCCACAGCCTCGATGGAGCAGGGATATCTGCATCTGAGGAAGAGCCTTGAGGAACCGTCGCCGACCAAAGCACTTGTCCAAATTCTTACAAAAAGCTTATCCGCGGATCGAATCTCCTCCTTGTAAGTCGCCCACTTCATCCAGCCTTGTTGCGGTGCTTGGCCTCCAAATGACGCTCGGCGGCCATCACAGAATAACGGCCTCGGTTCGGCAACCTTCCTCGGTGAGCACGAGTTCCAATAGCGGCTTCCTTGATTTTTCAATGAGGCAACAATCTTGTTCGAACGAAAAGCCTCTCTCTCGGATTCGGCGTCCCTCCTTTCAGATTCGGGTTCATCGTCGGCCTCTCCACATTCAATCAAACCTCAGACGCGGCCTTTTCCGGCTCTTCAAAGACGGGTGATGGGCAGATGCATCCTCTGGATACTGCAAGAGACGACAAAAACTTAGAAAGAAGAAAGACCTCGGTGCAACAATGAAGTAAAAAAAAAAAAGAAAAAGAGAACACTTACGTAGGTCATCATCCGAAGTGTCCCTTCAAAATTGGAATATCACGGGGCCCATTATGGTGGCCATGTCAGCAAGATCAACGAAATTTGGTCAAATCAAAAGCAAAATCTGGTGAAAGCAAAGAACCGAAGTCTGAAGTGGAAATGGGCTGCCCTCATGAGATATCGGTGGCTCCCTTCTCAAAATTCTCATCCTCAACAGAATCTGAAGGGCTTCCCACCACTTGCCTTGCCGGTCTCCCTCCTCCTCTTTTTGCTCGTTCGGCAATTGAAGCCGAGGCTCTTGCGATTCTTGAGTGCAGGAAGCCCGATCTCCATCTTCACCTCCATCAGACTCTTGGTTCGGCCTTCTCTGGAGGGTCGTCAGTACTTGAGGTTCAGGCCTCGGCCTCGAGTCTACCAATACTCTCCTTTTTCGCCATAGACCCGCTCACTGGGGCTGAGAAGGCGCTCCCTCAGAAAGAGCATCCTGACTCCTCCGACGGCTTGAGACCAAGGGTGGAGGAGGCGTGTCAGTCTCTGTATCAGAATCTAGCAGGGCAGCAGCAAGCCTCGCTTTCTTCGGCATAACAGAACGATAAGTAGACTGGTAGTCCAACAACTCTGGCGCAGACCTTTTCTTGTATCTCAAAGCAGCCTTGATGGCCTCAGCATTTTCCCGGTTCGGTCTCCGCTGGAAGCGGGAAGACTCTGCAAAGAGGAGGTAACTTATCAGAGCAATATTCAGAATAAAGGGAGGAATACCAAAGGCATCAAAAAGAGAGATTCAGACCTGGGTAGCCATCTCTCTGCGGCATCCGTTCGGACTGGAACTCGGTCCCAGCAGGAAACTCCCAATTCCCACCGACTTGCAAAAAATCATCATTGTGTTTATCTGAATCAGGCAGACCGGTGACCAAGTGACAATCAGCAGAACGGACGCGCAGGTAGTACGTACTATGATCCTTATTGTGAGAAAGGGTGTAACAACCCAAAATGTCCCATATGTCCAGATTCAAGCCTAACCGCCTGTTGAGAGCAGAAACACCGCATACGACACGAAAGAGATTCACGGACACTTGCATTGGAGTCAACTGAACTTGGTGGAGGCGGCGCACCGGGGTCGAGGAAACCGAACCCTCCCTCAACTATCGCAAAGAACAGGCGGCGGTGTTCCTCGTGCCCATGCGCTTGGCATCCACCTTCGCCAAGAGAGGGTCACATCATGAGGAATGTTGTAATCTAAACGGAACATGGCCATGGCCTCTGGGGTATCGACTAAGGAAGCAAACTTCCCATTCAACCGACCTAAAGGGAGAAGAGGATTCGAATGTGCAGGATACTAGACGCATAAGCAGCGAGCGTGCACTGGACATTTATTAGAACAGAGGAAGAAGAAGAGTAATAAGAAAACTTACAAAGCAAGATCAGCGTTGAAGAAGATTGAGCAGAGCACCAGCGGAATCGGCACCAGAAGGACGGGAGGAGTCTCTCTCTCTCCCTCTCTATCTCTATCTTTCTCTGAAATGCACTAGAAGAATGGGAGAATCAAATCAAGGGAGTTGAAGTGATATCTCAGGCATTAATGACCTCAGTCGGCGTGCTAGCATGCAAATCGCGATCTTCAGTACGAAGTCGACGCATTATCTCTGCCCGCCTATGGCACATTGCCACGTGGCATTTGAAAGGACGCATGCAGGAACTTGTGTCAGGATTGAACCGTCACCAAGGCCGAACTGGGAGAGAGCCAAAGCGACGCGACGCTTGGGAGACAGAACCATAGCTCCCACCAAGGGGAACCTTAGTGCGAGCTAGGGGGCAAATGAAGGGGCTAAATGCAAAATGGGTTAGGTCCAAGCCTTGGGCCGGCCCAATCTCACAAAGCCCAAGTCCTAGTTGGGCGGATAAGTACATGGACAGATCAGTTGAGCCCAATCTCACGATCAACAGCCCACCCAAGTCCTCAAGCACTTGGGCCCGACCTCTGATGGAAAGGCGGTACCGCCAAGACCTTTGGGTGGTAGCTGCGGAGACAGAGAATGTGGGCCGAACAGATAGCAGCCCAGCCCATCTTCACAGTATAAGCCTGGAAAAGGGCCGAGTCGAGGCACGTCATTACCGAACTGAAGTATATGGGTACCGAGCTGGAGAAACCTAACAAGGAAACGTGGGATCTGTGAATGCATGCATGTACAGGTTGCCACCTCAGCTGGTCCCCTATACCACAAATCACGGAAGTTGTTGAGCAAAAGGAATGTGGTTAGTTATGAGCATGCTTACAATGAGAATAGGCAATCATTGACAACTACCAAGTGGTCCCCCCCGCCTGGAGCAAGGCTGGAAAGACACCTGGCAGCACCTTTACCTCATGAACTCACCTTGAGAAGCAAGTAAGGAACACTATACATACAACAAGAACTTCACATTGAAGGTAACTGAACATTCCCGATTTCACCCACACTTAACATACTTCTCTTCTCCGATCACTAATTCCCACACCGGAGGGGTTATCCGGCCAACCCCGGCCGGGCAGCTCTAACGGTGCTTCCTGTGGCAGGAGTCCCAGTCCCTAGACAGTCCAGCTGAGTGCGGAGCCCCGATCCACTTTCATCTAGTGCGGAATCCGGTACGCACAAATTCGAACCCAGATGTCGAACTTCAATGCTCTCTTATGCTTCTCTCTCCTCCCTTTCTCCACCACTGCCAGCCCCTTTCCTCCTCTCCCAATGACGATAACTCCTATGAGTTGGATGAGTTCAACAACTCCAATGCATAGCCTGAGGAGCTCGACCTGGGGTCTTGAAGGCCAATCTTCAAACCTGATTCGGCTGCTGGCCAAAAGTAGTTAACGTCTCCAATTCAAAAGTAACCTGATATCAGCATGCTAGCCAAAAGTTACTGGCAAGAGTTTACTATTTCATTAGTCTCCTCTGCCCTCGAGCTTCTGACCATAACTTCGGGCTGGTTTGGAGTGTCCTAAAAAAGTGTATTTTTTGTCTTTTTGGCCTAAAAAAGGTGAGAAAAAAATATGGAGGTTTCGATTAACTTTTTGAATTTTTATGAAAAAATGTGTATTAAAAAATTATATAAAAAAATGTATAAGAGATAAATAGTGATAGGTGGCCCATAGCCGTATAAATCGGAAGGTGTGAATGGGAGTTGGAAATTATTGGCTATTTTTTGTACAAAGCACTGCACGGTTTTATTTGGTCCGTAGGGGTCATCACGGGTCCCATTTTAATAATCTGAACCGTTCAATGTGTATAACTCGTCGAACACTATGTACTTATAAAAAATCACGTTAATCGGATATCGATAGCTATCTGATCAGATTTATTTATTTTTCAATCATTAATTATAACACCATCCATTTGTCGTACATAACTGATCTGATCATATAGTTATCGATATCCGATCAATGTGATTTTTTGCAGACATATAGCACTCGATGATTTCTACACATTAAACGGTTCAGATTATCAAAACGGGACCCGTGATGGCCCCATGGGACGAACAGCGATGTGTGTGCAAACCACACCCAATCATTTATCTTTAATCCACTGCCGCAGCATAGCAGCTGCACAGTGGTCACTTCGGTGGTCACTTTTTTTGAAAAAAATTAAATTTTTTTTTTTGTTGGTGAATAGTGATATCTTTTTGGATTTTGGAGTAATTTTTTGACTTTTTGACTTATATAGTATAAGCCAAACCAGGCCTTCATATCTACCTCAAGGAAAATGAAAACCATTAAAAAGAAGGGCATTGATTTAGACTCCCTTAAAACACCCACCCCTACAACCCCCTCACACACATGGAGGTTGGGAATTGGGTGAGAAGAAAAAAAAAAAAAACAAAAAATAGAAAAGTTGACCAATCAAAACTAAAGGGGGTGAAGGGGGTGACCTCCAAAGGGGTCTCAACCTTTATTCTTATTTAATTTTACCAAAATAACTTTCTATATTAGTAAGTTATTTTTCTAACTTCTTCTACCATAGGATAATTAGCTTTGATGAAAGTTTTTTTCTCATTATCTTTCATTATTTCTTACCTACTTAATAATCCATTTCTTATTCTTATAATTTATTTTATTTTTTCATCAAATCCTTCTGTCAAAATGAAGTGTAAAATTAATTGTATTTTTTTTTTCAAATTTTAAGAGTTTGAGTGTAATTTTCATTTTTTAATATTACAAAATAGGTAAATTACATTAACAGTTTCTATAATTTGGAACTTATATCACTTTGGTCCTTGGCCTTGATACATTTGATTCTAAAATTTGAATCTCATTTCAAATAAGGATAATCGAATACACTGTTTTCTTTACAAACGAAAAATACTCTATTTTAAAGGCAAAGTTGTCAATTTGATAAAATATAAACTTGTTTAACAAAAATAAATGTCAAAAGTTATTTTTCAATGAGAGCTGCTATTTACCCCTATCATATCTCTTTGGACCCCCCCCACTTCTTTGGATCCCTACCCACTTAATTAAGTTTCTCCCATTTTCTTTTTGAACCCCTATCATAATACCAATTATACCCCTCTTCTTTAAACCTCTAACTTATCATCTTTGGCCACTGTCATTGCTTTACCGCCACCGCCACCGCCACCTTCCCAGCTCATCACTACACCACCGTCACCGTCGCCTTCCCAACATAGATTTTTATCTTCATTGACGATCAACCTAGATCTTCATCTTCATCAATGAGCAACCCAGATCCCGTCACATCGTCATCTCCGTCGCCATCGCACCTCCAAACCCTATCGACCAAACCATGCGCAGAGAGAGAGAGAGAGATTGGAGATTAGAGATTGGAGATCTTCATCGGCGACCAACCCAGATTCTTCATCTTCGTTGAGAACAACCTAGATCCCATTGTGTTGCCGTCGCCATTGCGCCTCCAAACTTTAACGATCTAACCATGCACAGAGAGAGAGAGAGAGAGAGAGAGATTGTAGTGACGATGGGGTTCGCGATTGGCAAGAGTGGAGATTGCGATTACAATGGAGATCGCAATTTTAGAAACAGAAAAATGAGGAGACAGAGGTGGCGACTGGCGGTGAGGGGTTGGCCAGCGGCGGATGGAGGTGGTAACCAGAGTTGAGAGGGTTAGAGTTAGGGTTAGGGTTTGGAAAATTAGGGTTAGAAGATGAGGGATGCGGCTAAAAATGGAATTTTATGTTTGGATAAGATTGGAAATAAATAAAAAAAATTGGAAGAGGTGGGGGTTTTAAGAAGATAGGTAGAGATAAATAGCAGCCATCTTTTTCAATTTTTAAAATTATTTGGAAAAATTACCTACACCTCCTTTGAGATTTAGTTAAATTACAGATTCCCCCTTGAGGTTTCAGAAATTACATTCCATCCCCTGAGATTTATATTCGCATAACAATTTAACTTCTATCGTTAACCAAATGTTAAGAATGGTTAGCTGACATCACTAAAATATAAATTGATGGACGATATTGCCTCTGCTGAAATACCTTTGATAAATCAACAAAATTTAGAAATGAAGTACATTAGATGGAAAAAAAAAAAAAAAAGGTTTTTAAAACCATGTTTGATTTGTTGTTTAGAAAAAAATTTCAAAACTTAAAAAAAAAAGAAAAACTAATTTAATAAAAATAAATATGAAAAAATATATTTAATTTGTAAAAATTATTTCTAACCACTCAAAAGATAAAATTATATAAAAATAATAATTATTTTTTATTTCTTATTTCTTAACCAAATTAATTTTTAATTTTTTAAAAATAAATTAAAAATAAATTTCTAAAAATCAAATCAAACATATTCTAAGAATTTTTTGACAAGCCATTCTTGTGTTTTTAACTTATTTAATTATTTATTAATTTTATGATATTTTCACCATTTGACACTACAACATATAAGAGTTTTAGAGACTAACTTTTTTTATTTCTAAAAGTGAAAATTTTGTTACAAAAGACATTTAGGGAATAATTTTTATCGCCGTAAGAATAGTCGCTAAAAGGTCGCTCTAAAAGTAAAAAATAAGGCTTTTAACAATAAAATTTTGAAAATGTTAATAATAAATAGACTTTTAGGAACAAAATAATTTGGTCTCAAAATGGTCTATTTCTTGAGACAAAAAATTTGATACCAAAAAGATAATAATTAATCACTAATATTCAATTTTTGTTGCTAAAAATATAATAATAACACTTTTCGCAACAAAAATATTTGGTCCTCTAAAAATAATTTTGTCCCTAAATTTTGGTCTCTAAAACCTTAATTTTTTTTGTAGTGTGATAAATATTTTTCCATTTTAATTATTTAAAAATGATAATTTAGCTAAACCTCAAGGAAGAATCTATAATTTAGCTAAACCTCAGAGGGAATCTGTAATTTAGCTAAACCTCAAGGGGTGTAAGTAATGTAGTACTTGTGTCCTTTAAAGCTTTTGGTAGGTGTATTTGAACTCTTTATTTTATCTTGGGAATCTTTGGTGTTGTTGTATCTTAGTTTTGGAGGTGTACAAATTGATTTAAACTTATTAGGATTGCTCGTTCACGCTTGTTCGGGTTGAAAAGTTGTTTGGAAACTTAAAAATCATGTACTGGGGTCGACACCGGTCTTGGTGGTGTCGACACCTTCTCTTTTTGTTGGGCATAAAGGTTGACACCAATCTGGGAAGGGTCGACCCTTGTTCTAAATTTGTTCACTGCATTTTAGTGTCGACATCGGTCTTGGTGGTGTCGACACTTTCTCTTTAAGTTGGCCGCAAGGGTCGACACCAATCTGGGAAGTGTCAACCCTTATTCTGAAATTGCTCACTGCATTTTGGTGTCAACACTAGCCTGAGAAAGGGTCGACACCTGCTGTGTTGTCAAACTTAGTGTTCCGGCTTTTCTTCTTGGGGGTCGACACCTGTGTTGCAGGGGTCGACACCTACGACGTTTTTCCAGATTTTTCTCTCGGTTTGGGGCCTACTTTTTGGGGGTTTTGACCAGCTATTTTGGATTGACTTTGGGGCTTATTTCTAATTTTACCTAGTGCTATAAATAAGCTCATACTTAACCCTTTTCTTTATGTTTTTCTTCCATTTTCTCCCTCTAAACCGTGAGACTCTCTCTCTCTCTCTCTCTCTCTCAAAAAACACTTTTCATTCATAGATTCTTAGATGTACTTGCTTAAAGGCCTCTCCTCACCTTGCTCCTTTAAGATACATTGCAGAGTTTGTCGAGGGCTTCATTTTGATTGAAGCAAAACATTATTTTGGGTTTTTTTTTCCTTCTTCCTCTTCTAAGCTTGAGACAGAGATATTCTACTCTCCTATATGGGTTTTAACATAGATATTGTCATCTTGTATAAATGGTGTGGTTTGGGAAGGTTTTTGGTGAATTTTGGTTGGTTGGTTTCTATATATATAAAAAAGGGTTTTCTATTTAGGTTCCTTATGGGCATGAGAGGTCTTGAACACGTTACGACTTGAGAATAATTGATGAAATTTGGTCTTTGGTATAATATTTGATAAAGGGAGAGATTTGCCCTAATTTAAATTAAATAAGCTATTTTGTATAAATAAAGAGATTGGCTTGGAAATTATGGGATTGAAGGAACATGTGATTAAATGGTGTAGTTGGATTAATAAATTACTCACCTATGGGAAAGTTGATAAATTATCTGTTGATAGATTTATTTATCTGTTTAGAAATATCTACTTTGGGCTATCGGTGGAGGATAGTCATGATTATTGTAGAAACTGCATGATGATTAGGTAAATTGAAACTAATCAATTGGATTATGTCATTAAATATGACGGTTGGATTAAAACATTGTATATGTGATTGAAATAGTCATTGTATATGACAACATGTTTAAATACATTGTATACGTATCATTGTTTGGGAGGAGATAGGGAATGGACTCCATTTATAAGTAAGTTGGCCGGAGTGTCCAGGGTAAAAGTCCCGAAACCTTGTATATATGGGTGCCGGTTCCCTCGGATGAAAATTTCGTAAAATGGCAAATTATAAAATCTTGTGTATATATATGGGTGCCGGTTCCCTCGGATGAAAATTCCGTAAAATGGCAAATCATGAAATCTTGTACATATATAGGTGTCGGTTCCCTTGGATAAAAATTCCGTAAAACTGCAAAACTTGAGTTCATGTGCATATTTGGGTACCGGTTCCTTCGGACGTAATTCCATAAAATGACAAGATAATAGAAGTGTATGAATGATGTTTATGATTGAAGTATTGATAATATGAGTTGTAGTCTTATTTTGAAATGTTTAGATATCAATGAACCATGTCAATGAATTGTTTTGGATAAATAAATGAAAGTGAATTGAAATATGGATATAAGGTTGATTGGTTATGGAAAGGATGTAAGTTGGTTGACAAGTCTTACACATTTATCGAATGTTAATGTTTTAGTTAATTCTCATATGTTGTTTAGTATATCGCTACTGGGTTTTGACTCACCCTACTTGGGACACCATTTTTCAGGTACAGTTGATATGCCGCCTCTAAGATCTTAGCTAGGGAGGTTTTAGAGTTGAAGACTTCCTTTTGTTATTCATTTGATGTTAAATGTATATTCAAGCCTAGGGCTTTCTATGTATAAAATTAGAACTCTTCTTTTGTTGTAACTAAGTCATTACTTGGAAAGATGTAAGCCCGTAGAGCATTCATTTTGTTGCTAACATGCACTACTGTTTGTAAAGAAGGCTCTAATGAATGGAAATGTAATATTTCTTCTATGTTCATGGATTATATGAATGGTTGTCTTATACTTTACTTTGAGGGCGTTATAAGTAATTTGCTCTTATTTGTTAAAAGGACATTTTAGTCAATTTATGATATCGGTTAACGGCATTAATTGCAATGGGGGCGAGATGTAATTTTTAAAATTTCAGAGAGAAATTTGTAATAGCTTTAAACCTCAAGGGAGTTGTAGGTAATTTGCCCAAATTATTTCTATCCACCAAAGATAAAATTATATAAAAATGACAAATCTTTTACATTTTATTTTTTTACCAAATTCATTTTTAGTAAGTGTTTGGCTGATGATCATGTAATGAATGTTTGTTTTTTTGATGTTTTCGTTTTTGTTGTTAATAAATATTTTTGAATGATTATCATGTAATGGATGATTATTAGACTTTTAATGTGTAATCGATATATTTAATATATAAAATGTTTTTAGTTTTGAATTTTTTAATTTAATGGGTTGATTTAATAATGACATCAAAATTATCACCGTGTTTGACTTTTGAAAAAATAGAAACTAATTTGAAGAAAAATAAATATAAAAAAATTAATTTTAAAAAATTATTTCTAACTTTTCAAAAGATAAAATTATATAAAAATAATCTGTTTTAAATTTTTTTCACCAATTTAATTTTTAATTTTAATTTTTTTTTCTTCTGAAAATAGATTCTGAAAAGTAAACTAAATAGAACTTTATAATTAAGAAAATGTCAGCATTATTCATTAAAAAAATGGTCATTATTTTTCAAATAATATATAAATTAACCAATATAAAATAAGTTATATGACCATTTTATCTTTAAAATAAACTATTTTATTTAAAATGATATTCAAAATTCAAAATCAAATATATAAGAATTGAAAAGGGTAAATTTCAAGTACATCTCATAAGATTTTATTAAAACACGAATCGTTCCATGTAGTTTTGAAATTTATATTCCATCCCTTAAGGTTTCTAATTTTATAACAAATTATCTTTTTTATTAATAAATCATTAAGTCAATTAACCGTTTTTAATGATGTTAAAAATATATTTTAACTAATAATTTAAGTAATTTTATTACTGTATAGGAGAATAATTATAAATTTTATTTTTTTTAGTTAATTTTATTAAATAAAAAATTTTAATAAGAAAGAATTTATAATTTTTCAGATCACAGAAGGTAATTTGTATTTTAAGCAATACGAGGATATTTATAATTTATCCAGTTGAAAAAGACAGAAATTATGACCGCAACTTTGGTAAATATGCGTGAACCGGTAAACTAATCAAACCGGGCCGGCGTTCTGGTCGATGTTGGGTTCGGTCTGGTCTGCTCTGTTGTGTTTATGTCTTTCTTCTGCTCATCTCTCTGCCGTCTCGTTGCCATGTCTGTAGAGCTTAAACTCTCCCGATCGAACCGTATCTTTCGCCCTAATGTAACTCCCCCCCCCCCCTCTCTCTCTCTATATATCTATATATACATATATGTGTGTGTATTTATTGATTCTGTAACTAATTTCAGGAACCACTTGAAGGCAAAATCATCACAAAGCTTCCATCTTCAATCTCCCACAACGGGATTCGCCTCACTGTCAATGGATCAGTCACCTTACAGGTTCTAGTTCTCTTGTTGTTTCATTTTCTCAGCTTCCAAACAAACATAGATTAAGCTGAAACTTCGTATTTATATATTTGTTTAGGTCCGTGGTGGATCAGCTGGAGTGATCGAGTCTTTATATGGTGTTCTCAAGCCTATCCCAATTGTGTAAGCCATCTCCATTTCTCCCTTTTTTAATATCATTAACATTAGGATAAATACGAGGAATTTTTAAGTGGAATTAACAGTTAAAAGAGCAAAGAAAGATGAATTCTTTTAGTTATGAACATAGGGAAGAAATTCAAAAGCATGAATTTTTCAATTGATTGATTTTATTAACACTATGCCTCAATGTAGGGAATTAATAAAAGAAAAGAATTATAATTTTAGAATTTTGATACATCAATATCAAGGACTGAAGAAATTTAAAGCCTCAATTCAACTGATCTGATCCTAATGCTACAAGAGTATGCATTGAAGATTGTTTTGTTAATAGAGGTTTTATTTCAAGAGTTTTACTAATAGAAATCCTTTCTTGGGTTGGCATCTAAGCTGATATTTATTAAGAACTCCATATTTGGTTGGTTGGAGTTGATGATTGAAGTATAAGATGGTTCCCATGTTGATTAGAGTAATTTTTAGAAAGATTGATGTCTTTGGCTTAGGCCTTGTCAGGATGGCAGGAGTGGAAGTTAATGGATGGGTATGGCTTTACCAAAAGTATCAATATCAACACTAATCAAGCATTTAAAGTAGTCAATTATTTTAGTTTAATCATCTCCATCAATTTATCCAAATTAATTTATAAATTGTGAACTACCTTGTTTGTTACAACACATTCAAAGTAATTCAGTTAATTCCATTAGTCCATGTGGATCCATACCTAAACTTGCCACTGTTCTACATAATTGAGGTCTAGTTTAGTTCTTTATGTTTGGTTGGAAACGACCCGATCAATATGTACACCAGGCTTATAAGATATCTACATCAATGTGCATGATTTTATTTATTTCTGTTGTTCCTCATGTCAATATTTTCTTCACTTGACAACAGGAATAAAAGTATTGAGGTCAGATCTTCTGGAAGGATAGGTTCAGGTACAACAGAGGTATGATATTGGGTTAGATAGTTCATCACAAAAGGTTGCTTAAAGTATGGAAAGGTTTTGTTATAGTTGATGATTCATGCATGTTTAAACACCTTGGATTGAAGGTCCAGCATATAGAACTAAACTATATTCGCATGTCTGTAATTGTTGGGCAATGCAAAATTTTGTACCTGTTCAATCAGCTATAGTTTGTTTGCATGTGTTAGACCAAAAGAATCAGTGTTGAATATGCTAAATATGATGATTCCCTCCTGTAGAACAGTGAAAGAATACTGATAACAAATGAAACCACATGGCAGGCCAGGATAAAACAAACAGCCATAGCATGGGAAAATAAAAAATGATTTCTGAGAGCAGTAGCTTAGTTAACCCCTCTAGGGGCCTTGTAGCTGGAAAATATAAAGGCTGGTGTGCCGTGTGATGTGATCAGTACTTTTAACAATAGTTTCACCTTGAGCAGAAGCTGCTACAGCTGCTATACCGAAGTAACAACTAAGTAATGGCAGATTTTGTCCAACATTTTGCTTACAGACTGCCGAATATAGTAACTTTTTCAGGATGATCATTGTAGCTACCAATTTGTATAGAGAGCTCTGAACATGAATTCAAAGTTCCATATGATTGCAATGCAATTTTACATATGAGTGCAATTTTACATATGAATGCAAGTTCAATGTATCAGTACTCTTTAAATTATCTTTTTATATGAATTATGGTCTAGTCAATTGCAATTTCTAATGTTGATCTCTTTGATAATTGTTTTCCACCATGACAGATACCATTTTCTGTGATTCTGAAACATCCAGGGGATGACAATTTAGAAAGATTTTATGAAACCTTTCATGGAGGAAATGTCAGCATCCAGGTGGATTTTTTCTTCAAAATTTGTTCTTATCTGCTTTTTTCTGGTTTCACCTTTTTCATTCTGTGATAATTTTATGTTTAATATTGTTCTCATGCTTGATGTCTTGTAAATCCCATGATAGTATCTGGTAACTGTAGACGTAGTTAGGGGATACCTGCACAAGTCATTGTCTGCCACTGTGGAGTTCATAATTGAGAGTGAAAAAGGTATATGCATATTCTATTTCTTGATTTCTCCTGTACAAAATAATCAATGCACTTAATTAGCTTCCATTCTGCTGTGGTGTTTTCTTCAGCTAGTCTCCCTGATCAACCAGTTTCTCCTGAACTGGTCATATTTTACATTACTCAGGACACGCAAAGACATTCATTACTTCCTGAACTAAGATCAGGTTGTTTCTTGTTCTCCTTTCCCCTGTCTTTCTAGTTTTTATAAATTATAAGGGCCAAAGTAACATTTTTCCAGCTTCCATGTCCTTACAAACCTTGTAGTTATAGTTTTTGATAAGCATGAAGGTTGATGAAAGTCGAAGGGTTTGATGATACATTTTTAGCAAAATGATGATCATTATTGTCTTGCATTTGGTAATGACCTCTTAAAGTTAGCTCATTGCTACACTAAGATTCTCATATTGACAATAGTTGTTGCTGACTAGGTGGTTTCCGAGTAACTGGTAAAATTGGCACTCAGTGCTCGCTGTCGGATCCTCTTAAGGGCGAGCTAACAGTTGAAGCGTCTGCAGTTCCTATTCATTCCATTGATATCCACTTGCTTCGTGTAGAGTCAATTCTGGTCGGAGAAAGGATCATAACTGAAACCTCTTTAATTCAGACTACGCAGGCATGCAACATTTCATATTGTTTTGAGCAATTTTAGTTCTGTTATGCCTTCTTCAATTTTAATTTTCTTCCTTTATTTTGACAAAGTTTTTCGTTCATTTACAGATAGCTGATGGAGATGTCTGCCATAATATAACTCTACCCATTTACATCATACTTCCACGTCTTTTGACTTGTCCAACAATTTATGCTGGGTGAGTTGCTGATACAGTCATCTACTTCTGGAACTTATTGTTGTGCCCTAGCATGATGGTCACTCTTCTCTTTATCAATTGTTATAAGAGAATATTTGCTACTAATTGCTTATTTAGATCTCTATTATTAGAATCATACTATCCACGATATGAATTGCATAATTCGGTTCGATACACCGACAATTAATTCGTATTTGTTGGGTGAATCGCCGGAAGAAAGAATTGCATATGAATTGTACAATTTGGTTCTATACACCAAGAAGTCTTCAACTTTTCTTGGTGTCTCTATTTGCTGAAGGAACTCAGTCCTTTGAGTTGAGTATTTGGATTATATGAGTTGTAAAAATTTTATTAGTAGCCCCCTTGATACCGATTGAAGAGTTTCAGAGTTATTGAGTTTTTGTACCCAAATTTTGTTTTTGAAGGGTTTATTTTTTACACAAGTATATATTTACACTTGTACATGAAGTTAGTCTATTTTTTATATAGGGTATTTAGACTTTTGATTTGACACAAAGTACAAATGTTAAAATTAGAATTTGTGAATCTTGTGATGCGTATAATTTTGTGTATAACAATGCACATTGTGTTAAATTTATTTCACTTTGTTGATTAGAATTTTGAATTTTTAAACTTCTTGTGTGAAGGATCTTGAATTTTTTGTTTTTTCTAACTCATAAAAGTATATGAAGCTATGGATTGTTATAAATCATACCATAGGATCATAGAGCACACCCAGAATCAGACCCACACTTGTTGCCATAGAAGCGTGTGTTGTACCTATTATACCATGTATTTATCATTCAAAACAAGATGATTTCTATATAAACGTTTCATATTTATAATATATTCTTTAATATCTGGTTGTTTAGGTATTTTTTTTATCTATTTTAAAAATTATAACTGAATCTTTACGATTCAAGATTCAGAAAAATGTAATTTCAATTCACGATTTAATCCTCTATTTGATAACTATGATGTAGACATTAATTCAAGGAGAAATCCTGCAATATATGGTAGCTAGCGATGTTCTTTATGCATGTGCATGCTCTCTGATAGTGTTCTTTAGCTATTGTGCTTGCTTTACTTGTTTCTTGAACTTGAGGTCATCTATACGCCATAACTAGAGTGCATGTGATGGCTTCTTTGATTTTGTCTGCAGTCCATTTTCAATAGAGTTCAAAGTTTCGATCGTCATTACCTTCCAGTCAGAGCTATTGAAGTTGAATCCAAAATCTGATCCCAGAACTCCTAGACTGTGGGTAAGCCTCAGTTGGCGTAGGGTAGTCCTTAATCACTATCAATAGCTGCTATCTGTTGTAACTGAAATTATTTATTTTCAAATATCAGCTGGCAATGGAAAGTGTACCGTTGGAACTGATTCGAACAAAGTAAGATGATCCATATTGTAGGTAATCTTCTGATCAAACTCTTCTACCTTCTACACACAAATGGAGTGAAAACTCCTGGATATGTACTTTGTTAAGTTGAGTGAACAATGGTGAATGAAGTGTAAGCTTTCCTATTTGTTTTATACTGATGTAAGGAAGCATTTTTATTCCTTATGTTCTAATTTTTGTCTGATATTTTTCCACCTCTTGTCAACTGGAAGTATTTCAGTTGTTTGGAGAAGGCTCCTTGACAAGACCTGAAAGGAAGGAGGGTGGTAGCTAAAGCCTGCTCTCGAAATGAGGATATCTTCAGAGTGTCACCTGTGTCTTTCATATGACTCGATGTGTAAATACAGTTCTTTTCTTCTTTTGTTTTTTGAAAATGTTCTCTCATTTGATTATAGTCAAGGTTGGACAGTGTGTCGCCTGTGTCTCAAAACATATAATTTCAATGATAATTAACTTATTCACAAGAAATGTTGCGCCTGTAAAAGGTGGATTTGTTTACTTCTCTATCCTGTGGGACTATAGCAATAAATAACAGAACCTCCCACTCATTTCTTGCAACCTACTCAGGAAGTATGTGATGTTGTGAATAGACTCTAAATCGCAAAACTGATACTTTCTTTGAATTTTTCCAGGCTGGCTGCCCAATGTTGTAGGGTTGTAATGATATTGTGCAGGTCTATTTCATATATTGGAATTCAAAGCTTGGCTAGTTTATCTGGACTGGATTTGCTCGTTTTGTTGCTTATCTAATATATTTTTCTTGGATGCACCACCTTTAATTGATGTATGCTGCCTCTTTTTCAGCTGAATTTTGTTTATTCTTCTTTCTAATTTGAGATGTCTCAAAATGTAAGTCTTACCTTTTTTTTTTTTTGATAAGTAGAAATCCATTAATGAAAGCCAAAAATGGCATTTACAAGGGCCATCAAACAACCAAGCTTACACCAAAACAGAGTAAAGAAAATTACAAGAAGCACTTTGGAGAAAAAATATGAAAATATTCAAACGCACATCATGTGCTTGGACTCATACTGCAAAAGCAGAGCCAATCAAAATCGACAATAGAGCCTGTCTGAGATAAATCATATATTTCAACCACAAAGTTTGGAAAGCTACAATTCAAGCACAGATGACCCCAAATCCACAAGCAAAACTGAAAAAACAAATAGAAAAGAAAGGACCTCCATTCCAGGATCCATGGCAAATCTGGTGGTGGAGAGGTGGTAGGAGTAGATCTGATGCCCAACACACTTAGGAGACGGACGATCTGGCAAATCTGGTAGGGTGGAGGCGGTGCGGACGGAGGACGAGATCGGCAGATTTGGTGAGGCCTCGGTTGGGGAAGTTTGAGATAGTGAGGATAAAGAGCAAAGTTCCACCAAGAAGGGGAAAAGGACCTCACATGGAGGGAGAAATGAAAAGACTAAACTTCCAAAGTATTATTGAGCCAAAAAAGACAAGAAAAACGAAAGATAGAAGGGCAGAAGGGAGGGGAGAGGCTACCAGAGACCGGAGCCCCCTTTCCCCGCCCCGAGCGGCACCTTCGGAGAAACCCTAGGAGAGGTAGAGAGAGAAGTAGAGAGAGAAATGTAAGTCTTACTTGAAAACTCAAATTAAAAAATTTATGCATGAAATCTAAGAATCATAATACCCAGACCAAGACGAGGAGAATTGAATTCCTAACCTTCTTTCTAATAATCAGAGTTAATGTTATTGAAACCTCAAAAACCATCATCAATCAGATTTTCATTAAAATCTAGTTAAGTAGCGTAGAAACACGGTCTGCAATAAAGCATGTCAGTTCCATGGCATTTTTAGCTAAATCGGACCTCTTGACATTGTTTGAAACAATTGCATTAATCATTATAAATTTGTATATCATTCTCTCTACTTTTCTACACATGTTTTCGTAAAAAATCAAAAAGTTAATAAAATAACTTGTTCTCAAACGAGGCCTAATAGATAGAGAAGGACTTTTTGCGAAAGGCTATCAACGTATACATACATATAGACATAATTATATCTAAGCTAGCCAACTTCAGTCTTTTTAACTAACTGAGGATGAATTTGAATCACTGCTGCAATATGTAATTCAAAATAGTATGCAAGTGATTCATACACGACACCAAAATTCTGATAAATTGATATGTCGGGCATTTACATCACACCAAGCAAAACCAGTGCTTTCTTCATCACAGACAGATTTTATTCACGTAAAACTCAAATTTTCTCCATTGGATGATCATCTCTACTTAACAATTCATTGCAGAGAACAATCTCTAAAAAACCATACTTCAACTTACTTTCTCATTATTATTTCAGGTCTCATAACATAAAAAAGATCAGATAACCCCATAAGAACTAAGAGAGAAAAAAAAGAAAAAGAAAAAAGAGTAGAATTTATTCACGTTTTCACTTCTCCAAGACTAGCATACCCTACTCGACTGAGAACTCAAACAACATACTGTGTTGATACTTCTCACCGGGCTTAACAATCACAGATGGGAAGTTCAGCTGATTAACGGCATTTGGAAATCCCTGTGTCTCCAAACAGAGCCCTGACTGCTTCCCATACACAGCCCCTCCTTTACCCACAACTCCATTTACATAGTTAGCCGTGTAAAACTGCATAGCGGGGGCATTGGTCCATAAATTTAGGACCCTTGAGCTTGATGGGTCCTTCACTTTTGCAGCATGTTTCAAGCCCATGTTTTCATCCTCACAGTCCAGCACAAAATTGTGATCATAACCTAAACCAACCTCATGAATTGAACTCCCGATTTTCTTCTCAGCTGTGAAATCAAAAGGAGTGCCTTTAACTGGCATGATTTCACCTGTTGGAACGGTGTTCTGATCCACGGGAGTGATATGCTTTGCCCATATCTGAATTGAATGGTCGAGTATGTTCCCAGAGTTGTGACCGGCTAAATTCCAGTAAGTGTGTTGAGCTAAATTGATAGGAGTGGGCTTATTTTCAGGTACAGCCTCCATGTCAAGCCTCATTGTCGTGCTTGATGTAATGGTGTAAGTTGCAGTTATAGAAACATCTCCAGGGTAACCTGTTTTTGGGAGCAACAGAAGAGTAAATTTTGTATGTGTGTGTGTGTGTGTGTGTGTGTGTGAGAGAGAGAGAGAGAGGTACCTTCCTCCCCATCATGACTGTGATATTTAAAAGTAATGGATGGATTTTCACCCTGTTTGTGTTCAACAACGTCCCAAACCACCTTATCGAAACCCTTGAATCCACCTAAAAAAGAAGAAAGTTCAGAAGAGTCCATAGCACAATGGATTAAAGTAGTAAATTTTCAGTTTCTTGATATTCTTTTCCAAAAACAAATAATTTGTTTCAACAGACAAAAAGACTATATTATAAATATTGAATTTATGGAGCAGGTAATTTCTATCAATAGAGTATAACCAACGCAAAAAGTAAATCAACAACCAGGATGTTTCTTTGCTAAATGAAACAGAAGTATATATCTGCTCAAGTGGAAGAAATTCTGGAAATGTGGTTTTTCTACAAGGAAAGCAGGATTTTGATTATAATATTACCCATTTCTGGGAAGGCAAAATAAACCTTAATGATGCTGCATTTTGGTAGTAATATTCTTGTGGCAAACATACCATGTATATATATGAGAAATGCTATGGTACACACCCTCATATATATATATACACATTTACCTTCACATGCATATAATTATATTCTCTTCCTTGCTGACAAAATTATGCTTAGAATTGCTTTTACATGAAAGAGATTGCACGACCATTCTTCTAAAAACCATTGTTCTCATAAACTAAAATATGGTTTATGAGCAACATGAACTAGTTATACTAATATTTAATTTTGCTAACCATAAAGTCAGATAATAGTTTGTGGACACAAAATCAAAAGCAAAATTGTGAAGAAAAAAAAAATTATGCAGCAAAACAAGACAAAACAATTGGATAAGGAGAACATAATTTTTATTACAAATGGTGCCACCGGTCATGAACAGAGCGAGATAAAGCTGAAGGGGGGCAAGATGTGGTAGATGCCTCCCCTGAAAAGCGCAACATCAGTTATCCAAATCAACAAATACGACATTTTAAGGTTTAACAGATTGAACTTGTTAGTTATATAAAACCTTCTTTCATGGGTAGTGACCAGTGACAATTAGTCCATTAGACCATGCAAACACTGTTGGCAAAGACTGCTATCAACATACAGTACCATATTAATATTATCAATTAGAGGCACGTGCAAAAAAATTAAAAAAATATTAATATGTTAGAGGTCAGACACTGTTGGCCTCGAAGAACATCTGTTAAAAAATACAATAAACTGCTCTCAAACTTGTGGATTTTTCACTCAAGGTTAGCAAAAGAAAGCTTCACATGAAATTATTTTGAATTTTGGAAGGCATGAGAGCCCAGAGCTTGCAGTTGCAGCTACTTCAAACATTAATAGCACAACATCTGGGCTTTGGAAGACAAAGCCCATTCAAAACGATGATTTAACACCACTTTACACTCTGTTTGATTCTTGAATTTGTCAAGGGGAAATAAAAGGAATCAAAAATGAAACTTGACAATCTAGAGACTCCTTGCTTTTGGTTGGTTGGTTGTTTGGGAAATGTAAAGAAAATGAAGAAGCATATCTCAAGAAATCCACTATTTTGTCTGGTTACCCATAGAAAAATCACAATAGGCATGTGTCATTTCATTTTTCTGTTCTTTCCCTTTCCCTCAATGCATCCGAGATGTAAACATAGACTAATGTTAGGCTAATTGTATTTGTGTAAAAATCAGTATTCACTATTCATTAGTTAAGAAATATACGCTGCCCCCAGTAGACGAAAATATTCAAATTTCTGTCCAAATCATTGCTCGTGTGAATTATTCGCTGGACTTTCAATCACAGTCAAATTGACTTGGAGCAAATAAATTCATGATGGTCAGAAGAATCAATTTCAGCCACTTTTGATTGTAATCATGAAATCTCAAATACATTTAAAGTGACACCAGAAGTCAAATTAGTTGAATAGCAATGAATTTTTATTTATTAATTTTTCCCCCCATATTCCAGAGCCCAAATCAGATTGGAAGGAAAATGTATGTTAGATAGGATTCAGCAGAAAATAGAGTAAAGAGAGAATACCATGGAGACTATTTGGGGGCTTGTTGATGGGCAAAGAGTAATCAACCCCATTGAGTGTAAATTTGCCGTCTTTGATCCTGTTCGCGACTCGACCAACAATGCATCCAAAGAAAGGTGAAGAACCATTCTGATCAAACATAGATCAATCAAATCCACCAAATTCACCATTTTATTTTATTTTAAGAAATAAATAAATAACAGTAAAAAAATATGCAAGAAATTATCAAATAGTTTTCTTTTCTCTTCTTGATTGCAAAAATCAACAAACCCAGAAGTGAAAAGACAAGCTGACCAGATATGGATCGAGAGAGTCGAATCCGAGAACAACATCAGCTAGTTCACCTTCAAAAAATTTCAGAGAATCGAAACATGAATGGGTTTTAATCAAAGGTTGAGAAAATAGATTGAAGGCATAATAAGAAGGATAAAAAAAGGTACCATCTTTGCCGGGTACGGATAAGGAAGTGATGGTGCAGCCATAGTTGGAGACCTTTACAAGCATTTTCCCATTGTTGAGTTCGAAGAGCTCTGGTTTCTTCACAGACTCTGCCATCTAATTCAGATTTTGTTTAAAGAGATACGGATGATCAAGTGATTTAATGAGAGAGTGGAATCGGATTCTGATGGGTGGGTAGCTATAAAGATTAGTGAAAGGAGAAGTGATCGTGTGAGAGATTACTACCAATGGGTATCAATTCGGTTTGTTCTATAGTTGTCCGTCCAATGATAAAAGGACATGTAATTATTAAATTTCTTTTTTTTGTGAAAATAAATTTAGAAAGTGATTTATTTATTTATTTTGTATGAATTTGAAATCACAACCCAAGGGATTGTCGCATTGTGGTAAAGTTTTGAGGTTTAAGCCCCAAGGTTACAAGTTCAATTCCCCTCCTCCTTCGCTCTCAAGTTGTCTAGTCAGCACTTATCCTGGTGATCTCCTCAAGGGGAAGGATTTTCCTGTAACAAAAAAAAAAAATTTGAAATCACAAGGATTGAGAATAAAATAAAAGGTAAATTATAAATCAGTAATATTATAAATTTATATTTAACTATTTAGATTTTATTTAAAATTATTATTTAATGGTTTAAATATATTTTATATGTGAACTTCACATTATATAAATTCAATCTTAACCACACAATCACTATTTTAGATTAATGCAAGGACCATTACCTCCTTAAGACTTAGATTTTGAAAATTATGTGACGTCGGTTCAAGTTTATAATCACATAACAAATTATTTATTTTATTAATAGATCAATAAGTCAATTGATAGTCTTAATGATATTAGAAATATATTTTAATTAATACGTAAGGTAATTTTATTGTTATATAGAAGAGCAATTATAATTTTTATTTTTTTCTATTAATTATGTTGAATAAATATTCTGATAAGTTAGTATTTAAAATCAACAACGATTCATCCACACAAATTTTCCTCCTTGAATCTCCTAAATGATATTCTTACTAGAAACCATACTCTTATCGGTAAAAATCTCATTCGCGAGATTCAAAGGAGAAAAATTATGTAGATAAATCATTAATCATTTATAATTTTTCAAATTATAAAAAATAATTTATATTTTAAGTAAATTTTAAAAGATATATTTGTAATTTATCTTAAAATAAAGGGTAAATTACAAATACATCTCCTGAGGTTTGCTTAAAATACAGATCGCCCCCTGTAGTTTGAAAAATTACAAATATCTCATTGTTAAAATATTTTATTTAACAGAATTAACTAAAAAAAAAATTCATAATTACTCTCCTATACAATAATAAAATTACTTAAATTATTAATCGAAGCATATTTGTATCATCATTAAAAACTGTAATTGGCTTGATGATTTATTAATAAAAGTGGCGATTTGTTATGAAATTAGAAATCTCAGAGGGTGAAATATAATTTTCAGAACCACAGAGAGCGATTTGTATTTTAATCAAACCTCAGGTGGTGTATTTGTAATTTACCCTAAAATAAAAAATAAGTACCTACCAATTGATAAAGTAATTGTCTCTTAAAATTTTGGATAGATTACAAATACACTTCCTAAGGTTTGCTTAAAGTACAGATTACCCTTTATGATTTGAAAAATTACAAATACCTTCTTGTTAATATTTTTTTATTTAACAGAATTAACTAAAAAAACGAAATTCATAATTACTCTCTTATACAATAATAAAATTACCTAAACTATTAATTGAAACATATTTATAACATCAATAAAAATTGTTAATTGGCTTGATGATTTATTAATAAAAAAGACGATTTGTTATAAAATTAGAAATCTCAAGGTGTGGAATGTAATTTCCAAAACTATAAGTGGCGATTCGTATCTTAATCAAATCTCAATAAGTGTATTTATAATTTACCCTTAAATTTTAAATTTAAAGTATTACTTGACTTGATCTAATAACACTTTGAATATAATAATTTATCGTATTGTTGCAATTTGTCAAGTAGGTTGTAAAATGAATTAAAAAAATATAGGAAAATATATTCTAAATAATTAAGAAAAATATTATTGAAAAAAATTAATTCGGTCATTGTTTTAAAGATTTGTATAAAAAACTGTAACCTCTGTACTCTGTCATCCAAGGAGATTCTTCCATGACCTCTTATCTTAAAGCTTGTTTGGAATTTTTTTTTTATTATTTTTTAATTTTTCTTTTCAAAATTACAAGTATAGGCACAAATTTATTTTTTACTCTATGTTTAGAAATCATGTGTTTGTTTAAAAGTGTTATTGCAGATAACCTTTTTTTTCAATTGAATGCAAACAGTTAGAAAGAAATTAGGGGACGCCGACCATAAATTCAATTTCAAAATGTTTGACACAAACTCTATTTTTTGAGGATTAAAAAAACAAATAATTGAAAAGATCATATAATCATTACTTGTTTATTTATTTGTTTATTATCAATATCACTTATTTATCTATTTATTTGTCTACGTATAATCTACATATTTATCCATATATTACCCATCTATTTAAATCACCATCACTAGACACTAGACACCGATATAGTTGACTTTTATGTCATTTTTTGACAACTTTTTTTGGCCACCAACAATGGTAATCCAATGACAACCTATAGTGAAGTAAAAATTTTATAAAAAAAAATCTAAATAATAATTTGTCATTTTTACCAAATAATTTCATTAATCATGTTATTATCACACACACACACCAAAAAAAAAAAAAAAAAAAACCAAAATTTTGGATCTAATATCATATCCATCCAAAAAAATTGACTTATTAACAGCAAACAAAAAAAATTATAATTCACATAGTGTTTTATGTTAAATAAAAAAAGTGATTTCTAGTCATGTTTTAACTTAGAATAAGAAATAAGTTTATTTGTACACATCTCTCATATGTTTTAGAGACTGAGGCCTATTTTGGTAATTAGAAAGAAAAAATCAATTTATTGACTTATTGGCTTATTTAAGTCACATCACCTCTCTATTTTTTGTACATTTTTTTTTTAAAAATTATTTTTTTTTCTTACTTTTCAAAATAGGCCTAAAAGTATAAATTTTTTAATTAAACTTGTACATTTCCTCATGATTTTAACCGCGTACATACTAATTAATCAATAAATATTGAGCCATATTTGACATTTCCATGTTTTAATACATCACTGCCTTGGGCTCCAAGAAATTAGAAGTGGAAAGAATTCTTCATTTTATTAAAAAAAGAAAGAAAAAAAATGAGTGCTCAACACTCTTCAACCTCTATATATATTTGAAAATATGATCTTCTCAATCAACACCTCAAAAAAAAAAAAAAAGAAAAAAAAAAAAAAAAGAGAGAGAAATTTTGTTTTGTTGACAAACTCAAAACCTCTCTTGCACCCTAAGACAACAACAATCTTCACAGCTTTCTTCTGCTTTTCGGAGGTGCAACTGTTGTTTATTTGTTGTAATTGTTCTTGATTCTGTACAAATTTTAGAATAAGCCTAATTATTTTGTTGCAGTTGAGCAAAAAAAAAAAGAAAAGAAAAAGGATACAAGAATGGTGTCGCTAACGCGGCAGAAACGGTTAGCAGCTAGCATACTCAACTGTGGAAAGGGGAAGGTGTGGCTTGACCCTAACGAGGCCGGTGATATCTCCATGGCCAATACTAGTATGTCTTTTCCTGTTTTTAAAATTATTCATATCTTATGTTGATGAACAAATTTTTGGCGAATAAATTGCGACAATTTGTTAACCATTTTGGGCGACAAATCTCTATTTTCATATTTTGCAACCATTTGTATGTGGGCAAGTCTGCCTTTTGTTGTTGTTATATTTTGTTTTACATAGTCATTACGTCATAATTTCTAAGGTTTGTAATTTTATGTTAAATTATTTGTGTTTATTGAAAATAATGAGGGTGGTATTAAGGCCTCGTTTGGGAAGTGGCTATTTTAGTAGGCTATTTGACTTTTTGGCTATTTTAGTTTTTATGTTTGGGAAGATGAGATGATTTTTTAGTTGAGTTATTGTATTGAAAAGTGTGTTGAAATGATGTTTGAATTTAAAATGACAAATTTGTCCCTAAAATTATAATTTTTTAAATTGATTAAAGGGGCAAAATGGTAATTTCGGCGTTGATGTCCTCATTTCCGGCTGTGACAACTACACTGTCCGGCTGCAGCCTATTTTCTTTTTCTTTTTTTTTTGAAAAAGTTTCCAACAGTTGAGGCTTTTGGGCTATTTTCTGAAAATAGGCTATAATAGCCTCAATTGAGGCTTCCCAAACAGCGCCTAAGTAATTGGTGCTAATAACGTGTAGCAATTTTTTTTTTTTTTTTTTTTTTTGGGGGGGGGGGGGGGGGTGGTTGGGGATTGATTTACAGGGATGTTCATAAGAAAGCTAGTAGCGTGTGGTATTATCATCAAGAAGCCAAGAAAAATTCACTCCAAATCTCATGCTCGATTGGCTTTACAAGCAAAGAGAAAGGGAAGGCACTCGGGTTATGGAAAGCGAAAGGGAACAAGTGAGGCAAGACTACCAACAAAGGTGTTGTGGATGAGGAGGTTGAGAGTTTTGCGACGTTTACTGTGTAAGTACCGTGAATTAAATAAGATTGACAAGCACTCGTACCATGAGATGTACATGAAGGTGAAGGGAAATGTTTTCAAGAACAAGCGCGTAATGATGGAGAACATTCACAAGGCACAAGTTGAGAAAGCGAGAGTAAAGTCACTTTTTGATCAGACAAAGGCCATGCAAACCAAAAACAACAATATTAGGAAATTTTAATTTGATGAATAAGCATTTAAATAACAAAATCAAATATGTTCAATTGTAGTTGAGATTTTTTAGAGTTTGTTCTATATATGTTGTTCTCTGTGAGTTATTTCAAAAAACTTCTTTGGATTTGATACTTTGAGAGATTAATTTTAATTATAATTGCCGAATGATATTATTCAAATTGTTTGATGAATGACTTCTAGTCCGGTTAGATGAATACTTTATTCTCATCTCTTTCTTTTTCTTTTCTTTTCTTTTTTCCATTTATTTTTTCTTCATTTTTCTGATCTGAGAAAAAAAGACAAGCTAGCTCCCATTTTAAATGCCAAAAGGGTATATACTTGCAAGGAATTCCATCAATGAGTTTGCCCTTTTATAAATTTTCAATTTTGTTTTTTGTCGTTTGGAAAACAAAGGAAAGCATATGCAAAATAATGAACAAGTATGAGTTTAAAAATAAGATTCATTTTTCCTAGACAAATATAATAAATGATGCGACTATCATTTTATATCAATTTGATTTATAAATAGATACCAAAAAAATAATGATTTAAATTATTAAAATGAAATCCATAGGTTGCCTTCGGGCCAAAGTGCACAATCCAATTCATTGTTATGGGGCGGAGAGAAAATCTTCTCAAAATAAAAAACAGCGAAAATTTCAAAAACACAATTATTTTACACAACTTTCATTCCTACGGAAATGATTTTTTTTTTTTTTTTGAGAATTCATAAAGCAATTTAAAATTGATTTCTGAAAATATTATGATTTAACCCCAAAAAAAATTGAAAATAGTTTTCAAAAAATAATATGTGAAACAAGTTAGTGATTTATATGTGTAGGAATGGTAACCGGGCAGGGTGGGGCCAGGGATTACAATTCCCGTCCCCAATCCTCGAAAGTGATAAATTTCCCATCTTCGTCTCCGATCCCCGGCGGGAAGCCCACTGCCCTCCCCCTCTGGCCCCGCCCTCGCCCTCTAACGAGGATCGAGTATCCCCGACCCCCAAAAATTCCTGAATTAACAGTAGCATATCATAATTTTATTTTTATTTTTTTTATTCAAAGGAAAAATTAACAGTGATATGTAAATACCTTCAATTTCAATTTTAAATTCAAATTCAAATTCAAAATAGTATATCTTTAAACTCACAGTAATTTATAAATAGAATATCTTCAAATTAAAAAATAACATATCTATCAATATATCTTATTCAAGCTCTACACAAAGGATATTCAAATAGCATATTCAAGCTCCACTCAATATATCTGTCAACATATCTTCAAATAGCATATTCCATCCAGCAGCCCTATATTCCATCCAGCAGCCCTATATTCTATCCATTTAGAAACCGTAACCTATTCAAGCTCAACACAAAGGAGAATTGAACAAGTTGCAAAGAGAATAATTAGTCCTAAGCACAGCCCGCAAGGGAAAGGCTACCCAAAAAATAAAATAAAATAAAATAAAATAAAAACAAATCCATTACAATATAAAAAACTGCACAGTTAAATAGCAGCCACAATAATAAAAAAAAAAGGATACTTACGTGTAGGTCCTAATAAGTGAACTTATTGTCTAATAAGTCTTATAGAAAAAATTTGTCATAAAAAAATGTCACTAATTATAAATTTTAGTGACAATTTATAAAAATCATGACAAAAAAAAATCACTAATTGTCAATTTTTAGTGACGTGTATAAAAAATTGTCACAAAAAAATTATTTTTAGTGACAATTTTATTAAGATTTATTTTCAATAGGACTTTATGGAAATTAAGTCCAACTATTAGGACCTATTAGTAGTTTACCCTAAAAAAAAAACCAAATCCATTGTGGAAAAAAAAAACAACATTGTTTCTCCAATACTCTGATATAACCACACAACTTTCATCATCTCCTTCAACTTGAATTCCTGTTAAATAACAAAAGGGAAAAAACAAGGAAAAATTACTCATAAGTCCCATATTGGAAAATGTTACTCCATCTAGTCCTGAGTGTTTTTTTATAAACCATTTAGTCCTTTTTTTACATTACAACATCATCATCAAAATAACATCAAACATTAAAACGTCAACAAACATCAAAAAAATCCACAAACATCAAACATCAACAAAATATCATCAAACACATCAACAACATCAAATATTAACAAAACATCATTAAACATCAACAAACATCGTCAACAAAATTATGAACATTATCAACAACAAACATCATCGAACAAAACATTATCACCATCAACAAACATCAATCAGCATTCGAACATCATCACCAATATATTCGAACATCATCACCAATATATTCGAACATCATCAATAGATTGATATATACATAGATATACCAATAAATTCATATATTTGTTTATATATATGTTTCAATCCAAACACTCCTCTAAAAAGGGAAATTATTCTCCTCTCTCTCTCTCAGATTTATATCGATCTGATCGTAACAAAGACCGAATTGCTCTTCCTCCGGTTTACGTCTCGAATTTCTTTTCCTGAGAAACAAACAAACAAACAAATATCCCCTACTTGTATATTAAAGACTCTTCTCCAATCAATGACGAACTAAGATAAAATTTCAGATAAATATCCGAACTCTTCTCTTGATGTTTATCCATTTGCCTCGATTTTAGCAATTCCAAATAAGTTCTTTTTTTTAATTTCGGATTTTCCCAGATTTTCTTCCCCTACGCTTAAGGGTTTCAAAATTTATTTTCTGTTTCAAATTTTTCTCCGAAAAATTATGATGAGAAGACAAGATCAACAGTCTAGGGTTTTTTGCGAGCTCTCTGCTCTGATTCTCAATCTCCTTCGTTCTCCTCCTACGCCGATTCAGTTTTTCGATCAATCTCTCGCGGCGGTGCTTTCGTCTAGGCGACGGCCGGAGACGCCGCCGATCTCCCCGGCGGGGTTTGCATCGTTTTAATCGTTTATTTTACTATTTAATTGTTATTAAAAAAATCGTTTAATCGTTATTTTGATTTTGTTTTGATGATAATGTTGTGATGTTTAGTTTATTTTTAAAAAAAATAAATTTGATGTTTGATGTTTGACAAATAATGTTTAATGTTTGATGAATAATCCTAATAATTAATGGTTAAAAATCTGTGTTTGATGTTTGATGAATAATGTTTGATGTTTGATAAATAATCTTGATGTTGAATAATGTTTGATGTTTGATGAATAATATTTAATGACGTTGGTGATGTTGAAAAATGTTTGAATAATGTTAGTGATGTTGAATAATGTTTGATGTTGGTGATGTTGAGTAATGTTTGAATAATGTTGGTGATGTTGAATAATGTTTGATGTTGGTGATATTGAATAATGTTTGATTTTTGATGAATAATGTTTGATATAAAAAGACCTATAGTAAGCTTTTAGAGAAATGGGACCTATTAGTCCAACAAAAAACATTCGGGACTAAATGGGCTAACATTTTCAAATTTGGGATTTATTGGTGCTTTTCCCAAAAAACAAATAATCAAATACTAATAATAAGATGTAAAAAATGTTAACAATTAAAACAAGAAAGATGGCAACTAACACAAAAGTGGCACACGACTTGTGACGCCTCAAAAAATAATTATAATAATCCACCCACAATATCCAATATATGATAACAACAATAATAGGTTATCTTCCATTAATTCAATATGATATACAAAAGAGAAACATATGCATCATACATTCATAAAACCTAGCCCTGAATCTATAGCATATGCTACCAATTAAAGGAGAGGAAGGAAGATAACAGACAAAAATGCTATGAAGGCTTACATATTTTCAAGATCGTGCTTAATTACAACAAAATGAGTCATCAGCTTAATACAAGTAAAGCCCTAGGCTTGAAAAGAAAATAAATACAAAGCAAACATAAATTGAGCCTTCAGCCTCACAGTCCTCCCAAGCTAAGTATTTGGCGGAGGCATATCACCCGCACCTGAAAATGGTTTTTCCCAACTAGGGTGAGCCAAAACCTAGTAAAAATAATCTAACACAATATATAAATCTTAACAAAAGTATGAGTATGAAGTGCATATACAATGCATATGACAAAATCATTTGTATTGTTACAATATCATAATATGCCAAGTCTTATATCCCAAGCCATTTTAGTCTTATTTCATTTCATGACAATCCATTTCATCTCAATCCATGAGTTAAATCCATTATTATCCAGACAACACAACTGATGTTACAACCCAGTGGCTCTCTAACCAATTCAATCATCATATAAACACTTCAATTTGCCATTTTATGAAAATTTCATCCACGGGAATTGGCACCCATGTATATACGCGCGATTTTTGGGATTTTCACCCTGGATACACATGCCAACTTAATTCATTGGAGTACATCCCATTTTTCCTCCCAAACATCATATATGTATAATGTATTAAAGCACAGTTATATTCAATGACAATCGATAAGAGATTTGTTTCAATTCACCTAATCCTCATGCAATTTCTATAACAATCACAGCTATTCTCCACCGATAGCCCAAAACAAATATTTCTAAATAGATATACAATCTCCAAAATAGATAAATTATCTATATTTCTATAGTTGAGAGATGACAATTATCCAACTCCACTATTTATATACATATCTATCCAATTTCACACTTCTCATACCAATTCCATTATTTATACAAAACAATCATTTGGAACATTTTAAAGCAAAACCCCATTTTCTTCTAAATCCAACCCATGTGTCAAAATCAACAAGTTTAACACAACACAACCTCATATCTATAGCCATAACCATTTTCAACACCATTATTTGAAAACCCCTCTTTTGATTTTAAACCAAAACCTTAGGTTTGTCTAAAATCTTCCAAATCCCAACATTTATTTACACAATCAACAAATAACTAAGTTAAGAATCATAGGAAGGTGTAGAAAGTCCCTACCTCAAGTTTATAAAAGAGAGAAGGAAGAAAAGCCCAAAAGTTTATTGTGACAAAACAACGACTTGCTCCGATCAAAATGAAGCCATTGACAAACTTTACACTTAATCTCAAAGGATCAAGGTGAGGAGATGCTTCCAAGTGAGTAGATTTAAAGATCTTTGAGCACAAAGTGATTTTGGAGAGGAAGAAAGAGTCTCACAGCTTGGAAAAGGAAAAAGAGAAGAAAAAGTAAAGAAAAGGTTAAGTGAGGGGCTTATTTATAGTACTAGGTCAAAGTGAAATAAAGTCCCAAAGTCAACCCAAAAGATTAAGTCAAAATTCCCAAAAAGTAGAGCCTAAAACCGACTGAAAATCTGGAAAAAGTTCGTAGCTGTCGACCCTTGCAACAGAGGTGTCGACCCTTATAAAGAAAAGCTAGAACATTCGTAGGTGTCGACCCTTGCAAGGTGTCGACACCTCCCAACCTAGTGTCGACACCAAATTTTAGCAAGCAAACTCAGATTTTGCTGCATACAAGGGTCGACCCTTCCCAGACTGGCGTCGACCCTTCTGGCCAACAACAAAAGACAAGTGTCGACACCTTTAAGACTAGTGTCGACACTAAATTTCAGTACCAATTCCTAGAACACAGCAGCATGATAGTGTTGACCCTTCTAGCACTAGTGTCAACACCTGGAGCAGAAAAATGCAAGGAATAGAAGGTAGTGTCGACACCAACAAGGAGGGTGTCAACCCTTGAAGCCAAAACCAATCATGAAGAAGAAGGAATGACAACCATGACTATGGTTTCCCGGATTCAAAAGCAATAAATGGATCGGGTCGATGCCTGGATCGCTATAACTCATCCAAGTCGATCTCTTCATCATCATTTATAGTCACATAGCCCACCGATTCCAATGTTGAATTTCCTAAAAGGTAAAGAATATAAATTCAGTATTGAAATTATTCCATGGTAATATAAAATTGAAATAATAATATGTAAATTTGATGAAATAATAATATGGGTACTTTTCATCTCTGTAGCCTATAACCAACTTTGTACACACATTAATGCTTCTATTGTGTTTGGATGAAGTATACTACAATATGGACTCACCAACCTTCCACTAGTACTAAATGTTGACTCAGAAGCAACAGTGGATACAGGAATAGCTAAAATATCCCTAGCTATTGCCTATAAGATCGGACACTTTGGTCCATTAGCTTTCCACCAATTCAAAACATCAAAACCTGAAGTTCTTGGCAAAACATCATCTTCTAGATAATGGTCCAACTCTGATTTTACATTCTTTATTTTTTTTACTTCTTTTTCTACTAATAAACAAATCATACTCTGAAAGAGTCTCTGTAACAATTTTTGGATGAATAGAAGATTCACCAACAATATCGGTCTCCACACCAACTCGATGCTGATACTCTTGCAACAAATTATAACAAATTTGACGAACCCTATCAATTTCATCTTCAGCTTTGTCTCTAAAAAGTTTTTTTAAAATAAAACTCCAATACATTCATCTTATACATATGATCAAATACAACAGCAACTCCAATACCATGTATCACTAACCAATATTTATCAAAAAATTTCACCATTTTTGATGCCATTGTTCTAATCACTTCAATTTCACAAGAGAGCCATTGAGACAATGTCATCCTAATCTCACATAAACCTGGGAAACAAACATTGGCTATGGAATACTTAGTACCAAAAAATAACTCTGTGATAGAAAAAAAAAATCTTAAATCTCCCACTAATCTCTCTAGCAAACTCTCATTCTTCCTCACTTGGCACAGTTTTATATTGGGGCTTTCTATTTTTCAACCGAGAAAAGACATCCTTATATAATAAGGCAGTTTGAAGCATCAAGTAAGTTGAATTCCACCTAATTGCGCAATCAAGTCCTAATTTCTTAGTATGTGAATTACGCAATTGATTGAATGTTTCTTCAAATTTTTCTTCAAATTTTTCTTATTTTTTAGGTGTTACTGTCCAATAAGCTACATTCTCTCGAATTTTCTCTACACCCACTCGTATGACATCCAGTCAATCTTTCACAATCAAATTCAAAATATGCACACAATAACGCATATGAAACAAAGTATCACCCAACAAAAGCGATGTATTACTCAACTTATCCATCAATATGGTAATCATGGCATCATTTGTGGAGCAATTATCAACAGTAACAGTAGAGATTTTTCTATCAATATTTCAGTCCATCATACACTCAAGCAAAGTGTCACAAAGAACTTTTTTGTGTGGACATAGAATATAAATAAACCTAAAATATAATATTCATGAACAAGTATTAATAACATGCAAATTGAATTGAATAAGATAGAACTTTTAAATGATTTGCAAATTTACAAATATATATCTCAAAATGCGACTTTGCAATGTTCATGAATCATCAATAAAGTGTGCTGTGATAGCCATGAATCCTTTCTTTTGATTGCTAGCAATCCACATATCAGTTGTGATTGCCATCCTACTTTTATTATGCTCCACCAAACTCAATGTCTTCACTTTCTCATAATCATAAATCTTTAAAATATCACTCTTTATTGTATTTCGAGAAGGTATCTTAAACAATGGTTGAAGTGCTGCTGAATATTGTTTAAAACCAACATGATCTACAATAGAGAGGGGATATTCATGCAATATTATGGCATGTGATAACTCTTTCCTAACAAAATCTTGATAAAAAATATAAAAATTCATTTTTGGACTCTCTCTATTAAAGTTGTTAGTTAAAATTTTTTGCCTCATGTCCATCACTTTTTTCCTAGCATAACTCTTATAGTGATCATGCAAATGCCTAGTTCCATTTTTTGAATCACCTCTAAGATGCTTATTACAATAATTACATATTAAGTTCGTAGGTGAGTTGGTAGCTGGCGATGATTGTTGTGAGACCTCGCTCTCAAATGGTACTTGAGAGTTAACTGATACTTCAGAGTTAAATGGTACTTGAGAGTTAACATATGTCATTTTAACCTTTATAAAAATAATATGGATTGAATTAATGTTAACAGAGGCAGCAATATCATATAATAAACACAGACAGCAATATCATCCTAGTAATGTTAACAAACAAACAAATAAAAAAATGGATTGAATTAATTCAGCATTACAATGTGTACACTAATTAGAGGCTTTTTTAGTGAACAATTTGACGTGGAATGTCCAAAAGAAGTTTATTAATCAGTGAAGCCAATCTTCATTAAATTAAATCTTGTTAAATTAGAGGTTTTGAAACCAAATTTACTTAATTAATTATTCATTATTCACTAATCTTTCATAACAACTCTCCACATCAAATTAAGGTTGTCTTCAACAAGTAATAACAGATCATACATATTAATGACAGATTAATAATTAAAAAAAAAAAAAAAACATGATTTGTATGAAAACAAGATGTAGACAAGTAGTGTTTCGTAATCTTAAAAAACAAAAAAGAAATCAAAATTTTAACAAGAAACCCATATTTAAAATAAATAAATTCAGAGGAAAAAAAAAACAACAGTCAAAATAGTAACAGAACTCAGATATATATATATATATATGTACACTCAAATTGAAATCCCTAGATCTAGTTTAACGAATATATATATATATATATATCTTGTGAAAATCGGCGGTGAGGGAGGATTGGCGGTGAGTAGCAGCCGTTGTGTGTGTGTGTGTGTGTGTGTGTAAGGGAGGCGAAACCCTAAACAGCAGCGGCAATTAAGGGGGATCAGCGATGAGGAAGTAGAAAGAAACCCTAGACAGCGACAGTAAGAGAGAGAGAGAGCAGCAGCAGTAGCCTTGTGTTTGTGTTGTGTGTGTCATTGTGTTAACCAAACCCTAAACACACACATATATATAAATAGGGGCATATTCATAATTTTACATCAGGGGCTAAACGAGGGCGGGGTTAGGGCTAGGGCTTAGAAATGTATCACTGTCCCCGGCCCAAATATTAATGGGGATTGATTTTTGACTACCATCTCCGACCCGTCGAGGATATTTTTTGGATAAAATTCGCTCAATTTGAGGTTGGGGCGTCAAGTCCCCGTCAGATCGGGTTCAGATTACCATCCCTATATGGGTGGTGACACTTATCAGACCATTTGATTTGGTATTATTTTTGTCAATTCCCAATCACTTTTGGTTAGGGGTGGGCAACGATTTATCCGATCTGCAAAAACCGTCCAACCCCGTGTGCAAATGGGCAGTTTCGCAAATACAATGCGGGTGGATGCGATTTGAAATATGGCATATTCGTGGGTTGCGGGCGGGTTACGAGTTTAACCCGCACCTGTAAGAACCTGCCCACACACTTTTTTATTTTATTTTATTTTATTTTTTATTTTTTATCTTAACCGTTGATTTCATTCATATATCCCACCTAGATATTTTTGTCCAAAACAAAACACCATTTATTTTTTGAACTTACTCTAGCATTACATTTGTTAATAGTATTATATCAACTGAAATTGAATAAATACTGATCATATTATTATTGTAACACCCTCAAAATAAGACATAATTCATTCATTCTTAAGATCCGTAAAACATAGAAGAGGTATTATATTTCATACATCAGAGTGTTCTTTACAAAAGATTTGTTTTTGGGTAAGTAAGTCATAAATAAAAACAAAAAGCTAACACAAAATACAAGGGGCATGCCCCAGGCCCTACCCACAACTATACATCAGAAAAATAAAAATAAAACTGAGCAACAGCAGACCTAACCAAAGACACTAAAGGCCATACACAAATACCAAACAACTCACAAACTAAACATCTCACAAACAATTTTACAATAAACCAACGGCAGCAACCAGCACCATAAAAAGACGTATTCTTGGAACCCAACATAAGAACCGAGAACACTATCACAGCATAAATGGTCACCCCGGAGAACAAAACATCCCTTGCACATCCCGCAAGGGTAGGCACCCAAATACACTAATAAACACAACGTATAGACAATTAAATATATAGGAAATAAAACACATTTCTTGACACCATCGGCGCTTCTAGCAGCCAACAACTTGCTTCCATGCTTTCGAATTTTAGTGATTCCCCATTTTACAGCCGCATAATGTATTAAACCATGCTTCCATTGATTAGGGGAGCCTCGCACAATCCTACATCCACAAACCGTGTCCCTATTGTTCCAATAAGAATCGCTACCAAAGAAGAGAGAGCTTTTCATACACAAAGCGCCACTCTTTCCAAAGTGACCTTTGAGTAATGCATCACCCTCTCTTAAGCTAAAGTAGCCTGACCAAAATAAGTGGAAATAGAGAAACCACACATTAATAAAATATAAACACACATTTTCTGGACTCACATCACTCAACACACAATTTAGATTCTCACTCCACTCAAAAAACTTCAGATCCATGTATCTGCAAAACAGAAGAAGATAAGTAGACATGAATATGAAACAAACACTCAATATGGCTAGTAGAAATGGGGTATGGATATTTGTGTGTCTCCCATAACACTCAACCCACTGAGATTGGTTATTATCACTCACAGCTAGCAGTTCCATCTTATCCATGTACCTACAAAATGAGCAAACCATTAAGAAAACACTCAATTTGTGCTACCATCACTCAACCCACAATTTATTGAACTCTCAACTCTCATTCCATTTGTTGTTGCTTTCAGCACAGTGTTAGGCAGCCTCCAGGAACTCAAAAACCAACCGTCACTAGGATGCAATTTGAGGTTAGTAATAGACATTACTCGAAATCTAATCATATCCACAATGCCTCTAATCACAATCTCTTTAGGAATCTTTTCCTTTCTAAATATGCAATTGTTCCTAACAATCCAAAGCTGATACACAGTATAAGTAAATGCAAGTCTTGTGACCACAACACTAAGAGATTTACCTTTGACCGTTTTAGAAACCAACTGAACAATGTCAGGCCAAAGGAGATGGGGCCAATTCACATTAAGTTTCCCTTTAATACTCTCCCAAACTCGACTAGAGAAGGGACAATCAAAGAATAAATGGTTATGATCCTGTGAAAACCCATATTTAAATTATTCTTGAAAGAAAATAAAGAAAATAAATTAATTAATTAATTAATTAGTTTAAATTAACCAAATTCTATCACTAACAATGACCCTATTAAGAATAATAATTTTGTGGGTGTTCAATATTTGTTGTTTATAAATTAATTTAATTAGGATTCAATATAATAATTATTCTTACTAAATACCTTAGATAAAAATCTTAGTGTATCAATTTTCAGAACCCATACAAATACACACACACACACACACACACACACACAAAAAAGAAAAAAAAAGAAGAGATGTTCGTAGCTATGCCACCTGCTTGTTTGCATGGTGGTATAGGAACCATAAACCACCATCCCTCTTGGAATTTAGGGAAAGAAACCACCATCCCTCTTGGAATTTAGGGAAAGCTTTCATTCTTGGAACTTTGAGAAAGTGAGCAAGATAAAATAATGGAAAGAATGAGAGGGAGAGAGAGATGTCTTCAACTAGCATTTTATATATATATGCATGCAAGCCTTCCTTGTGCATGCAAGCATTCGGTAGAAGAAAAAAAAAAGAGAGGAGAGAAATCTCTTAAGCAACCAAGTTTAGTAGTAGGAGAGGAAGAAGAGTAGGAGGTTAAGGAAACCAAAGTTCTCAACCATTTTGTCACCCTACTACTAAGTAAGAAAACCCTTCCAACCCTCTCATTTTTTTTATTGTTGGAATCTTCAGATTTTATTCCTATGATAATGATGTCTAGTTTGTCCATAAATTTTTGGAAATAATTTTTGAGCTTTCTACGAATTTATATAAATTTTTAACTAAATCTGAAACTGTGTTGAGAATAATTTGTTTTGAATCTGCCAGCATGTTTACCCGAATTTTTAAAAAATTTTATACTCAAAATTTCGAGATGATTTCTTCTACAAAGTTGTTGATAATGATGTCTAGTTTATCCAAAAAATTTTGAAAATAATTTTTGAGCTTTCTACGAATTTATATAAAATTTTAACTAAATTTGAAACTGTGTTGAGAATAATTTGTTTTGAATCTGCCAGCATGTTTACCCAAATTTTTAGAAAATTTTATACTCAAAATTTCGAGATGATTTCTTCTACAAAGTTGTTGATAATGATGTCTAGTTTATCTAGAAATTTTTGAAAATAATTTTTGAGTTTTCTACGAATTTATATAAATTTTTAACTAAATCTGAAACTGTGTTGAGAATAATTTGTTTTGAATCTGCCAGCATGTTTACCCGAATTTTTAGATAATTTTATACTCAAAATTTCGAGATGATTTCTTCTACAAAGTTGTTGATAATGATGTCTAGTTTATCCAAAAAAATTTGAAAATAATTTTTGAGCTTTCTACGAATTTATACAAAATTTTAACTAAATCTGAAACTGTGTGACAGATTTTACCATGTATTTGAAAATTTATTTAAAATTCTATACTACGCCAAATCTGGTAATTTCTAACTAAAAGATGAAATTTGAAAAGTCTAGTTTCATGACAAATTTTTAGATTATGGGTTTGATCTATAAATTTAAGCATGGAATTAATATAAGGAAATGTGACAAATCTGTGTCATAAACACCCTTGGAATTTTTAAGAATTATTTATAATTTATTTTTGGAAAATGCTTTCTGAAAAATGACCATAACATGTTTATGGATTATTCTGTAGATTGACATGAATTTTAGAGTTGTATAAGTAATGTATTTAAAATTTTACTTGCAAGATATATATTCTGAAAATTTTTCTGGACAGGATAAAATCACCACTTTCATATTATACTAGTCTAATTTAGTAAATCAAAAATTTGTACAGGTGTGCATTTATGGTTTATTTCTTGTATTTAAGTTATTATGTTCATACCATGGTTTTAAGTAATTGTTTACTAAATTTTGTACATTGAACTATTATTGGGTGACATGCATAATATTTTATGTTGGGAGTTTTTCTTTAGTTGGTATAACGTTATTGGTGATTGAGATTTGAATAATTTGTGTTTAATATATAAATTAACCAAAAGGATTAACGGTATATAATGAGTTACTGATGAAGGGTTAATACCAGGTATTTAGGGTGAGCCCTGGTTTTGAGAATTCTCGTGTAAATTGTGTCGCGAAATCCTAAGATGACACGGGACTTATTTGAACCATTTTCGGTATTCGATTTTGGAATAAGGTTGGATGTGCAGGTGGCACACAGGGAGATTACGTACCCCTGGCAGACCGGTTCCTTGGGGCAGACCACGGATGCCACTACTTGGGTATATAACTCCGGACGTGGGCATCCCTGGTAGTTACGATTGGTAACACTTAAATATTTGACCAAGGGAGGGTTTCAAATTAACCGTTGCCATGCTTGGCGATTGGTAAGTTAAATCTCTTTGGTGAGATTTCGAGTGTCACCTAATTTATTAAAATTACTGAAAATTATCCTAATGGTTGTAATTTATGTGTACAATTATATTGTTATCTCATGTTTAAAATCTTATTATTTTTCTCTTAAAAAGAATGGTAGGTTGGTTATGTTTTCTTACTGTGTTGCAAAACTCATGGCATATATTTTGTTGCCCTGGCGTTTCATGCCAGATTATGCCGAAGAAGGAACCGAAGCTGAAATGGGAGTTGCTGCTAATATCGAGCCTTGGCTAACTTAGAGCCAAGATCTTATCAAAATAAAAGCATGTTATTTCTTGTATTAGTATTTAACTATGTTGTGATGTTGTGTTGTGTGTGAACTTGTAGTTTTATTTGGTTGTTGGACTTTGACTATGTAAGAATTTAAAATTTCCTAATTAGTAGTTAAAATTTTATCTAGCAAGTTATTGTTAGTTAAAGTCTTATGATGTCTCAAAAAAAAAAAAAAAAATTGAGGCGTCACAGATCCTCATAAGGGTCATTACACAAAACACACATAGAGGTTTGAGATATACAAAACAGCTTAAGCCTATCCCCTGTGTTTAATCTCCCCAAAAATAGCCATCCAAGTAACCATACTTGCCTTAGGGATATTATGAGGACTCCACAGCAGCTTCTCCCAAGAAACTTTAGTAAAAGATTTCCTAAACCAATTCCAAGTTGAATTTATAGAAAACTTACTATCAGAAGACGGCACCCAAATAACAGTATCATTACCAGAGTTTGGAGTAAACGTAAGAGGGGTATGCTCAATCAACTCCTATAAGAAGCTCTTCTTTTCTCCTGGGCCAACTCCAAGAACGATTATTAACAATCCCACTAACCTTAGCATCCATCCCAAAGGTAGTATCATAGACAACTCTAGCACCAAACCTCGCCCACAAAGATCCAAGAGGATGCCAATTGTCAAACCACAAGAAAACATCACCCCCATTCCCAATTTTGTGCAGAATCAAAGGGTAAATGACAAGACGAAGGGATAGAATTTTCCTCTAGACCCAAGAAGGGTCATTAGGCATTTTAACCCTCCATAGACTCTAACCTTTAAGTAAATAGGATTTCACCCACTGGCACCACATTGACTGCTCTCCTCCGGAGAAAAGAAACCAGATATGTTTGACCACTGCAGCTTTGTTCCACACCTCTATGGATTTAAAACCAAGACCCCCTTTAGATTTGGGGGAGCAGACATGCTCCTAGGACACTTTAGCCCCATATTTCCTAAGCTCACAACCAGACCAAAAGAAAGATCTAAAGAGACTCTCAATAGATTTGACAACCTTCTTTGGGAGGATAAACAACGAAGACCAATACACTTGCATCAAGAAGAGAATGGATTGAATCAGTTGAGCTCTACCAGCATATGTAAGACATTTGTTAGTCTAACTCTTGATTCTATTTGTAATTCTCTCAACAAGTTTGTTGCAATCACTAGATTTCAACTTAGTTGAGATTAAAGGAACACCTAGATATCTCACCGGTAATACACCCTCATTAAACTTGACAACATTAAGAAGCTCGTCACGCAGCTTCTGCTCACACCCCGAGAAAAAAAAAATGACTCTTATGGGGACTATGAGACAACCCAGATAGGCTTTGGAATTCATCTAACCCTTCCTTAATTACCGAAACAGTAAACACATCCCCTTTACAAAAAATCATAAGGTCATCTGCAAAACACAAATTCACAATTTTAGTTTTATCACACCTCCAGTGGAACTTAAAATCAGGATGGGTAGATTTTTCAGCTAGAATTTTGGAAAGAATCTCCATCACCATAACAAAAAGATAAGGGGACATGGGGTCACCTTGTCTCAGACCCCGAGCCCCTTTAAAGTACCCATGAAGGCTCCCATTGATACATATAGAGAAAGAGGGACTTGTAATATAAGCCTTAACCCAACAAATGATATTTGGAGGGAAACCCATAGCTCTAAGGACATCAAGAACAAAATACCACCTAACATTATCATAAGCTTTCATTATGTCGACTTTCATTGCACATCTTGGGATAGGAGAATTTTTGTGATAGCCTCTCATAAGCTCTTGGGGCAAGAAAATATTGTCCGAGATTCTCCTACCATGGACAAAAGCTGATTGCACAGGGTTAATGAGGTCAAGTAAGACAACTTTAATCCTATCAGCTATGATCTTAGAGATGCATTTGTACAAAGTGTTACAGCAAGAGATAGGCCTGAAGTCACCAACTTTCTCAGCATTAGGAGTTTTGGGAATAAGGGATCTTTACAAAAGATGTTACATGTTAATCAACAAAGTAAATGCCCTACGGGCTTACATCTTTCCAAGTATGACTTGGTTACAACAAAAGAGGGTCAAAAGCCCTTTACAAGTTAAAGCCCTTGGCTTAGAAATGAAAACATATAACATAAAACAAAACAACCAAAATAGAGACTTCAGCCCCGAGACCTCCCAAGTTATGACCGTGGAGGCGACATGTCACCTGTACCTAAAAACGGTGTCCCAAGGAGGGTGAGCCAAAGCTCAGTAGAGATATGCTAAACAGAATATGAGAATTAACTAAAACATTAACATCCGATAAATGTTTAACACAAATAAACTACGTACATCCTCTCTATAACCAATTAATTCATTGACATAGTTCAATATTATCCAACAGTTTAAAATGAGACTACAACTCATATATCAACACTTCAATAGCAAACATCATTCACCACTTCCATTCACTTGCCATTTTTCGGAACTACGTCCGAGGGAACCGGCATCCTTAAATAAATAAAATTTCGGGACTTGCACTCTGGACACTTCGGCCAACTTAGTTATCAATGGAGTCCATCCCCTATCTCCTCCCACACAATGGATTACATCCCCTATCTCCTCCCATACACAGAAACATATACAATGTATTAAACATGTTGGCATATACAATGACCCAACAAATTCACATATTCAATATTTATATCCAACCGTCATATTCAATGACATCAACCAAGTGATTAGTTTCAATTTACCTAATCATCATGCAGTTTCTACAACAATCAAGGCTATCCTCCACCGATAGCCGAAGACAGATATTTCTATACAAATAAATAAATGTATCAAATAGATAATTTATTAACTTTTAATTACAATATCCACAGGTGAGTGATTTTTCAATCTAACTACACCATTTAATTACAATTTTCCCAATTTCACGATTCTCAACCCAATTTCATATTCCCACAATTTACCAAATTAATTATACAAATTAATTATTTAAATTCAATTAGGGCATTAAGCCCCCATTTTCTTAATTATTGCACCCGATGCCCAATTTCACCAATTATATACACATAACCCCTTTTTAAGACCTCACATATACAATAGAACCCAAAGGTAGAAAACCCCTCTTTTAAACATTTCAAATCTCAAACCCTAACTTCCTAAAATTTCCAAATTCCTCCATTTATACAGAATGACTAATGTTTATGTCAAAACTCATAATTAAGAGTAGAGTATCTCTACCTCAAATGAAAAAGCTCAAAGAAGAAAGAAGAAGAAAACCCGATATGCTCCAAATCCAAGATTTTTCGAATCAAAAGATAGCCCAAACCAAGCTCTAACTTTCTTACAAAGGGACTAGGGTAGAAAACCTCTAGAATATGGAGTATTTGTAGAGAGAGAGTGTGTAGAGAGAGACAGGCAGCCAGATTAGGGTTTTTGGATAAAAAGATGATGAAAAAGTGATGAATATCACGCTGCTGCCAACTGATATAATTAAGTCTCACTCGAGCAAAGGAGTGATCGCTCGAGCGCAAGAAGCGTCGCTCGAGCGAACAATGCGGAGCTTCAGGTCTGCAACCCAGACGCACACTCAAGCGCAAGAGTTCTCACTCGAGCGAAGGAACACAAAACATAGGGCTCGCTCACTCGAGCGAAGAATACCAACCTTCAGGTCCAAAAGAGATGCAGACACATGCTCGAGCGTAAGAGTTCTTGCTCGAGCGAAGAGACACACCAGACCAGGCTTGCTCGAGCGCAAGAAAGCTTGATTAAGCAGAAGCTACGTCTGAAAGGAAACCTGAAGACCCTCAATCCTCGCTCGAGCGCAAGAACTCTCGCTCGAGCGAAGAAGCAAATACCTAGGCCTCGCTCGAGTGCAAAAAGCCTTGCTCGAGCGAAGAAGTCAAATCCTGGGCAGCAACCATTTGTTCTAACTTACAACCAACCTGTTCCAAAGTCACCCAACACATCCCAAAACTCAAATATAAAGAATCAAAGGATAGAAACGAGATACATAAAACAACATACAACCACAGAACTCGAGTTCGGAATATAGTAAATGACAGGGGAAAACTGGGGTCGCTATAATTATTGTTACATAACTGAACTTGTCCCGGATGAAGTGTGATTTGGAATTTTAAATTCCTTAATGAATATGAAGTTCTAGTTTAGGATTTTAAAATATGTATTTGTGTTAGTTTATGATTTGATTTAAGATTTTGAATGATTTGTTTGTGTTACGAATTGATTTTGTTGTATTTTTAATTTTATAAGTTTTAATTAATTAATTATTAATATTGGAGCATTTTAGAAAATGGGGAGAAAAGGGCTCAAAATAAATATTTACAAAATGAGAAAAAAAATAAGGCTCAAAAATAAATTTTTAAAGAAAAAAGTTCAATTTGCAAACTGCTCGCAACCGCCAGCACATCCGCGAACCCAATCCGCACAAACCGCAAACCGCACTGCGGGCAATTGCGGGTTGTCTTTTTCTCAAACTGCATAAATACAGGCGGGTCTAAACCGATTCACAAACCGTCCAAATTTGAACCACGAACGCTCCTACTTTTGGTGGATTAGGTCAGATTTCATATCTTCACATCCCAAAACAACCAAAATATTTTTGGGCTTACACTGGCGGCCCAATATAAAAAAGCCCATTCAGATCTACAGGCTCATAAGCCCTAATACATCTTCCACCTCGCTGCCTCACACCGCCGTAGACGAAGATCGCCGCCGCCGATCGCCGCTGCCTCTTCTCCTCCAGTGTGATTATTCTAATCAGGTGTGTGTTCGAACTTGCTTCCCCAATTGGTACCGTACATTTTTGCATTTCAATGATAAATTTTTGATGTATAATCTTTGGTTGATGGAGTAGAGAAATACTAGAGACCTAAAAAAGTTAATCACATCATGTTATTGTTTCAGGCATCAAAAAAACCATCAAACTTATGAGAAACATGAGCTTAAGATTGATTTTCCAATAGTGTTTCTCTATTTAATATATATACAAATACTGTTTGGGGGAAGGCATAATCTTTGAGGAGAGAGGACTACATAATGCTAGAATTGAACCCAAACAGCTTGATAGAGATTTTCCTTTTCTCATTGTGAGACCTGTGTTGTGGTTTTGTTTTTGAAATTGTTGTGATGCTAGGGTGTAGATGGGAGATGAGGAATTCGGGTTTGGGTTACATTTCTTTAGGTGGGAGATTATTAGTGGAGTGGATCTTTGTTGTTTCAAAAAGAAATAAAGATAAGTGATCAAAAGCTTGCTAATACATGTGTTGCAACACTAATTTGGATGAAGCATTAGCATTTATTTTAGGGTGCATGAGCCCTTGTTTGCTGAAATATTTCAGTCAATTATTTCTTATCTAATTTCTTTACGTTCCCCATTACTGGACCTTGAAGACTAAATCTATCGAGGACATTGGTGGAATCTTGGCAGATTGGCTGATCAATAATGACACTTACCTTGTTAACATAATATTAGTGTAGTAATGGGTCTCGCCACTCACGTATATCCGCAATTCAGTGTTGACAACTAGGCTGACGCATAAGATGGCAAAAATAGATGGTCCGTGTAGCATTGCTCTTGGCTGATTTGTCAACTCAAGCCAAATATTCTTGGTGTAACTGCCATAGGGACAGTTTCAAGAAATGCCTTGCTGTAAAGTTCTTTACATCTTCACTTTTTCCATTTTTGGAAGCAGAAAGAAAATTTAAAATACAACCAAGCTGCTGCTTTGACATTGTTTCCAGCCTCGTGCGCGCCAAGCAAAACTCTGGAATTCCCCTTTTCTTGTTATCATGTTTTGTATCACTTTTTTTTTTCTTTTTTTCTTTTTTTCTTCCCATTGTTTTGTGTGGCTTCAGAGACACCTTATGAAGTTGATTTGAATTGGAGACCTTTGTCCTACTTCTCAGTGTTTATTCTCTTTTTTCCCGTCTTATTATGCATTCCTCACCTCTTTCAGGAATATTAGTCGTTTAAGTACTACAATGTATATTCATTACTCTATAATGTCAGCACAGGTGATTGGTTGTTATGGAGAGCTCTGATGATGAAAAAGATGGTGTCTTTGAGAATTATATACCCAAAGATCTGAGTCAAACTTTAGCGTCTAATGGTGCAAAGTTTGTGGATGTAGTTCTCAATGGTGACAATGAACATTGTTTGGAGAATTTTCGTATGGATAAGCATGCATTCTACAGGTTATGTGACATCTTACAAGCAAAAGGTCTATTACGTCACACAAATCGAATCAAGATTGAGGAGCAATTAGCAATATTCATGTTTGTAATTGGCCATAATCTACGAACTCGAGCAGTTCAAGAGCTATTCAGATACTCAGGGGAAACCATCAGTCGCCATTTCAACAATGTTCTTAATGCAATTGTGGCTATCTCATTAGATTTCTTTCATGATCCGGGTTCTGACATTCCACCAGAAATCCGAGAAGATCCTAGATTTTATCCTTACTTTAAGGTAAATTCAACATGACCAATACGAATGAACTTGATCACTAGTTTAATTTGGAAATGAAAGTTTGCTCACTTTTAATCATTTTCTGTCAGGATTGTGTGGGAGCAGTTGATGGCATACACATCCCGGTGATGGTGGGTGTGGATGAGCAAGGACCTTTCCGTAACAAAAATGGTTTTCTTTCACAAATTGTTCTGGCAGCTTGCTCATTCGATTTGAAGTTCCATTACGTTCTAGCTGGGTGGGAAGGCTCAGCAGCCGATTTACGAGTTCTAAATTCAGCTCTTACAAGGAATAAGAAACTTCACGTCCCTGAAGGTAATTTTCCATCCTTTTACAAGAAAGTGACAATTCACAGTAGACTTAAACTACATCATTGAAGGAACTCTGGCATGACATGTAGAAATTATTGTGTCGAGAAAAAGTTCTGTAAATATTATTTGGAGATGACTTGTCTTCCATTGTTTTCTTTTTTCCTTTCTTTTTTGACTTCTTATTTTTGATTGGTTCTTTCTATGTTTTTTATTTATGCTCATCTCTCTCTCTTCATTAAAGAAAAAGAGTGGTTGGGGCTGGGATGGGACTTCTTATCAATACTATTGACATATGCCTCAAATAAGTATGGAAACAAAGTGATTAATACCATTTCATTTTGTTGGCCTAAACCTAAGAAGCACAGACAGGCATACGGAAACGTGACCGGACAGATATGGATACGCGATGCGACATGAACATGACACATGGGATACACTTGCAAAAAATTTAGTTATATATATTGAATGTCATATATTTGAAGATTTCATTCAAAGATAATAAAAAATTGTAACATAACACTAATTCCTAGTCATGAAATTGGTTTGGATGCTGCCATCTGCATATGCCGCTGTCACGTTGCGACAATTTCCATATTCGTCTGAAACTTTTTAGAGTCATATTGGATTTCTATGATACCAAGTTAGATTGCAGAATATGAAGGTTTGGGATTAATGAGAAAAGGAAGGAGTGAAAGAGAAGCATCAAAAAAGGTCACCCTTCACCTCTGAATGTATTTATATTTGTGCACTATGAGATTACAAAAAATACCTACAACATAATATAATAATATAACAATATAACAGTAACATGTATAATTCTACATTGTGTTTCTTTGATCATGTTATCTTAAGTTTTTGTTTAAACTTATAATGTGTGCCTAAGCGATGGACACACATGTCCTCTCAATGTCCGAAGTGTGTCCAGGTATAAAAGAATAAAAATGAATACTAAGACAAGTTTGGATATGTGGCTGCCACATGTTGTACATGGACACTGATAAACTCATCTTGTGTTCTTATTTATGTGGATAAAAATATTCAGTTTTGATGCAGGTAAATACTACCTGGCGGACACCAAGTATGCAAATATCCCAGGCTTCATTGCTCCATATCATAGCACTCCCTATGGCATAATCGAATTTGGTGGTGGTGTGCATCCACAAGATGCGAAAGAGCTTTTTAATCATCGGCACTCATTGTTACGCAGTGTTACCGATCGCACTTTTGGGGCCTTGAAGGCACGGTTCCCTATCTTGATGTCAGCTCCTCCTTACCCGCTACCAACACAGGTGAAATTGGTTGTTGCAGCCTGTGCAATACACAATTACATTCGTGGGGAGAAACCAGACGATTGGATTTTCAGAATGTATGAACATGAGGAAGCTGGACTACAATTGGAAGATCCAATGCCACCTTTAGAAATTGAACAGCCTGTAATGCATGCAAAGACCCAAGTTGTGGACATGCCTTTTGAAGCAGAGCAACTGGAATATTCTTCACAGTTGCGCGACTCTATTGCAGCTGAGATATGGAACGACTATATCCGTGATTTTTCTTCTATTTAGCTGTTTGTGTAGATTGCAGTTCTTGTAGTTAGTTTAGGTTTGGAACCTTTTGCTGTGATAACCTTGTAAAAAATTGTGTTTTATTTTTGGGTGGAACTTGGCATTTGTGTTCATAGGAAATACATGGGATTGGTCTCTGCTTGTATCAGCAAATTCAAGTTTTATGCTGCAAAGCTCTTGTTCATCCATGATAGGGACTTGCTCTTGTTATTAGTTTTATTACTTTAAAACAAATGGTCCATGAATTTGCTTTGGTAAATACATTTGAACAGAAATTGACCCTTGCTCGATATCATTCTCAATCTGAACAACCCTTTGCTCAATATCTTCTCAATATCATGTCCAATGCATCATTATTGATATATTCAATGATATTCAAAGTTTAATCACCATAACATTATTGAATAACAAAACCAAAGGTTTAGCCCATAAAAAATTGTTCTAAAAGTTACTCTCAAAAGTCACACTATACATAACAACAACTAGCACAAAAATAGAGAAAAAAAAACCAGACAAAAATTCATCAAAGCCTACGCATACATGTTGGAGATTCAACAATGGTCTCCAAGGCAGGAGTCCAAGATCTTTGCCTGGAATACCTCTCCTCCACCGGCTCTTCAACATTGCTCGCCGGAATATCTGTCTTGGCTTCAGAAGGGAACATACAAAAGTGATCACCAAGAACTGGGAAGATCTTTGAAAAGTTGAAGCTTCCATGTTTCGTCAATGCCTTAGAAGCTCTGTTTCTGAGAGAAGTGAATTCTTCATTTGTGAGGACTGAGTAGAGCATTTCCATGGGAAGAAGAAAGTAGAGTTGGCGGCGGCGGCGCTCAAGCTCCTCGTCGGCGGAGAGTCCAGGAATGCGGTGGCCGACCTTGAGATGGGTTGAGTCGCAGATGAAGTGGCCCGGATTCTCTACCATGAGCTCGGCTGCTTTGACAGGTCTTGTGTAGATTTCAAGTCTTCCATCAGAGAACAACACCTTTACTACTTCTACGCCATTGCTGCAGATTATTGAAGGAGCACAGGATGTTGCTGCATTACCCATGACTGAATGAATGAATAGAATGAATGTGAGGATGGGCACAGAGAGAGAGTCAGAGAGAGAGGATGGGTAGAAGGGTACCAAGCTAGCTATATAATCTTGTATGAAATTGGGAATGGAGATTTTGGGATTGATGGTGATTGATAACAGCCTGTTGAAAACTTGATTTATGCATGCTGGGGATGGTTGTTGAGTGAGTGAGGGAGAGAGACAGTCCAATGTTTGGTGTTATTTTATTTTATTGCAAGTTCGTTCATGGTTTTTTTGTGATTTTTTTTATGCCTCGTACAGACAGTGCATATTATGTGCAAATTATGTTTTAAATTACTGTTAGTTATTATTTTTATTTTTATAGTGTTGAGTTACAGGTTATTGTGATGGTGAGACTATCAAATTATCAAATTAAAATTAGTTACGCTCTAGTAGGACAATTAGTTATGTTATGGTATTGATTACGATTTATTATAGTAACTTTACTAATAACAAAATGTTCAGAGTGATGTTAATTTAGACCAATCTGAATATAAGTGATAACTCAAATTAATTTATTATTTGCTTCATTAAGAATAGTTTTCACATATCATTAGAAATAAATTGTAAGAGCTCTTACCAAATTTATTAACTTGAGAAACTTATATTAGGCTATTCGAAATGCTCTTACCAACCAATGCACTAAAATTTCATGCCTTCAAATTATAGTAGAGATTTAACTCAGTTCAACTTAACAATTGTATAATTTAAAATATATTAATGACTAGAATATATCATTTGGTTTATACTCTGTCTCATCTTCTGTTATATATTTATTACATATTACTATATTATTAAAATTAATGGTTAAAAGATTATGAGATAAAGAATACTACAAAAGAGAACTAGACAAATGATCATACACTCCTAAATGATGATAAATTCTTACGTGTGTCCACTTAAGGTCAAATGCATGGACAATCAATGATACTTGGGTGATCTTAGCATCTTCATTTGCACAATTTTTTTATTGAGGAGAGCACATGGTGTGGCATGGAGCAAAGGTTAGGCAATGCAAGAGAGCTCACTTGAGGACACCACCAAACGAATGATAGGACATGGTAACTAACAACAATTTCTTCAATATTATTCTATTTAGCTGCTCACCTAATTCTTCTGCTGACCCTCTCCCCAGCATATAATACATATCCATTTATAAAAATATAAATATATGTATGTAGGTATATATTTTCTTATAATAAATTTGGAGAGGTAGGGTAGAGAAGAAGAAGAAGAAGACTGGAGTAACATTATTTTCATTATTATCAGATAATAGAATCTGAATTCTGAACATGAGAATCTTTTACAGAAAATATTATTGTAATATTTCATATGTCTTTGCTCTAGGTATGGGGTCACTCTCTTGTGCTAGCTTGCATAATATTCCTCACTATACATATATATATATATATATATGTAATAATAGGACAAATGTTCCTTATCACTTTGTGTATAAACTTTTTGCACAAACACACATAGTTATAATTTATTAGCTAACAATTTTTGATAAGAAACCAAAACTTTTTTTGTGAATCTTGCAATGGATAACATTTGGTTTCAGGTAAATTACCAATAAGTTTTAATAATTAGATTAAAAAATGAGTCATAGTAAAATTGTTGCTAAAAAAATTTTTTGTGACAATTTTTGTATGTCACTAAAAATTGATAAGTAATGACTTTTTTACCATAATTTTTATAAATTGTCGCTAAAACTTACAATTAGTGACTTTCTGTGACAAATTTTTCAAACTGTCATTAAAAGTTGAAGATTAGTGATTTTTTTTGTAAAGATTTTTTCAAACTGTTGCTAAACTTATAATTAGTAATATTTTTTATGAAAATTTTTAAACTGTTGTTAAAAATTAATAATTAGTGAAGTTTTTTAATAATATTTGATAAAAGACGCCATTAATTGTCATATGACTTATTGGACAATAAATTCACTTGTTATAATCTACACGTATGTCCCTCATTGATTTAGGCTATATATGAAATTCTTATGGTTATTCCATTACGATTTGAGAGTCATGGATTTAATTACAGAAGCAATTTCTCCATAAGTAGAAATAAGAGTGACGAAAATCTGATCTTCTTTAGAAGTGTTTTGGGAAGATAGTTAAAAATTAATTTTTTTTGACTTTTTTCACTATTTTATGTGAGAGATGATGTGGCCCAAAATGAGTTAAAAATTGACTTTTGACTTTTTTGACATGTTGCCGAAACAGAACTTTGCTCAATGAGATTGTTTGAAAAAATTTCAGGTTAAGTCTTCATAACCGGTGATTGTTTATAAATCTTTTGCTAAGCTTTAACCAATGAGCTGAGGGAGAAATTTTTTAGTAAGTCTTACATAATTTTCTCATAAAACTTTCATTGAGTCTTATTATTAAAGGGGAATCAACCCTCTTAATATAGTGTTAATAAGATTGAATGCAAAAATTAAAACTTAAATGATATGTTTTCAATATATATATGCCAACCAACTTTTATTTATTTAGAAACATAAAGGAAAGGAATTAGATCCCAGTTGCAGTTGGGTTGGGTTGGGTTGGGTTGGTGCCCAGAGAAGGTTGACAGACTCTAGCCAGCCATCCAGCCAGCCAGCCATCCATCCATCCAATAACATTCCCATGGAAAGATTATATTATATTATTATTAGAGTAATATTATATAAATAACAAATTCATATATAATGATGTATCTCATTATAAATCATTCACTTTAAAATAAAAATATCATTAAAAATACATTTATTTAAAATAATGACATTACTATATCATTCTTATAAATTTTTTTGTATAAATTTTACGTATGAATAAAATTTTCCTTATTATTGCTGTCTTTCAATTCAACAATACTATTATAAGTTAAAAGCTGATAATCAGAAAGCAGAAACTAAAATAATCAGTTTTCCTCAGCTTTATTGAAGTTATTTCTGCTTAAAAAACTGTATGCAGCAGCTATATCAAATAATCTGATACAAATTCTTAAATTAAAATAAGTTATAATCGCCCCTATAATCCACACCAAATAGCCCCGACAACTCCTTAAAACAGAAATTGCGTAGTTGTCACGCTTTGTTTTTTGGTTCAACTTTGCAATGTGGGCTCTATTTAATTTCAATTTGGGCTACATGTATTAAGTTCAGCTTGGGCTTTATTTAAGTTTGTTCCCAACAAAATTGAGCCCAAATGAGGTGACAAATTCAACCCGAGTCTTCAACCCATTTAAATTCAAGCCCTCTTCTTATAACCCCTTTCAAAAAGCATGTCTAATTTGAGTTTAAGTGAATGTTTTTTATCATTCGTTTTTTCAATTTTTTTGATTTGTAATCTAAGTGAATGTTTTTTATGATTCATTTTTTCAATTTTTTGATTTGTTTTGGGGATGGAAATGGAAAGGTAAGGTGTGAAATATTCTTTTAGGGGGGGATTGGTGGTTAAAGTATTAGTTGTCTAGTGTTGAAATCTACATTTATATTAATGTAGTTTTTCGGTATTACATTGGAGTGTTATATTACAGTATTACATTTGAAAAAAATATACTAAGGAGTTTTTGTATATTACATTGATTAGGCTGTTTGCAAAAAAAATACACTATGAAGTTTTTTGGAATGTTACATTATTAAGTTTGAAAAAAGTACGTTAAAGAGTTTTTTAGGGTTGGTTTGGGATGTCCTAAAAAAGTGTACTTTTTGACTTATTGGTGGGTTTGGGTTGGGTTTAGGTTGGGTTTGATGTGATATATTAGAGAGGTGATGTGATTTAAATAAGATGATGTGACTTAAATAAGATAGTGACTTTTTGACTTTTTGGCTTATTTAGATCTTGCCAAACCAAGCCTAAGTTATGTATAAAAAAAATACATTAAGTGATTTTTTTAAAATATTACATTATTACGTTTGAGAAAAGTATACTAAATTTTTTTGTAGTATATTATATTAGAGTGTTACATTTAGAAAAAGTATACTAAGGAGTTGTATGTTATGTTGATTGAAATGTTACGTTTGAAAAATATATATTATTTTTTTTTTTTGAAATATTACGTTTGAGAAAAGTACATTAAGAAGTTTTTTAATGTGTTATTTTTTTAGTATTATATTGGAGTGTTACGTTTGAAAAAAGTACACTAAGGATTTTTTTTTTTTTTTTGAAATATTAGGTTTAGTAATTTCAATATTATGAGAAAACTCATATTTATCTCTCAATACATAACATGCGCGCCTTTAGGTCCATACGGAAAAAAAGAAGTACTAAACAGTTCATAAAATTACTATTTAGGATTTATTGGTACCTCACCTTTTTTCTTCTTTTTTTTTTTTTTTCATTTTTTCCCTTTTCTAAATACACTCCCTCTTTGTTATCATACAAACTTTACCCCTAAAAAGTTTCAATAATTTGATTTACAATAATATAGTGGGTGTGAACTTTTAATTTGTTAAACATTTAATAATATCGGACACAGCCCTATTGTCACATCATTGTGACTAAACTTATAAATATAAAATTTTGAATTTCTAACACTTACTCAAATTAAAATAATATTCTAAAAGTATATAGACATCTGTGTGAAAGTGAACTACCTATGGCTTCGTTTGGGATGTGGGTTGACCTTTTGGCTTTTTGAGTTTGGGGTTAAAAGGTCTCATTTGTGATAGATTTTTTAACTTTTTTTACTTTTGTGAGATTATGGTTTAGATGTAACATTTTGTCTTATTAGTTTGTTTAGCCTATTTTGTCTTTTTGTGACTATTTTAGCAAAAAAGTCCCAAACTTTTTCATGCCAAACGAAGGCTATATCAAGAGTTTTATTGTAATTTTATGTGAGATGGGATAGCTGATGTGTGGGGGCACAATAATGACTATTGTACGGCTATATAAGCCTATTTGGAGGCCTGTTTTCACAAATCGAACCGTTTATATTTTAGAGTACATAGAGTATAATATACTTACAAAAAATTAAGTTGATCGGATATTGTTAACTTTTTCATCCATTCATATTTGTATTTAATTTTATACTTCAAATCACAATTGTCATATATTTTTGAAAATACTAATGCAATTCGATGAAATGATTAACGATGGACTTGATTTTTTGAAAGTATATTCCACTTAATATATTTTAAAATGTAGATAGTGTGGATTATCAAAATGGACCCATATGACCATACAACTGTTGACTTATTTTTCCTATGAAAGAAAATATTATAAATAAAAGCGTGCCAGCAAGGATTGGAAAATCCTTACATATTAAATTCAAGCCAATTATTAAGCGATTGTGTTGACGGTTCTTTTGCCTCAATGAAGAGGACTTCAAAATTGCCAAGTTTAGAGAAAAGAAAAATTAACAGAAAGAGGGAGATGGAGAAAGATGATTGAGTGAACAATCAAAGAAACAATTACTTACCACTACTCCTATGCTTTGAAAAGGAAGTGCATAAAATAAAATACATGAAATATAAATGACAAGAAAAATAGAAATCAATTATTTTTTATTTGAGTTCTGAATCCTGTACAATGTAGCCATTGATGGCTATTTATAGAGGAAAAAATACAGTAATAACTACTTAGTAACTACCTATTTCTCCCATTTTCATCATTGTCTTGCCACATGTCTTTCCACTCATCCACTTTGCTCTTTATGTTCTCCATCATCTCCATAACTTTTTTCAACTTCCAAATGAATTAGAGGATACCACGTGTCTTGAAAATAATAACAATAATAATAATGTTACTACTAATAATAATAAGAAGAATATTTTATATTAACAACATTACCCCTCGTAACTCTTTAAGAATGAGTTTTCTCGAATTCTTTAAGAGTTGTATAATTATGATGCCAAAATAGGCATTTGTTTGGTAATTAATTAATTACCAATTTACATATATTCAAAGAGTGGCACATATTCAAAACTTCTCTTATCCTATGGCATGTTTCAAAGCCTTGTAGAGTTTCGAAAGCAGGTAATCACAATCATCCAAACAACCTTTGAAGCAAAACGGCTGAACCAAATGACCAAACTAATGTTGCCAGGAACCTTCGAAGTAATCGTAAAACACCTTCGAAGTAATAGAGAGGAAGCAAATCCATACTTTGAAGCTACTAATAGTAACAACAATAGCGACACACTACTTTGTATCAACTCCAAGTCTATATGAATATACACCACACGTAATGAACCCACATAATATTTTCGAAGATATTTTTGCTAAATCAATAATCGGTTTTTTTATTTATTAATCTTCGCATGTATTTTTGTCAAACCAAAAGTTGGTTTTGATTTACATGGTTTCCTTAAATTTGAGGTACATCCATGAGACAAATCTGATTCCACTATTACTAGTTTGGTTAAACAGATTACGAAGAAACATGAAAATCTCACTAACACTTTTAGGTGAATTTGAATTAATCATAACAATAAGAGGAATAGATCTCACCAAATATTCGAACAAATCGTCTTTGAAGCAAAGCTAAAGAAGACATCCAATTAATGAACAAAATTAATGATGTAGAGGGTCTTTGAAGCAAACTGTGACAACCCTTACCACTGTTTAGTGCTAATCTATGATTAAGCACGATAAGTTACTGATTAAACTGAAATTCTAAACTGATTGCATGAGTGTATTGTTTAGATATATTTCTATCTGTTTGATTGCTAAATGATCTGTTCATGTTTTAAGTTTCGAACTGTAAATTGAAGGCCTTATCGGCGGCCGAATCAGAAATTGATTAGTGTTTTATGCTAATTAGAATTTACGTGGTTTTATGATAGATTTAATTTGAATTTGATTTGGTATGACTATGTTAGATTAAGTAAAGCTAAATCTCATTAGTTTAAGTATTTACCAAAATGCCACTTAGTGGACTTTTTCATGAGTCATTTATTTGATTTATATATGTTAGCATTATCACAACTCTTCAGCCATTTTCCTCAAGTCCAAAACCGAGTGAGTGAGAGAGGGAGAGTAGGAGAATTGATTTCAATAAGTTTTGGCTAGGAAAATTTGAAGAATTGATGAAGAATTGAAGAGGTTTTACAAATTAGGCTCCTACACCTTAACATTCAAGATCTAAGGTAAGAACTCACCTTCTTAATTATGAGTTTAAGTTGTGTCTTGCATGGTCTAGGATGATATTAAAGTCTAGAGCCAAGATATGATTTAAGATGTTGAATTGGGTAGTAATCCATGCATGCATGTACACATTGTTGAGTTTTGAGGTTGATTTCATGGAAATCCTCACATGCATATCTATATTCTAGCTATGGTCCATGAATTCATCATGTTTTTGAATGAATTGACTTATTTGATCAAGTATTTGAAGCTTTGATTTCAATTGAACACTTGCATGTTACATATACATTATGTTCTTGAAGGATTTGTGTTCAATTGAACTACCTTTGGGCTTTGATTTTGCAAATTGATCTTTGAAACATGTCATATTATGAGTTTCAAAGTGTTTTTCAAAAAATTAGCCCAAAAAGATCGGATTTGATGCTTTAAACGTTTAATTTGAGCTTGGAGGTTCAATCTGGAAATTCTAGATTTTGGACCCATGCTCGAGCGTACATTCTGAGTACGTGCAGCCCACTCGAGCGGGAAAAGTAATGCTTGAGCGTGAAATGCGTATATCCAATACTTTTCATATGTTTTTAGTCCGCTCGAGCGAGAGAGTTCACGCTCGAGCGAGGACCTGAGTCTCACGCTCGAGCGTGGATCGAGCGCCCATCGAGCGTGATTTTTGTGCATCCAGTACTTTTGCTTGAGTTTACAGTCCGCTCGAGCGATGGAAGTCACGCTCGAGCGGAGATCCTTTATCTACATGTCTGCTTGAGCATAGAAATCCACGCTCGAAGGAGACTCTTGTTTTCTGAAATTTTGAAAAGTATTCCAAAGTGCATCTTCGCATCCTCATTCCATCCTAGGCATTCCTAGGCCTAGCTTAAGGCATTTTAATGAGGTCATTGATGTAAAACCACACCGAGTCAAGTTAGGGACTAAGTCATTGATTCCCAAGTGTGTAACTTAGTGTGTATTCATTCTGTAACTGTGTAGGGTTGGCATCCAAGGACGCTCATTAGCCGCTTATAGCCCAGTGCTCTGTGAGTAACAATGTTGTAAAGATATGTTCAATTAATTTACTGTTACTGTACTGTTACTGCTACTGTCACAGAGATTTCTGTCGATTCCCATGTTTGGAACCACTACTATTTACTGTTATGATGGTCATCAACTGACTGTTCGGTCTGTTAAGACCTACTGTACTGTTTTGCTATTGGATGTACCACATATAACTGCTATGGTTTCTAAATGACTGATATGACTGTTTAATGACTGAAAGGACATTCATTCTTAACTTCTTTACACAACTGTTATTCACTGGGCTTTAGCTCACTGTTTATATTTATATGTAGGTGTTCAGGCACCGGATCGGAGTTAAGAGCGTTGGGTTAGCTCCCTTTTTGTCAAGCCAACCATCGCGCCTCACTTCGAGGTTCTAAGTGCTGCCAAGTAAAGGCTGTTTTGGGGTGTTTTTGATTTCCCCCTTTTGCCTTTGTTCTGTAATAAATGTCTAGACTGGCACTGTACTGTTATGGTAGGGATTTGGTCTCTAACCTGAATGTCTATATGATTTATGTATATACTGTTATGGTTTTGAATGTGAATATGTGCAGAAAAGTCTTTTTGCATACAAACTGTCACAGCTCATTAGACATATTTTATTTACTATTTTGGCTTCCGCCACTACATTCAGACTACTGTCTTTCTTGTTAGCGGGCCTTGTAATCACGGATTCTTGGTCGTTCTGATGCTAAACCCATAGGGGCAGATTTGGATCGTGACACAAACAATGGTTGATGAACAAAACCTTTGAAGTAGTTGTATTGATCATTCAAAGTAGCACAACTGGTGGTCACAACCCCAAAAAAAAAAAGTACACAACTTGGATGTGCAACTGATATGGCTAATTGTATTCTCTACTATCACCATACATGATGCATATATTACCCTAAGACTTAACAAAGTCCAACACTTGAACTTCCCCAGAAAGAATTAATGATTGTCACAAAAATTAACCAATTAATTAAGAGATAAACAAAAGGTCACATTTAATATTATATTTGTTGACAGAAGCCAAGAATGGTGGCCCCATTATTCAAGCACATCTGGCCAAGTCTTTTAAATTTGTAGACTTCATTCAATAAACTTGAAACCAATAAAAACAAACACATATTTCGTGCTTCGTGGAATGTGATAGAAGCTTCAAAGGTAACCATAAAACCAAATGGTGATGGTCTTATGGATCAATTAATAACCATATTTTTGATCCAATATATTGTAATGACAAAATATTTTTTATTAGCCATTCCATCAAAATCAAATTTTGATGTGAACCACAAATTCAAAATGGATTTTGAACAACCAAAGTCATGGTATAGTGTGATCATGAAAATTCATACTTTTTGACACTTTGAAAAATATCAAACATTTTGAATTTATGAATAATGGCTTCTTCACTATTCTTAACCATGTTTGATTTAAAAACATGACTTTCGCCGAATTGATTTTCATAATTATTTGGCAAAGTGGGCTGTTTTTCCATGTTAGCCATTAATGGCTTATGAAAATCCCCCATACGTATGTTATTTTCATGACTTAATTCTCTAAAAATTGATTTTTGGACCCCCTTGAGCCATGCATGGAATATCATTCTTAGCTAAATTTGGCTCAAGAATATGCTCTTTCGTTATGTTAATTTCATAATTTTGCTTTTTAAAAATGGGCTCTTAAACGCCCCTGAGCCATTGATGAAATTATATTTTCACTAATTTTAGTCACAAATTACTTGAAAACATTTTGTAAAACCCTACAAAATTCAGTTATTGAAGACTTGACAAGAAGGATTGATAACTCATGTCTTCATTGGTAAATTTTCATATTAAGTTGATGAATTACTCCAATTTAATGGTGTATTTTTTCTTCTATCAAACAATATTGTCATGGATGGAAGTTTGTTTCATCAAGAAAATGGATCTTTTATTGAAGATCCAAATTTTTTTGTTTATGCCAAAAAATTTCATCTAGGCTATTTAGAATAGACGAATCCAACTTTTTTTTTCATTTTTTACACTTGACGTCCCACCGGGCGTGCCAAAAATTGTTGACTTATTTTTCTTACGAAGGAAAATATCATAAATGCGAGCGTGCTAGTAAGGATTTAAAAAATCTTTACAGATTAAATTCAAGTCAATTATCAAGCGATTGTATTGATGGTTCTTTTGCCTTAATGAAGAAAATTTTAAAATTGCCAAGTGTAAAAAAAAGAAAAATTAACAGAAGAATGAGGGAGACGGAGAAAGATGATTGAGTGAATAATCAAGGTGATTGAGTGAACAATCAAAATAACAATTACTTACCTCTACTCCTATACTTTGAAAATGAAGTACATAAAATGGTTTGAAAATGAAATGCTGAAAATAAAGTGCAAGAAATATAAATGACGATGAAATATAAATGATAAAAAAAAAGAAATTAATTGTCTTTGATTTGAGTTCTGATTCCTTTACAAAGTAGCCATTGATGACTATTTATAGAGGAAAAAATATAGCAATAATTACTTAGTAATTACCCATTTCTCCCATCTTCATCATTGTATTGTCACTTGTCCTTCCATTTATACACTTTGTCCTCCATGTTCTTCATAATTTTTTTAACTTCCAAATGAATAAAATGATGTTACGTGTCTTGAAAATAATAACAATAATACTACTACTACTACTACTACTAATAATAATAATAATAATAATAATATTTTATGGTGCCAACAACAACAATGACTGTTGTGTTTTTCGCACAGTAATCACCCATTTTTAATGTTATGTGTGTTACTATTTTTTTTAATAAATAAAATTTATTACCAAAATATCAAAACGATGTTGGAAAATATAAGAAAACACAATCTAGGAACAATGTTTGGGATGTAGAGTATAATCTAAAAAGCTAAAACGTTACTCAAAAAGTTAAAAAGTTAATACTATTCACCAAAAGTCAACAATTACGGCTGCACAACTCCCAATTCAAATTTTTCTCTAAAAACTAATTTTTACAATTTTTTATTACACATTTTTCCATAAAAAGTCAAAAAGTTAACCCAAATATCCATATTTTCAACCTCACTTTTTTAGTCAAAAAAGACAAAAAGTGCACTTATTTAGTCTTCCCCAACAAGGCCAAAGAAAAAGGAAAGAAAAGAGATATGGATTCACATGACTTGACATCCAACCATACAAAATTTATAAATCGAAATTCTAGCAGAGCCGTCGCCCCTAATGCTATGTTTGGTTGGAAGATTTGAGGAGGGATTTGAAAAGGGAAAGAGAAAAGGTGTGTGAAACTATGTAAAATAAATTATGTGAAATATAAGCGTATTTTATTCACATTTTACTTATTTTTTTTATTTTTCTTTTCAAATCTCTCCTCAAATTCTCCAACCAAACATACTATAAGTAATTTCTTAAACAAAATGCCAATTTTGCTCCCATCATCAAAACATCCGCATCAAACTCAAAGGAACTAAAACCTAAAGCTCTCCTCCCTCACTCCTTCCCTCCTCCTTCCCCTCAAACTACAAAGCACCTTGACACTCTCTTGGCTGACCCACATCATTTTAAATATAAAAAAAAATAAATACTCAGAAAAGTCATCGGACAATTTCATAATTTTACATTCAATTTTTAATTAATTATAAACTCGTTCAAAATTACACTTTAGTTGGTTTCATGTTATTATTGTGGTTTGGTGTTAAAATTACACTTTGTTATTTTTGTATTAAACTACACACACAAAAAAATTAGGTAAATTACATTTTGAATACATTCATTTTGGGTCAAAATTCACTCAAATTACGATTTAAAAAAAATAAATAAAAATATAACAGTCAATTCCTTTTATTTTTTTTTCAAATTTTAATTATAATATCATCTCTTTTTTTTCACTGTATTTTTTTTATCAATACAATTTTATAAAAATAAATAAAATAAAGGGTAAATTATATTGACATCTCCTGAGATTTAGTCTAATTATATCCTATCCCTAACATTCTGGAAATTACATTATCACTTCTATGATTAATAGTCTCATTTCACAAATCTCTTACTTATATAATAGGCAATAACTCTTATTAAAAAAATAGAAAAAAATCACATTGAAAAGAAAAAAAAAATTAAAGCAAAGGAAAAGAAAAAAAAATAAAAGAAGTAAAGCAAAGTAAAAAAAAAAGAATGTATAATTTAATATTTTTATTCTGTCTAAATAATTATAAGGATAAAAAAATTAGTATAATTTTTTAAACTTCAACAATTAAATATATTAATTCAAACCTCGGTGCAAGTGTAATTCACCTAAAATAAAATAAAATAAAAATATGTTGTTTAGCTGATGTTAAAAAATGCAAGATATTTTGTCAAATCTTTGATAGGAGAGGGAGGGAGGGGGAGAGAGAGAGAGAGAGAGAGAGTAGGAGAGGGGACTTGAGCCACTCACTGACTCACTCAGGCGTTTAGAAGAGGTAGGCAGATCATTCCCTCCGAAAACCATTTCTTGGATCAGCCGTTGTAACCTTCCCTACATCCCTATCCTGCAATAGCTGTTTGGTACTCTCTTCTCATCTCAAACCCTTTATATATATACACATCTCTGCATACGATATGATTTTGCTTATATTTCTGGGTTCTCTTCTTTCGTCGTCTTCTATTATCTCTATCTTCTCGTTTTGCTAACATGCTTTATATCATATATATATATATATATAGCAAATTTCAGAGGAAAAAAGGGAAGAAAAAACAGCTAAAATGGCTTTTGTGCAAAGCACAAATGTAAATAGCACCATTTTATGTAAAAAGGGAGCGATTTCTCAAGTGGGTATTTTGTCTATTCCGTTCTCGCTACCCAGGGCCACAACAATTCAAGGTTTCCTGAGAGGTCAGTTGGCACTTTTTTGTTTATTTAGTTTGTAAATTACTTTGAGCTTTTGGTGGTTCTTGAAATTTTTTTCCCCCTGTTAGATTACTCTATTTGTTACATGTTTTTTATTTTTATTTATTTTTATAATTTTTTTATTGAACTAATTAGAAAGCATGTTTGTGGGATTTGACACTTGTTGAATTTCTGTTTTATTATTTTATTATTTTTTATTTTAACATATTATTGGAATAATATAAACTTGGTATATAGGTTTTGTTGTTGGAAGAAGGAATGAAAAATGGTCCTGCAAATTTGGAGTCAAATTAAGTAACCAGTATTGTCCTAAAAACATTCTTTGCCTTCTGTTATTGATAATCATGCATGAGGCATCATCTTGAGTAGCTTCTTTACAATTCATCAAATAGTCTACCGATTTCAGACTTTGATAAGCAGATTTGTCGGATTCTTTTAGTACTCAAAGTTAGGATCCTAGGTATGGTGGTATTTTCTAGCAAAATATGGTTGATTACAATTGAGTCTACTGTATTATCTGTATCAACTAGTGATATTGAATGAATTGCTTTTTTTTTTTAAATTTTTTTTAAAATTTTTATTATGAAATAGTTTATAAGCTTAATAATGTTACTCCATTTCTTTTATGTCCAGAGCTCATACTTGTCAGGATATCATAATTGGTCATTGTTTATGGAAAGGAAACTTGAACCCTTCCCAAATAGATTAGAAGGGTTTGTGATTTAGCTTGTTTTATTTGCTTATAAGATGATGTGGTTTCCCTAATTATTGTGTTTCATTTGTTTTACTAATGTAGAAAATGTTGACTCCCAAAGCTTATCTACGAAGGAATCTACCCTCTTTCCAAGGAAAAGATTCTACAATTTGATATCAAAGAAAGTGATCTTTACAACCCCCAGAAGCAGCAGTCCCTCAAATTCTAATGGCAGTAAAGATGAATCCTCTGACCAAGCAAAGGCATGTATAGCCAACTAGTGATTAATGAAATTAAAGTTGTTTATTGTTTCCGTTGTACTGAAAAAAGAAAAAGAAATTAAAGTTGTTTATTTTTTCCGTTGTACCGAAAAAAGAAAAAGAAATTAAAGTTTTTTATTTCTTCTGCACCTTGAGTGTAAAGTCTGCCTGCTAGCTTCTTGTGTCATGAGCCGGAAGAAAGGCTCTTTTAGATATTTGTATTATATTTGTAATTATATATATTTTCTGGTCTAGCGTAAAATCTTAAATTGCTTTACCTGCAATATCTTGCTTCACTTGCTGTTTATAGTTTATCATTGACTAAGGCCAAGTTTGGCATCCCAATATAAGTGCACTTATTTCATCTTTTTATCTTTTTTGGGTCACATCACATCAATCAATATCTCCTCTCTACTTTTTCTACACATAATACAAGAAAAGTCAAAAAGTACACTTATTCTAAACTTCCCAAACTTGGCTTTAACTGTACCACAAAGTTGACTTAGAATTTATGTACATGGATGTTTCTTTCTGCTTTGGAGGGGGTTGTGTAGGAGGGGTAAAGCATGGTGGTACAACTACAAGATTCTCTGGATCGTGGTCACCTACTGGAAACACATCTATGAAGCATTTTCCTATGCTTCTAAATATGTCCCTTAAATTTATCTCTATATGCACCACATGCATTATAATTCTTGTATGTTATGGAGAAACTCTTGTACAAATAGTCGATAGAAGCTCCCTCCTATCAGCTATTTGTTAGCTTGACACTAAAAAATCTTATATTTGCTGTCATGGATAAGTTTTTGTCCCTGTGTTGCACTTGCTATGCTATGTGCTGGTGGTATTAGCGTGTAAGGTTCCTAATTAATGCTAGAGAATTATTTACAGCAGTAAGTTTAGCGAACACTGATGATAGCTGAAAATTTGAGGGATTGGACAAATATGTAGATTATATTCTATGTCCAATAATCAGTTGCCTAAAACTGCAACTCTATAGAATTTGAATGCTTAATGGAAGACTAATCTCATCATTGCTGAGCTGTTTAGTCATTTGGACGTAAGTAGTCACATCAGTTAATCTTACTGCAGACACCATTCGGATACACAAGGAAGGATGTTCTATTGATTGGACTTGGAGTTACTTTGGCTGGCATTGGCCTGAAAAGTGGATTGGAGGTATGAAGTCTTTGTTCTCTCATATCTTTGCTCCAATTTCTTTTAACCCTTGCATCTTCTTTTTACTTTTGGAATTTGACTCCATTCTTTATTCATGGAATAGAATAGACTCAATTGTTAGATACAATTTGACAAACTATCTGACCAATTATTTGGTTGGATCTATGTGTTTAGTTAACTCAATGAAATACACAAACGAACTAGATATCATTCTAGTTTGCAAAAAGGGCTCTGAATCTACGAGAAAGATAGAACCTTAAATCCACAAGGGATAGAAATCTCTTAATATGATTGATCAAAGTTGCTTTACATTAGGTATTTATAATAAGCAGAGTCTCGGGGTCAAAGCAATTTAAAAATTAAGAAACAACCAACTAGCTTAATTCCTGGGAAACAAGTAACCTAAAATTAGGAAAACAAAATCAATGCAAATTATCTAATAATTCTAGGATATTCATACCAAATTACAATATTCCTAATAAAATACTAAAAATGAAAATATAGAAACTTCTAAAATCTTGTCCTACATCAGTAGTAATGCTTGTAATATAACAATTTTTGTTTGCAATATTATCATATTCGAGCTGGAGAGAGGAATTGAAAGTTCATAGTATTTCCTCGGATGTGTACATGGAATGTGTGGTAATAGTGCATTAATACCCTGCATACCGAGTGTTCATTTCATACTTCCATTATGTAATTGGTCGTATTTTGCCGTCTTATGCAGTTTTTTGGAGTTGATCCCTTACAAGCTGGGAATGTTGTTCAGTTGGTGCTGGTCTTGGGCCTAACAGTTGGATGGATTTCCACATATATCTTTAGAGTCTCAAACAAGGAAATGACTTATGCTCAACAATTACGTGACTACGAAAGCAAAGTTATGGAGGTGAAGTTTTTTTTTTGTTATCATATACGACATTGCTCTTGTTTTCTAGACATTACATGCATATTGTATTCAACGTATAAACCAAATCAATCCTTAAGTCCCATCAAATGGGGTTGGCTACATAAATCTTTCTTCTCTACTTAACTCTATCAAAGGTCATTGCGTTAGTCAAATTAAGGAGATTCATATCTCTATTTACTACATTTGCCCATGTCAATTTAGGTCTGCCCTTTCTCCTAACACTTTCATTTACCGTCACTGCATCGCATCTTTTCACTATTGCCCCTGTTGGTCTCCGTTGTATATAACCAAACCATCTCAATCTATTCTCTCTCAACTTATCTTCTATCAGTGCTACTCTTACCCATTCTCGAATATACTCATTCCTAATTCTGCCTTTTCTAGTCTTGCCACACATCTACCTTAGCATCCTCATCTCAGCAACACTCATCTTATCTATATGTTGTTTCTTAGTTGCCCAATATTCCTTCCCATACAACATTGCTGATCTAATAGTCGTTATATAGAACTTTCCTTGTAGTCTAGTGGGTACTTGTTTATTACACAGTACTCCAAATGCATTCCTCCACTTAAGCCACCCCATGTTAATTCTATGGACCACATCCGCTTCAATAGTGATATCATTGGGTCTTAAAGCCTTATTCAATTTCATCTTCTTAAGTGTAATCTCCACTTCAAAGTTTCTAATTCTGCGATAGAACTTATAGTCTTAGTTTTCTTTGTTACTGGCTACTTCCTCTCATTTTGACCTACCTTCATGTTCCTCATTTAACAACTTTTCAAAATAGTTCTTCCATTTCTCCTTAATCTATCTTTCACCAACACCTTAGGATCTTCACCCTTGATGCACTTAACCTGATAAAAATATTTTATTTCTCTCTCTCTTATTGTAGCAAGTTTGTATATTATCTTCTCTATAGGTCATTTTAGGCTTTCAACTTAGCCTCTTTCACTACTTTTTTGACTTTCTTATTAGCTAATCTGTAGCTCTTAAGGTTTTCCTCAATTCTATCTTTTTGCCACTTTTTAAAGCACTTTTTTTTCATCTTTACTACCGCTTGAACCTCCTCCTTGTACCACCAAGTTTCCCTAGAGTTGAGTCCCTTGCCTTTCAACTCTCTAAGAACTTCCCTTGAGATTCTCCTCATACTATTGGGCATCGAGTTCCATATAGTGTTAGCATCATCTTCCAAGTCTCAAGTACCTTATTTATCTATTCTATTCTTAAATATTTCTAGTTTATCTCCTTTTATGTCCCACCATCTCGTCCTACGACACCTACTATCCTTCCTAGCTTGGTATTGCCCTTTAAAGCATAAATCTAGTACCAAGATCCTATGTTGAGATTTCATGCTCTCTTCATGAATTACCTTATAGTCGTTGCATTTTAGAGTGTCCACTTTTTTTACTAGAAAGTAATCTATTTGGCTCCTAATTGACCCACTCTTAAAGGTTATCAAATGCTCTTCTCTCTTCTTATACATAGTATTGGCCACCACCAGATTAGAAGTCAACACAAAATCTAAAATACTCTCTCCAGCCTCATTTCTATCACCAAAATCATACCCACCATGCACCCTCTCATAATCTAGTTTATCTATTCGTACATGGCTGTTGAAGTCTTCACCTATAACTAGGTTCTCTCTTACGGGGCATCTCATGTAATATCTGATCTATTTATTTTCAAAAATCTCTCTTAGTCTAATCATCTAATCATACTTGGGGGGCATATGCATTAATAACGTTCATTATATTCTCTCCAATAACTAATTAACTAACATAATCCTATCACCTTTCCTAATGACCGCAATTACATTTTCTACAAGACTGTTGGCAATTATTATTCTTACCCATTCCTATGTTTATCTTTGCCACTATAATATAGTTTAAAACCGGTATCCTCTATTTCCCTAACTTTCTCACACATCCACTTAGTTTCTTGTACGCAAGTTATACTAACTCTCCTTCTAATCATGACATTTACCAATTCCATTGTCTTACCAGTTAAAGTTCCTATATTCCATGTGGCTACCCGAAACCTATAGTCTTGAACTAGCTTCTTTATAAACCTTTACCCATTTTCACTGCACCTAGGCATCGATATGTAGCGCCCCTTGCTCACTTTTTGAAACACCCGGAGGCAGGCACAACGCGTCACTTAAGGGGAACGACTTAGCATTTAATCGATTCAAAGTAGAATTCATTTTCATAAGGAATCCAAGCGGTTTTTTTACGTGTTGACTGTCAGCTACCTAACACACAACCTTCCTCCTTTATCAGGCTTGGGACCAGCGGAGTTGTTAAACAACCCCGGCAAAGTTATATTGTATTAAACTTATGTGGAACAAAATTTAAAGAAAATTCATATTTCATGCATGCAAATAGTTTTCAGTTTGCAAACTTTTCAATTCATCTTCTAAATGGTTAAAAGCAATCATTTTCTTTGTCATGTTTGGACTCAACAATTTTTTATATAATGTAGAGAAAATACAATTTATTAAAATGTAGTCCATTTCAAAGATGTCATATCCATATCTTTTTTTCATTACATGTCGCATCCATAGCTTACTCAGTGAGCAAAGTGGACAGAAAAAAAGATCATTTTCTATCTGAGTGATTTGACTTATATGATATATCCAACTATTCCTTTAGGAAAATTCTAAAGAGAGAAACATAGCAGTAGTGTAGGACTCATTATATTTTTCTTGATAATATATTAGAATTGGAAGAATAAAATTCTTATATTTCAACCAAATTACTTATCAAAAAAATAAAAATATTTCAGGAATCCAAATCATCTCGGAGAGATGCTCACATACTTTCTTCTCTTATTGTTTGAGACTCCATTGGTTTTGTTTTGGAAGGATTTGATTAGAACGCCAATTAGATGTTGCTTGATAGTGTATTAAAAAAAAAGTAGGGGCTATAAACAAACCAAGTAGTGTGTTTTTTGGCTTGAAAATTTAATGAGTTTCAAAACCTTTGGAGTTAGAAATATGGCAGGCGGGCGGCGAGGCGGGGATGACACTTCCGTCCCGATCCCGACGATAAAAATTCCCTTCCCGCCTCGCCCCGTCCGTCCTCGTCCCGTCAGACGGATTCGGTTTCACGATCTGAAAAATCCCCGACAAATCTGTTCAACACACACAAATACAAGAACAAAAAAAAAATAAAAATAATCTGTATGTATAATGCACGACAGATCTGTTCAACACGTACACAACATATATAATATTGTTTATCAACAACAATAGACAACAACAGATATAATATATATAACAACTTGAAAAAAAAAAAAAAAAATTCATCAATCGACAACAGATATATATATATATATATATAGAGGGGGCTTCACGATCTGTCCGTTGACAAGACATCGATCGGACTGCGATCTGTTCAGATCGGTGGCTTCACGGTCACGGTCTTGGTCCTAGTCCTGTTCAGATCAGTGGCAACGGAGGGTTTCACGAACGGATCACGGTTCGCGATCTGTTCAGATCGGTGGTGGTGGTGGATTTGGATGATGTTGATGATGATAAGAAGTGAGAGAATGAGAGAGATTTGAGTGAGGGAGGGAGGGAGAGAGAGATGAGAGAAGCGGTGAGACTCAGAAAGATCTGAGTCAATGAGTGAGGGAGAGAGAACTGAGACATGCGTGAGATTGAGAGAGAGAGAAGTGAAAGTGAGATGAGGTTTGGTTTATATATATATAAGGGGTAAAATAGTAATTTTATTTTGGAGATAAACGGAGACAGAGATGGGGCCGGGCCGGGTATGGGGCTGGGACACTTATCCCCGTCCCCAGCTCGAAACTAATCGGGGATTAATTTTTGAATACCATTCCCGTCCTGTTGGGAATATTTTTCTGGGAAAACTCGCTTAAATCGGGGTCGGGTTCCTGTCGGGCCGAGTTCAAATTGTCATCTCTATTTGGAGTTGATCTCAAATAAGCTTCAATTAAGTCCATCACGAGCCGATTTCAAATAGCTTAGTTTCTTAAATGGTTCAAAGTGCATATAAGCTTATTAAACCCAATGAATTTTAACTCAAATAAACTTTTAACTAGCTGGTCTCAAATAGACCTCTAGTGAACTGATCTCGAATGAATTTTAATGAGTCAAACACGAGTAAAACCTGAGTATCTTGGTTTCCTATGTATCACCAAGTAGATGTTGCTGTCTTGTGTTGCTGAACTCCGCTTAGTGGTTTGAGATAAAAGATGTTTGAACAGATATTGTATTTTTACATGCTGGTTCTGCAATTAATTTAATTTTACTTCAGCCTTGCTCAGATTCTTCTCCTTCCTCCTTAGGATCTACTGTTTTGCTGCTTTTCATTCCAGAGGAATCCTCAAGCATGTTTAGCCAATTGTCAATCTTTTAAGCCATAACCATTTTTTGGGTATGATTGTTCTGCGCACAAAATTTGGTCCTAAAATTTAGAACTTTAAATATTTTTTTTTTCTCTGGTTTTCTAGAAGCGATTGGAGGGCTTGACTGAAGCAGAGTTAGAAGCATTACTCGAACAAGTGGAGGAAGAGAAGAGACGCCAGGCTAGTGGCGAGCAGATCAACTAAAACTTGTACAAACAGAAAATTTATACACAAATCTCATAGAATGATGCTGATTAGATTCCATCATCGTTGTTATGGATATGTTACCTTTGCTGTATAGAATCTGAAAATTGTTCAGCAGCTAATTTGTAACTAAACTACAAAAAGTTGGTTATTGTTACCTATTTGAGAGGACAGAGAGTTGTACCAATGGATTTATAGTTGGAATTCATTTGGAAGAAAAGATAACATTAGTCAATTGCTGGCATGCTATGTTTTCCTGTTTTGGTTTCATGAGAGAGAGAGAGAGAGAGAGAGAGAGAGAGAGATAATTAAATTGCTCTCTTGAAGTTGGAAGGAATGATACCACACTTGCTTTGAAGCAAAAAAATGTTTACCAACAAATAAGAAACCTCAAGTTTTAGACTTAATTAATAAATTAGTTCAAATCTAATTTTAAAATAACAAAAATAAAAATATAACATTTTCAAAATCTACATCAAATTTATATTTATTGCTTCTCAACAAAAAGATTATGATGATGTGAAAATGAGCATATTTTGGTGAGAAAGCGGCCTCTTAAATTGAAGTTTGCAAGATGTTTTTGCTTTTGTTTTTAAATGTCATTATGAGTATAAACTTGTAATGAGAGAATTCTAACAACAGTTGCCTACAAATTTAGGACTATTCCCACTTCATTTTTATACAAATATACTTCATGTTTTTGTTTTATTATATAAATTTACAATAATATCCTTGAATAATTGATACATCTTTGCATAAATGTTTATAAGCTTTTAGAAGATTGGCTAATGCTCAATTAACTATGTATGATTGATGGTGTTAAAATTCATATGATCCGAATTTCATTCACATGACATGACTTACAAGAAAGGAGAAATAGTAACCCCTATATATATAATTTTATGGAGCCGTCATTGATTTTTAGAATGTTAATTTGGTGTCGGTCATGACTACATAATACTTCAAAATAGAGAACTAAAATATCGTGCATCACTTTTTTTATGGTTCCTTTTATACTTTTTAAGGCATGTTCGATTGACAAGATTAAAGTATACGATTAAGATTATTAATCTGTGAGTCCAATAATTTTGTGTTTGTTTTGAAATTTTGTTTCAGGATTATTAATCCAATAGATTATTAATCCAACAAATTTGTAGGATTATTAGTAATGAGGTAGGGGTGAGATTATATATCCTAAGTTGGGAAATAAAATAAAAGGACTCTTTTACTTACTAATCCAATGCAAATCAAACAATCGACAAGGGGATAATTTATCTTACTAATCCAATTAGATAGTGAATACCACACTAATTTAATGAGATTATTAATACCTTCACTATTAATCTTGTGAATCAAACATGGTCTTAAATTGCGATATCTTGTCTGAATTTTAATAATAATGAGATTTATATAGTGTTTTGTGTATACAAGATCTGACCTTGTTGGAATTATTCATATAATGAGAAGATCAGTCTAATTAATTATTTATCCATCAATAATAATGAAAAAAAATTGTATTTGAAGAAAAATAGAGTGAAAATATCATCTTGTCTTAATTTTATAAATTTTGATGTATTTCTAAAAAAGGTAAGGAAAAATTAATTTTTTTTCTTCTAATTAGGGTTCGTTTGAGAAGATGGTTTGTGACTAAAATAGCCACAAAAGACAAAATAAGTTATTTTAGTCACAGCAAACAAAACATCACATCTAACCCATAATCATTACACTCTTCTCTCACAAAAAAAATCAAAAAAGTCAAAAAGTCTTTCCCAAACTAAATTTTTTAGTCCAGGCTAAAATAGCCAAAAAAGTTAAAAAATCAAAAAGTCAACCCACTTCTCAAACAAACCCTAAGTTTGATCATTGTAATAAATTAAATAATAAAATTTTAATTTAATTAATTTAAAATATAATATTTTGATTTGTTTCACTTTTAATTATTTGTTTATTTTTATTAAGTAAAAGTAACAATAACAAAAAAAACAAGGGCAAATTACACAAATAGTCCCTATAGTTTGGGGCTTGTGTCATTTTGGTCCCTGACTTTTCAATTGTGACACATTTGACCCTGAATTTTGAATCTTGTTCCAAATAAGGACAATTGAATATATAATTACATTTTTCAAGGGTAAAATTGTCAATTTGATAAAATATAAACTAATTTGACAAAAATAAATGTCAAACAAATATTTTTGAATTTTTAAAAATTATTTCTACCTACTAAAAATAAAATTATGTAAAATTGATAAATCTTTTAGACATTTATTTATTTTTTTTACCAAATTAATTTTTATTATGTGTTTGGATGATAATCATGTAAAATTAATTTTAAAAAATTAATCATGTAATTTTTATTAATTTTACATAATTTTATCATTGGTGGATAAAAATAATTTTAAAAAAATTAAAAATATTTTTTTGACATTTATTTTTGTCAAATTAGTTTATATTTTATCAAATTGACGATTTTACCCTTGAAAAATCTAATAATATTTTTAATTGTCCTTATTTGGAACAAGATTCAAAAATCAAGGTCAAATGTGTCACAATTGAAAAGTCAGGGACCAAAGTGACACAAATCCCAAACTATAGGGACTACTAGTGTAATTAACCCAAAAAACAAAGTCATTAAACTAAACGTAAAAAGATATTTTAGATATTTTATATGCATTTATATTAAATTTAATAAGTAAAGTATTTTTTTTTTGTTAGTTTTATGCTTAACAAAAATAGATATATAATGAGATTTTTATTGATAAGTCTAATTTAGAAGTGCTTTAACCTAAGAAGTCCATGAAGGAATTTTTTAACCCATTTAGTCCCATGTATGTATACTTTTATTCCATAAAGTACATTTTCTTGATTTACATTATTTTCTTGGACACTTATGCCCTTATATTCAATTTTGATACCCTTATAAATATTTTTTGAACGATTAGCAATTTAATGATGTGAACATTCATATTTTAAAATTTATATTGGTAGAAATGTAAAATTGGCCCGTGGACGGCCCGAAACCCGCCCGCGAGTTGGGGCGGGCCTGGCCCATTGACAATGTAAATATTCACATTGACATGTTAACATTCACATTAATAGGAGTGTAAAATTGGCCCGCGTCCGGCCGCCGGTATGAAACCCGCTTATATGCCCGGCAGGCGGCCAGTCCGGCCTATTGACAATGTGAATATTCACATTAACATGTTAACATTCACATTGATAAGAGTACAAAATTGGCCTATGATCCATGGGCGGCCAAAAACCCGCCCGTGGCCCGGAGAGGGCCCGGCCCGCCCTGTTGACAATGTGAATATTCACATTGACATGTTAACATTCACATTGATAGGAGTGTAAAATTAGCCCGCGTCCCGTGCATGCCCGAAACCCGCCCACGGCCTGTGGACGGCTCGGGGCGGGCCCGGCCCGACCTGTTGACAATGTGAATATTCACATTGACATGTTAACATTCACATTGATAAGAGTATAAAATTGTCCAGCAGTCCAGGGCAGGCCCGACCCGGCCCGTTGACAATATGAATATTCACATTGACATGTTAACATTCACATTAATAGGAGTGTAAAATTGGCCCCGCCCCGGTCGGCGAAGTAACCGGCCCGTTGACAATGTGAATATTCATATTGACATGTTAACATTTACATTGATAAGAGTATAAAATTGGACAGCGGCCCATGGACGATCAAAAGCCCACTGCCGTGACGGGCGGGCTGCCCGTTGACAATGTGAATATTGACATGTTAACATTCACATTGATAAGAGTGCAAAATTGGCACCGGCAGGTGGCGGCGGCGGCTTTGTTGACAATGTGAATATTCACATTGACATGTTAATATTCAATTGATAAGAGTGTAAAATTGGCCCGTGACCGTGGGCGAAGGCCGACCGCCGAAATGGCGGGCGGTCTGTTATAATGTGAATATTCATTGACATGTTAACATTCACATTGATAGGAGTGTAAATTGGCGCGGCTCGTGGGCGGCGGGAGAGCCCGCGGATCGGCGGGCTTGGCCCGACCCGTGACAATGTGAATATTCACATTGACATGTTAACATTAATATTGATAGGAGTGTAAAATTTGTCCGCTACCCAAAGCTCACCCGCGCCCTGAGGTAGGCCCGGACCCAAACCCGAGCCGCCTCGGGCCGTCCATGGGATGCGAGTCAATTTTACACTCTTATCAATGTGAATGTTAACATGTCAATGTGAATATTCACATTGTCAACAAGCCGTGCCGGGCCCACCTCGGGCCGCCCATGGGCCGTGGGGGGGATCCGGGTAGCCACGGGGCACGGGTTAATGTTACACTCTTATCAATATGAATGTTAACATGTCAATGTGAATATTCACATTGTTAACAGCTCGTGCCGCCTCGGCGTGGGCGAGCCCACGGGCACGCGGGTTAATGTTACACTCTTATCAATGTGAATGTTAACATGTCAATGTGAATATTCACGTTGTCAACGCCGGCCGGCTTGGTACGCGGTTGCGGCCACGCCAATTTTACACTCTATCAATGTGAATGTTAATATGTCAATGTGAATATTCACATTGTCAATAATGGTCGGTAGCCGCTCGCCGCCTACGGACGCGAGTCAATTTTACACTCTTATCGATGTGAATGTTAACATGCCAATGTAAATGTTCACATTGTTATGAGACTGGCCGCATCCGGGTGGGCTAGTTTTAAGCCGGCGGGCTAATTTTATACTCTTATTAATGTGAATGTTAACATGTCAATGTGAATATTCACCTTATCAACAATTGGTAAGACGCCATGTGACCAGCATGGCGGGTTTCGCCGACCACGTCATGGACTATTTTTACACTCCTATCAATGTGAATGTTAACATGTCAATGTGAATATTCACATTGTCAATTTGGGCAGGGTAGGCCGCCGAGCAGGCCGGCTTCTTTACGAGCAGGCTAATTTTACACTCTTATTAATGTTAATATATCAATGTGAATATTCACATTATATGAATGGGCGGCAGCGAGTGTGGTGGCCACGAGCCAATTTTACACTCTCATCAATGTGAATGTTAACTTGTCAATGTGAATATTCACATTATCAACGGATCGGGTCGGGCCGAGCCGAGCCGAGCCTATTTTTTTAGCCTGTAGGCCGGCCCGGCCCGACTCGAATTTTTCCCGACACCCACGAGGATCGACATGGGCCGGGCCCCTACACATTGACGATATGAATATTCACATTGACAGTGTGAACATTCACATTAGGGGTATTTTGGTAATTATGTAACCCATAAGACTTATTGAAATATAAAAAAATAATGTGAACTAAATAGAACATAAGTAGATGAAAAGGGTATTTTGGTCTTCTTATCTCAAATTGGACCTAATGGAATAGTCAAAAAGAACATAGGTTGGATGGAATAAAGCTCTTAGAAAATGAATTTATCAAAAAAGCTCCCATATATAATTTAGATGAAAAATAAATCAAAATATTAATATTTAAATTGATAAAATTAAAAATTTATTTTGTTATAATATATATATATATTTTTGTATTTTTTTCAAAATATATGAAGAAAAAGAAACGTGTGTACGTAATCAACACGGGGGAAGAAACGTGTAGTGTTGGAGGGATTGGGTCCCAACGCAGTTTCCGCACTTGGCCAGGTGTCACCATACAACGTCTTCTCTTATACACCTCAGCTCACACTCATACACTACACCCTTTTAAAAATTAAATTTAAAAAAAAAAAAAAAAATATTATATGTATCTATTAATATATTAATAATAAATGATACGAAATGATTTTAATAATTTTAAATATTAATAATTTATATAATAAAGGAGACCAATTATAATACCATGTAAATTCTATCCTCTGAAATGCCAGGGTGGGCGTAAGTAGCATAATCATTAGATTTTATTAGTCATGCTCCCATACTATTGTCAGCGAAAAGTCACTTTTGCCAAACCAAACACTCACCTCTTTAGTCTATGCGACAATTGCACCTTCCTCTGAGAAAATCCATTTTTAATCTGGCAATAGAACTCATAATCATTATTAACGTCCGCCCACTCACCACCATCTTAAAACGTGTCTCTCTCTCTGTCTGTCCATTTGCAGAGAAGCCATGGCCGTTTCTCCCTTTCCAACCCCCCCAAAACCCCCATTTTTTTCTTGAAATTCTCACTTCTCGTACCAAAACCCTAATTCACATCCACAGAATTTTCTCTGTCTCATTCTTACTCTCAGAATTATGTTCTGGATACATGTTTTTCTTCTGGTATAAATATTAATTTTGGCCATAAAAATGGCGGTTGTGACTGGAGATCGTTACCTCGAATCTCTGGTGAAGTTCGTGGAGAAACAAGCTGGTGCCTTGATAGAAGGAACCCCAGTTCTGAAGCTGAACCCCGTCGGACTCCACTACGTGCAATCTAGACTAGAAGCGCTCAACGAGCTCGAGGGACTTCTCGCTGGAGCTCCGGTTGATTATCTCCGTGCTTACGTCTCCGACCTCGGCGACCACCGCGCGCTCGAGCAGCTCCGGAGGATTCTGCGGCTCCTCACCTCTCTGAAGGTCGTGTCGGTGTTGCCGACACCGGCCAGAGACCCAACGCGGCTATCTTTGTTGCCGTTTGGGCGGTTGAAGGTTCTGGAGCTTCGTGGATGTGATCTTTCAACTTCGGCTGCTCGAGGCCTTCTTGAATTGAGACATACTTTGGAGAAGCTCATCTGTCACAATTCAACCGTGAGTTTTTGTTTCTTAAACTGTAGTTTTTCTTTATGTTTGGTTGCTGAGAAAATGAGGGGAAACTGTAGAAAATTGAATCATTGAAATTTCACGTTTTGCTTTCTGTTTTGCTCTTGGAATAATGACAAATTCTAGTCAATTTAGACAGTTGAATATAAGATTCAAGATACTCCTATTAGATACCAAATTGAAGCTTATGCCTTTATACCATTACTAGTAATTTTGATTTTTTTTGGGTTGATATTGGAAGTTTCTAGTACTTAGGTATATTTTATGGATAATGTAGGATGCACTACGTCATGTATTTGCAAGCAGAATTTCTGAGATTAAAGACTCCCCACAGTGGAACCGGTTGTCATTTGTTTCGTGCGCTTGTAATGGATTGGTTCTCATGGATGAGTCTTTGCAACTTCTCCCTGTGGTTGAAACCCTTGATTTAAGTAGAAACAAGTTTGCAAAGGTGGATAATCTCCGGAAGTGTACAAGATTGAAGCACCTGGACCTTGGGTTCAATCACCTGAGCACGATTGCATCATTTAGCGAGGTACGGGTAATTGCCACTATGATTTCATTCTTGTCTATCGCTGTGAGTTGTTACTTTTTGCATTGAATTTTTGAAAGATGCTATCTTTATTTATTTAACTTGCTCATGAAACCCATAGGTAGTCAAAGTACTCTACCTAATTCGAGTACTGTGTTTTCCTAAACATAATCATCATCATTATCTTCAGATTAGAGCATTTTTAATGTGTGCCTCAGATATTTTTGAATTCTGCTTGAAGTTTCTAATTCCGAATTAGATATGAACCCATTTATCAAACTTGTCCCATGCAGGTATCCTGTCAAATTGGTAGACTTGTTTTGAGGAACAATGCTCTAACTACATTGCGTGGGATTGAGAATCTGAAATCACTTGAAGGCCTTGATCTTTCCTACAATGTTATTTCCAATTTTTCAGAGCTAGAGATCCTTTCAGGCCTTCCATCTTTACAAAATCTGTGGTTGGAAGGGAATCCATTATGTTGTGCACGATGGTACAGGGCACAAGTATTCAGCTTTTTCCTTGATCCAGACAAAGTAAGTTGTTGCATGCAAATTCATTTAGTTATCTTGTCCTCTAAATTTTCCTTTTGCAAAAAAGGAACAACAAGAACAACAATAATAAGTAAAATAGTTATCTGAGTACATAATTGCTGATCAAAAAAAGAGAAAGGCTCTGTTATTAGAGTCGTACAATTCAAGATTCGAATACTACGATTCGATTTAGTGGGTAATTGATATGAATAGGTTGTGTGAATCGCAAATAGTTATGGATCGTAGGTGAATCGGCGAATCATTGAACCGAATTAGTGAATCGTGAATTGATTTGATTCACTAAAATTGATGTTTGGCTTTTTTTTTGGTTTTTTATTTGTGGAAAAGGGTTCACAAAAGCTTTTTAAGGTCTTTAGGATTACTATATGCCATCTTTTGACTTTCTCCCTTCTTATTAACTCCCAAATACACAAACCTTAGGGGGAAATAAATGAACATTCTCTTTGTACAATATTCTAGGCTTACATATTTAATTTTATCAAGTACTTGCATTTACAAATTTAATTTTTGAAGGCATCAAGTGATATTTTTGAAAAAGTTTGAAGATTTTGGTTTTTTAACCTTGTAAAAAGTTAAAAACATTCAGTGTATTTGGTTTGAGTTTTCTGAATTAATTTTTTTGTAAATTTAGTTTTTTGTTTTTCATGTTTTTTTTTTTGTGAATATTTTTAAAATTTGACGCTGTTTGGTAACACTTACGTTTTCAGTTTATATTTACAAAAATTTTATAAACTGATTTTTGTTTATTTTTAGAAAAACATAAACTACAAACGCGTTTGGTTTGGACAAAATGTTTGAAAATTTTAAAAAATATAAACTAAAAGAGTGAAAAATGGCGAGTGGTGGCGTGACGGGTGGTGGGTGGTGACGAGTGGTGGCGGATGGTAGCAGTGAAAGACGGTGGTGACGGGTGGGTGACGACGAAATACGGTACTGATGGGTGGTGGCGAGTGGTGGTGACAGAAGACGATGATGGCGGGTGGCGGGTGATGGGTAATAGCAGCAGGTGGTGGGTGGCGGCGGCAGAAGACAGTGATGGAGGGTGGTGGCAGAAGACGGTGGCAGGTGGTGGTGGCAGGTGGTGGTGGCAGAAGACAATGGTGGAAAGTGGTAGCAGGTGGTGGCAGGGGATGACGGTGGTGGAAAGTGGTGGTAGATGGTGGCAGGTGGCGGGTAGTGGGTGGTGCTGGCGGAAGACGGTGGTGAAAAGTGGTGGTAGGTGATGGGTGGTGGCGGTGGAAGACGATGGTGGAAAGTGGTGGTAGGTGGTGGTGGTGGCAGCGGCGGAAGACGGTGGTGGAAAGTGGTGGCAGGTGGCAAGTGGTGGTGGCGGCGAAAGACGGTGGCGGAAAGTGGTGGCAGGTGGTGGCAGCGAAAGAAGGTGGTGGAAAGTGGTGGCGAGTGGTAGTGGCGGAAGATGGTGGTGGCGGGTGGCGGCGGCGGAAGAATATGGTGGGTGGTGGCGGCAGAAGACAATGGTGGAGGGTGGTGGTGGGTGGTGGTGGCGGAAGATGGTGGTGGAAAATGGTGGCAGGTGGTGGCGAGTGGTGGGTGGTAAAAAAAAAAAAAAAAACTGAAAACGTAAACTCTTAGTTGCAGGAATCGTGGTAACAGGTCACGAATCTTCGTAAGAAACGCGATTCTACGTTTCTTAGAAAGAAACGTGTAGGAATCGCGTTTCTGTAGAGAGAGAAACGCGATCCTGTCCAAGATGGGAACGTTGGTGAAGAACAAAACCCTAGGTCAACAAAGAGAGAGGAGAAAGAAGGTGAAGAAGAACCTGATTGTGTCTGGTATGTCCTTTGCTTCGTTTTTCTTCTTCTTTCATCACTTCGAAGGTCGTCTCTCTCTCTCTCTGTTTTTCGTCTCTATCGCAGTTCATCTCTCTCTCTGTGTTTTTCGTCTGTCGAGTTCGTCTCTCTCTCTCTGTGGCAAATCGTCTCTCTCTCTCTCTCTCAGATCGTCTCTCTCTCTCGCAGACCCTCTCCTTGTTGATCGCCATCGTCATCGTTTCTGCCTTCGTCTCCTCTGCCTTCTCTCCTCTGCCTTCGTCTCTGTTCTTTTTTCCCGATATATACGTATATATCTGATCAAAAAGAAATATAAGTAATAGATATAAGATAAAACATATAAATATATAATAAATGATAAAACATATAAATATATAATAAATATATATATTAAAAAAATATATATATTTAAAAAATAAAAAAACATTAATACATTATTATATATCATTAATACATTAATACATTATTATATTTAAAGATAAAATCTTTAAATAAATATATATATTTAAAAAATAAAAAACATTAATACATTATTATTTAATATATATCATATATATACATATAAATATATAATTAAAAAAATAAAAATATTAATATATATAATCTTTATAATATATTTACATAAAAAAAAATATTAACACATACAAATATAACATATATATATATGAGTATATATTATACATATTAATAAAAAAAAACACACACATTATGTAAAATAAAATAAAAATAAATTACCAATAACACATTATTTAAAAAATATAATAAATAAATAAAATAATTAATGTGTATTAAAATAAAAATATTTATAAAAAAGCTTCTAATGTGTATTAAAATATATATATATATATATATTACCGCTTCCCGAGGCGCTCCCAACCTAAGAAACTTCTATCGGCTCACACTTCCCCGCTCCCGCTCCCGCTCCCGCTCCCGCTCCCGCTCCCGCTCCCGCTTCGTGTAACTAAGCGTAAACTCATTTTTTGAGTTTACAAATTTTGGCTAAATTTATAAACTGAGACCATTAGTTTATAAACCAAAATATTTACCAAACATGTTTTTATGATAGTTTTTAAAATTTTTGTAAATATAAACTGAAAACTGAAAACTGAAAACGAAAGTGTTACCAAACGCCACCAAGCATTTTTTTTTTACTTTTTTAGATGCATCTTACTTAGATGTGTCTAAAAACTAAAATATTTGTGAAAGAATATTTAAAAAAATTAATAAATGCACAAAAATATGAAAAACGTACTAAATTTTCGTTTTTTTATAATTTTTTATATTTTATATTTTTTTGGTATTTAGTGAATTTTTTAAAGATTTTTTTTCACAAAAAATATACTTTTTAAGTGTATTTATGTCAGGTGTGTCTAAAAATTAAAAAAATTATTTAAAATATTTAAAAAATTCAGTAAAAACAAAAAAATACGGAAAACAAGAAAGTAGAATTTTTTGAAAAGTGTTTTTAAAAAACTCAAACCAAGCATAGTTATTGTTGTTGCGTTATTGTTACTAAAAAATCGAAATTTTGTCTTTGTTTGCATTCTTTATTGAAAATGGTTGATAAGAAATTAGTATCTAAAAGGGAAAAGGTGATGTGGTAAACATAGAAACCCATGTTAACTTCTTACCCAGATCATGTGATCATCATTTAAAATAATATTTTATTGATTTAAGTCTAAATATTTTATATTTATTAGATATATTTAATGTCTAAGTGTGTAGATATATTTTTTTATGTAATTTAAAAAAAGTGACCAAATCTTTACAATTCATGATTTGATTTGCGATTCGGTACTAGACCATTTCCATTCACAATTCAAATCCTGATTTAACAACTATTTACATAATTGTTATTCCAGTTTTATAGTCCTGCTGAACTTACATTTCCACCTTGTATTATATGGCCTCTGTAGTTGACATTAGATGAGAAGAAAATTTGTACCAGAGAGTTTTGGAAGAGGCAAATTATTATTGCAAGCAGGCAGAAACGGCCTGCTAGCTATGGATTTTATTCTCCAGCGAAAAGTGGTACTGAATTGGAGGGATCTATAAACACAAAAAGGGTAGGAGATTGATCTTTTATATTTCTCTTTCATTAACAAAATTTCATGTTGCTTATCATAAATAAAAAAGAACAAGAAAGCAATTGGCAAGTTCTCTATTTATTGTTTTTTTCCCCTATATAATATCTGTGCTGTCAGAAATGCTATGATTTCACTTAACTGAAGTTGTATAAAATGTATCTCATTCTTATACTTTTCAGAAGAAGCATTCTCGTCTTGCTTGTATAGAAAGTGAAGAGCAGACTCTGTACATAGGCTCAGACCAAGAGTCAGTGTCATGTGAGAATGAGACTCAAAGCAAAGAGGATAATGTAATTTCGGATGGGGAAGCTGAAATTGTTGGTTTGATGAACAGGATCGAATTCATGAAAAAGGATCGTTCTGCTCTATGGTTGCAGGAGTTCAAGGACTGGTTGAATCAGGATTCTGAAAATTTTACAGACAGTACTAAATATAATGTGACTATATTAAATCCTAATAAAGAACATGATTTGTTACAAAAGACAAAACATAGGCATCTTGGTGAGAGCTCAAGATATGTTTCTGAATCTTTTCAAGCTTCAGGAGATGAGAGTACTACAAACATTTTAGAATCTGACAGCTCCTTTGCAGATGTTTCTAGTGGTTTCAACGCGCATCAATACTTCGGCCAAATTAGTGAAGCAGCATCTAAATTCTCCTTGGGGCATAACAGTGGGAATTCTGTGCCTGGCGTTGGAAGAATGGATATAAAGCAGGAGCAAATGAAATCTTATTCTAATGATGGTTGTTTATCTGTGAGAGCTGGAAACTCTCATCCTGATGCCTTGGCAGTCACAGAAGGTGAAAGGATGGATGCAAAAATCAGCACTGCTACTACTAATGCCATTGATGATATTTTGGAGTCGCGTGCACCATCTGTCTCCCCAGTATCACCTCCTCATTATCAAGAGGACATTCTGCATCGTCGTCACAACTTAGAGGAAGAATTTTTGCAACTGTCTGCAGAGTCCTATTCAGTGGCATCATCTGATAGTAATACGAGTTGTGGTGAAGATGATTTAACTGAATTTGGGCCCTTCAGTCCCATAGGTGATCAGTCATTGATTGAGGAGTTCTTAGAGAGGGGTGGTCATCCATCTATTTGTCATCCTGAGGATAGGTATTATGACAAGGGTAATGAGGTATCTCAGTTAACACAAAATGGTGTATATTTGTCAGATTCATATGCTAAACTAGCCCCTGGTGTTCTGAAACTGACAGAACCAGACCACATTTCCAAATTGTGGAAAAATAATTTTCCTTCTTGTGAGCATGATGATGGAATTGCACATTGTGGGAACCAAGAGGGTGAATGGTTGGAGAAGAAAATTTGCAAAAGAAAGCCCAAAAGAAGACTGCTTTTCCTGTCAAAGCTTAATAATAATACTGATGGTAAGATGGAACCATCACTAAAGTTAAATGGAGATTTGGATGTTTGTATAGACAGCATGGAATATGAACGACGAAGACAAATTCTTTGTGGCAGTGTTCAGCAGTCAATTGATAAGAAGCAGATATGGGATATTGCAATTACAACCTCACTTGCCAAGGATCGTGTTAGAATCCTTTCTGGGTTACAATCCTCATCTGTGAGGGCAGAAGATTTCATTGAGAATTATTTCAATTCCAATGTTGCAGATTTAGGAGTTCATGAAACTTGTAGGAAGTATATGCGCTGCAATTGCATAATTGAGCTGAAGTCTGGATATGAAGAAACGTAAGTGTTTTTAAGTCCTCATTATCTGATATTATATATAATAAGTTTAGCAGGAGAGTTTTGTATATACTTCTTGAGACATTCTTCTGTTATTGACTTTTAAATTGCAGATGGAAGTTTTTGCCTACCTGTGTGTATTAAAGTCTCATTTTCTGTCTACCTGAAGCACTCCATATAGCCAATTTGTAGTCATGCAAATGTAGCCTAAAATGGCTACATTCAAATGAAAATTGTCCACTTTTTTTATATTACCTTCTAATGTTGATCATGTCTGTTATTGAATTCATGTTACAAGTGGCAGAATATAAGGCATTCATTTCGCATTCGATGAAATAGATTTACCCTATACTGTTTGTTCATTCACATCACATGGCATTTCTAATAAAATAAATTTAAGCATACCTTTTCAGGCCACTACCAAATTATATTCCAAAGTTCTAACGTTCAACAAAAATACAGCCCCATTTCCAGCTCTTCATTCCAAAGTTCTTCTTTTTATGATTTGCTCTTCAATAGTCCAATAATGTCTTTCAATAAATTGTCTGCCTGAATTTTTTTTAATTGCAATTAATGACCCATAGTATTTTTCTATACAACTAGTCACTTTCTAGCAAATCACAAGTGATTGGGAACTCTCTGAATCCCATGACTTAATTTCTATTCTGCCCACATGCAGAGAAGTAGCTGTATTGCTGAGCAGTGAACGCAAGTTGTATGTGCTAGTCATTGATGTCGCAAATGATGGGTCAGGTTAGGTTTGTTGTGGTATGAACTATTTTCAGGAGGCATACATTTTATTGTCTATTCAATGTTGCTTAATGGTTTGCTTTATAACTATTATTCAATCTATTGGCATTTTGCAGGAACTAGCTTAAGACAAATGGGTTGCCACGAAATTGAAGATGTTAGAGAGGTTTTAGTCAGTTTGGGACTTCAGCTTTTGAGGTTAGTGAGTTCAACTACCTCTAGCAACCACCGAGGTTTCACATTATTCTAAAAATGCATCTCTTCTTCTATGGATGTGGTAGGGTTTACATTGAAAGGTGTGCATCATATCTCTTTGCTACCAGAAGTATTGAGAAGTCAAGGCAATTACTATGTATATTGTATTCTTCGGATTCAAATATGAGAAAGCAAAGCTGTTCTATGAAAAGGTGATCCATCTGAGCTCTTCCTTCTGACATTGAAATGTGAAACTAATGCTGGTGTTAAGCAACTCAAGAATTGTTGAGTATTTTTGCAAAGTTATGTTTATTCTTTATGATGGACTGGGGTTTTGGAAATTTAAATGGCAGTTTGGAGCAGGTTCAGGTCGAATCATTTGAAAAACATATATGTGGAGGTTCAAAAATGAACATGTTTCAATATTCAATGGTTCTTTTTTCGCACAACAATATGAAAGGTATATTGTTAATCTTCCATTGCGTGTGAAAATTTCTATATATTAGACTTGTACGTGTCTTTGAAAATCCTTTTGAAATGTTGTTTATGAAGTGAATATGGTCCTCGCAAGTTGTTGAAAAAAATAAGAAAAGAATATGGTCCTCGCAGCAATTAAAATACAAAATAAAAAGAATGTACTCAGAGAAATCATAATCTTATTTAAAGCAATTTGAGACTCAGGAATATATAAAGACATTTGGAATGTCATTTATTAAGGTTTAGAAGGTTATGAAAAGAAGAAATATATAGGCAGAGGTTTGCATGGTGATAGATGTAGTCTTGCACACCAATCAATATTCATGGATTGGATTGGGGGATACCATGGGATAATAGATGGTATTAATTTGTACATAAGGTGGGATAAAGAGAGGGGGGGGGGGGGTTCGGCGGGGTGGGGGTGGGGGTGGGGGTATGGGGATAAGGACTCAATTCCAGGACTGGAAAAAAATTGCGAAACATTGGACACCAGGGTAAGGGGGAGACACATGGACCCCTACATATTTTGGCCTTGTAGACTTACAAGGAAGTCTTATGACTGCCTTAATGTAATGAGAGTACAGAATATTTTCTTTTTTTACTTAATATAATTACTGTGCTGGCGTTAAGCTATATTCCTTGTGATACAACTTGAGACCAACTGACCATGTACTTCAGCCCTAATTTTTCATGTCTAACTTGGAATGAATTTTTTTTTTTTAATTTTATTTTGTTAATGGCATATTGGAATCTCTTGTGTTCTGTAGCTACTTTTTTGTTTGGTTCAATGGATTCTTAATGTTTTGTAAAGCTAAGAACTCACTTCTTTAAAAATTGGCCAGACGATTTGTGGTTTTCAAGATCACTTTTTGTGCTTGAAGAGCATCTGCTTTTGTGCATTGAAGACTTGATGCAGTTTGGCTTTCTTTCAGAAGACACGTGTGCTTCTCCATATTACTCACTTGATTCTTGTTGCTCTATCATTGATATATCTGAGATGGTAATTTTTATTTTTTATTTTTAAATTATGAAAGCTCTTGATCAAGATATGGCCTACATCGATAAACACTAGCTAGTTTTATACACCAAGTTTGCAAATGTTGATTGCTAACAGAAATTATCATTTGATTGGGATGCTTTTCTCATTTGATGTGATTATATATCTTCTGATTTCTTCATCAATGAATATCATATAAGGTGGTGCATTGACCATACCTACTGCTATAGTAACTCCTGCTGTAGTTTAGTTGATGGCAATCTACCATTATATCTCCATTGGTTGTTGCTGAAAGATCACATACACTTTGCTATGTAAGATACCATTTACTCTTAATAAATTGATGTTAGATCTTCTGAGAAAGAGTTGAAATTGTTGCCTTTTTTCATATAATTAATTTTCAAGATTGACTGTTTGTTTGCTATGAAGTGCAATGTAGATTCATTACTGGGGTATTGAAAGTTTAAGCTGTGACTGCAAGGAAGAAAATTACATACTAATTTATTCGTTCTCATTTTTTTCCCTCACATGATTTCTGTTTAGGGTTTCGATTGCAGCCCTCTTGGGCTTCAATCTTCGATTTGTAGGGTTCCATTCGGTGATTTCTGCCTTTTCTTTTAGCGTATTCTTCTTTCTAAGTCAGATTCTTGTCATTTTTCATTCTCTTTTTGGTTTTGTATTTCGCTTTTGGGTCCCTGGTTTGCTCCCTCTCTAAGGAGCCATTCTTTTCAGTTCTTTGCTTCTCTTTGTTTTGGGCATTATTTGAGGTTTCTTTTTGGGTATGTCGACTCTGTCGAGAATGAGGGTTTTATTTTCTTTGTTTCAACCTTCTGCAGTTGATTTTGATTTCTGGTTCGATAAAAGGTTGTGTGGTTTGTTCTTATTCCTGAGGCTAGTTGTTTTGATTAAAATTGAATGTAGGGGTTCAGTGCCAAGTATGGTATAGGGGTCAAAAAAGAAAAGACGTCTTGCTTTAGAAGTAGAGGGGAGAAGAGGTAAGATGGAGACGGGGAGGAGTTTTAGTTGAGAGAGAGGCTTGATCTCATGGGGGTTGTTGCTTTCATGCAACAGACTTCAAGCATTTACCGAGATATTTTGAGAGATGCTCCTGGAGCTTTGTAATTCCTCGTTTTCTTCAAAGATTCTCTGCAGATGTCTGTTGGAGTGGGTAAGGTAGGAGTTCAATTTGGGTCATAATGCTGTTGCATTTCAACGCTGTATTGAAAAAGTAGGTTAGCAGTTCCATACTGAGTTGATTTGAGGTTTTGAATGACTCGAGGCAAAGGTGGGATGAAGTGTCAAAGGAGAAAGGGATGAAGGTGGCACACTAATGGCTCATCGCAGTAGGTGAGTCTCATGCGATAGGAAGATGAATTGATGCTTCAATATGTGTAAGAGGGAGACAACTGATTGGGAAGATGTGGATGGAATTGGTACACGTGGTGTTCGAAGAGTCCTGAAGCCGGATCAAATCTAGTTTTAGGAATATACTCCTTGTTATTGAAATGATTTGCTGTTAAACTTGAGAGGATTGTATTGCTTCAGAGCTGCTATTCTGTTCTTGGGAATTAGTGTTTGTGAGACAGTTCTTGTGTTTCAGTGTTTAGGTTTTGAGTCAAAAGGCATATTATCTACTAATTTTATATAAATCTGCTCTGCCACGGGTGTTCTGATTATATTCCTGCATGCGGACTATTATAGATATGATATTCTGTTGAATTTCGTTTCTTCCTGACTTGTGTATTATGGATATCTCAAAATTAATGCATACAGCGAAATCAGGTGAAATTATTTGAGTCACCTTTTACAGGTCATCGACACAAGGGAGAGTTGGTGTTTAACCCTAGCTCTTGAACGTGCAACTTCAGTGTTTTTTACTTCACAGGAATTGATGATTGAGGAAGCTGCAGCCCTAACAAAGAAAAAACCTGCTTTAGGCTCTCTGATATGGAAGCTCAAGTGGTTCTCTGAAAACAGTCTATTCAACTTCGTAGCATTATTGAAAGCAATCCATGCCGGAGTGGCCGATTCATCTTCTCCATTAATTGTAAGACGTGCATCATGAAAAGCAAAGCAGTCGGTTTTTTCTTTTTCTTTTTTTTCCTTATAAATGTTTTTTTGTTTGTTTCTATTCAGTTCATTCTTTTTGATCTGGGCTTGATTTAGTTTTTATTATTCAGTTTTCCACCTGCTTTAGTGAGGTGAGTAAAGTAGGTTTTTTTTTTTTTTTTTTTTTTTTTTTTTTTGCGTGTTCTTTTTTATAAGGTTGTGCTTTGCTCTTTTATCATCTTCCTGTGTCATATACGAAGTGTACAGTATAGAACATACAATGATAGGGTGATTATTATTTGCATTTGGTCTCTGTTTTTATTCAATAATTTTCAAGGGGATATGGATGTCTCGATACTTGTCAGTAGTGTGAACTTCTTTGCCATGCTCGCCAGTTGAGTAATATTTTAATTTGTTTTTGAGAACCGAAATACACACCCAACTCCTATGGCTGTGTTTGCACCCAGGATTCGAAGAGGAACTTGTAACAGAAAAGGAGGTAAGGAGGAAAAAGTTAGTAAAAAAGAATCAATTTGAATATTAATTAGTGTTTGCAATGTCCACCTTGGCATCAATTAGTTATATAAGCTCTCTTCACTTAATTCAAGGGAATAACAAGTCCCAAAGATACAAATTTAATCATATCGATTTAAAAAAAGAAAAAGAAAAAAAGAAAGGACTTGAATGAATAAAAGAATGGGGGTTATAATTGTACATCTTCACTAAGTTCTATTTGTAATCCAGGACCAACAAGATTTGTCTTGGTCCTTTTCTCTGCTCTAGGCTGCTTTGCTTCCAACAATAAGGGAGGAAGAAGCGCACTTGATGATGTGGGTTGGTTGACCATCCATCCATCAACTAATAAAGACAACAATCAACTTCTTCTTCTCCATTTTGAGCTACCATCATCATCCCTATTCTCTGCTCTTCTGTCATCAAAAATTCTAATGCACATGGTGTTCGGTTTTCTTCCTCCTTTTGTTGCGCAAGAATTAGCCGACCAACTAATATATCCAAAGCTTCCTTCATCCACCAATGTGCACATGCTTCTCTAGCTTCATCAACCCTCATCTACACAAACACAATTCATATACAATCAATGATCAGAGAGATCATTCTATTACACAAATTTTGTTTCAACAATTCATTTAGGTTTAAAAAGAAAGAGAAGATTACATAATCAAACATACCCATATTCTTTGCCGAGCATTTTTCTCTGGCCAAACATCTAATTCCTCCTCCACAAACAAAGGGAACATGTATCCTTCATGAAATTTGCCTTGACTTTTGCTTTTAAATCTCCATTTGCCCAATTCACGCTGCAAAACAAAAATATAGCATGTTAGCCTCTTAGCAGCACACAATGCAATGCCATGCAAGCCACTGTCAAGCATGTGGAAGTTATAGAAATTACTTCAAAATTGATAATTGTAAACAAGTGTGGAGGATAGTTTTGAAAAGAAATGAGCGTAACGTAGTTCACTCCAATCCAACCAGGGGATTTACATATTCATATTAATAGCATAGATTTATCTACATGAACCAAGAAACACACACAAACACGAAGACAAACACAATGCAACAATGTTGAGCAGGTAGGTAGGTACTAACTTCAACAATGCCGACTACACCGGCTTCCTCTAAAGACTCTCTTAAAGCTGCCTCTTCCACAGACTCATCACTTTCCCAACCACCCTGAAAATTAAATTGCAAATTTGCAACAATCACACACCATATTAATATTAATTAATTGAACAAACAGGAAAAGAAATATAATAAATATTCAAACACCAACAACAGAGCCAAAAAAATGAATGCATAAACACATGGTTGTTGGTAGGTTAGTGAAGAAGATACCTTTGGGAACAATAATGTTTGACCCTTCTGTGAGCTGATTAGAAGAACTTCTAATTCCTCCCTATGACCAGGCCCATGTGATTGGTTGGTTTTTCTAAATCTGTAGGGAATGCATCTGCAAAAATTGGAATTTGGAAGACTAAATTAATAAATAAATCGAGAATTTAAAATTTGAGATCAAAACAAACATTAGACTTGAAAATTTAATAATTGCTGTTAGGTTTCAACATCCCCATCAGTTTTCTCAGAATCCAAACAAAGAAGAAAGGGAATTTCCTAACAAATAATGGTAGAAGAAATAAGTGAATAATGACTATTTGATTCTCTGAGAAAGACCCATTTGGTAATTTTGGCAATTCAATTTTCCCACGAAAATTCCTTCAAATTCAGGGTAAGGAAATGAAATTAATGTAAAGAGAGAAAGAGAAACACACCCAACAACTAGACGGCATCCATTATTATTGTAGCGTTGGAACTGCCTGCCCGTGCGAGAAGAAGCCAAATACATCATTTTTTTTTCTAAGATTTTTTCTGGGGAAAATTTCTTGGGAGAAATGGAAAAGAAAAAAGGGCAACCCTTCTCCTTCTATAAGAAATCTCAATCAAAGAAGCAAAATATGAATGAGGACGTGCAGTCCGGCCAAAGGCAAACAAACCAAAGATAGAAATTGGGTATTGGAAAAGCAAAAAGATCCAATCCAACTGTATTTGAACTGTAAATATACTAAAATTGGATTGTTAGTTAGAGAGAGTGTGTGTGTATGAGAGAGAGAGAGAGAGAGAGAGAGAGAGAGAGAGCTATGGCAAATGTTTTTCTCTCTAGGGGAAAGAGAATGTGTGAGTAGCGTTGTCTTTCCCCTCCTTTTATAGACACTAGACCCACCCATCTCACAACTAGTCCACGCTCCACGCTCATCTAAACAAAAAGGTTTTCTTTACTTTCTTTTTGTTTCGGCGTTTACGCACCACTCCCTCCGTCCACTGTTCAACAATATATTTTTATTTTAATTTTTTTTTAATGATTTAAATTTATTTTACTCAACTTTTTTAAAAAAAATTCATTTTACTCATAAATTTCACATTTTATCAATTTAATATTCACTGCATAAACACATTCGAATTAAGTTATGGATTCATAAGAGTGAATTCCTAGAATTTTTTTATCCACTATTAGTTTACTAGTTGTTTTGGCAACAACATAATTAATCGAAAGGTCACTATTAATTATTTTTTTTATTTTTTTTACATCTTTTTTATAAAAAAAATTAATTAAAATAATCACTTCTCAAAAAGTTGACTTATTTTTTTTACCTTTTTTTTTTGTACGTCTTCTTATAAAAAATTAACTAAAATAGTTAATTTTCAAAATAGTCAATATCATTTTATATTAAGGTCTTAACTTGCGACCCAATCTAATGGAATTTTATTGGGCTGGTCTTAGTATTTAACTATTATAACAAAATATATCTTGATTTTAATTTTATTAATTTAAATTCTAAATTTTTTATTTATTTTCAATCTAAATTATTTGCTTATTTTCGTTAATACTTCATTTGGATTGACATATAAGAAAAGAAATGACTATGATTTTTTACCTACTTGTTTGGATGAATTATGGTTAAAAGAGTAATTTTGGTTTCTCACCAAATCTCACAACTTTTGGTGAGAAACAAAACTTAAATTTTTTGTAATTTGTCTTTCTCACCATTACTCGCCTTATTAATCATCAAAATAAGGGATGAGAAATCCGATTTTCTCTATTAGGACTATGCAAAATACTGTTCAATTTGCTAAAAACTGCACTGATTTGCACCAATCCACGCCGCTCTATTTTCTAACCACGGTTTAAATTTTAAAATTTATAATCCACCTTCGAAACCGCTCTGCTCTGTTATAGATAATACATATATATTTTTTAACATATAATGTAATATCAAAGTAAAAATAAGTGTTAGAGAGATTTAACATGTGAAATTTATTTGAAATTAATAGTTATATATATGAAAAATATTATGTAAAATTAGTTTGTGTTATATATGAAAAATATTATACAAATTAGAATTATATATTATACAAAGGCTTGATAATTAGTAAGAATATTTTTCAATTTGCCAATCCGTCCAAAAACCACAATTTGTTAATCTGCCATTCGATTTATAATTTTACTCTCAAACTGCTCGAACCGCACCACATACACCCCTACTCCCTATTTCTTTTATTTTTTCACCAAACTCTTCCATCCAAATAGAGTATAAGTAAAACTGATGAAAAAGAAGTATTTTAATCATTAAATTCAATAAAAAAATATTTTAAACATTTTATATATACTTATATTTAGTTTAATGACTGAAATATACTTTTCTATTAGTTTTACTCCACAAAAATAAACTAATAATTTAGATTGCAAACGAATGAAAAAATTGAGATTTAATTTAAGAAAATTAAAAAATCAAAATATATTTTGTTACAATTGTCAAACTTTGAGTTATTTTTGTTTGTTTCTTTTGTAATTTCTTCTAATAAATTTGTTAATAAGTACTGTGAATATTATACATTTTGTGGGGGTAGAAAAGTAAAGTATGTATAGCGAGCGTGGTGTTTGACGCGCGAGACCATGAGCGTGGGGAATGAATGAATTGGGGGTGGGTTTCATCATTTTGTCAAAATCACACGTGACTTACGAACGTAACGCGGTGGTCTGTGGCTCTCTCACTACTGTTTGGTAACTGGTCTGCCTTTGGTCGTTAAACAAACACAAGGTTGGTCCAAAAACTCACTCCCAAACTCGGTGCTTACAAGTTACATTCAAATACGCCTTCCTTACTATACTATACATACACGCTTTTCGTAATTTGAGGTCATTTATAAATATTAGGATAAATTATAAATATATAATTTGAGATTTATTTAAAATATAAATTATCTTTTGTGATTTGAAAAATGACAAATATCTCTTTGTCAGAATTTTTTATTTAACAGAATTAATTAAAAAAATAAAATTCATAATTATTCTCTTATATAATAATAAAATTACATAAATTATTAATTGAAACATATTTTTAAGATCATTAAAAACTATTAATTGACTTGATGACTTATTAATAAAATGGATAATTTATTATGAATGTAATTTCTAAAACCACAGGAGTGATTCATGTTTTAATCAAACTTCAAGGGGTGTATACTGTTAATTGACTTAATGATTTATTAATAAAAGAGACAATTTGTAATGAATGTAATTCTTAAAATCACAGGAGTAATTCATAGTTTAATTAAACCTCAAGGAGTGTATGTGTAATTTATCCTAAATATTAAGAAAGTTCAGCAATATACAAAACATAAATATGTAGTAATAAAATTTAAGAATAAATTATAAATACGTCACATGTTATTTGTTTAAAATACGAATTATCCTCTGTGATTTTGAAAATTATATTATGCCCCTAGAAATTTATAATTTCATAACAAATGGCTTTTTTTTATTAATAAATCATTAAATTAATTAATAATTTTTAATGATGTCATAAATATATTTTAATTAATAATTTAGATAATTTTATTATTGTGTAGAAGGGTAGTTAGGAATTTTATTTTTTCAATTAATTCTGTTAAATAAAAACTTCTTACAAGGAGATACTTGTAATTTTTTAAACTATAAAAATAATTTATATTTTAAATAAATTAAAAAAATGTATTTATAATTTATCATAAATTTAATAATAATAATAATAAAGTGACATCATATTCTATCATATTTTTTACATGCAATGAGGGTGCGGAGGATTCCACCCTTATTGTGAATGTGCTATATAAAAAATGAGAAATGTTAGGGATCATGAAATTTTTTTCATGAAAATGATCATGAAAAATTTGCGATCCTTAGATTACCTTGATTAGTGTGTGGTGCTTTATTGTAAGTATAATCCAAAGGTCACAAATCTTTTATGATCATTTTCATGAAAGACTTTTCATGATACCTAGCATTTTCCATAAAAAATTGTAGGTTGGTGGTCCGGCTCAAAATTTTTAAAGATTTTGTTCTCACTTCTTTTTTCACTAAATATGTTTCATATTTATCATTGTTATGTACCTTTTTAACATATTGATAATTTGTCCCCTTAAAAATGATTTTTTTATTGAAAAAATGTAAGTAAAAAGTTTAGGGGATTGGTAATTTAAGTACTTGACGGAGGTGGAAACGAATTTATTATATCTTTATTTAGTAAAAATCGAATTAAAACTCTGCTTATTTAAAAGAAAAGAGAGAATGAAACCCCCTTAAATTAAATAATCAAGACCAATTGAGATAGATGTCAATAAACCACATTGGTTGGGTGGTTCATTCGGGTTACACCTATTGTATAGGCATAGAAATGTAAAAATTTAAGAGCCAAGAATAAGGACTTGATCAATGGAGGTGGTGGGCTTGTGATAACATAATACGTTTTTATAGGAGTGAATCAGGTTTAAATTTTAGGGATACGTTCTTTTAATGGGGATTTTATATTATATTCTGATCAAAATTTGACTTTTTTTATTGCGCATGATGAGGTTCATTGAGTGTCTCAGTGGTGAGTCTTTCTCATGAGTTGAATTAAATTTAATGAGTTATTGATTACTCCATGGTCAAGACCCATAGATGCTATGATAACTCAAAGAAGTGTCTATTTTTCTTCGTTAAAAAAATAAAAAATAAATAAAATCAAGACTTGTATTAACTTTCCTTAATAATAATAAAAAATATATATTTAATTAAAATAAAAGTGAGAATAAAACCAACCTAAATCTAATATATTACAATAATCATAATGTAATTTGTAAGTAATTGAACTTAAGAAATTTTTTGGACAAGGCAGCATTGATGCATTCCCCTCCCGTCTATTTTTTGAGAGAGTGGAATCTCAAAAATTAACTCAATAAATTTGATGAATACAGAGGAATAAAAAGTTGCATGGCGCAACAGTAAGGCCAAGTTTGACATAACCTAAATAATATAAAAAGTCAAAAAGTCACTATCTTATTTGAGTCACATCATCTTATTTAAATCACATCACCTCTCTAACACATCACATCAAACCCAACCCAAACCTAACCCATATAAGTTAATAAGTTAAAAAATGTACTTTTTTAGAACATCCCAAACCAACCTTAAGGCTCGAAATTAGATATCACTCCTTAATAAATTAATAAATAATTAAAAAAATTCTTTACTTGTTTCCTGGGTCAAGCCATGATCTCTCGCTTCCACATGTGCTACATATATTTTAATTGATATCAAATAGAATTATATCTTATTTCTTAATTAGATTATATGTCCAGTTCTCCAATCAACTTTTATATTCAAAATTGCATTGCATAGCATAGCACACCCCATCAAAAAAAGAAAAAGAAAAAGCATAGCATAACATAGCATATGACGTAGAGAATGGGGATGAGTTGTGTTATTATGATTATTTTAATAATAAAAATAAGGAAAGGTGTGCGCACATGTGAGAGACATGGGGGGAGTAAGCAGTCAAATTCAACAACATAGTAAGATGAATCCTCTTCTCTTCTGATTTTTATATTTCTCTCCTTTCCTCAACACACGGCTTTGGGTTGAGATCGTTTTTAAATGGTGAGTGTAATATTTTTTTTTTAAATTTAAAATTTAGGTTCTCTTGAGTGGAATTTCCTAACTGGAAGGTATTGTTTGATTTTCGATAATTCAAATCGTTTAATATGTAGAGTTATTCGAATATTTTATTTCTGTAAAAAAATCACATAATATCTGATCAACGTGATTTTTTATAAGAATGAAATATTCGACAATTTCTACATATTGAATGATCTGAATTATCGATGTGAATTTTGTGATGAGCCTACGGAAACCCAACAACTCTCTCTCATAAATTTATATTCTATAATTATTAAATTAAAATAAAAATCTTCCATTATATATATAAAATAAAGAAAATTAAAATTCGCTACTCTTCAAAAAAGTAAAAGTCCGCTACACACATACTTCCATTTTTGCTTTTATATTTATATTGATGTGCAATGTGTTGCGTAGTCCCATTCTTTAAATAATAATAATAATAATAATAAAATAAATAAATAAATAATTGTATCGCATAGTCAAAGTTTAGCTAGCTAGCCCCAACCCAAACACATGTTGTCCATGGTTTTTCATTTATTTATTTATTATTTTTTATTATAATAATTTTCAATCATATTTCTTCTATGGTATACTGTGAATTCATAAGAGTATTATTATGCACTGTTTCTTTAATATTAACATTCATAAATTCACTTGCTACTTATTAAATTGCCACCTCCATTTTATTCAAGCTTTTTGTATTGTTAGAAATTCTTGTTGGAAAATGGCTTTGGAGGTTTTGAAAAATTCTTATTTTTTACTAACTTTGAGCATTAATTAAGGGGGGATCCTAGCGTTATTTTTAATATTTTTTATTTGGTTCATGTTTAATGTTGCTTAGTGAAGAAATTTGTGTATTTGATTGCTCAAAACCATTTCCGGATGAATAAGAATTCAATACGCATTTTCAGGTTCGTGGAAATAGGTTTAGGTGGGTTTCCTACACATTTGTGAAATATACTTGTCCCATATTAGAAAGGCTTAAGGTTTTGAATGGGTATATATACCTTAGCTTGAGATACTTGGGATGGGCCCCAAGGGATACCCAAGTTTGTGGAATGGTGAGATTATGGGTAAAGTAGGCTAGACCCATTAAACCCAAAGCTAAAACCACCCGAACAGATCCCTAACGGGTTCAGACTCACCTAAATAGGTTCAAAACAAGTTCATACCTGTTCAATTCAAACAGAATCTCTCCAGGCACCTGTTCAATTTGTCTGAATAGGTTTCTACTTGTTCGGAATAGCCACTATTTCTACTATAAAAGTCTCAAATTCCAACATTCTTGTATTCGATTTTTTTCCCTTAGAATTTAGTCATTCTTCTTATGTTTTTTCTGTGCTCTTACATTTGTTTCTACATTTATTTTTTAGGAAGAAAAAGAGAGAGTTACAACAGAGTTTTGATTCGCCAGACTTAAATTTGTAGTGCTGCAAATTTAAGTGTTAGTCGTTGCATCTTGGGAAATAGACGTCGGTAAAACTCGAAGTATCAGAGCGAAGGCGAAATTTACTTTAAGGAAATTGTGTCTAATACAAACCTCAACGTTTAAAATTTCTGTAAGCATTTAATTCAGGATTTAATTTATTAAATTATTTTCTGAATTATTTTATCTTGTTGTTTATTTATTTTATACATTTAATTTACACACACACACCACTAGGGGTTTAACTGTAATGACTCGGATTCTAATTCATATCAGATTGGTATTGATGGGTTGGCAAGTGAACTTTAAATCTTATAATTGAGGATTTTTGGGTACTGTTTGGAACCTTGATTGAAGCCTTAACAAAGTGTTTAGGCAAGATTAGATCAAAAGCCCCAAATTTGAGTTTTATTTTTGACCAGCCTTCACTCGTTTGCCCTTTTCTCTTTCCATACTTTGAATTTGGATGTAAGGCTAGAACCATTGGAAAGCTTGTTTCCGGGACTTCAATTTGGATATAAGAACCACCTAAAACGGAGTCTGAACGAGAGAGTTATGCTTATTTCAATTTTGAGTTTCTGTGCTGGAAACATGCTCGCTCGAGTGAGCTTTTCTTCGCTCAAACGAAGAGAGCGTTTTTCAGAGCATTTGAGAGCTTCTTTTCTTCGCTCGAGCCAAGTTTCCTTCGCTCGAGCGAATGGTACGAACTCAGCATGTTTAAAAATCATTTTTGGTCCACTTTTTCTCTATTCTCTCTTGCTCTTTCTCTCTCTTTTTCCTTTTTTCCACCATTGCTGTGGGTTTCAAGCTTTCAAGCTTGAGTTTTATCTCCTTTCTTTCACTTTTCACCCCATATTCCTTATATCAAAACGAAGAGCACGCCAAGGGCTTTCAATCTATCCAAGCGGATCATGTTTCGTTGAAGTTGAAATTTCGGGTTTCTCTGTCTCCTTGCATAAGGTAGGGATTTTCCTTGCTTCTCTTTAATAATATCTTGTGGATAGATGTGTGATAATTTCTATTGCATAAAACCCTCATTCTGAGGAGATTTTTATAAAAGACATGTGAAGGAAGCTAGGGTTTTTAATTTATGGAAGTTGAATTGATGATTTAAGTGAAATATAAAATGTTTGGGTTATGAGAATGTGGTTTTGTGTCAAATAGTAAAAAGTCCTAATTCATGTTTAACCCTAATTATGAAATCTATATTGGGAATGAAGAAAGCTTCATTTGACATTTGATATATGAAATTAAGTTTATGTTTTGTAGAGATGAGAATAGATAATGATGAATAATGGTTGGAAAATAACTATTGTATAGAAAGGTTATTTTGAAGAAATTAAGATGAGTAATTAAATTAATTAATTAGGGATGATTTATGATGATTATTGTGTTATGAAATTGAGTATGAAGATTTGATAATTTTGTGGAAAAGTTAGAAGACCATTGAAATATAAGAATTGAAAGTGCTTCTAAAAATGTGCCAAATGCTCGTAGTGGATGTGTTATTGGATGAATTTTGTGATAAAAATAATGAATGTTGTTATTGGTTTTGTTGGGATTGTAACAGCGAATGACTTGATGAATACTCGAGAATGGTGGAACATAATGTGTACGTGTTCTTGAGCTAATAAGTAATGGTAATGATGAATGAATGTGTCACAATGAGCAATGACTTAAGAAATTGATGGATTGTAATGTTGCCTTGGGGTCTGTTTCCCGCCGTATTTGAGCCGGTAAAGTGTGGCGCTTGAAATATGTTCCGTCTTCCTTCTGGAGTAGCGCCTGGTAAAGCGTGTGATATGTTGAGGTTTCGTGTTCCTTCTGGCTTGTGACCGGTAAAACATGAGGTTCCACGTTCCTTTCGGCTAGTGATCGATAAAGCGTGTGGTGTGATGTTAAGGCTTGGTAATGGAGCCGGTGTCCAATTTGGATTGTATGGAATGATTATAATGAGATTTGTACTTGTGTTTGAGAAAATGGAAAGTGAATAATCTTGATTGGGTAAAGTCGAATATATGGAATTGCATGGGTTGTGATGTGTTGTGATATGTAGGAGAATGACTCATGGTTATGTTTATACTTTTAGGTAAAGTTAACAAGGGATTCTTGAAAAGACTTTTTTTTTTTGAAAAATATATTTGACTGATACAGAAACAAATGAAAGGATTTTTCTTTGAAAAGTTTTCATGAATTTCTTTATGAGAATGGTATTATCTATATGTATGGTAATTTGTGTATGAAAAGAACACAACGAATTTATGTTTATATCACTCTTTAGCATTTCATGATCACATGTATCTAGGGACCTTATTGTTTAGAATTAGGGAAGATTCCTACTAAACTTCGTGTTCATCCCAATTATTTTAACCATTTTTCAAGAACGAAGTTTGGAACACCGGATTGAAGATTAAAGAGTTTATTTTCTCTTATTTGTCATAGTGTAAATGAGAGATGTTTGTTGTAATGAGAGATTCTTGTGTAATTCAATGGGAACCTTGACTTGTATTATTGTTGTACTTATTCGAGAAAGAATGATATTATTGTTACTCCATGTAATGAGTATTTGTAATTATAATTGTAGTTAATAAAATGGACTTGTATGGAAGGTTTTGGTTATATTTTCGAGTAATAAAACTTGGGCCGTGACATTAACAATCTTAAAGTAGATTTTTATTTATTTGTGTTAGATAGACAAACATTTTGTTTTTGGAAATTAAATAGTAGTCATATACTGTTTAATTTCTTAAATAGTAGTAATATATTGTTTAATGATTTATTTGATAACATAGTAGTAATATACTATTTATTATTGAAATTTTGTTAAAAAATATTTTTCTGTATATTTTGTGTGTAATTTCTTTTGTGTATAAATTTGTGATTGGTACATTTTTATTTCGTCAGAAATATGACAACTAACAGTACTAAGACTGTTATTACTCCGACTCCCACACCTGTTGTGCCAATGATGACTCCGGCAGTACCAGTAAATCATGGGGAGAAGCCAGAAAAATTCAATGGAAATGATTTTAAAAGATGGCAACAAAAAATGATGTTTTATCTTACCACATTGAATTTGGCTCGTTTCATCCATGAAAAAGCTCCAGCACTGAACGAGGGAGAAACTGACTGGCAAGTGGTTGCCGCAGTCGATGCATGGAAACACGGTGATTTTCGGTGTCGGAATTCTATCCTCAATGGGTTGGACAATACACTGTACAATGTGTATAGTGTCAAAAGCTCTGCTAAAGAACTGTGGGAATCTTTAGATCATAAGTATAAGATAGAGGATGCTAGTACAAAGAAATTGGTTGTCGCCCGTTTTCTAGATTTTAAAATGATGGATTCCAAGACGGTTATTAGCCAGATTCAAGATCTCCAAATAATTTTCTATGACATACATACGGAATGAATGGTTCTCAGTGAATCTTTCCAAGTAGCGGCAATCATTGAAAACTTGCCACCATCCTGGAAAGAATTCAAGAATTATCTGAAGCATAAGCACAAAGAAATGAAATTGGATGAACTAATAATGCGGCTCAGGATGGAGGAGGACAACCGTGATTTCGACAAAAAGTTAGGAAACTATGTCATGCAGGCTAAAGCAAATGTTATGGAACATAAACATGGGTCAAAATTCAATAACAAGAAACGGAAGCATGATGGCAATGGTCCCAAACAAGGATCCACTAGTAAAATCAAAGGGATCAACAACGAGTTCAACAAGAGGTTCAAAGGCAAGTGTTTTGTGTGTGGCAAAGATGGACATCGTGCTAAGGATTGTCACGTTCACAAGGACGGAAGGAGTTCAAGTAAAAAGCCAGCACAAGCTAACATAGCCGAGGATTTTTATCTTTTCGATGGAGTGACAGACATCAATCTTGCTGCAATAGTCTCTGAAACAAATTTGGTGGGCAATCCCAAGGAGTGGTGGGTGGATACTGAAGCAACCTGTCATATCTGTGCAGATAAGAAGATGTTCACAACCTACAAAGTGGTAGAAAGTGGGGAACAACTTTTTATGGAAAACTCTTCCATTTCAACTGTGGAAGGACAAGGAAAGATCATGCTGAAAATGACCTCGGGAAAAGAACTCACTCTTAACAATGTACTCCATGTGCCAAAAATTCGTAAGAATTTGATTTCTGGGTCATTGTTGATCAAGAATGAGTTTAAATTAGTCTTTGAATATGAAAAAGTTGTACTCTCCAAGAGTGAAATGTATGTGGGGCGAGATTACATAAGTGATGGGTTTTTTAAGCTCAATGTAATAACTTTTTTACCTAATTTGGCTTTTAATAATAAGAACACATCTTCTGTTTATATTGCTGAGTCTGTTTTTTTATGGCATGATAAATTAGGACATGTTAATTTTAATTCTTTGCGTAGACTTATTGCTTTAGAATGTTTACCAAACTTAGAATTTGATCATAATCATAAATGTGAGATTTGTGTTGAGGCAAAACTCACCAAGGCATCATTTAATAAAGTAGAAAGAAGTACTGAACCTCTAAGTTTAATTCACACAGATATCTGTGATTTAAAATTTGTTCAAACTAGAGGAGGTAAGAAGTAATTTATTACTTTTATTGATGACTGCACTCGATATTGCTATGTTTACTTAGGCCCCGTTTGGGGACTGACTAAATTAGTCAATTAGCCAAAAAGTTACTAAATTAGCCAAAAAGCCAACCACTCATACCAAAAAGTCAAAGATTCTCTTTTCTCTCTACTTTTTGCACATCTTTTCGTAATTAGTCAAAAAGTCATCCTAAACATACAAGTTTTTTTTACCTACCTTTTTAGCCAAATAGCCAAAAAGTTACTAAATTAGCCTGTTCCCAAACGAGGCCTTATTGAGAAGTAAAGATGAAGCCGTAGAAGCTTTTAAGCAATATAAACTTGAGGTTGAAACTTAACTTGGCAAAACTATTAAAATAGTGAGGAGTGACAGAGGTGGTGAGTATGATGCACCATTTAAGGAATTTTATTTTGAACATGGTATCATTCACCAAATCACTGTACCCTATTCTCCTCAGTCAAATGGAGTTGCTGAGAGAAAAAATCAAACTCTTAAAGAGATGATAAATGCCATGTTGATTAGTTTAGGGTTACTTCAGAACTTGTGGGGAGAGGCGAGTTTGTCTGCTAACTTTATCCTTAATAGGGTACCCCACAAGAAACTCAATCAAACACCTTATGAATTATAGAAAAGTCGACGACCTACTTACAATTACCTCAAAGTGTGGGGGTGTTTGGCCAAGGTGGTAGTCCCTAGTCCCAAAACGACTAAGATAGGACCAAAAATCGTTGATTGTGTGTTCATTGGTTATGCAAATAATAGTAGTGCATATAGATTTTTAATTCATAGATCTAAAAATCCAGATATGTATGTAAACATTATTATTGAGTCAAGGAATGTGTCATTTTTAGAACACATTTTTCCTTGCAAGGAAACTGAAGAGAAAAGTTCAAATAAAAAAACTTTTGATACTGCTATGGGTAGCAGTGAAGACCACAATGATAATGAAACAGATAAACCTAGATGTAGCAAGAGGGTTTGTCATGACCCAAACCTGCCCCTATAGGTTTAATGTCATGACCGGTCAGTAATTCGAGATTACCAAAGGCCTCTTAATAGCCATACAGTAACTAGGGGCTAGTGGAAGCATTATACAAAAATAACAAATAGTCCATTGAGTTGTGAGTCTATATGAACTATACATGCACATAACGTTAATTTACCCACTCTATATGACACACATAATTACCTATACAAAACATTTTTATACATATACACTTATAACAATAACTCAATACCAAACTCAAAACTAGACAACGGTTCTCTGGACCTAGCCTTAACTCAGAGGCACCAAAGCAGAATTTCAAAGACTTTACACGGTGGCTCGGTTAATCGGTTCCTTCTGGGCTTGTGTTTCTTGACGTTCACCTATTCACATAAATACACATAGTAAGCTAAAGCCCAATGACTACCAACAAAGTAAAGGATTAATGAATGATGTCTCAAATCAGTAATTCAAACAATTTAGTTCAACAGTGATTCCTATGTCAGAACTTAATAACATAACTTATTAGTACATGTAAACAGCCATACCAATACTTGTAAATGGTCATATCAGTACTTGTATTTATAGCATATCTCATCAATACGTGTCAACCGTCATACCCATACTTGTAGACAGTTATATTAGTACGGTGGGCTCAATTGGTACAGTCGAAGATCTTTGTACACATGTAGCCATGGTATTGTTACCTCCAGGCGAGGGCCACATGAATATAAGCTACGGTATTATTACCCCCGAGCAAGGCCACATGAATATAGACCTTGGTATTATTACCTCGCAGCAAGGGCCACATGAACATAGGCTTCGGTATTGTTACGCCCGGGTAAGGGCCACGTGAACATATAAATGTAAAACCACGGTATTGTTACCCCCAGGTAAGGGCCACGTGAATATATAGAAGCTACATTACATTTTAGAAGAATAGAGAATCATTCACATATTTCAGAAAATACTGTTGAACAGAGCATATCATATAAGTCAGGACATACATAAAATCAACATCTTTTTGCAAAGTTGTTACTCACTGTGGCTTCCAAAAACGGTTGTGTTGTCCTCAACTCGTGACCGACAATCACAATTGTCATGACCCAAACCCACCCCTATGGGTTAAGGACATAACCGGCCAGTAATCCTGAGATTACTTACGACCTCGAACTAAAATAGACGTAACTCAACAGAGTAAAGGGGGCCAAACGGAAGCAGTAATTAAAAACTTTGTCCATAGAGCCGTGCTTATATGCACTCCAAGCTAACCATACACATATGCGTTAATAACCTACATCAAAAGTATAGTTCCAAAAATTCTTTACATACAGGATCATCCAAAACGAGTCAATCCATGACAGACTATCTACAAATATACATAAAGTCCTTGCCAACAAGACAAAGTGTAAATACATAACAAAATGGCAAGGATGGGTCTCGTGCGTGAGACACAAGGTTGACTTCCCAAAACTCATGTTGTTCCTGGCAAACTTCACTGGGGCTGGGTTTGTGCATCTCTTGGCTCACTACAAACACATGAATGAGCGTGAGCGATAGCCCAGTGAATAATATCAAATATAATATTTACATAACATTGTAGAACAACATATTCCAAACGGCTTTGGGTCTAATTCATATTTCTATTTAACAGATATATATAACTAAATACAAATCGAGTGACTGCAATTTCAAACATTCCGGCCTTTGGCCCATTCAGATTTCCATTCTTGTCAAAACGGCCTTCGGCCCATTCGATTATGTCAAAACGGCCTTTGGCCCAATCATGTATGTCGAAACGGCCTTTGGCCCAATCATGTATATCAAAATAGCCTTTGGCCCACACATTTGTATCAAAACAGCCTTTGGCCTATTCATTTATGTCAGAACGGCCTTCGGCCCACTCATTCATGTCAAAACGACCTTGGGTCCATTCATGTTTATCAAAACGACCTTTGGTCTATTCATGTTTAACAAACCGACCTTTGGTCCATTCATGTTTATCAAAACGACCTTTGGTCCATTCATGTTTATCAAAACAATCTTGGGTCCATTCATGTTTATCAAAACGACCTTTGGTCCATTCATGTTTATCAAAACGACCTTGGGTCCATTCATGTTTATCAAAACGACCTTTGGTCCATTCTTGTTTGACTTACATCCACAATCCCAATTAGCAATTCATAAGCTTATAAGGGAATAAACAATTGGACACTCACGAGCATTCAAATATCGATATTACTCACAGTGATCGGCTTGTGGATTTGTCCTGGAGCTTGACCCTACACATTTCATGAACACAAAAGGGTCACTAACAGTTCAATCCGTTCTTTAATTCACATACTCCTCATTAGGCTTTATTCTTATCTCATTAGCTCATTTACAATGCTTAACATATGCCTAAGAGTGCTTACAAGTGAAAGAGAATGGAACACAGAACACAGGATGCATTTTCAAAATTTCAGAAAATAGGGTCCCCGCTCGAGCGGACCCTTAAGTCTGCAAAAGTATTGGTTACCTCAAATTCCCGCTTGAGCGCGAACTCTACCGCTTGAGCGGACTGCTTGCCTACATGGCTCCCTGTTCAAGCGTCAACTTCCCCGCTCGAGCGGGAACCACGTCTGCAGAAAATGCTGGGAGCTCGAATTCTCCGCTCGAGCGGCACTTCCCCCGCTCGAGCGGACGTCGAAAATTCTGGGTTTTTCCAGAACACTCCTTTGAGTTCAAACTCGATATTCAGCCGATTTTTCTTGCATACTAAGGCTCCAATCTCACATATATTTGTACTAACACGCCATAGTCACCAAAACACATCACAATGGAGCTCAATTCCTTGCATTACTTACATGCATGTCTCAAATTAATCCCAATTCATCACCAACACCTCACATTCAAACATGCAAAGCTTACACTTACATGATTCATTCTTGCATCTGAGAAATATGCCTTCATATCAACTTAATTGGTGAAGAGAGGTCCCAATACATGTTTTTTTTTTAAAACAATATTCAACACAAAACATACACTTTGTGCTCAAACATGGAGATTCTTGGCCATTTCTTACATGCATGTACATATTAGGTTTCAATTCAACGAATACCACCCAATTTCATTTCAATCTCACTCTTGATCACCAATTTAGCTTGAACACACAAAATTACAACTATAATTCAAGAATTACTCACCTAGAAGCCTTGATCTTTCAAGCTCTAAACAATTCTTGAGCTAAACCTCCAAAATTTCCAAGCTTCAAGCTAAAATGCACAATTCTCCTCCTTTCTCTCACTATGGCCAGCCTCTCTCTCACTCTCAATTGTCTAACTCAGATTTTGAGTTTTAAGAGAGCTAAAGGAGGGTGCAATGCTAATATACACAAGCTCCACTAACAAATATTTTAATATAAAATAATAGGGCACTTAATTTATCAATTTAATCAGTTTAAATTGACCAGAATCAATTTTCAATTAAATTTCACTGTAGGCTCTAAAAATTATGCCAATCACAATGGCATAATCAATTCCGGGTTCTATGGCCGATAAGGCCCTCAATTTAATTCCCGAAGCGGATTATTCAAACAGATATTCCTACGATGAACAGATAGAATCCCAAAATCACATATATCCACATAATGGTACTCAAAATCATATCAAAACATATAATCACATACGTATTAGGGACCAATTAACATAATACAGAACATGGGTATCACAGTCTCCTCCCCTTTAGGAAGTTTGGTCCTCCAAACTTAAGGTACCTTCGTCGGGAAACAAATGTGGATAGTGTAGTCACATTTCCTCCTCTTTTTCCCACGTGGCATCCGTCCCATAGTGCTCTTTCCATTCTACTCTCATCATTGGGATGGACTTGTTCCTCAATTCTTTCACTTGTCGGTCAACAATTCTTTCTGGCCATTCCGCGTATTCTATATTTTCATCAATAGCAACCCGGTGATAATCAATCACATGGAATGGGTCTCGGAGGTAACCTCTTAGCATCGACATGTGAAACACATTGTGGATTTGTTCAAATCCCGGTGGCAAAGCAACTCTATAAGCAACTGGACCAAGTCTCTCCAGAATCTGGAACGGTCCGATGTAACGGGGCGACAACTTGCCCTTTTTCCCAAATCTGACTTGGCCTTTCATCGGAGAAACACGGATGAACACATGGTCACCAACTTCATACTCAAGAGGTCTTCTCCGAACGTCTGCATAATTCTTTTGTCGGTCTTGAGCTGTTTTGAGCCTTTGGCGAATAGTCTTGATTTTCTCAGAAGTGTCTTGCATAATTTCTGGCCCAAGCAAAGCTCTATCCTCGACCTCTGTCCAACAAATAGGTGATCTACACCTCCTACCATACAAAGCCTCGTATGGTGCCATACCGATGTTGGAGTGGAAGCTGTTATTATAGGCAAATTCCGCAAGCGGCAAATAATCTTCCCAACTCCCCTGAAAATCCAAAGCACACATGCGAAGCATATCTTCCAAAGTTTGTATCGTTCGTTCTGACTGCCCATCTGTCTGTGGGTGGAATGCAGTACTGAACCTTAGTTCCATTCCCATAGCTTCCTGCAAACTCTTCCACAATCTAGATACAAATTTCAGATCTCTATCTGACACAATAGACACTGGGACTCTGTGTAAACAGACAATCTCATCAATGTAAATGATAGCCAATCTATAAGCAGTAAATGTAGTTTTGACAGGCAGAAAATGTGCGGATTTAGTTAGTCTATCAACTACAACCCAAACAGAATCCATACCTCGTGAAGTCCGGGGTAGGCCGACAACGAAATCCATAGTCACATGTTCCCACTTCCATTCAGGAATAGGGAGAGGTTGAAGTAGACCGCCTGGTTTCTGATGTTCAGCTTTAACTTGCTGACATTGAAGGCACTTGGACACATATTCCGCAGTCTCTTTCTTCATTTTAGGCCACCAATAGGTTTGTTTCAAATGTCGATACATTTTGTTGTTACCCGGATGCATAGCAAATACGGATTTGTGGGCTTCATCTAAAACCCTCTTATTTAGTTCCGGAATATTAGGGACACATATTCGATTCCGGAATTTCAACATTTCATTCTCAATGCTAAACTCTGCTTTTGGGCTTGTCTCAAACTCATCAATTACCTTTCTGAGGAACTCATCTTCTTTTTGTTTCTGCTTGATTTCGTCAACAATTGCCGGCTCAGCTGTAATAGCGGCTATCAATCCACCCTGTTCACATACTACCACTTCAATTTTAGACTTCTCAAAGTCTTGCAAAATTTCCCTTTGTTCAGTGAGCAAACAAGCCATACTCCCTATTGATTTCCTGCTCAAGGCATCAGCCACTGTATTAGCTTTTCCGGGATGATACTGAATCTCTAGGTTGTAATCTTTTATCAGTCCCAGCCATCTCCTCTGTTGCATATTCAACTCTTTCTGCGTGAAGAAGTATTTCAGGCTCTTATGATTCGTGTAGACTTCACATTTTGCCCTATACAAATAGTGCCGCCAGATTTTCAAAGCAAAAACAACTGCGGCCAATTCTAGGTCATGTGTTGGATAATTCTTCTCATGTAGTCTCAACTGTCGGGAGGCGTAAGCAATGACCTTTCCGTACTGCATTAACACACAACCCAAACCCTTATAAGATGCATCACTGAAGATTACAAAATTTTCCGTACCTGACGGTAATGTCAAAATTGGTGCAGTAGTCAATCTCGTCTTCAATTCATGAAAGGCTGATTCTCTTTCATTGTTCCACTCAAATGATTGCCCTTTACGTGTCAATTGGGTAAGTGGCATAGCTAATTTCGAAAAGTCCTTCACAAACCTCCTGTAGTACCCGGCCAAGCCCATGAAACTGCGAACTTCTATCACATTGGTCGGTGTGGGCCAATTCACAATTGCCTCTATTTTCTGCGGGTCCACTGAAATTCCTTCCTTGTTGATCACACGCCCTAGGAAAACAACTTCATCTAACCAAAACTCACATTTCTTTAGTTTAGCAAATAACTTCATTTCCCGAAGTATTTGTAAAACAGTCCTCAAATGATGTTCATGTTCAAGTCTGTCTTTAGAGTATATCAAAATGTCATCAATGAAGACTACAACAAACTCATCAAGGTAGGTTTTAAAAATTCTATTCATTGAGTCCATAAATGCTGCCGGAGTATTAGTCACTCCAAATGGCATAACAAGAAACTCAAAATGACCATACCTCGTTCTGAATGCGGTTTTCTTGACATCCTCTGCCTTAACTTTCAGTTGATGATACCCGGATCTCAAATCAATCTTAGAAAACACCTGTGATCTCTGCAACTGGTCAAATAAGTCATCAATACGGGGTAAGGGATATTTGTTCTTGATCGTTACCTTGTTCAATTCCCAATAATCGATGCATAGACGCAAAGTACCATCTTTCTTTTTCACAAATAGCACCGGTGCACCCCAAGGCGAAGTGCTAGGCCGGATAAACCCCTTGTCAAGCAGGTCTTGCAACTGTTCTTTTAATTCTTTCATCTCGGCAGTAGCCATTCTGTAGGGAGTTTTAGAAATAGGCTGGGTGCCTGGCACAGTCTCAATAGTAAACTCTATCTCCCTGTCTACCAGTTCCCCTGGTAATTCATTTGGGAACACATCTGGGAATTCTCTAACAATAGGTATATCATTCAATTCAATATTCACAGGTTGTTCAGTCAACACATAACATAGATAACCCTGGCACCCTTTCCTGATCAGTTTACATGCTTTCATTGCAGATATCAAATAAAGTTGAGGCACTACCCCATTACCCACAAACACAATTTCTTTTTGTTCTGGTGGTTTAAATACAACCCTTTTTGTCACACAATCTATGGTGGCACAATACTTGGTCAACCAATCCATGCCCAAAATTACATCGAAATGTCTAAAGTTCAAGGGCAACAAATCTACATATAAGGTAGCATCCTCAATATGCATGTCACAAAACCGATATATATAGTCACACAACACAGATTCCCCCGATGGAGTAGACACACACAACAAATATGGCAACAACTCTAGGGGTCTTTTCAGTCTAGATGCAAATGTGTATGTCACAAATAAGTGTGTTGATCCAGAATCAATTAATACAAAGGCATCCTGATTACATATTGAAATAGTACCTGAGACAACGGCATTAGCATTCCGTGTATCGCCTGGAACAAGTGCAAAAACTCTTCCCTGTCTTACTGTCTCCCCAGTAGTAGCAGATCTCAAAGTATTTCCCGAATTTGGAACTGATGCAGTTGAACCAGTTGCTAGTTTCCCACTGTTCTGATTACACTCTCGGGCTATATGTCCCTGTTTCCCACACTTGAAACAGGCTCCTGATGCACGGTAACAGACTCCACGGTGCCTTCTACTACAGATGTTGCACATGGGAGCTGTGTCTCGGGAAGAATTTGAAGTATTTGAGGAGTCCGTGTTTTGCTTTTTCGAGAATTTCTTCTTTGAGAAGAAGCCTTGCCTTTTGTTACCTTTCCATTCTATTGTTGGCTTGGCTTGTCTAGTTATGTTGGTCTCTGATATAATGGCTCTGTCAAGCACCCCAATGTAAGTCTCCAGCTTTAGGACGTTCACCCGCTCTAGGATGTCATTGCGGAGTCCACCTTCAAAATGTCTTGCTTTCTTATAGTCCGTGTCAATTACATGTGGTGCAAACCTGGCCAATTCAGCGAACTTGGCCTCATACTCAGCCACTGTCATGCTACCTTCCTTGAGTTCCATGAACTCGGCCACTTTTCTATCCCAAACACACTGCGAGAAGTACTTGTCATAGAATATTTCTAAGAATTTCACCCAGTCAACATCCTTATGATTTTCTCGCATCAACATCCACCATCTTCTTGCTTCGTCTTCTAGCATAAAAGTGGCTAGAAGCACTTTCTAAGTCTCTGAACAGGGGAACACTTCAAATAGTTTCTCAATGCCGAGGACCCACGCTTCGGCTTTCAATGGATCTAATCCCCCGTGGAACTGTGGTGGTTTTATTTTCTTGAATTCCTTGGTGAGAGCTATTATCCGGTCATCATTTTGATTATCTAGCGCGGGTGGTGCCAGAGGTGGAGGTGGCGGGTGTGGTTACTGCCACTGTTGTTGCCACTCCTGTTGCTGTCTCAAAGCCTCTGCCATTCCCTGAACCATCCTTTCCATTCTGCCCAGTCTGGCAGTAGAAGATTCCTCTATCTCATCACCTTTGGTTCTCACCATCTGATTAAACTTGCATTACATTTCATACAAAGGTGCACAAGCATGCATATACTAAGAAGCACATATATTCAGATAGTTTGAAATGCAAGTAGTTCTCAACTTACAATATATAACTGTTCGTATCAAAACGTTTAAGCACATAATCAATGCTTCCAATTTCATATTTATCACACGAATACATCCTAGATCTTATCTAGATGCTTATTGCTCTTTTTGGACAAGTGTGTGAGTTATTAACTCGTGCTCTGATACCACTCTGTCATGACCCAAACCCGCCCCTATGGGTTAAGGACATAACTGGCCAGTAATCCTGAGATTAGCTACAGCCTCGAACCAAAACAGACGTAACTCAACATAGTAAAGGGGGCCAAACGGAAGCAGTAATTAAAAACTTTGTCCATAGAGCCGTGCTTATATGCACTCCAAGCTAACCATACACATATGCGTTAATAACCCACATCAAAAGTACAGTTCCAAAAATTCTTTACACACAGGATCATCCAAAACGAGTCAACCCATGACAGACTATCTACAAATATACATAAAGTCCTTGCCAACAAGACAAAGTGTAAATACATAACAAAATGGCAAGGAAGGGTCTCGTGCGAGAGACACAAGGTTGACTCCCCAAAACTCATGTTGTTCCTGGCAAACTTCACTGGGGATGGGTTTGTACATCTCTTGGCTCACCTACAAACACATGAATGAGCGTGAGCGATAGCCCAGTGAATAATATCAAATACAACATTTACATAACATTGTAGAACAACATATTCCAAACGACCTTGGGTCCAATTCATATTTCTATTTAACAGATATATATAACTAAATACAAATCGAGTGACTGCAATTCCAAACATTCCGGCCTTTGGCCCATTCAGATTTCCATTCTTGTCAAAACGGCCTTCGGCCCATTCGATTATGTCAAAACGGCCTTCGGCCCAATCATGTATGTCGAAACGGCCTTTGGCCCAATCATGTATGTCAAAACGGCCTTTAGCCCACACATTCGTATCAAAACGGCCTTCGGCCCATTCATTCATGTCAGAACGGCCTTCGGCCCACTCATTCATGTCAAAACGACCTTGAGTCCATTCATGTTTAACAAAACGATCTTTGGTCCATTCATGTTTATCAAAACGACCTTTGATCCATTCATGTTTATCAAAACAACCTTGGGTCCATTCATGTTTATCAAAACGACCTTTGGTCCATTCATGTTTATCAAAACGACCTTTGGTCCATTCTTGTTTGACTTACATCCACAATCCCAATTAGCAATTCATAAGTTTATAAGGGAATAAACAATTGGACATTCACGAGCATTCAAATATCGATATTACTCACAGTGATCGGCTTGTGGATTAATCCTGGAGCTTGACCCTACACATTTCATGAACACAAAAGGGTCACTAACAGTTCAATCCGTTCTTTAATTCACATACTCCTCGTTAGGCTTTATTCTTATCTCATTAACTCATTTACAATGCTTAACATATGCCTAAGAGTGCTTACAAGTGAAAGAGAACGGAACACAGAACACAGGATGCATTTTCAAAATTTCATAAAATAGGGTCCCCGCTCGAGCGGACCCTTAAGTCTGCAAAAGTACTGGTTACCTCAAATTCCCGCTCGAGCGCGAACTCTACCTCTCGAGCGGACTGCCTGCTTACATGGCTCCCTGCTCGAGCTTCAACTTCCCCGCTCAAGCGGGAACCACGTCTGCAGAAAATGCTGGGAGCTCGAATTCTCCGCTCGAGTGGCACTTCCCCCGCTCGAGCGGACGTCGAAAATTCTGGGTTTTTAATTCCCGAAGCGGATTATTCAAACAGATATTCCTACGATGAACAAATAGAATCCCAAAATCACATATATCCACATAATGGTACTCAAAATCATATCAAAACATATAATCACATATGTATTAGGGACCAATTAACATAATACAGAACAGGGGTATCACAACAATGCACACAGCACAATGTATATCTTATCATTATACACAGTCAATTGGTCAGCAGGGCTTGGCGTTTCTTACATTAACTCTTATTCATTCAGTTGGTTCTTATTTTGGTTCAATTCATTCGTTACCTCATTTCTTGCGTTACTTATTCGTTCAGTTCTTTAATCTCCTTCATGCATATAATATGCAAATGCATATGAAACATGTGCGAAAACCATGTAAATGGAGGGCCGGGAGTCATGAAAATAGACAGAAAAACAGATTGCACTAGCGTTGTTGGCCGCACATACGGTGAAAAAGCAGTATGCAAATTAGGCGACTGCAGCTTGGCAGCTCGAGCGGGGGCCTTGGCCGCTCGAGCGGTCTAGGTTGAAAAGTTGTTTGAAAATTCTGCTTTTGTCTTAACACCCACTCTTTTCAAAACCAACTTCAATTTCTACAAATTAAGGCCCAAAACCCTTTTAAAGCATGTCAAATTAGTATGTCTAACTTCATGCACAAATCATATATGCAAAACAAAACTCAATTAGCATTAAGAAGGAACAAAAGCTTGACAATGTACAATGAGGGTTCCAAGCCCAACTTTCATGGTAATTCTTGTCAAAACTCAAGAGTTATGCATGAAAAATGAGTTGCTACATATTACTTCATGAGTTGATGCCTTGTATGCAAAGATTAAACATCTTCTTAACAAAATACATGCAAAGCTTCTATATAATTTACAAATCCCACTCTACATCACATGATCTTCAAGATTTAAGAGTTAGAGTCTTACCACTAACACTTGTTCTTGCTCAATCTAGACAAATACAAGCCAAAACTTGAGTTTCCTCTTTCTCTTCTTCCTTTCTTCTCTTGTTCTCTCAAGCTCTCTAGAGTTTCTATCCTCCTCTCTTTCTCTCTTAGATTTTTTTTGTCTCTTAAAGGATAAGTTTGAGCTCCCAAACATAGGCTTTAAGTCTTCTATATATATATATATAACTTTATGCTTAATACAATAATGAGAGCCAAACATAACTTAACGAATCAGACGAAATTAATTTTTAATTAAACTTCCCAAATAGCTCTAAAAATTCCCATTAGTTTATCCATGTGCTCAATTTTGTTTTCTGGACCCATTAAGGTCCTCAATTTTAGTTCTGAAGTCGTAGCTCCAACAGATAGTTTCCCAATTTAGATAGATATTTCCAAATTAAACCATATTAATTCGTAATTACATAACGATCATCGTGACACGTATTTTGGGACTGTTACAATCTCCCCACCTTAAGAAATTTGGTCCCCCAAACTTACAGACTATGTAACTTAATCAGAAATCTTGGTCTCATATTGTTATCTAGTTATGTCATACATGTTCAATTAATTCCTCAATCACTTAACAGTTCACAAGTCAATCCGGTATGCAATGCAACAACTCATCATAGTTACCCAGAAGTTATAGAAAACAACCCCACGGTTCTATTCGGTTCCATGAAACCATCCCATGTCAGTGAAGTCAACATCGGAGTAGTCAATCATATAGCTTACAAAATTTAGATAATCCCTGGTAGTCAGGGTTTAGAACCACAATAATTGTCTATCAACAAGTTCTATAACTTCAAATTCAAAGTACATTCAGATGAAGGTAGTCAGTCTTTTAATCAACCTCATGAGAGTAACAGTAATATCGGTAACATCAAATAATTAATCATATGGTGCAGATAATTCACATAGTCCACAGCATAACTCGCAAAATCCGATATTTCTGAAATAGTCAATTACTATCCAAATGCCTATGTTCTCAATCAGTATACAGTAAAAGGTCAAAAACTGTTCATACTATCAGATTCTCAATACGGTTTCATAGAAGCACCCATTTGCTAAAACAATCACTCACCTGACTTAGACAATTCAATTCATTCATAACATAAATTTTTTTTTTTTTTTTCATGATTCACGTGTATTCATAACCAGATCAGTCTGATGTTGGTGTGCAATTCTAATTATGAGATGAATGTTCACTCAGTTCTCTACAGTAAGGCATATATTCCCAATCAAAGGTAAGTGTTCGGATACTTGTTGACAATTCTCATGAGGTCAAATAAGGTTCGTTCGTAACCAATTCACAATATGCTTTCTTCTTTTTGTTTTTCATAAGCCAAAATCAAATCGGATATGAGTTCTTTCATCTTCATAAGTTACTTTCAGTTTATTTGTTCTCAAAAGCATACTAGAGGTATGTCAAAATCATACCGATAGACCATATGTTATTAAGTCATCGCAGTAGTCACAAAGGTCATGAGCCAAACATGTACATAATTTAGAGAGTTCCTTTCAAAATGGGCCATGTATTTAGATGGATTCAAATGGTTATCCTTTCTTCTAACAAGTATAATCCAATCATTCGGTTATATCCAGTCAGATAGAAGTTCTACCAGAGCAAGTCAAACAAAATGCTGCCCCGTCATGCGCAACTAAAGTAAATTTCATTCCAACAGTCACAATCAATTCGCCTAGGCATATAGTCAACAGTTTCACAATTACGTATACTATACAATTTCCATTCGGGGCCTCCCAAGCTAGTTACATTGTCATACAGTCATGAGTTTAGTAATCTAGGTAATAGAAACAAATATGCTAACCATCATTCCAAGCAAAAGTATTTACATCCAAAGAGAAACAGAAAGTTAGAAATCAAACCAGATTCGGCATCATATTCAGAGTAATAAACAGTCATAACGGTAAAGGTGCTTTCCTGGGGTAAGTACAAATATCCACCCTTAAGAAGCATTTCCTCTTATTAGATCAAAAATCAATTTCTATCACTTTTTCTCATTTTAGTTTTTTTTTTCCTATTCAAACAGTTCTTCCTGTTTTATTGTAAATATCATTGACCCATCACGATGTTGCACCGAAATCCTAGTTCTAGATGTACATAACATCTCCAAAACACAGTCAATTTAGTTCATTCACATGCAATTCAGAATGAGTGAGTCAGTACATTTCCCAGAGATGGCACAGAAGTGAACGATTCATATAGCTAGAGTAATTCATGTTGTTTAACCATTTCTTATAAGCGAATACCATTAAACACATTTGATTACACATAAACAGTACTCATAAAAAATCATTAGTAATTCATCTTTTATGAATCACATGCACTGTGATGACCCAAGCCGATAAGTTCTCGAATTCACAAAGTATTCACCATTTAAACTTCAGTTCCTCGATTCATAAAATCATATCAGCTATTATATCTTTTCAAAGTTATATTTCATAGTGCTAGACCAGATCAGTTCAATAAAATAGCAACCAAATTCCCAAACAGTTCTTAACGGTCTATCGAATCTCATAAACTAGTGTGTTTTATTCCGTAAAAGCAATTGATAGGAAATAGAATCGTTATCCATGTCATTAGTCCTTTACTAGATGCCAAGAAAAGTCAATATACACATAACTCTTGTCACGACCATTTAGACTAAGTTCCAATGTCTAATTATTGCCAACATAAGTCAAGGTGTCATGCCTAATAGTTTATATCAAAATGTCTATACACAATGTAAAGAACTAACCTAATAAAGTAGCAAAATTACAAGTCCAGACCTTTCCATAACAAGCGTGATCCATCAATATCGTATAGTTTCGAAGCATCGCATATTAAATTTCATTCAGTCAATAAATCTCAGGGGTACTCTACAATTAAAGTTCAATTAGTCTATGTAACAGCTAATAGTAAACACATTCCTGTTGTCATAGTTTCCCATAGGCATCCATTAAGCAAAAGTAGCAATACTCATTCGGCCTTGGTATTTGATGAAACACACCACCTAATGACAAGCAATTTCACTCATATTTATTCAGTAGGTTAATTCTCAGAAGCATTCAAAATCAAAGTGCATGGTCATAATATATATATATATATATTCAGTTAAAAGTGTGCATTTCCCAACTTCCATGTAAATATGTTGCACATAATCTGTGTCAGTTGTTTCATTAGTTCAGTTAAAACTTCCACCATTCCTTCTAACCAAGCACTTCTAGCGTTTAATGATTCAGTCTTGTCTGCAGTTTCTATTCTCTCCGTTGGTCTATCTTGGCAGAGGCAATCATAAGCATGAGCAATAGTTCCCATAGTTTCTGTTCTCATTTCATGTCAAACATATTAACACAGTCTTCATCCTTTTGCCTTTTCATTAGTAGTTCTTGTTCTTTCATTTTCTTTCTATATGTAAACAAACACTAATAAACATAAGTAAAACTCTTACAGTTCTCACACCGTTCAATTCAAGTCAGATTTGTTCCTTTTTCTTTTTTTTTTCTCTCTCTAGCACTCATATCCATAGGGCAATAATGCCTTACAATTTTCACAGATTTCAGTTTAGTTTAGAGATATTCCTTTCAATTCACATGCGTACATTTCATTTTATTTTCAAATATATTCACAAGTTCACATAATTCTTTATCTTCATTTCCTTGTTAGTTGTGTTCATAACAGTTCACACACTCACACTAGCCAATGTTATGTCCCTAATTCTTTTCTAGGACACCCTACAGCTCATATGGACACGTGTGTGGGTAAATTAACTCGTGCTCTGATAACATTCTGTCATGACCCAAACCCGTCTCTATACCAAAGGCCTCTTAACAGCCATACAGTAATTAGGGGCTAGTGGAAGCATTATACAAAAATAACAAATAGTCCATTGAGTTGTGAGTCTATATGAACTACACATGCACATAACGTTAATTTACCCACCCTATATGACACACATAATTACCTATACAAAACATTTATATATATATACACTTATAACAATAACTCAATACCAAACTCAAAACTAGACAATTGTCATCTGGACTTAGCCTCAACTCGAAGGCACCAAAGCAGAACTTCAAAGACTTTACACAATGGCTCGGTTAACTGGTTCCTTCTAGGCTTGTGTTTCTTGACGGTCACCTATTTACATAAATACACATAGTGAGCTAAAACCAAGTGACTACCAACAAGGTAAAGGATTAATGAATGATGTCTCAAATCAGTAATTCAAACAATTTAGTTCAACAATGATTCCTGAGTCAGAACTTAATAATATAATTTATTAGTACATGTAAATAGCCATACTAATACTTGTAAACGGTTATATCAGTACTTGTAAACAGTCATATCAGTACTTGTATTTATAGCATATCTCATCGATATGTGTCAACCGTCATACCCATACTTGTAGATAGTTATATCAGTATTGTGGGTCCAATTGGTACAGTCGAAGATCTCTGTGCACATGTAGCCATGGTATTGTTATCTCCAGGCAAGGGCCACATGAATATAAGCTACGGTATTATTACCCCCAAGCAAAGGCCACATGAATATAGACCTCGGTATTATTACCCTCGAGCAAGGGCCACATAAACATAAGCTTCGGTATTGTTACCCCCGGGTAAGGGCCACTCGAACATATAAATATAAAAACCACGGTATTGTTACCCCCGGGTAAGGGCTACATAAATATATAGCAGCTACATTACATTTCAGAAGAATAGACAATCATTCATATATTTTAGAAAATACTATTTAACAGAGTATATCATATCAGTCAGGATATATATATAATCAACATCTCTTTACAAAGTTGTTACTCACTGTGGCTTCCAAAAATGGTTGTGTCGTCTTCAACTTGTGACCTACAATCACAATGCACACAGCACAACATATATCTTATCATTATACACAATCAATTGGTTAGGAGGGCTTGGCGTTTCTTACATTAACTCTTATTCATTCAGTCGATTCTTACTTTGGTTCAATTCATTCGTTACCTCATTTCTTGCGTTACTTATTTGTTCAGTTCTTTAATCTCCTTCATGCATATGATATGCAAATGCATATTGTTAGACTTACTTATTTTGATGATTTATTTAATTATGTTTTAATTTATTTGAAAAAGAAAAATAAAATCCAAAATTTATTTTGATGATTTATTTAATTATGTTTTAATATAATCCAAAATTTATTTTGATAATTTATTTAATTATGTTTTAATTTATTTGAAAAAGAAAAATAGAATCCAAAATTTATTTTGATGATTTATTTAATTATATTTTAATTTATTTGAAAAAGAAAAATAGAATCCAAAATTTATTTTGATAATTTATTTAATTATGTTTTAATTTATTTGAAAAAGAAAAATAGAATCCAAAATTTATTTTGATAATTTATTTAATTATGTTTTAATTTATTTGAAAGAGAAAAATAGAATCAAAATTTATTTTGTCTCATTATTTCTCACCTAAACTTTTATCCTAAATATTGTTTGAATGTATTTAATATTTAATTAAATCAGGAGTTCATGTCAACCCAAAAATAATGCTCAAACTAGAGGTTCAAACAACCCAAAACAAAGGTTCAAATAGCCCAGCACAGCAGCAGGCCAAAAGGTTTACGTGGAAGATATTCAAATGAATACAACGGCTATAAACGACTATAAGTTTCAAGATATTCAAATGAATACAACGACTATAAACGGTTATAAGTTTCATTATATATATCAAAACCTCTAATGTGAACAAGTGACAGAACCTACAAACAAGTTACAGAAACCAGAAAATATTCTTTGATTTAAAATCACTCTCATCTATTCTCTGAAAAATTTTCTGAGAAGTGTTCTTCAATTTTTGTTTACATCCTCTCTAAAAAATTATATATTAAGTTGTATAGCTTTAAACCCACGAGTCTCATTTTTAATATCTATCTTTGAAAGATAATTCTTGTAACTTTCTGTGAAAGCAAAAACATATTCTTTTCAATCCTGTAAGAGTGTAGTACTTTCAGTGTTTTTTGGACGTAGAAAGTCTGTGTAAAATCTGTGGAGGATAACTCTATCTGTGAAAAGGTTGCTAGTACTCTGTGAAACTAGAGAATAGCGAAAAATCTCAAGTGAAGCATGAGGAGTGGACGTAGGCCAAGTTGAAGTCGAACCACTATAAATTTGTTTGTCTCTCTCTCCCTTATCTCTTTATTTTATTTAAATTGCCATAGCTATATTTTATATTTTTACTATGCTAAAATCATTAATTGACATAGTTGTTAGAACACTTGTTTTAATTATTTTTATTTCATTAACTATATTTATCTATTGTGCTAGTCATAATTTTTATTAGGATATTATTATTTTATTTGTAAAAACCTAATTCACCCCCCTCTTAAGTTGTCTTTTGGGTAACACATATGAAACACGTGCAAAAACCATGTAAATGGAAGGTCGAGAGTCATGAAAATAGACAGAAAAACAGACTGCACTAACGTTGTTGGTCGCACATACGGTGAAAAAGCAGTATGTGAATTGGGTGATTTCAGCTTGGCCGCTCGAGCGGGGGCCCAGGTTGCTCAAGCGGGGGCCCAAGCCGCTCGAACGGTCTGGGTTGAAAAGTTGTTTGAAAATTCTGCTTTTGTCTTAACACTCGCTCTTTTCAAAACCAACTTCAATTTCTACAAATTAAGGCCCAAAACCCTTTTAAAGCATGTCAAATTAGTATGTCTAACTTCATGCACAAATCATAAATGCAAAACAAAACTCAATTAGTATTAAGAAGGAACAAAAGCTTGACAATGTACAATGAGGGTTCCAAGCCCAACTTTCATGGGAATTCTTGTCAAAACTCAAGAGCTAAGCATGAAAAATGAGTTGCTACATATTACTTCATGAGTTGATGCCTTGTATGCAAAGATTAAACATCTTCTTAGCAAAATACATGCAAAGCTTCTATATAATTTACAAATCCCACTCTACATCACATGATCTTCAAGATTTAAGAGTTAGAGTCTTACCACTAACACTTGTTCTTGCTTAATTTAGACAAATACAAGCCAAAGCTTGAGTTTCCTCTTTCTCTTCTTCCTTTCTTCTCTTGTTCTCTCAAGCTCTCTAGAGTTTCTATCCCTCTCTCTTTCTCTCTCAAATTTTTTTTGTCTTTTAAAGGATAAGTTTGAGCTCCCAAACATAGGCTTTAAGACTTCTATATATATATATATAACTTTATGCTTAATACAATAATGAGAGCCAAACATAACTTAACGAATCAGACGAAATTAATTTTTAATTAAACTTCTCAAATGGCTCTAAAAATTCTTATTAGTCTATCCATGTGCTCAATTTCGTTTTCTAGACCCATTAAGGTCCTCAATTTTAGTTCCGAAGTCGTAGCTCCAACAGATAGTTTCCTAATTTAGACAGATATTTCCAAATTAAACCATATTAATTCGTAATTACATAATGATCATAGTGACACGTATTTTGGGGCCGTTACAAGGCTAGGATCTCTAAATCATTTGGTCTAGATTTCTTGACATACCTGTTAGAAAATAAGCCTCAAAACTTCAAGGACGCAATGTCAAGTCCTGAAGCTCCATTGTGGATAGAGGCTGTGAATAGTGAAATTGAATCAATACTGCAAAATCATACTTTGGAACTGGTAGATCTTCCACCAAGATGTAAACCTCTTAGATATAAGTGGATATTCAAGAGAAAAATGAAAGCAGATGGTTCAATAGATAAATACAAGGCTAGGCTTGTTGTTAAGGGAAACAAACAGAAAGAATGCCTCGATTATTTTGATACCTATTCACCAGTGACAAGAATAACATCTATTCGTATGTTAATTGCGATTGCAGCTTTGTATAATCTAGAGATACATCAAATGGATGTTAAAACAACTTTTTTGAATGTCGAGTTTGATGAGGAAATCTATATAGAACAACCGGAAGGGTTTCAAGTTCTCGGCCAAGAGAAACAGGTTTGTAAACTTGTCAAATCCCTTTATTGATTAAAACAAGCTCCGAAACAATGACATGAAAAATTTGATCACGCTATGCTTTCGGATGGTTTTAAAATAAACGAATGTGACAAATGCGTCTACGTTAAAAGCACAGACAAAGGCTATGTCATAGTTTGTCTTTATGTGGATGACATGCTCGTTATTGGAAGCAATAATGACATGATTAAATCCACAAAGAAAATGTTGAACAGAAAGCTTGACATGAAAGATTTGGGAGTATCAGATGTAATTCTAGGAATAAAAATTACTAGAACATTTGAAGGATATGCTTTATCTCAGTCTCACTATGTTGAGAAGATTCTGGAGAAATTTGGAAAGCATGACGATCGTCCTGTTAAAACACTTGTTGACATTAGTCTTCATTTGTCAAAAAATACAGGTGCAGACATATCACAATTAGAGTACTCTCGAATAATCGGAAGCTTGATGTACTTAATGAATTGCACTAGGTTGGATATAGCGTATGTTGTAAGCAAATTGAGTAGGTACATACACTACAAGAAAATCCAGCTTTGGCGACTAAAAAATAAATTTTCGTCGCTGAAAGTAGGACAATCCGCGACTAAAATGGAATTAGTCGCCAAAAGTGAACACTTTTGGCGACTAAAACAGTTTAGTAGCCAAATGCATAGTTATTGGCGACTAAAATCAATTTCGTAGCCAAAAGTAGGGGTTTTGGCGACTAAAATTTAGTTTAGTCGCCAAAAGTGCAGATTTTTGGCTATTAAAAAAAATTAGTAGCTAAAAGGAGGGGTTTTGCCGACTAAACCTGACTTTAGTCGCCAAAAGTGCTGTTTTTGGCTACTAAAAAAAAATTAGTAGCTAAAAGGAGGGGTTTTGCCGACTAAACCTAACTTTAGTTGCCAAAGTCTTTGCTTTTGGCTACTAAAAAAAATTAGTAGCTAAAAGGAGGGGTTTTGCCGACTAAAACTGACTTTAGTCGCCAAAAGTGACTGTTTTTGGCTACTAAAAAAAAATTAGTAGCTAAAAGTAGGGGTTTTGCCGACTAAAACTGACTTTAGTCGCCAAAAGTGGCCTAAATTTTTTTTTAGTAAATAATTTATTTTTTAAATAATTATATTGAATTAAAATAATTATATTTGTATATATTATTTTGTATTAATCCGGTTAATATACTATATAAATAATATATATTGCATATATATTCATGTGAAGTTGTAGTGGCATAGTGGAGGGCGTGTGTTGCAAAAAGGCTTGGAATGGGGGACGGTTGGGTTCGAAACTCAGGAAAAGCAAAAAAAATTGGGTTTTTTTTTTTTTTTCGCCGGAAACACCTTTGGCGACTAAAAATTTAGTCGCCAAAAGTCTATATTTTGGCGACTAAACCATTTAGTCGGCGATTCGGTGACTATTGGCGACTAAATTTTTAGTCGGTAAATGTATTATTTCCAAAAGTGAAAAACACTATTGGCGACTAATTTATTAGTCGGTAAACACCTATTTTTAGCGACTAAAAAAGGTTTAGTCGCCAATACCCTCTGCCGACCACAAATACGCGACAAATGTGGCAACTAAAAAATTTTGTCGGGAAAAGTCAAATTTCGACTTTCGGCGACTAAAAACAGACTTTTGGCGACTAAAAATTTAGTCGCCAAAAGTGCTTTTTTTTGTAGTGATAAGTAATCCAGAGTCCAATCATTGGAAAGCGATAATTAGGGTACTTAGGTATCTAAGACATACCCAGAATTATGGCTTACATTATATCAAATATTCAGCAGTACTCAAAGGGTACGTCAATGCAAATTGGATATCGAATACAAAAGACTCAAAATCTACTAGTGGATACGTCTTTACAATAGGAGGTGTTGCAGTCTCTTGGAAATCCTCCAAGCAGACATGCATAGCAAGGTCTACAATGGAATCTGAGTTTATCGCATTAGGTAAAATAGAAGAAGAAGCAGGTTGGCTTTGTAATTTCTTAGAAGACATTCCAATGTGGCCTAAACCTATGCCAGCTATATGCATTCACTGTGATAGTGAAGCAGCAATAGGACGAACACAAAATCATATGTATAACGGCAAGTCTTGACACATTTGTCGAAGACATAATATCCTTAGGCATTTGCTCTCATATGGAATAATTTCCATAGAATATGTAAAGTCAAAGGAGAATATTGCGGATCCATTGACTAAAGGGCTAGCCAGAGAGCAAGTGTACTATTTATCGAGGGGAATGTAATTAAAGCCTATTACTTAAAAGTTGCCATAATGGAAACCCAACCTAGTTGACTGAAAATCCCAACATCTAGGTTCAAAAGGATAACCGAATTATAGATGACTTCACGTATCACTAAGGAGGTTTACTCCTACTCATTTCTATGATAAGAAGAGTGATACTTGTAGTGTAAGTAGGATAAACTTTACTTTTAACGATTCTTATAGCTTGGACATCTAAGTGGGGTATAGCAGGATACTCTTAATAAGAAATCACCTATATGAGTGTGAACTGGGTCGGTTCTTTGAGAATTGAGAAGGCTAAATTCTCTAGAGCACTCATGAATTACCAGGCGTTGTTTAGGGCCAAAATGAACACAACCATAAGAACCAAATTGTGTCTGCGAATACACTATGTGTAGTCTATTGTCTTGGCTTACACAAAACTGAACAGTTTAAGGTATCGTGTTCGCTGGTTAACCAGTAAGTCTGATAGGCTTTCACTAGAGAAGGTTCAAAGCTAAAAACTACCTATCCCGATATGGTGTATCTTCTTAATGTACTCTTTCTTTGTCTGTACCTTGTTACATGTCCGTTATCGTGAATTCCATTCATGTGAGGGATTGTTGGAAAATGGCTTTGGAGGTTTTGGAAAATCTTTAGTTTTTGCTAACTTTGAGCATTAATTAAGGTGGGACCCAAGCGTTATTTTTAATGTTTTTCATTGGGTTTATGTTTAATGCCGCGTAGTGAATAAATTCGTGTATTTGGTTACTCAAAACCATTTTCGGATGAATGAGAATTCAACGCGCATTTTTGGGTTCGTGGAAATGGGTTTAGGTGGGCTTCTTATACATTTGTGAAATGTGCTTGTCTTACATTGGAAAGGCTTGAGGTTTTGAATGAGTTTATATACCTTAGCTTGGGATAGTTGGGATAGGCCCCAAGGGGTACCTAAGTTTGTGGAAGAGTGAAGCTATGGGTAAAGTGGGCTAGACCCATTGGACCCAAAACTAAAACCACACGCGCGCGGCCACCGTGGGTTGGGCGAGCGAGCTAGGCCTGAGCCTGGGCGTAGGTACGTGGTGTGAGGTTAGGTTGGGCTTGTCCGACCCAATACTTATCTTTTTGGGCCAAAAACATTTGTAATTATTTATTTATTTTTTATTTTGGATTCAAAATTCAAAATAAATTGGTCCGGAATTTTTCTTTCATCCAAACAAATCCCTAACGGGTTCAGACCCACCCAAACAGGTTCAAAGGGTTCAAAACAAGTTCATACTTGTTCAATTCAAACTGAATCTGTCCAAACAGATTCAAATCTGTTCAGGCACCTGTTCAATCTGTCCGAATAGTTTTCTACCTGTTCAGAATAGCTACCATTTCTACTATAAAAAAGCCTTCAATTCTAGCATTCTTGTATTCAATTTTTTCCCCTTAGAATTTTGTCATTCTTCTTTTGTTCTTCCTGTGCTTTTGCATCTGTTTCTGCATTTATTTTTTAGGAAGAAAAAGATAGAGTTACAATAGAGTTTTGGTTTGCCAGACTTGAACTTGTAGTGCTGCAAATTTAAGTGTTAGTCGTTGCATCCTAAGAAGTAGACGCCGGTAAAACTTGAAGTACAGGAGCAAGGGCAAAATCTACTTTAAGGAGATTGTGTCCAACACAAGCCTTGACGTTTAAAATTTCTGTAAGCATTTAATTTAGGATTTAATTTATTAAATTATTTTCTGAATATTTTATCTTGTTGTTTATTTATTTTATACATTTAATTTACACACACACACACACACTTGGGGGTTTAACAATTCTCTCCAAAAACAATAATAATCATTTTTTATTATTATAATTATTATGGGTTCATCTACTTTTATAACTCTTAAATAGTTTACGTTCCTTTGAAATTGTGAGATGTAGAGATCAAATTAGTGTTTAGTTTGAATAAGCGAGCTAAGTTTAAATAAATGATCAAAAAATCCCTCATTTCCATTTTAATACATTCCAAATAATAGAATTATAGGGAGCTGGTGTCACATTTCTTATTCCTTCATAAGATTATTATCATCCAAATGAGTCAATGGAACTTACTACTCTTGATCGCCTAACTTGTTCAAAATATATTGAGGCTATCAATCCTCTGTAATGATTTTAATGTATGTCTGTAGACGTCCCCGAACGTCCCGGGAGAAATCCCGTTTTGTTCATTAGGCTCACTATAGTTCGGACTCAAAGTCACGGTTCTGAATCTAATCTCGCAAAGTGCAATGCGAGATTGATAAATCACCAAAGAGTCCAAATCCGACAAATGGTTTTGAAAAATTGATTTTTAGAAAGAAGTGCTAAACATGGACTGCTTTGCCAGATACAGAGTCGCCACCTAAATATTTTATTTTGGGAAATTTAGGAAACCCTGACTCGTGCCTAAGGCCACGTGTTCGTCATCACCAAAGTTGCCTCGGCTCGGGAACTTGGGTACGATTGGGGAAGGTCATGCAATGAGCACCCCCGCTCGCCCGATCAAAGATCGGCCACTACTAAACATGATATTTTGTTTTTGAAAACACATGTGCTCTTATTTCGGTATTAACCTAGAATTACTATGTGATGCGCACAGCATACAAGTATAGACTAGATTGCCTAAGTTGGAACAAAGCATCGCATATCCGTTTGTTTTGAAAATGGATTGAAGTTTGCTACTCGCAAGTAGGCTAAAACACGGGTTTCGACGAATTATTCCAATTTAAGCAACCCAACCTTCACCTACAGGCATTTAGGCAGTTATATCACATAAACACATAGCCTTATGGTAAGCATACTATCATGGCAGTCACTCACATGCATGCAAGGATGCTAAAGCATAAACACTCACCGAGTACTCCAAGCCAAAACAGAAACTAGTTAGTAATCAATGTATGATCCTAGTTTATGTTAAGATGGTTAATGCAACACATGTAAAATGCAACTAAGATAGGCACGGCTATTCTAAGATGGCATATGAGATGTTACAGATAACATGTATTCAACTTAGAATTGAAATACAATGCAGTTAGTATGATGCACCGAGCCTGGTGCATGCAAGACAGATGAATGGATGCAATCATGCGAGCATAAGGATTTTAATTGAAACATGCCCTAAAACTAACCATCACAAGATGGTAAATAAAAGGGAGAAAGACGTGGGGTTGGAAGACATGCATCACACACATGCACACTTATTTACAACAGTTGGCTCTCTCGACGGAGGGTCCGAATAAATAATATAACACCAACTAGCTAATCTAAGCTAATCTAATTAAACTAGTTGTTACACAACCAAAATGAATTACAGCTAATTATTACACAACTCTAATTAATTAACAAACTAACTAAGTAAGCAATTAAACTAGCATGCAAACTACATAAATGTGGACTGCCTCAGCTTTGCCTTAGATGATAAAGGATGCATGCATGCTCGAGTTGCCTTGTCAGGAAATCCATCGCGATGCCTCGGCTTGCCTTTGTTTGCAATTGACCTCAGAACACTGCACAAGGCTCCAGAAGGCTAAAATTCCACCCTGGGAATCTGTGGGAAGGCTGCCGACCAGCTATTGGCCTTGGAGACCACCTGCCGACCACCTTTTGTGAGAGAAACCAAAAGGGGTGGTCGGCCTGCCAGAAAAGCTGGTCGGCCGACCAGTTTCTGCCTCTGGTTTCTGGTTTTCTGCAACAAGGAGCAAGCGAGAGGCATGGCAAGGTATTTTCAACATATGTGTGCACAACCACTCTCCCCATCATTTTACAAGCTCAAGGGAGTGTAGGTCTTGATCCTTGGGCCACCAATCACGCATCTCGATGCATGATGGCCGAGGAACCGAATTGCACAACTTAATATAGAATGAATGCACATATGAACACGTAAATGCCTAAACTCTATCATGTGTAGTCAAGAGTGTCGGCGATCAGGAATCGAGACGCGTTTCATCACTTCGAGTATGAAACGCTCCTCGTTTCCTGTGTTTGGGCTAACTCCTATCCCAAACACAATGCAACAAATAACATGGCATGGCACAAATGCAACTCTAGCATGCAATCCTAATGCAATGCAACTAAGTGTGCAAAATATGCAAGGGACATGATAGCATACACAATGCCAATACGAAATGCAACATGGACAACCTAACAAGATTAATGGCATGCACAATGCACAATGCTAATGCACACATACTCAATGCAAGACAACATATGCAACGATATGACGAAATGCGACTAGCATACATAATGCGAATATCAACTAGCATACTCAATGCGACGAACTACATGACATGCGCAATGCTATGAGCTACAATGGCATACTCAATGCAAAATGGACTTAAACCAAAATGAATAGGCCTCAGCCACACCCAAATCAGTGGCCATACATGATGAAAATAAGGCAACAAAACACATGCAAACATGCAAGATGCAAGGGCCCAAAGCCTAGGGCACAAGATACAACTGTATGAAAGCATGGAAACGATGAAATATGGCATACAACAACACATGTTCCAGCTCTGAAATGACATACAAAATGGTCTCGAATCATGCAAACAACTCATGTTATGCATGTTGAATGGCTCAAATACCGAAACTAGTGAAGTGCATTACACTAGAGGTACGCAAAGCAATGCCCAAATGAACAAACCAACCCCAAACAGTCCCTATGCAGGCCCAAAACAGTGGCAAAATGGACTAAGATGATGGCTTGAAATTCACAAAAATGAAGCTCATGCAATGGCCCATAAATGAGGTATACGAGCACAACTCTCAAACGCATTTAAAGAGTGGAAAACATGGGAACATGGCATAAGTATAGGCTCTAAAATAACATGCTCAATGATGCCAAGACATGGAAACTGTCACGCCCCAAACCCGCCCCTAAAAGTTTGGGCATGACCCATTCGAAAACAGACACTAATCCTGTTATTCATATCATACGGGGCCTGAACGGAAGCATTTAAAATTATGATGTAACACAGAAAAGCATCCATTGAGCTAAATCTAACATGCCAGGATCACATTCGTGAGAGCCATTTTTTTTTTATACACTCATACACATACATGACCGCATAATCGAACATTGGTATAGAAATAAAACATATACATACTTTTAACTTTAGGTAAATAATTAAAGGGCAAACCAAAATTTTAACAAAACTTGACATAAATGCATAAACTTGGTCTGGGAGCCTGGGCATACTGAGGTTGACACAGAAGGGTGACCACCAAGGGTTAAGACGGACTCCCAAAGCGATTACCTACAGAACAGACAGACAAAATACAGAATGAGCGAACTCAGTGAATAATAGTACATAAATAATGTAATATTTAACCTAAATAATAAAACATATAATTGCAGATACATATGATTAACTACATTCCATAATGAATTCCACAACAGCTTTGGGTCCAGTTTCCATAACAGAATGGCGTTAAGCCCAGCATATATAGAACGGCCATAGGCCCACAAATGCAGAACGACCATGGGTGCAGAAATACCAGAACGGCCACCAGTCCAAAAATATCATAACGGCCAACAGAAATAACAGAAATGACAGAAATAACAGAACGGCCATCGGCCCAGAAATAACAGTAATAACAGATATAACAGAAATAATAGAAATAACAGAACGGCCACCAGTCCAGAAATATCAGTAATAACAGAAATAACTGAAATAACTGAAATCACAGAAATAACAGAAATAACAGAACGCATAAGCGTGGGGTAACAGAACGCATAAGCGTGGTAACAGAACGCATAAAGCGTGGTAACAGGAATATCAGATGTATGGACTCAAGAGGTGGCTCATACGGATTCTAGAGGTGGCTCCCACCAAGGTGTAACACTTAGTTCCGTACAACACTTTGCTCCATACCAGAAACATCAGAACAGATTAATACAGTTAAACATATTCTTCCCATTAATCACATAAATAAACAGATATATTGTAAGTTTAACAGAACGTTGCTGATATTTGTTAGCAAAAGGTGAACACATTTCACAGATTGAACACTTTCAGAAATACGTAGATACCATAGTTCCATACCATAATCAATAGATCTCGGGACAAATCACAAAGCAGAATAACTTCAGATATCCTCGAATCGACTAGTCCCAAGTTAGCGAGGCATACAACTTCTTGCAATCATTTACATGAGTTAACGTAATTAGTTTACGTTTAATGTAATACCAATGACAATCGATGACCATAAGTATAGCATATCCCACAGAGAGTACATGTATCATCACACTACTATTTGTAAGGACAAATAATTTATCTCATACTAGTCTTGATTCATCCTTGACAAAACAGAATGATTCGCAATACCCAAGCACCATTATTTCATGAAATTATCGTGCGTCCTTAAAATTAATTTATAGATAACAGAATGTTAATACTGTCCTTTAATCTCTTTAGACGGATGTCTATATCACAAAACATACCTTAAATCAAACAGAAGGTAATATCAAATTCCGGTAAACGGAGTTTACTTCCATGAGTACAATCCTTATGGAAAATCACAGATAATCAATAAGTTATGGCACATTACCGATAAACGATGAATGTAGTCAGAATGCAGAATGGTTTCAGAGTTATGTTGTTGTGTGCTAAATTCTTTCAATGCTCACATCGATTCCCAACCAACACACATGTTAACATATTTGCTCAAGGAGAAGAAAATGTCAATAACAATAATGATTAACGGTAAATAACGTATGTTTGAGGTACTATTACTCACAGTGTTCAGGTGCGTGGTCCGCCCTTGTAACTAACCCTACACAAATCACATGATTCAAACATAATCCATCATAGTACAACATCAACTATTCAACATAATTCAAAATAAACCCTTGAATCTCATTTTAACATTCCAAAATCGAGTTCATGTCATCCATATCCTTAATAGATTATTTCTCTAATTTTTCCTTTACATGATAGCATGAATTCCAACATTTATAACAAAGTTCATTCGCAAATTTTAAACATAATTTCCAAACATTTTCAAATTCCAATTAAACTTGAACACATCTAATTCAATATTTCAATTTCATTACTTTACTTTCAATTTGGGCCAATTTATTGGTTATCATCATTAATCAACCTAGGGTTTCAAGGAAAATGAGGATTTTTAACAAAAAATCAAACTTCTTAAATCATCCCTTTTAATTCCAATTTTCCTAATGATTCTACATCTAGGATTCTCAATCCATCACTTAAACCCATCAATTTAACTCCCAACACTACAAACCATAAAACCCCAAATCTCAAGTTTGATACAAAATGCTCAAAACCATAGATTTGTATTTATATACTCAAAATACTACAAATCCATCCATGAATGCAAGTATTGTAAGAGAACAAGGACCCCCACCTCAAGAATCAAGCAAGGAGCAAAGCTTTGAGAAGAATCTTCCAAAATCTCGAAATTCCAATCGGTTGAAAATGTTCATCTTCTTACTTTCTTCACTTCTTGGTGGAAGATCTTGCTTAAACCTAAGGGAAATGGAAGTATTTGGGGATCAAAACCTTAGGGTTTTCGGACTTAGGGAAAGAGGGATCAAGAGAGGAAAGGAAAACATAAGAAATGATCGCAAAATCCCATTTTTAAAGCTGCTGTCCCGAAAAACCCGCTCGAGCGTTCCTATTCCCGCTCGAGCGGACCTGCTCTCAGCACAGATTCCAAAACTTCAAACATGCGTAACTCTCCTATCCGAACTCCGTTTTAGGTCATTCTTGTGTCCAAATTGAAGCCCCGGAAATAAGCTTTCCAATGGTTCTAACTCCACATCCAAATTCAAAGTGTGGAAAAATAAAAGGACCAAAGAGTGACGGCTGGTCGCAGGCAAATTATTCTAATTAAAGCTTTTGGTCCAATCTTACTTTACCATCATATTACCACCTCAACCAATACTCCAAAATAAAATAAGAAACTTCCAAATACACTAATAAAAATGTCCAAAAACGAACCCATGTGCCTCAGAAATACAACTCAACTTGGAGACCCGCTCAAGCGCCCAACCTTGCGCTCGAGCGTGAAGACCAACAAAGACGTCCGCTCGAGCGTCAACTCCCCCGCTCAAGCAGAAAATCACAACTCCCAGAATCTCAGGCCGTCTGCAAAATTTGCTGGAAACCCCAAAAGTACACTCGAGCGCCTACTACTCCGCTCGAGCGAAGGGAAAAATTTTCAGATTGTTTGGTAAAGGTCACCAATTCCAGTTTCAAAGGCATAACCCAACGGATCGTTCTTCAATTCCAATAGCAAACACATTAACCCCTAATTAAATAAGGATAACTTTCTATACGCGCTTTGGGGTCATTACAGAAACACCTCAAGTTAAGCATGCAAGGGGCTCCAAAACTCAAGACTAGGCAAGGATATTACACTACAAGTATGCATGGAAAGTATCATTCGACCAAGAGGCCTCAAAAAAGAGCTAAGGCAGCCCAAAATATGAACAAAATCAGTTTGAAGTATGGCCAAAATATGCTAGAATCAATGGCCAAAACAACATGCAATGCAAGCTAGTAAGCATGAGTTACACTACAAGCATATGAAGCATGTGAAGGACTACCGAACCAAGCAAAAACAGAGTCATGGCATGCCAAATGATGGCCAAAAATCCACTGAAACAAGACCAATACATGCAAGAATGACATGCTCCTTTGATAAGCCATGAAAGGGATTACTCTACACATGCAAGAAGCAAGCAAAAAGGGACCAAACCAGCCAAGGTTAGAGCCTGGGCAGGTCCTAGAAGTCACCAAAAAGTGCCTGAACTAGGCCTCCAAATGGTATAAACATATGCTCCTTTGGTAGGCCAAAAATGCTAGTGAACAAGACAAGGAGAGAGAGGGTCACCCCTATCTGATTTTGGCTCTCAAAAACACATGTTAACCACTGAAAATCCACTGGATTTCAGTGGTTAAAAGGCCAAGCAAAGGTCAACACAAAGGCCTTAAGGCATGGCTCAAAATAAGACTAAATGAAGCATGCAAGGAGGTAGATGACCTCCAACAGGAAAATGGCCTTAAACAAACATGAATAATGGTTAAATATGAACCTTTGTTCAGTTGAAAACAAAGCCTAAATATGCATGCAAGTATAGCTAAGAGAATGATCAAGAAAAGAGCTTAAAAAAGGGGGAAAAAAAAGTTACCCTTGAAGCTCAGCAAAACAGCAACTTCTATGCACCAAAAACCAGCTTTTGAGACCTCTCAAGACCCTCCAAGAACTCAGTAGTAATGGTGGAGGTGTTAGGCTATGAGGTGTGGTGCAAAGGGTTAAGAACCATGCACACTATGAGCCAAAATGGAGAGATATAGAGAGATATATATTTTTGCCTTGGAGGAAATCTGAACCCTCACAAAAGAGGGGGAGGCCCTCCTGTATAGCCAAAAGGGATCAAATCTTCTCAAAGAAGCTAAAAACCAAGGTTGAAGATCCTCCATACACGTGTGTGGAGGATCCAATCTGTGCCTTCCAGCTGGCACAGCTGGCAACAACTCACAGAGACAAAATTGATGGAGGCAGGCTGACCAGTTCAGGTGGTCTGCCGACCACTTCCCCTGGTCGGCCGACCATTTCAAAAGGTCCAACCCAAAGAAAGGTGGTCGGTAGCCCCATTTGATGGTCTCCACATTGAATGCGAGCTAGTGGTATAGTAGGAGACCAGTAAATGTGGCTCAAAGACCAAAGAGACCAGCTTCCTGACAAGAAAACCGGCTAGCGGGGAGAAAGGTGGTCTCCAAGGGAAAAGGTGGTCTCCCACCCTTATACCACCTTCCAAACAATGAATACAAGGTCCATGCCAAAAATGAATCAAGACGGATGCAAAACGAGGGTTCGGGGGTCAAAACGCGCAGCCGGGTGCCCCGAAAACAGGCTGTTAAGCATCGAAAGTGGCGTGTGACCACAAAGGTGGTCTCCCAGGCCACAGTGTCCCTCCAGAGAGAGGAAGCAAGGTGTGTGCCAAAAATCGTGCCAAACAGAGAATGTTAAGCGGTCCTGAACCGAGGCACGCAGCCGACGGCTCCGAAAACCAGAAACTCGTCTCCAAACGGGAACAGTAGCCTACGACCACGAAAAGTAGCCTACGGCCACTGAGAGATGGTCTACAAGACCTCTCCCTCCCTCCGGGAAGAGAAAGGTAGACCTGGTCCGCAAACCGAGGTAAAGCACAAAAGGTTCCGAGGCCTGGAGGCAAGGCTCTCAGCTGAGAACTTCGAAACCTCGGGATAAGGACAACATGCACCATCACTGAGCGCTCAATCGATGACGTCTGAGTCTTAAGGTCGGTCAAAAATGGGGTGTCTACAATGTCGAACCACAAACAAGATATATAATTTAATGGTTCTAGTTTTTAAAATGAAGTAAAGTGACATTAAAAGATTGTGTAATTTTGTAAAACCACATACCTTAAAATGAAGTAATTTTGCTTCAACTTTAAATTTAGATTATTGAATTATCGCAAGAAGTTTGAATAGTACACATAATCGAGTCAAATCGAGTAGTAGGTTGATTTAAAAACTTAAAAGAGTTATTAGACTTGGCTTGTTTACATAGCAAGTTAATCTTAAATAAACTTTTTACGAGCCAAACATAAATTGAGTCTGTGTAGTTTGATTGATTTAACAATCCTAATGCCAGAAGATCATATCCATGTATTGATAGATTGGTTCTAAATCTAATAAATCCCACCATTTCCATTTGGTAATAGGATCATTCAATGTAAATCCAAATTAATAACAAAGTAATCAAAATTGTTGCAAACAATAATAGACATAATCTTAACAAAATTATATTACTAGTTTTGTTCACCAACCTAAATTGGTGTGAGTCATACAAGCATACAAGTACATTTTTAAATTAAAGTTTTCAATCAACACTCAAATTTAAAAAGAAAAAAAAACAAATATTTCAATTTACAGATAAGAGAAATAGTTGACATAACAATCAAAAAGGGGAATCATTGTGAGTAGTGACTATAAGAAGACTAAATGTTGACTATAAAGAAAGCAAGTATTAAAAGAGGGACCAACTTGCAAAAAGAATGAGTCTAGTGTTCAACTTTTCACTTGATATTTGTTTCCACCTAGAATGAAATGAAAGATGGATAACTTGCACCATAACAATGTCATATTCTTGCCTTTCTTTTGTCATTTCTCTCTCACAAGTGGGCTTAACATGGGGCTCACCCTAAAATGAAAATGTTTATAAGATAAGATATTTTAGTCAGATGAAATCTAATTGAATTATTTTATTGGATCAAGATTTATGATTCTCTTATAAAAAATTATGTTATTTATTTATTTAGACTCAATAATTATTTGGTATATATAGAATGAACAATTATAACCATAATATAGTTAATTAGTCAGAGAAAATTATAAATTCAAATTTCAAGAGATTGATCAACAATTAAAAAAATTTATTTCTTAAACTTAGCAATTATCTGATATATAGGATGGAGAACTACAACCAATACATAATTAGTCAGAGTGAAGTATAACACTCATAAGAAAATTTAAATAAAATAGATAAATGAATAAATAAAGTGAAGTGGATTTAAGATAAAGGAATTCAATCTAGAAAAGTTGCAGTTAGTTTCATTCTGGTGCTTTCATTCTATTTGTGCTTTACATGGGATTGACAAAGACATGTAACAAGACAGAGGACAGCTTCCTGTAAAAATTATAACACATAAAAGCAATTAAGAATAACTGTCTCTTCAAATTATTGTCACTTGTCAAGGCAGTCTTAGGTTTTTGGCAATAAAACAAAATGTAAATGGATAACAATGTCCATCTAAATCTAATGTTGTGCTTGTTTTGGAGGATTTTTTTGCTCCTATACAAAAATACTCTCTCACAGTTTACTTTTGCACCAACCACATGTATCGTTATGGAAAATGCTTATAACCCATAAAACATCACTTTGAAATTTATCTTCCATGACATGTATCGTGTTGTCAGTCAATCGATAATTTGTTTAAGAATCAATAAATTAAGATCCAATCTTTTGTCATATTTGTGTAAATAAATTTAGAGATAATATTTTAAAATTTTCTAACATCAAATTATTGTGCTTCTCCGAAACCGTTGTGCCTTTAAAATAATAAAGTGAGTATTAAGTGAAATTTATGCAGTATGATTAAAGGCAGCTCCCAGTATGGCCAATTTTAGTTTATTAGCATTATTTTGGGCTTACACTATTAGATTAGTATAGTATATGTTTTCTGGAATTGGGTTTGTTTGGAACCTAAAATTTGGAAGGAAAAAAGGATATGAGATGATGGGCTTGGATTTCAAGATTTTAAGGCCTTTAATAAAACAAAGCCTTTGTAACCCAAGTTCAAAGTTGGGTGTAGAATTTTAAACAACAAATCCTACTTAGCAAAGGCCTCTTACAAACAGGGGAAAATTACTATGTAGTCCTATGTAGGGAATCTATTTCCCTTCTAATCCCAATATATTTTTAATAAACTAATAGGTGCACAGTTTTTTAAGTTTTGTACACGGAGGTCCCATTTTTTATTTTATTATTTTTTAAATGACTGTATTACCCTTTGTTTTGAGATCTATATATACGTGAAAAATTAAATATTTGCCTTTACAATCTCGATTTCTCTTCGTTATGGCGATCTCTTTGTGCTGTGTAGTTGATCTCATTGTGCTGTGAGGTAGATCTAGTTGTGCGATCTAAATCTGTGTGTATAGGCGATCTCTGCCTACGCTCTCTCTCTCTTTATGTCTGTGTGTCACTCTGTCTGTATCTGTGGATACATATATGTATGTATATATAGATAAGCAAATTTGCGTGATATCTAATTTGTGTTTGGCAATGTTGTTATAATTCTTTGTTTTGTGATAAATTTTGTTTGTTTGATACTTATTTTGTGATTTTTGTATGTGATATACTGTAATGGTTTTGATTTTGTTGATTTTGTTTGTTATAGTGTAATGTGTTTTGAAGTTGTAGTTTGGAATTGTGAATTCTGATGCTTTGATACTGATATGTTGTAACTGTATAATTTTACAGTTTGGAATTGTGAATTGTGCAGTGTTGGTACTGATATGTCGTAACTGTATAATTTTGCAGTTTGGAATCTGTGAACAATTGTTTGCTGGTGTGTGATTTTGTAGTATGGAGGGGTGTTTCATGTTAATGCCCAAATACAGTAATTCTTGTGCTGCTATTAAGATTAGGGAGGGATGTAATTATCATAAAGTTGTTGAGAAAATATCTGCGAAGTTCAAGGAGTTGAGTGTTGGTAACTTTTGTTTGTTTTTCTCTATTCTTGGATATTCTAATTGTATTATTGAATGTGATGATGATTTGGGGAATATGCTGTCAATGGTAGGTTGTAGTGGTTCTCATGTTGTTGATGTTGTTGTTGGTGATAAGAGAATTGTGGAGGTTGATGATAATTCTTCTAGGATTGATTCTGTAATTTGTGAGAGTTCTTTGATTAACGATTGTGATGATTTTGGTGGTTTGTTGCCTAATTTTTATCCGAACTAGAGAGAGTTTTGTTGTCTGCTAGTTGGAAGGGGATTATACATAGTGTTGGTCAAGAATTTGAAGGTGGAGTGCCGGCGTTCCGCATTGCATTGGCTAAGTATGCAGTTGAGTGTGGTTTTGTAGTGAATTATTTAAAGAACGATGCAACAAGAGTAACTGCTGAATGTATGATGAAATCGTCTATGGGTTGTAAATGGTTTGTGCATGGAAGGGTGTTGATGAATTCCGGTATTTTTTTTATTATGAAGTTGGATAATGTGCATTCTTGTGGGGTTGTTGCTCATAGATTTTGTAACAAAATGGTTGGTTCTAGACTTATGTCTGATATTGTGCATAATTCGTTGACTCGTCTTATTGAAGTTAAAAAAAAAAATTTGAAAAAGCAATATGATATAGATGTTTCTTATCGGGTTGCATGGTTAGGAGTTAATAAGGCAAGAGGTGGGTTGTTTAGTGATTTTGCAAGTTTTTTTGACCAACTTCGATGGTACCTTGAGACGGGTATGAGAACGAATTCGGGAAGTGTGTTTGAATTAGATGTGGATGAAAGTAGTGGGTGTTTTCGAAGGTTATTTGTGGCATTTCATATGGATGTTTGTATGGCTTTCAATTTTGTCGTCCATTGTTATTTGTTGATGGTACATTCTTGAAGGGGCCTTACAAGGGGCATTTGCTTGCAGCAACATCAAAGGATGGTAATCAAGATATGTATTTATTTGCAGTTAGTATAGTTCTGGTTTATCAGTGTGTTATTGTATTGTGAGTCTGCTAATTTTTGCAGTTTCATGTTATTTTGTTTGCAGGCCTGTTTCTTTTGGCTTTTGCGATTGTTGATGCTGAAAATCAAGATAATTGGATGTGGTTTTTAAGTCAGTTGTTAAAGGCTGTTGGTTCAGGCCAGAGATTGACCTTTGTGTCTGACCGTCAACATGGATTGCTAGACACTCTTTCAGTGGCTTTTCCCAATGCATATCATGCATATTACTTGAATCATTTGAAGAGAAATTTGATTGACAAATTGGTGGAACTTCGTACTAACTATAAGCTGACTTTGATGAAAATATTAGTTAAATGTTCTTATGCGCCAACTGTTACTTCTTTCCAACATTATATGGAGAAATTGAGACGTATTGCTGGGAATGGTAGAGTTGATAGTATGTTGGATGGTTTGCAAAATGATAAGTGGGCCAATGCATTTTTTAGAGGGAAACGATATGGTGAGATGTCATCTAATGCTGTCGAGTCTTACAATAATTGGATTGGTGGGGCCCGTGAGTTGCCTATTACTTGTATGTTTGATATGATTAGGGTTCAAATCATGACTCAATTGTCTAATAGAAGAGCTGAATCTAAAAGATAGACTACGAAATTGTGTTTAGTTATGGAAAAGAAGTTGGTGGACTCTTTGAAGCTAGCTAAGTCTAGGGATGTGATTGTTGCTCGTGATACTGTGCTTGAGGTTCATTCTTCTATTTCTTTTTATGTTGATATTGGTAGACAGACTTGTTCTTGCCATGAATGGCAATTGAATAATTTTCCTTGTTGTCATGCTGTGCATGCTTTACATAGTAGTGGTAGAGATGTGTATGATTTCATTAATCCTTTTTTTCATGTAGATTGTTTTAGAGAGTCATACAAGGAATCTGTTTATCCAGTGCCTTCAAGTGAGAGATTTGACTTTGATAGTGTCGGTAGTTCAATTATCAAACCTCTTATAACAAAGAAGCAACCTAGGCGGAACAAGAAGAAGAGGATACCTTCTAGGGGTGAGAATGTGAAGCAAATCAAGTGTGGGAGGTGCTTGAAATATAAAAATCACAATAAGAAGATGTGCAAGGCTGCTATTTGAGGCCATAGTCTATTCTTTTGGATTTGTATTTGAATTTGAGGGATTATGATAATAAAAAATGTGATATTTGGTATTGTGGAAGTAATGAATAAAGTTGGTTGCATTGTTTTTTCTTTTTTGATGTGTTCTTTAGTTATTGAAGTTGTTTTGTAACAGTTTTGTTTTTTTTTTTTTTTTTATGGATTTGGTTGGTTTTATTTTTATGGAATGCTGAAAAGGTTGTTGAAAATTTCTTATTGAAACTGTATAATATTGAAATACAGTTTTACTACATGATATATTTATTTGATATTTCGTAGTGACAAAACTGTACAATTTTGCAGTATATTTTCAATTTTGAAATGTAGTTCATCTATTTGTTGAGTCATGAAATGGGATGCATAATTGTGTAGCATAATTTTTGTTTGGATAATGAAACTGTATAATTTTGCAGTTTTAAAAATTATTAGTAACAACCTGATGAAACTGCATATTTTTACAATTTGAAGAATTATTAGAAACAACCTTACTGGATGAAAATATATGCAATCACAAATGTGACGACAATAATAAGCAGAAGAACACAAACAAGTATAATAAGCACAAGACGAAGAACAACAATAATAATAAGAAGAAGAAGAGAAACAACATCAATGACAACAATCATTTTCACCATAATAACCAGAAGAAGATCAATTCCTAAAAGCATATAAAGTACTTGTCACATGTCACATTTAAAAAAAGAAAAAGAAAAAAGAAAGTACAAAAATATGTTCACTTAAATATTTGTATTGTCAAGAAGTTTCTTCATTGTTTCTATGGTTTGGTATGTTTTGTCAACATTTGGTAGTGCTCGAGTTTCCAAGATCGGTTCTTATCATTGAGGAATTGACTGATGATTTCTGCTCGAAATTTGACCCACTCAATTGGTCGAAGTGATTTTTGCATAGGTTGCCAGTTGATATATTGGTTGATAACATTGCAGACGGTGATTGCACAATCATTCCTGCAAAGTTTTAGATGAAATTAATTAGTTAGGTAAAACTGCAAAATTTAGCATATTGGAACATTAGTTTATTGATTTTGTATCTTACGAGTGTGGGGTTTGTTGTGAGCATTACTCAATTGATGCAATTACTGTCTCGCACTCTTGAGATTATAAGATGTTTCCTTGATTGCTAAATAATGCTTTATTCCATCTCAGTTGATGTTGTTGCTACAAAATAGTTAGTGGGTGTTTTTGTTAGTTATAGTGATGTGTTGAGATGTTTTGAAAGGAATGGAATTAAGTAGGAAATTTTATTTAATTTATAATTTCCTTTACAATTTCAAAGTGTTTGTTGTGGCAATTTTTTACTGGCCTCAAAGAGTCATAATGCCTCCATATCCCATCAGCATCATCAAAGACCACAATTGTCTAATGGTTGTCGTGGTTGATTGAGAAATGGATATATCTGTTTTTCATTGCTTTTGGGAAATGGCTGTCCATCATTTTTTCTCCCAGTGCTTGATCTTGGTTTTGTAGTGAAGTCTGCAATTTTTATATATGTTTGAAATATGTTATAAAACTATGTAGTAAGACATGTTAAAAAAAGTAAAAAATTTTGCAGTTTGAATAATATTGAAAGGTATGTTAAGTTTTGCTTACATTGATGAGTGTTGAGAACACGTAAGATCTTCCTGCGTATGGATTTCTTGCAAAGGCTAGATCATGTTTCTCAAATTCTTCAATGGATGGTTGGAGTGCCAATTTCATTTCTGAGAAGGCATCAATGCCTTGAAACATGTTATATATGAGAATGTGTTAGGTTTGTGGAATAGGTTATTGAATATGAACAGAAACTGTAAAATTGTGCAATTGGAGACCTACATTTCCATATAAGGCTTCTCTGTTGGTCAATCTGCATATATCTGAAAAGTATATGCAATTTTCATCTTGGCTGCCAGACCAAACACAAGCACTTGATTGTGTGTTGTTGATGAGTTGAATTTGGTCTTTGTCTTTTTTGGATAGGCTATACCAAACCTTGTTTGTTTTGCGGTATGAAATGGCGAGTGGCTTGTTTTGGATTGATTCTTCCTTGAAATCATCATCACTTTCCAATACTTGAACTTGTGTCTTCTCTTGATTGGCATCCTCTTTTGGGTTGGTTTCAGCAGCACCTTCTTTGTCTTGGCCAATATCTTCTTGCATCTTTTCTTTTTGCTGCTGTTTGCTTTATGAGCACCCTCTTTTTGCTCGGGTTTCGTAGCAAGTTCTCTCTCTGTTTCGATTTCTTCATTTTTCTTTTCATTCTTCTTCTCTTTTTCTTCATTGGTACCCTGTGTTGGTTTAGGTACATCAGCAGCAGTTTCTATCTTGTTCTTTGTATCTTCTTTGGCTTTTGTCATTGGTTGGTATTCAAAATCTGAGTCATGTGTTTGTTTTCTTGACTTTTCTTTGATTCTCTTGACCATTGATCTTTGTTGGGGACTACCAGTTTTTTTTTGTGGACATTTCCTTCAATTGATCTTCTTTTCTACGCAATTCAACCATGAATTTTTGTTCCATTTCTTGCATTTGTGCTCTCATGGCTGATATGAGCTTGTCCTTGTCATCCTCTTTGGTTGATGTTTGTGCTTGGTCATGACCTATAAAAATGTTGGATTGTGTTTTGGTTAGTTTAATTAAATTTTACAGTTTGCTTCAGTATTAGACAAGAGTTTACCTTGTGCATGAAATGTGTCAGATTTCTCTTCGAGTTCTTCTATTTGTTCTGTCTTTTGTTCTTCTTGTTGTTTTGCTTATTCTTTTTTTTCATGTTGTTGTTGTTGGTCTGTCAGTTCTTATTCATTGATTTCTTGTTGTTGGTTTGTTTGTTGTTCTTCTTGTTTTTGTTGTTGGCCTCCTTCTTCATCAGTGTCTTCTTGTTGATCACCTTATTCTTCTTCTTCTTGTTCTTCTTCTTGTTCTTCTTTTTCATCATTGTCTTGTTGTTCATCAGCTTCTTTTTCTTCTTCATTAGCTTCTTCTTCTTCATCAGTCACTTGTTTTTTTTCATCATCACTCTCTTCTTCTTGTTCATCACTTTCTGGTTCTTCTTGTGGTTCTTGCTTTCTTTTCTTCTTTTTTTTTTTGTTGTTGTTGTTCTTCTTGTTCTGATTGTGATTTTGATTGATGTTCTTCTTCAAGAAAGTCATCTTCATCACTGTCTAGAAGTCTTCTTCTTTTTTTTGTTGCTTTTGTTTGTTTTTTTTGCTTATTGTCCTTTTTGTGATCATGTTTCTTTGCTGAAGAGTCTGTTGATGTGCTTTGATTGATATGCAATAATTGTATTTCTTGTTCAGTTGGGGTTAAAGCACTTTGGTCAACCTGCATTGGAACAATGTGGCATATATCAGTAATATTGTAAAATTGGTCAATTTCATAACATGAGTTGTACTGTGAGTAATGTGAGTTAAGTGTTGAAATGTGTTGTTTGAAACTAAAAACTTTTACAGTTTCATAACATGAGTGATGTTAAATAGATTTGTGCGTTTAAACTGTAAACTTTTGCCGTTTCATAACATGAGTGATGTTAAATAGGTGTGTGCTTTGAAACTGCAAACTTTTACAATTTCATAATATGATTTGTACTGTGAATAATGTGAGTTAAGTGTTGAATATATGTTGTTTGAAACTGAAGAATTTTACAGTTTCATAACATGATTTTTATTATAATGACTGTGAAAGGAGTGTTGAATAGATTTGTGCTATGAGAGTATAGAAGAGTTTGAATACCTTTTCAAAGTCAGCAAGGCTGATGTGTTTCCACTTGGATTACATTTTGCCCAGGTTCTATTTCATAAACCTTGGAAAACCATCTTTGTTGAATGGTCGGAGGAGTTTACTGTGCTCATAGTACCAATACTGTAAAAAAAAAAAAAAAATTGAAATATGTTAGATAGTTCAAAATAAGCGGATGTTTGATATTTTTGTGTGAAGTAGTTGAGTAGTGTGTTTACCAAGAGTAACATGACGCATCCAGTGACATGCCTTGGGTTGTTGTTTGCATTTGCCATTGAATTCATGAGTGTGTCTTTTATTGCCTCAACCCAATTGTACTTTTTGATGTTGTTGAGATTGTCAACATAGTTGAGGAAACTCCAACTAAGTATATGGCCTGTTGTAGGCATGAGAAGTTTCAAGCACAAGTAAATGATGATGGCCCTTGCAAAATCTTGACGATCATTGATTGATTTTCCTTTTTTTGTTTGTTAAAACATTTTGGTGACTTGCCATCCAATCTCTTTACTGATTTGCATCTTCGTTTGTAAAATGTAAGCTCAAAATCCTTTGGTCTTGCATAGGATTTGGTGGTGATGCTGTCTTCTCCACAATCGATACCAAAAATGAGCCTGACATCACTGTTTTTGAGTTTCATTTCCTTTTTGCCAAGTATAAATGCTCTTTTTCTTTTGTTGTAGAGTGTTGTCATTTCTGCTACAATGGAATTGTAGCATCTACACCAATAGGCTTTCAGTTGTGTTGAGGAAAGAGAATTTATAATGTGCCAAAAAGGGATTTTTTCCAGCTCTGTTTGTTGGGCTTTTGTGAATTTGGCCCCCTTGACAGTTTGATTACTGTTCCGATGTTGGAACGGTAATTAAATTGTTAGACTCTCTTTCCAGGGATTGCTTTTTTTTTCCCTTTTGATGGCCTGGTTTTTGTTTTGGGAGTTGATTGGCTTTCTTGGAGCTTTCTTTTTTTGGTTGGAAGAGCTTGTTGTTTTTTTATTGGCTTTCTTTTGCCTTTTTTTTTTTTTTTTTTGTAGTTGGAGGTGTGGTTGGTGTTTGTTGTGTGGATGGGGTCTGTGGTGTAGTTCTTGGGCTTTTTCTTGTAGGTGGTGTGGTTATTTTGGTTTTTGGTTGTGGTGGTTGGGTTTTTTGTGGAATGGGAGATTTTGGTGGCATTTCAGTAGATACAGGAGAAGGACTTTCAAAAGGGGAGATACTTAAATCCCTGATTGGATTTTTGGGCATATGGGTTTGTTTCTTCCAATATCTTCCAACAGCTATTTCTAAAAAAATAAAAGCGACAGCAGGGCATGAGTAATATAGTGGCAAAACTGTATAATTTTGCAATTTTATATGAAGTTTAATATGAAGTTATATCTATTTGTTGTTAACAGTTACAAAACTATATAATTTGATAGTTTGATTTATACTTTATAATAAGTTACCTATTTGTTTTGAGTAGTGATTAAACTGTATAATTTTGTAGTTTCATTTGCAGTTTGAATAAATTTAGATATGTTACTTGTAGAGTGATGAAATGAAACTGTCTGATGTTTCAATTTTTATAAACATTATCAACAATAAGAACAGCTCATTGTATTTTGTAAACAACAACAATAACAACAAGAAGATTAAGTATTCAACGAAATGTAACAACAATACGAATAAGAAAGGGTGTTTATACATTTTGAAGTACGTAAAATGTGTTTTACAAGGGTTTTTTTGTGAAAGTGTTATTGAAACGGTATATACAAAATATGAAAGAATAATGTACAAATTTGAATGAAAAATAATAAGTGAAGAGAGATGTTACTTTTTTTCCCCATTTCTGTGAATCAGAAGTCAGAAACTATGAAATTTCTTCACAATGCTGATGGTTCTTTGTGTTGTTGAGAGTCGCCGATTGGAGAAGATGAACAGTTTGGTGTTGTGTTGGTAAGAGTCGACGATTGGAGAAGATGAGCGGTTTCGTTTTGTGGTTAGGGTAGGGTTTCAGAGGGAATGGAGTCGAACGGTGGAGAGATGGAGGACTGAGAATGCAAAGTCGAGCGGCGTTGATGTGACAGCGTACTGATCAAACTGAGATGATCGTGAGTGAAGGTTGTGCGCATGTAAATTGGATGATATTATATGAGTATTTTCGTCTGATTGATAATTTGAGAGCTTAATAGAGTATTAAATTTGTTTTAAACCTAAATGAAACATGATATGTTGGGTTTGGACCTTTGGGTCAGTTGCCCTGCAAACAAATACTCTCTCGAGTCTGATGGTAGTATTTTGTCCAATTCAATTTCATTACCAACAAAGTTGCATGCACATAAGATCGTGTCTGGATCTTAATTATTATTATTATTTTTTTATAATAGCAGATAAGTCTTCCACAACTTCCTTTCTGGTCAAATCTAAAATCATAACATAATTAACAGAAGTGGGAACATATAGTCAGTAGAAGGCGGCTATGGACAACTGCACCATTGATTTTATCAATAGAATTATCTTTTTTCTTTTGTGGTGTTGAAAAAATTAGGCTGGACCTCTCAAGTCCTGGCTTCATAGTTGCAAGTAGTTCAATAGCGGTCAAGAGGACAGGACACATATATCCATTAATTTTTCATTTATTTTATCATATTTATATATGTTATAAAAACAAAATGCTACTTTCAAATATGTTTGGTGAAACTTTGACATTCATTTTTTTTTTTTTTTTGAATAAATTATATTGACACCCCTTAAGGTTTGTCTTTAATACGAATAGCTCCCTCATGTTCTAAAAATTACATTCTTCTCCATAAGATTTAAATTTTGATTACAATTTAATCCTTCTGTTAGTCAACTTTTAAGTCAACTAACAGAAAAAATTAATATAATAAATTAATTTTTTAAAATGTCTATTTTACTCTTATTAAAAAAAACATTTTATTTTTAAAAAAAAAAATTACTAGATGAGTAAAGAAAATCTGTAAAGAATTACAAAAATTTATTTAATACTAATACATATTATTATACTATTAAATATTTAGGTAATGCTATAGTACACAAGATTTTGTGGCATTAATTATCACAAATATTATAATTACATCATTTTCAATTATAACAAAAAAAATAATTATAATTAAACACCACATAAAGTGTAATTAAATAATTTTTAAATCATAACTAAAATAATGTTATAATCAATAGTTATAATTAATACTATAGGACCAAATACCACAACTGAAATATATAAAATTTTCTTAAATGATAAATTACTTATCAATTTTATATATACAAATAAAGGTAAAATAAACATTTTAAAAATTAATTTCTTATATTAGTTTTTTTCTTAGTTCACCTAACGATTGACAAGCCTTGTTTGGAAATAAGGTATTCTAATAATTTTTTAACTTTTTATAAAAAGATATGCAAAAAAAATTAAAAAAAAATAATACTCTATGATAATTTATAGTAATTTTTTGATTTTATAACTAAAACATATAATTTTGAAACGGGATTTAAGTCAAGTTTGGCTAAACTAAAAAAATGCACTTATTTTATCTTTTTATCTTTTTTGGGTCATATCAATCAATATCTTCTCTCTACTTTTTTTACACATAATATAAAAAAATTCAAAAAAATACACTTATTTAGTCTTTCCAAACTTGAACTTAAATTGTAAGGAAAGTTGAAACCAAATCAACCTCGAAGGTGTCAATTTAATTAACCTTTTTTAATTTATTTATAAGGAGGATGACAACACAACAAAACAAAATGAGATATAAATCAATAATATCATTTCTTGTTTGACTTCGATAATAGTTGCAAATTGTAATTCACAGACACAGAAACAGAGAGAAAGAGGAGGAGGAGAAGACGAAGAAGAAGATGGCGAATGGTGGTGGTAATGCAACAGGGAGTGGCAATAGTAGTAGTAAGAAGCCTCACGCGGTGTTCATTCCGTTCCCTCTGCAAGGCCACATAACACCATTGTTGAAACTTGCAAAGCTGTTCCACCACAGGGGTTTCCAAATCACCTTCGTCAACGCCGCCTTCATCCACCGCCGCCTTCTCAAATCTTCTGCAGCCGGAGCCCTTACTTCTCCTTCATCTTCTTCTGTGGCCGACTTTCGATTCGAAACCATTCCCGACGGCCTTCATTTCGGCGATGATGAGGAGATCAGCCCACAGCTAATGTACTCCATCTGCGAAGCCTCCCGCTACAACTTCCTGGTTCCATTTCGCCACCTTGTTTCTAAACTCAATCATGAAGGCAGTGTAGCAGCTCCGGTGACTTGTATTGTATCTGATGCTCACATGGCCTTTCCCATCACTGTTGCTCAAGAAATTGGGGTTCCTAGCTTCCTTTTCTGGCCTAATAGTGCTTGTGGTTTCATGAGTATCAAGCACCATAACCTTCTCAAGCAAAGATCGCTTATACCACTTAAAGGTATGTACATACATGTGCTTAATAAACACTATCTTAATTCTTGTTTTTTGCCACTTTGTATGTATTGTCCACCACCAAGCATTAATGCATTTATAGGCTTCTTTTTAAATCATTTTTTTAGCATGATACAACGCAATATTACAATGAGGATCAAATACAAGTTACAACTCAAATCATAATTTTCATATAAAGACCCTAAACAAGCCAGTACATGTTAGTGAGAAGAGTTGAACTTTTACCCCACTAATCCAACCGGATAACCAATTCTATAAAATGTTAATCCCCTCTATTAATCTTGCTAATCAGAAATCAATCACATTCTGATTCTGTATATAGGCAGGCAATATGGCCTGATGCATATTCTTAGCATGTACCACTCTTGACATTAATTGGGTGGAACCTGTGATAGTGGTTGTATATGGAAGCCAAGGGTTGCCTGCTAATAATGTGAGGAAATGCTTCTTTGGATTCTGCAAATGTATTGCTTGAGTTTTCCCAATGTACTACAGTTTAGAGAATAGGTTATGATATGGAAGGTGATGGCCACCCAAAGTAACGATAAGGGATGTTGTCCATGGCAATCAAATACAGATCAATTCCTTATTAGCAATTTTAAGACTCAGCAGAAGATTCATTCAGGAATGTGTTCTAACCACAAAGGGAAATAGACATGGCTGGTAGGATTGGAGTTGTCTCATGTTAGGATATTGATTATCGATGCACAAGTAATGATACAACTTATTGATTGAGTTGGAAGAACTTGTACTCTTTCTCCACATTTAGAGCCAACACCATGCAAAATTTTGATAGAAAAAAAGAAAGAGAAAGAAACAAGGACTTTAATGAAAAACTACACATAAAAGAAAGGGATTTTTGTTATTTTCAAGATATTGAGTACGATCACATTAAACATCTTTTGAGGTTCCATTGTTTTTATTTATAAATGTGATGTAGTTGCACCTCTTTCTGAGCTAACCATTTTGTTGATTTACAGATGAGCTTGCAGACACCATTGTAGATTGGATTCCGGGATTGAAAGATATCCGTCTCAAGGATGTTCCATTTGCAGAAATAGACAAATATGACTTCCCCATGAGAGAAATGGAGGAAGCATACAAAGCTTCGGGAATCATTTTCAATACTTTTGATATCCTCGAGCAAGATGTTTTGGATGCCATCTCGGCCATGTTTCCTCATGTTTATACCATTGGCCCTCTTCAGCTTCTCCTCAACTCAACCTCTGATGATGGGTCTATTGGCTGCAGTCTATGGGAAGAAGAATCTGAGTGCCTGCAATGGCTCAATTCTATGAAACCCAACTCAGTTGTTTACATAAGCTTTGGCAGTGTTGCAGTCATGGAGCCACAGCAACTGACTGAGTTTGCCTGGGGCATCGTCAATAGCAACCAAACTTTCTTATGGATAATTAGACCCAATTTGGTGATGGGGGAGGCGGCAGCACTGCCACCTGAGTTGCTAGAAAAGATTAAAGGGAGAGGTATGATCGCAAAGTGGTGCCAACAAGAGCAAGTTCTTAAGCACCCCTCAGTTGGAGGGTTCTTGACGCATTGTGGATGGAACTCAACTCTCGACAGCTTATGTGCTGGAGTGCCCATTTTGTGTTGGCCATGGCTTGGTGATCAATGTATAAACCGTAGATATAGTTGCACCCGTTGGGGTATTGGCATTGAGATGAATAAGGATGTGAAAAGAGACGAAGTGGAGAAGCTTGTGAGAAACTTAATGGAGGGAGATCAGGGGAAAGAATTGAAGAAAAAGATCATGGAGTGGAAGAAATTGGCAGTTGAGGCCACAAGTGACGGTGGATCCTCGTTCATGAATTTGGAAAAATTGGTGAATGAAGTACTAGGATAATGAAGCTTTTTATGTTTTTAAGCGTTGTAATAATTCCCTTTTTGGTCTGGGAATGTGCTGCTTTAGCTCCTTTGTCTTGTTGGATTCAAGATAGTAGAAGAAAAAAAAAATAAAAAATAAAGAAACCGACAGAGCTTTTACTTTGTGAATCATTCTTGATGATGTGCAATATATATGGTTGAGACATTATTTACCATTTGATTTTGTGGATTTATTGTAATTTCATTTCTTAAATAAAAAAGAATAACAATCTTCAGTTATTGCAGCCATGGTTTGTTCATTTGTTTCCTGGTGAAACATTGCCAGTGTAATAAAAGCTTTCCTAGAAGGAAAATTATTAATTAGTTGAAGAGTACCATGTGATGTTATTGTAGTGTTCTCGTCAATAGAAAACTCTAATCTACATTAAGTGAGTCACCTCCAATTATTTAAAAAATGTGAGTTATCATGTCTCGCCAGTAATATTTCTCATTATGCCATTGGTTTGGACCATCACGTAGGCAAAATATCACACTTCCAGAGTACTGAAGTGAACGAGAAAAATCATATATACCTTTCTCATGGTAGTCCATAAAGTTATCAACTGGATTCTTTTCTAACATTGTCATTTGTTTTCCTGTTTAATGGAGGTATATAATTGGTTATTGGTCTAAAATAGACAACTTATTATTTTAAAGCATGTTATAATGGAGAACTGGACAGTGTAATATATAGTTACCCAATAATATGTGTTCATCCAACAAAGACAAACAAACCCTCCATGCCTAAAAAGATTTGTTGTGATTTCAGCAACCTAAACAACAAAAAATACAAACCCTATAGGAACTGTGTGTGTTGATTTCCGATCACACTGCCAATCAAGCACTCAGCTGGAGAACACTGACAGAATAGATTAAGCTTGAACGACCTGCAACAGAAAGAAGAGATTCCGGTGGTGGCTCGTCCACCCGGAGGCACTCCGATGATCAAGTCAGTAAAATATCTCTCAAAGATAACCAATAGTGCTTAACTCACTAGACAGAGCATAAAAAGCATACCTTAGACCCATGGGGTGTCTTACTTTTATAGTCCTCACAATCCTAGTCCCAATAGAAGCCTAGTTCTAATGGATTCAGAATTACTGCTAATCTTGGACTCCCAGTCGGATTAGGATAAGCTCTCTAAGAGTCTTGTTTTTACCCAAACTGAAGTCTTCTCCCATTCTAGAACTCTTGTCCCTTATTCGCTTATCTCGGATTCCGGTATCCTTGCAGATAACCTCGGCCTAGCCGAGATCATTTTGGCATCATGACCAGGACACGTGGCACCCCGGCTGACACTTCAGTGTCACCTCGGCCACGTGTTTGTTATTTCAAAAATTATGTCCCCACAATAACAATTTTTTGATCACCAAAATCTCCAAGGCCTGAATCTTTTTGAATCTGAATGTAAACTAACAATCACAATTTGTTACAAAACCCAACTTAAGGCTCAAAAGGCATACCCCCTAACAATAATTTACACCTCATTTCTTCATTTTCTATCCAATTTATTATGTATATATTTTTTTTTGATAACTCAAGTATCCCCACCCCGCTGATTTTAAGAGAAGCCAGGACTAATCCTGAGGACCCTGAAGTTAACGACCAAGCAAACCTCCAGTGGCCCCAAAACTCGAACTCGAGACCTGTGCATTTTATCCTCCAAACTTTACCATTCGGCCACTTATCTTGGGATTTCCAATTTATTAAATATAGCATGAATTATTGTTCCATCCACACAATTCACACACCCAAAAACAATGAGAATAATTTCAAGAAACACTACAGTGTCTAGCTCAATAATCCCACAGCCACGTCCATATAGAAGCATGCAAAGCCCATACATAAATCAACAATAAATCAACAAATTAAACAAAAATAATGGAACAACAAGAAGGAACAAAGACAATCTCCACCTTTTTTTCTTTTCTTTTCACAGATAATGAAGAGATCTCCTTTTCTTTCTTTCCATTTTTCATACCCCCTCAATATATAGTTAATGTTTTCTTTTGTCTGGTAGATACCAAGTGTTCTCTCACCTTTAAGTGAGCATCACAGCTTGAACAGTCTGACAAATTTTACAATCAATGCATAATGAGTCGGAGTGAAGCACAAACACCCTCATAAGAAAATTTATATGTACAAAAAAAAAATAATAATAATAAAAAAAAATAAATAAAGTGAGCAAGCGGATTTATTAAGTGACCTAGTCCAATCCAGATAACTTGCAATAAGTTTGTTTTTGGTGCTTTCATGCTATTTGTGTTTTACGTAGGATTGACAAAGACACGCATTATTACAACAAATGGCACTTTTAGCGACTAAATTTTTAGTCACAAAACACTGAAAGATTTTGCCGACTAAAGTATTTGGTCAGTAGCTTAGTTGTTGACAATTGTCGGGAAAAATAAATGGCAATTAAATTCTTGTTAGTTGCTGAAAGTCATCAATTCGCAACTAAAACTTTAGTTGCCAAAAATTTTCAAATAAAATATGATTTTAGCTTTCAACGACTAAAATTTTTGGTCACGGATAGATTTTAATTGCAATAGTATTACATTTAGAGAACAAAACATTTAGCCGCCATTAAAATTAAAAGTAATTAAGAAAGACCATCTCTTCACATTATTGTCACTTGTCAAGGCAGTCTAGGCTTTTGGCACTAAAACAAAATGTAAATGGATAACAGTGTGCATCAAAATCTAATGTTGTGCTTATATCGGAGGGTATTTTTGCCCCTTCACAAAAATACTCTCTCACAGTTTATTTTCATACCATGCACATGTATTATCATTAAAGAAAATACTAAAAATCCATAAAACATCACCCTGAAATTTATCCATCCATGACATGTATTGTGTTGCCGGTCAATTGATGATTTGTTTAAAAATCAATAAATTAAGATTCAACTTCTTGCCATTGCCACATCGGTGTAAATAAATTTACAGGTAATCTTTTAAGAATTTCTAGCATCATCTTTAATTATTGTACTTCTTAGGAAAACTGTTGTGCCTTTAAAATAATAAAGCCGAGTATTAAGAGAAAGGGTAAATTACACTTACACCTTCTAAAGTTTGGATTTGATATATATTACCCTTTGACATTTGAAAAATTACACTAACCACCTCTATCATTGTAATTACTTAGACGGAATGAAAATATTGAATTTATGCACTCTCTCTTTTCTTACTTTACTTTACTTCCACTGCTTTTCTTTTTCCTTTCCTTTGTTTTACTTCTTTTTTTTCAATGTAATTTTCTTTATTTTTCTACTAGGAGTTGTTACATTTTATATAAGTAGTGGGTTTGTAAAATGAGACTATTAACTATAAGGGTGGAAAAGTAATTTTCAGAATGTCAAGGAGTGAGATGTAATTAGACCAAATCTTAGGGAGCGTCAGTGTAATTTACCCTAAGAGAAATTTACGCAATGTGATTACAAGCAGCTCTCAATAGAGCCAATTTTAGTTTAGTAGTATTATTTTGGGCTTACATTATTAGATTAGTATAGTATATGTTTTCTGGTATTGAGTTTGTCTGGAACCTAAAATTTAGAAGAGAAAAAGGATGAGATGATAGTGGTTAGGTGTAACAACCCTCGTTACTGTTTACCGAATAACCACTGATTACCGTTAAACTGAAACTGATTATGACAAGTGATGGAACTGATTGAAATACTGAACTAACTGACTGAAATCTGGAACTAAATTGATTGAATATATCTGTTTAGTTGTATATCTATCTGTTGCTTGTTTGATTATCTGTTCATGTCTTTATGTTTAAACTGCTAATTGAAGGCCTTATCGGCGGCTGAACCAAAAATTGATTAGTGTTTTATGATCATTATAATTTATGTGATTTTAGGGTGTAATTATCTGGAAACTGATTAGGTATGATTACATTAGATTAATTATTGATGAATTGCAAAGTTAAACTTAATTACTAGAATGCCACCTAGTGGCCCACTATCTACAAAACACATTGAGCCTATTTACACTCAACAAAAACATTTCATCAGCCTCATTTCATTGTTATAGCCGACCATAGAGAAGAGAATTAGAGGGAGTTGAATTCAACTTGTGATTTGCTTGGAAATTGAAGTGTAGTTTGTCATTTGGGCTCCTGGTCTTGTAATTGAAGCTCTAGGTAAGGAATTCAAACCTTTTGATTTTGAATTTAAGTGAGTCTTGCATGATCCATGCCAAATTGTAGAACTAAGACATGATTTAGCCTTAGATTGTTGAATTATAGCTTAATTCATGCATGCATTTTTACATCCTTGAGTTTTGATGTTGTTTTTCATGAACTTGTACATGCATGTTCATATTCTTACAATGGACCGTGATTTCACCATGTTTTTGAAAGTTTTGGCTCACTAGAGCATGAGATTGAAGCTTTGAATTGAGTTTAATCCATGCATGTTGCATGTTCTTCATGTTCATGAAAATTGGTTTGAAATTGAGTTTGAATTAAACACCCTTGGGCTTTGATTTCTCAAATTGAGCTTTGAATCATGTTGTTTTAAGTGTTTACAAGTGTTTTCCAGGTTTTCAGCCCAAGAGGATCGAAAATTTTGCATTTAAACTTGATTTTGAGCTTGGGACTCAAATCTGGAATTTCCAGATTTTGGGCCTACGATCGAGCGAGGAAGTCCACGCTCGAGCGTACACTCTGTGATCTTGCCTTCCGCTCGAGCGAGAAAAGTGACGCTCGAGCGTGAAATGCGAGCATCCAGTACTTTGCATGAGTTCACAGTCCGCTCGAGCGAGGAAACTCACGCTCGAGCGAGGGTCGAGCGTCCATCGAGCTTAAATTTTGAGCATCCAAAGATTTTCTTTGTAGACGCATCATCGCTCACGCGACGGAATTCACGCCGCGGAGCTCCTTTGTTCTGCATGTTCCGCCGGCGAAGGAATCCTCACTCGAGCGAGACCCCTGTTTTCAGTAAATTTTGTAAAGTGTTCAAAAGTGCATCTTTGCATCCTCTTTCCATCCTAGGCATTCCTAGGGCATATTTAAGGCATCTTAAAGAGGATATGGATGTAGAACACACCAAGGCAAATTTAGGGATTAAGTTATTATCTTTCCCCAACTGTGAAACTTAGTGTGTGTTCAATCTGTTAACTGTATAGGGTTGGCTTTCCGAGGAAACGCTCTAGTTCACTGTAGCCTAGAACTCTGTGAGTAACAATTGTGTAAAGATATGTTTAAATGAGTATCTTCTGAATACTGAACTGTACTGTTTACTGAACTAATATTGATTACTGAATGAATGTATGTCCTTTATTTCTGAACTGTACTGTGGCATCCTTAGCACCTACTGTTTACTGTTACTATTACAGAGATCTCTGTCGGTTCCCTCGTGGAACCTGGATTCTTGATTGATGGCCATCATTCTTTGTTAGGTCTTTAAGACCTCTGCTTCTTTGTTATGCTAATGGATATACCACATATAACTGATCAACTGAAAGACTGAAATACTGATTTAATGAACTGTTTTCATTACTGTAAGGACATTCATTCTAAACCCCTTTACGCATTATGTTATTCACTGGGTTTTAGCTCACTGCTCATATATATATGTAGGTGTACAGGCACCGGATCAAAGCTAGAGGCGTCGGGGTAAACTCCAGTTTTGTCAAGCCAACCAATGTGCCTCACTGCGATGTTCCGAACCTGCCAAGCTATGGCTTAGGGGTGTTTTTATTTCCCCGTCTGTCTCTGTACCGTTTAGTAACACTGTATAGACTGAACGTTTTGCACTGTACTGTTTATCGGGGATTAAGTCCCTGTTCTGACTGGTTGTATATGATATGCATACTGTTTTATATTGTTCTGCATAAATGTATGAAAAATCTTTTGGCATACAGACTGTCACAGCTCATTGGACATTGTTTATTTACTGTATTGGCTTCCGCCAAGCCCCTATACTCTGTATTATTGTATTACTGTTAAGCAGGCCTTCTGTAACCTGGGGTTACTGGCCGGTTATAGTGCTAAACCCATAGGGACGGGTTTGGGTCGTGACATTGGGGTTGTAAATTTAGCTTGGCTCACTCGGGCTCAGGCTCAGGCTCAGGCCTACCCATGTCGGGTTGAGCAGGCACCTGCCAAATTTCTGGTCGGGTTAGGCCATGGCAAAAAATTAGGCCTAAGCTCAGGAGATATTCGAGCCTTAGGTGGGCTGGAGGGCCAGGCCTCGGGCGAGGCTGACAAGCCTGGGCCTCGGCTCAAGCTTGGGCCAGGCCTGAACATTTTTTTATATTTTTTTCACCAAAATTTTATTCTTTTTCACCAAAAATAACACTGGTCAAGTCGGGCCAAACTTCAAAATGACCTAGCTTGGCTCGACATAGCTGTAACAACCCTCATACTGATCACTGATTAATACCGATTACTGCTAAATTAAGACCAATTATGAAAAGTAAATGAACTGACCGAATTACTGAACTGACTGATTGAAATCTAAAACTGAATCGATTATTGTATCTGTTTAATTGCATGTTTATCTGTTTGAGTGCTCAATTATCTGTTCAGTTTTTATGTTTAAACTGTAAATTGAAGGCCTTATCGGCGGCCGAACCAGAAATTGATTGGTGTCTTATGATCATCATAATTTAAGTGATTTTATAGTGCATTCAATTGAAATGTGATTTGGTATGTTTAAATTAGATTAAATATTGATTAATTGCAAGAGTTTGGGTTATTTACAACTTTGCCCTTGTTAGTGGGCCACTACACCAATACTTTGAAGCTTAATACACTTAGATTCAACATTTATGTCAGCTCATTTCTTGAGTTCCCACCGAAATTAGAGAGAGAGAGATTAGAAGAGTTGATTTCATCTTCTTTTGCTTGACATTGCTTGGTGATCTTGAAGAAATTGAAGTGTAGTTGCTAATTGAGCTCATAGACCTTGAATACAAGACTTGAGGTAGACCATTGAACCTCTCATTGTTGTATTTAACATTGTTCTTGCATGATTCATGCCAAATTTGATAGTTGAGCCATGAATTAGTTCTAGCATGTTGGATTAGGACTCATTTCATACATGCATGTGTGTATTGGTGAATTTTGAGTTGATTTCATGGCAAATTGTCACATGCATGTTCATAATCAAGCTTAAGTCCATGTTTTCAACTTGTTTTGAAAAGAATGAGCTCATTAGAGCATGTTTTGAAGATGTAAAATGATTTAAATTCATGCATGTTCGCATGTTCTTCATGTTCATGAAAATTGACTTGAAATTGGGTTTGAATTAGACACCCTTGGGCTTTGATTTACCAAATTGATCTTTGAAATACATAATATTATGTGTTTCCAAGTGTTTTCCAGGTTTTTAGCCCAAGAGGATCAAAAATTTGGCTTTTAAACTTGATTTTGAGCTTGGGACTCAAATCTGGAATTTCCAGATTTTGAGCCTACGCTTCAGCGAAATCCACGCCGGCGTACACTCTGTGATCGCCTTCGCTTCGAAGCGAAAAAGTTACGCCGGCGTGAAATCGTGTATCCAAGATTTTGCATGAGTTCACGATCCGCCGGCGAGAAACCTACGCCGGCGAGACTGTGTCTTCACGCCGGCGAAGTCGGCGTCCATCGGGCGTAAAATCTGAGCATCCAGCATTTTTACTGTAGCACGCAGTCCGCTCGAGCGACGGAATCCACACTCGAGCGGAGCTCCTTTGTCTGCATGTCCGCTCGAGCGAAGAAAGCCTCGCTCGAGCAAGACCCCTGTTTTCAGCAAAATTTGTCAAGTGTTCCAAAGTACATCTTTACATCCTCTTCCCATCCTAGGCATTCCTAGGGCATATTTAAGGCATCTTAAAGAGGATATAGACGTAGAACACACCAAGGCAATTTAGGGATTAAGTTATTATCTTTCCCAACTGTGACACTTAGTGTGTGTTCAATCTGTTAACTGTTTAGGGCTGGCATTCTGAGGAGACGCTCTAGATCACTGTAGCCCAGAACTCTGTGAGTAACAATTGTGTAAAGATATGTTCAAATGATTATTTTTCTAAACACTAAACTGAACTGTTTACTGAACTGATATTGATTACTGAATGAATGTATGTCCTTTATTTTACGAGGCATCTTGTGGCATCCTTAGCACCTACTATTTCTTTATTCTTTACTGAGATCTCTGTCGGTTCCCTCGACGGAACCACTCATCTTGTTGATGGCCATCATTCTTTGTTAGGTCTTTTAAGACCCTCATCCTTGTTATGCTAATGGATGTACCACATATGACTGTTTACTGTACTGAACTACTAATATACTGATTGAATTGAACTGTTTTTATTATCGTAAGGACATTCATTCTAAACCCCTTTACGCTTTATGTTATTTACTGGGCTTTAGCTCACTGCTCATATATATATGTAGGTATACAGGCACCAGATCAAAGCTAGAGGCGTCAGGGTTACTCCAGTTTTGTCAAGCCAGCCTATGTGCCTCGCTGCGAGGTTCCGAGCCTATCATGCTAAGGCTTAGGGGTGTTTTAGTATTCCCCCTCCTGCACTGTCTTACCGCGTTGTAATAACCGAATGGATTATATAGACTCAATGTTTACTGTACTGTTGAATAGGGATTAAGTCCCTGTTTTGAATGATTGTATATATGTACATACTGTTTTGTCACTGGTTGCATATATGTATGAAGAAAATCTTTTTGCATACAGACTGTCACAGCTCATTGGACATTGTTTATTTACTGTATTGGCTTCCGCCAGGCCCTGTACTCTGTTTTACTGTATTACTGTTAAGCAGGCCTTCGGTAATCTCGGATTACTGGCCGGTTACGGTACTAAACCCATAGGGCCGGGTTTGGGTCGTGACAATAGCCTTTGAGTAAGTCTTGAGCAAACCAATGGATTGAGCCACCGGCTAGGCTAGGCAAGCCGAGCTTACATGCCAGGCCGAGCTAGACTTTAAAATGGCGGTTCAGGTTCAGGCCCAGGCCCAAAGTCTCAAGCTAGGCTCGGGCCCAAACTTAATCGGGCTAGGCCCACCTTGGGCCACAAGCGGGTTTCACATCACCCACAAATCACAAGCCATTTTTACACTCCATTGGTCGTGGGTTTCGAGATTTGGAGGCCTTTAATAAAACAAAGCCTCTATAGCCCAAGTTTAAAGTTGGGCATAGATTTTTAAACAACAATTCTACTTAGCTTAGGCCTCTTACAAACAAATACTCTCGAGTCTGATGGCGGTATTTGCTCAATTTCATTACCAACAAAGTTTCACATAAGATTATGTTTGCATCTTAAATTTAAATATATATATATAATAAAGTAAGGATTGTTTTTAAATTTGTCTTTCACACATTTATCTTATTATGATATTTGAATGGCTAGGATTCATTTATACTTGAGATGATAACCTTCTTTCTTACTATCTATCTCAACTTTTCAAGTCCGGATCCTCTGCCGCCTTTCTTTGTGGCGGTTCCTGCGGCACTGCAAAACGACGTCGTTTTGGGGCAAAATTTCAAAACAAAAAAAGAAAAGCAAGGCACAGAATCATAGAAGGAAAAAAGGGGAAGAAGATGGCCATCTGTAAGGTCGGACCCTTCAACGATTGCCGATTGGTGAGCTCATCGTTGTTTGTTGGCGTGATCTCTGTGCTTTCTTCGTTCTTTTTCTCTTTCTCCTCTCTCGCTTCATCTGCTTTCTTCTTCTTCTCTTTCCCTTTGATTCTGCATTTTTTTTTTTTTTTTTGAAATTTTTTCCCAAAACGACGTCGTTTTGGGGGCGCCGCAGAGAAAGGCGGCAGAGGATCCGGACTCCAACTTTCCGCCCAAGAGGCACACTTCAAAAATACACCTAAAAAAACTTTGCAACCACCTATCCTGATCTGTCTCACCGCACTTCAAAACACACCCCCACCCACTCTTTACAGAAGAGAGACCCACGTTCATCGAACTCTCTCTGTAAACTCTCCTCTCTTTGTCTTTCAGCCTCATAGACCAAACCACCGTACAACGCCACTTCCTCTAGTCATCTCCACTGCTGCTGCTGCTCATCACCACTACCACCACTCATCATTGCCGTTGCCATGGATGGATCAACATCAGGCTACTGCCATAACAAAAGAGATAGAGAGTTTGTTATTTGATCACCACTGCGATTTGGGTATGCGAAGCCCCGGGAAGGCCTAATCCCTAAAGATGTTGCGGCGACGGGGCCTGATCAGTCACTAGATAAGAACTTCGGTTACAATAAGAATTTCGGTGCTGAGTATGAATTGGGAAAGGAGGTGGCAAAAAGGAAGGAAAAAAATGGAGACCTCAGAGACCTACCTCTTGCTACCAAAATCATCATTAAAGCAAAGATTCCATCTTCTCAATTATATCTTGATTTTAATCACTTTTAAGTAAATTGATATATCATACATGTGTCCACCTCACTTCTACAGCATTTGCAGTTTGATCCAATTAATAGGAGAGAGATCAACATTTCTGGATAGAGGAGTAGGAGATATGTATCTCATAGGTGAGAGAGAATGAGTTGTGGAAGATGGAGGAGAGAGAATGAGTGGGGAATTGATGGACAACCCATGTGGTTATGTGTTTCTAACCCTTAAATTTTTTATTTTTTTGTTCTATTTGTCCTTTATTTATATAGATTTTTTTTTATGTAACTTATGGATTTGGATTTAATTTTTTTAAAATATTTAAATCTAAAATAATATTATTTACACAGTGTCTAAGGCACAGATATACAACAAGTATATATATATATATAACAGATAAATGTGAATCCTTCCACAAATTTCTTCTAGTCAAACCTAAAATCAAAACATAGTTAATAGAAGTTGTGTTTAGATTTTTAAGTGTTTGAACAACTGGACCGCTGATTTTATCAATTGCATTCCCTTTCTTGTTGTGGTTTAAATGAAAAAAATACGTTAGACCTCTCGAGCCTTGGCTTGATAGTTGCAAGTGGAATATCCATGAATTTTGTATTTTTGTTTTTAAATGAGATATTCTTTTTTTTTTTTTTTTTTTGATAACTCAAGTATTCCCAACTCGCTGATTTTAAGGGAAGCCAGAACTAATCCTGAGGGCCCTGAAATTAATGACCGAACAAACCTCCAGTGGCCCCAAGGGGTGACTCGAACTCGAAACCTGTGAATTTTATCCTCCAGATTTTAAGAGATGTTCTCTTTATTGGAGATAATAAAAAGAAAATGAAGGATATTGTTGAAAATGCTTTTACAGATATCAAATTTACACTATTTGTATTATTATATTGGTTGTTGTGTTCCTAAATTATCTTTCATTATTTATTATAATAGTCTATTAACATTTCTAAATTTATTTATATTTTTCCTATAAATTACGTAAATAAAATTTTATTTTATTATATTTATATGTAAATCTAAGTAAACGCTTTTTTAAATAATTGCCGTCAACTATGTTGGTGAAACTTTAACATCCATTTGTTTCTTTTGTATTTTGATTTTAGGATGATACATAATAGGTATGGTGAACTTTCACATCCACTTGGTTTTTTTTTTTGGAGGATGATACATAATAAGAATAAGACCCAACAAAACAAAATGAGATATCAATCTCATTCCTGGTTTGACTTCCGTAATATATAGTTGCAATATTCCACAGACAGAGAAACAGAGAGAAGAAGAAGAAGAAGATGGCCAATCTTGCTGCTGCTGCTGGTAGTATTAATGCAACAGGGAGTGGCAATAGTAATAAGCCTCACGCGGTGTTCATTCCATTCCCACTGCAAGGCCACATAACACCATTGTTGAAACTTGCAAAGCTGTTCCACCACAGGGGTTTCCAAATCACCTTCGTCAACGCCGCCTTCATCCACCGCCGCCTTCTCAAATCCTCTGCAGCCTTTATTTCTTCTGTGGCCGGCTTTCAATTCAAAACCATGCCCGACAGCCTTCCTTTTGGCGATGATGAGGAGCTCAGTCCACAGCTACTCTTCTCCATCTGCCAAGCCTCCCGCTACAACTTCTTGCTTCCATTCCGCCACCTCATTTCTAAACTCAACGACGATGATGGCAGTGTAGCAGCTCCGGTGACTTGTATTGTATCTGATGCTCTTATGGCCTTTCCCATCACTGTTGCTCAAGAAATTGGGGTTCCTGGCTTCCTTTTCTGGCCTAATAGTGCTTGTGGTTTCATGAGCATGAAGCACTATAACCTTCTCAAGCAAAGATCTCTTATACCACTTAAAGGTATGTACATGTGCTTAATAAATAAATAAATACCTACCCACTCATTATTTCACATCGATTACTATCTTAATTCTTGTTTTTCTTCTCTCCACTTTATATGTATTGTCGACGACCAAGTATTAATGCATTTATACCACCAGCATGGTCGCCAGCGGTGTTAGAGAAAATCGATGAATCCGCACAAGTAAATCAATCAATGGGAATATAAACTAATGCGGAAAAATTAAATCAAAGGCAACACAAGAATTTTTACGTGGTTCCCTCAATGTGAGGTACGTCCACGGGATCGAAATCCGATTCCACTATCAACCAAATAAGTTTCAAACGATTACAAACGAGACACGAATGGTCTTACAAAACCACCCTTAGGTGAATTCTAAATAATCACAAATAAACAAGAGGAAAGACCTCACCAAATAGATGAACCAAAATCTTCAGAACCTGAGTTGAAGAAGACCCAAAATAACGAACCAAACTTCTTCACAAATCAAAACACCAATTCTTGATTGACCAAGTCAAATCAAGAATAACCAAACAACACCAAGTTGATTTTTTCTCCAATACAACTTGAAGTAGCCGCCACTTTTTTCTTGGGAAGAATAACATCAATCATTATGTATTGTGAATCTAGGGTTTTTGTAATCAAACCCTAATTATATCTAAATTGGATTGGGCCTCCACAAATATAATATATAAAAATATATTATACCTAAACCAAATCAAATTAAACTCTTTTTCCAAAACCAATTGGGTCCCACACTCCAATAAGGAGGTATACCCAACAATTCTCCTCCTACCGACTTAGGTGGAGACATCAACCATACCCGCCAAAGTTCGACACTTTAAATGTTTGTCCCTCGACAAAGTCTTAGTCAGCATATCTGAAATATTATCATCTGTGTGAACCTTTTCGAGTTGCAACAATTTCGAATCTAACGCATCACGAATCCAATGGTATCTCACATCAATGTGTTTCGATCTCGAATGAAAGGTAGAATTTTTACTCAAGTGAATAGCACTTTGACTATCACAATAAAGCACATACCTTTTTTGCTTCAAACCCAACTCTTGCAAAAATTTCTTCAACCATAACTCTTCTTTGCAAGCTTCTGCAATGGCAATAAATTCAGCTTCGGTAGTTGAGAGAGCAACACATTTTTGTAATTTAGATTGCCATGCCACAGCTCCCCCTGCAAAAGTCATCAAATACCCCGAAGTAGATTTCCTAGAATCAATATCACCAGCCATGTCAGAATCTGTGAACCCATCAAGCATCGGTTTACCATCCCCAAAACACAAACACACCTTCGAAGTCCCTCGAAGATATCTTAGAATCCATTTTACAGCTGCCCAATGTTCTTTACCCGGATTAGAGAGAAAACGACTCACCACACCAACGGCGTGAGCAATATCCGACCTTGTACAAACCATGGCGTACATCAAAGAACCAACTGCTGAAGCATAAGGAACTTTCAACATCTCTTCTTTGTCTTTCTCACTTGTAGGACATTGATTCGAACTAAGTTTGAAGTGACCTGCAAGTGGACAACCAACCGGCTTTGCTTTATCCATGTTGAATCTCTCAAGAACTTTCTCAATGTAGCTCTCTTGAGACAACCAAATCAGTCCCTCTTTGCGATCACGAACAATTTTCATACCAAGTATTTGCTTTGCCGGTCCCAAATCTTTCATAGCAAAAGATTTACTCAACTCCAATTTCAACCTATTAATCATGGTAGAATCTTGACCCACAATTAACATGTCATCAACATAAAGCAAAAGAATAATAAATTTGCCATCCGGAAAATTTTTCACAAACACACAATGGTCCGAAGTGGTTTTAGAAAAGCCATTATTCATCATGAAAGAGTCAAATTTTTTGTACCATTGCCGCGAAGCTTGCTTGAGGCCATACAAACTTTTCTTCAATTTGCAAACAAATTTCTCTTTCCCTTTCTCCACAAAACCTTCCGGTTGTTCCATGTAAATTTCTTCTTCAAGATCACCGTGAAGAAATGCGGTCTTTACATCAAGTTGCTCAACTTCAAGGTTCATACTTGCAGCCATGCCAAGTACAACCCGAATAGAAGACATCTTCACAACTGGCGAGAAAATCTCATCAAAGTCAATACCTTTCTTTTGCCCAAAGCCTTTCACAACAAGACGCGCTTTGTACCTCAGATTCTTCCTATCATTCTTCAATTTGAAGACCCACTTATTTTTCAGAATTTTCCTCCCTTTAGGCAACTTCACTAAGTCATAGGTGTGATTTTCAAGTAAGGAGTTCATCTCCTCTTCCATGGCCTTTTTCCAATCACCTTTCTTTACATGCTCAATTGCTTCTTGGTAACTCTCCGGCTCCCCTTGATCAGAAATCAACACAAATTCATTGGGAGGATACTTTTTTGAAGGTTGTCGGTCCCTTGTAGATTTCCTCAACTCAAGTTGTGATGGCGGTTCTTGAGTTGGATGCTCTTCCTCAATTTCTGGCTCAACTTCATTAGGATTAGCATCATCCTCCACATCTTCAATAGGTGGCTGCACATCTCCCCCATTTTCATCATCAACTGGAGATGAAGGAGATGGATCCATGTCAATGAGATCACTAGTTTTTGGCTCCGGTTGATCACCTTTACCAAAGTCTTCAATTGTTTGGTCTTCAAGAAACACAACATCACGGCTTCGAATAACTTTCTTGTCGAACGGATCCCATAATCTATACCCGAATTCATCACGCCTATAGCCAAGAAAAATACTTTGTCTTGACTTACTATCAAGCTTGGACCTCTCATCCTTTGGAATGTGAACAAAAGCTCGGCAACCAAACACTCTCAAGTGCTCATAAGACACATCTTTGCGGTCAAACTCTTTCAGAACATCACCATTCAAAGGATAGCAAGGAGATAAATTGATCAAGTTAACATTGTACTCATTGCCTCACCCCAAAAGGATCTTGGCAATTTAGCTTGTGAAAGCAAACACCTTGTTCTTTCCACAATGGTGCGGTTCATCCTCTCGCAACGCCATTTTGTTGAGAGTCTTCTTAAGCGTCTTTTGATGCGAATACATTGGGCTGCGACAATACTCATCAAATGGCCCAATGTATTCACCACCATTATGCGTTGGATGCACTTCAATTTCTGCCATGTTTCTCTTTCAACCATGGCCTGAAAATGCTTAAATACTTCTAGAACTTGATCTTTAGTTTTTAGTAGATAAGCCCAGACTTTCCTTGAATAATCATCAATGAAAGTAACAAAATAAAGTGCACCACCATGTGTTCTAACTTTTAAAGGACCACAAACATCCGAATGAATCAACTCCAAAACCTTTTCTTTTCTAGAAGGAACATTTTTATGAAAAGAAACTCTATGTTGTTTACCCGCCAAACAATGAACACAAGTTTTAAGATGTGTACCTTTCAAATCGGGTAGAAGCTCTTTCTTGAACAATACTTACAGCTCCTTTTCACTCATGTGGCCAAGTCGCTTGTGCCACAATTCGGTAGAAGTATCATCTTCAAGTGCATTGACAATACCTTTACAAATTTTTCCTTGCATCGAATAAAGTGTATGAGTCTTCTTGCACTTAGCCACCACCAAAGAACCCTTTGTGAGCTTCCATATTCCATCACCAAATTTGTTGTTGAAGCCTTCATCATCTAGCTTCCCAGTAGAGATTAAATTGAGGCGAATGTCGGGAACATGCCTCACATCTTTAAGCAACAACTTGCAGCCTAAATTTGTTTACAAGCAAACATCACCCATACCAATAATCTTGGACAAACCTTCATTACCCATTCGAACAGAACCATAATCTCCTGCAGTGTAGGTAGTGAAGAAATCAACTCGAGAAGTCACATGAAAAGAAACACCAGAATCAATCACCCAATGACTCTCTTGGCCCACAAAATTGATACAATCATCTTCACAAACGACCATGATATCATCGGTAATGCTTCTTTGTTGTGTCTTCTTGTTTCTTATCCACACTTTTGTCACGCATTTTCTCTTTATTCTTGAGCTTTCGGCATTCTCGCTTCATGTGCCCTTTCTCATGGCAATAATAACACTCAACGTCTTTCTTTGAAAAAGAACTATCTATTGACTTGTCACGGCTTTGATTACGACCATGAGGAGTCTTACTCCTCCCCCTTGTTTTACTTCGGTCTCTCACAACAAATGCTTCCGAATGAGAGGTACCGGCTGATTTTCTATCATAAAGACTCTCTAATTTTTTTCATAAATCATGTGCCGAAGTTTCAGTAGCAATATGATAAAACACACTGTCATCAATCCATTGACGGATAACACCAACGGCTTTTCGATTAAGCCTCTTCCACTCATCATCTTTCATATCAGCAGGTTTACCACTCTCACCCTCAATGGGTCCATACAAGTCTTTACAAAATAATAGGTCCTCCATTTTAGTTTTCCAAGTTACCCAATTGCTTCCATTGAAGCTAGACATACGACCCACATTCCCCTCCATTGATTTACACAAATAAATAAATCCAAATAAACCGTAAGCTCTGATACCAGTTGTTAGGGAAAATCGATGAATCCCCACAAGTAAATCAATCAATGGGAATATAAACTAATGCGGAAAAATTAAATCAAAGGCAACACAAAAATTTTTACGTAGTTCCCTCAATGTGAGGTACGTCCACGGGATCAAAATCCGATTCCACTATCAACCAAATAAGTTTCAAACGATTACAAACGAGACACGAATGGTCTCACAAAACCACCCTTAGGTGAATTCTAAATAATCACAAATAAACAAGAGGAAAGACCTCACCAAATAGATGAACCAAAATCTTCAGAACCTGAGTTGAAGAAGACCCAAAATAACGAACAAAACTTCTTCACAAATCAAAGCACCAATTCTTGATTGACCAAGTCAAATCAAGAATAACCAAACAACACCAAGTTGATTTTTTCTCCAATACAACTTGTAGTAGCCGCCGCTTTTTTCTTGGGAAGAATAACATAAATCATTATGTATTGTGAATCTAGGGTTTTTGTAATCAAACCCTAATTGTATCTAAATTGGATTGGGCCTCCACAAATATAATATATAAAAATATATTATACCTAAACCAAATCAAATTAAATTCTTTTTCCAAAACCAATTGGGTCCCACACTCCAATAAGAAGGTATACCCAACAAGCGGTTCCCTCCCTCCACTCAAGATGTCCGGGTTTGACACTCAGGGGACCTGACCTATACTTTTGCCACAAAACTCTACAACCTCTGTTGTGGAGTGGGTGTAGAGCTCACTGTTATCCCGGTGGAGTCGCTTCTTTTAGGTTGGGTTACCAATTGACTTTCTTAGAGTAAGGGCCCGCGGAAGCTATGATGCTCCCACGGAACTTCCTTCTTCTTTTTTAGTTCAAAAAAAAAAAAAAAAAAACTACTATTAATGCATTTATAGGCTTATTTCTTGGTAATTTTAAATCCTTTCTTTATCATCCTATTTTCTTGGTTGAATGCTAGTTTTGCCTTTTCCTTTCTCTTTAATATAGAATTAAAAATGAATATGTGAAATGGTATGAGTAGCATGGTAAGCTTGGTTTGGTTTAATGTATCACAATATGATGCAATAGAATGAATAAAAAATTACAATAAGGATCAAATACAAATCAAATCATAATTTTCATATAAAGACCCTAAACAAATACAAGAGAAACAAGACCTCACCTGTTAGTGGAAAGAGTCATGTCACAAATCTAGTCGGACAACCAATTATACACTAATTTTATGAATTGTTAATCCCCCTTCACTATTAATCTTGCTAATCAAAAATTAATCACATTCCTTATTATAGGCAATACGGTCTGATGTACCCATGTCTGTGTGCTTCTTAGCATGTATCACTCTTGACAATGATTGTGTGGAACCTATGATAGCGGTTGTATGGAAACTAATGGCTGCCTGCTAATAATGTGAGGAAATACTTCTTTGGATTCTATAGATGTATGAAGAAATAACCAGAACCAAGGTCTCTGCAGTGCATACATGGCTGCTTGAGTTTTCCAAAGGTACTCCAGTTCAGAGAATAGGTTATGATATGGAAGGTGATGGCCGATAAGGGATTTTGCCCATGGTGATCAAATACGGATCAATTCCTTATTAGCGATTTTAAGACTAGATTCACTCAGGAATGTGTTTTAGCCACAGAGGGAAATAGACATGGCTTGTAGATTGTAGTGATCTCGCGCTGGTATATTGATTATCGATGCAGAAGTCATGATAGAACTTATTGATTGAGTTAGAAGAACTTGTACTCTCTCTCCACATTTAAAACCAACACCATGCAAAATTTTGAAGGAAAAAAAGAAAGAGAAAGAAAGAAAGATTTTAATGAAAAGCTATACATAAAAGAAAGGATTTTGTTATTTTCAAGATATTGAGTCCGATCACATTAAACATCTTTTAAGGTTCCGTTGTTTTTTATTCGTAAATGTGATGTAGTTGCACCTCTTTGTCAACTAACCATTTTGTTAATTTACAGATGAGCTTGCAGGCACCATTGTAGATTGGATTCCTGGATTGAAAGATATCCGTCTTAAGGACATTCCATTTGTAGAAATAGACAACTGTGACTTCCCCATGAGAGAAATGGAGGAAGCATACAAAGCTTCCGGAATCATTTTCAATACTTTTGACATCCTCGAGCAAGATGTTTTGGACGCCATCTCGGCCATGTTTCCTCATGTTTATACCATTGGTCCTCTTCAGCTTCTCCTCAACTCAACCTCTGATGATGGGTTGAAGTCTATTAGCTGCAGTCTATGGGAAGAAGAATCTGAGTGCCTGCAATGGCTCAATTCTATGAAACCCAACTCAGTTGTTTACATAAGCTTTGGCAGTGTTGCAGTCATGGAGCCACAGCAGCTGACTGAGTTTGCCTGGGGCATCGTCAATAGCAACCAAACTTTCTTATGGATAATTAGACCCAATTTGGTGATGGGGGAGGCGGCAGCACTGCCACCTGAGTTGCTAGAAAAGATTAAAGGGAGAGGTATGATCGCAAAGTGGTGCCAACAAGAGCAAGTTCTTAAGCACCCCTCAGTTGGAGGGTTCTTGACGCATTGTGGATGGAACTCAACTCTCGACAGCTTATGTGCTGGAGTGCCCATTTTGTGTTGGCCATGGCTTGGTGATCAATGTATAAACCGTAGATATAGTTGCACCCGTTGGGGTATTGGCATTGAGATGAATAAGGATGTGAAAAGAGACGAAGTGGAGAAGCTTGTGAGAAACTTAATGGAGGGAGATCAGGGGAAAGAATTGAAGAAAAAGATCATGGAGTGGAAGAAATTGGCAGTTGAGGCCACAAGTGACGGTGGATCCTCGTTCATGAATTTGGAAAAATTGGTGAATGAAGTACTAGGATAATTTTTATGTTTTTTAAGCATTGTAATAATTCCTTTTTTGGTCTGGGAATGTGCTGCCTTAGCTCCTTTGTCTTGTTGGATTCAAGATAGTAGAAAAAAATAAAAAATAAAGAAACAGACGGAGCTTTTACTTTGTGAATCATTCTTGATGATGTGCAATATATATGGCCGAGACATTATTTACCATTTGATTTTGTGGGTTTATTGTAATTTCATTTTTTTAAATAAAAAAGAAACATTAATGCTAGGTATCATGAAAAATCTTTCATGAAAATAGTCATGAAAACTTTGTGACCCTTGGATTATACTTAGAACAGCAATGCTAGGTATCATGAAAATAGTCATGAAAGATTTGTGACCTTTGGATTACACTTACAATAAAGCACCACACATTAATCAAGATAATCTAAGGGTCACAAATTTTTCATGATCATTTTCATGAAAAAAATTTCATGATCCGTAACATTTCTCTACTTAGAATAAAGCACCACACATTCCTAATTTTTCTCAAAAAGAAAAACAATATTCAGTTATTGCAGCCATGGTTTGTTTATTTATTTTCTGGTAAAACAGTGCCAATGTAATAAAAGCTTCCCTATAAGGAAAATTATTAAATAGTTGGAGAGTACCACGCGATGTTGTTGTAGTGTTCTCGGTCAATAGAAATCTGTAATCCACACTAAATGGGTCATCCTTATCTCCCAATTATCTAACAAAATGTGAGTTACCATGTCCCACTCGTAGAATATCTCATTATGCTATTGGTTTGAACCATCATGTAGGCAATATCACATAGTGCTTCCAGAGTACACTGTTAAAAAATCAACATTTAGCAGTATTTAAGAAACGCCGCTAGAGGTGAAAAAAAAGTCACTAATTCTTTTTCTAATGTTTAGTACCAAACTCCGAAATCGCAATCGTCGCTATAACTTTATGGTGTTTTAAAAACGTCGTTATATTAGTATAGGTGGCGTTTTTAAAAATGCCACCAAATGTCCTGCCTAAGAGTATCATGACGTCACTATGATATTTAGCGACATTTTTTAAACGTCGTCATATCTTTTTAAAAAAAGCTAACCATAAGTATTTAGGGTTTAAGTGGCGTTTTCAAAAATGTCGTGATATCTCCCTTTTTTTTTTTTTTTTTTTGAAATTGTGCTAATTTTATGTGATTGAACTAAAAAAAATATCTATAATAAAACTGAATAACACTAATATGAAATAATAAATCTCATTCAAATAGTAAACGCAACATTAATTCACTTTCCCATTCAATTTAATATCCAATCGCCATTACCCACAAAATAACATATCCACAAATGATGTTTTAACATTACCCACAAAACAACATATCCAAAAATTGAATTCACAATTCTCAACAAAAAAAATTACTACTTTGTATACAAAGCCACAAAATAACATTACCCTCTTCTCTCTCTCTTTCTCTCTCTCTCTCTTTCACCACTCCCTTCACCATTTAACACAAAAAATAAGAAAAAAGTGAACCAAAACACCTAACTCCCCAATCAGATCAGAGAAAAAAAAGAAAAAAGAAGAGAAAAAAGAATTCGAAGGAAAGCCCCTATCCATCATTCACTGTCATTCTGAATCGCCGCAATGGTATGGCAAATTTTGGCATTGTACCACCAAGTATAGCAAAATGCCAAATTTTGGCAGCTTTGAAGAACATGAATGGCAAAAAAAATACAATACATTTATATAAACAAAACAAAAATCTAGATAAAAGTATTGTAAAGAGAACACAAATAAAAGCAAAGTGGAAGTCAAAATCTTTACCTATTTTGTCCCAAACTACAAGATCAATAAAGGGGCCGATCTCGATAGTTCAATCCATTAGTCCAATATCCAGATCTGGTAATGTGTGATCAATAAGAGTTTTCAAACTTGGAAATAAAAAAATAAAAACTAATTTTTTTAGATCTAGATCAAGCTTAACAAAAAGAGGTACAACATATTTGATTAACTAAGCTTTTGCTAAATCAAGTGCAGGAAGACATGTGAGCCCACATTTTATTTATCTTAACAATGAAATCTAGAGCACAAGACAAGCATGCACAGAAGAACACAGTTTATTAATTGATGACCTATGTTCTTCAGAGTCAAGAATTAATTCTTTGGAACAAAAACACAGTTGATATAATAAATGCCAAAAAATAACATTCAATGATAGTCAATAATTTATTACACTTTTTCAATGAATATAGCATGAATTGATAACCAAAAAAATAAAATAAAATAATAAAAAGAGCAGAAGATAGCAGCAGACCTCATCAAGGATGTCATTCATATATGCAAAAGCTCGAGTAATCGGATTCCCTCAAAAATTAACAATCAAAAGCCTATACCCAAAAAAAATTCCCAATGAGTCTTCAGATCTCAAATGAATAAAAACTCTTAGATCTGAAACATGTGTTTTTGAATGAAAATCTCATATCTAAATGATATTGTTTTGAATAAAGATTTTTAATGCGGAAAGACTATGTATTTTCGAATGAGAAAATTCAAATCTCAAACAAATATTTTTGAATGAGAACTTTCAAATCTTAAACGTATATTTTTGAATAAGAAAATCTCAAATCTGAAACATATGTTTTTGAATGAGAAATCTCAGATCTGAAACATATGTTATTAAATAAGAATTTCGATAATATGAAAACGTTGGTGCTTCAAACTTCAAATCTTACCTTCTTGAGGGAAAAAAAAGAGATGATCTAGTCTCAATAACTATAGCTAGATTTAGATGTAACGGTATAGACGATATTGCCTTCAAGGAATAAGAAGAACCCCCAAAACACAACAATCTAGGATTTTACCGTTCGAACTCAGATCTCACAACAATCAGAGAGAGAATTTACTGATTGAAATCGCAAGGGGCAAGTTAGGCAAGATGAGAGTTTATCCAAACCCCAGGAGAAGAATCAACGGAAGGAAGAGCTTGAGAGAGAGAGAGAGAGAGAGAGAGAGAGAGAGAGAATATGAAACTAAGATTATAGACGGTGGTGCTCACCTTAGTGGATGATGCAGATGGTAGAAGTGGAGAGAGAGAAATTCGAAATCGAAATCACTCTGAGATTGGATCTGAGATGATTCATGAGCTAAAGAAGGTTGAATCGTAATCTCTAAGACTGAAGGGTTTACAGAGAGAGAGAGAATGAGAGAGTAAGTGAGCAAGAGGTTTGAGGGATCGATTTCTTTGAGCGAGTGAGCAAGGGAATCGTAATCTCAGATTCAAAATGAGGGTTTGAAGAAAGAGGGAGGTTCTGATTCTTACAGAGCTAAGAGAGAGAGACAGAGTGAGAGTAGGATAACCACTACAACAATTTACACTTTTGGCAACTAAAATTGGTGACTAAAAAGAATTTAGTCACCAAAAGTTAACTTTTTGGCGACTAAAAAATGTATTAGTCGGTGTTTGTTTAGGCTGCAGCTACTAAATTTTTTTAGTCGAGATATATTACTTATTGGTGACTAAACAAAAATTTAGTAGCTGAATATGCCACCTTTTGGCGACTAAAAAAATATTAGTCGGCGTAAGTCAAGATTTTAGGCTACTAAATGGGGTTTTAGTCGTTGTATATTAATTATTTCCAACAAAAAAAAGTTTAGTCGCCAAATAAATAACAATATTTTTACATTACTCTTTGGCTACCAAAAAATTAGTCGGCAAATGTCCATTTTTGGTGACAAAAACATATTTAGTCGTGGTTTACTCAATTTTTTCTGACAAAAAAAAAATTAGTCGCCAAATTACATGTTTTGGCGACTAATATTTTAATAGCTAAAGATGAAGAGTTGGCTACAAAATTTTTAGTCATTATATATTAGTTTTCAGCTACAAATAGCTAGTTTAGTTGCTAAAGGTATAATTCATTTTAGAGGGAAATGAATTTTAATATTGTCACCCTGTTCTATGCTTGGACATCTGATTCTTTTCTTTCTCATAGACAGATTCTCTGTGACCACCAAACCACACCCCACCTCACCTCAGCGCAGACCACTGGCTCTCGCCACCGCCACCATGCCGCAAATCACCACCGGCACTGCTGCATCCTCACAGGTTTTCTCTCTCTCTCTCTCTCTCTCTGTCCCATTTTCTCTATTTTCCCCTTTCTGAATCTTGCTCTAGGGTTTTTATGATTTCTTTAGCTTAATTTCATGTTGATTTCAAAAAATGGGTTTGGTTGAAGTGGTTTGATTTCTAAAATTTTATGGGTTTGATGTCCTAAATGGGTTTGATTTTAGTGGTTTGATACATTTTCCCTTCTTTTTTCCTTTTCTCTCATTAGTTTCAAAGCCCTAATCCATTATAGGGATTTTAGATTTTATCTATTTTTTAGATGCTCATGGTTTCATGGTTCAACATTTCCTCCACCGAAAACTTTGAAGCTAGCTTGATTATCAGGAAAAGAAATATTTTATTTATATGCTAGGGGGTTGAATCGAATTTCTTCAAAGAACCATTAACTGGGAATGTGTTTGCATGTATATCAAATGCTTTCAACTTAGGGATTTTTGAGTCTCTGCAATTTGTATTTTTTATCACTTGATTGGTTTCTTCTTTGGTTTACCTTTTTTTTGTTCAATTTTGATTTTTTATTTTTTGTTTGTTTTGGCTATTATGTGAGATAATATCAAAAGCCTGGTATTTTTGCTTGTTTATTGATTGGAGTCAGTGGGGGACATTTTCTTAGACTTTTGAGGCCTAAATAGTGTTCTACCTCAAAGATATCTGACCAAATATGTATTTTTCATTTTCTTGAAAAAATAATTGGAAAACAAATAAATGGACCTGAGGCTGTGATTTGTGTTGTAGCTTCCTAGATTGCTAATCTTGGTGAAAGTGTGATAGGTGCTTCCCTCCAAGAGAAAGAAGGATTCCGATGGGTAGGTGACCAACACAAATTATCATTTCAATTCTTTATTTTTTACCGTATGACTAAGAAGTGAAGTTAGTTCTTTATGCCATTTGGCCTGGTATAACACTGGGAAGATTACTGTTTAGCAACTTAACTCTCTCTCTCTCTCTCTCTCTCTCTACTATTGTTCTGTTTGGGATTTTAATTCATCGCTGTTGACATCTATTGCTGGTTTGATTTTGCAGCTAAACAATGATGTTTTAATGTCATCAACATATCTATCGGAAGTATTTTGGCAGTCTTGATGCAGCAAATTATACTCTAGAACTCTATGTCTTGCTCTCATGTGGCTGCTATAGCTGCACTCATCAAAGCCATACACCCTGATTGGAGTAGTGCTATGATAAGATCTATTCTCATAACAACCAGTACACTTGCATGTTTTAACTTATTACATGTTATCTATTTTCTAGCTTTCAAGACATCTTTCATGTCTTAATTTTTATAGGTTTTTCTTCTTTTTTTGGCACAGTCGAGCTAAATAGTAACCAAATGACAATTTTCTTTCCTTCTATTAACCAAATGACACTTCTCCTTCTCTCTATGTTCATTCTAGACAAAGCAGGCCAAAGGATGCAAAAATTCTATCTCATAATGATGTTCTACTAACCACCTATGGAGTTTTATCTTCAGAATTTTCAATAGAGGTATCTTGAAGGGTTCTTGTTTGAATTTAATAATAAAAGTAATATGATGGATGGATAATGTTGCTGTTTATGTTAGCATTTCACGGCCAGCTTCCTCGTGACAAATATGACCTGTTGCAATAGACAACATGTAATTAGTACACGTAGGTTGGGAGTTAGAGCCAAAAACGCATTAAACTTAGTCGAAAAAGGGCGTTCGAGGGGACGAAAATGCAAAACAGCCCTCGACTACTAAATGCATGTCACGGCAAGCTTCCTCATAACAAATAAGACCTGTTGCAATAGAGGGAATGTAATTAGCATGCGTAAGTTGGGAGCTAGAGCCTAAAATGCCTTAAACTTAGTTGAAAAAGGGCGTTCGGAGAGCGAAAATGCAAAACAACCCCTAAACCAATGTATTCATGTCACGGCAAGCTTTCTTATGACAAATAGGACATGTTGCAACAGATGGAATGTAATTAGCACGTGCAAGTTAGGAGTTGGAGCCGAAAACGCCTTAAACTTAGTCGAAAAAGGGCATTTGGAGGGCAAAAATACAAAACAGTCTCCGAACCACTGTATTTATGTCACAGAAAGCTTTCTCGTGACAAGTAAGACATGTTGCAACAGATAGAATGTAATTAGCATGCGTAAGTTGAGAGTTAGAGCTGAAAACACCTTAAACTTAGTCGAAAAAGGGCGATATGTGACGATTAAATTCTACAACAAATGAAAAGGTTAACGGAGTAAGTGTTAACCTTGTCAGTATTGCGAGTTAAATTTATGATGTAGTTTTGAACTTGGTATGGAATAGGCCACTCAAAATGAAATTACAAGTGTACTTTGCCCTTTATTATGTTATAAGACTCTACATTTCATGAGAAAGCTTTAACCTGTTGAGGGTTAAAATAATCATAGGTTCATAGCATTTTCTTGTCAGTTATGGGTTGATATATGAGCAATAGTTCATCAGATTTATGCTCTATTTAGCTATACATAGTCCACATGACATCATCACAAATACATATCCCCCAAAAATTTTCTTTAATAGACTTTCACTATAAGTTCACGGTAAAATCTCTTTAATAGACTGAGTCTTATTTCAACTTTCAGAAATGCAAATGCACCTTGTTCATTTGGGATAAAAGGAAAATAAAATACATTAGTTATATGTTCTTGACAATACATATTCTACATTATATGGATGTTGATTATTCGTAGTTACTACTTTTCGAATCTAATTAATGCACTCTTTCACTGTATAATGTAAACAAAGATAAGCATCGTAGTGGAGAGTAATATTGATTGATTAACTTGTGTTCTTTTGTCAATGGGGAATTAAATTCAAACTTCAAACAAGTGCACACTCATGATACATATATTTATAAAAAATAATAAATAAATAAAAATCTGACTTTATACATATATATGATTTTATGTCCAATAAGGCATTCATAGGTTGAACCTAACTTAATTGCATGTTAAAAACTTTTTTATATGGTTGATTGAACTGAGATTTTCTAATGGGTGCAAATTTATTTATTTATTTATTTTATTTTTATTTTTTTGTAGATGGCTTTTGGCGTGGACTTGTGGATAATCCATTTTTGTATATGGAGGGCAATTTACACTTTTGTACATTCTTGCTAATTTTGTCGTCTAGTACTTTTGTGTGGAGATTACTATTACTCATACAGATAACTTTTGGCATCAAACTGATACTTACTAGCATGGTATATAGATTACCTTTTGTTGTGGTAAAGATTACAATGGTAATTTGTACCACGCCAAATGGCCATTTGGTATGGTAGTAAATATATTTTTTGAATACGGAGGGCTTGATTTTTGTATACTTCTCTGTTTTGTATAGAATTATTGTTCCAGTTTGGACTATAGTTGGTTTGTATGGAATTTGACATTTGAAGTTATTCCTTTTTGGATAGTTGGAAGTGAAATGGATGCAGCTTATGGAATGATTGATAATATACATATTGTTTTGTTTATATACATAGTACAGATTGCACGAAATAAATACAGGTTGCACAGGTTGTGAAGAAATTATAATTTTGAGAAAAAACATACAATCGTGTTTTTGGCTTGATATCAATAAGGAAATACATGTTTTAGCGACTAAATAGTTAGTAGCTAAAAAAAATATAATGAAAAAAGCATTTGGGGACTAAAAGTTTAGTAGCCAAAAACCAATCAGATTTTAGGCGACTAAACTGTTTAGTAGCTGATGCGCAACCAAAGATTTTTGGCTACTAAAAGTTTAGTAGGGAAAAAGGTCAAACTTTAGGTGACTAAAAAATTAGTAGCTAAAACCAATCAAACTTTAGGGGACCACAATATTTAGTAGCTAAAAAAGACAAGCTGGACAACAAAAACATTTTTGGTGACTAAAAGTTTAGTAGGAAAAAAGCTGAGACTCTAGGTGACTAAAATATTAGTAGCCAAAAATTAATTAGCCTTTAGCCGACTACAATATTTAGTAGCTAAAAACATTTTTGGTTACTAAAAGTTTAGTAGCCAAAAATAATCTGACTTTACGCAACTAGTAACTTTAGTAGCTAAAGAAAAAAAAAAAAAAAAAAAAAATTGGCGATTAAAAATTTAGTGGCTGAAAAAGTCATTTAATTTTATGTCAATGATTTGTCCGACTAAAAAAATCGTCAACAATTTACTACTTTTGGCCACTAAATTTGTTTTAGTCGCCAGTTACCTTTCCCAACAACTCTTTAGCGACTAAGCAGCCGACCAAAAATTTTAGTCGCTAAAAACCTTCAGCGACTAAAATTTAGTTACCAAAAGTGCAATTTCTTGTAGTAAACATTGTAAGGCGTTTAAAAACGACTTCTATTGGTAAACGGTACCGTTTTAATTAACACAGAATGAGATGTTTAAAAAACTTCGTTAAATATTAGAAGAAGTGGCATTTAAAAAAATGCCGTTAAATCCCATATTTCTTGTAGTGGTACCAAAATGGATATGAAAAATCATATATACTTTTCATACCTTTCTCATAGTAGTACATAAAGTTATCAAGTGGGTTCTTTTCTATCATTGTCATTTGTATTCATCTTTAACGAGAGGCATATAATTGGTTATTGGTTTAAAATAGACAACTTATTATTTTTAAAGCATGTTATAAATTATAATGAAGATGGGGAAGGTAGTAGTTACCCAATAATATGTGTTCATCTAATAGACAAACAAACCCTTCCTTCATGCCTTAAAAAGATTTGTTGTGAATTTAGCAACTTAAACAACAAAAAATACTCTTAAGCACCAAAATCTCCCAGGCTTGATTCTTTTTGAATTTGAATGTAAACAAACAATTACAATTTCTTACAAAATCCAATTCAAGGCTCAAAAGGTATACCCCAAACGATAATTTACAACTCAATTCTTCATTTTGTATCCAATTTATTGTAGACAGCTGAGTTATCATTCCATTCACATAATTCGCACACCCAAAAACAGTGAATAGTTTCAAGAAACACTATTGTGTCTAGTTCAATAATCCCACAGACAAGTCCATATAGGAGCATGCAAAGTCCATACATAAATCAACAAAAAACAAAAATAAAGCAGTAAAGTAATAGAATTGAACAACGAGGAACCAAAACCATCCCTAGCATTTATTCTTTTCACAGATAACCAAAAGATCTCATTTTATTTCTTTCCATTTTTCATATCCCTCAATAGTCAATGCTTTCTTGTGTCTGGTAGAAACCAAGTGTTCTCTCACCTTTAAGTCAGCATTATAGCTTGAATAGTCTTAACAAATTTTGTAATAACTTTTACATGTTAATCTTGAAAATTGTCAAATTTTTAGTTACTTCTCCAATATGAAGAAAACACAACTTAAGAGTATGAAATTCTTCTAGATAAAAGGCAAACATCAAAGTCTCCATGAGTCATGGGTGCGTAATCAAAAACCAAAAACAAAACCACCTTGCCCCAAAAAATAGGAGGAAGAAAAGGGAAACTAAATCATACCCCTCTCCTGTGTAAATGGTTGAAAAGCTAACAAATTAGCAATTGTCTCGCACATCCCCTCTCAATCATATGCGTTCTCCTAGTCATCAACTACGTTAGACACCTTCTCATGCTTGCCTTCTTGCAACCCACCAAGATTTGAACCACTTGCTTTTGGTTCAAAGTTTGAGACCATTTGAGTTACTATCTGTTTTCCAAGATTTACAATTCCAATACAAATGTAGATGATAAACTCGGTAAGTCCAGAACACCCCACTGGTTAGCTAAAGTGGCAATTGCAACATCTCTTCCCTTCTACGTTGATGACTCTGTGTTTACAGAATCAAGAGACCATACCTCACCACCCCATGAACTCATCGTCAAGTTGGGCTCTTGCACAATAACCTTCTTTCATGGATTACTTTTTAGAGACCCAGATGCCCCTTTGTCATTGGCCAGCCTTGTGCTTCCTGAAGTGTTAGCGCCTAATGGTGTTGCTACTGATGCACCACCATTTTGAGGAACCCAAACAACCCCATAGTATACAAATCCTTGATCTAATCTTTTCATAACGATTGCAGCACGAAGATCACTAAAAACAACCAATGCATTCTTGTCATTTAGCCATACTAGTTCACTTTTCCCACCAAACCTAAGGACTAGTGCGCTAATATTAGCATCCCTTGCAAATCAAAAACGACAACAAGTATCCTAGGATCCAAGTCTATCAAAGGATCAAAAATCGGTGGATGTAGTATATTTGCAGGGATAGAAACTTTAGCACCAAGCACACGAGTTGGAGGTTTAGACTTTGGGGTAACATGAACCATAATGAAACGCGTTGGCTCCCACCTAGTAGCATTAACCAAAAGCTTCTACCTCTCAGCTATCAGCCTTACAGCATCTCTCGTTTCCTTCAACAATGGACAAAATACATGAACGTGAAGAGTATTGCTTTACCCCTGCCAAGGACCAAGAACTTAAATGTATCTAAATTTGGGATAGTGACACGAAAAGCATCTACAACAGCCCATTTTCGTTCCATCTTTGCACATTCATCATCACACATATTCTTCCTCTGACCAAGTGGAATTTTCTTCTCATTTGTTTCAACAAGTTGAAATTGTACTATCAACTTTTGGATTACAGAAGCTTCAAAATAATATCATCGTTAAACCCAACACTGTTGCCTCTAACATCACAAGGAACAATAGCAATTATTCAGCCACAAGAACATGTTATTGTAGCAAGGAGCTCACATCTTACATTAGGACATGGAGAAAAATGATAATAAAGAGCTGTACATGCATGTTTGCACTCCCTCCTAGGAGCACCACACATCTGCCCACAAGAAGCCTTCAAATTAAAACTTGGTCCACAAGAAGAATTACTTGGTGACAAATGACAAGTTCTAGCACGTGCATATATCCCACATTGCCTAGTCTTGCAACAGAGCTTGTTACATCTAATATTTCTTGACCCACAACCACATGTCCACCAATGTATTCTTTTACTATAGGAACTGAACAAGGTGGACAATCTCCGAAATGACAGCTCTAAGAAGATGAATGGCCACAAGATTGTAAAACTGAGCATGGATACTGACATGAAGGGGGAAGTTTACTATAAAGCTATGGTGAAGGAATTGAACTTCTCTCACAAACACAAGTCAAGTCAAAGAAGACAGTTTCAAGGCAAGGAGGGCAATGCCCACCGTGACAAAAAAAAATGGACAAGAATACTGCCCACGCCTTAGCCCATTCCCACAGGGCATTGATCATAAGTGTGGGTCCTAATTACCTGAAAGAGAATTATTAGAACTAGAAAAAGAGCAACACCTTTTACTGCACCAGTGCCTCCCGCAATTCTTCTTTCACCCACAAGGTTTATCACATGAAATTTTTTCCTCTTCCATCATTGTTTTATAGCATTCCATAGTTCAATAAGTTGATCCGCATCGATATATTTGTGTGACAAGTATCATACAAGGCACACAATCCCCAGCATGGCACCTCTTTTTGCAGTGATACACCCTAAAAAGGAGGCTTTTGCCACATACTTTAGAACATGTTGGTATAGGATTCAAACAACTTTTTCGTTCCTCCTGTAAACAAGTTTTACCACAATAGCATGACTCAATCTTTCCTGGCAACAAGTGGCACTCTCCGCATAGACCTAGATTGCAAATTTCATGGAAAACATGATTTTTACAACTAAGTTTCTTTCTGGAAATTGAATTACATGAAAAAAAACACCATAACCATCTCTCCACAAAGAACAACCTCAATTTTCTTCACACAAAAACAAGAGGCATTGACCAGAGCCTGGCAAGCATTACAATGACCCATATGGAAAATCCGTTCACAGCGGTAGCGCCAGCGCTCTAGAAGTTTCTCACAACATTGACCGCAAGTTAGAACAGATTTCTGATCAGAACATCTTGAAGTAATTATTTTCTTTCCATAAGGGCACAACCATGGTAGAGCAAAAGCTTTACAAAAAGGGCATAGACCAAGGTGGCATTGCAAAACACAAACATGAGGACAAAGATTCTCTACTCCTGCTAGCACTAAGAATGAAGACGGGTCGAGGCCTATGGCCGAGATGATGACCGACATGCTAAAGGGATCGGCTGGTCTAGGAGTACAAGGCCCTTATGGCATTGACCGAGCGTGGGGCCAGCTGTTCAGATCGGCACAAAGATGTCATAAGCTTGCATTTTGGGGACGCTACAAGTGATTGCTCGGTTGAGGCATTCCACGTGATCCAATGACATAATGGAGAGGATTCTGCTCTAGGCACACGTCAATACAGTTTAGCAGTTTGGCCAATACCGTTTCGCAGTATTGACGCATACATGTGTAAGAAAAATAGAGAGTAGTATAACCACGCATCCAAAGAAGGACAACAGAAGTAGTACGTGCACAATCTGAGGCTGCATGGCCAGCCTAGACAAGGGGCGTGACCAGACTTTGAGAAAGGTAAGCACACTTTAGCAATTCTCTCTCTCTACAATGCTTTGCATTCCTTCTTTCTCAAGTGAACTAACTTAACCGTCGGATGGGTTTTCCGGCAAACCACCTGCCAGGTGGCTCACCATTATTTTGTTCGCAGTGAGTCTAAACTCATTTGAAGCAAGATAAGCTTGGTAATAAGGCGTATGGAAGGCAACGAATATTTTTTGCCCCGTACAACATGTATATACAAGAATAAAAAAAAAAGATAATAAAAAAGTACCTGATCAATCCCAGAATAAGGAAGCACGATCAACAAGAAAAGAAAAGAAACGAAAAAAAAAAAAAAAACAGAATTTGATAACCACTTATTCATTTTCTCATTGGTTCGTTCTCTCTCTGTGACCCTGTGGCATTTCTTTCCTTTATATTATAGGTTTCTACTATGCCATCTATATATGTATATTCTTTTCTCTCTTTTTTTAATTATTTATATATATTTGGTTTCTCAGAAGAGAGAGAGAGAGAGAGAGAGAGAGAGATAATGCAAAAAGAGAGAGTTCGATTTTGTAGGCTTATTAAATCGTACAGACAGATGGACTGTAAGAAAGGTTCAGTTTAAAATGAATCGACATATAAATTGATTTATTTATTTTTTTAATTTTAAAAATTTAAGAATCGAGTTAAATTTTAAAATAGTGTAAACCAAATTGAATCAAATCGTAAAAAATATTTGGTTCAGATTAATTTCACAGCTATAAAATAAAAAATATTGTGTTGCCAGTAAATTGATGATTTGTTTAAAAATCAATAAATTAAGATTCAGCTTCTTGCCATTGCCACATCCGTGTAAATAAATTTAGAGGTATGTAGACACCCCATTTTTGACCGACCTTAAGACTCAGACGTCACCGATTGAGCGCTTGGTGATGTTGCATATCGTGCTCGTTCAGAGGTTTCAGAGTCTCGGCTACGAGCCTTGCCTCCGGACTTCCGGACTCTTTCATGCTTTGCCTCGGTTTGCGAACCAGGCTCGGTTTTCTCTGTTTCTCTTCCAAAAGGGAAGGAGAGGTCTCGTAGATCATCTCTCAGTGGCCGTAGGCTATGTTTCGTGGTCGTAGGCCATTTTTCCCGTTTGGAGTCTGGTTTCCGGTTTTTCGGAGCTGTTGGCCGTGTGCCTCGGTTCGGGACCGCTTAACCACCTCCGTTTGCTCCATTTTTTGGCATGCATCTTATTTACTCCCTTTTGAGGGACACTGTGGTCTGAGAGACCGACTTCGTGGTCAAACACCACTTCCGGTGCCTAACAGTCAGTTTTCGGGGCCTCGGGCTATACGTTTCGGCCCCAGAACCTTCATTTTGCATCGGTTTGGGCTCATTTTTGGTGGAGACCTTGTTTTCATTGCTAGGAAGGTCGTAGAAGGGTGGGAGGCTAGTAATTGTTCTGACAACCAGTTTTATTCCTTCATCGCCCTCCGTCGCCCGTTTTTCTCACTTGAGAGCCAATGTTGACCACCTTAAGGCCACTTTTTCTAGCCCCAAACCACATATTTGTGTTGTACACACATGGGAAGCCACCAATATCATATGGCCGGCAAGTAATTGTCATTGACCCTTTTGAACCCCTCCAAAAAGTGGCCTTTTCTCTCTGCTGGTTCACTTTCTCCAGTTTTTGACCACATGGTTGTGTTGAGCACACATGGGACGCCACCAATCTGAGGTGGCCGGCCACTAATGTTTCTTGAACCTTTTGACCCTTGGCCGGCCGGCCATGGGGAGGGCCGGCCGGCCACCTGCAACCTTTCTAACAGGTCGGCCTTCCTCCTCTCTTTTGGTACATTACAAATCTGCATTCTGTTTCCCCCCAGATTGTGTATCCGGGAGGCCAACTTTTTGAGGGGAAATTTGAATTCCATTTCCCCCCCTTTTCTCCCCCCTCTTTTACCTATATAACCAGCACTCCCAGCTGTGTTTAGGGGTTGGAAAAATTGCCTAAGAGCTTTGCATACATACACCTTCCTCTCCCTCTCTTCCAACCTTCAAACCCTCAAGTTCTACTCCCTTTACTCTACAAGCCATAGCACCATACCTCCAACCTCCATTCCAGCCACTTGGAGCTGTTTTCCAGAGCTGAGGAGCAACATTTCTTGGTCCAAAGGCTGTCAAAGATTTGGTCTTCAAGGGGAAGTCTTCTCCTCCCTCTTTCTTGCCTTATTTTGCTCAATATATTAGCCATACTTTCTTGCATATTTGAGCTCCGACCCTAACTGAAAATAGCATTATTTTGAGCTCCTTTTCATGTTTGTTTAAGGGCCTCCCCCTATTTGAGACTTCCTTTTTACACTTGCTTCTTTACCTCTCTTGTATGCCTCTTTCTTGCATAGTATTTTTGGCTCATTTGTAAATTGTTTTGAGCTTGGTTATAAACTAAAAAGTGGCTTATTTTGAGCCCTTCTTCAACATTATTGAAGGGCTCTTCACTGTTTGAGGCTTCCTTTTGTCACTTGCCTCTTTATCCCTCTTTTGGCCTTATTTTTGCATGTTTTGTTAGCCCCTTGTTCTTGTATTTTTGGGCTAAAATCTCTTTTTAGGCCTTATTTTGCATAGTATTTTAAGCTTGCATGTGCACTGTTTTGGGTTTGGTCACTAACTGTAAAATATCATTTTTTGAGCCCCTCTTCAACTTTGTTGAAGGGCCCTCCTCTGTTTGAGGTCAGCAACCATCACTTGCTTCTTTGTCTCCCTTTTGGCCCATTTCTTGCGTAATAGTTTAGCCATACTTGTGTTTGTTTTCGTGGCTTGTTGTAAACTGTAAAGTGCTTAATTTTGAGCCTCTCTTCAACTTTGTTGAAGGGCTCTTGGCCATTTAGGGCCAGAAGCTGCTACTTGCTTCATTATCTCTCTTACAGGGCCATTTTTGCATGCTAGGTTAATCCTATTTGTGTTCACTGTTTGGCCTTACTTAAAGCTATAAATATGCTTTTTTTGGGACTTTCTTGATTCTGTCTTCACACTTCATGTTCAAATAATGCATGCTTTGCGTAGCCATAGGTCATTCCATGTACCTAATTTCATGTTTCGGGTCCCATTCCATGTATCGGGTGCCATGTTTCCATGTTTTGGGGCTGTTTTGCATCATATTTTGCTACTGAAATTTGCATGCTTGTATGTCATATTCCATGCCTTGCCATGCTTTGTTAGAGTGGCATTTGGTGTCTTAGGGTCGATCCTCGATTTGCGTGCACGTGTGCACGCATTTCGAGTGTCTCATTTTCATCTAATGGCCTCCTATGTGAGTGTGGCCGAGGTCCACTTGTGTTGGTGTAAGTCCATTATGCATTGTGTATGCCATTTCATTCCATAGCATTGTGTATGCTAGGTTGTATGTTAGCGCATTGTGTATGCCATGTTACCTCGTGCGTCATGTATGCCATTTCATAGCATTTCGCATGTTAGGTTGTATCTTAGTTGCATTTCATACATGTCATGCATATTGTATTGTGTTCGGGATAGGAGTTAGCCCGAGCACGGGAAACGAGGTACGTTTCGTACTCCGAGTGACGGAACGTGTCTCAATTCCCCAGTCACCGATACTCTGGATTATCCATGATGGAGTTAGGTCTTGTTGTGTTTTCCTGTGCATTCATTTCATATTGAGTTGTGCAATTCGACTCCTCAGCCATCATGCATCGAGATGCGTGATTGATGGCACGAGGATCGAGGCATGCATACATTTGTGAAAATACATTGCCATGCCCCTTTCCTGCTCTCTGTTGTAGCAAATCAAGAATCAGCAGTCTTCCGGAGCTTGGCACGCATTCCAAGAATAATCGCAAACAGAGGCTAATTGGGGCATCGCAATGGATTTCCGCACAAAGGCAACCCGAGCATGCATCATTCACCATCTGGAGGAGAGTCAAGGCAGTCCCTAGCTTGCATGCTAGTTTATTGCTTTCCTTAGTTAATTTGTTAATTAATTAGGGTTTTGTATATATATTTGGACTATTTATTTATTTAGTGTACTATTCATTTGGGATTTGTATTATTTATTCGGACCCTACATGCGAGGCATAATTGTAATAAGTATCTTGTGAGTGTGATGTATGTCTTCCAACCCCACGTCTTTCTTCCCTTTTATTTACCTGCTTATGATGGTTAGACTAGGGCATGTTTCAATTAGCATACAGTATGATAGCATGTTTGCATTCATTCATCTGTCTTGCACGCACCGGGCTCGGTGCATCATACTAACTGCATTCGTATTTCAATTCCAAGTTGAATACTTGATAGCTGTTGCATCTCATATGTCATATTTAGAATAGCCGAGCCTGCTTTAGTTGCATTTTTGCATGTGTTGCATTAGGTATTTCTGTATAGTTAGGATCATGCATGGATTTCTAATCGGTTTCTGTTTTGGCTTGGAGTACTCAGTGAGTTTTTATGCTTTAGCATCCTTGTATGTGTGTGAGTGACTGCCATGAATAGCATGCTTACCATGAGGCTATTTGCTCATGTGATATAACTGCCTGAATGCCTGTGGGTGAAGGTTGGGTTATTTGAATTGGAACAGTTCATCAAATGTGTGTTTTAAGCCCACTAGATAGTGGCAAAATCATGTTTTCTAAGCCCACCCGAGGGTGGCAAATCCACGTCTTAGCCTACTTGCGAGTAGCACCATCAAACCATCTTTCAAATAAACAAATATGAAATGTTTTGTTCCAATTCAGGCGACCCAGTCTATATTTGTATGCTGTGCGCATCACATAGTAAATCTAGGCTAATAACCGGAATAAGAGCACACAATGTTTTCAAAACTAGATATCATGGTTAGTAGAGGCCGATCTTTGATCGGGCGAGCGGGGGTGCTCACGAAGTGACCTTCCCCAATCGAACCCAAGTTCCCAAGCCGAGGCAACTTTGGTGATGACGGACACGTGGCCTTAGGCAAACGAGTCAGGGTTTCCTAAATTTTCCAAAAATAAAATATTTAGGTGGCGACTCTGTATCTGGCAAAGCAGTCCATGTTTGGCACTTCTTTTCTAAAAATCTGTTTTCTCAAAACGATTTGCCAGATTTGGACTCTTTGGTTCAGATTAAGAACCGTGACACAAATCGAGTCCGAGTTGTAACGAGGTCCCCCACGGGCTTGTGTTACAAGGTAATATTTTAAAATTTTCTAGCATCATTCTTTAGTTATTGTACTTCTTAGGAAAACTATTGTGCCTTTAAAATAATAAAGTTGAGTATTAAGAGAAAGGGTAAATTACACTTACATCCCCTGAGGTTTGAATTTAATACATATCACCCCTGACATTTGAAAAATTATATTAATCTCCTATCATTGTAATTATTTAGATGGAATGAAGACATTGAACTCATGCACTCTCTCTTTTCTTACTTTGCTTTACTTCTACTGTTTTTCTTTTTCCTTTCCTTTCCTTTCCTTTACTTTTTTTTTTCAATGTAATTTTCTTTATTTTTCTACTAGGAGTTGTTGCCTTTTATATAAATAGAGGGTTTGTGAAATGAGCTTATTAACTACAGGGATGGGAATGTAATTTCCAGAATGTCAGGGAGTGAGATGTAATTAGATCAAATCTCATGGAATGTCAGCATAATTTACCCTAAGAGAAATTTATGCAGTGTGATTACAAACAGCTCTCAATAGAGCCAATTTTAGTTTAGTAGTATTATTTTGGGCTTACACTATTAGATTAGTATAGTATATGTTTTTTGGTATTGAGTTTGTTTGGAACCTAAAATTTAGAAGAGAAAGAGGATAAGATGATAGTCATTAGGGGTGTAAATTTAGTCTGGTTCACCCGGGCTCGAGCTCAGGCTTAGGCTCATGCTAGGGTTGGCCCATGTTGGGCCACGCAGGTGCTTGCCAAATTTTAGGTTGGGTTGGGTCGAGCCACGGCCAAAAAATTAGGCCCTGGCTCAAGAGATATTCGGGCCTTGGGTGAGTTGGAGAGCCTTGGCCTCAGCTCAGGCTTGGGTTGGGCCTGAACATTTGTTTATATTTTTTTTTAATTTTTTTCACTGAAATTTTATTCTTTTCCACCAAAAATGAAACTGGACCTCAGGCAGGTAAGATGGGTCGGGCTTTGAGTAGGTCTTGAACGGACCCACGGGCCGGGCTAGACAAGGTAGGCCGAGCTCACAAGGCAAGCTGGGCTAGACTTCAAAATAATGGCTCAGGCCCAGGCCCAGGGTCTCGGGCTGAGGTTAGGCTCGGGCCTAACCAGACTAGGCTCACCCTGAGCTACGAGTAGGTTTTAGACCACCCACAAATCGTAGGCCATTTTTACACTCCATTCGTTGTGGGTTTCAAGAAGCTTTTTATGTTTTTAAGCATTGTAATAATTCCTTTTTTGGTTTGGTAATGCGCTGCCTTAGCTCCTTTGTCTTGTTGGATTCAACATAGTAGAAAAAAATAAAAAATAAAGAAATTGACAGAGTTTTTACTCTATGAATCATTCTTGATAATGTGCAATATATATGGTTGAGCCATTATTTACCATTTGATTTTGTGGATTTATTGTAATTTCATTTTTTAAATAAAAAAGAACAACAATATTCAGTTATTGCAGCTATGGTTTGTTTATTTATTTTCTGGTGAAACATTACCAATATAATAAAAGCTTCCTTATAAGGAAAATTATTAAATAGTTAAAAAGTACTACGCAATATTGTTGTAGTGTTCTCGATGAATAGAAATCTGTAATCCACATTAAATGGGTCATCTTTGTCTCTCAATTATCTAAGAAAATGTGAGTTATCATGTCCCACCCGTAATATATCTCATTATGCTATTGGTTTGAACCATCACATAGTACATCCAGAGTACCAAAATGAATATGAAAAATCATATATACTTTTCATACCTTTCTCATAGTGGTACTTAAAGCTACCAAGCGGATTATTTTCTAACATTGTCATTTGTTTTCATGTTTAATGAGAGGCATATAATTGGTTATTGGTTTAAAATAGACAACTTATTATTTTTAAAGCATGTTATAAATTATAATGAAGATGGGGAAGGTAGTAGTTACCCAATAATATGTGTTCATCTAATAGACAAACAAACCCTCCCTTCATGCCTTAAAAAGATTTGTTGTGATTTCATCAACCTAAACAACAACAAATACTCTTAAGCACCAAAATCTCCTAGGCTTAAATCTTTTTGAATCTGAATGTAAACAAACAATTATACAATTTGTTACAAAATCCAATTTAAGGCTCAGAAGGTATACCCCCAAACAATAATTTACAACTCTATTCTTCATTTCGTATCCAACTTATCCAATTTATTATAGACAACTGAGTTATCATTCCATCCACACAATTTGCACACCCAAAAACAGTGAATAGTTTCAAGAAACACTACTGTGTCTAGCTCAATAATCCCACAGACAAGTCCATATAGGAGCATGCAAAGTCCATACATAAATCAACAAAAAACAAAAATAAAGCAGTAAAGGATTAGAATTGAACAACGAGGAACCAAAACCATCTCTAGCATTTATTCTTTGCACAGATAACCAAAAGATCTCATTTTATTTCTTTCCATTTTTTATACTCCTTAATAGTCAATGCTTTTTTTTGTCTGGTAGAAACAAAGTGTTCTCTCACCTTTAAGTCAGTATCACAGCTTGAACAATCTTAACAAATTTTGTAACAACTTTTACATGTTAATCTTGAATATTGTCAACTTTTTAGTTACTTGTCCAATATGAAGAAAACAAAATTTAAGAGCATGAAATTCTTCCAGGTAAAGCGTAAACATCAAAGTCTCCATGAGTTATGGGTGCGTAATCAAAGACCAAAAACAAAACCACCTTGCCCCAAAAAATAGGAGGAAGAAAAAGGAAACTAAATCATACCCCTCTCATATGTAAATGCTTGAAAAACTAATAGATTAGCAAATGTCTCGCATATCCCCTCTCAATCATATGCGTTCTCCTAGTCATTAACTATGTTAGACACCTTGTCATGCTTGCCTTCTTGCAATCCACCAAGATTCGAACCACTTGCTTTTGGTTCAAAGTTTGAGACCATTTGAGTTACTATCTGTTTTCCAAGATTTACAATTCCAATACATATACAAATGATGAACTCAATGAGTCCAGAACACTCTAACATTTAACTAAAGTGGCAATTGTAGCATCTCTTTCCTTCTATGCTAATGACTCCGTCTTTACAGAATCATGAGACCACACCTCACCACCCCATGAACTCTCCGCCAAGTTGGGCTTTTGCATAACAACCTTCTTCCATGGATTCCTTTTTAGAGACCCAGATGCTCCTCCGTCCTTGGCCAACCTTGTGCTTCCTGAAGTGTTAGCGCCCAATGGTGTTGCTACTGATGCACCACCATTTTAAGGAACCAAAATAACCCCATAGTATACAGATCCTTGATCTAATCTTTTCATAACGGTTGCAGCACGAGCAAGATCACTAAAAACAACCAATGCATTCTTGTCATGTAGCCATACTAGTTCACATTCACTACCAAACCTAAGGACCAGCGCACTAATATTAGCATCCCTTGGCAAATCAAAAAGAGCAACAAGCAGCCTGGGATCCATGTCTATCAAAGGATCAAAAATTGGTGGATGTAGTATATTTTTAGGGATGAAAACTTTAGCGTTGGGGGTTTAGACTTTGGGGTAACGTGAACCACAATGAAACGCGTTGGCTTCCACCTAGTAGCATTAACCAAAAGCTTCTAACTCTCAACTATCAACCTTATAGCATCTCTCGTTTCCTTTGACAATGGACAAAATACATGAACGCGAAGAGTATTGCTTTACCCTTGCCAAGGACCAAGAACTTACACCTCTCTTTCACAAACAACACCCACTTTGGATCACTCCTAAATAGATCAACTAGAACTTTAGAAATAGCAAAATTCTTACCAAAATAAAATGTATCTAAATTTGGGATAGTGACACAAAAAGCAACTGCAAGAGCTCATTTTCGCTCCATCTTTGCACATTCATCATCACACATAAGCCGCCTCTGATCAAGTGGAATTTTCTTCCTATTTGTTTCAACAGGTTGAACTCGTACTAGCAACTTCTGGATTATAGAAGCTTTAAAACTAGTATCAATGTTAAACCCAACACTGTTGCCTCAAATATCACAAGGAACAGTAGTAATTATTCGGCCACAAGAACTTGTTATTGTAACAGGGAACTCACATCTTACATCAGGATATGGAAAAAAAGGATAACAAAAAGCTGTACATGCATGTCTGCACTCCCTCTTAGAAGCATCGCACATCTGTCCACAAGACGCCTTCAAATTAAAAGTTGGTCCACAAGAAGAATCACATGGTGACAAATGACAAGTTCTAGCACATGCATGCATCCCACATTGCCTGGTCTTGCCACAGAGCTTGTCACATCTAATATTTCTTGACCCACAACCACATGTCCACCAATGCATTCTTTCACTATAAGAACTGAACGAGGTGGACATTCTCCGAAATGACAGCTCTAAGAAAATGAATGGCCAGAAGGTTGTAAAACTGAGCATGGATACTGACATGAATAGGGAAGTGTACTACAAAGATGTGGTGGGGGAATTGAATTTCTCTTACAAGCACAGGTCAAGTCGGTGAAGATAGTTTCAAGGTAAGGAGGGCAATGCCCACTATGACAAAGAGATGGGCAAGAATACTGCCCACACCTTAGCCCCTTCTCATAGGGCATTGATCACAAGTGTGGGTCCTAATCGTCTAAAACAGAATTGTTGGAACTAGAAAAAGAGTAACACCTTTCACTACACCAGTGCCTCCCCCAATTCTTCTTCAGCCTACAAGGTTTATTACATGAAAATTTTTCCTCTTCCATCATTGTTTTGTAGCATTCCATAGTTCGATAAGTTGATCTGCAACGGCATTTTTGGGTGACAAGTATCATACAAGGTGCACAATTCCCAACATGGCACCTCTCTTTGCAGTGATGCACCCCACAAGGGAGACTTTTGCCACATACTTTAGAACATGTCAGTATAGGATCCAAATAACTTTGTCATTCCTCTTGTAAGCAAGTTTTACCACAATAGCATGACTCAATCTTTCTTGGCAACAAGTCGCACTCCCCGCATAGACCCAAATTGCAAATTTCATGGCAAATATGATTTTCACAACTAAGTTTTTTTACATGAAAAAACACCATCTTTTACACTAACTTTTCCATTCACAACCATCTCTCCATAAAGAACAACCTCAATTTTCTTCATACAAAAACAAGAGGCATTGACCAGAACCTGACAAGCATTACAATGACCAACATGGCAAATCCGTTCACAACGGTGGCGTCAGCGCTCTAGAAGTTTCTCACAACATTGACCACAAGTGAGAACAGATTTCTGATCAGAACATCTTGAAGTAATTATTTTCTTCCCACAGGGGCACAACCATGGTGGAACAAAAGCTTTACAAAGAGGGCATAGACCAGGGTGGCATTGCAGAACACAAATATGAGGACAAAGATTCTCTCTATTTCTGATAGCACTAAGAATGAAGACGGGTCGCAGCCTATGGCCAAGATAATAATCGATATGCCAAAGGGATCGACTGGTCAAAAAGTACGAGGCCCTTATGGCATTGACCGAGCGTTGGGCTGGCTGTTCAGATCTACACAAGGATGTCATAAACTTGCATTTTAGGGATACCATAAGTGATTGCTCAGTTGAGGCATTCTACGTGATCCAATGACATAATGGAGAGGAATATGCTCTAGGCATGCGTCAATACAGTTTGGCGGTTTGGCCAATACTGTTTCACAATATTGACATATGCACGTGTAAGGAAAAGAGAAAGTAGTACAACCATGCGTCCAAGGAAGGATAACAGAGGTAGTGCGCGCACAATGTGGGACTGTATAACCACCCTAGACAAGGGGTGCGACCAGACTCTGAAAAAGGTAAGCACACTTTAGCAATTCTCTTTCTCTACTGCTTTGCATTCCTCCCTCCACAAGTGAACTAACTTGACCGCCGGAGAGGTTTACTGGAAAACCACTCGCCAGGTAACTCACCATTATTTTGTTCAAAGTGAATAGGAATTCATTCGGAGCAAAACGAGCTTGGTAGTAAGGCATATGGAAGGTGACGAATATTTTTTGCCCCATACAACATGTATATGCAAGAATAAAAAAAGATAATAAAAAAGTACCTGATCAATCCTAGAAATGAGGAGGCACGATCAGCAAGAAAAGAAAAGAAAAGAAAAGAAAATAATAGAATTTGATAACCACTTGTTCATTTTCTCACTGGTTTGATCTCTCTCTGTGACCCTGTGGCATTTCTTTCCTTTACATTATAGGTTTCTACTATGCCATCTATATATGTATATTCTCTTCTCTTTTTTATTTATTTATATATATTTGGTTTCTCAGAAGAGAGAGAGAAATTGAGAATGCAGAAAGAGAGAGTTCGATTTTGCAGGCTTATTAGATCATACAGAAAGATGGACTATGAGAGAGGTTCAATTTGAGGTGAATCAACATATAAATTGATTTTTTTTTTTTTAATTTTAAAAATTTAAGAATTGAGTTAAATTTTAAAATAGTGTAAACCAAATTGAATCAAATCGTAAAAAATATTTAGTTCAGATTAATTTCACAATTATATAATAAAAAAAATTATTATTTAGATTATCAATTCAATAAAAATTCATTTTACTTGTAGAAACATTTCAAAGAATTTGCAATTATATTTTAAAATTTTAAAATATTCTTCAAACTAGTTTAAATGGAATCCACAATAATACAACAAATTCTTTATATTATACACTATTTACTATAAGAATAGGATTAGTTTTTAATTGTATTATGGGAGATTTAGCCATAAGTCTCTTAGGCCTTTCACTTTTTGTCAAAAGGACAAAATAAATTTCAATACTTGCCAGACTCCCTCATAGCTCTCATTTTTTGTTAAAATGACAAAATTTTACTTTGATTCATAGTAAAATTTTGTTGAATCAAAGTAAAATTTTACTCTGAATTAGAGTAAATTTTGCAATTTTACCTGTAAATGTATAAAAAAAGGGAAACAAACAAAAAATAGGGATTTACGGGAGAATGAGTGAGCGAGAGAGAGAAATAGAGAGAGAGAGAGAGAGAGAGAGAGATCGACTGAGAGAGAAACAAAGTAAAAAAGAGAGCGAGAATAAACTATCGATTTTCAAATCTGAGGTGATAAATCTCATATTTGAGGTCATCAATCTCATATGAGATAGTGGAGACAAACAGGGATTACGAGAGTGATAAGAAGGACGTTTTAAAATACTAGAGACTTTTGAAAATACTTATATAATTCTTGTCCTTTTGACAAGATAATTGCCTCTCGAGAGATTTATGGCCAAATTCTCCTATAAATATTGTTCAATCAAAAACATAGTTTAAATAAAATCAAATAAATAGTACATAAACATGTACATCTTTGTATAGGAGTAATTATCTTGTATTTCTAGAATTTTAAGTTAACAGTATGCCCAACCAATAGTAACGGATTAAGAATTACATAACGCTAAAAACAAAGAAAAATGATGAAAAAAATAATATGATTTCATTAGATAGGTACATAGCCACGTGATTTTTTTGACACATAGAATCATTTCTAATTTGTATAGATATAAAAGATAAAAATATCTTGTGAATAATATAAATAAAAGTTTAATCAATATCATAAATAATTAACATTTTAAAAAATCAACTAAGAAACATTTACATACACAATAAACACAAGTAAAAATCCTACCCACTTTAACATTAAAATATTTTAATAATTAATCCTCAAAATTTATATTTATTTTTGCTGTATTTAGTTAGAGAGTTTTGAAGGAGATTAGGAAAGGAAAAGTAAAAAGGTATATGAAATTAAGTGAAATATAAATATGCTTTATTTACTTACATTTTTCTTTTCATTTTTTAAATTCCTTCTCAAATCCTCTAACCAAACACAACAGTTGTGAATTTTCAATAATTGTATAATCTGTTTGGCAACTTGAAATTTTAATTAAAAAGTCAAAAAATTACTATAAATTATCCTATCAATCTTTCTGTTTTTCTATACATCCTTTTATAAAAAAAACTACAAAATTATTAAAATAATCTATTTCCAAACCAATGTATTCAAAAACTATATGAATGCAAAATTTTAATATGAAGAATCCAATTCTCATTCTCATTTTCAACTAGTGAGTGTTGGGGAAGTTGTAATTTTAATAAATTATTTTAGTTTTTGGCTATTTTAATAGGCTAAAATTTTTGTATTTAGAAAAATGATTAGATTTTTTGTAGTTAGATGTGATATTTATGAGAGAAAAAGTAAAATGATTATAGATTTGATGTGACATTTTATTTTATTAAATATTTTAGTCTATTTTGTTTTGTTTTTTTTTGAATTTTAGCCTAAATTAGGTCTTGTTTGGTAGCTCATTATTTTAGTTTAAAAAAAAATCACAAAAAAAAAATTTTTTAAATCAATAACCTATAAAAAAAATCAAAGATTCATTTTTTCTCTACTTTTTGTAAAAAATCATAAAATTATTCTAAACATACTAATTTTTTTAATCTCATATTTTAATCAAAAAATTAAAAATTATTAAAACAATCTGCTCCTAAACGAGGCCTTAATAGTTTTTGAATGAAATTATCAACACAAAAATATCAATGAGTACCTTAAAACAATTTTCTTACAACATTGCTTAAATTGACAAAATAAAAAATATGATTTTAATTTGTTATGATAAAGCAATTTTCCAAATCACTAATTTTAATCAGTAATGCTATACAAATTAATTGATATATCAATTAATATTATTATTTTAAAAATATGAACTTCATCTATTATTATTATTATTATTTTTTAAAGCTTTACCCGTACATTCTGTCTGCGAGGTTGTCCAGGTCTGCTGCTGAGAGTTGGTCGTAAAAGTCATCTCCATCTTCCATGGGTGGTTCATCGTACCATTTCTTGATCATTTTCTCCCATCACTGGTGATTCATGAGAGACGTCATGCTGATAGTTAGGGTACTGACTTTTATCGACAAATGTCTCTTTGCTGAAGGGATATCCTGGGATGGCTAAATTACAGTGTATCTTCTGATGCCTATCTTCACAGACTAAATGTCCATAATTTCCATTATATCCTAATAGTGAGTTGCTAGCAAATTTTCTCCATTTATTGAGCTGGTCTTTGAGCGGAAATCTTTAGCACGGCCAGGGTCTCCTATTGAGAAATCCTGGGTATCCTGGAAATGTAGAGGATCCTGTGAGGTACATTTTGTGTTTAGCTGGATTGCACCATATTCCCTTCCACTCTGGTAGTTTGCTATCTATCAAAGCTTCCACATACGGATGATGTTCTTCCATTACGTACAGTACTGCATGAGCAAGCTTATGTCCAAAGCTATCTGTCTGATCTGGATCTGTGAAAATTAATCTAGAGACAAAGCCGTAATCTAACAATTTTGGAGCTGTTAGATAACGTGTTTTGCCCCTGATTTCTATCTCCAACGGCTCGAATATAGCTAGATTTATCTGGCAAAGGCAAATACTGAAGTCTAGGTTACACTGACATCTACCAAAATGCTCGGATCTCTTGTTGCATTTTTCTTCTTCTAAGCAGGGCTGCTCTTCATCTTCATAGGTATAGGTCCATTGATAAGCTAAGCCGGGGCAGTCAACTCTTGCTATGGAGAGGTCCTGAAGAAATTGCTAAATAATGACTAGCTCGTTATTTCTGCTATCTTCGGCTAAGGTGTAAATATAGGGTTTTAGGTCTTCCATTACTTGGCTTTTCTCACAAAGAGATCGAATGATAGAATGCCTGAAGAAATATATTCTAGCACTCAATTGGTCAAATTCCTCACTAGTGAGTTGTTTGATTTCTGGGCTAGGTAAGGAAGTAGGTGTTTTTTCTGGAGCTAATTTTTTAAGCTGGTTGTTTAGGGTTCGAACGGTCACTCTCAATTGTTTTTCTTCGTCTCGGAGCTGGTCTAGCTCTTCACTGACTCTTTTGCCTTTATCCATAATTTTCTTGAAATTTCTGGAAAGGTCTTCACAGTGTCTGCACATCTGGAAAGGATTCTGAGAATCTATCTGAGGGTTAGAACTACTACTGCCTGTACTACTGCTTCCAAATATCTGGCTAGCTGGAGCTCCACTGGTAGCAAAAATGGTTAGCATTCTGCTCAATGTGTCTAGGTAATCTTTAGCTATCTGACTAATAAAGTAACTGGTTCTTATTTGTCTTCGGGCATAGGTACTGGCTGACTCAAAATCATAAAATCCTTTAAACTGAAAATATTTGACTAAAGGTTCTACTTCTGTCCAGTCATGGTAAATACCAGGCTTGGTTCCTTTAGCTACTACATAGAAACAAAAACTTTTTGACAAAGGTTTATTTTGAATTTTTGAAAAATATATACTGAGAGAGTTTAGGGCTGAAAGGCGTTTAGCTGGGTGGTTCTGACTGTTCCAAAGGTTATCTAAAAGACACTGTTGAACTGGGTCTAACTCAATCCCTATTAAAGGTCTGAATTTGGTTCTGCCTTCTTGAATGGGAAGAGAAAATCCCCCAAAGTTCATGGTCTTGCTGTTCTCCATTATCTGTACAAAAATTAAACTAGTTATCTTCTTTTTTTTTTAAATAAATTTTCCTACTTAACCAATCTGTTAGCCTATTATCACTTCCTTTAATATGTTCAAACTCTACCTTATATCCTTGTCCTACAAAACAATCTAAAAATTTTGTCCATCTTCTAGTACTTAATTTGCGCTCGTTAAGTTTGTTATGAAATCTAACTATGGCTTCACAATCTGTCCTAATTGTAAAAGGCTTGTGCAAGAATAATCTAAATTTATTTATTGCATATACTACTCCTAATATTTCGAAATTTAGGCTGGTCATGGTTGTGTCATTTTCTTTGAATTTTTCAGAACTATATCTACAAATGCGTTCTTTATTTTTACTGTCATATTTACTAGGTTTGGCTAATAATATTGTTCCCCATCCTAATTGACTTGCATCTGTTTCTACAACTATGTATTCTGATTCTAAGGGAAGTTGTAGGTCTGGTAGACTTTTACAAATGTCTTTTATTTTTCTGACTAGAGTTATATCTTGCTGATTGAAATATTTCTGTCCTGTGGGTGTGGTCTTACTATAAAGGGGTCCTATTATTTTACTAAGGTTAGGAATATACATTCATGCATAATTTAAAATTCCTAAAAAAGTTTCTCTTTTTCCTTAAATATTTCCAAAGGGTAACTCTTCTATTCTAAAAATTTATTTTATTTTTGGAAAAACTAAGTTTATGGAATGCTTGTTTGCTTATTAATATTACAAGCTTTGAACCTTTGTAGTATCTGTTGTTTTCTAATTTATTACTGAGTGACCTTAGCTGAAGAGCCCGTATGAGCCGTAGTTAGGCGTTGGAGGGCAAATTGTAGGCAGAAAGGGAAAGGTAAAAATTAGAAAATAAAAATATACTATGTTGAACGAGGCTTAGCTTCAAGGTGGGAGTACATGTAATGAAAATAAACATTGACTAAAAATAGTTTTTGCCAAAGAAAAAGAATTTTAGAATAAAAGGAGAGCAACCCAAGTAGAAATATTAAGGAAATGTTGTCCATATAAAAATTTTAAAAAATCAAAAAATTGTATGCCCTTAGAAAAAGAACTTAGAATTAAAATTAAAATTAGTACTGAACTAATACAAGAGTTACAAGATCAAAAATTAAGATATCAGTTTTTTTTATCATTAGCTTCTGGCAGATCTTTAGAAAATTACAATTTAAAAATTTCTCAGATAAATAAACAGCTAACTGTAAAACAAGAAGCCTTAAAATTAGCCATACAACAGCTTGAAGATCTATTAGCATAACTGTAGAATTAATTAGATAATTCTCAGCCCCAATTTCAAAATAGTGGTAGACCACTAACTCACTCCCACAAAAAATTGGTATCAGAGCAGTGTTCGGTTTTAGGACAGCTTAAGTTAGTTTATGCATTTTGCTTATGGTAATAGAGTAGTTTTTATTTTTGGACATTTTAGTTATAAATTTCATGTTATAGTAGCTTTTAATAATTTTAAAGTAGGTTTTAATTTTTTGTATGAAAAGAGTAGAATATCTAGATTTAGAACTCAGCAGCCATAACCATCGTCTTAGCATAAATAAAAATAATTTCCGTTGTAATTTTGAAAATAATTTTATACATCAGCTTCATAGTGAACATAATCCTCAGCTAAATAGTATCATAGATTATCAGATTAATTTTGCAGAAAATATTAAAAAGGACATAGATAAAATTAGTAATCTTTTTATTTCATCCATAGATCATCTCCGTAATAATCGCAGTATAATTAAAGATCAAGATAAAAAATTAGACTATATTCAAGATCAGTGCAGTTCTATCCTACAAAAAAGAATAGATTTAAATTTAGAAAAATTTCCCACTAAGCTAGAATTAATTTCAGCTACAAATCAAATAGCTAAACAAATAAAACAAATTAATCAAATTCAAGATAATTTAAAACAGAAATTAGAAATTTTAGAACAACTTGTAAGATCTTAGTTTATGAGTAGTGATAAAAAAGCTAATAGAGATTACCAGACTATTTTAAAACAGGCAGAAGATTTTCATAATAACCCAGAAGGAATCAGTAGCTATCAAGGAATAAATCAATCATATAAAATATTAGTAAGACAAAATAATATAGAAATTTTATTTTTAATTAGATTGTGTGAAAAAATTGAATATTTATCAGAACAACTACATAGCTTAGAAAATTGCTTAGCTTCTTTAGAAAAATTAATATTTCAAAAAGGAAAAGGAGTAGAAGGACCATTTAACAGACCCCAATCTCAGGTAAACGAGGAAGATATAGCCAGATATTTTGAAAAGCTTAAATTACCATGGAAATCAGCCTGTAGAATTTACAGAAAGTAAAAATGTTTAAACAGCTAATAAAAGGTAGTAGTAGTAAAAAACGTAATGAAGATGAAGATATCAAAGTAGAAGAATTTATAGATGTAGAACAACAAACAGAAAAATTTTAAAAAGAAAAGTTAGAATTAATTGCAGCTAAATATGTGTATAAGCTAGGTAAGATTCATAAAAAACAATATTTATTTAAATACTATGGTGAACAGATGATTAGTGTAACTCAAGAAGACGAAAAAATAGAGCTAAATTTAATAGAAAGAGAAAGCTATAAATATGCAGTAAATGAACACCTTAAAATGACTCACTTAGGATTAGTAGTGGTAGGAGTTAAGGCGTTAACTAGAGAAAATTTAGGAGCCAAAGTTTTTGTATGTCTTTATGATGATAGATTTAATGATATAGGACAAAGTATTTTAGGCAGCTATGAATTAGATATGAATTCTAAAGGAGGAATAGTTTATTTTACACCAGATTTCTTACTACCAACCCCGACCTTTCATAAAAAGATAAAAATAGGAATAAAGAGTAGAGGATACAAAATGAAAAAAGGAGAAAAGAATTTATTAGTTTGCACAGGATTTTTAGGTTTAGCGCCTCGTAAAGTAATACTCACTATAGACTTACAAATGATCAGATAGTTAAGTTATTAGGCGCAAAAGGAATAAAGGCACTACCAGCTAAAAAATTTAATTCTGAAGATAATGCAGCATTAGATTGAAAATTAAGAGACTTTTTAGGACAAAAGAGATTAGCTCCTCAAGACAATTTATTATATCAAGCAGCAGATGGAAATTATACAGTAAGATTTACTCAATATACTTATGTAGCACCAGAAAAATCCAAAGATGATGAATTTAGTAGTATAGACAAAGAAGAAAATCAAGATAATCATAGTGAAATAAATCAGCTTTATATGATGACAGAAGAAAAAACCATATCACAAAATAAGATATACAATATTAATGAGATAGATTTAGGAAAATTCACCCTAGAAGACATGAACAAGATATTAGATGCTAGATACTTCGAATACTTAGCTAGAGGAGATACCCATGATGAAGCAGTGTCGTTTTTAGATCAAGAATTCCATACAAAATATGTAGATGATATCATAGAAGATAAAATACATCCCAGTAAAATATTTAGAATACCAGAACAACCTAAGATAGATGATACTTTTTATATGAATACAGAAAGCATAAGCACTAGTAACCCATAACCAACTGTACAAGATCCCGTAGAACCAATGCATTATGCAGTAGGAGGAAGAAGACCATTAGCCAGTTCAGGACGAAGTCACGCAGATCCAAATACAAGCTATAGGTTTCATGGAAAGCGTAGACAATTAGATATGAGTATACATTTACAGCCAGCTAATAACCAAGGAACCCTTTTAGACCTAGCAAGATTCGACCCTCAGATATGGCAAGAAGTAATAGAAAGATGGGAAAAAGATGCAGCAAAAGCATGGATGACTAGTCCCTATGAATCAACAAACATGTGGGAATATATGGAGACTCTTTTAGGAGATGCAGCTTAGAATATTTATTTAACTTTTAAAGGAAAATATGAAGAAACAATTAAACAGCTTAAAGAATTAGGAAATAACCCCTGGAATTTCACCAGTTTTATTAAAGAGATACTTATAGGATATGACCCTTCTAGAAGAAATGACTCCGCTCAAAGTGTAGCATTAACTGAATTAGATCAGATAACATTAGGAAGTTGGAAATATATTGTACCTTTTAGTAAAGAATACTTAGCTATAGCAGCCAGAACAGGGAAAAGTTTTGATGAAGAAATAGGAAATAAATATTTTAGAAAATTACCCGAAGAACTAGGAAGAGAAATAGAAAATAAATGGTTAATTTATTGTGCAAGTTTACCAGCAAAAATAGCTACAGGAGAATTAAATATAAGAGGAACTTTAGGAATAGGACCTAGAATAGTTTTTACATTTTATAAGCTCAGAGAAAAATGTATAGAAGTTAAAATACAGAAAGACTTGAAAAAATAAAATTATGGTTTTTATAGCAGTGTAATATATACTCCTCAGCAATATGAAGATAAATATAATAGGAAAAAATACAAAAAATATGAAAAATATAGAAAAGAAAAATATTGGAAGAAAAAATATCGAAAACCATGGAAAAAACAGAAATTCATTAGGAAAAGCAGAACCTTTAATAGGACAAATTATAAGAGATTACCCAAAGATGAAAAAGATAAAAGAAAGCAAAGATATGTTAGGAAACCCAACAGTAAAAAATGTAATTGTTTTATATGTGGAGAACCCAATCATTTTGCAAAAGCCTGCCCAAAAAGACAGAGACCTAGTACTAAAATGATAGAAAGACTACATATTATAGAAGATTTAGAAGAAGATATAGTTAGCATAAATAGTAATAATTCAGAAATCTATAGCATAGTTAGCGATTATGAATATCAAATTGAAGCAAATAGTTCAGATAGTGATTCCGAAAGTGATACAGACGTAGATAATCTTTTAGGACAAATCAACCAAGAAATAGGAATAACTCATTCTCAAGATACTTTCTTTATGATGGAATATAATGCAGATACTGAATGCCAGCATAATTTTCAAATAGGATTAGGATTTGATACTACTAGATGCAGCTATTGTAATTGGTTTCCAGCTAGAGATAAGAGAGCTCAGTGTCTATTATGCAGCATAACCTATTGTATAATCTGTCTCGAAAAATTAAACATGACACATAAAATAACACCAGCAAATAACAGAGAAGATCATAGTATAGAAAGTAGAGAATTACGTCTAACAAATAGAGAATTGGAAATACAAGTAAGAGAACTTAAACTTCAAATAAGAGAGATAGAAACTAAGACTAGTTTTGACATAGAATGTTTAGAATTAGAAAATAGACAGCTTAAACAGCAGCTAGAACAATTTCACAGTAAAAACCCCTTAAAAGATAAACTAGTTGAAGATCATATGAACTCTTTAGAATTAGTTAACTTAGTTGATTCTCAACCTTTTAGTCAATACTCTCAAGTACAACCAGATAATACATATTTACCTTTTAATTACCCCGTTATACCCAAGTCAAATTTAGTTGAGATCTCTTGTGTAATTAAATTTGTAGAAAAAACCCTCAGTATAGATGCCATGATAGATACAAGAGCTAGTAAATCATATATTGAATAGCACGTAGTTCCCCCAAGATGGAGCACAGCCTTAACAACCCCAGCTTTAGTCAGCATAGCAAATGGCACTAAACAGAGATATACACATTGCATTAATGGCGCCCAGATTAGTTTTCATCATCTAGGTTCTCAAGATCAGCACATAGAATGGTTCCTATTACCTCAAGTTTGGATAGGAAATACCCGTCAGAATCATCCTTTCATCTTAGGACTTAATTTCATACTTAGCTTACAAGGTGGCATGTTCATCAGCCAACACAACATCAGTTTCTTCAAACGAACTGTCAATACGCCCACAGCTTATGCCCTTAGCACCATCGCCCATTCATCAGAGTTGCGTGGGAGGCGTGGTGGTACCATAGGAGTAGATTCCATTCCCGCTAGTTTTTTATTCCCTAGTAAAAATATTTTTCCCGAGCTAGCCCAAACATACATATCTAATGAGATAGCAAATACTTCTTTAGAAAATTTAGATATGGAAAAGTATGAGTTAGAAGAGTTTGATTTTGAAGAAAAATGAGACTATTGGAACCTAGAAGATTTTCAACAAATAGTTAACTTAGAATTAATTTTTGTTAAAATAGGGAAATTAAAGAAAAAACCAGTATATAGAAGAACAGAAAATGATTTAGACGAAATAATAAGATTAGCTAAAACAACAGAGATTTTAGGAGAACAGCCCATGAAATATTGGGAAAGAAATAAAATTTTAGCCAGTCTAGATATAAAAATAAAGATTATAGGATTACATCAGCACAGATAGACCATACGCTAGCAGATATAGAAGAATTTAGAACACATATTAAGGAATTACTAGATTTAGGAGTAATTAGACCTAGTAATAGTCCGCATAGGAGCGTAGCATTTATGGTTAGAAATCATGCAGAGATAAAAAGAGGAAAAGCTAGAATGGTTATAAATTATAAAAAATTAAATGATAATACAGAAGATAATAAATATAATATACCAGATAAAGACCAACTCATAAATAGAATACAGACATCAAAGATATTTAGCAAATTTGATTGTAAGTCAGGATTTTGGCGGATAAAAATGGAAAAGGAAAGCATACCATAGACAGCATTCTGTTGCCCTCAAGGACATTATGAATGGCTAGTTATGCCTTTTGGATTAAAAAATGCACCTTCCATATTTCAACGTAAAATGGACAGTATATTTAATAAATATAGCTTTATACTAGTATATATAGATGACATATTAGTATTCAGTCCAGATAAAAATAGTCACACAGATCATTTGTATATAACATTAGAAGAATTCATAAATAATGGAATAATAATTAATAAAAAGAAGATGGTATTAAATAAACCTTATATAGAATTTTTAAGAATGGAGCTAGGAGATGGAAAAATAAGGTTACAACCTCATATAGTCAATAAAATTTTAGACTATCCAGATAAATTAGAAGATACAAAACAACTTCAATCTTTTTTAGGAATTTTAAATTATACACGAATGTATATTTCTAACCTTAGTAAAATAATAGGACCCCTTTATAGTAAGACCACACTCACAGGACATAAATATTTCAATCAGCAAGATATAGCTCTAGTCAGAAAAATAAAAGACATTTGTAAAAGTCTACCAGACCTACAACTTCCCTTAGAATCATAATACATAGTTGTAGAAACAGATGCAAGTCAATTAGGATGGGGAACAATATTATTAGCCAAACCTAGTAAATATGACAGTAAAAATAAAGAACGCATTTGTAGATATAGTTCTGGAAAATTCAAAGAAAATGACACAACCATGACCAACCTAGATTTCGAATTAGGAGTAGTATATGCAATAAATAAATTTAGATTATTCTTGCACAAACCTTTTACAATTAGGACAGATTGTGAAGCCATAGTTAGATTTCATAACAAACTTAACGAGCGTAAATTAAGTACTAGAATATGGGCAAAATTTTTAGATTGTATAGTAGGACAAGGATATAAGGTAGAGTTTGAACATATTAAAGAAAGTGATAATAGGCTAACAGATTGGTTAAGCAGGAAAATTTATTTTAAAAAAAAAAAAAAACCAGTTTAATTTTTGTACAGATAATGGAGAACAACAAGACCATGAACTTTGGGGGATTTTCTCTTCCCATTCATGAAGGCAGAACCAAATTCAGACCTTTAACAGGGATTGAGTTAGACCTAGTTCAACAGTGTCTTTTAGATAACCTTTGGAACAGTCAGAACCACCCAGCTAAACGCCTTTCAGCCCTAAACTCTTTCAGTATATATTTTTCAAAAATCCAAAATAAACCTTTGTCAAAAAGTTTTTCTTTCTATGTAGTAGCTAAAGGAACCAAGCCTGGTATTTACCATGACTGGACAGAAGTAGAACCTTTAGTCAAATATTTTCAGTTTAAAGGATTTTATGATTTTGAGTCAGCCAGTACCTATGCCCGAAGACAAATAGGAACCAGTTACTTTATTAGTCAGATAGCTAAAGATTACCTGGACATATTGAGCAGAATGCCAACCATTCTTGCTACCAGTAGAGCTCCAGCTAGCCAGATATTTGGAAGCAGTAGTACAGGCAGTAGTAATTCTAACCCTCAGATAGATTCTCAGAATCCTCTCCAGATGTGCAGACACTATGAAGGCCTTTCCAGAAATTTCAAGAAAATTATGGATAAAGGCAAAAGAGTCAGTGAAGAGCTAAACCAGCTCCGAGACGAAGAAAAACAATTGAGAGTGACCGTTCGAACCCTAACCAACCAGCTTAAAAAATTAGCTCCAGAAAAAACACCTAATTCCTTACCTAGCCCAGAAATCAAACAACTCACCAGTGAGGAATTTGATCAATTGAGTGCTAGAATATATTTCTTCAGGCATTTTATCATTCGATCTCTTTGTGAGAAAAGCCAAGTAATGGAAGACATAAAACCCTATATTTACCCCTTATCCGAAGATAGCAGAAATAGCGAGCTAGTCATTATTCAGCAATTTCTTCAGGACCTCTCCATAGCAAGAGTTGACTACCCCGGCTTAGCTTATCAATGGACCTATACCTATGAAGATGAAGAGCAGCCCTGCTTAGAAGAAGACAAAAGCAACAAGAGATCCGAGCATTTTGGTAGATGTCAGTGTAACCTAGACTTCAGCATTTGCCTTTGCCAGATAAATCTAGCTACATTCGAGCCGTTGGAGATAGAAATCAGGGGCAAAACACGTTATTTAACAGCTCCAAAATTGTTAAATTACGGCTTTGTCTCTAGATTAATTTTCACAGATCCAGATCAGACAGATGGCTTTGGACATAAGCTTGCTCATGCAGTACTGTGCGTAATGGAAGAACATCATCCGTATATAGAAGCTTTGATAGATAGCAAACTACTAAAGTAGAAGGGAATATGGTGCAATCCAGCTAAACACAAAATGTACCTCAGAGGAATCTCTACATTCCCAGGATACCCAAGACTTCTCAATAGAAGACCCTGGCCATGCAGAAGATTTCCGCTCAAAGACCAGCTCAATAAATGGAGAAAATTTGCTAGCAACTCACTATTAGCATATAATGGAAATTATGAACATTTAGTCTGTGAAGATAGACATCAGAAGATACATTGTAATTTAGCCATCCTAGGATATCCCTTCAGCAAAGAGACATTTGTCGATGAAAGTCAATACTCTAACTATCAAGATGGCGCTCTCATGAATCACCTGATGGGAGAAAATGATTAAGAATGACGTTGAACCACCCATGGAGATGGTGATGACTTTTACAACCAACTCTCAGCAGCAAACCCGGACGACCTCACAAACAGAATGTACGAGTAAAAAAATAAATAAATAAAAAAAACAAACAAACAAACAAACAGGGACCATTAGATTAATTTTATTAACACATACCATAGTTAGTAGTAGTTACCTTGCATTAATACATCACATATGCAGGAAGAGTTACATTACTGTAATATATTTACACACACAAACACGACCTTGCTCTTCTTTCGTCTCGGTGACCCACCTTCAATCTGTCAGAAGAATTCGCTCCATTTTCTTTCGATACAAAACCTCCAAAAAAAAGGTACAACAGACCGTTACAATCTTTGTGAGTGTAGGGAAAGCTTCAATGGTCTCTTTCTCTTTTGGTTTCTCTCTGGATTTTTGGTGTTGATGTTGTGTGAGAGAGGCAAACGAGCAGTTAACAGATCTAATTTTATTTGTGTTGATTTATTTGTATCTCAGATCGAAATCGTCCGGATCATGGTAAATTGAGCAGACAATAGCCGGAATCTGGCCGGAAGACCGCGATTTTGACCGGAATTTCGGCCGGTACACCGGAGTTTTTGGTCGCAAAAGCGTACCTCAGGTGAATCCAATTTGACTTATTTCTCATCTGTAACAGTACACAAATGCATCCTTATTTCTTATATAGAAATCTATATTTATGTGTATATGTGACTGATTCTGATTTTCTTTTTCTTTCTTTTTTGTCACAGAAATCTGGGTTTTTTTTTTGCGTGTGTCGATTTGTAGATTTGGATATCTGGGCAATTGTTGTTCTTGGAATCGTCACTGTTTAGAAACAGGAACTAATTGAAGATTTGTATCAATTTATTTTGTATTTTGGTTTTTCATGGCCGCTCCCCGGGGACCTAGGCCGGGCAATGCCCCGCCTAATTACAACCCTAGTTCTCTTGCTGATGGCATGCAAAACCTACAAATAAATCGGCCCGTTGGACAGCCACCGTCTGTGCCCAATTCCGGTGGCACTAGGCACCGTCCCCCTTATGGACAGCAACCACCACCTTTCTCTTCATTAGCTCCTGGGGCATCACCAATGACCCGTCCTGGGCCACCCCCACCTGGTGTCTTTCCAAGGTCTTCAGTTCCTGCTGGTGGTCCTCCACAAGCAACATTGTCCCCAAATGTAGTGCCTAATAGACCCTCTGGCCCTCCTCCTGTTAATCAACCCCCGCCGCCTTTTGGAGTAAGGCCTCCGCTTCCTGGTTCCTTGCCCTCTTCCATGAGCAGTTCTAGTGTGCCTCCTTCTGGGCCACCTGGTGTTTTCCCATCTTCGGGGCAAGTGGGACCGCCTAGTTCTCAACCTTGGATCTTATCCTTTGACAAGAGGACCAGTTATGCCGCCAACAAGCACTACTGGACCCATTAGTAATGGACCTCCTGCATTTGGATCAGGTGCATTGCAAGGTGGACCCCCTTTCCCTTCAGCTGGCAGCTCATCATCACAACCACCACCACCAGCAGTTGGACCTGCACCACCTGCAATATTGTCTACTGCACCTCATCCGGCTTCGAACATGCTTTCACACCTTGGTAGTCGACCTATTGGTGCACCACCGGGTCATATGCAGCCAGCTGCACCATTTTCAGCACCATCACAAGGTGTGCCGCCCCCTCCAGGCTCCTCGCCATTTTCAGGACCACCTCAAGGTGTATCTCCACCTTTGGGTTCTCCATATGGTGCACAGGCATGGCCAATGCAACCCCATCAGGTGAGTGTTTAAAAGCCTTAATTTTTCTCCTTTTTGAATTATTTATTTGATATGAACTGTTGTACTGAGAATTCTGCTGTGGTTAAGTTGATTGAAAGGGTTTATCCACTGAGCAGTCATTATGTTTTGGAATCAAATTTATTTCTTTTGCTGTTTCTCATTCTTCTTGTTTTTATAAATGAATGAATAAAGGATATATGGTTTATTTCTATTATCAATACAGCTCCATTTTGCTTTCTTCCTGAACACATTTGAAGTTTAAATAGGATGGCTATTCCACATCAACCCCAAAAACCTTAGAGGGCCCTGCACTAGGGAGGACTGTTATCATTTTGCTGTTTGTTTTGGTTATGGAAGTTTTGAGTGGGATGATGGAGGGTTTTCAAGTTGGGCATATGGATGGCTCCCTTTGCAAGTTTTATGTTGATGAAACTATATCATAGTTTGCGGGACAAATGTAGAGTACCTAGGCTCTGCTTGGTTGTGTTTTTGTTTTCTTTGTTTTCATTTTATTTGTGTTTTGAGAAATAAAAACAATGAAAAGTTAAAAAGCACCATTGTTTCTGAAGGGATTAATGCTTTTCTCTAGTGAGTGAGTTTATTTGTTTTCTTTGAAAACCCATAGTTATTAATCCCATATCAGCCAGTGTATTGTTTTTATCATTGGTCCGATGTGCACTAGTACCGATGCATTTCGGCATACCGTTTCAGATTTGTTGCTACACTATAGTTTAAGCTACTCACACTTCATTTCTTGTCCTTCATACTCTCACAAGAAGAGTGTGAGACTCCAAAAGTCAAGTGTGAATATCATTACCCTAAATATTATATATTGATCTATTATTCTAAATTCACAAGCCTTTAAGAAAAAGTTAATAACTCTAGATGTATTAATTATGTAATATGATTGATTTATATACTTGATTAATTCATTCATATCATGACATGCAAGACTTCAAGCCTATTAGTATTTTTTGTGCAAAACAATAAATACAGTCATAACCTTTATATAAAGTTATATACAATTCTTAAATATGGTTTAACATATGAGTAAACAAAGAGTTGTGTGAGAGAGAATCATGCCTAAAGAAACTATCCATCCAGCCTTATTAAAAAATGTCAGAATGATATGAAATTTGCTTTTGATACAATGACTAATGGAGGTGTTCAATTGAACTAATAAATAAAAAATTTCAAAGCATGTTGTACTGGTATGGCCTGGACATAACACTGTAGAATGACGAAATCAGGATGTAACAGTTGGGATTCGCTGCAATAACCTGAAAATTCAAGCTAGACGAAACACAGGCTTAATAATACTGTTTTTGGCTGGAACATATACCAGGCCGTACCGTACGTAACTAATTTGATAACCATGGCTCCCTTTGTTGGGCTGTATTATTTTTGCTTGGTGATGTTGGTTTGATTAACATTTCTTTTTTTCAGTGTGGGAGTACCAGATTCTGTCGATATAATATGTGGCCTTGTAGTTTTTCCTGTTCACTTTCATTTTGTATCTGGAATCTGAATTTGGTGATTTGTTTAGGTGGCTCCACCTCCACCTATTCCTGGTTCTGCCCAACAGACCAGAATGTTTGGGATGCCACCGCAACCTCCGAATCAATCTATGGCTACTATATCGCCTGCTATGGGTCTCATGGGAACATCAATGGCAGGCCCGTCGAAGATCGATCCCAACCAAATCCCACGCCCCATACCAAATTCCTCAGTGATTATACATGAAACTCGTCAGGGAAACCAGGCCAACCCCCCTCCGGTATTTTTTTTGACTGTTAATCTGAACTTTAAAAGAAGGAATTAATTTGTTTGAATTGAAATCTGTTACTTACTTTTAGTTATAACTTTGCACCTTTATCTGTTAAAATTTCCTTTTTCTTCATCATTTCCCCCCTCATTTTGTTCTACATTTTCCCCCCACAAATTAATGCAACAATGTGATGCACACCGATGATGCCATGGTGAGATATAAACTACTACATGACTTGAAAATATTTATATTCTGATGCACATCATGATGTGATAAACATTTACTATTTTACAGTAATAGATTCTTCACTGTTTTTTCTTTTCTGATTACTTGCTTTTTGATCCTTTTTTTTTTTTTATGTTCTTTATTTTGGAAGCCCACTACAAGTGATTATATTGTCAAGGACACTGGCAATTGCAGTCCACGCTACTTGAGGTGTACTATCAATCAGGTAATAATTAAATATCTGATATCCTTGTCCTTGCTCTCGTTTCTTCTTTTTTTTTTTTTAATTAATGTGTATAAACTCTTTTCTATTTTTTCTTCTCTTTCCCGTCTGTGTATGTGTGTAGGTGCTGCAATTTTTTGTTACAGTCTCAAATTATTGGTTGCCTATTTTACCAGAGCTTAGTTCAGCTGATTAGAAATTTTTTTTTTTTTTTTGACAGATCCCATGCACTGTTGATCTTTTGACCTCTTCTGGAATGCAGTTGGCTTTGATGGTCCAACCCATGGCCCTTCCTCATCCATCTGAGGAACCCATCCAAGTAATGCTTTCGTCTTTTTTTTGTTTGATCTTCCTATTGATGTTTTCTCATAGTAAATAGATCTATTTGTTTTGTTTATTTTTCTTCTTAGTCCGTCCTTCTTTCTTTCATGTTTGAAAGAACATTGTTTTTTCCTTTGTCAGCCAGTGAATTGTGAAATCAGAAATATTTAACAAGATTAAGCATCATCATGGATGTTCAAGTTACTGCTGCATGCTTATTGTATTACCGTGCTATTTTGAGAGAGTTCTCTTTTTCAAGCCTTTTGGCTCATTGGGATACAAGGATTATAAATTGTCATCTATTTGTTGTCATATTTTTGTATGTATTTGGTTCCAGAAAGTAGGAATGGCAACAGAACAGGGCGGGGCCGGGCCGGGCCGGGGATCACCCTCCCCCTCCCCGATCCCCAATGGTAAGAATGTCCCCGTCCCCGGCCCCGATCCCCGATGGGGAACCTATTACCGTCCCTATCGCCGTCTCGTCCCCGCCTCTAACGGAATCGGGTTTCGACCTCAAAATTCCTGATCAAAAAACAAAAACATTAGGAACAACAATAACGATTCAATTCTACAACAACATCCTCAACATCAACATCATCAACAACAATATTATCAAACAACATCAACAACACACAAATCTGAGTAGAGAGAGAGAGAGAGAGTGATCCATCTGCTAAGATCTGGCGTGGCAGAGGGAACGTCATCGCCGCTTGAGGTCTCGGAGGAGAAGGAGGTGGTGCTCGTCGGAGGAGAAGGAGGAGGAAGAGGAGGTGGCACTCGTCGGAGGAGGAGGAGGAGGAGAAGGGACTCTAGATCTGGTGATGATGGCGGCAGATTCATTGCCAACGAAGCGCAAGTGTGGCAACAGAGGAGATCTTGGCTTGGAAGGAAAGCGAAGGTCTCTATTTCGCCCATCTGCACGTCCGCCATTGATCTTCATCACAAGAACTACACAGTAGAGAGGGAGAGAGGCTGAGAGAAGTGACACAAAATAACCCTAAACATATAATATATATATACAGGGATTAGTCGGGACGGGGCCGGGGCTGGGGAACCTATCCCCGTCCCTGGCCCGAAAACCATCGAGGATTTAATTTTCAATACCATCCCCGGCCCCATGGGGATAATTTTCAGGGAAAACCCATTCCAATCGAGGTCAGGGGGTCGGGTCTCCATCGGGCCAGATTTAAATTGTCATCCCTACCAGAAAGCAGTCCATAGTGGTATGTAGCGCCTAGGTAATAGTATAAGTAACCTTTGCTACTGCTACAAAGAGATGAGTATAGTATAGGTTCAAGTGTCATGATTGAAGAAGTCAGAAGTTTGAATTTCTTTGTCAGAACTATGACACTGTCTTATTTAATCACATTGTATGTGGAAAATTGATTATAATTGGTTATATTTCTAATTTTCCAATCTTAGTTGTAGCCTGAAATGTAGCAAATGAAATCAAGGTGGGTATTTATTATTAATATTTACTTAGAAGTTAATATAAAATTCAAAATCCTAACAAAATTTTTTATTGGTATCATCAGATCACAAATCACAAAAACCTCTAAAATTTAACACTCAAATTGAAACATGTGTCAGTTAAAATTTAGGAGTTTGCAACTAAATATAAAATAATTGAATCCTATGACCTATGAAGCATGGACACGGCAAAATCAGCGTCGTTGCAATGTTGGACACAAGGACATGTACGGGACATGCCATCGGCCGTGCCCCTTTAATTTAATTTAATTTTTTTTTTGTAGGGGACAAGCCCGGGATGCGTGTTCAGATCTAGGCACGACATGAGACACGGCAAGGAGAGAGAGACAAAGGAGAGAGAGTGTGAAGGAAGAAAGTGAAGAGACAAACCTGTCGTGCGATTGAAGACATCCAATTGATCGATCGAACATCCAGTCGTCGACAATCTGTATCCCTTCGACTTCACGACTCACAGAAGCATCTCTCTCTCTCGCTTTCTCGCCAGGTCGCCTTCTCTCTCGCTTATGCCTCTCGCCACGCTTGTGTCTCTCGCCTCTCTCTCTTGCTTGCGTCTCTCTCTCTCTCGCTAACTCTGTCCCTCTCGCCTTCTTTCTTATCTTATATATATAAATATATAAGCCCCGTTTGTTTTCAGAGGTAGAATGGAGGGGATTCATAGTGAGGGGATTAAGTAAAATTGTGTTTGTTTTGATGATAGTTGTTAGTGTAGGAATTGTTAAATTATTTTTATATAAAATAATAAAACAAATAAAAAAATATAAAAAATTAAACATTAATATTTCAAAAAAAATTCTCAATATATAAAAAAAAAAAAAATTTCTAATCCTCTTACTATTTTTCTAATACCATCTCTACTTCCTCCATCTCAATCCCCCCTTCCAATCTCCATCTATATTACCTTCTCCATCCTAATCTCCTCCCCAACTCTACAAACAAACACAACACTAAATAACCCCACCTCCATCCTAATCCCCTCCCATCTATTTAACCCCAAAACAAACGGGGCCATATATATGTATTAGTATATATAAGATAATATTAATAAGATAATATTATTTTATAAGTATATATAACATATTATATACTATTTTTAATAAAAAAACACATATATATAAAATAAAATAAAAAATTATCAGGAACACATAATTTAAAAAATATAATAAATAAATAAAATAATTAACGATATTAAAATAAAAATATTTATAAAAAAATTTGTCGTGTCCTCGTTGTGTCCCGTGTCCGTGCTTCATAGCCTATGACTTGTTGACCACTACCCTAATGATGTTGTAATGTCCCTACTTGAGAATCATTTTTCATCCAGTAAATGTCGCTACTTTAAAAGCCATTAGTCAATAGTAACACTGCCACTGTGGTTGCTGAGAGTGGTGGACTTGGTAAAGGTATAATGAGGTGGCCAGCTTTATTGATAAAAGAAGTTGAACCTGTCAGTTTGGCTCTGGGTTCCATTTGAATGAAGTGGCTGCCATTAGATATGAGCTGGTCCTCTCGTGCATGTCAGCCTCATCTTATATGTTCAAAATTCTGTTTATAATAACTGCATTTGGCGTCCATACACGTGTGCATATGTGTACACTAATTTATCATTATTGATAGATGTATGTGTATGTAATAGTTGTCACAGCCTATGGAAAGGATTTTTTTTTTTTTTTTCATTTCTTTTCGCATGCAACCAGCAGAAACTTTTTTGGATTTATTTGTGGTGCGGGGAAGATTTTTATAGAGAGGTATTAGTGGCTATTTTAAAATCCAAGGGTTTTCATTTCTTTGCTTATGGTATCTTGAGTTTTTTGTTTCTTTAAATCTCCTCACGTTAGGGAGTTTTAGAGTTGTAATGCCTACTTTTTCTCCTTATGGGAATTACTGGATTTGTTGACAACATAAGGAAGAAGGATTAAGTCTTGTCTTTTCAACTATACTTATTTCTTTGATTCTTTCATGATTTGATTGTTGTTAGGTGTTTATTTTTAGGTTTTGTTCTTTCCCTTTTTCTGAGATAGTAGGATTTGAATCACACGTCAGGTATTTTATGGTAATGAGAACATCACCATAGAGCCACGAAAAATATGGGGTAAATGTGTTTCAATTGATCATGTTATTCACCCTTTCTCACCTCATCCCTTTGCTTTTTTCTTTTGTGTGTGCCTTTTTTTTTTTTTTGTTGGGGGTGGGTATGTTGGTATTTATACTTTTTCTTACCCTTGGGAGTTTCCCTTTCTTTTATGCTGCTGGGAATTTAAGGCTGTGTAGAAAATGACATTGCATGTGTGTGCACAAACACACATGACAACTATAATAACATTTTTTTTTTTAGTTCACGGTGTTAAAAGAATATGTAATTAAGATTTTTTGTTCCTTTTTTTTTTGGATAAGTAATCTGTAGTTAAGACATTTCTTTAGTAGTATGTTCCCCGTTGTCATAAAACCTGGTTGCAACATGGTTACTATAATCAAATCTCATGATCATACCACAGTATTGAATGCATCTGCTGGGTGGGTCAGTTCTTGTGTTCAGCTTTTAGTATTGGGCAAAAAGGGGCAGGAACTGGGATTTGGTTATTTGATTGATTCTGAAAACGTTATTTTTGTTGTTCTTTCTTTCTTTTTATCTCTCTTTAGTAATAGAAATGGTTGAGATTGGGCAGCGTGTTGGAAAGCATTGCAACTTAATATGAATTTCAGCATTTAAATTTGGATTATTTTTCATCATCTTTTATCTTGCTTTTCTATTCATTTTTATTTTTAATACAGTTTGATTTGACCTTTATTAAGCAATACATGTGAATTAAGAAGTACAGACACTACTAAGAAGGTGACGTGTCCGTGTCGTGTCCGTGTCGGACATCGACACTCTTTGGACACTCTTAGGACATGTGTCCAATACTCTTCAAAACGTGTCCTATTTTTTAAAGACCCGAAGACTCTTTGGACACTTGAAGGGTGTAGGAAATTAATGTATTGATATTATTGATTGATATTCAATTTTCCCATTTTACAAGACCAAATGACACTCCTTATATAGGAGATATTACAAACATTATCATAACCCATTAAACCCATTATATACCACTTACATATTATATATTTCCACTATCTACCACTATATATTTCCACTATCTACCACTATCATATTATACACATTATATATGTCCACTACATTGCCACTATCAGATTATATACATTAACAGCCCCCCTCAAACTCAAGGAGGTTAGGAACTAACCAACTTGAGTTTGGAGAGAGTAACAAAACAGGAAAATAATCTGACAAATAAAATAAAAGTGGATAGGAGACACTGTATGGTCGTGTCAGACCGTATGGTTATGGCAGACCGATGTAGAAGACAGTTTATGGGGTCATGTCGGACCGTTGTAGAATACAGTTTACGGGGTCATGTCGGACCAATGTAGAATACAGTTTACGGGGTCATGTCGGACCGTTAAACAAAGGTAATGGGTCATGTCGACCGTTGTAGAAAAGAACCAAATCAATGTTTTAACAGCCATCGAGTCTTGTCGGACCCATATAGAGCTAACGTAATCAAAGTCGACAGCTTATGTAGTCTTGTTTAACCCTTATAGGAGCTAACCTAATTAATGTCGGACAGCTTTTAGTAGTCTTGTTTTAATTCCTTATAGGAGCTAACCTAATCAATGTCGACAATTATGAGTCTTGTCGGACCCATATAGAAGCTAACCTAATCAAAGTCGGGATTTGTAGTCTTGTTTGACCCATATAGGAGCTAACCTAATCAATGTCGGGACAATTTCGTAGTCTTGTTTAACCCATATAGAAGCTAACCGGAATCAAAGTCGGGACAGTTTACAGAGTCTTGTCGGACCCATATAAGAGCTAACCGGAATCAATGTCGGAACAGTTTACAGAGTCTTGTCGGACCCATAAAAGTCGCACCCTCAAAAGGCGTGCCCAATCTTATCAAAAGGCGTGCCATCAAAAGGCGTGTCATTAAAAGACGTGCCATCAAAAGACGTGCCCGACAGCCATTAAAAGTCGAGCCATCAAAAGGCGCGCCGATTTGTCGTCTGGCGTTGAGAGGCGCGTGATACGCGGTTCCGCTTTGCTTATTTAAACCATAGGCGAGGCCGCCGATGCATAACAAATCACCGAAAACTTTTTCGCTTCTCTGTAACACTTCGAGAGATACTCAGAACACGCCACAACCAACCCCGAATATGGCCTTTTTCTTCCCGCTCACTACCTGCAACATAGCCTCTTCGTCCCGTAGTCTCTCTCTTTCCCGACCTTAACGAGGCCACAAGACAGATAGCCGGGGCAGTTGCCCTTGAACCTCAACCAAGTGCCCCTGGTTTTACGCCGTTGAACTTTCCAATGTTGCCGGGCTGAGCGTATAATAGTCGCCAATCTGATATTGAGGCCAATCATTATACTCTGAAGTCATGTGTTGAGACAATGATGGCGGTCAACAACCTGTCGCACCGGCTTCAGAGTAGAACAAATGAGGTGCAGCAGGTAAAAGCCCAACTGGCTCTGCTCCAGAGCATGTATACGGATGCCCGAGCAGAGATATGTGTGCTGAAGGCAGAAAACAAGGAACTGAAGCGGAAGGCCACCGTGATGCTTAGATTTGGAGGGCCGCCATATGTGACGGTTGAGGAGCAACGGGAAGTGAACGTGTTCGCCGGGCGTGGGGAAACACGGAGGCAAGACGCAAGGATGCCCAAGACAAAGGCAAGAAGAAGAGAACAGCTGAAGAGGCGAAAAAATGAGGCCGTTTGATTGTGTTTTTTTTTTTTGTTTTTTTTATTTTTTGGGTGTAAAATTGTGATCGGGGTTGATCCCCGAGATGAATAAAATAAGGTAAGGTTTGGTGTGCAAATTGATATGGTAGGAATGAGATTTGAAAAAAATAGGTGGATGTTGATAGATTAAACAAAGAGGAAGATATGATGAGGGTGGGTGGCACAAGCTGATTTGATTCACCTCTGCCACCACTCTCTGATGCAGCCTGATGGTTGAAATCATGAACCCTGATCTAAATAGCAAGCAATCTGCATACCCACCTCCTCCATTTCCTCTGAGAAAATTTGATTCAGGCCAATTGTAGACTAACCCATATAGCAAGATCATGAGAAGAAGCGAACTAACATTCCTCATTGCATAAAGAACTCCCCTGAATCCATTGGAGCTTATGTTGGACTTGCCACCATTGCGGGATTCATATGGTGGTTTGTTTTTGCTGATAGTGGGCCTAAATTACCATATGTTGAATTGGTCGGAATGCTTGATCCACCAAGAGAAGAAGTAAGAAATGCTATACTTTCATGCATGACAGCTGGCATACGTGTTATAGTGGTCACAGGGGATAACAAGAATCACTGTGTCAAAAGATAGGTGCTTTCGATCACATGGGAGATTTTGGTGGACACTCTTACACTGTTTCTGAGTTTGAAGAGCTTCCAGCACTACAAAAAACAATGGCATTACAACGCATGACACTGTTCACCCGGGTTGAGCCATCTCATAAAAGGATGCTGGTTGAAGCATTACAACACCAAAATGAAGTGGTTGCAATGACTGGCGATGGAGTAAATGATGCACCTGCACTAAAGAAAGCTGACATAGGAATTGCCATGGGATCAGGCACAACAGTTGCCAACAGTGCTTCAGATATGGTTTTGGCAGATGACAATTTTGCTACAATTGTTGCTGCTGTTGCAGAGGGAAAGTAAAGGATGAGAGAAGTGTACCCACCATAGCCATCCTGAGCATAACCTTGCCCCTGTGCATTATAGCCAGAAGCTGGTGGCTGACTGTAACTTGTATTATGAGCTGGGGCTTGAGGGACCACCAGGGGCTTGCTGCTGCTGAGTCTGCTGGCTATAGTAATCATAACCACCTCCCTGAGAGGTCTGCTGATTTTGTGCACCAGTTGTCTGATCCCAGCCAGTGGCATAACCACCTGATGTTGGTTGAGGAGGATACCCAGGGTATGGTGGCTGAGGTGGTGAAGAAGAGTGAAGGTATGTGTAGAAAATTCCGGCGGGCAGCGAAGGCAAAGTTACCGGCCGGCTGCCCGCCGGTGAGAAAGAAATACAGGCCTAAATCTTATGGCTTTGATACCATGTAGGAAATTAATGTATTGATATTATTGATTGATATTCAATTTCCTCATATTGCAAGACCAAATGACACTCCTTATATAGGAGATATTACAAACATCATCATAACCCATTAAACCCATTAAATACCACTTACATATTATATATTTTCACTATCTACCACTAAATATTTCCACTATCTACCACTATCATATTATACACATTATATATGTCCACTACATTGCCACTATCGATTATATACATTAACAAAGGGCACACGATCAATTGCTTAAAACACGGTCAATCGCTTAAACATGTGTCAATCGATTAGACACATATGAAAATTATAAGTTTGAACAAAACAACTTAAGATACAATAATAAAACAAAATCTATATAAATTTATAGAAATTAGTGTCATATTCCATTTTTCATTATCTTTAAATGATATATTTATATACATAACATATGATAAATATATAAAATTATATATTTCATGCATGTCCTTCACGTGTCGTGTCCTGCATTTTTTGAAAATTAGCGTGTCGGCGATCCGTTCAGGTTCATGCTTCTTAGCATGTGAATAAAAGACCTTTTAAAGTTCAAATGAAAATAAAATATATCATTTTGGCTCTATAATATCTCTTACACATGGCATGTGTTACTCTATAGGTTGTGGATTTTGGCGAAAGCGGTCCTGTTCGATGTTCTCGTTGCAAAGGCTATATAAATCCATTTGTGAAGTTTATTGATCAGGGAAGACGTTTTATCTGTAACTTCTGTGGTGAGTACAAATGATACCTTCTATTTTTTAGCCTGCTTGTCCATGTGGTACTTCATTACAATTTAGTTACTCTTTCGTATACTACATTGTTTTTATTCTTCTTGAGATTCTCTTTGTTAGCGCTAATTTGGTCTGACTGGGGGAATAATAAGCTAAATTCTTTGGTCATTTTACAATGCCAAATGTGTCAGATTTTGGAATTTGATACCTATCATTGAGTGGCTGTATTTATTCTTAGGTGATAAGAATTTTAGTTGTCATTTATTCAATCATTGAAGCAAGGAGATTATGCAGTTATTCATTCCTGTAGTTGTGGGCACTAGTCAAAATGTATTGTCAAATAAATAATATTAGTCCAATTAACATGTGATTTTTTTTTAAAATTTATTTAATTTTTTTCTTCTGTTGCATTGTGAAATATGTACTGCAACTGTTGAGGTTCTGAATCGGCCACACATGTCATTTGTTTTTCAGGATTTACGGATGAAACTCCCCGTGACTACCACTGCAATTTAGGTCCAGATGGTAGGCGTAGAGATGCTGAGGAAAGGCCTGAGTTATGTAGAGGAACAGTTGAATTTGTTGCTACCAAGGAGTACATGGTTAGTAACATAAGGTTTGCAGGTTATGCACGCGGAGTTTGAGCTCTAATAGTGCTGTTTTGCAAGTTTTTGCCGACCCTTCTTATGAGTGTGAATATAGGTTTCAGTCTAGTTGATTATTTGTCAGACAACTTGGACTGATTCTTTTAGCTTAAATTGCCGTGATATTAGCTGCCTATTTTGTTGCAAATTCATTATATTGATTTTTTGGGAGAACTGGTGTTACTTCTCTCCCTTTCCTTGCCTTCTTTGTGGTAGGTACATGATAACTAATTCTTCACAACTTCTCTTATTACCAGGTGCGCGACCCGATGCCTGCTGTGTTTTTCTTTCTTATTGATGTATCCATGAATGCCATACAGACTGGTGCAACTGCAGCAGCTTGCAGTGCAATCAACCAAGTTATTGCGGATCTTCCTGTAAGTCATATTTCTTTTGCAGTATGTGGTAACATGTTATTTGCCCACTTGTGTGAGTGCATTGGTCTAATCTCTATTAGATTCAGCTAGCATTTTATATGATCCATGCACATATTGTGCCCAAAAAAAAAAAAAAAAAAAAAAAAAAATTGGGAAAGAAAAAAGGAGACCTATGCACTTATTGCCTTTAGGCCTGCAATTTTGTTCTGCTAGAGTTTTTTTAAATTGTTATATGTAGGTCTTTCCCTTTCGTTGGTAAGAAACAAAAAGTCCTTTTTTAAATTTTTTTTTTTTATAATTAGAATAGTCTCTGATGTAGATTGTCCCAGATTTTTCTTGCCAGCACCTGTTTGCTTGGGTGAATGGTAGTTTTCTGATAAGTCTCTATCTATTAGAGAGATCTTCCTTGGCGGAATCCATCACCTTGGCATCCTTGCATTGTAGATAGGTGATGGTGGAATTTGGTGTGTCTAGATTGTAATTTTATTATATTACTGCTTAGTAAGATTCATACATGTGTCTGCTAGAGTGACTTTCTTATATGTTTCATTCTCTATTTAATTTTCTTTCCAGTTCTGATCTTTTTTTTTGTGTGGTAATTTTATTATATTACTGCTTAGTAAGATTCATACATGTGTCTGCTAGAGTTTGACTTTCTTATATGTTTCGTACTCTATTTTAATTTTCTTTCCAGTTCTGATCCTTTTTTTTTTTTTTTTTTTTTGTGGATAAATAATAATTTTATTAGACCAGAAGCATCAAGAAGATGCTAAAGAATACAAAACTGAAACCCCTAAAAAAGAGAAAACACCTAACCAATCACATCATGTATAAAATCCAAAAAAGAAAACAAATCTGGGTCCACTTGCCCAGAAACCCAGCCACACAAAACTTGAAGAAAACGATTTTCTAGCCAAGACATGGACCAAGTAACTTCCTGAAAAATACAACGATTCCTTTCTAACCAAAGCAACCATATTAAGCACAAAGGGGCCAAAGCCCAAACCTTCTGTTGCCTCTTCCCAACCCGATTCCCTCCCCAACTCCAGAGAACCTCTGTCACCCCCTTCTGCTGCACCCACAAAACACCAAAAGTAGAAAAAACAAGCGCCCACAAACGAGAAGCCATCGGACACTGAATAAGAAGTTGATCCACTGACTCCGCATCACCTCAGCACATATCAATAGTAAGAATCTGACCATAAGCCGCTGTCCGCTCAAAGAAAGCGACTTTGGATGGAACACCTGTAACCCAAATCCAACGCAAGGGAAAACATCCTTGCCCCTCCTTATTACATGCACCTCATATAGGAAACTCAATAAATCAACCAACTAACCAATTTCCCAATCCTGAACCTGTCGGTAAAACAAGATCCCAAACCATCCCACCCCATTTCTAGTTCTGATCCATTTTTTATCCACTACCAGCACCCTACTGCTGTTATTGAAGAACATTTTACTCATTGATGTGGTGACGATTTCTTGCAGGAGGGTCCTCGAACAATGGTAGGTGTTGCTACATTTGACTCGACAATCCATTTCTACAATCTGAAACGTGCTCTACAGCAGGTCCGTATTCTTTTACAAAAGGTTCATGTGTCCCAAATTTTCAGTTCTTCAGTTGGAAACTAGTTACTTTGCTTTATAGCATTTGATTCTTTCTTCCTCATCTTCTTCTTTGAATTTTTATTTGTTTATTTGTCACAAACAAAGATACTTCATTATGGAGAACTGAAAATCACAATGTTATTATTCTTCTATGTCTTAGCTAATCAGCTATGATGTGCATCGATGAAGATGGTTTGTTTGATAACCTCATTAACTGCTTCAATTTAAAACTGTTCATTGGAGCTTCTGTTTAGTGCATTTGATGATGCACAACCAATATGGTTATTACAAGGGTTTCAATTTAAGTTGAATATGTTCACTGAATGCTGAATATGCTCAATGGAAGGTGGTTTTAAATTTTAATTTTAATAGACAAACTTTTGTTCATAATTTGATTTTTGAAATTCATTACTTAATTTTTCAGTGTTAATAATTCAGTGGTAAAATTTTATAGCATTTGATTTTAAGTTTTATCAGACAACTTCATACTCTTGTGCTTTTGGGAACAATTAGTACTAACACCTGCATGCTTTATTTTCTTCCCTCCCAGCTGCATCTGGGGTGATTTTTTTTTGTTTTTTTTTTTATATGCAATTTTTGGCTATTTGATGGTATATATGTTTGATCTTGTTGTCTGTGTATTGAGGATACTCCTAACCCAACATCAGGTTCATAGTATCTGATGCATTTAGGCTGAGAAAATAAAGTAGAAATTATAACAAAAATTGGCTTGAAGCAAAATTTGTGTGGATGCTTATTTTTTTTTTATCTTGAATCTACATTCACAGCCATTGATGCTCATAGTTCCTGATGTACAAGATGTTTACACTCCTCTCCAAACTGATGTTATTGTTCAACTTTCTGAGGTCAGTTTATTTTCTTTCTTATTTTTTTTTTTTCTGTTTTTTCTGGTAGTAGAGCTGTTTGCAATTGCATGGAATTAATTTTGAGCAAATTATTTTATAATTGTTATTTTTATTCCTCAAAGGAACTTTTAAGTAATTTGGTTGGTTGTTTCGAGGTTTCAGTGCCGTCAACATTTGGTGCTGTTGCTGGAAAATATCCCAACAATGTTCCAGAATAACAGAACTTGATTCAGCCTTTGGTGCAGCTGTCAAGGTTTGTTAATTTCTTTTATGGTTGACAGTTATATATGACTAATTCAGTATGTGTATGTTGAAATTTGTATCTTTTGTTACTACTTTAGGCTGCCTTCTTGGCAATGAAGAGTACTGGAGGAAAACTTCTAGTATTTCAGTCAGGCAAGTCCTTGAACTTTTTATCATCTAACTTTTATGGTTTGGCCTAAACAACTATGAAATTGTTAGTCCTATCCGCTTTTATGTTGCTAAGTTTTTCTCAAATCATATTTTGCTTCTTTTCTGTTTTCTCTTGTCATTATTAATTTCAAAAACACTAACCAGGCATATAATTGCAAAGAAATCCTCTAATTTTGATTACTCTATTGATACTAGTTTTTGTGAATTTAGAAACAGGAATACATGTTTAATCATTTTTATGATGTTAAAAGCTATTTGTTGCATTTATGGATTATCTCCTTTATATTTATATATAAGTACTAAAATACTTTTTCTACTTGTTAATCATTTTCCTAATTATAATTTTATTAACCAAGACACCCTCTCCTCACCTAAGCATTTCCATGCCTCAATAGGGATACCATCTGGTTTTATAGCCTTGCTTGATTTCATCTTCTTTTGTGCAACTTCTACCTCAAACTTCCTTATTCTACGAAAAAACTTGTGTTCTCTAGTTTCATCAGGGCTATCAGATTTGCTTAATCTCCTCATCCTTCACTAACACTCTAAAATCCTCACTTTTATACAATTAACCTATTAAAGTCTCTTGTTTTTCTTTCTCTGAACTTGGCAAGTTTGTATAAAAAATTTCCTTCTATCTTATTGTTTAATCTACTATAAAGATCTTCTAGGCTTTTCATTTAGCATCTCTAACTGCCCTTTATTTATAAAAATATATTTGGGGTATTTAAAAGTTACACTATAATCCAAATTTCATTTGTTGGGGTTTCTTGGAACTTAATAAACCAAATTATGTCATTAGAATATGTGCTTTGGGCTTGACATTCATTGAGAGTATGTGTTCTTATGCTCTTAGGTTGAAGCTAGGTAATGGATAAGTTTCTTACATTGCTGATTTCTCTCTTTCTACATACCTGTTATTGTCAATTTCCATTGTTGTGGTGCTCTTCACTTGGCATGTGAAGCTACTTATCCATTATATTGGTCATTCTCTTTTGTAGTACAATTTGGTTCGCCCATAGTCTATTACAGATATGTTGACAGAACTGATGGGTCTGAATTTGATTTTTGTTCTATGTTGTGTACAGTCTTGCCATCAGTTGGGATTGGAGCCCTTTCTGCTAGAGAGGCTGAAGGAAGAACCAATATCTCTGCCGGGGAGAAGGTTTGCTTATCTGATATATATCTGTTCCTTTCTTCTGTATGTCCTTGGGTGTTTATTGGTGCATTGTCCTTCCTTTTTCAACTTGAGGTGGATGGTGAACTAGGTGACCACAGGCTTCTTGTGCAAACTCAAGGAGGTGGTCTCCCTTTCTATAATGGATGAACATCTGAAGCTTCCATTCCGTGGATATAGCTCATATTAATTAGTACTAAGTATAGGCATCAGATATCTGGGTATTTCTCGCTTTTTCCAAATTATTTCTTTCCTTCTTTTTCTGTGTCTAGAAGAGTGAAGAGAAAAAGGGTGGTTACGGTAATCAATATGGAACTGTTTCTGATTGAAAAATTGCCTCAACCACCAATCTAGGGGAGTTGTTCAACCTTGCAAATTTCAAATGTAGATAATGTAAACGCAGTTGTATATCATGGATGGTTGCTAGTAGCAAGAATCTGTAGTTATTATGATGAGTTTTCCCTGAATTGAAGATTCGAGTTTAGTATTATGACTATTCTGCTTGCGTTACACTATTTTTGGTGAAATGCAGCTTTAGCAGTTCTTGTTTTTGGTACTTGTGCCTTCTATCAATATGGTCACCTGGCAAGGCTTTTGAGAGAATGCATCAAATCCGATGAACAATTAATCAATACCTTTTTTATTTTATTTTATAATAAATAATTTTGAAATGCGTGGTGAATTGATAGAAACTCTCTTTCCTTGAGAGCTTGTATTGTTTGTCAATAGCTTGGAAATGAGACTCTCTCTCTCTCTAAATGATCAGCCTAATTTTCTCTTTTCTAATTTTCTTATTTTTTCCCTACTATTTTTTTGTAGTACTTGTTGATTTTCATTAATTCATGTACATCTGTATCCTTCAAGATGTAGATTGGAAAATAAAGATAAACTAGTTCAACATAGCTATGAGATTCTGGCTTTATAATATAGTGTCTGTGGTATGTGTTATGCTTTTATGCTACATTTGGTTGCTTAATCGTACCATATTAATATAAATACATGTGACTAAGGGAGAGAATCCTAATTTTTAGTATCTCACATTAGCCATACACAGTCTCTCTCTTCTTTTCCATCATTCTTTTTTTCCATCTCCTTGCTGTAAGTTTAACTATTATGTTTGTTGTTGAATTTTAGGAGGCCCATAAATTACTCCAACCAGCTGACAAAATTTTAAAGACATTGGCTGTTGAACTTGCAGAGTACCAGGTGGAGTTTGACTGATTTGTTTTTTTCTATTCGATATAGTTCTGAAATTTCCCCATGGTGTTCATTGAGACTTATGATGGATCCATAATTTTTCTGTGATTCAATCTCACTGTTTTCAGGTCTGTGTAGATGTATTTATTACTACCCAATCTTATGTAGACATTGCTTCAATCTCTGTTATCCCAAGAACTACTGGAGGGCAGGTATTCATTATTGACTATTTATTCTTCCAGAGTTTTCATCCTAGTTCTGAATTGATAGTCGCAGTTCTGTCCCAAGAATTGTTGATTTGTTGTTGAAAAGCATAATTGTTGCATTTTGATTTCTTTTAAATGATTAGTTTGCAAAGCTGTCTATGTATGCAAATATATGGCATCTAGGTATGTTTGTCTTATATGCTACTCTCATTTGAAAAGAGACTGCAAGTTGGATGTGACTTTCTTATGCGAAAATCTGCAACATACTCCTAAATAGCTTGGTGAAAGTTGCAGTAGCACGGTGTGCAGGATCCATTGATGGTGTTTTTAATTATTTTATTCAATGTTGCATTTTGAACTGTTCTCTTCTTGACAAACTGGTCTTTGAAGTAACAATTTGTTAACTTCAAATGACATCAAGCTCAATGTATCAATAATAAGTTATTGGCATTAGCATTTGCCCATGCCGGTTTTAGTTTATTTTTTATATTGCTCCTGTGCATGTAGTTTTATTTTTCCAAAGTTCTGAGGTACTTTCATAAGACACTAGACAGCCACCAAATCCACAGGGTAAATCAGAAAACTTCAAATTTAAACAAAGAACCTACTGTATGCATGCCTACCTAAAATTCACAAGTTTTCTTAGAAAGAAATGGTGAAATAAGATATGAGGGCCCCATTTGGTGTTGTGGGTGAGTTTACATTAGAAGATCTTTACGTTGCTTGAAGTGGTTCATGGTTTCTTTAGCTGTATCTATGAAGTACATTGACTTTTAGTGGTATTGCACAGAAAGTACTTTCAATGAAGCAGTGATGAGATGCTTTACAGAGAGGAAATCAAGCTCTTCTTGAACTGTGTAACCAAACAGCAGATACTTCTTTACTGCAGCCTCTTATCTGCATAGTTCTTAATTGAAAAGCACCTCACTAAAAGTCATAGTACCACCAACTGGGTCCAAACTCTCTTTGCTAATGATTGTGTTAACAATGTCCTCTAATCTTTTTCTGTTGGAAATCTCTGCAAGCTTGTAATCCTTCCCATGATTTTTGTTTGTCCTTTTCATTCACTCATCCTGCTGTCTAGTTCTTTCAATATGTGAGTGGTAAACTCTGTTCTAATTTTTCTTAGCCACGGGAAAATTGGAATCAAGTTCTTTCTGCCTTCTGCTACCTTATTTTTACTGGGGAGCATGTTTTCTTTTTTTTATTTTTTTTTTATTTTTATAAATGTCATGCATTGCAAATGCTTCTCTGGTGAACTACTGGAACCAGACTTAATTTGACCACGAATTAAGCATCTTTTTTCCCCAAACAAGTGAAATATAACATAATCCATAAACATGATGATGAAATGAACTAGATGCTGCAACACTAGATGGTAAATCCTCATTAAATTTTCCTTTCATGCATGAATATCTTAAGGTGTGGGTATTTCTGTTGGATAGCTTGATATACACTGTTGGGCCAATTTCGTAACAACTTAAGCCTTTGGGACAATTGGTGATTTAGCATGGTATTGTTTTTTTTTTTTGTGGGGGGTGGGGGGTTTGCATTTGGTCCCCATTTGCATTATTTATATTTTCGTTTGCATTCTTTCTTCTCTCTTTGCAAAACGGGATTGTATGTGAAGGAGGGTGTTGATAGCTGATATAATTTGTTGGGTCCATTTCCTAACAACTTAAGTGTTGGGGACAATAATTGGTGATTTATTTCACCCTTTCTTCCAGGTGTATTATTATTACCCTTTCTCTGCTCTTTCTGATCCTGCTAAACTTTACAATGACCTTCGATGGAACATCACAAGGCCCCAAGGTTTTGAGGCCGCCATGCGTGTAAGATGTAGCCAGGTGAGTTTCTGATAGTACTGCTTTTGGCCATTGATCTGTATTATAGTTAAAGTGTACCTCTGGTATATTTTTAAAACACTGCACTGTACTCTCTGGAAAAAAATTATATTATTTTTTCTTCTTTTTAGGTATTCAAGTTCAAGAATACTCTGGAAACTTCTGTAAGCGATTCCGACAGATGTTGACCTACCTGCGGTTAGTACATATTTTATGACATGCTATCCTCCATTACTGTTTAAGTGGTGTAAAACCATGGAAATTTTTTTATCTATGCTGAGGATGAAAATTTGATTAAAATTTCAGGCATATTCTACATTTTGCTTTGAGATAGTGGTATGTTATATACTCTATACAATGCTGTGAGATAGTGAAAATTGATGTGAGCTGGAATGTGAAATTCAGATAAAATGCAGCTGGTTCTTGGCATATGTAACTGCTAATAAGAAGCTGGAGAACTAGGGCCCTTAGTTGGTTTTGTGAAACGAAGTCCCACATCCCTAAGTACATAAAGTAATGTTACATATAAGCGTGAGGGCACCCTCACCTCAATAGCTAGCTTTGGGGTTGAGTTCTACCCAAACCGTAAGATGGTATCAGTGTCAGAGTACTCAGGGATGGGTAGGGTGCATGTCCTTGGCCTGCACATAGGCATGAGGGAGGTTGAGAAGTGAAGGCATATAAGCGTGAGGGCACCCTCACCTCAATAGCTAGCATTTGGGATTGAGTTCTATCTCAATATCTGGAGGGGTTAATCACACAATAATTGCATCATCTATCTTGATCCTGATATGACAATCCTTGAATGGAAATTTAAATAACCTCCCAGTTTCTAATGGAGATGAGATTGTGGAATGGGCATAGTGGGTTCAATCCTGACTTTAGTGTCTCTCTCCTGTGTTCAATTATCCATGTTAACTTCCTGTGTGTTACATTTAGTTACTACTATACTCTCTCTCCAAAGAATATTGTAAATGGCTTTAATAGTGCACATCATTTAGGGAAGTGAGAGGCGGAAAAATGCATTTCAAGGTGGACAGGATGGGTACTCATTTAGAATGGCAGTTCAAATAAGGAAAATCTATTGCAAGTATGTTACTACCCATGAGGGTATGGCTTGAAGCTATTCTGTAACAATCCTAGTTGAAGTTATTGAAGTACACTGAGAACCTACTACCCTTTAAAGCTCTTTCCACATTTTCTATTTTACCAGACACTTTTCAATGGTGCTCTAAGGCCATATTTGATTCACAGATAAAGGGACGGGATAGGAGTATTTTAATGGGGATAAAATTATCCTACTTTTGGCTCACATTTTGTGACGTGGAATAATTTATACTGGGGGTCCTTTTCTCCTGCATATGCAGGACTATTTTGAGCCAAGGGAGATTGGCAAGTGACAACTTATCCTGGGACAAGACTTTCATTGCAAAAATACTAAAATACCTCCTCAAGATAAGTTATCCCATTATTTTATCCCCAAACCAAAAATTCCATTTATTTTCAGTCACAATTGATGGCTCCTATAATATCCTATCCTATCCTATGTCTAATAGTTATATTTGATTGTGATTGTGTGATCCCATTTTGAAACAAAAGCTCAGAATGTTGTTATGGAAGGTCTTAATACTGACCAAAAACTAGCGTGGTCTTGGCATTATTGTTGTCCAAATGTATGGCAATTTAGTCATGTGTCATTAAAAACCTTATAGGACCTAGTACCGACCGATACTTTCACGCTCTTCAGTAAATTTAAAGACTCATATAAGCAGTAATGGGCGTGTGGATCAATTTCAATGTGGCACCCTTTTTATGAGAAAATACTGTTCTCTTGTTTGGTGTCTTTCCTTGGTGTTCATCTTGCTTAAAATTAGTTGGTTTTACTGTTGCTTTTTTCATTACTTTTTTTTTTTTTTTTTTTTTTTCTCTTTAATTGCTGTTGCATAATTGCTGATCGGGATTTAGTTGGTTTTGCTTTATTCACTAGTAAGGAAATTGTTCCCCTCCTAATCAGCTTTGCCCTCATACAGATTGACTCTGACAAAACTTTAATGGTTACTTTGAAACATGATGACAAACTGCAGGATGGCTCAGAATGTGCTTTTCAGGTAAAATTATTTCCATTTATTTACCTATGGCAATCTGTATCCAGCTTTCATATATTCATACCGGCTCTTTTTATTGAACTTCTTGTATTCTTTGTATTGTATGAGAAAACATCAGGTCTCAATTTTTTTAATTTTTTAATTTTTTTTTTGTGCATCCAGTGTGCTCTTCTTTACACAACTGTGTATGGTCAGCGAAGAATACGAGTTTCTACCTTATCTTTGCCATGCACAAGTCTGCTAAGTAATCTGTTCCGCCTAGCTGACTTAGACACCTAATTTGCTTGTTTCTTGAAGCAAGGTAGTTGATTATGATATTTATTGCTTTTTTGGCTTCTTTAATTGTGATAACTCTTGTTTAGTCAATGCGTCCAAATGTATTTTTTCTACCCAGACTTATTTAAAATAAGTTACTTTGTTTTCTTAGGTTTTCTGTGGCAATTCTGGGCCAACTATATTTTCTTTTTCCAGTGTTAATCTTTTTTTAAGGAAAACAAATACTAATTGCGATATCTTATTTTACCAATCTGTAGTGGCAAGTGAAGTTCCTTCCAGTCCACTTCCACAAGTCAGGGAACAAGTGACAACCCTTTGCATCAACATTCTGCACTCATATAGGAAATTTTGTGCCACAGTATCATCATCTGGACAACTCATCCTTCCAGAGGCACTTAAACTTCTCCCTTTATACACCCTTGGTATGTTACTTGATGCTTATAAATTATTTTCATCAATTCAGCTTTTGCTTGCCTTGAGTATGGAATTAATCAAAATGCCCACCCTTTGTCGCAGATAGTTTGATAATTTGGAATATATATTTACTTTTTTTAAACGTTCTGTTTTCAGCTTTGGTTAAAAGTACAGGTTTACGAACTGATGGGCGAATAGATGATAGATCCTTTTGGATAAGTTATGTTTCTTCTCTTTGTACTTCTATGGCAATCCCACTGGTCTACCCCAGGATGATGGCCATTCATGACCTTAACTCGAAGGTATTAATAGCCTTGTATCTGTGTGTCTATGCTCTACTGTTGTTTTTATGTGATCCTAATATTCTTGGTGTTGGTACTGCCAAATTGACAGGATATCAATGAATCTCTTTTACTTCCTTCATCCCGCTTTCCAGTGAACATGTGTGTGATGATGGAGTCTATCTTCTCGAGAATGGGAGGACTGTTTAGTATATGTTGGGAACTCTGTGGATCCTAATATCATGCAACAATTGTTTGGCATTTCATCGCTTGATGAAGTTCCAGCTCAGGTAGTCTAATTTTTATCGTGAGTACACAATTTGTGTCTAATAAATAGCATCAATTCTTGGTTGGGAACAACATGCATAATGAAGTTTGAGACCCAATTTTTTACACCCAAACTTGATCAATGGTGGTGATTATTTGTTTAGGATTTGCCACAAGTCAAACCCCATATAGAATTGACAAGTAACTTGATGGCCAGAAGATGTATTTAATTTAAATTTTGTGTTGCTATTTCATCCAAAGAACTTAAAATAGTCTACTTATGTAAACTCTGGTCCCGATTGAGCATCCTAATCTTATCCATATGTGTTACAAGCTAGTCATTTTATCTGTAATACCTCAAATTTAGTACCTGCTGCACTGCCAAATGTAACTACCAAAGTCTTGATGCTCAGATTCATTTTTCCTTCTTCATTTCAAATATGTTGTAGTTTCTTCTGTAAATTTGTTTTGCATGGTTGCTTCGTTGATGAAAAATGGAAATTCCTTTTATTAAATTTGCGCTTAGATTTATTCGTCTGCTGATGCCTGTGATGTTATTTTTCAATTTACAATTTTTTTCCCCCTTCAGTTTTACTTCAGCTATATGACAATCCACTGTCAAAGAAGCTAAATGATGTTGTAAATGAGATAAGGCGCCAAGATGCTCCTCACTCATGTATGGCTGGTGTCATAGAAAATTGTGGTTTTGTATATTCTTTAAAATATAGTTTTGATTCGGTTTCAGATTGCTTGATCTATCTTATTTGACTTAATTGTTTACTAAAATTTGCATTTTCATTTCGCTGCAGCTTAAAATTGTGCAAGAAAGGAGATTCATCAGGTCAGTGCATCAGAACAATCCTTCAAAATAATTTAAGGCTGAATCATATTGATTTCTGGACAACCACTCCCATATTAAATAAACCAGAATTTAATTGACACCAAGTGTCCACTCTACATATGAATGAATCATAACTTAATCGAAAGCAATTGAATTTTTTCTTCTTCAATACCTGTTTTCTTTTTATCAGTGTTTATTGTTTGAAGTGTCGAGGCAATATTTGCAATGATAGGTAGCGGTTTTGATGGTTGCATATCTTTTTATTTTTTCCTAGTAAAGGAGCTGTTCCCAATGCATCCAAAGGGTTGGGGTTTGAAGGCAACATGTCAGCATTGTGTCTGAAATAAAATTAAGTTATGGAGGCTCTCAAATAATTGATATTCTTGCTGGAATGTTATTTCTTAATTTTTTTAGTATATATCAATCCCAAGCAACTACTTTGAATTTTCAAAATGTGGTGATCCTCCTTTACATTGACCATGCGCTGCTCATAAAATCATATCAAAGCACATTTTAATGAAAATCTCAAATACTAGAATCTATACATCCTCTATCAGCTGTTATGTTATGCAAATTTTTCTTTTTCTGGAAATAACTTGTTATATGTTTCTTTTGTTATTACTGTTCTTAAAAAAAAAAAAAATGTTTTTGGCAACATACTACATTTCTGTAACTAGTAATTAGGGAAACATTAGATCTGTTACTTTTTCAGAGAATACAATAATTTATTTATTTACTAGAAGGTTAGTTAGGAGGAGCCTAATGTTTATAATTGTGAATATCTCTGTATCGCCATCAAACACCTGCCCTGCACATGTTGGTTGAACTTATCTGACATGTCAATGTGCTATAGGTGATGCTAGTTGGTTTGTGTTGTCAATACCAGTTTAGTGTTTGGAATTGTGTATATTGATGGGCGTGAAGTTTGATCATTCAAGAGCACATATGTTATACCTGTAAGCCAAAAAAACTATTTTCATAGTAATGATTTGATTTGTATTTAATGAGAAAATGTCAGTGGTAAATGGGTTATTTTCGTTTGATCTGGACATTCAAGTATATGTTCACATGAAGCATTTTATTACTCAACTCAAAATGGCTGTGAAAAATTCCTTGTAGAATTTCTGTTTTATGGTCTTTTACTTGGTTCTATGTTTGATTTGTTTGCAGGATGTTATTCTACTCTTATATGGTAGAAGACAAGACTCCCAATGGTCTCTCATATGTAGAGTTTCTGGTACATATACACCGCAAATCTAAAGTAAAATGCCTGATCGATGGTGTCTGTGTATGTGTGTTCAGTTTGATCAACAGTTGTGGATAGCCTCCTTTTTCTCGGGGACATACTTGGGGATCAAGGCTGTTAGAAAATTGTGATTCTGGTATTCTCATGAGCGCCCTGTGAATCAATTTTTGGTGGCAAGCAGATGAGCACAGTTTTGCAATAAGATGTGGTTTGTTAGATTTAGTGTAGCTATAAAACTATTTGAGAACCGTCCAGCGTGATTATAAAAATGTAAATCATAATTCTTATAAATATATATGTATGTATGATGCCTTTCTAATTATTCTTTTCTTCTCCTTTTTGGTTTTTGTTTACCGTAAAACAGGGAAAGGAAGTGTATACAAGTCTGTTTTAGTCAATAAGTTTTGTATTTTATGATGGAATTTTACTCTCTCTCTCTCTCTCGCCATATATGTGTGTGTGTGAATTGAATAATTCATAATTTATGAATTTGTTAATGGTTCATAGTTGTGTAGGTGATGAACAAACCTGAACTTGGATGATACGAACAAACAAATTTTGAAGTGATTCTAATTGATAAATCTTTATCTTGTGTTTAAATCTTAAAATAAAGGTAACATTTTTATTGATTTAATTATGTTATTTTGTAAATCTTCTTGTGTAATTGTTATACATGAGAGAATATTATGTCACTTTTTAATTTTAGCTGTTTGGAAAATGGTTGGCATGGGTAGATTAGAGCTTGTTGATTGTATAATGACGAATTATTTTTTGGGAGAAATTACATATAGGAGGGAGTTGGGAAAAAAAATAACTCACATACAAAGGTGCAAGTGAAGGGATACTTATACTTCACAGTTTTTCATTTGCATCTCATTACACATTTGGACTCCCATGTGTGGGTAATTTTTTTTCATTCTTCCACCTGCATATGGTTCTTTCAAATTTTTATCCATTTTATGTAAGTACATTTGTTCGACAATAAGGATTTGTTTGGAGACTAAATATTTTACTCAAAATGTCATTATAAATTGTTACATTGCAATCTATTTTCTGTATATCTTTTTATAAAAAAAAAAAATTAACATATTATTAAAATAGTATGCTGCCAAACGTGGTCTTAAGAGTCCTAAAAAGCAAAGTGCAAGGCCCAAATCAACTGTGATGAGCTCAATTGTTTTGAAAACAAACACAATTGACAAAGGCATCCTCTTCTCTCTAATCAATTCACTCTCTAATCAATTCAATTTGAAGACGAAGATGAAGACGATTGAATCATTTGTTAGTCATTGAGAGATAAAACGATTCATTCAGGTTAAAATGATTTTCTTCTGGGGATAGATAGAGAGTGGTGCTACTTGGTATAGCTTTTCAAAGATATTATAACTTATTTTAATTTAATAGTTTATAGTGTAGTTACTATTTATAATTTATTAGGCAAAAAATAGTTTAAAGGGTGGTTTGGAATGATCTAAATAAGTGTATTTTTTGATTTTTTATGAAATATGAATCGTGATGAAATGTATTTAATGACATGTTAGAGGTGATGTGACTTAAATAAGATAAATGACTTTCGACTTTTTTAGATCACGCCAAACAATGCTTGAATAAGTTAAAAAGAAAATGTTAGGAATTCAAATAATTTATTAAATGTTTTACTCAAATATGTGTGAGACTCACACACATGTGGATTTGTGTGGTCTCATACCCATTGAAAAATTTGATAAAATATTTAATAGATTATTTAAAGTTCATAGTATTTTTAAAAAAAATTAATTATTTGAAAAATTAAGAAAAGAGTATTTTTAATTTTTACATGTTGATTATCAGTTTTAATTTGAGAAAAATTTCACCAAACCGGACAAGTATATTATATGGGTAAGAAGAATCTATTCTATTTCTATATATCAATGTTTAAAACAGAACAAAATTGTATATATTTTTTAATTTATTCCTTTCTGTTAATCTCTATGACAACTAATGCAGCAGTTTGTCATTCACATTGCCTTTTTTTTTTTTTTTTAAAGTAATATTAGGGGTATTAAATTTTTTATTAAATAAATAATTAAATGTTTCATATGAGTGTGAGATTCACAAAAAAAAAAAAAAAAAAAATAGACCCCACACTCATATGAAACATTTGATCATTTGTTTGATAAAAAATTTAAGACTTATATTATTTTCCTTTTTTCCATGTTTCTTTTGTTAAAAATCAATTTTTTTCTTCTATTACAACAGTTGATTTAATATTTTCAATTTTTGAAATCACTAAAAATCATAAAATTCCTGCAAAAATACACAGAAGAGGTTATATATGATGGGAAAGGCTATAATATACACCTCTTAAAAGTATATATCATATACGCCTTATAATTATAGGAAAAAAAATATATAATTTTATAGTTTCTGAGTCATAATTAAAAAAAATTAAATACAAAAAAATATAACTAAATACCTTAAATAATGTCATAATTAAAGAAAAAAAATTAATCATAATTAAAAAAAAATAACATTACTAAAAATATATATAATATGAATATGTATAATAAAAAGAACAATATTATATGTACTAACTAATATATTAATAGATGACATATGACATAATTTTAAAAATTTAAATATTTATAATTTATATAATAAGCTGAAGTTAATAATAATAATATAATATTAATTAATATATTAATTGATACATTCAAAGCATCAACAATAATAATGCTTAAATTTTTCTATATATAAATAGGTATATAACAAATGAACGTGTAATTGACATGGCATTACATCACAATCATAGGTGTGTAGACAAAATGTCACTGCGTCACTTCCAACTGTCCAACCAAAACCCAAAGTCATGTGGTGCCCCATTTTCATCATCATCATCGTCGTCATCGTCATGGTCGGTTTCATCTTTCTTTACATATATTTTATATAAAGGAAAGTTACAAAATAAGAAAAAAAATTTATGAAAATAATCATAAAAGAGTTATGATTTTTGAATGACTTTTACTAGTGTATTATTCTAAATAGACATTCTAAATACGATCTTAGGTGGGATCACTAAATTTTCAGCGATTATTTTCATAAAAAAAATTCTTCATAATACTACGAATATATATGGGGAATATTACGTACGTATATGAAAAAATGTGGATTGTTGGAAGGCGATAAGCTATCCCTGTCAATCCAAGCATTCACTTCCCCACCCAGAGACTATCCAACACTAACTCTTATTATATTACTAAAAAAAAAATAAAGAAAAATTATTAGGTAGGTCTGTGTTGAGGAATGAAATAAATAACATCTCCATCCTTTCCAACAACAAAAAAAGATTCAATCCCAGGATTTGCATACATAAATAATATACATATATCACGATCACAATTTTGAGATCTCTATGTAATCTCTCTCTGCCCTCTCTCTGTGGAACTTGTTTTGTCCGTCCAAGCACACATTGGCTCAATCGTGGACACACAATTCAACTCCGTCTTTGTTGTTCTTCTCTCTGTCTTTCTCTCGTATAACATTTTAACTCCAACCCAATTCAATCGGTTATGAATCTGTGTTTCTTTGTTATCTAATCTATGGATTTTTCAACTGAGTTCTAGCCTCTGCTCCTCCTCAACTCGCAAGGTAATTTCTTGCTTCTTTTTCGTAGTGCTCTAATCAGAATATTTACATTTCTACCATCATCTCAACTCTTTTCTTTTCTCTTCCGTTTTTTTTTTTTTTTAAATTGAATTAGTAATATGTTAACTTGAGCTCGAAATGCACCTTTTTTGGGTAAAATAGTATTACATTTGTGTAATTTTATCTGGACACGTGTATGGTTATTTGGATTTGTGCCTTTCTTTTTTCTCGCTTATTCTCATTGATTTTCTTTGGTTTTTGCAGTTAGTGATTATATTTTTGTGTATAGAATAGTTAGTTGCCTTGCCTTTCATTACCCAGATTTCTTTTCTAAATCTCGATATACAGGATTTGCTCTGAATCAGCTCTTTAACAGTTCTATAAGTTGTTTCTCGCCCGTGAGGACTTCAAAACATGTACGGCCTTAAGTGCAGGGGAAATTTCAAAGCCACAGTTGGAGACCTGCTTCAAGATGCAATGCTTATAAATACTATACTCAATAACTAATTATGTTGTACCAATAAAAGAATGGAAGGTGCCATGGTTTTGGGCTAACAGTGTCGCGAGATGTAATAGTAAAGATGAAATTGCCGTGTTGCAGTCATGTATTTGCCAATATCAAAACATTATCAACCGATATATTGATGAATAATGATATCAAAAAGTCCAAAATCCTGGTGTACCCAATGATCAATACAATACATAACAAGCTGATATTTAAAACCCCGTGAAAGTATATACAGAAGATTAAAAAAAATTAGAGAAAAATGTTTTCTACAAGGTTAGAAGCAAGATCTGACCTTGGGAGTTGTTAGAATAGTGCAGAGAGAGAGAAAGAGAGAGAAAAAAAAAAAAGAGAAAAAAAGAGGAAATAATATGTATTGGTATTGAATGAATTGTCCTATACAATAAAAAAGTATTCCCCTGTGATATATAGGCTAAGAAAGGCCCTGGGGTATTCTACTAGAAAATCTAATTCATTGAAAAAGAGTATCCTATAAGATACTTAATCTGATGACAATATTTGGCCATATATCTAGAAATCAATACTTCTAATATATATAGGAATATATATCATATTAATACGTGCTAATCCCTCTCCCCTTAAATTGGCAAGGAGTATTTAAATTCATCTCTAGAGTTTTGGAGAGAAAACTAAAAATATAAAATAAAACTAAATAAAATAAAAAGTAAATAGATTGCAAATCCTAATCGGGAGTGCAAGGGCGCTTTTGAAATAGATCATAGGCCGAACTAAAGCCCGAGAGACGCTTTATGGGCCATATTGTATTTTATCATCAGAGAACCGGCTTAAACTAATGTCGACAATTTGTAAGGTTAACCGAATCGATATAGAAAACGTTGAAATCTAATGCCAGAGATAGGACTTTTAAGGTCATGTAAGACCATTGTAGAGGATTGGATGTTGAATCATAAGCGTAAGGTATCACACACATAAAATCTTGGTGACGTGGTAGCCGAATAATGACAAAAATGCAGATGACTAAGTGCTGTGCTGAAGAGGTGGCTTTGGATGGTGCACCGTGGGTGAGCGAAGCTTGGTGGTGCGCCAAAGTGAAATGGCTTGGATTAAAGCAAGCAAAGAGGCGGTTATGGTGGTTTTGCATGGGCGAGCAACCATATTCACCATGATATAGGTATAATATCTTCTCAAACTCAAATAGGTTGAAGAAAGAAACCAATTTGAGATTGAAGTAAAGGAAAGATAGAGGGGGAGAAAAAAAAATGTATTACGAGTGCAAAAAATAAAAAACAAAAAAAACAATAAAAAATATGATAGAGATATTTAGGTAGGAATAAATCTAGCAGTAGCAGAAGGCTGAGCATCGAAGAAAAACATGACAAGCTGATATAGGTTAAGATCTGGGTGGTAAAGCATAAGTAGGCTACAGAAGTAGGCCGCCTCGCCGATGAAGTTTAAATTACTAAGTTCTTAACCTAGCTATAATGCCATGTTAGGAATAGTAGAGAGAGAGAAACAAGAAAAATAATATGTATTACCAAATTGAATGATTGTATTGAATGAATTGTCCTATACAATAAAAAATCTGCATATATAGGCTGAGAGAAGGGTATCTTACTAGAAACTAACTATGAGAAAGAGTATCCTATAAGATACCTAACTATAAGCAATACCCTATAATATATCTAAGAAATCAATACTTAATATATATAGGAATATATACCATATATACATTAACAAGAGTAATGAAAATTTCCTCCCTCGCTTCTTTGCAAATAGATGTTTCATATTAATAATTTGATTTTTTTTTTTTTTTTTTTTCAGACCATCGGGTTAGAGGTTGTCTTAACATAGTGAATTGAGCTGTTTGCATTTTATGTATTTTCAAATCCCATCACCATGATATTTTTTACTCCATTCCCGACTCTGGTTGATGTGCAGTGAGACTTGGCAGCATACAATCCTTCTGTCATTTCAAAGCTCTTGATATAGTTTTTCTTGGTCGCTTGAGTACGTTGGTTCTTTTATTTGTATTTGCCTAAAAAAACCATTGGCACTAGAGAATATCGGAATCTGTTGACAGTAGACATACATGAGCTCTTTTCCTTTGTATTTTGGACTCTGGACCATCATTCCTTTATTGAAGTATGCCTTAATAGTATTGAGGGCTGATTATGCTGGAGAGGGTAATCATATTTCTTTTGAACTAAAATATTATATTTTTTTCTTTTGCTAAGTGAGCTACAGTATTACGTTAATCAAAATGGTGTCTTGAAGCATTATTATCTTTTAATGAATTATTGCAGTGTGGTATTTTTGCATTATACTCCTTACTATGTAGGCATGCCAAAAGTGGGTCTGCTCAAATGATAAAAAATACCAATGATACATTATGCGCTTTTGGAGGAGCAAACCCTTCCAATATTGAGGTAGAATCATAGGGCCAGAAGGGCCATTGAAAAACACATAAAAAAGTAGTCACGATTTGATGTTGGTCATTGCTCTGTTTGGTTCTTGCATGATGTGGAAGTTGGTGATGGAATTTTACACCAGCTTCTTTATCTGGTTTGTTGTTCTGTATCATCTGGGCTTTATAAGTAAGTATTGCAGTGATAACTTGATTTATTTTTTCTTTTTCCATTGTATTACATACTATTATTTCCAAATTTTATGCTGGATTTTACTTTGTTTCTCTCTCGTCCTTTTATGCTTCCAGTACTGTCGGGCTTCATCAGGCCTTTTTGGAAGATCATTGGCAGATATTTCATATCAATGTAAGTATTAGTAATAGGATGTGGATAAAGAACTACTTTTCTCTCACATAATTAGTGCTATAAATCTGTCACCGAAAGTTGAAATTTTTTTTTTCTTTTGTGTGTCTGGTTCTATCAGATTCCTCTCTCGGAAAGAACGAGGAACACCTTTAGGTGCAAGGATTTCAAAAATGTAAGTTCTTATAAGCAATGAAAGTAGATGTCATGACTAGATATCTTGTCCAGCAGTCTTATTCTTCTTTCATAATTTTAATCTACCTATTTTTGCCAGTTATTTCCAGAGACCTTTGCATAACATCGTGAATGAGTCCCAAAGCAGTAAAATTGGGGCCTCAAGTGAGGCTTTTCCTAAACTTTATTCCATGCATTTTCAGTGAATTATAATTCTACGAGAAGAATGAGAGATAGTCACAATGCAGAAGTCAACATTTTTGCATTGCATTTTGAGATTAGTGCGCTGAACATGCATTTAAAGTCTTATACACTTTTATCCTATCTTTTTCGCCATTGGGCCATATCACGTTTATAAAATGATTAGCAGTTTTTTTATGAATTTTTAAAAGTTCATATCTCTTTAAAGCTATTTTTTTCCATTTCCCAATAAACTGCCGCAATTACCCAATATTATGTCTTTTGGTACTCCAGTGAGCAGAAAGTTTATCTATCATTTGGAATGGGCGCTCTTGTTTAAACTGGCTTGCCTCATCACCTCATATAGTTGCAGTAAAAACAGGAAAAACTTTTTGGGATTTCAAGGAATAGTGGGATTTTTTTTGTCTTTTACCATTATTTGCAGTGACAGATCGACTATTTATGACTAAATTCCCTACAAAATTACTGCTTTTCCTTTTTACATACAGTCAAAAATATATTGAAATGATTTCATTTCCATTGGATGTTAAAGTTGCAGGGTTCATCCATAATATAGAAGGCAGTAACAGGATGAGTCTTTGGAGATTTCATAGGAACAGTAGGATTCTTTCATTTTTACCAATCAATTGCAGGAGACATATATTGACTACGCAAGGACTTCAATTTCTCTAAGTGTTTTCGTTTCGCATAAATTCTACAAAAAATTACTGCTTTTCCTTTACATACAGCAGAAAATATATTGAAAATGATTTTCATTTCCATTGATGTTAAAGCGCCGTGGTTCATCCATAATATAGTTGCAGTAACAGGATGAGTCTTGAGATTTCAAGGAACAGTAGGATTTTTGTTTTTTATTTCATCAATTGCAGAGACATATTGACTACGCGGCAAGGATTCTGAATCTGTTTAAAGCTGCTAAGTATACAACACAGAAAATGTATTGACATGATTTCATTTCAATGGGATGTATAAGCATGCTTCATCCATAATAAATACTCTGTTGTAAGAGAATTGAGTTCAAAAATAAGGAATCTTTTTCATCTGACAGTGTTCATGCTTGCAGTGATTCAAAGCTACATCATTCAGTCTTTTTATTTTTTATGCTAAATGTTTTTGGTGAGTTATCATCAACTTAGCATTCATGACTCTTTATTCTGTTCTTGTCAATGGATCTCTGATCTTCAGTAAAAGCAACTTCTTTTATATTTCACAAAATGTGCACAGTGCCTGCCCAAATCTTCTGCTCTAAAACAGAGGACATATGTATTTGGTGATGTATTCATCTGCTGGTAGTATTTTTCTTATATTTCTAAAAATAGAGCTTCCAGAACTGAATAAGTTGAAGTTTTGAACTTCCAGTGGATGAATTCCCCATTTTCTGAGTAACACCGTAAAGTTTTAACTTCTGGATTTTATTTTCATCATTTTTCTTGTAGATTTTTATTTTAGATTTCTATGACTGATTTTCTATTTCTGACCTTGCTCATCCCTTGGAAAATGCTACTTGTTTCAGATGTACCGGTTCCTGCTGCATGTGTTATATTGATTTGCCTTTTCACTCTGCACACTATGGGAGCCATAAATTGGCTTTTATGTTTGCTCCAGTTGTCATTATATGCTCTAAGTTCATCAGTGGAGTGGGTCTTATATAATATCTGTCA